>CM035138.1:19202682-20557301 GCA_020205605.1 Panax ginseng
TACGTTTCGTCACCACCACTTTCTGGAAAATCGTTAGGTATGAATATGTTAGATACACGTGACTCGATTGGTGAAATAAAGATCTCTCCCCAAAAAGCATGTTTTTTTTACCGACGCACAAAGAAAAAATTGTATTGTGAATGAACAAGATATTGAGGAATTGTCCATACGTAAAATCAGAATTATTGATACGGGCCTTTTCCACATAAAAAGGGAATCTTTTATTACAATAGAAGCAGAAGTGATGTGGATTATTCAAGAATCGAAGTTGATTTATTTTATAAAAAGAAGATATCAATTCAATTGACCCAACATAATTATCCATATAATAGAATCTCGGTTAAGAATAATCTTTCGTGGATATATAAATATCCATATAATTTAGAATTTCCATTGCAGTACTATATGGTGATTATAGTACTGCAATGGATTAACATGGCGTATATGCTTGCGACATGAGGGTTGTATCATTATCATTGATCGTAACAATACCTAATCCTCAGGATGCTCCAGAATCTTTTCGATTGCTCGTTCGAGAACTACGATCTTTGGCTCGAACCCCGAATCATTTTTTTATTCTGAGAAGAATTTCCATTAATAGGATGGAAGCTTAATCTAATGAATCGAAATTTTTCTTCTACGATCGACGCAGATAAACATCAACTCCGAATCCGATGGGACTGGCCTCAACAAATAAGTACTTGGGCCAATAAAATCCCGCCAAATAGAGAAATAGTTGGAGAGGTGACAAAACCTTATACTTTTCATTACAAAACCAATAAACCTAAAAAGATGGATTATTTTGTGAAAGAATTTTTGGGGCCTATCAAAAGCGGAATTTGTGCTTGTGGAAATTATCGAGTAATTCCTGGAATGAAAAGAAGACCCAAATTTTGTGAACAATGCGAGTCGAATTTGTTTGATTCTCTGACACGAAGATATCAAATGGGCTACATCAAACTCGCATGCCCGCTATTATATTTCATCTCTTCAACAAGTTTAGTAATGAGCATAACGGCCCTCTTGTTCCGATGGAGAGAAGAACCTATGATTAGCTTTTTGGGAAATTTCCAAACAAACAATTTCAACGAAATCTTTTAATTTCTTATTTTACTATGTTCAACTCTTTCGCATTTGTTATGGCTTGGCCCCTTTCTCAGCAGATATTAGCGCGTAACCCTTTTCTTCTATATTTTTGGAGAAAGAGAATTGATATATGACTCATTCAAGTCGCCACCCAGATGCGAATGATGCATAATTATTTTTGGATCTGAGAGTAAATTACCGATTTACCTCTCATGGATGGATAGATAAATGTTTGGATTTTGTGATTTTTTTAACAAGGGTTACCGAATATCAAAACTTATTACACTTTAACCCTATTTTTTAGAACGGGTTGAAGGAGTAGGCATTATCAAGGAAATGGAGGCAATAAGTTGGGGTTTATCAGACCAATGCTACGAAGCTTCCTAATACAATGGGATCTTCGAAAGTTGATCATTATGAGTCTTACGATTAATTTGATTGGGGGTCCAATGGAAAAAGAGGGGGATTCCTTAGATCGTTATTTAGTACGAATCAAGAAATGATGTAATCCATAAAATAATTCAACAGTGCTTTTGAAGGAATTCCGGGGCCCTATGAGAATTTAGAACCGACGCTTTGATAAAGTACGGATCCCGAATGGAATGATTTTGACTATCGATTCATCAAGAAAACCTTCTCCGACTTTTTGAATTATCAAAGCAAGAACTTTATGTGAGAGTCAAGCCCCAAGGGAGAATCGGGATTTTTCTCGATAGGGGATAGGGTGTTTTTCCTCGAGATGGAAAATCCGACCACCGGTTTTATCAATTTGCAAATCCTTCCTCGCTAGTTAAAAGAATGAAATTGGGCGATATTATGACGATACTAGGTAGCATAGATATAATTATGGGAGAAGTTGATCGTTAAAATGATAATAGATACAATGTAAATAAGCTATCAATTTTTTTTAGATCGAATCCTTAAAAGAGGTAAATGGGATCATATGGATGCTTATCCCTATTTTTACTCCTCAGATTAGGAATCACAATAGGTGTACTAGTAATTGTTTGGTTAGAAGAGAAATATCTGCAGGATACAACAACGTATTGGACCCTAATACGCTGGGCACCCGCCGCTTCTAGCTAATTGTCCACCCTTTCCACGCAGGATTTCTATGTTATGTACGGTCCGTGCGCTAAGGGCATATCGGCTTGAAGTAGATTCTTCTTTTGATCAATCAAAACCCTTCCCAAACTGCATAAGCTTCTTCCAATGCATACGGCTTCCTGGATATAGATGATATCTATACAGATGGATCTTATATATCCTACAATGAAGTACCACATGGGTGGATATATAGGAATCCAAATGTGTAAAATAATGAACTTCGTTCGATTTGCTTTATAAAAAGAAGATATCAATGAACTTCTATGAAATGGTTTCACGGGATTCAGCCAATTGTCTTGATCGTGGAATATCGCTGAAATAGGAACTGTGTTATCAAAGGATTTCCTCAGCGATTATTTCTAGTATGGAATGAGTCAATCATCAACTTTGGTATCTTATTGAACAAAAATGGTGATATTGTTCCTCCATTGATCAAGAATTTCAATTTTTGGGAAAAAATCAGATCAAATAAAAACGCCGTATGCTTAACTAAGAAAAAAATAAAAGGATTGGCGAAATTTGAAAGAGAAATAAAATATCAAGTCATCAACAAAAACGGAAAGAGAGGGATTCGAACCCTCGATACGAATAACTCGTATATCCATATAATTTAGATTCGTTTTTTATTAGAAGCTTGTGATTTGGTTTTTGATGCAGTAAGTAGGGGAAAACAATTCTTAATCGTTACACTAAAAAAATAAAGCAACCTAACTTAGTAGCATGGGCCGCATAAAGGCTCTGGTGTCATTATGTTAATAAAAAATGGCTCGGCGGTATGTTAACTAATCGTCCACTACGTAAACGAGACTTCATAAGTTTAGAGACTCGAGAATGTAATAAAAAACGGGGAGACTCAAACTGCCTTCCTAAAAGAGATGCTATGTTAAAAAGACAATTATCCCACTCATACATATCCAAGGATTAAATATATGACAGGTGGTTACCGATATTGTAAAATTAATTTTCAAATAATTTTGTGATATTTTTTATTCCGATCCATTTGATATGTCTTCTTTGAAAAAAGAAGCAATTTCATGATTATTCATTGTTAATAAAGTTAATAAAGGAAAATTTTATTAATCCTTTTCAACCTTCTTTACCCCATAGTAGATATCAATAAGGGGTATTTTTGTAATTTTGAAATGAACGCTTAAATGTCCTTCAAAAGTAAGTAAATAGATTCTAAATATATAAAATGCGGTTAATCCTACCTGTAGACCAAGCTATTATTGCAAAAATTGGTGAATACAACCAAGTATCATTAATAATTTCATCCTTGGACCAAAAATAAGCAAGAGGCGGAATACCACAAAGAGAAAGTAACCCATGTTCCTCGAATGGATCTCTTAGTTGTTGAGAAGGTTGCCCAAAAGCGGTATATAAGGCGTACCCGGTAAAACTTACAAGTAAACCAGATATAAAGATGATCCAATGCACAAACGACCCTGCATCTTTTTTATTACTTGTAAAAAATCAATGATATATCATGATATTCTATTATTCACTAATTCGTTCCGCGAATATTCACTAATTATTCTATTCATATATAAATAAGTTTATTCACTAATTCACTAATTCATATAATTAATTTTTTAAAGATATAAAGATATAAAAAAATTCAATACAAGGCTCAATAAGGCGCGTTTATCGGCTCCTATTGCAAAGTGTATTGTCCAAATTTCATTCCAATCAAATGATTCACTATTGTTGTTTCGATGCAACAACAAGATGTTATTTGTAACAAGCAGTTTTGTTGGTTGGTTAATTGGTCACATTTTATTCATGAAATGGGTTGGATTGGTATTAGTCCGGATATAGTAAAATCATTCTATTAGATCAATAAGTACATTCATCTAATAAGTACCTCAATGTCGTAATTGATAAATTCTATGGCTCGAATCTTTAGTATTCTCTTATTTATTACCCGTCTCTACTATTTAGGTATCACCGCCACCCATTATTACTAAGAAACCGAAAGAAACCCCATAAACGAAAGTTATGAATTGTCCGATTCACGATTATAGAACCTTTTCTTGGTTAGTTTCACCGATTCATATACTTCTTTCAATCTAAATAGAGTTGGATTTACTTTTGAGAGCTCTTTTTATTCTTTTAGAAATGTAAATAAAACGCTTTGATAAACCCCTTTTGTTTCTTTTCAACCTTGTAGAAAATGTTTTGTTCTTTTTTATTAAAACTCTTAGAGCTAGAAAATCCTTAAAATGGGCTCAAAAAGGAAGTTCTTTTTTCTGAGAACCAAAAGGAAGGTCAGGCTTCCATTCCACTACCAAGTTAAAAAACAAGAATCATCTTTTTTTTGCTTTTTTAGATCTCTCATAAGAGGTCAGAACTTAGGCTTAAATCAGTATTTGCGAGGTTTCAAATGTAAGGAAATAGTATTTTATCTCGAATACCTTCCGTCCTTTCGCTTTTCTTAATTGAAGAAATAATTGAAAATAAAACAAAAAGTACAAAAAATGAGTAATAACCCCAAAGAAAGGCCGGGTACGATTCAATTCAACATTTTGTTGCTCGATTCGGGTTTGATCAGGTCATAGCTCTATAATTCGGATTAGGTTTATCGTTGGATAAACGCATTCTTTATATTGACCCCAAAAAGAAAATCTAGAGGTACAGCTAGGTAGTGAATGTACCAACCATCGCACTATAAAATTGGATAGTATCGAATGAAAGTAGTATGAAATACCGGTATTTCCAATTTTTTTCGGCTTGGGATTCCAAGCCAATATTACAAACTTTTTTTATTTTCGCACTCTTTCTAACATAAATATTATTAAGAGCCCTCAGTGCGAAAATAAAAAACAAGATTTTTCCTTATATTCACGTGATACCATACATTATTCACGAATACTAGACTATTCACGAAGTATGATTTTTCTTGTAGAATTTCTACTTTTTGTGTGCTGGTTACTATTCACGATAATAAGGGTATAAACGAATTCGAACCTGAGCGTAATAAGAGAGCTACCGAATTCGACTTTAAATGATAAATTGCACTTCGATTCTATTTTGAATTCAAATTATATTTGAAAAGTTATACTCAGATTCGACTCAACTCGAATATTTATTACTCGAATTCGATCCGACTCGACTTAAATCGACCCGAATATTTATTCAAACTACTCGCGAGCTTCGAATTCAAGCTCGAATTCGAGTCGTCACATAATAACTAGTTTTATAATAAATATAATTATAAATTAAATTTTTTATTTTACTTACAAATGAGAAAATATATGAGACGCCCCCAAAATAGGTCCAACCTATTCTGAGTCGCCAAATACATGGTACAGAAAACAACTACAACTTTATTACAACAATTGTCTTACAAAATACAACAACACATGCTGTGAGTTTGGATACAAATATATACCAAATGTTACACATGTCCCAACCGTGGACAACATCTCACAAAGGACACCTTTACATAAAGGTATAGTCAAAAACTATTTTAGAAATTAGAATCTTTGGGAAGTGCTCAAGAAACCTTCGTATACTGGAGGCTATACGCCTAGATTATGATAGATATCATATGGCCACGTAATTATCCTCGGTTGACCTAATAGACCCCAAAGAAAAACGAGAAGATTACTATCATATTCTTCCCAATGGTGAGTCTTCTCTTCGACATATCATTATCTCCACTGCCTCTAAATGAGAATTATACTTCAAACAAACACCAAGATTATATAGTAGTGCTCAGAAATATACTCAAAGAAGTGGATGAGCACAAACTGCCTTTTATGATGACACGAGGTCAGATGTCATTAGACATCTTGTATGATAGTGGCAAAACACCCTTCCAACATTGGGTTCGCTTTCACCCTAGTTGATTCACCAAATATAACTACTAAATGATGACCACCGCTCTATTCCCCACATACCCCCGGCCCGACCCAAATTTGCCTACACCCTTATTACTTGAAAGAAATTGTGAAATGTATGGGTGAACACAACTAGCCCAAGAAAGAATATCATGACTAAAGATAATTAAATTATCAACAGCCTTCATCAATAATAAATCAGAGATTTAGAACATATGGTAGATGATAAAACTTTTCAACCATAGTTGCAGGGGAACGAGAAATCCATTAGAAGAGTCAAATAGACCATAAAATCTATTATCTTCTTCATGTTAAAAGTCCACTAACAATGTTTTATCCCTGTAACATCAATCAACAATTCCTGTCCACAATCACATGTATAACTCATAATTGTAATTGTAGTTCTAAATTCCTTTTCTCATCCAGGACAAAGATAATTTTCATCACCTAAAATATCAAAGATCATGGTTATACCAAATCATAGTTCATGTTCATAATCATACTAATAAATTTATCTTTGCACTACGGGCCAAAGATATTCATCAACAAGTCATCCTTGCACTACAGGCCAAAGATATTCAACAACAGATCATCTTTACATTACGAGCCAAAGATATTCATCAACAAATCATCTTTGCACTACAGGCCAAAGATATTAAACAACAAGTCATCTTCAGATTACGAGCCAAAGATATTCATCAATAATTCATCTTTGCACTACAAAGCTAAAGATATTCATTATCATTTCATCTTTGCACTACAAGCAAAAGATATCAACAACAGTCATCTTTGCACTACAGCCAAAGATATTCAACAACAGGTCATCTTTGCACTACGGGCCAAAGATATTCATCAATAATTCATCTTTGCACTTCATGCCAAAGATATTCCTCAACAGTTCATATATGCACTACATGCCAATTATATTCATATCTCAAAGAAATATATAATCATTTCAGAATTTATATAAACAATAATTATAATCATTTAATCAATTCATCTTTACACTTAAGCTAAAGATATTCAATTATAAATTCAATGGTCATGATCATACCAGTTAACAATTCATCTTTGTACTACTGGCCAAAGAGAACCCATAGTCACGATCATACCAATAATCTACCCATCTTTACACTCAAGTGAAAAGAAATTCCATCACTAGGGTTATAAAAATGTTATATATAATAGTAAAATCAATATAATCAAAACATCTAGATTTAATCTCAAGAGTAATATTCATAAATCAACTATAATTTGGTTAGAAAAAGAAACCAATTTTTGTCGTGAATAGTACCCGTGAATAGTAACTCGTGGATAGTAACTCGTAAATAGTAACTCATGAATAGTAACTTGTGAATAGTAACTCATGAATAAGACTCAGATTTGTACATAAGACCGTGATATCGTAAATAATGTCATATAATGTAAATAAAGGCCATAAACATGAATAGTGCCGTATACGTGAATAGTAATCTCGACTCAAAAAGGTAAAAATTCCACAATAAAATTTATACCAATATTTCAGTATAATGATATTGAAAGAATAACATCATTATGAAGAATATAGCATCCCTTAATATCCCTTACAATCCCGTACTATCCCTTACCTCAAAAAAGCAGCAAAGACTTCCGATTGGATATCTGATATATGACATCAAGGAAACTTGCAATCAAGAATAGAAACTCACCAAGTATCTAAATACTCACAAAATACACTCGATAATCTAGAGAGAAAGAGAAAACTTGTTTCGTGTAATTTTCAATTCTAACTTAGCCTCTATTTATAGAAAATGTTAAGACGCCAAGGCAGACTTAACCTGCAACCTGGTGGCTTTACCTGCTACTATTCCCACCCACCACATTTGAAAATTCAATTGAGCACATTTCTCACCAACCAAAAGTGGGACCCACCCATTTTTAGAATTTTCCACCAAAATCATTTATAAACCTATTTTCCGAATCAGTCACCTCTTAAAATTCATAACAAATCATACGCTCATTTTTAACGGTTCAATATTTGTTGACATATACTCAACTAATATATGTATAACATATCAAAAAATCACAATGATCCAACTACGATTAAATATTATAACTCACACAATAAAGTCAGAATAATAACACCGATTTGATCTTTTAATACCTCCAATCGACAAAAATAATCGATAAAACACCTCAATATTAACTCCTTCATTTATAACCACATAAATAAATCCATCATTTATATCCACATCAAATAAATATTTCCTTATCATATAAATCAATAATTAATTATTCACAAATAATATTACAGTAATCACAATTATGACAACCAGCAGCCTTGTGAAAGAGGGAGTTTTCCAATAAGTATTTCTCCTCATCAAAGTTAAATTAGGTGACCAAACCTCTCCTCGATGTAATTTTCTAGACATTGCCAATAATGCTATCTAATAATATTATTCAAATAATATGAATTATTGATCCGATAATGGAGATATCGTATGAAAGAAAATTATCGAGCAACAATAATATAAAATATCAACGCAAAGAATTATTGAATCAATAAAATATTGAATAAAGAATTACCGTAAATAATTATCGAGTAGTAAGGCTTCTTACGTAAGAATCAATAATTCAAAAATACCGCATGCGTAATACCGTAAAGCCATCGCGTAATAACGCCAGACATCAGATTTTAACCATCGGTATTCCAACAAAGGTTAATTCAGAATAACTACTCTGCTATTTATAAAAACTCAATTTTTTTGTTTTCTTTATCCCATGCTTTTTTTAGTTATTGGGCCCACAAATGATCGCTACCGTCGCATTTAATATTCCCCACAACAATGAATATTTTATAACCACTTGCATGTATTTTGAAAAAATTCATATATCGCCTTTAACTTTAACCTTTTATCAATTTAACCATTTACTAAATAGAAAAATTGAATACTTTTATTTCATAAAATTCGGTCTTACAATATATTTATTATTACACTTTACAAATATAAAATCACAATTAAAATTAAAAACAAAACAAAATAATAACTAATTATCCTAATTTGATTTAAATTTGTATATATTATAAGAGAATGTATCAACAAAATAGGTCCATACATCACCCATTCTCGAAATCAGTCAAAATACATGGTATGTAAATAACTACAACTTTATTATTACAACATATAAACTGTGAGTTTAAATACAATATTGCCATCTAGACAATATCCACACGCAAATAAATCCCCATCATAATTATTGATACATTATTTTACAAAAATGGTGAGGACTACTAAACAACTCTCTCTAACCTTCATTCCATACCCCGACTAAGACTCGCTACATTCTCGCCTCCCGAGAAGAAAAAAATGGAACAAAAAGGAAAAGGGTGAGCTCAACTAGCCCAGTAAAGAATATTATGACTAAGATAATATACAACAAATTATCGTTAGTCTTCAACAGGAAAAAATCTGAGAGAATACATTAAACAACAAGTTTTATATCAATATTCGCAATGAAAAATAATAATTCATGTAAGAGTTACGTAGAGATGAAATCTACTAATATCTATGAATTTAATAAATTCATCATCATTATTTTATCCTCCGTAACATCAATCAATATTCATCTTGAATCAAATATTCATCCTTTGCACTACAGTGCCAAAGATATTCATCACCTCATCTAAACATGTTCATCTAACACACTGCTCATCTTTGCACTACGCCAAAGATATTCATCAAGAAATCATTCATCTTTGCACTACAAAAGCAAAGATATTCAAGAATATCATCATTTAGGACCGAGGATGATAAAAAAAATATTTTAAAGAAAAACGAATCCAAAGGAAACAAAAGAACAAATATTAAGGATTCGTGACTTTAAATAATTCATTCAAAAATACTTCATAACCAACCATAAGTGGGTAAAAATTCAAGAATGATCAAAACATGGATACAATCAAAGCTAGTATCCGTAATAGATATTTTGGACAAAAAGAAGAAATTTCATTTTTCTATGAATAAAGGTCGTATTCGTGAATAAAGTCAGATACATGATACGTGAATAAAGGCCAGATACGTGAATAAGAATTCCGACACCAAAAGATAGAAATTTCACAAAAAATCATCATCACGCTTCGTGAATAAGATCTCGAATGAATAAGAATCATGAATAACTCATGAATAATCGATATGAAAAAGTTCCAAATTTGATAAAAAGTCCAACCAATATTTCAAAGATAATGATATTGAAGAAATAATATCATTTACGAAGAAAAATAATATCCCTTACCTCACAAAGACAAGATTTAGTCAAACACCGATATAGGCTATGACTTGAACTTGCACCAGATAAAGAACACTCAAAGTATACTCACAAGAATACGCCAATATATCGAGAGAGAAATAGAGAGAAAACTTCAGTTTCTGGTGTGATTTTCAATTCTAACCTAAGCACCCTATTTATAGGAAATTACTTAGAACACCAAAGCAGAAAATTGAATATAATATTAATATAATTATACAAATTTTCCTTAGCCCACCTTTTGGTCAAAAACACCAGCCACACATGTTAATGATGTCCAAAAAATACAAAAAACGTTTTTCTAACAAAAATAATTTAAACTCCAAAAATCAATTCACACCCGATATACCGAAACTTCAATAATTCACAATAAATAGCTCTTTTATCAGAAAATTCGAATCTCACAAGTTTTTATAGGAAATTCAATTCTCTACAACTTTGCAGAAGAAAGTTTTTCCAAATTCCAAACAGAAATTGACCGAAATCCACAAACCAAGCGATTTTACAAAGCTATAATCAAATTTCTATTAATAATTGTGTCCACCAACACACAAAACATGTGTTAAACATTTAATGCCACAAAATACTCTTCCTCCTCATATACATATATCCCACATATCCCACATTCATTATAAAAATAATATATTTAAAAGAATTATTTTATCGTAAAAGATAAAATATTAATTTTCAACAATTGTCACATTAAAATTTTCTCTCCATCTATATCCTCATAAAATCAATATTTTCCTCATCATATATATCAATAATTAATTATTCATAAATAATATTACGTAATCACATTATCGACAACCGTGCAGCCTCTGTGAAAGAGGGGGGCTTTCCAATAAAGATTTCTCCTTACCTCGCGCAATTAATTAGTGACCAAACCTCCCTGTATGTAACTTTCTAGACATCGCCAATAATGTTTTCTAATAATATTATTCAGATAATATGAATTATTGTCTCGATAATGGAAAATACCGCAAAAAGGACAATTATTAAACAACAAAGAATATAAAATATCAACGCAAAAATTATTAAATCAATAAAATAAAATATCGAACAAGAATTATCGTAATAATTATCGAGTAGTGCCTTTCTTCACGTAAGAATCAATAATTGGTGCAATACCGCAGTGCCATCGCAAAACAACGCCAGACATCGTGTTTTAACCACCGGGTATTCCAACAAGATTGATTGAATAACTACGCCATAATTTATAACAACTTATTCTTGCTTTTCTTCCTCCAATCGCTTCCACATGGGGCCCACATAAGGTCAAGGCTGTCAGCATTTAATATTCCCCGACAAAGCATTTAATATTCCACGACCAAACGAATATTCCCACAACAATGAATATTTTATAACTACTTGCTTATTTGAAATATTTATGATTTTACCCATAACTAACCACATTAATCAAATCAACCCTTACTATTTCAAAATGATAATTAGAGAAATTAAATCTTTATTTATAAAAAATTGGGGTCTTACAACCTCCCCTCCTTATGAAATTTCGTCCTCGAAATTGACGACGACTCGTGTGTTCAAAAAGATGAGGATACCTCGCTTTCATTTCCGCTTCCAACTCCCGTGTCATTTCTTCAATAAGATGGTTTCTCCACAAAACCTTAACTTGTGGTATAACCTTCGTATGTAGGATATGCTCCTTCCTATCCAAAATCTTGACAGTACCTCTTCATACGCTAAGTCTTCTATTATCTCGTCTCGGTTCTAACTCAATAATGTGGTTCGGTCATCCACATATTTACGTAACATCGATACGTGAAAAACGCATGAACACGCCACTATACTTGGCGCGTAAAACGAGTCTATAGCCACGCCCTACTCGATCGAGGATTTCAAATAAACCAATAAATCGAAGGTTTGAGCTTTCCTCACATCGCCAATTCTCGCTTTTGAATAACAACTTCTTGCACCTCCTTCTTCATATTCATCACCCGTGTGTAGTAGCTCGAATGATTTTAACTTTATCGATAAAAGTCGATTATACTCAGATATCATCACGCGGGGTACCTAGAGTTTTCATCTCCATCTCTAATATTTGTAAGTTATACGAATGAGTCTTTGACAATATCGCACTCAGATCAGATACGATCTTTTACTCAACACGCCGCCTACCACGCTCGCTTTTCCAGATGGTATGGTCGTAACACGTGCCAAAATGAGTCTCCTATCGAGTTCTTCAAGCTCTTTCCACATTCCTTGCTCCATTCGAATTTTGTATCTCTACGAGTCACCAAGCAATAATGGAGTAGCGATTCGAGAAAATCTTTCCACAAAATCTTCGATAATAACCAACCAAGCATAGAAAGCTATGTATTTCGATTATCGACTTTAGGTTGCTTCTCAATCGTGACTCATATCCCAATCTTGATAAAGACGTCACAATGACACCTATCGCTTTATCTACCGCACGAATATGGCGCCCCCTACGAGAGAGTCCGGCTTTGCAGTATTCCACAAAGGAAGTCACCAGATAAAGGCTCGTACCAAATTTATAGTTGAATTTTTAACTCCTCAAGTTTAATAGAGCCATGAGATTTTAGAAATGGGTTTTGTACCGTGTTCAAAGTCGATACAAAATTCAATATCACACTTTGGGAGTAAGCCAAGAAATTCTTCAGAAATACGCCAGAAAGTCAATAACAACAGAATATTATTCAAATCGACGTGTCTTTATTCAAATCCATAACATGGGCTAAGAAAACTTGACATCCGTTTTTCAATAAACGAATGACTTTATGGCTTGATATGAAAGTGTTTGACTTCAATGGTTTGGTTGTTTGAATTCAATAACAAAGTTGCTTAGAATATGAAAACTAACAACCTTACGAAAGCAATCAATTTTGGCATGATGAGTAGTTAACCAATCAATCCCCAAAATCACATCAAAAGCAAGTATCTTTAAAGAGATAAGATCAACAGGTAATGTGATGGTGCCAACTTGAATCAAGCAAGATTTCTAAACAATGGATGTAATGAAAGTTTCTCCTAACTGAGTCTCCATGAGATAGTCAAAGTCTAATTTCTCCGTAGTCAAGTTCAAACGCTGAGCGCAAGCAAGAGAGATAAAAGAATGGGTAGCACCGTGATTCAAGTAAGGTATAAACTTCGCAAGAATTTATAAATAACTTACCCGTGATCACCTTCGCTCGGTTCTCGATTTTGACCACCACAACAAACGCCTTCCAGAACCGCTGACTTTGACTTTTCTCGGGATGTCCTTTTGAGTCACCATCCCCACTGGGCTTGGTTTCGCTACCGCATAATCTCGAGCGATATGTCCTTCCTTTCCACAATTATAGCATACCTTGAACTGCTAGGGCGCTTGACCGATATGTCCTCTTTCCCGTGATTTATAAGATACGACCGGTGGTCGTTTCTCTCCCTTAGAACCAGCTTGTCACGCAAGACCGCTGCCTTCACATGGTCGTTGTTAAATCTCCTCTTTTTAAAATCTCCTCCCGACTCGCTTTTCTATTTTCATGGCCATGATTACCACCAGAGTGGTTACCATTTTTGTCCGCTCTTTTTCTTTCTCCGCCGGTTATCGTTGTTTTGTCGATCGCTATCCCCTGTGATGATCCTCGGTTGTGGTCCCTCGATCGATCGTATCTCAAGTATCTCGCCTAATAATTGAGCCCTGCTTACAACATCCTAATATAAAGAAAATTTATGAGAGATAAGATATCGACGAATCTCGGTTTTAAACCTCTCGTAAACATCCTCGCCATTCGCTCTCATTCTCTACCAAATGAGGTGCAAACTCGATAACTCGCTAACTTCGCCTCGTGATCGGGACACCGCCATGTTGTTTTGTTCTAGTCTAATAAACTCTACTCTTTCATATGGCGAATACTTTCAGAAAGTATTTTTCATTGAAAAGTTTCAAACGCTTCCCAAGACATGCGCGAAAGGCAGCAGTCGGGTCCGCTTCACGAGACTCCTACCAAGAATCGCCTTTCGCCACTTAACATAAAGGTGGCGAATGGAACCTTCTCGTCTCCCGCATCCCAAGACATCGAATATCTTGGTAATTTGTTTGACCCATGTTTCCGCCATTATCGGATCCGCTTTCCTTTAAAATTCGTGGTCCCAACTTTTCGAACCGCTGGTGACAACCCGTGAATTGCTATCATTTCCTCCTCAGATTTTGAACACGAAGTCTCCTCGTCTCGATTTTTGCATGAACTGCAAAAAGCTTCTAAACATCCCCTCGTCATCATCTCGCTTCAGCAGGTGTTGTTCACAGAGGAACATTGCCACTGCTGCACGCTCTCCTCGCTGGTGAGTACCGCGCTCTCTCACTTGGCCTCATTTCCATCATTAATATTCTCAATGACATTCTCAAATACCGCCATAAAACAAGGGTTAATTAAGAAAATCAATATATCACATAATATCCCTATATACTCGACCAAACTAACAAATAAGCTTAGGTATGACACACTAGCCAAGGATTTACTCTGCCTCCCCTCCTAGTTCTATTCCCCGATCTCCGCCAGAGATCATATCCCTAAGCTCGATACCAACCGTGACGCCCCCAAAATAGGTCCATACATCACCCATTCTCGAGTCGTCAAATACATGGTACAATAAATAACTACAACTTTATTATTACAACATATAAACTCATGAGTTTAAATACAATATTGCCATCTAGACAATATCCACACGCAAATAAATCCTCATCATAATTATTGATACATTATTTTACAAAATGGTGAGGACTACTAAACAACTCTCTCTAGACCTTCATTCCATACCCCGACTAGACTCGCGCTACATTCTCGCCTCCCGAGAAGAAAAAATGGAACAAAAAGGAAAAGGGTGAGCTCAACTAGCCCAAGAGAAGAATATTATGACTAAGATAATATACAACAAATTATCGTTAGTCTTCAACAGGAAAAAATCTGAGAGAATACATTAAACAACAAGTTTTATATCAATATTCGCAAATGAAAAATAATAATTCATAAAGAGTTACGTAGAGGATGAAATCTACTAATATCTATGAATTTAATAGTTCATCATCATTATTTTATCCCTCAGAACATCAATCAATATTCATCTTGAATCAAATATTCATCCTTGCACTACAGTGCCAAAGATATTCATCACCATTATGTTCATCTAAACACTGCTCATCTTTGCCACTACGCGCCAAAGATATTCATCAAACACTGCTCATTCATCTTTACACCAAAAAGATATTCAAAGAATATTCATTGCACTACATATCATTCAAGAATATCATCATTTAGAGGATGATATGAAAAATATTTTAAAGAAAACGAATCCAAAGGAAACAAAAGAACAAATATTAAGGATTCAGACTTTAAATAATTCCAAGTTCAAAAATACTTCATAACCAACCAATCTGGGGTAAAATTCAAGAATGATCAAAACATGGATACAATCAAAGCTAGTATCCGTATAGATATTTTGGACAAAAAGAAGAAATTTTATTTTTCAATGAATAAAGGTCGATTCGTGAATAGTCCAGATACGTGAATAAAGGTCGTGATACGCGGAATAAGAATCTGACACCAAAAGATAGAAATTTCACAAAAAACATCATCACGCTTTGAATAGTACTCGTGAATAAGAACTCATGAATAAGAAACTCATGAATAAAGTTCTCAATTTGATAAAAAGTTCCAAATTTGATAAAAAGTTCCAACCAATATTTCAAGATAATGATATCAAGAAATAATATCATTTACGAAGAAAATAACATCCCTTACCTCACAAAGACAAGATTTCTAATCAAACACCGATATATAAGCTATGACTTGAACTTGCACCAGATAGCAGAACACTCAAAGTATACTCACAAGAATACGCCAATATATCGAGAGAGAGAATAGAGAGAAAACTTCAGCTTCGTGTGATTTTCAATTCTAACCTAAGACCCTATTTATAGGAAATTGCTTAGAACACCAAAGCAGAAAATTGAATATAATATTAATATAATTATACAAATTTTCCTTAGCCCACCTTTTGGTCAAAAAACACCAGCCACACATGTTAATGATGTCCAAAAAAATACAAAAAACGTTTTTCTAACAAAAATAATTTAAACTCCAAAAATCAATTCACACCCGATATAATCAAAACTTCAATAATTCACAATAAATAGCTCTTTTATCGTAAAAATTCAATCTCATAATTTTTATAGGAAATTCAATTCTCTACAACTTTGCGTAAGAAAGTTTTTCCAAATTCCAAATGTAAATTGACCAAATCCACAAACCAAGCGATTTTACAAGCTATAATCAAATTTCTATTAATAATTGTGTCCACCAACACACAAACATGTGTTAAACATTTAATGCCACAAAATACTCTTCCTCCTCATATACTCATATATCCCACATTCATTGTAAAAATCATAATATATTTAAAAATAATTATTTTATCGTTTAAAAAAGATAAAATATTAATTTTCAACAATTGTCACATTAAAATTTTCTCCATCTATATCCTCATAAAATCAATATTTTCCTCATCATATATATCAATAATTAATTATTCATAAATAATATTACGTAATCACATTATCGACAACCAGTGCAGCGCTCCTCGTGAAAGAGGGGGCTTTCCAATAAAGATTTCTCCTTATCAAGCGCCAAATTAATTAGTGACCAAACCTCTCTCCTTGTATGTAACTTTCTAGACATCGCCAATAATGTTTTCTAATAATATTATTCAGATAATATGAATTATTGTCTCGATAATGGAAAATACCGTAGTAAAGACAATTATTAAAACAACAAATATATAAAATATCAACGCAAAGAATTATTAAATCAATAAAATAAAATATCGAATAAAGAATTCATCGTAATAATTATCGAGTAGGCCTTCACGTAAGAATCAATAATTGGTGCAATACCGTGCCATCGCAACAACGCCAGACATCGTGTTTTAACCACCGGGTATTCCAACAATTTGATTGAATAACAACTAACGCTTTATTCCTTATTCTCCATCTTTTTTTCTCCAATCGCTCAATGTTATCGGGCCCATTAACAATGAATATTTTATCACTACTTGCTTATTTGATTTAATATTCCCCGACAAAGCATTTAATATTTTCACACCAAACGAATATTCCCATTTTAAATGACAACAATGAATATTTTATAACCACTACTTATATAACTTATTTGAAATATTTATGATTTTACCCATAACTAACCACATTAATCAAATCAACCCTTACTATTTCAAAATGATAATTAGAAAAATTAAATTTTATTTATAAAAAGTTGGGGTCTTACATTTTATTTATTATTCATAATTATTATTATATTTGTTCATCTTCTATATTATTTACTTAATGTATTAATATCAGAAATATTAATTAATTATATATATACAATGTTATTTACTTAATGTATTAAGGAGTGTCTAACTTTTTGATATGTAACTTTTCATTGTTACCCTTGCTATTATGACAATTATTGGTTCAATATTGTGGAATACTGTAATGACACTGTGCGCTACTATTCCTTTATTGTCGGGTATTTTAATAGTTAAATATAATGTAACAATTTCGCTAGACAACTTTATTAACGGTTATTTTGTCTTTATTGTATTCGATAATTATTCTATTGTGGGGTCCACCAATGATTGGTTGTTCCGACGCTGTCATATAGTACCAAATATTCTTTGACGTCTCTGCTGACATTATTTTTACTTCTTATAATTTACACATATCATCTTTAATTTTAATTTTTTATCAATTTAACACCTTATTGTTACAGAAACATTATTAATTAAAAATCAGGGTCTTACACAGATAATATTTATATTCGAATATTATCCGTCAGATATGAATACAAATACATATATTTCATATTGCATATCTATCGGATTCAAATACGAATACATATACTAAAATTTATTTTTGGATATGGATATACCTGTATCCGCATCAAAAAATATTCGTTTATAACTCTACTAAAATTCATCCTTCGATTTGTATGCATATATGGAAAAAATGGAGTTGCAAAACTGTGTAAATTCTAAATATACATAGTCTATGATAGTAGAATTAAGTCACTCTACAATCGTAGAACAGTAACTACTCTAGGATCGTATAGTGAATTGACTCTACTATTGTAAAATGTGTACATTTATGAGTTTGCACAGCTGTGTAGCTCTATTAACCCATATATATATATATATATATATATATATATTCTTAATTTTTTGTATAACACAAAATTCTACTTCCAAAATATTGAATTATATAGTTGTGCAAAAATAACACCAAATCTTGGGTGAAGGGATAATATATAAAATGTATTGTTCTAACTATTTGCTAAAGTGATACGGTGGACGAGTTTGAATTGAAATTGAAATAGGCTTTCGAATTGATACATTTTAAAAGTGACATAATTTTTGAATTAGGAAGAGTTATGAGCCCCATAATATATATCAAATTGAAGTTTGCTACAGATAAGTGGGTAATATACCCATGCATAAGGTGTAAGACCCCAACTTTTTATAAATAAAGATTTAATTTCTCTAATTATTATTTTGAAATAGTAAGGGGTTGATTTGATTAATGTGGTTAGTTATGGGTAAAATCATAAATATTTTAAATAAGCAAGTGGTTATAAAATACTCATCATTGTTATTAGGAGAATATTCGTTTGGTCATGGAATATTCTTCTTTTATCGAGGAATATTCGTGCGATGGCGCGCGACCTTGTGTGGGCCCATAACGGAAAGCGATTGAATGAAGAAAACGACAAGTATAAGTTGTTTTTAAATAATCTACAAATAGCTTGTTATTCAAGATTATCTTTATTGGAATACCCGGTGGTTAAAACACAAGATGTACGGCGTTGTTGCAAAGATGATACCAGATATTGCACCAATTATTGATTCTTACGTGAAAGACACTTTACTCAATAATTGTTACGATAATTCTTTATTCGATTTTTATTTTATTGATTCAATAATTGCTGCGTTGATTTGTTATATTACTGTTGTTTCAATAATTGTCACTACACAATATTTTTCATTATCGAAGCAATAATTCATATTATCTGAATAATATTATTAGAAAACATTATTGGCAATGTCTAGAAAGTTCTGCCTAAGGAGAGGTTTGGTCACCTAATCAATTGCAAGAAGAGAGAAATCTTTATTGGAAAGCCCTTCTTTCTCGGAAAAGCTACCAGTTGCCAAGATCTGTGATTCTGTAATATTATTTGTGAATAATTAATTATTGATTTATATGATGAGAAAATATTGATTTTATGTGGATATAGATGGAGAAAATTTTTAAAGTGACAATTGTTAAAAATTGATATTTTATCTTTTCCGATAAAATAATATTTTATTATATTATTATAATATAATAATGATGATATTTTATAATGAATGTGGGATATATGAGTATATGAGGAGGAAGAGTATTTTTGTTGCAAAGGTTGTTTAACACATGTTTTGTGTGTCGGTGGACCCCATTTTTTGACTGAAATTTGATTATAGCATGTAAAATCGCCCGTTTGTGGATTTCGGTCAATTTCTGTTTGGAATTTGGAAAAATTTTCTTCTGCAAAGTTGTAGAGAATTGAATTTCCTATACAAAGTTGCGAGATTCGAATTTTCTAAAAAAAGGGCTATTTATTATGAATTATTGAAGTTCCGAAGTTCTAGAATAATTGATTTTTGGAAGTTTTAATTATTTATTTTATGAAAACGTTTTTGCAATTTAGTGGGCTCAACATGTGATAAGAATGGGCTGATTTCAGTTGGTCTAAGGTGGGCTTGACAATTTTATAAATATATTATTATTATATTAAATTTTCTAACTTTGGTGTTCTAAGCAATTTCTATAAATAGGTGCTTAGGTTAAATTGAAAATCACACCGTAAACCGAAATCTTCTCTCTTTTTCTCTCTATAATATCGAAATGTATTTTTGTGAGTATTTTAGTACTTTGAGTATTGCTATATACGGTGCAAGTTCTTTCAAAGACTATATCCAGAGATTCCAAATGTAAGATTATCCTTTTGAGGTAAGGGATGTTATTTCTTCGTAAGTGATATTATTTCTTTAATATCATTATGCCGAAATACTGGTTGAAACTTTTTATCAAATTTGGAACTTTTTTATGTCGGGGTTAATATTCATGAGTTACTATTCATGAGTTACTATTCACGAGTTACTATTCATGAGTTACTATTCATGAGTACTATTCATGAAGCATGATGATTTTTTTGTGAAATTTCTATCTTTTAGTGTTAGAGTTACTATTCATGTATACGGCACTATTCACGATACTAAGACTTCAAGACTATTCATTCATCAATTACACTATCCACGTAAAAAATTAAATTTTCTTTTTCTCGTGTCCAAGATTATATGCATTATGATTCCTATCTTTGATTGGATCTATGTTTTGATCATTCTGAATTTTACTCCTCTGATTTATTTATGAAGTATTTTCGAACTTGGGTTATTTAAATTATGAATCCTTAATACTTGTTCTTTTGTTTCACTAGATTCGTTTTCTTTAAAATATTTTTCATCATCCTCAGTCCTAAATGATGATATAACTGAATATCTTTGGCCCGTAGTGCAAAGATGAATGATTTTATGATGAATATCTTTGGCCCGTAGTGCAAAGATGAATGATTTTATGATGAATATCTTTGGCCCGTAGTGCAAAGATGAACAGGTGTTTAGATGAACATGACCAACTGGTGAATATCTTTGGCCTGTAGTGCAAAGATGAATATTTGATTTATGATGTATATTGATTGATGTTACAGGGATAAAATATCGATGATGGACTTTTAAATTCATAGATGATAGTAGATTTCATTCTCTACTTAACTCTTCTAATGAATTGTTGTTTCCGCTGCAGTTGTTGATCTAAAACTTGTTGTCTATTGTATTCTATCAGATTTTTCCCTGTTGAAAACTAAGGATAATTTGTTGTACATTATCTTAGTCATAATATTCTTTACTGGGCTAGTTGAGCTCACCCTTTTCCTTTTTGTTCCATTTTTCTTCTCAGGAGGCGAGAATATAGCGGGAACTAGTCGGGGTATGGAGTGATGGTTCAAGATAGCTGTTTTAGTAGTCCTCACTATTTTGTAAAATAGTGTATCAATAATTGTAATGAGGACTTTATTTGAGTGTGAATATTGTCTAGAAGACAATATTTGTATTTAAACTCAAAGTTTATGTGTTGTCGTATTTTGCACGACAATTGTATTAATGAAGTTGTAGTTATTTCTGTACCATGTATTTGGCGACTCAGAATAGGTTGGTTGGATTGGACCTATTTTGGGGGCGTCACATAAGGTATTTCTATACTTAATATTTTGTATGTTTTTTTATATGTGTTTTAGGATATCTTACTTTTTTAGTATGTATTTTGTAGGATAATTCAGTTAAAGGGCAAAGTGGGAGTTTTTGGCAACTAAAAGGGCAAAACTATAATTCAACACACCAGGCCAGCGCCGGAGCGCTCAGTAACAAAGGAATCCCAACGTCGGGGTGCTGGGAGGCAGAAAGTGTTAATCGAGAATTGCAAGGTTAGAGGAAAAAGTGTTGATTCTTAATCTAAATAGGATTCTTTGTGAAGCTGGCCTAAGGGAGACTAAAAGCTATAAAAAAAGAAGAGGCTATTCATTTAAATATACACAGAGATTGACTGGATAGCTGATGAGAGAGATTGAAGATTGCAGAGCATCACAAGGAATTCTGATTGGAGATTGTAGACTGGAGAGCTTTTATAGAGTTTTTCTTTTCTTCCTTATCCAGTTTTGTAATTTATTTGTGTTTGCTTATGTGAGATTTTTGGTTTTAATTTTCAGCATGAACTAATTTTTCAATTAAGGCTACGATTGAACCTTTTATACTTATGAATTAATTATCTATACTAATTAATTCAATTATTTATTCAAATTGAGTTATTTATCATACTTTGTGCTTATTAATTAATTGTCTGGCCAACGATTAGCGTGATACACTAGATGAATTCAGGAGAGAAAATCTAGGGTTATATATGAATGTGATAGCATGTATTCATAGTCAATATTTGCATGAGATGAATAATTAGGTATGTGAATTAAATTAATAGGGATATAATTTCACCGCATGTAACTATTGAGAATTGATACTTAATGAATTTGATTATTTTGTTTTGCATAGAAATATCGCATAATTAAATGAATTAAATATTTTTATTTGATCACTTGGAAAATGGCTTATAAATACTTCAAATTCGTGAATTTAATAATTGGATGAATTGAGTAATTGATTTATATTGCATAATTGGGAATATTATAATCTTAAGCCTTTATTATCTGAATCAACTCTCCGTGTTCAAACAATTTGTCTTAGTTGTTTTAATTTAATTTCTCATTATTAATCACAAAATTCGGTTATTTAAATAAAATTGGATTGATATAAAATTAGTAGTGTACATGAATTTGTTGAATAAGGATTCATGTGGGTTTGACATTCTATTTTATCACTGTATTACTTGATTGACTATGTATACTTGTTCGTATTGCCATTAACGCAAATCGTAAACAACTATAAGTCTAAACACCTTTGGTCATGACGTATACCGTCTAAAATCTGAAAAATATGTTTAAAGTAATTTTATCACTTTTGGTCAAATTTTGATTTTTCTAGGATTTTATTCCGTTTGTGTTAGTACGATAACTTACATATCATGTTTGTGTTAGAAAGTTATAATCTAATTAATGATATTCGGTTGCGTCAAAAAGATGAACAATAATTTGATTTAGTTTGGGTCTAACTATGAAAATGAACGATAATTAGCACATAGTTGGAACAATTCATTAATAAGAAAATTAATCACAAATCAAAACCGAAGGAATATGATTGAAAGATCTCAGAGGAGAAAATATGAAAAAAGAAAAAAAAATAATAAACTACAAATATCACTAAATTTTGGAGTAAAATAGGAAGAGAAAAATACTTTTAGTGAGATGTTTAATTAACATCAAATTAGATGATACTTTGGACTTCATAATATAGATCAACTAATAGTGTCATGTGTACCGTGCCTCCGACACTACATAGACGATGAGATTTATTCCAAATTTTGAATGACATTTATTAGAGTGAACAGAAAATTTAAAATAAATTATATTTTGTTAGATAGATAGACATATATATTTGAAATTTGACACACTATCCCCATTTTCCAACATACAATATTGAAGACCAAAACTTCTCAAAGAAATGTTTTTGAAATCTTTCAATTTAAATAGTATGGTCATTGGAGGCTTCTCCGAAGTCCGCAATTGAGACTACTAGTACAAAAATAATTAAAGAGCCTTAAAAATTCGCAATTGGTATAGGTATTCAAATCACGCCCAAAACATTATATTATGGAAAAATTTCAGTTCTATAAAATGTTAAACTTTTTTTTAGTTGTTTTTTTAAAAAAAAAAAGCAAAAAAAAAATAAAAAAAATTGGGTCCAGATTTTAAGTATGTCCTAGAGTCCTAGGACAAAATCCTAGTTCTATATATATATATATATATATATATATATATATATATATATATATATATATATATATATATCCAAGAAATGAAAATGGTACCTAAGCCAACTTCAATCTCCTCCCTTCCCACTTCTTCCAAGACAATACTGACTAAGGGTGGGCATTCGGTTATAACCGAACCGAATAGTTTATTCGGTTATAACCGAAAACCAAAAATAACACACTTTTGATATCCGAACTGATATCCAAAATAGTAGATAACCGAATAACCGAATTACCGAATTTATTATTCGGTTATTCTTTATTAATAACCGAAATGAAAATAATATATACAACATATTATCAGCATAAAAATCTCATTACCAGGAAAAGAAAAAAGAAAGCCACAGATTTAACATAGATTAGCATTAACAATGTTTAATACTGCATAAAACTTTGACAATTTGATTTATGAGCAAACGAAAGATATAATCTTTCAATTTCCCATACACAAATTCTGATCTAAAACGGAACAACTAACAAAACCAAATTATTAATGGCAATTCAATTTCAAAACACCACAGCGAAAATATAGAACTGGATCAGATCTAAAAGACCACAACGAAAACAAAAAATAGAATTGGATCAGATCTAAGAGTCCTTCCAGAACTGGATCCCACTTTCTTAATGGCCTTCACCACATCCAATCCCTCTACAACTTGACCAGACACCACGTGCTTCCCGTTCAGCGACTGAGATGAAAGAGCTCGTTCAGCGGCTGAGATGAAAGAGGCAAAGAGGCGAGAGGCTGAGAGATTTGGGATTTTGGATTTGGGATGCGAGATGAGAGAGGCGAGTGGCTGAGATGAGTTTGGGAAATGAAAAGGGTTTAAGTGCAGACAGCCAGACAGCAGACTTAGCCCACTTGGGTGAATAGAATAGATAAGTATAAAATTATTATTTTTAATTAATAAATTCGGTTATTCGGAATTTCGGATATCCAAATAGTTAGATTTTTACACCCGAAATCGAATATTGAACAAAAATTGGATATAACCGAAATTAGAAAAAAAAATCGAATAACTGAAATAATTTGGTTAAAAAAGTTTGATTTTGTTCGATAATTCGATTTACCCGTTTTTTGCTCACTCCTAATGCTGACCCTGAAATACATGTGAAACTAACAGTGCATCACAAATTTTCAAATTAAATTGACTTTGAAAAGTCAATAATAATCTTATGATTTAAAATGGAGGGAGTATATCACAAATTTTCATCATTAAATGATGCATGAAAAATAGCAAACAATTTTATATGTATCCATTTTGAAAAATATAACACCCCTCTGTTCTAAAATTAAAGATACAATTTAAATTTCAAGGTCAGACGACGACATATTAAATTTCAAATTGATGTGAATTATTTAATTTTAATTTATATAATCATTATAATATAGTATCGTATATAATAAAAAAATTTATTTTATTCTAAATTTGTATGAAGTTTGACTTTAAAAAGTTAAATTATTTCTCTAATTTTAAAAAGAAAGAATTAGTTCTTTTATTGACTTTTAAAAAGTCAATTTAAAATATTTTCAAACTTAAAATTGAGACGACTCATTAAAATTTA
The DNA here is from genome assembly GCA_020205605.1 of Panax ginseng. NCBI lineage: Eukaryota > Viridiplantae > Streptophyta > Magnoliopsida > Apiales > Araliaceae > Panax > Panax ginseng. The sequence goes on from CM035138.1 coordinate 19,228,156, forward strand.
TAAAATAATAGAATTTGCATCGAATAATACTTTAGTTTACTATATTTATCATTATATTAATTAAAATTAAAAGATTTTTTGTTAATTAATTTTAAATTTAAAAATCTAATAAATTAATTTTCAAAAATCAATAATACGGAATATGAGAGTATTTTACTTTATCATGAATACTACTCCCATGCATCTTATTCTCTCACACAACACTTGACATTAATCAGTAAGTCTTGACAGACCGATTTATTGGATAGGAAAATGAGACATTTTTAGTTTTTTTTTTGTTGGTTGTGACTCTCAAAAAATGTATAGTATTTATTCAAATAATTTTTTTTTACAAAATATAGTGTTTTAGGTGTACAAAAACAGGTGTAATCTGTATAACCCTGTTTTTATATATGTATCCAAATTACACCTAAAACACAATATTTTGTAAAAATTCTTATTGGAATAAATACTACACATTTTTTGATGAGTCACAAAAAAAACCAAAAATGTCCATGTAGAATGACTCGACATTAATATATAGTTCTTGTTGTCACCATCAAAAACTGCCTCACATTATGGGGGACGTTAAAAAAAACACACGATCGATTCTATTACTTACCGGTGTTTTTAATAATAAAAAATTTATTTTGTTTAAATATACTGACAATATGTTGACCATGTAGGGCCCTTTTATTCAAATAAAAGCTAGTACAACTTGTTTTTTAGGCACAACAAGCTGTGCCGGTTGGGCATAATTTATGTTTCAATCTAAGCTTTCCAATAAGTTGATCAACCATTCCAGAAAGGGGTTGTTAGAGCAGTGTCCATGGCAACCCGGATGCCATGGATGGAATCTATATATATATATATATATATATATATATATATATATATATATATATATATATATATATATGGACCCGATCTATAACCAGCGTTTTAAATTTAAAGTTATCTTTACAAAATTGTGGCCATCGTGACCATCTAATCGGAGATCTGTAAATGAATGGTCACGATTTATCTGTAAAATGAATGGTCATTATATATATATATATATATATATATATATATATTTATATCTATATGTATATTGATAAACTTATTCATAGTGGTCATTTATAATTCATTTGATCTCTAAAAATTACTCTAATGGGTGTGTCCTCTCACTTTACACTTTCTTGATTGGGATGTCACTTTGCTTTCACTTGGTCATAAACTTCATTATTATATATATATATATATATATATATATATATATATACACTAGTTGGGTCCCGTGCCTCTGGCACTATATGGACGGTGTGATTTATCTTAAACTTTGAACGGTCCAGATGATTTATTGAATGAGCAAGAAATTCAAAATCATTTGTATTTTATTAGATATATATATATATATATATATATATATATATATATATATACTAGTTGGGTCCCGTGCCTCCGGCACTATATAGACGATGTGATTTATCTTAAACTTTGAACGGTCCAGATGATTTATTGAATGAGTGGGAAATTCAAAATCATTTATATTTTATTAGATATATATATATATATATATATATATATATATATATATATATATAGAGAGAGAGAGAGAGAGAGAGTCCTAGGTTCCGTCAGGACTCCGGATTTTAATCTGTCTGGACCTTTTTTTTTGTTTTTTTTTTAAAACAACTAATTTTTTTTAAATATTTTATGGAACTGAATTTTTTTCATAATACAGTATTTTGGGTGTGATTTGGATACATATAACAAAACATGTCTGTACAGACTACATACATATTTTGTTATATGTATTCAAATCACACCCAAAACACTGTATTATGAAAAAATTTCAGTTCCATAAAATATTAAAAAAAATTTAGTTGTTTTAAAAAAAGTAAAAAATAAAAATAAAAATATGGTACGTATTTTAATCAATCCGGAGTCCAGAACTCGATCCGCTATATATATATATATGGGTATTCATCAATAGCAAGCGTTTGCCGTGGACCTTTATTCAAAAAAACAAGTTGATTCTGATTGATCACGAACAATGGAAGGCGAGATTGATCAACCTTTCTCCTTGCTTGCTTCTGACATGGCGGCGGCGATCCTTTTTTTTTGTCCGTTTGCAAATTATATTATTGCCCCTAACTTATAATACATGCTTTTGGCTACAGTATATGTGCTGAAGTGTGAATCTCTCACCCATATGGCCCATATGGCTATGTAAAGATAAGTTTACATTTATGTATACATAATGTAAAAATAAAAGTTAATGATACATAATATAAAAATAAAAGATAATGATAAGATAATGTTAAATTTTTCTTTTATAATATCTTATCATAAAAATAAAATATAATGATAAGATAATGATTGTGGGCCCATGTACAAAATTAGGGTTCACATGACCTAATTAAATTAAATGCACAATTAGGGTTCCATGACCTCATTGAATGTGCAATTTAGGGTTCGCATAACCTAATGGAATGAAGATGGAAAAGTCAAAAATAAATGTGCCAGACCGGGAGAAGCCTCCACGTGTCCCGAGGCGGAAGACTCGTGGAGGCGGCTCATTTTGGGAATTGATTGAGGAATTGGATTGGTGGCTAGAAGGACAGGGCAATATGGGCATTACTTTAATGACCAAGGGTATTTCTGAATTTCATTGAGAACATGTGCCTAGCATGTGATAACTTAAGTCCGTGGAACTCTATAAATACCCTTCCATTCTAGGAAGGAGGAGGACTCTTTGGTAGCTTAAAGCTTGGAGATTCCACCTAAAAGCACTAACAAGATTCAACGCCTCTCTCGACTCAAGAAGCTCAAGAAGGCTCTTGGAATCTCAATAACCCTAACACGGTTTAGGATTCTGGGGTTCTGCCATGCGTCGTTAGAGTAATCGCCCACCCGCCGCTCTCCCTCTACAATCAATCAATCAATTCCGTATTCTTCGTGGATTTCTCCTTCTCACCCAACACGAAACCCTAACCCTAGCAAGTAAGCGATTTCACCACAATGATAAATTTATCTTTTATAATAAAATAAATTTATCTTTTATAATAAAATAAATTTATCTTTTATAATAAAAGATAAAATTAATTTTATTTTATTATAAAGATAAATTTATTTTATTATAACAGAATAAAATAATTTTTTTATTTTATCTGTTATAATAAAATAAATTTATCTTTTATTATTTTTACATTATGTATTTATAAAAATAAGTTTATCTTTTATTCGCACTTATCTTATCATTATCTTTTATTTTTATATTATGTATCATTATCTTATCATTATCTTTTATTTTTATATTATGTATCATTATCTTTTATTTTTACATTATGTATACATAAATGTAAACTTATCTTTACATAGCCATATGGGCCATATGGGTGGGACTAACATCGCCGCTATCTACTGTAGCTGGCAGCATGTATTATAAAGTTAGAAAGTAATGTAATTTATAAACGGACAAAAAGGAAAAGGGACTGCCACTACAAGCTGTAGCGGCAGGGAGAAAAGTTGATCAATCTCAGCCTTCCATTGTCCAGATCAACGATAATCAACTTGTTTGCTGAATAGTGTCCATGGCAAACGTTTGCCATGGATGAATACCCGTATATATATATATATATATATATATAGCGGATCAGGTCCGGACTCCCGGACCTGACTAAAATACGTACCATATTTTTATTTTTATTTTTTACTTTTTTTAAAACAACTAAATTTTTTTTAATATTTTATGGAACTGAAATTTTTTCATAATACAATGTTTTGGGTATGATTTGAATACATATAACAAAATATGTATGTAGTCTGTACAGACATGTTTTGTTATATGTATCCAAATCACACCCAAAATACTGTATTATGAAAAAATTTCAGTTCCATAAAATATTTAAAAAAAAATTAGTTGTTTTAAAAAAAACCAAAAAAAAAAGGTCCAGACGGTACTAAAATCCGGGAGTCCGGACGGGAACCGGACTCTCTCTCTCTCTATATATATATATCTATCTAATAAAATACAATTGATTTTGAATTTCCCGCTCATTCAATAAATCATCCGGACTGCTCAAAGTTTAAGATAAATCACACTGTCTCCATATAGTCTTTAGGAGGCACTGCACCAACTAACTATATATATATATATATATATATATATATATATATATAGGGTCTCCATCCACAATAGAACCTGTTGTTGAGGGAGCAACCCACTTGGCCCGGCCGGTAGAGAGCTTGTACTTACCTTTAGACAATTTTTTTTTTTTAAATGTTTGGTACAAGCTCTACCTACCGGCCAAAATGGATTGCTCCCCCAACAACCTATTCTTTGTGGATGGAGACCCATATATATATATATATATATATATATATGTAATAATGAAGTCATAAATGACAAAGTGAAAAGCAAAGTGACATCCCAACTGAAAGTGTAAAATGAGAGGACACACCCATTAGAGTAATTTTTAGAGATCAAATGAATTATAAATGACCACTATGAATAAGTTTATCAATATACATTTTGTTTAATATATATTTTGTTTTATCTATCATTTTACAAGAATCACTTTATTTTTTGGGATCAAAGAGTAAAATATTTGGGTTCCAAACCCTAATCCAAAACTAGATATAGTCAAAAAACTAAAGAATGGACTCTAGGACACATCACTGATCGAGGACCCTACCCAGACATACAACCTAGTTAGGTTTTTGTCTAACATATATAAGCTAGCTAGGTTTGCATGTGTGTGTGTGTGTATATATATATATATATATATATATATTCACTTATATATAAGCTTAAAATATTTCAGCTTTTCATTATTTTGCAAAATTATAAATCCCAAAAATACATAAATTACATAATCTCTAGGTTCCCATTTAATTCCACTTCATAGTGTACTTCCATAAAATTTAGAAGCTAGCCTTGTTAACTTGTAAAATTTCTTCCAAAATAAGACTAGAAACCTAAATCTCAAATTTCTTCCAAAATACGACTAGAAACCTATATCTCATATCCAAATAGGTGGAGCTTGTGCAAAGCACTTAGACAATTTTTTTTTTTTTTTTTTTAATGTCGGGTACAAGCTCTACCTTACCGGCCAAAATGGGTTGCTCCCCAACAACCCCTTCTTTGTGGATGGAGACCCATATATATATATATATATATATATATATATATATATATATATATATGTAATAATGAAGTCATTTGCTGTTGAAAACAAAGACATCCCAATCCGAAAGTGTAAAGTGAGAGGACACACCCATTAGAGTAATTTTTAGAGATCAAATGAATTATAAATGACCACTATGAATAAGTTTATCAATATACATTTTGTTTAATATATATTGCATACATTTTGTTTAATATATATTTTGTTTTATCTATCATTTTACAAGAATCACTTTATTTTTTGGGATCAAAGAGTAAAATATTTGGGTTCCAAACCCTAATACAAAACTAGATATAGTCAAAACGGCAATGGACTCTAGGACACATCACCTGATCGAGGACCCTACCCAGACATAAAACCTAGTTAGGGTTTTGTCTAACATATATAAGCATTCCAAGGCGCAAACCTGGATTTTGACCAACCACTTGTTGAAGACGCTTCAGAAAGGAGTTCGACATCACCACATATGGCTAATCAACAACAAACCAACGCAGAAGGCAAGGCTAGGATGCGGTGGAGACCCGATTTAATCTTTGTAACCGAGATGCTCAAGGCATTGAAGGAAGCACGAGAAGGGCAAGGATGATGATGGCCATGATGCTGGAAATGCAAAGGAAGCAAGAGGAGATAGGGAATTTCCGCCAGCAGTTGATGCAGATTCCTACTTTTAAGGCCATGTTCCCAGGAAGTTCGCAGGGGAACAGGTAGGAGTGAAAGACAACAATAATGGCGGCAACAACAAAGAGAACGGTATCAGCACCGCCCTCGACGGAAAGTCAATCGGTTCCAATAATCAACTTGAGGCTCAAAGACGATGGGCGGCGTGCCACAACTTAGGTTGGAAGCAAGCCAACCTCAGACAAACATCATCCCAACTGCTCTCCCATCAATTTCACAGGTGCAAATGCCTACCATTCCAGGCAATGTCCAATGAGTGAGCCAAGCCAAAGAATCGCCACCAAAGGTTAACTTTGCATGATGCAAGTGTGCATTAACCAATCTCTCTACCATACACACCGCCGATACAACAGTATATCTCAACACCCCAGAGAGTTCACACCACGAGCCAGTATGTGACGAAGGATGATATGATCGATGTGATCAATCAACTTTGTAGGCAGACATCTCGACCCTCGGAGTTGGACTTTACTCTGCCTTACCCGGCACACATTCGGAGGCAACCTTACCCGATAGGGTATATCGAGCATCCCCCGCAATTTCCAAAATACAACGGGGAGAAAGGAAATGCCAGGGAACATATTGCCAGGTTTGTAGAGTCGATGTCTCCATGGCTGGGATATGATGAAGTGAACAACCACAACTTGTTGATGGGAGAATTCAACAAAACTTTGACAGATAGTGCCTTCAGTTGGTACTATAATTTGGAGAAGGGGTCAGTCCATGATTGGGATGACCTAAAATTACAATTTTTTAAGAAATTTTTCTATATGCAGAAACAGGTAACCATTGTAGAACTCATGCGGTTCAAATAGAAGCCGAATGAGGAGCTATCAGATTACGTTGACAGGTTCAGGGCCCAGGCACAGAAGTGTGCAGAGCCGATTGAAAAAAAGAACCTGGTCAACATTTGCAACAATGGTGCCTTAGATTCCTTCAAGCCCCACCTCATTACTAAGGCTTGTGATTCCTTCGCGACCCTCTTAGCTTTCGCACAAGACTTGGGAGGAATCATGACACTGCCCACTAGCCATGCGATTTGGTTACATGGAGGACAAGAGGACAACAAGCGTGGCTTTGGGCGACCCTCGACCAAAACCACAAGGGGGCAAGAGGGAGAAGCATGAGAAAAATTTTGATCGAAGCAAAGGAAGGCCTGGAGATAAATATTCAAGAAAGTCGGTCCCGGAGGCTATCACATGCAGTGAGAAAGCATTCAGGGTCTATCTGAGCAATGGATTGAACATGGGGTGGTGAAACCCCAAGGCCTAGATTTGCGAAGTGTGGAGGAGATGAAGAGAAGCGCGGAACTTGTATTCCACCAATACGCGGGACACTCAACTATAGATTGCTATAGCCTGCGTAGGATATTCCACGAGAAGCTGGCAAATGGGGAGATTGAACTGGAAAAGGAAAGCAGTGTTCATAACAAGCCATTGCCAAATCAAAGGGGAAAGAAATATGCAACACTGTTAGCCACAACACAATCCCAGAAGTGGAGATGATGGTGGAAGAAAAGGAGGAGTGTGACCCAGGCCTGCAGGTGACGGCGTTGATGAATGGGGCCAAATTCAAAAAAAATTTTGATCAGATAGGGTTGGCCAAGGAAGCAAGGATTGAGGCAACTAGGGCAATCATTAAGGCCGCCGAGACACAGGAGACTTGCATGGCCATAAGCAAAGGATTTGTGAAGACGATGGAGGAAGAAGCAAATAAGATATCTTTCTCTAAAGTCGATAGAGATAAGATACCATTGATATAGGCCGTACATTTATATATGGCAATGATAATCAATGGCATCGAAGTGCGGAGGCGTTCATTGACAATGGAGCATCAGAAATATTATGCCCTACACCATGTTCAAACTAGTTAGGCACGCGAGAGAAAAGAAGATAGTGAAGGAACAAACAAACATTACAGATTCGCTAACGAGCACAAGAACCCTGGGACACATCAAGGTAGACATGCAAGTTGGAAAGATTCGAGGGCCTGTAAAGTTCCATGTTGCAGAGGTAGATCAAAGATACCATGTCTTCTTTGGGAAGGGCTTGCAAAAAATGACTATGGGGTGGTACCTCAGGTCTTTCATCAATTACTCAAAGCTATCCTGGAAAGGGAAAGAAGTGAAGGTACCAGCAACTCGGAATCCCTTTGGACCAGAGGAGGCACACATCACCGAAGAAACTTTCTTCGATGATGTCGCTGAAGAGGGAGAGAACCAGATCATGAGGCCTAATTCCTTAAGACTAGCAAGCTGGAAGGAAGTACAGGAAGATAAGTTTGTACCTACAGAAAAAGTGAAGAAGAAGACCTCGGAACATGGAGAATGTTTCAAAAATATGGAGCCAGTAGTAGTGGACTTGGAGAAGGAATGAAGAGAAGAGAAGAAAAGGCCAGCAGGTCCTGAAGATGCCAGAAATATAATAAATGCCAAGCGGATAGCACAGTCTGAGGATGGCGAAAAGGCAAAATGGGAGAGGGTTATAAAACCCGATGGAAAGGTAGTGTTTTGATTGTGACGGTGCAAGGGGGAAGAGCCCAAAGAAGCGTGCAAACCCAACGGCTCAGGAGGTGTCCCCCACTCCAGCAATAATGGAGAAGAAGAAATTGTACAACAGAAGGTAGAACCACCCGAATGCTTTGAGGATAGGCCAAACCTCAACAAAATGAATTAGAAGAAGTTGATTTGGCAATGTATGGAGGAACGCCATGAAGACCGATTTATGTCAACAAGAGCTTGAGGCTAACTAGAAAGAGGAACTCATACAACTATTGCGAGAGTATAGGGGCGTCTTTGCTTGGAATTACGACGAGATGCCCTAATTGACAAAGATCTTGTGGAGCACAATCTAAACATAAGCCCGGAATGAAGCCGATGAAGCAAGCACCTCATAACTATGCACCAAGTCGAAACCCAAATAAAGGAAGAAATCAAAAGTTCTTTGAAGTAGGGTTCATCAAGCCGATCCAACATCCAATATGGCTTTCCGAAGATCGTCTTCCAGTAAGAAATCAAATGGACAACTACGAATATGTGTGGATTTGGAGAGACTTGAACAAGGGCATGCAGAAGGACATGTATCCATTACCCAACATAGACACTTTGGTAGATGCAACGGCTAATCATGAGATGATGTCATTCATGGACCGGGTTTGTGGGTTATAATCGAGATAAAGATGTCCATAAAAGATGCAAAATCGACAAATTTTCAGACCTCTTTTGGAATTTCTACTATGTAGTAATGCCATTCGGGTTGAAGAATCTTGAAACTTATCAAAGGGCAATGCATGCCATATTTCATGACATGATTCATGATATAGTGGAGGACTATGTGGACGACATAGTGGTGAAATCCAAAAGGCGACAACTCATGCGGAGGACTTGAGGAAAGTGTTTGAAGATGATCTGAAGGTATAAGTTGAGGATGAATCCGAAGAAGTGCGCCTTTGGAATGACGGCTGGAAAATTTTTGGGCTTCTTGGTGCACAACAAAGGTTTAGAGGTGGACCCAAGCAAGGCAAAAGTAGTTACAGAGATGCCCCCACCAAAGACGCAAAAGCAGTTGAAGAGCTTCCTAGGGAAGGTCTCGTACATGAAAAGATTCATGCCAGCATTAGCCGAAGTCACAGAACCTTTCGGCAAATTGCTAAAAGGAAAGGTACAATGGGATGGGGCAAGACCAATAATGAGCCTTCGAGAGGTAAAAGAATTTTGTCTTCAGCACAAACGATGGTAGTGCCACAAAGACGAATGCCATTACAGTTGTACATCACATCTACCAAGAAGTCTATAGGAGGATTGATCACGCAAGAGGTGGATGGAAAAGAGAAACCTGTGTATTACATTATTCGGATAATCAGAGGACCGGAAACCAGGTATTCACAAGTGGAGAGGCATTGCCTAGCGTTGGTGTTCATTGCGCAGAAAATGCGGCATTATTTTCTAGTGCACGAAGTAAAGATTGCAACAAAAACTGATCCAATCAGATACCTATTGACTAGGCCAGCATTAGTAGGGAGACCTGCCAGATGGATGATGATTCTTTCAGAATACGACATCAAGTGTGTAACACCAAAGGCAATCCGGTGTCAAGCCTTGGCAGACCTGCTAGCTCAATTTCCAAAAAGAGAATATGAACCCCCTTCTGAGGATCTTTCGGGTGGAGAAGTAGAATCAATCGACTTGATGGATGAGGACCCAGAATGGTGGAGTTTGGCTTTTGATGGATCATCTGCAGAAGGTAAAGGCAGAGCAGGAGTGGTGTTGACCACCAAAGAAGGAAATGAAATATCCTTGTCATACAAATTGGACTTCTCTTGCACAAATAATGAAGCAGAATACGAAGCATTCATACTAGGATTATTGGCAGCTCAAGAGTTGGGAGCCAAATATCTTAAAGTAAAGGGAGATTCAAACCTTATAGTGCAGCAGATAAAAGGCCAATTCAGAGTGAAGGAACCTATCTTGGCGCCAGATCGAATCAGAAGCACAAAAGGTGATGGAAGCTTACAAGAAGGTGGTGATTGAATATGTGCAAGAGGACAAAATAAACAACTTTGATGCACTAAAGAACAAAGAAGATCTCGAGTCTATGTCCAAGGGGAAGATTTGGATGTGAAGGTAATGAAGAGAACCCACCCAACCACGGTGCTAGACTTGTTCCCCAAAGACATGATAGACGATTGGAGATATGACATCACCCATCAATTGCAAACAAAGGAAGAAACAATACCAATCGTGGAGCTACAGAAGTACAACATCATCAAAGGTGTCTTGTATCACAAAGAAGCAGATGGTGTATTGACACGATGCTTAGGGAGGCAAGAAGCAAGTAAAGTCTTGCATTAGGTGCATAAAGAGAACTGCGGGTTTGCAGACATAGGTCTGTATCGTAGGTTGCAACGCCAAGGGTATTATTGGCCTGAAATGAAGAAGGAAGCAGATGCCCTACAACTCCACTGTGTTTCATGCCAAGAATACCCTGGGGAGGATGAATGCGCTTTCATTGATGACATAGCAGATTGGCGAATTCCTTATGTGGACTTCTTACAAAGCGGGATTCTTTCGACCGAAAAGAAGGATGCAATTATAATAAAGAGGAAGTCGCAACGATTCTTCTTACAAAATGGAGAATTGTTCAGAAGAGGTTTCAATGGCAAGCCCATACGGTGTCTAGAACTAGGCGAGGCCAAAGATTTGGTTTATCAAATGCATAAGGATGAACATCAAGGGGGAGCCAAGTTGTACAAACAACTTATTGATCATGGTTACTATTGGCCAAAGATGGAAGGAGATTGTATAGAATTTGTCAAAAGTACCATATTTGTCAAATACATGGAAACTTGATACATGCTCCCGCCGTGGATTTGCGCACCTTAGCAACACCATGGCCCTTTCATATATGGGGAATGGATCTTATAGGTCCTGTACACCCTAATTCTAAGGGCAACATATGAATTTTAACTGCCACCGAGATGTACACAAAGTGGGTGGAAGCCATACCCTTGAAGAAGGCCACGGGACCAGCAGTGGCAAATTTTATCAAGGAGCACATCATTTGCCGTTTCGGGATCCCGAAGATCATTTTGTCGGATAATGGAACCCCGTTCATCAATAGGGACATCAAAAGTCTGATGGAAAGATACATGGTGAAACATTACAAATCATCACCCTACTACCCAAAAAGCAACGGACAAGCAGAAGCGACAAATAAAACTTTGATAAAAATCTTATCAAAGACCTTAGACGATCATCCGAAGAAATGGGCGAATAACTACTACCAATAAGCGTTATGGGCATATCGAACTTCAAAAAGAAAGCCTACAAAGAAACCCCATACGCTTTGGTTTATGGTGAAGAAGCTATCTTACCCACCGAAATAGAAATACCTTCGGTTCGAATGAGACTTCGAAGCTTAGTCGAGGAAGAAAGCCGACCAGCCGCCCTAGAGGCCTTAGCCGACTTCCGAGACAAGGCCAAAGAAAAGCTTGAATGGTACCACGAAAGACTGCGATGAATACAATACCGCGGTGGTACCACGACAAATTCTGGTGGGAGACCTGGTCCTCAAAACGGCAACTCAAGTTATGAGGGGACCCCAACCACCAAATTTTACCCCAAATGGGAAGGCTCAGATAAGTAACGAGAGATCTCCAAAATGGGTATTGCAAGATATCTCGTGTGGGATCAGATGCTGTCTCAGGCCCATTAAACTTGAAATGGGTAAAGAAATATTACACATGAGAAGAGCATCACAAAAGTTATACTTTCAACTTCAATAGTAATCAAGGCACCTGAATCACAGCCCTCAGAAGTTACATTTTCAACTTCAAAAGTGATCGAGGTACTTGACTAACAGCCCTCGAAAGTTACACTTTCAACTTCAAAAGTGACTGAGCACCTGAGTATAAGCCCTCAAACCCGAAAGTTACACTTTAACTTTAAAAGTGGAGAACGTTATGCTTTATTCGACAAAAGCAAGAAAGTTACACTTTATCTCTAAAAGTGGCAAACGTTATGCTTTCTTCGATAAAAATAAGATTTACTATGTGAAACGTTATGCTTTTCGTTAAAAACAATTTTATCAATAAATTGACAAACTTTCACTTATACTTGAATGTTTTAATTTTCTTTAAAAAAAAGTATAAATTCAAGTGTTGGTTTATGAATAATATATATATATATATATATTTGACAAAATTCATGTTTTCTTATAATACCTATTGTTGTCTTGGAATATTAATTTGAATAACTTGAGATTCAATGATAAATATTGAGTTTTAAGGAATCATTCAAATTAAAGGCAATCAACAAGGTTAAAGAAACCACGTTCGATAAATGAAATATGTGTAAAATGAGTTTCAAAAAGCAGAAATCGAAAAAAAAAACTACTACAATAAGTTATGATCTAAAGGCCAAAACATATCAAAATGAAGAGGAGGCATAACTAAAGCTTCCAAGTCAAAGAATTCAAAAGATCTCGAATCTTAAGATTTGCGCCTTTCGACTCCCTAACCCGCGTTGAGTAGTCCACTCTAAGTCCCTGCCACGACACTCTACCTCCAAAGTTTTGCCTCTAGATCCTGGCACCGCCCTCTAAATCTTGAGATCGGATCTTCAATTTGTTTCATGGCTTCATCAAGCTCGAAAAGTCAAGACCGAAAATGATTCATCTTCACACTTACGCACAACAACCTCTCTCGAACGTAGTGAAACAAGATTAAAACTCGACTTGAGAAGATCCAACCTATCACGAAAAAAGAGACATGTCAACACCTACTACCGCAAGGTCATCTACATCATCGCTAAACTTCTTCAAGTCCTCAACTCACAAGGAATATAAAGAAAGAGTATACAACCCAAGAACAAGGCCTGCGAACTGATCTAGGAAGAGGGTTTGGGTAGAAGTTGTCTTAATAATCGATCCAATCAAGAATCATGGGGACCGAGCTAGGAGACGCTCTAGACTTTCCTGAATAGAAGACGATATCTGGAAACCCCTCCAAGAAACAAGATCCCCACTTGGATTGAAGGAAGCTCTGGCAGGAGCTACTTTAGAGGCCACCATAGAATCTGTTGAGACCAGGGATGGAGGAGCTGAAAGATGTTGTACGGCTAAGGATTCCTCGAAGCCTTGGTCACCTGGAGGATAACCAAGGCCACTATATGGCGAGTAGGCAACATCCGGATGGAGAACAACAAATAACGCGAGTGCCTCAACGGGCAAAGGCAAATCTTTCATCCTCTCGCTCTGAAAACAAGATGTCAAAGCACAATATATTATAAATAAAAAGAAGAAAGGAAATTCAAGATAAATCATTTGTGGATTAAAGAAGGATACTCACAATATAGTCAATGGAAAAGGAGTCAGGAGATGCCACAGAAAGGGGAATGTCATCCAACCCACCCAAAGTACTATCAACAATGCCCTCCCGAGCAATCACCAACTCGATAGAATCCTTTCGGGGAGGATGAACATCACCAACAGTTTCAGAATGATTCTCCCTCGGGGAAGTAAGAGTCTCATCAACATCTTCAAACTCATCATGAGGAGCAGGCATAGGAAGGTTTGAAGAAATTGCTGTATCACCCACAACAAGACTCGAGCTCACATCAGACAAAGTTTCCTTAGCATCCGGACTAACACAATCGTCATGAGAGAGTAGAGGACTCAATATCAACAAGGATAGGTTGGATGGGCTCACGACTAGTGGAAGTCGCCACATGGAAGCCTCATTTGTAGTACTATACATTAACCCAAGAGGAACATCATCATCATCATCTTCATCGACCAGAACATAAAATAAAAAAATAAAGGAAATAATTACTCAATGATATGTGAAAGCAGTAATACAAGGGATGAAAGAAAAATGAGAATAGTACGACAAATTACCAAATTTCTACGACGCTTCTTGATCGGATCCTCGGCTGTCGGGATACTAGGGTCAACATTATCAAGGGGCGTTTTGCTAATGGCTTTATGATAAGCCTGATAGGAGGACGACTGATTGGAACCACGACAGAAGCAATAGGAGGAGCTATCTCGAATCGAAGTAGTAGTAGATGCTCTCGCTTTTAGAACGAGTAACTCTCATCTCCCCAAGATCGAGGGACCCCGGGAGGAGCTAGAGAGACACCCAAATGGAGCCCGTGGTGGAAGACTCTGGAAGTAGTGGGAACTCGTGATGGAATGATCTCGCTTAGGGGAGAGGACTTAGGCATCAAATGTCACGCCGACCAACCGGCCATCGGCCGCCAAAGTCTTTGAATAACATTGGGCTTGGGAGAGCATAGCAGTAACTTCCCCATTGAGAGGCGTTGTGGAATAGAGACGGCAATGAACAAATCAAGGTATCATCCTCCCATCTTTTAAGATTAACTTGCCAAGAATTACGTTTCTCCAAGAGTATATCGCCTGGCCCGGAGTCATATGGTATGACAAAAGGAAGGGATCTATAGGATCACTTGATAGCCTCCGGAAATGCCCATGTAAAAGAGGGGAGGTAGAGAAGAAATTGAGAAGAAAGATCCTCATAATTCCCCAAAGCAGGTGATTGAAAGGGCGCCCTAGTCATATCCGAATTGTCTCATGACCTGTGAGAGAATACAAGATAAGTACAAAACTATTATTCTCAAGGAAATAGGGAAGCTCTGTAGACCGAAGGAAAACGAACCAAGACAGTGCGGAGCCACTCAAGCTATTTCTGTTGAGGTTGGAGAAGGTACAAAATTTGTGCTTGTAAAAGTGAGGT
This sequence comes from Panax ginseng, assembly GCA_020205605.1. Lineage (NCBI taxonomy): Eukaryota > Viridiplantae > Streptophyta > Magnoliopsida > Apiales > Araliaceae > Panax > Panax ginseng. The sequence goes on from CM035138.1 coordinate 19,243,239, forward strand.
AGATGACCGCAACCCCCTGAAACAATGGTATAGGGACGAGCAGTGAAGCATGAATAATCATCAAGGAAATGTCGTAAATCCGTACTGTCAAGACTAGAGCGGTGATCAATCCAACGTAGCATGCGAGGAATGATGTTACGTGGTGGGAGAGAATGAGACTTCTTCTTCTTTGTAGAAAGATGCTCAAGATCGGAATAGCCCGGAAAGCGCTCGAAAAGAAAGATCTGAAGGAAGGAGCATGGAATGAAGCAACTGACATCATACCTGAGTAAATAAAAAAAAATATATTATAGAAAAGGTTAAAGGAAAAGAAGCGCAGTTTGAAAGACAATTAAATATAAAATATGAAAGTGATTACCTCTCAACGGATTCTTTCATGGCAAGGGTGGTTTCGTCTAGGTGACGATATAAGGTCCCTAGGAAGAGAGAAGCAAGGGGAATCTCCGAGCCTCGGGATAACAACGCCGCTAAACCGAACATACGCAAGCGAGAGGACGATCTGGAGACCCAGGAAGATGAAATAGAGACGACCACATAACCGGATAAAGCCGCCAGAGAGAAAGGGACAAGTTTCTTCAAGGAAGGCAAGAACAAACTTGTCGTGAATGAGTCGCTCCAATGGTTGGTCTTGTAATCACTAAGAAGCAATAAGCACCAGTGATAACCAAGAATTCTTTTGCCGACTTGAGCTCTCGAAGTCCGGAAGGAGCGTATCTCCCTTGAAGCGGGAGGTGAAGTGGGAAGATTGGCTGAAGGCTTCCATCAAGTAGGCAACACATTCGTTATCTCTAGTGGACATGTTCGAAGGGCCGCAGGAGTTCGAAGCAATAATGGGAAGGCTACAAGATGAGATTCAAAATAAATATATATTTAAAAAAAAATGAGAATGAATGAAAGGAATAAAAGAAGAAAACTTACTGATAGAGGGTATAAACATCCTCTAGAGTAGGGGTGAATTCCCCCCAGGCAGTGACAAATGTGCAAGTAGAGGAACACCATCGTGAGATCAACACAGTAAGTGCGTTATGGACCTGGTAAATCCGTAGGTCTCTACACAGTTGAACACAACGAAAGATACTCGCATTCTTGAGTATTTCCACATATTCAGCGTTGTCAAGGAACTCGTCGGTCCAATCTTGCCATCCTTGAATGCGACCAGATGAATCTGACAGGAAGCGAAGGGGACTGAATGGGTACTCTTGCTTCTCTATGCATAAAGTGGGAATGCAATCGGCATGAGAAAGTCATCCCAACCTCCGTGGTCGGGCATCTGAAACAAGCCTTCTTTCTCTGGGGGAGAAAAAGTTGTACGGTCATAGTCTCTAACTCTATCCCAAAAGAGGTTAGAAGGACCAAAGAAGGGAGCTCTTCCCCAATCAGTGATGAATGGGGACTCCTTGGTAGTCCTTAGTTCGGCAGAGCATTCATGAGAAAGGGCCTACAGACAAGAAGGAGATCATTATAACAATTCTAGAGAAAGTATATCAAGAATGTCAAGTAAGGTATATGAGCATAAAGTACTCACCATGGTAAAATAGAATGAACGTCCGAGAGTTAAGCTTCAAAACACCAGAAAATAAGAACAAACAATGTCAGAAAGATTGAGGGAGTACATTTATGCAAGAAAAAATTCCCAAAAATTTTCAAAAAAACTTCGGATGGCCAAAATCCATCCTTCGGAGCCTTTTTTGGACTTATAATGGCATATGTAATGGCTAGGCCATGACTTTTGAAGGGCTCGTCGATACGGTCGTTTTGATATATTATAGGCCCAAAAACTCCAAATGACGCTCCTAATAGTAGATGCTCGTCGTCCCGAACTTCATTTTTTTCGCCCAAAACATGAATTTCTGCCTAGAGTTCACCCCCTAGGGTTCGACCCCCCTAGGGTTCGGCCCCCCTAGGTTTCGGCCTCCTAGGGTTCGACCCCTAGGGGTTTGGTCATCTGGAGTGGTTTCGACTCGCATGCAAGCATATCAGTTTTTCTCCTTTCGCATTTTCGTCAAGAAAAAATGTTAAATCTTTCTTCATTATCCGAGGAAAAAAACCAAGATGTACTCAAGGTATTGGGGCTTGGAAGACATAAGAAAGTTTGAAAAAAAAAATTAAATTGATAAAGTTCGCCCCCAGGGTTCGGCACCTATAGGTTCGGCTCTCTATAGGTTCACGCCACCACCTAGGGTAGTAGCTCCTTCAAAAAAAAAAATTAAAAAAATTGATAAGGTTCTACCCCCTAGGGTTCGGCGCCTTATAGGGTTCGGCTCCTATAGGGTTCGGCCACCACCTAGGGCGGGATCTCTTCTTCAAAAAAGAAAGTTTGAAAAAAAAAATAAAAAAAATTGATGAAGGTTCGGCCCCCTTAGGGTTCGGCGCCCTATAGGGTTCGGCCACCACCTAGGGGTTTGTTCCCACGCATACCTTTAAGGTCCTGTTGCTCTCTTAATCCACGGTTTGGGACGAATGCTCCTTCATCGCGAAAATTATAGCCTTTTTCTGAGGAATTCCAAGGGTAAAGGCCAAGATATGGTGATGGGACTCAAAAAATTGAAGAAAGTCTACAATTCCTTGAAGAAAAAAAAAATATATATATATATATAGAGAGGAAACAATTATGAGAAATTGGCTAAATGAAGACTCCAATAAAGGTTGCACCCCTAATGGTTTACAATTACCTGGTGTTGGATACCGCAAGGATGTCCTTGATGGTGAGACTTGCTAATGTGGCTGCAATGGTGAGGAACACACGTGTGTTCGTTGGCTCCTAGCGATTATGAGACAATCCTAAAAAATATGCACGCAAGTAGAACCTACTCAATCAGAAGGCATGCGACAATGGATTACGAATATGGACTTCTTACTTCTCCAAAATAAAGATAAGTAAAAAACCCTATAGGAGATAATAGCTTATTTTCTAAAATAATAAAATTTAAGTTGATTTTATTCCCAATAAAGGGTATTTTTCAAAAAATAGCTTATATATATATATATATATATATATATATATATATATATATATATATCAAATAAAGATAGATTTTATCTTATTTCCAAAATAAATTTAGATTTTATTTTACTTCTAAAATAAAGATAGATTTGGTTTATTTCCCAAATAAAGAAAGATTTTATTTTGTTTCCAAAATAAAGAGAGATTTGATTTCCAAACTAAAATTAAGATTTTATTTTATTTTCAAAACAAAATTAAGATTTTATTTTCAAAATAAAATTAAGATTTTATTTTATTTCCAAAATAAAATTATGATTTTATTTGGTTTGATGAAAAAGAAAGATTTTGTGTACCACCTAAAATAAAGATTTCTTTTTATTTAAATGTTATTTGATTATTTTTCTTGTTTTTAATTTTTAGAAAAAATAAAGAAACAAATCCAAGGGTTTGGCTCCCTAAGAGTTCCATTTACTAGGACCATGGTCTTCAAGACCCGTAAAGTGAAGTCACGCAAAATATACTCAAAAGTTTGAAGTATTCTCATGCGATCGCTCTATTTGGAAATGCGACTCTCGCGCAGGGGGCAAATGTGGGCCCATGTGCAAAATTAGGGTTCACATGACCTAATTAAATTAAATGCACAATTAGGGTTCCATGACCTCATTAAATGTGCAATTTAGGGTTCGCATAACCTAATGGAATAAAGATGGAAAAGTCAGAAATAAATGTGTCAGACCGGGAGAAGCCTCCACGTGTCCCGAGGCGGAAGACTCGTGGAGGCGGCTCATTTTTGGAAATTGATTGAGGGATTGGATTGGTGGCTAGAAGGACAGGGCAATATGGGCATTACTTTAATGACTGAAGGGTATTTTTGGAATTTTATTGAGAACGTGTACTGGCGATGTGATAACATAAGTCCAGTGGAACTCTATAAATACCCCTTCCATTCTAGGAAGGAGGAGGACTCTTTTGGTAGCTTAAGGCTTGGAGATTCCACCTAAAAGCACTAACAAGATTCTAACACTCTCTCAACTCGAAGAACTGAAGAAGGCTCTTGGAATCCCAATAATCCTAACACGGTTTTTGAATTCTAGGGGTTCTGCCACGCGTCATTGGAGTAATCGTCCACCTGTCGTTCTCCCCTCTACAATCAATCAATCAATTACGTATTCTTCGTGGATTTCTCTCCTCCTCAGCTAACACGAAACCCTAACCCTATCAAGGCGCGATTTCCTTGCCCACAATGATAAATTTATCTTTTATAATAAAATAAATTTATCTTTTATAATAAAAGATAAAATTAATTTTATTTTATTATAAAGATAAATTTATTTTATTATAACAGATAAAATAAAAAATAAAATAAATTTTATTTTATCTCATTATAATAAAATAAATTTATCTTTTATAATAAAATAAATAAAGATAAATTTATTTTATTATAAAAGATAAATTTATGTTTTTATAATAAAAGATAAATTTATTTTATTATAAAAAATAAATTTATCTTTTATTCAAACTTATCTTATTTTTACATTATGTATTTATAAAAATAAGTTTATCTTTTATTCAGACTTATCTTATCATTATCTTTTATTTTTATATTATGTATCATTATCTTATCATTATCTTTTATTTTTATATTATGTATCATTATCTTTTATTTTTACATTATGTATATATAAATGTAAACTTATCTTTACATAGCCATATGGGTGGGACTCACATCTGCTGCCACACGACTGTGCTTGATGCCGACAGCATGTATTATAAGTTAGGGGAAGTAATGTAATTTGCAAACGAACAAAAAGGAAAAGGGATCCGCCATGCCAAGTGTAGCAGTAGGGAGAAGTTGATCAATCTCAAACCTTCCATTGTTCGGATCAACTAGTAATCAACTTGTTTTGAATAGTGTCCATGGCAAACGTTTGTCATCGATGAATACCCGTATATATATATATATATATATATATATATATATATATATATATATACGGATCGTCCTAACTCCGGACCGATTAAAATATCGCACTATATTTTATTTTATTTTTTACTTTTTTAAAACAACTAAATTTTTTTAATATTTTATGGGCTGAAATTTTTTATAATATCATGTTTTTGGTGTGATTTGAATACATATAACAAAATATGTATGTAGTAGTCCATGCACATGTTTTGTTATATGTATCCAAATTACACCCAAAATATCAGATTATGAAAAATTTCAGCCCATAAAATATTTAAAAAATTAGTTGTTTTAAAAAAAACAAAAAAAGGTCCAGACGGTACTTAAAATTCGGAGTCCTGGACGAGAACCCACTCTCTCTCTCTCTCTCTCTCTCTCTATATATATATATATATATATATATATATATATATATATCTAATAAAATATAAATGATTTTGAATTTCCCGCTCATTCAATAAATCATCCGGACCGCTCAAAGTTTAAGATAAATCACACCGCCTATATAATGCCTGAGGCACTAACCCAACTAGTATATATATATATATATATATATATATATATATATATATATATATATATATATATAGGTCTCCATCCACAAGAACCTATTGTTGGGGAAGCAACCTGATTTAGCCACCAGGTGAGAGCTTGTACTTACTTTTAGACAATTTTTTTTTTTTTTTTTTAGTTCTAAGACAAGTTTCTACTACCGGGCCAAAATGGATTGCTCCCCAACAACCCCATTCTTTGTGGATGGAGACCCATATATATATATATATATATATATATATATATATATATATATGTAGTAATGAAGTCACATGCCAAGTGAAAAACAAAGGACATCCCAATCCGAAAAGTGTAAAGTGAGAGGACACACCCATTAGAGTAATTTTTAGAGATCAAATGAATTATAAATGACCACTATGAATAAGTTTATCAATATACATTTTGTTTAATATATATTGCATACATTTTGTTTAATATATATTTTGTTTTATCTATCATTTTACAAGAATCACTTTATTTTTTGGGATCAAAGAGTAAAATATTTGGGTTCCAAACCCTAATCCAAAACTAGATATAGTCAAAACGGCAATGGACTCTAGGACACATCACCTGATCGAGGACCCTACCCAGACATACAACCTAGTTAGGGTTTTGTCTAACATATATAAGCTAGCTAGGTTTGCGTGTGTATATATATATATATATATATATATATATATATATATATATATATATATATATATATATTCACTTATATATAAGCTTAAAATATTTCAGTTTTTCATTATTTTGCAAAATTATAAATCCCCAAAAATTACATAAATTACATAATCTCTAGGTTCCCATTTAATTCCACTTCATAGTGTACTTCTCCATAAAATTTAGAAGCTAGCCTTGTTAACTTGTAAAATTTCTTCCAAAATAAGACTAGGAAACCTAAATCTCAAATTTCTTCCAAAATACGACTAGGAAACCTATATCTCATATATATTAACCTAGTTAAATATTATTTTCTTCCGACTATTACATTAATTAATGATGTAATCTAAATTTATGAAGTGAATATTTTAACATACCATGTCACACTTTTCTTTTATCCTTGGCACTAGTTAAATAACTCCCAACTTTTTCCGAAATTCTCAACTCTCACCAATAAAAAAAACATGTACACAAAACATTATTATTAGATATATATAATCACTTTATTATCATATTCGATTGTAGATGCAGTCTACCCAAACTGCCCTTGACACAAAACACCATATTACATAGAAAACCACACCAAAATACATCTACATGCATTATTATATAGAAACATTATCAACATACTACAAGCAAAACACAGTATTAATATATATATATATATATATATATATATATATATATATATATATATATAACAGCAAAAGAAGTTCTTGCTTAATTTCACTACCTTTAGGTCTGAACCGCCTCTCCTTGACCTTGACTTCCGGCTGGCGAACCAACCCTAACTTCAATCGTCTTCGGCTCCTTGGGTTCCGGCGGCGGCAACTTCTCCACGGTGACGGTGAGAACTCCGTCCTGATAAACGGCAGAAATGGCGTCCTGATTCGCTTTATCGAATAACGTAAACTTCTTCAAGAACTTGCCAAGCCTCCTCTCCATCCTCAAATACTTGACTCCCTTCTCTTTCTCTTTCTCTCTCTTCCTCTCTCCACTCACCACCAGAACATTCCCGTCCTCTATTTGGACCTTGATCCGGTCGGCATTTAGCCCTGGCATGTCCACCACAAACTGGTAGGCGTTCGGGTACTCGATAATATCCACTGCCGTGGCCCGCATCGCCTTGTTGTCACGCACGTAGGCTCGTGACGGCGGATGAGGCTTGCCAGCTTCCTCCGGCAACTCCAGCATGTCGTGGATTGCTAGCAGCATGGATTCATCCAAACCCAAATCCCTCAAATCCATTATTTTTCTTTATGGGAATATTTTCAATATTTTGTATTTTTTTTTAAAGCAATATGCATGTTTGCATGTGTATATTTGGTATGTATATATAGTGGTGTAAGCGGTGTTATTTTGTCTTTTTGTATTTGACACGTGTGGGACAACTAGGATGTTTGGTGTCCACGTAGTCTTGTTGTGAGTAGTGCATGTTATACATTTGGTGCGCACTTTTGTTGTGGATAGTCCACGTACGTACGTAGTTAGATGATTGTTTGACCTATGTTGCCACGTGGTTATACTTATGCAAGGAAGAAAAGAAAATTATACTAGTAAAGAGATAATTTTTGTACCAATTTAAAATTTTGTTTGGCTTTAAATTTTTACCTATATATAATATATATATATATATATATAGGGTCCGGATCAGGTAAGAACTCCCTTACGATACTAAAATGCGGACCTTTTTTTTTGTTTTTTTTTTTAAAACAACTAATTTTTTTTTTATATATTTTATGGAACTGGAATTTTCCCATAATACAGTGTTTTGGGCGTGATTTGGATACATATAATAAAAAAAAACATGTATGTACAAATTGCATGCACTGCATATATATTTTTGGTATAGGTATCCAAATCACACCCAAAATATCAGATTATGAAAAATTTCAGCCCATAAAATATTAAACTTTTTTAGTTGTTTTAAAAAAAAGCAAAAAAAAATAAAAATCAGATTTTAGTATCGTAAGTGAGTCCTCACCCCGATTCTCTTTAATGTGTGTGTGTGTGTGTATATATATATATATATATATATATATATATATATATATATATTATATTATATTATAAAGTTGTTAATAGCTAATTTGAAAATAATTTCAATGAAATGATATATATACTTATGTTACATGAAGTTAAAACTACTCCTCCCATTATAATTTTAAAATGTAATCTCAAGAGATAAATAGAGTTAAATGTAATCTCAATATTATATTAAAGGGCGTAATTTTAATAAAAATATGTTATTTAATAAAATTATGTTATTTAAAAAGTATGCTTTAGATCCGTTCTGTTTAAAATAGAAACTTACAAGTGAATTATTTTTATACACAAAAGATATACTATAAGAAAGATAGCTTGAGTCTCGCACGGGTTCCAAGCTTGTGAGGAATTAAGAATCCAAAGGTGCTATAAATTATTTTTAGTTTGTTCTTCAAGAGATAAATGATGGTAAAAACTAACAAAATCTCACAAACTTTTTTACCAATTAATTGCAAAAATTTCATTTGAAACTACAAATGCAAGAGAGAATATTTTCCCTTAAATCTTTAATAGACATTTGTTGATTTAGACTGACTGTTTGTTTTTTTATTACGTGGGTTATACGCTATATTTCTCACACCAAAAATAGGATGAAATATATATATGACATGGAAATTAAGCACGCTCGATTGATACAACTGCAAGAGAGAATACGTTTATTTGTTTCAATACGATTGATACAGATTCGATTAGATACTTAATATATATATATTTTTTATAATATATATATAATTAAATCAAATTAAGATAATTAATTATTATTTTATTTTGTTTTTAATTGTGATTTTATATTTGTAAAGTGTAATAGTAAATATATTTTCTCATTTCTAAGTAAAATAACAAATTCAATTTATAATTATATTTATTATAAAGCTAGTTATTTTATGGAGACTCGAATTCGAGTTTGAATTTGAAGCTCGCAAGTAGTTTAAATATAATTTGATTTAAGTCGGATCGAATTCGAATAATAAATATTTGAGTCAAGTTGAGTCGAATTTGAGTAGAATTTTTCAAATACAATTCGAATTTGAGTCGAATTCGAGTATAAATTTAACGTTTCGAGTCAAATTCAAACACCTCTCTATTATTGGACTCGTTTACACCCTTATCACTATGCCAATGCTTATTGAGAAGCCAACATTTTTTCTTCTCCTAAAAATGATATTTTCATAGTGATTCTCACAATATACCTAAATCAATAAAACTTTATAGCAAACTTAATTTATGGATATTTTACTTCACATACGTCTATTAACTTCATCAATAACAATAAAACACTAACCAAAATTTAAGTTAATGGCAAATTTTGACAATTTAAAAGGCTATTGATAAATGTTAGAGTGCTAAAAATTCAAAATATCATTAAAATAAATATAAAAATATCGTTAAATATATGTTTACTCTAAAAACATAATTAAAATAATATATTTGGTTTTTTTCCCAAACTTTATTAATTTGTAGAGGATTTTTTAAAAATTAGACTTAAATATAAATTACTATCCTGAACTATTGATCTTTTTACTTTGGTAATCGATCCTTTATTTTTTCACTTTAGTTCAATTGAAGTTGAAGATGGTGGGTTCCAAAAGGCAAAATAGTGAGAGTTATTTACTTTTTAATTACTAGTTTTAATTGGTTTTCGCCATTAACTAAGAGTTTAAGTACACGTATTAATATGATTATGTGTAAATTATACCATTTTTTATTTTGTGGTAAATAGTTAATGATAGTTGTAAATAAGATGATGTCTAATAATTAATTACAAATAGTTTTTTCCCCTTATGTTTTGTTTGAAATTTTAGGTGTTAATGATAGTAATAAGTAATATTTTTCATAATTATTACTTAGTTCTTTTTTTTCGAATAAAAACAAACCTCTTAAATAGATGTTTCATTTTAAATTATTTTTAGTTTTTGTTGTTAAATTATAATATAATATTACATTTATGCTTATTTAGTTTTTATAAAATGATTTAAACTTCTTATAAAATAATTATTGTTTTAACACATCATCAGTCACACCTTAAGTGTTAAAGCCATGTCATCAATTTATGACGTGACAAGTTCAATTGAACGAAAGTGAAAAAAAATTATAGTTTAATGATCTGATTGAAAAAAATTAAAAGTTTAATCATCGAAGTGAAAAAGATTAATAGTTTAGGGTAGTTATTTATATTTAAGCATTTTTTATAAATATATATACAATTTATATATATATATTATGTCAATAAAAAAGTATCAAAATTTTATGAAAAAAAAATTATATAAACTATACGGGTTATCAAACTTGTTCAACATAATTGACACTAGCTAGATAACAAATAAATTTTCAAATTTAAAAGTTAAAGTTAAAAAGCACAATAAATACTAATTCTTCTATTTTATAACTGCCAAGAAAATACTATATATATGAGACTTAATGTGTTTATATGGTAGGCTTGGGCTCATTTCATAAATTTAACAAAGGACAATTTTCACTTTAAAGCCAGTGTTTACATGTCTCAAAATCAAAACCAAATCATTTCCATTTATATACACTAGAATTCTAAAACTTTCATCATCATATATCATTTATATACACTATAAATGTATACGTATAAAGTTGTGTAGTACACAGTCAATTATGACAACGATTTTTGGGATGGTACGGTCGCCATAACTATTCTAGGTTATGACGACGGGTAAACAGTCATCATAGCCCAAAAACCCCGTCATTATACAATGCCATGTAATACATGTGTATGTAATATAAATATAGTCCATATATATATATATATATATATATATATATATATATATATATATATATATATATATATATAATTGATATTTCCACATAGTCATGTACATTGTCCTCTCTCATATGAGTATACAGTGGATCTCACTTTTATGTGAGAAGAAATTATGTGGAAATATTAAAAATACACGTGAAATCATTTTGATGATGATTACGAGTAGGACTGAGTAAAAAACGGATAAAATCGAATAATCGAACCGAATTTTTTCGATTATTCAATTTTTTGTTGCAATTCAGTTGTATCCGATTTTCGGGTTGGAGTTTGATTTTCAGTTTTTTGTTATTTGGTTAACTGGATAACCGAAATAAAAAAAAATAAGGCTTAAATGATAAAACAAACTCAGACTTGTATCTGGTATCTCTCAAGTCTCACCTAGTTCTCACTCCTCACTCTTAGAGCATCTCCAGCAAATGGACTATCTGCTGGACTATATTTAGTCCATATGACATCAGCAGATATCCTTTAGTCTTCAATCTTTTCAGCAGATGGACTATCTTGTGGACTATCATGCGGACTATAATATAAAATGATTAAAATAATTAATGAATTCAAAAAAAATCATTCCAACGACCATATTCCATCTAAAAAATAAATTAAAGAGATATTATTAATAAAAAAAACAAAAATCAAGTATAATAAAAATACATATTATTATTAACAAAATACTTACAATTGCTAAATGTTAGAGTAGTTGATTGAAAGATATAAAATGTATTGAATTATTGTACATATTTATATATTTTCCAATCACCCTAACAATTTCTATCCGTTATTATTTTTTTATAGATTTTTTATGTTTTGATTATTGTACATATTTTTTGTATTTCAAATTATTATATATTTTTTCCAGTAGTTGATTAATGTATTGAATTATTTTTATTATTCTTCCCACTTCGCCTTCTTCATCTCTTCTTCACAGACCTTCATCTCCTTCTTCATGATCTTCATCTCTTTCTTCTTTTTCTTCTATCCTCTCTTATTTAATAATATTAAAATTATAGTCCATGAGATTTTCGTTCCTTGATTTAGTCTTTTTTAGATTGTTTGGAAAAATGGTTTGACTAAATATAGTCCATCTGCTGGAGCAAAATCTGCTTCCTAAACTAAATATAGTCTAGAATTTTTACAACTCCGACCTGCTGGAGTTGCTCTTAGTCTCTAGTCTTTAGTCTCTAGTCTCTAATCTCAGTTCTCAATCCTCAGATCTCGAGTTCTCAACTCATCAGTCATCTCTCATATCTCAGATCTCTCATCTCACTCTCACTCTCTGCCCTAATCCAAAAGTTAAAGGCCCAAAACTCCAGTCCCCAAATCGCAACTCCGCTCAGCCTCCGAACGGACCTCATCCCAAAGACCCAAACTCAACTCTGACGACACCAGAAAAGGTGTCATTTATTACCTCAACTTGACGGTCTCTGACTCTCTATCTCCGATCCAGGTATAAGGTATTTAATAGACTACTAATATTTCCCTCCCCTGTTTTCGAGGTATGAGGTATATTAATTTAGGGCATAATGTTACTTTCTTCATGTGAACATATTAGTAACAATGGACTAATAGTTTTGGCATTATGAGATTCTCCGCAAAGAAATTGAAGGAGTTGGTATGATGTGTTGACTGTAATGCGTTGTTGTTGTTGTTGTTGTTGTTGTTGTCAGTTATTCGGTAATTCGGTTAGCTACTAATTCGGCTTATAATTCGGATATAAAAAATGAATTGATTAATAAGTTATTCGGTTCGATTACCTCTAACTAACTACGAGAGAGAGGATTCGATAAGTGGGAAAATGCTGGCAATGGTGATCATAAAATTTGCATGTGGAGTTGTGAAAATTATAATTGTGAGCAAGTAGGTTACTTAGTATATAGAAATAAACTGACTGTTCTGATGTTGGTGATATGTATGGTTAAAATCAATATGAAAATTGATGTTAAAATCAAATTGAGTTATGATAGATAGATATTGCTAGGGTTTGTTACAGTTCTGTGAGAAAGAAAGACATTAATTTTATAAGATAAATTCAAATACATACTTTTTAGGTAGGTTGTGTACGTACGTACATGATAAATATCAAATTTTTGTCGATATCAGACAAAAAAAAAATGTGCTCAACACATTTGTTTTTAGTACAAATTATGGCGAGCATATAAAGAATCAGTAAACGAAAGAAAGTTAGGGTTCGATTCGCATCTGCCGATTAAAAGTTCGATTCGAGTTCATTTTAAAATATAAATGAGTCAAATATGGCACATTTTAAAGTTCGATAAATTACTCGAACCTCTTCAAATTATAATTTTCTATTGATACTTGGATCATATTCGTTGGAAAAGTCCAAACTGTTCGGGCTCGATTCAGAATCGTGCTCGACTCTGTAGCTAAATGAGCCTCAATCAAACCTTATTTTATACTCGATAGATTTTGTGAACCAAGTCTGAACAACTTAATACTCGGATCGACTCGGTTCATTTATACCTTTAAGAGCATATCGTGCTCGATAATTTTTTTATTTTTGTAAAAAATGTATCAAATTATTGCAAGAGTTTGTCGAACTTTATTAAATATATTTTAAACATTAAGTAATGACTGCTAAATGAAATTTTGAATTAAGTATGGATGGAGATCAAATTTAAATTTCAAATTAACAATGAATATTTTGTAATCTAATAATTATGTTAATTTTTTTTAATTGAATTGCAATTAAACTTGAAATATCCTAATTTCTGGTACCAACGCCATCTCCAATTTTTATTTCAGAAAGTCTAGGGGGATCGGGATTTTCTGACCGGGGTAGTGACCGGTCGGATTTTTTTTTTTTTTTTTTTTTGACTACAAAATAATTAATTTGATTTATTGGAACTGAAATTTTTATAAAATGCAGTGATTTAGGTGTCTTTTGGATATACACAAGAAACAGGATTATACAATGTGTACAATCCTATTTTTTACGTGTATTCAAATGACATCTAGATCACTGCATTTTATAAAAATTTCAATTCTAATAAATCATATTAATTATTTTGTAATAAAAACAAAAATAAAAAAAAAAATTCCGGCCGGTCACTACCCCGGCCGGAAAAGCTCGGTCTCCCTAGAAGTATTCTTTTTATTTTTTTTTGTATTCATTCAAAAATGCACAATTACTTTTTGTAACGTATAGGAAAAAGGGTAAAACGGTAAAATGGTAAAATGGGCTCTTTCGACAAGGACAAAACCACTTGTATTTTCATTCTCATCACATCATCACTCCGTCTCTCTCGCTTACTTCAGCAATCAGCACTCCGCGAGTTCTTCGTGACCCGGTAGTGTATAAACTCTAATTTCCAAATCTTCAATTTCATTCCAAATCCTCCTCTTTTTCAATCTACTAGAAACAAAAGAATGGCTCCGAACCGTGTATTGGATCTCGAACCCCCACTCACCTCAACCGAAGAAGACGAAGGATCCGAATCAACGGGATCCGATTCGGAATCCGAACCTGAAGGCCAACAGAAGGACAACAAAGCTGCACCGGCTACTACGCCGGTCACCAAAAAGCCAGCCGAAGATGAATCTGGATCTGAATCAGATTCGGATTCCGACTCACCCATCGGGAAATCTCTCAAAGCTGACCCGACCGTCAAACCCATCGCTTCCAAGCCCATGCCGGACCCGGTCAAGCCTTCCGTCAAGAGGCCCAGATCGAAACCCAGCTTACCCATTTCCCCGACTCCGGCGAAAACCGGTGCCGGAGCCAAACGTCCGGCGGAGAGCGAACCTAAGGACTCCAAGAGGGCGAAGAAGAAAGTTCCTGTTTTTGAAGATGAAGTGAATGGAGGGAGAAAGGGTAATACTGATGATCAGAAGAAGCAGTTGTTTCAGAGGTTGTGGAGTGAAGATGATGAGATTGTGATCTTGAAGGGTATCATGGATTATGTGGCGAAAAAGGGAGCGGATCCGGTTAATGACATGAATGCGTTTCATGATTTCATTAAGAAATCTTTGCATATTGATGTTACCAAGACCCAGTTGCAGGATAAAGTGCGCAGGCTGAAGAAAAAGTTTGAAAACAATGTCAGCAAAGAGAAAGAGGGGAAAGATAGGACGTTTTCGAAAGCCCATGAGCAGAAAGCTTTTGATTTGTCCAAAAAGATTTGGGCGCCTGGCGGTAAACTTCTGGGGGTTGATAGTTCAAAGGTTAATGGTTCTGCGAGGAAGAATTCGAATAAAAGGGCTGGAAAATCTGTGGTTTCTCCACGAGTGGAGAGTCTCTCGACGCAGGAGGTGACCATCGCTGAGGTTGTAAACAAAGCAAGGCCTGCACAGTGGTCAGGGCCAAGGAGGAATGTTCAATATGGGAGGACTGTCGGTGACCCTGCTCTGGAAGACGAGATTCTAAAGGATGGGCTGGATTTGATTGAGGGGTCTAAGAGGGTGGAGTTGGAGGAGAAGTGGAAGAAGCTGAGGGTGGAGGAAGCTGAGCTTTACTTGAAGCGGGTGGAGCTGATTCGGGAGCAGACGACACTGGTTTTGGAAGCTATAAAATCCGGGGAGAATTAGAGTGTTGTTCAGGTAAAATGTGGGTCGTGCTGATGATAAGTTGACTATGATTGATGCAGGAGACAAGAATTTCTATTAGCTTACTATTTATTTTTATGTCTATGGTGGTGTATCTTGTTATTAGCTAAATATGAATTGTGTTGCATCTTAGATGAAAATATGGTACTCCTGGATGGCAAGTTTGCTAGTTACTTTGGCCTTTTAAAGTATGAGTTGATATTTAGGTTGACCTCTAGAGTGCGATGATATATTTGCTTTTGCTGTGTATGTTGAGTTCACATCTGCTTTATCGCTTGTTATAAATAGTTCTATATTTGTATGATAATGTAGCTCAAAATCCGGAGGTGATGCTTTCCTTGACCTGTCAGTGTTTTTTGCTTTCATTATTAAATGTGGATCCAATAAATCCATTAGGTTTTCGGTGTCGTTATTCGTTGGCCTAGTTGACTTTTGAGGGTTTTTTTGGTTGGTATTTATGTGTTCACATAAATGATGGAGAAGAATGATTTGATATTTAATTACTTGTGAGGTTGATTATTTAAATTATGCGGCTTTCGTCACTTTTCTTTGAATATAGGGTTTCAAATTATATATTTATCTCCGTAGGCTTTTATCATACGGTTGCTATATGATTAAAAATTGGTAAGTTACCTAGTGGTAAGAACACATTGAATGAAGTTTATGCATGGTCGGTAATATTATTAAATAGTGATAAAACTGTGGTTATTGAGAAGTAGGTAAATAAAAACCAATAGCCTAGTAAGGGCGTTGAGCTGTCAAAAGTGGATGGGCAATTAAGTCAAGTTACTAATGAATCTGAATTAGGAAAAAGATGAAGTTGAGCATGATATGTTGGCTTGCAATTTTATCTTTTGATCGTTTAAAAGCAGCAGTGATTGGGTTTCAATGTGTTGATCACTGAATTGTATTGAGGAGGAATCCAATAGATAGAAACTTAGGGTTGGAAGCGAAGTAAAGAAAAGGCCGAGTAGTTGAATTTCAGTGAAGCAGTTAGATTTGATTCTGAGCTGATGAAATAGTATTAAACAGCTAAATTCATCAAGTCAAAAGACAAAGGTTTTAATCTGGCTATTACTGTCGTTAGGTTGCTAATAATGTGTTTAGATCTGAAATTATAGCATTCACCTGTTTGTTTGCTGGAAGTATAATATCCTTTGCCTATGATTTATGTTTAGATAACCTTACATGGTTGAATAGCATCATGAGAATGGTTACTGGAACAAAAAGTAGGTTTCCAATTTCTTATAAAGGCTTTTTTTGTTTTTATTTTTTAGTGGTTAACATTGAGTTTTCATCTACGACACTGGTTTTGCATGAGCTGCTTGAACTTTCATTGAGGATTGAAGGGTAAGGGGAGGAGGAGATTGAGTCAGTGTTGGCATTTAAGTAGAAGCATGGACAGTTTTCAGCTATTAAAACCACATTGAGAAAGGAATCTATGAACATGTGGGTACTGTAACAGTTGTTGAGGGAACTTTACAATTATATTTTAGTAGATCATCCATGAGGACCATGAATGAAGGTGATCCGTGATTATAGGGAACTTAACCTCAAACTGGCAGACTGACTGGGAAAAATAAAACGTGAAGTGCTACATTATATCGTAACTTCGAAGAGAATTTCAAATGTTGTTGTACGATTAACTTTTGTGTATCCCTATTGAGAAAGTTGTCTAAGATGGCGTTGCCTGTGCAAGTAGATTAGGACTACACTGGTGAAGGGAGCTGATATGATTCATACTCAAGGTCTGACAAAGATAGGGTTTGAAAATAAAGTTTTGAATTTGCTTCACTTGCTACCTGATGATTCAAATGATTCTAATTTATTTTATTTTCGTAAAGGTCTATATTGCCATGTTTATAACAGTATTTGGAAGCTAAAAATATTCTATTTTAGTTTAGTCAGCAGTTATAAAGAGGCCTTGGACGATTTGAATATTCCCAGGTGTGCATTCTAATAATTAGATCACTTATAGTTTGAAAGGAGATGGCTACAATTGACATGAAGTGCATTTATCATCTACTTACATTGGATGTTTGAGGTAGATACATCTCCCTAAATAGTAGTAAATATTCCTCAAGTTTTCAGCTCGTTGTTAGTTGGTTTCTAGATGAGTCAACATGTAGTAGTTCACTTCTGGTTGTAAATGTAAATTCTTTGATTTCGGACTTTGATATTCTGTACTCTGCGTGTGATTATTACTGTATAGTTGTATCACTATTATTTTTCAAGAAAAGTCTTTCTCTCCCCTACTCTCTTTCTGAGAATTTGTTGTACTACTGATTTGGTGAGCAAAGTCCATGTGTTTCCATGGTTATAATTTTTTACTATGTTTTGTTATTTTTGCTTGTGATGATTTTTTTTCTTCTTAATACTTGAAGGAAAACCTGAGCTTTGTTGGGCAGAAATTGTTTTGTGATGGTTTTTCCTAAAATGGTAACTTCGTTACTTGTTTGCAACATGCAAGTAATCAGAGGTCAGTATGGGTAACATATTTGTGGGGAAATGTTTTGTGAAAGATCTAACTTGGATGCAATGATGGTTGCTATCTTAGCATTATGATTATTGGCTTTGCCAGATTTTTCAAGACAAATCTGAACTAGTTAAAGTTTTGATTCATTAGGAAAGGTTGAAAAGAATGGGGAGTAGGAAAGGTTTACTGTGGGTTTAAGACTAAGACATTTATTTTTTACCTTCTTTGCTTCTCCCATGGTGGCTGTTACAGAAATTACCTTCTTTGCTTCTCCCATGGTGGCTGTTGCAGAAAACCTTTGTTCATCATTTGGCTTGCAATCATAATCACTAAAGCATTAGCTTGACAATGTTTTCCTTGTCTCTCCCCCTTTTGTACACAAATTGACTGTCGGCTTTAATCCTGAGTATGCTTGATATGATGTCTAAGAAGCAAATGAGGGCACTATGTTTTTAGCCATAGCCATAGCCATAGCCATAGCCATCTTTTCAGGATTCAGAGAGCCTCAAAAGAGTTTCTTGTAAACTGGATGCTTTTATCTTTTAGGGTTTCAGAGCCTCGAAAGACCTTTATATTCCAAAGTTGAACATTTGCATGTTCTCCCACTTTTGTTCATTTCCCCTTTCTTTCAAAATTTTGTCACCCTAATATTCTTGCACTGTCATTTCCACTTTTACCCTTGCTTTGAATAGAGGGAACTTTAAGTTAGGGTTCAATTAGGGATAGCTTTGCAATTTTTAGTAATTAATTAAAATCTCAGAAATTTACATGTTCATGATTTCTGTATTCTTTAATTTTGTTGAAAAGGTGATGCACTAATTATAGAATCCAACAAAATACTCATAATATACTGGTAGAATACAAGTGATACATTTTCTTATCCAATTTGAAAAAGACATGGTTGAAAAGGCTGACACCTTGTTTTGAAAAATGTTATTTTTTAAAAAAATAATTTTTCCCCGCTTTTATCTTGTAGACATTATATTAGAAACTTATTACCCAAACAAACTTTTTTAATAAAAAAAGATTTACATGTTCATAAATATTTGATTAGATCTTACAATATAGTTAGTTAACTATTTGGTCATATTAACTAAAATCAAATGAGTTGGTTATTTATTTTATTTATTTAAGTTGGTTAAAGTTTGGAATCATATTTTTTAAAAGAAATATAGGTTCAAATCGGATAACCATTTTTTGACTCATATTTCAAATCAAATCAAAATCAAAAGTTCTTTCCACCCCAGATTCAAAAATTTGTTATTCAAAAAAATAATATAACCCCTCACCCACCCCACCCCCAAAAAAATTTAAGGATTATGTACACAACTCTCACCCCTTCCCCTTAAAAAATAATATTTATTGATTATGTATATACTCTCATTCATCCCACCCACCCACCTCCACCCCTCTCAAAAAATAATATTTACTTGATTATGTATATACCTACCCCTCACCCTCACCGCTCAAAAAATAATATTTATCGATTATGTATACACCTTCCCCCACCTCCCCTCCCCCCCTCCTCCTCCTCCTCCTCCTCCTCCTCCTCCATCTCAGAAGACCCCAACTTATTATAAATAAAATTGAATTTTCCTTTATTCATTATTCTAAATTAATAAGGGTTAATTTGATATAATTCTTTGGTTATGGGTGAAATATGCAAAGTTTACAAAATAAGTAAGTGGTTATAAAATATTCATTATTGTCGGGGAATATTCGTTTGGTAAATATATTCTTTTTTCGGAAATCTCGTCTGACGGCCAATAGCCATCATTAGTGGGCCCCATAATTGAAAAAAATCTTGGATGAAGGAAAACGACAAAAAGATTGAGTTTTATAAATAATCTACAGAAATTGTTCTGACCGCTAACACTTTGTTGGGTTACCCGTGGTTAAAATACGATAATATCGTGGTTGCATTGCGATAAGACACTTGCGGTATTACATGATGTTATTGTTGAATTATTGATCCTTACGTAAGAAGGCACTACTCAATAATTGTTCACGATAATTCTTGCTCAATATTATATTGATTCAATAATTGTTTGCGTTGATATTTTGTATCATTCGTTGTTTCATAATTGTCATTACACGGTATTTTCCATTATCAAATCAATAATTCATATTATTTGAATAATATTATCGAGATAACATTATTGGCAATGTCTAGAAAGTTACGTCTAAGGAGAGGTTTGGTCACCTAATCAAGGCGCCAGTGAAGGAGAAATCCTTATTGAAAGCCCTCTTTCCCAGGAGACCACGGTTGTCGATCTTAGTGATTCTCGTAATATTATTTTTAAAATAATTAATTATTGATTATTATGATAAAAAAATATTTATTTTATGTGGATATAGATGGAAAAAAAAATTTAATGTGACAATTGTTGAAAATTAATATTTTATCTTTTTACGATAAAATAATTCATTTAAATATATTATTTTAATAATATATTAACTAAGTGATATTTTTATAATGAATGTGGGATATATGAGTATATGAGGAGGTAGAGTATTTTGTGGCATTAAATGTTTAACACATGTTTTGTGTGTCGGTGGGACACAATTCTTGATGAAAATTTATTATAGTATAAAATCGCCTGGTTTATGAATTTTGGTCAATTTACTTTGGAATTTGGAAAAACTTTCTTCTCGCAAAGTAGTAGAGAATGGAATTTCCATGGAAAATCGTGAATTTTGAATTTTTCCGATAATCGAGCTATTTATTGTGAATTATTGAAATTTCGGAAAATAAAATGATTTTATTAAATTTATGGGTGGGACCCACTTTGGTTGGTGTTGATTATGCATGTGGGCTTTCTTGGAAATTTTCCAAGGTGATGGTTTGGTCTTGAGTCTTGATAAGCATGCGTAGGAATTATAATAAATAATAATATTAATTTATTATTTTAGTCTCCTTTTTAGCGTTCTAACATTTTCCTATAAAAATGAAGCTTAAGTTAGAATTGAAAATCACACCGAAAACAAAGTTTTCTCTCTTTCTCTCTCTAAATTATCGAAATGTATTCTTGTGAGTATACTTTGAGTGTTGCTATATCTGGTCTTGAGGTTTCACAAGACTATATCTAGAAATTCAAATGTAAGACGATTATTTTGAGGTAAGGGGTGTTATTTTCTTCTTAAATGATATTTTTCTTCAATATCATTATGCCAAGTATTGGTGAACTTTTTTATCAAATTTGGAACTTGTTGTGTCGGGGTTACTATTCACGATATCTGACCTTATTCACGATATCGACACTATTCACGAATCGGACTTTATTCAATAGAAAAATAAAATTTTTCTTTTTGTCCAAAATATCTATTCGGATACTAGCTTTGATTGTATCCATGTTTTGATCATTCTTGAATTTTACACCAATATGATTATTTTCAAGTATTTTTGGACATGGGTAAAACAAAGTCACGAATCCTTAATCCTTAATCCTTGTCATTTTGTTTCACCGGATTCGCTTTTTTAAAATGTTTTTCATCATCCTCACCCTAAATGGTGATATAAATGAATATCTTTGGCACAGTAGTGCAAAGATGAACGATTAATCGATGAATATCTTTGGCACAGAAAGGTACGAAGATGAACAGTGTTGAGATGAACATGACCAACCGGTGATATAAATGAATATCTTTGGCACATAGTGCAAAGATGATTAAAGATGTATATTGATTGTTATTACAGGGGATAAACTATTGATGATGGACTTTTAAACCTTAGAAGGCGAGAGAATTCTTTCTCTACGTTGACTCTTCAATGGATTGTTGTTTCACCGCATTTGTTGATCTAAAACTTGTTGTCTATTGTATTCTATTAGATTTTTCCCTGTTGAAGACTAACGATAATTTGTTGTATATTATCTTAGTCATAATATTCTTTACTGGGCTAGTTAAGCTCACCCTTTTCTTTTTTGTTCCATTTTTCTTCTCAAGAGGTGAGAACATAGCAGGATCGAGTCGGGGTATGGAGTAATGGTTCTAAGAAGATGTTTTAGCTGTCCTCATTATTTCTGTAAAATAGTGTATGAATAATTAATGAGGACTTATTTGGAATATGTATATTGTCTGAAGACAATATTTGTATTCAAAGTCACAAATAGATTGTCGTATTCTACACGACATTTGTATTGTCAAAGTTGTAGTTTGCTTTCTATACCATGTATTTTGGCGACTCGAATGGGTGTTGTATACCTATTTTGGGGGCGCTACACCATCCCCCCCAAAAAAAAAAAAAAAATTCAATGATTATGTACACAACTCCCACACCCACGCACCCCACCCACGCCTCAAAAAAAATATTCAAAGTGATCAATTTATTATGTATACACCCCAACTCCCAACCCCCTAAAAAGTAAAATGCTTAGTGATTATATATATATATATATATATATATATATATATATATATATAATAATTTATTTAATTGGATCATAATAAAGATAAGTTTAAAATTTAAAATATGGGTCGACCTATATTTGAACCATAACTATATGGTTCCAACTTACACAATTCATATTAAAAATAGTTAATATGATTTTAGTTCTTAAATGGAACTATAACCATATTTTATAAACCAAAATTAACCTATAACCATATTTTGACAAGTCTATATTTGATAAAGTTGGACTACGACCAACATGAGTGTATGCGATAAAATAAAATAAATTAAAATGGAACCTTTTTTAATTATTATCTATTACATATATATACATACATCGCAATTATAATTCAACTTAAAATTTTCATAATGTATAACAAAACTCTTTTTCAATTTATAAGTCACCCCGCCCTTATTGTAATTAAAAAATATATAAAAATAATATTTAAGAAAACTTAAATTCTTTTCTATTCATCAACTACATCATTTTGCTAATCTTACCTTTTCCTTTTAAGAAAATTAATATATGTTACCTTTTCCCTTTAATATATAGTATATATAGAGATAGATGTGAGAAATGTTCCGTAGCATTACATCTTATTCAAATTCTAAGAGTCGGACTCTTAAAAAGTAAGAATTTTAAATATTTTAAAAAAATTGATATTTTTATGTGTTTTTAATATTTTTATATAATTTTCTCTCATATAAGAAGCAAGTGGTTCTTACCTTCATATGAGAGGACCATATAAAAATATCAAAAAATCATATAAAAATAATGCTCCCTTACTTTTATACCTTTTGAAATTTAATTTTCGAAAATTAAATAACATATAACGTCATATATATATATATATATATATATATATATATATATATATATTTGTAAAACAAATAGTAGATACTCTCGATAGGTATATTGCGTCTACAACAGTAGCACATATTTAAGATTGTAAAATGAACTAAATGGATTGGGCATGATTCGTACTCGCTTGATTTAAAATTCGATTTGAACTCGGTTCGAAATATAAACGATTCAAATATGAATAAAATTTAAAGCTCGATAAATTACTCGAATATCTTCAAATTGTAATTTTTTATTTATACTCGGGTCATATTCACTCAAAAATTCAAACTGCTTGAGAAAATTTAAATTATTCGGACTCGGTTCGAGATGGTACTCAATTCGATAGTTAAACAAATTTAAATCAAACTTTATTTTATATTCAATAAATTTTATAAATTAAATTTGATCAACTCAATATTTAATTTAACTCAATTTATTTACACTCTTACGCGTATGTAAAGAAACTTCACTATACTTATGTTAAGACTGAAGTTCGAAAATCTTTTATTAGTAATATATAGAACATACATTCTATGACCCATCATTTGTCGCAAGTAAAAATCTAACACCAATTTTAAGCTAAATAAATGATCAACTTATCACAGAAATTTATGAGTAGACCATAAAGAAATGATGAACCCACTGATCCACCGCTAAAATCTTGTAGACCCATAGAGTTATATGATTATTATGGCACAAATCCAGTTGTCATTCACACTTCTTATACCATCAACTCGGACGAGAGCAGATTCTCTGTCTTCAAATTTTCTGTCCTCTTGTGTCCCTCCACTTAAATTTTAACATCTAATTTTTTACTTAACATTAATTAATTCTAAAATTAAATAAAAGGACATATGTCAAGATTTAAGTAGAAGAACACAAGAGAGACATAGAATTTAGGGACAGAGGATCTGCTCTCAACTCGGACAAGGTAACCGGCCAATCTATAACTGTTAAGAAGGCACTCGAAATGGTAACCGACACGTGTCCATTTCTCCTCGATCCGCAAAACCCTCCGTATAAATCCATAACCCTTGTCTCCCATCCTTCTTCAGCCACCTCACTCTTTCATCACTCTCAGTTAGGGCCTCCTCAGCTCAATCTACCGCAGCTCCTCCTCCCCAATCCGTTTCTTCCCTTTTGCTCTCTCTAAATTCTCTCTCCAAGTGCGTCAGATCTTTTCCGATAAGATTCCGATGAGGTTTCCGGTGAGAATCTCACTTGAATCTTATACGAAATGTTCTATCCATTTATGGTAACTCACCTTCGTTCTTTAATCTGTTTGCGCAAAAGGAATAAAGTAAATACAAACCCTCAGACCAATCTCACACACATACTATACATATTTGTAAAAATTGAGCTGAGCTCGACCCTTTTGTAAAGTTCCAATATTAGGATTAGGGTTTATTTTAGTTTTTCAACTTTTTATATATAGCATATCTTGTGCTGGTTGTCTAGTTAGGTTTTTTGGATAGTAGAGTGAATTTGGGGGAAATAGAAAATTAGATTTTGAGGAACTGTTCCAAGAAAGTGGGAAAATGAGTTTTAGGGCGGCTGAGGATGAGTCAGCAACAGAAATTCATCTTCCTGCTGATATAGATTGGGAAATGCTTGACAAATCCAAGTTTTTCTTCCTCGGCGCGGCTCTTTTTTCCGGTGTATCGGGTACTTTGTATCCTATTGTGGTGTTGAAAACAAGGCAACAAGTATTAGTGAAGGAAACCCCCTGCTTTAAAATGGCGAGTTCGATGCTAAAAAACGAGGGATTTAGAGGGTTTTATAGAGGTTTTGGTACTTCATTGATGGGTACAATCCCAGCTCGAGCCCTTTACATGGGGGCACTTGAAGTGACCAAAAGTAATGTTGGCACTGCCACTGTTAAATTGGGTTTTTCAGAGGCTACTGCAGCTGCAATTGCTAATGCTGCTGCTGGGTTGAGTGCTGCCATGGCAGCGCAGCTAGTTTGGACTCCCGTTGATGTTGTGAGCCAGAGGTTAATGGTGCAAGGAGGAAGTAATTTGAATAGTTCTGCCTTGAGTACACTTAGATATAATGGCGGGATTGATGCATTTCGAAAGATTATACTTTCGGATGGTTTGCGAGGACTTTATAGGGGGTTTGGGATTTCTATATTGACTTATGCGCCATCGAATGCAATGTGGTGGGCATCTTATTCTGTAGCTCATCGGTTGATTTGGGGTGGTGTTGGATGTTATTTTTGTAAGAAAGATGAGGGTGGTTTTAGGCCGGGTTCAACAGCAGTGATGGCAGTACAAGGGGTTAGCGCGGCGATGGCTAGTGGAGTTTCGGCTTTGTTTACAATGCCACTCGATACGGTTAAGACAAGATTGCAAGTTTTGGATGGAGATGGGCGGCCTACAATTGCTGAGACAGTGAGGAAGTTAGTGAAAGAAGGTGGATTTGGTGCTTGTTATAGAGGGTTGGGACCAAGGTGGGCTTCAATGTCAATGTCTGCAACAACTATGATCACTACTTACGAGTTTCTCAAGAGGATGTCTACTAAAAATCAAGAAATGTTTGCTTAATGAGTTTGTGGGGTTCGAGAACTGAACAAAAGGATTATTAGTGATTAGGAGAAATGTTTTGAACCCCTTCTAACTTTCTTACCTTGGCTTTTGTTGTTGGTCTGCCTCATTGAATGTCGATGTAAATTTGTACAAATGTAGTTATGGTTTCACTTATATATAAGAATAATCCAATTTACAATGTTCAATATTGTACAGAAAGTTGATCCTTCATTTTGCTTTTTGTTGTTATCAATGTTACATATCATGAATTTTTATGTCTATTCTAAGGTCAAGGCATTCTGATCCTAGCTCAGCACGCCCATTCCATTGGCTCGGCACACATGTATTGACAGTAAGATTTTGATCATTAAGAAATGCATAAAAAGGGTGAAGGGGTTCTGTATGATTGGATCATAATAGAGGTACCAAAATATTATATTATTATTTTAAAAAAACAGAAGAAGAAAAAGCTTATCTGCTGCAGATCAAATTCCAAAAGGTCAATGAGACGGGTCCTATTTATCAAGTTTTGTTAAAAGTTGGGAACAGAGGTTATATAGAAGGATATTAATAACAAATGGCCAATTGTCCTAATGGATCGTATAATATTGTTAATCTATTAAAAACATGGTTGTTAGTTGCCTAAACGTTTTTATTAGTACTAGTTCAAAAAGGTTGGATTTCAAATGTAGATTAGTTACTCTATTCAAAAAGATTGGATTCCTTTATCTAACCTTGCAGTTACTTGTATATGTTGAAATAGATCCTTTAACAGCTCAAGTGACAAAAATCTTTAGATTAAATTTGAACCAATATGGGCATGTGTTTGATAAAAACTGAATAAATCTGAATTTGAATAAAAAAATTTGTTTGATAATTGACATGTCTGAAACACCTGAATGACAAAACATTATTATTTTACCCCCTCTAAGAAAATTCAAAATTGTTGTAAATTTATTTAATATTACTTAATATAATAGTTAATTTTATTTTTTAAATTTTTTTTACTTCATTCTCAGTCAGTCATTCAGCTCAAAAAATCTAACTTAGTCATTCAGCTCATCTATCTTACCGATTCAGTCATTCAAACCAAAACAAACGCACTGACCGATTTAGCCATTCAGATTCAGCTCCATTCAATTCTAAACAAACACCCATTAGTCAAGTGGAATTTCAGGAGCAAAATACTCATTAGCCTAATAACTGCGGGAGAGAATTCAACGCCAATTAGGCGATTATTGAGAACAGGAACATTTTTTTACCAATTGCGCAAGTTGGTATGTTCCACCTTTGTTCTATCTTCAACAGTCTTGGTATTGTACAGAATATGAAGCGCCAAAAATAGACGAACAGAGTAATTTTTTTTAACAACAGAATGAGAAAAGCAGAACAGATAAGACTATGGTCTGAAATGTGAATGAGCCATGAATTTGGCGTAAAACCATGAGCTGAAAGGATAATAAGCTAGCAGCAAATTTTGCATCCGTGGACCACAATACCAATACAAATTCAATGGGCGTTGCCGTGGACCACAAGCCCAGTAGAAAGAAACAGAGGAACTTCAATGTCTCTGTTGCACTCACTCGCACATAATTCAGAGGGTCTAAGCTATGAGTGAAAGGTTAACTCTGTCTACAGACAGGGAGGGAAGTATACATATTCGGGATTTGTAGTGTAGCCATAAGTTTAATGTGTAGTTGGGTTGATTCCCTGTCGGCAAAAGTTTAGAAAGGTATCCGTAAGTGCATATATCAACAGTTTCTGGATTGCAACTAATGTGTAATTAAAGGAATAAAATGGAATAGTAATGTATGTGTAGCTTCTTTACTATCTTCTATCTTATTAGCAAGTCCAATGTCCAATGTCCAATGTAGTGTAGACTGTAGTTGATTGATTCTTTGTTACCAAAATTTAAGAAAACTGCAGAGTAAAGACACTGCAACTCTTACCCTTGGGACTTTTAATTTTGAATTGATGCTGAGACATGATGATGCAAAGTTAGGAGTAGTTAGCATTAAGTTAATTTTAGTCAAGTGATCAATACAGTGTTAACACGCAGGTCGATAGGTGATCTCTCTGGTTAATTGACCAACCAATGGTTAAGTTAACTTAACCGGATCAGTACTCAATTCCGAGGGAAAATTGCAGTGCGCTACTGACATTAAAAGATGGTGGATGGATCCCACCTGATGCAGAGCCACCTAGAAAACAAAAGCAACTCATTTATACCACTTCAAAACAGAAAAATAAAAATAAACTTCCTCTTTGTAAGTCTTTATTTCCCTCCTCAATAAAATAAGAATAAGTCTAGGCAGATCGGAATAGTGGACCGGATTATTGGACATTTCCAATTTTTTATATTTTTTTTTTGTCTGCGACTCAAAAAATATATAGTATTTATTCCAACTGGAATTTTACAAAATATAATATTTTAGGTATAATTTAAATACATATATAAACACAGGGTTGTATAGTCTGTATAACCCTGTTTTTGTATATGTATCCAAATTATACCTAAAATACTATATTTTGTAAAAATTCCTGTTGAAATAAATATTATACAATTTTTGAGTCACAAGCAAAAAAAACAAAAACAAACCAAAAATTGAAAATGTCCAATAAACATGTCCATGTAGAAGGACTCAAAATAATGTACACATTGAACATGGAGGACCAAAGTTCAGAATCAGCTTAACGTAAAGGTGATTTCACAAGTCGATAAAATGCAGGCATGGAGCTGACCATTTCAACATTGAAATATGTCATATACAATCCATTACTATCACAGCAGATCATAATTGTTAAAGCAATATAAGGAAGATAAAGCTAATACGCCTGTAAAATCAAACAAAAATAGGATGAATCATTCCACCAACTGACAAACGAGAGAAGTGATTTTCCACATGAGCAACATATATTCTAGTTAAGAAAGTAATAAATATCCTGATTGTATAATCAAAGAAAAAAATATCCTGATTGTATTGTATATTTAAAAGAAAAAAACATCCTGATTGCAACCTAGACAACTAATAGAACTTTTTGAAACTTAAAAGCTACACGATTAATTGCAACAGTTGAGACTTACACAGTATCTAAGGGTGATCATCAAAATACTTGTTTTCATTGCATCTAGCAGAATCCATCCGTGGATGGATTCTGCTTTCCCAGCTACAATCAAGGGCGTGCCCTCTTGTTGCTGCAAGCAGGGCATTTGTACTGCTTAATATGCTCAGCCCTTGCTGGGGTGATCTTAACACACTTTCCATGGAACCACTTCTCACAGATGTCACAGCAGATCCAGAACTCGTCCTGCCCATAATTCTCTCCACATGCTCCACACAGTGCATCCCCATGTTCATCTTCCTCTTCTTCCAAGCCTTCCTCATCCTCATCATCATCTTTAAGTTGTGACACTTTCGGAAACTTGGCCTGAGATTCTGAGCCTCGCTGCTTTTCATGAAAATCAGAACAAGAAAACACATAATAAGATACACAAGCAAACTCGCTCCACATAAACAGGATTACACAACTGAGGACTATTTCTTTCTTTTCCATATCCTCGCTTGATAAAGAAACAAAGAACAATCTGAAGAGCTGCTACAGATGGTTCTTGCAGGCAGGATGGTTGGTGACATTTAATATCATAGCTTTCTATAAATTGAGTGCATATACGGATGAGGTAAAGAAAATAGCATAAAGGCGTTCTGATGAGCAGGCACAGATATAGAAACTGGTGCGCCATCACGCCAGACACATCCAAACCCTTGAACTATAAAACTGTGGAGTACAAAGTGCCGTGTTCGTATATACATTTAATGCGACAAAGAATTTAAAACATCTTAAACAAAGTTTGGGAACTATGACCCTCTCCATCCTAATTGGTCAGAGGAATACAATAACTTCACATACACTTCAGAACACAAGCATGTAAAGAATATCACTTCTGAATGCCTTTCAAGAGGAATTTAAAATACAAAATAAAGACTATGCAATGGTTATATGAGGCTACTTTTATAACATCCTGATATATACACTTAAGCAATGAATTGTTGTTTAGGGTTGGCTCTACATTGCTGTTTAAATTCCATTAATACAATTATCCAAAACTATTCTCTAATTTCTGTTCTTACCATCATAAAATAATCCAGTAAGCTACTATATCAGAAATAAACCCATCAACCAGTAGTTTTTTTTAATTGCAAATGGGATCAAAAAGGAAAAAGTTGAGGACCTAGAGGTGATATGTTATGTAATAAAAATGGTATAAAAGTAGAAGTCCATTACTACCTTAGGATTTGACTTGGGTTTGCAAATGGGATTAAAAAGGTAAAAGTTGAGGACCTAGAAGTAATATGTTATGTAATAAAAAAGGCAGAAAAGTAGAAGTCCTTTACTACCTTAGGATTTGACTTGGGTTTGCTGCTGCTGTGATTTGACACAGCTGACTTCTCCTTTGATTGCTTCTTGGCAGCCCCCGTCACAACTTCAAATATTGTTGGGAGATCATTTATCATGTTAAAAAGTCGCTTCCTGCATAATTACTACCAATGAGATGTCATAGGAAAGGTAATGAAACCATAAAGTATATCTCTTTTCAGATAAGGAAACTGTCATCCTCATAAGAAACGTATACCACTTAGAACTACAAATCAGAACGAATTACAACCAGTGTTTCCACTTCGTAAAGCAGATATTTAGCCTTAAGCTTTAGTAAGGGTGTAAGACATTCTTGCTCTGCTATCCAATAAGTTACATCATTCCTTTTCAATTTAAGCAAGCTCATGAGTTAATTAAATGTGATGTGAGGATTTAAGGTCTACATATAGAAATTGTTTCTTCATAAGCTGATAATATATATATATATATATATATATATATATATATATATATATACACACATATATATACGCCAAGGATCCTGTCCTCCTAACAGGCTTAAAATGTGGTCCTTTAAATTTTATTTTATTTTGCTTTTTTTTTAAACAACTAAAAAAAATTAATATTTTATGGAACTGGAATTTTTACATAATACAGTTTTGTTATATGTATCCAAAACACTGTATATGTAAAAATTCCAGTTCCATAAAATATTAAAAAAAAAAATTAGTTGTTTTAAAAAAAAAAGAAAAAAAAAAGAAAAGAAAAAAAAGGACCGTATTTTGGTAAAGTCCGGGATCCCTGATTGGATCCGGACTCTCTCTCTCTCTCTATATATATATATATTAATGAGCAATATATGAAAACTCAAACAGAAGCTAACCCTGAATCATAGGCTTTTGTCATTGATACTCTGATACCAATAAGGTAAGGGAGGGAGGGGGGAGGGAGGGAGGGAGGGAGGGATATCTTACAAAAATCTCAACTAGTCGTCTAATAATTCAACGAGTATTAAATAACAAAGTACATCCATATTTATAATGAGAATAAATTATTTAAGGATGTTCTCTAAAACTAGTGTTTACACCATCCAATAATAACATGCCAATATGATTGATTAAACAATTTTACCATGGTAAATAGTAATTAAATCATTTCAAATTCCTTTATCTCCTCGTAGATTCCCTACTTTGACATGTTATTATTGGATGGTGTAAAACACTAGTTTTATAGGTCATCCTTATATAATTTATTCTCATTATACTCCTAAACAACTTACCTAACATAAATTGAATTCTAATAAAATAACTACCAAAATCACAAATAAATTAAATTAATTATATACAATTTCTAGAATCTTTTTTTAATTTCCTGTGCTTCCAAAAACTCTTATATTACTCCAACCATGTATCACAGGCTCATCCTGCATCAATCATGCTACACTAAACCTTGAACCATATTTTAGTGTGGTTTCCGATCAATCTTTGTTTGAAATGTGAAACTACATTCATTGCCTATAAGTTTTCAGACCTCTCCAAAATGTCAACTTATTTAACATGTTACATGTTTGGGAAGATATTTATACTACAAAAAAGTAATAATAATATGACAGCCACACAATTCAGATCTTTATTCAAAGGCATTATTTAGGTCTAATACGTAAATTAGTTGGGAACAGTTGGGGAAAAAAAACTAAAAATTACTCCCCACGTCACATTTGGAGTGACATGTTTCAAAACAATGCTAATGACGCAGATTTAAAGATGACCCCATGGCATAATTAGATACTATCGAAACTACAATTTAGATGCTAAAGAATGGTTTGGCAAAACTTCTTAATATACCACCTCGACCTACAAAGAATGTCAATATTGAAATTTATTTGTCCAACACGTTCACTTTTTCAGAAGTAAAATAAATATTATTAGAAAAAGACAATTGTTTTATGTGGTTATAGCAAGTATAAGCACATATATCTATGTTAATAATGAAATTTCTAGTATAACCAACATTTTGCCTTCCAGTTGACTATTCTATTGCATGAAATATCAGTTAATAATTATGACATCTTTGCAAGGGAGAACTAATGTCATACATTTTTATTTGTTTGATTAGTATCTTTGCAAGGGAGATGTAATGTCATACATTTCTATTTGTTTGACTAGCATTTTAATGTTATACATCCGACTTAGATGCCGATTGCGCAGTTTTCAAGATGACATTCAAAAATGGGATAGAGGAAGAAATAAAGAACTAAAGCTTAAGGGAGATATTGTAAATTTTACTTCCATATATCCACCCTCCCACTCTACTTCAGATTGTGAGAATCAAAACAACCAACGACAATAAAATTAAAAGAAGAAGGTACCTATCAGCTTTATCAAACCCAAATCTAGCACCAAAGTAAAATGCCACAGAAAGTAACCATGCATCACTGTGAACAGAAACCAAAGACAGCCAGTCCTTCTCTTGCATACCATCTCTGGCAAAATTAATACCAAGTGCAGGCTCTGGAAGCTCTGGAGGTACCTCTTCAGCAGGTAAATTGACTTCCCACCGCTCATTTGGAAATCCATAGAGGCAAAGGTTTTCCTTCTCTGTTATTCAATAATGAAAAGGCTTCTCTCAATTAAAAAAACATTCTATGACTTCAAAATCAAGAATTTCAGTTGAAAACAGAAAAAATATGAAACAGGTATGTAATTTAAGATTGAAAATGCTTTCCTAGAACCCAAAAAAAAGAAAAAAAAGGGACTGTTGATACACCTATAAGACTAGATTGCATGAGAAATTTTCAAGTAAAATCTTAAAACACAACTTTGCAGTTTATAGAAAACCAAGCAACCATAAAACTCATTGGCTCTAAATGCAACCCATCATCCATATTAAATCAGTATATGGGAAAAAAAATATGGCCTGATAGATCAGTTCAAATAAGCCCAAATTAGTAGCACGAGTTCAAAATACAATACAAATATGTCTACTTAATATATTCCCGTGAAATCGGTCACAAATTTCTTTTTTACAATTTATTACCATTCAAGATACACAAAAGTCACCTTCCCTTTAGGAAACCAAGAGAGCAGATCATATTGAATGACACTTTGTCTATGGCTTCTCTCCCTCTGGTATTTGCTTCTATTTTTATTTCATAGTATGAAACAATTTGCATTAAAAGAGACTAACTCACCTCCCATTTTATTGTTACCTTATTTAACCATTTGGCCCACACATCCATGCTTTTTTATTTCTTTAATGGATCTATGAAAACTAAGGATAAAAATCTTCCTGTTTTTTAAACCAAAGAAGGCATGTCTGCTCTGAACTAGATTACAAACGAAGTATTTAATTACCTACACAAACTACACTATGAAACGAAACAGCAATGCAAACAGAAAGAACAGGGCCTACATATATGTGACATTTATTACACAGATATTCACTAACCAACATGACTTGAGAACACTAGAACATATACAATAAACTGGAGTGAAGTCGGAAACAACTGCTTGTCTTTACCAAGAAAAAATAGTAAAGTTGAACTCAAGCTGATCAAACAAAACTTTTGTGATATAGACTCTACAAATCATATAATCCTATTTAGTTATCACCACAGCATTGCCATGTATGCTTTAAGTTAATAGACATGCCAATTCATTAAAATCAAATGCAAAAATAAGGTACTGAATTGGACAAAGTAAAGGCAAACACAGCACCCTCATACAACGGATATAATATAACAAGTCCCACAAATTGTGTATTGACTATGTCAGTAACAGGTATGAGATTTGGTTGTTTAAGAGGAATATTTCCACAAGCTACCCCATGGACCTTACTAGAGTATTATACTATTATTGTTGTTTTCTTCTTCTTTTTTAAAAAAAAAAGGGGAGGGAGGGGGGTCATGCATCTTATATACTTGTGCATTCAAAACAAAGTAACTGTACAAAATGCAAGATCACAGCAAAACCAACGCAATCCAATTTTCCTAGCATCTGAAGATTGTTAACACATTCATGTTAAATAAACTATACACATAGCAGAGGTACATTATCAAGCCAAACCAGAACTGTAAAATTGCATAACGGAAATCTATAGTTGAGAATCTGTTATGATCTTAGGAGAGCCATCCCCAAATTTAGCTGCTAAGAAGGAAAAGCCCAAGACCATATCAACCCACACCAAATAGTAGGACTAGCCCCAGTAAGCCAGAATAGAATTATAACAGGCCACTAGGCTTCCATACTGGCATTCATGCCAGCTACACTCTAGCGATATCGGCCAAACATATTGTATTTATCTTCCCTATCTCAAATATACTTACCGGTACTTTAATCTATCATCTTAGCTAGCCCTTTTCTTTTAGCAGGTAGTCTAAGGATCGCATTGCTCTAATACCACTTGTAAACCTCAGTTTGAGTTCAACTAACGTAAGAATGGAGGGTTTTAGTGAACAGTGAGGATTTGGTTGGTAGAATTTGAGGCAGAAGAAAGAGACAAAATAAAGATAAAAAATAGATGAGATAGAAACCTGTGAGAAATAATAAATTTAAAAAGCAAGAGTGAAAGAGTGTAAGATAGATATATTAAGCCATTCTAATTCATATGTTTATTTCATTCATCATCAATCACACATTACATATTTATTATATATACTAGTAAAATAACCACTACCTACATTAACCTGGGGACAAAGATGACTAGCGGACAAATAAAATTAGTAATAACCATGTGCAAGCTAACAATCTGACAACTTAGGGACCAAGAATATAGTAATAATAGAATACTACTAATTTAAGTAATACGATTATCAAAACTTACAATTAAAAGCCATCCTTTAAAGTTCAAAGCAGATGCAGAATTGCTGCAAGTTTAGGTAATATTTCATAAATTCATTAACAAATCCAAGCAGTAGATCTTCAGATTAAATAATGCTTACCACATCACAATTTCTACATTTAGACATTCTTCCTTTTCTCTTCAAAAAGTGATATCGTGAAACAGATTAAGCAGTTAGGGTTGTTAGGCTACTCTTTAGAACTGGCCACTTCAATTGCACATGTAAGCACTTTACAACCACAAAGTTGAATCGCAATAACATGTTTGGACCAAAATCAGCATGGGATTCAACATTGATGAGGAAAGTAAACGAAACAGAATAAAATAATGTTTATTCATACAAAAATAATGAATTCCAACTAGATTTGTACTTCAAATATCAAGATAGATTTTTATTTTTATTTATTATTACAATAATAATTATTATTTATTTATTTTTTATCTTTTTTTTTTGGTTGAAGGGGTTTGCCACACGAATATATAGTTTAAGATAAAATGATGTTTTGGATGACAAATATTTATACATGATACTATCCCATTGTCCAGACTGGGACACATTTGCTTTTAGTCAATAGAATTGTGAATATTATAAACTATCAAAATGTACTACTAATTACAAATAAATTTACATCAACTTTAAAGTTTAGGATTTTAGTAACTGATTTAAAGTCAAAATGGGACTCTTTTTGTGGTTCCTAGAGTATATAAAAGATAATAAAAACCATATAAATATAATTCATAGTTTTTTGAAATAGAAAATTATGCACTCATTTATAAATTATAAGCATATGATAAAGGGAAAATTGCATTCACTCAAGATCATAAACCCTTCAACAACACACTATATCAAACTAAAATCCATCTAACAACAATGCTAAATCACGTTGAGTAAAGAAAAACTAACCAGGGTCACACTGCAGGTAAAATTCTTCAACATCTGCATAAACCCAGAAAAGTTACAGAAACATTCCACCAAATTTAGTTGTTTTTGATAATAAAGCCAATTAGCCAACAGGATAAAAAAATGCATTGGCGTAGAAAAGGCAAAGCAACGAATAAAGGAGAGAGTTTCCATTTTACCAGTGGTGAGAGCTTTAATCATTCCAGCTCTCCGACTCTTGAAATCTCTGAAAACCTCTTCCACAGTTCGAGGATTGTACTGTTGACCTCCCTCCATCACTTCAAATCTCTATAAATATTATAGACAAGTGATTTATTGGAAGAGAAATTGAAGCGATAGATCAAAAAATAGAAAATGGAAGGAAATTGTTCTTCAGGTGGAGGAAAATAGAGAAGAGAGGAGGGAAATTTTGGGAAACTTTTTTGACCTCCCCAGTCCCAGATGAGAGAGAAGGGAAAGAGAGAGAGGGAGGGGCGAAGGGGATTGAGAAAGAGGGATAAATTTGGACTTCCGCCCATAAATAGAAATGAAAGCCTTAAAACCTAAGTTGGCCCAATAGATAATGGATTTTATTTCTTATGGGTTGGTCCAGTCACATAGTCGGCTTTGGGCCACATCATACATACCTTATATAGCTAGTTTTCGTTTGGTGTGTTTATGAATAAGAGAGTATACAAACCTTGATGGATAAGACATATTCCAAAGCACAATTAGCCCAGCTTAGAGGTCCGGATTGGAACAATTTTGAAATCCCTAGAAATAATTTTGTTGCAATCATAAATGGGGTTGAAATTGTCGGAAAATGATATATATTCCGAAGGTTTACGTCGACTTTTTAATTGTCAATTATATAAATAAATATTAGAGATATATAATATCTTTATAAAAATATATAATAAATAAAGTCTTTCTATAATTCTTATATAAGTTTCGCAAATATTATTTAGATGAAATTTATTTTACGGGGTTGAGATGCAAAATTGGTAATTTGTGTATAGGAGGAGCTTGTGTTACAATAATCAAAACTTTTGTCATTGAGTAGTAATTAAAGTTTTATTTTTCTTGTAACAAAATTATTATGTTAATAATAAAGTCCCTCATTGAAATAGAATAAATTGATACGAGTGATTATTTAGTTATTAATTCAAATAGAATAACAACTAAATATGGTTCACCTCAGTTTTTTTTTTTGACAATCAAATGTTATTTATTTAACTAATTTGCTCATTCTATTGACACCATACATAATACACCCTAGCTAGCTAGCTAGGTAGGTAGGTAAGTCCAGAAAATATCATACAATAATATTCCTTTTATCCATATAAGAAGGATGACAAATTCCTCCTCTTACCAGCTTTCTCTAATCCCCTCTTCCCTTCTTACACATTAATTTTCTTCAAGTTACTACTATCAACCTGCATGCATGCATACACAAGTATACGTTATGCGAATGCATGCGTCCGATACTAATCTAATGCTATAAAAACAAAAAGATAACACGCTCAGTAACTCCTTCCTACCTCAGCCTATGATGGTGCACCAAGATATGAAGCGAGCCGCAAAATGTCACTGAATACTCCGCCGGCTGTCACTTCAGCCCCGGCACCTGGACCACGGACTATTAGAGGCTGCTGCTTCTTGTACCTTTGAGTTGTGAAAGCAATGATGTTATCAGACCCTGAAAGCTGAGCAAAGGGGTGTTCTTTCTTGTATCTTCGTAGTTCGACCACGCCTTTTTCATTTATAGCATCCACCACCCCAACGTACCTCAACACCTTCGGACACACAATGAAGATGTATAAAATATGAAAAATTCCCCCTAGTAGTTTTGAGGTTTCTTACGTACCATCACAATTATAGGATGAGACAAAGAAATTAACTTCAAGAGTTTGTATCATGTTCCCTATTTTCCCACATTAGAATTTACAACTACTGTAGCTTTATGTGTATTCAATACCTCCATTTGTTTATGTAACATCATTTCATACAAATATATCACCAACAATTTACAAATCCACCATAAAAAAATACTCACTTCCCCTGCGTTTTCAGCATCTTGTCGTTCCTTGAACATTTCTGAATCAAATTGTGGCAACTGCATCAGAAATTCCTCAGCCGATGCAATCTTCTGAAAAGATAATAAAGAAAAAAGAATAATAGCATCAAAGCATGCAATAAGATATCCATGGTATTTGTATCATACAGGATGCCATATTTGAATTTAAGATCTCAATATTGATCCAATTTAGCATATACAATACCATACTTCGAAATTTTGATTAGATTTAGCTATTTTCAAACATAATCATACTAGATATACATTTCACTGATAAAAACTCATATATTATTACTACTTCCGCCTGGAGAATGAAATCTACTAATTTTTTTACTTTTTTTTTCTCAAGGAATATGAAGGTTTGTATTGGTCGTGGCCGGTGAACTATGCGAACTGGTAAGGTGCATGGGACAGAGGACATTTAGCAATAATGAAAGGAAATTGCTAGCTTAAGTATAAATTTTTTCAAATATAAATTTTAGTTGCTAATAATATTTTAAAAAATTAGAAAATGTCCAAGTGTGTCAAATGCAAACCTCAATATACTTTTCTTTTTCAAAAGAAAACAACAACAACAACAGAACTGTTGGATTCCTTCCAATGGAGGGAAGGAGGGAGTATTAGATAGCAACATATCCTTGTGGACTAATATTTACACCTTTCAATATAACTAAAACAGTCATTTCCATCGAATACTGGATCATTAGAAGCAAATAATATTCTCACCCTTAATGGTTCTGGCACAAGGCTCTGAACAGGGATATCAGAAAGTTCCAGCTTTAATCCAGATTCTCTGGCAAGAATAATCACCTACAATATTATAAATTTATGTATTAGCTCATAAATATTTCAATGCATTTTCATAAAGTGCAGTACATATAATTTGTAGCCACAAAGAGATAGCTGGCATTTGTTGATGGTTGGGTGTTCAAATCCAAGTCACCCTTAATAACAGATAGCTGCAGTTACAATGAAACAACTGCCTCTTGCCAAGGGTAAAGTGAGGGCATTGGTAAGCTGACTTACTGAAGAAATAAGATTATCTAAAGTCGGTGCCTTTTCCCCACAGTTGGCAAACAGAGGAGGCATACATAAGATAGAATAACGAAAGTGCATGAAACAAAATAAACAACTGATACCTTTCTAGCCACATCTGTTCCAGATAGATCATCCCTTGGATCTGGTTCAGTGTACCCTGCCTCTTTTGCCTCACTCACCACTTCGCTGAAAGATCTTGTGCTTTTGAAGTTGTTGAAAATGTAACTAAGAGTCCCGCTGCATCAACATATTACAGCGTTAGAACAAGTTAAATGTGAATTAATATGTTATCATGACTAACCTGGAGATAACCTTAAATTGCATAATTGTGCAAAAGTCATTTAAGGATTTCTATCAAGTCGTGAATTTATGGGTGTGTGTGTGTGTGTGTGTGTTCTTTGTTAGTAAATTCTAGTGAAATATATTGTAGGACTAACCTGAAAATGCCTTCAATCCGCAATATTTTGTCCCCAGTTTCAAGAAGACCTTGTAAAGTTGTTATGATTGGGAGACCAGCTCCAACAGTAGCTTCATAAAAATAGTGTGTATAGGATTGTCGTTGGAGAGCTCTCAACTTCAAATACTGAACTTCGAGGAAAAAAATTTGCAGGAAAATGTTAAACAAAGATTCATCAAGGGACTAGAACTTAATTATTCTTTAGTTAGACACAGATAACTTATTGGTGAACAACACACCACCGGTGCAACACAGGTAAGTAGTTGATCAAAGAAATGATAATTGCACAAAAGCCCATAACTTTCAGCAATAATTATTACTGCAAGGTATGCAAATAAAATTTACCTGATCAAGAGGTCCTGAATTTGCCTTCTTATTTGGGGTAATTACATGAATTCCTCTACACAACCAGTCAAAGTAATGGCTTGCCACATAAGAATCTGCTGTACAATCTACTAAAACAGTATTTGGGATGAAATGATTCCCATGCACATGCTGAACAAATTTCTCCAGGTCAGCCTTCTCGCCTTTCTCCTTTTGGACTTCTCTCCATCTACTCAAGTCAATACCACTAGAACCAAAGATGAGAATGTACAAGGGTTATTACTGTCACTGAGAGAACTCTTAAACTACCTATTCAACATTCAATATACAAGTACCAATAAAAAAAAAGCGAGTCATAAATTAAAAACAGGGTATCATGATCCAAGTGGTTGATTAGGACTACTAGAGAGGACAAAACATTAGGAGGAACTTCATAGGAAAGTGGATGTGGATGATCAAGCATTGGCTCGTGCTTTTTCACTTTTTTAGGGTGCCTTCAATTTATATACATGTGTGCATGAGTTTTGTCACAATATTAGGTTCTTAAAAATAAACTTGCGAAAAGATTTATGAATTTAGCACCTAATAGAAAATTACATATTAAGAAAAGATGCCCAAGCAAAAAAACAGAAAATTATCCAAGATAGGCAAAAACTTTTCCTTTAGATTAAATAAAAAACATTGATTATCTGTTTAGCAACTCTTTCTGAAGGAACCTAAACAAATTATCAGTTTTCTCATTCTGAGTAGTAAACCAATAAAGGTATGACACACTATAATAATGTAATAAACCAGGGGAGCAAAGATAAGATAAATTTCTCAATGTTTTAAACAAATATTGAAAACTTTATCACCCATGTCACGTTGTATGTAATACTCAAACTATTCCCATCTAATCTTCACAAACTTGGTATAAATTCCCTTTATTTATTTTACTTATTTATATTTGGGTGAGAATAAGGTTTACCGAAAGGAACAAATTCCATTATGTTAAACATCTTATTATTTAATAATTAGAAAAAATTAATGTTCTGTAGAAACACGTAACTTACATTTCACTCAAAAGCATTGTCCTTGATCCAGTGATACCCATGACACGCAAATCGATGTTGGATTTTACCTTGAGGACTGCTGCCTGCCATAGATAATTGATATAACATGTCCAGCATCAGAGAGATATGATAGTTTACCTTTATATATCTGAGTTATGAAATTTCCCAGAATCAGATACACTTTTTACTTGATGTTTTAAATAGTGCAATCCAAAGAGTAAAACCTTGTTCAACAAAGTGCTTGCTTGCTTTGATACCACTACAAGAGTATCCAGTCCCGCCTCTCAACCCCCCCCCCTCCTCTTCCCAAAAAAAAAAACAAAGCAAAACCTGTAAATGTCTGACAAAAGCACAAGGAGAAGTAAGGAACTAAGGGTTAGCAGTCGTTTATGTCCTTGAATTGCCTGGTTCATTTCTTTTTACAAGCATTCAGGGGAACTAGTAGTCCATTCAGCCTATAAGAAGTGGGAACAAATAAAATACTCAAAAAAGAGCAGATCTCTAATATCTACAAAGATCAGAAACAGAAATCCCCTAAAGGCACCCATGCCAGATTTATTTATACAATCTACAAAACAAAGTCAAAGGGAACAGAAATCCCCTAAAGGCACCCATGCCAGATTCTTTATACAATCTACAAAACAAAGTCAAAGGGATTTAAGCCCCTAATGACAGTTGGAAGTCACCTGTATAGAGGAAATAGCAAAACAAAACCACAAATATAAAATAGTAACTCAACAACACCAGATTGCTAATGTATAGAAGAAGAACCAAAGATGTGGAATTAAGGATGTACCTGGTCCCTGAGTTGGTCAAGTAATGTGGCACCAATCAATCCAGGTCCAATTATACCCACTGCTATTGTGGTTCTTGAAAGATAAAATCTTGAGTGGACTGCTTTTAGGGCCTTCACACAATCTTCTCGTTTGAGAACTACAGTAATATTGTACTCTGTGCAACCTTGGGCTATTGCACGGATGTTTATGTTAGCCTGCATAAGTAACTGCTTGTCAACTTTGACCTGGAAGTTAATAGAGACAACCTTATAAACAAAATCTTTAGTACTGGGATCAGTAGTTTCCCGCAAGAGCAAAAGGGAGGGGGGATGAAGGGGAGGTCAGATTTATCTGAAACTAACAATTGTCTCCACACACATCCTGCGTCACTATATCAACACTCAACTTCCCCAATTGTTGTAGTATTTCAACACGCTCAAAAACGTAAATTCGATGAAACTAAAATGGAAATGATGATGGTGAATTGGTGATGGTGACGGAGATGAAATATGGGAACAATACTAATAATCTAAAAGATATATATAAGATCCACTAACCTTTGCAAGAGCATTGAAAAGTGTAGCACTGACTCCAGGAGTACTTGCCATTTTCTGGCCAACTGCTGCCAAAATGCTACAGTTTGGAATGACAGCTACCTGATAAAATGTGAACTTGTCTTAAGCTGGAAATTGAAAAAAAAAAAACAAGTAGTAAATTTTTAATGATTGTCAATTATATCTTCATTCCTCCACACAACAAAGTGATTAGAAGTTGAGGCTTCAAGATTATGAGATAATGAAAGGTAAGCTAGCAATGACATTAGCTCATCGGCAAACTAGAGTGATTCGAACATGTTATCCTATATATATTTTCTTGTTCTAGGTTTTATACATGTTCAGGTTATAAGGTATGCAATTGATAATCACGACACAACTGTACCTGAGAAAGACGACCAGCATCCAAAGCTTGACGAAATCTAGACTCTAAAGCCTTGGCAACAGCTCTTACTTCCCTCTCGGGCACAGCAAAGCAAACCGAATGCTCGCTACTAGCCTGCATTAGAACCAAATAGATTTAAAATTTACAATTTCAGGGCACACATTTAGCAGATATAAAAGGACTCAGATACCTGAGATATCATGATAACATTAGCTCCCACATCTTTCACAGCACCAAAAATTGCACTAGCTGTACCAGGAACACCAGCCATCCCAGTTCTAGAACAAATTTTGCAAGGTGAATGAGAAAAGAAAAAAGTCTACAAATAAACAGCTACAGATATAAGATAGCACACATCAATGCAATACAAGCTCACCCCTCAACATTGACAAGGGCCAAATTATCAATAGTAGCAAACCCTTTGACGTGAGATTCCAATCTCAGCTCATGTTCAGTTTCATCAACAGACTCTCTGCATATTATTGTTCCCGGTGCAGATAGGTTGAATACATTTCTTATAACAATTGGAATGTCATATTGCATCACTGGAATGATCGTACGAGGATGTAAAACATTTGCCCCAAAATATGACTGTACAGGTGGTGTGCAAATTTTGTTAGAAAATGTGTAATAATAGCAAACAACCACAACTTTGACAAGTATAAGAAGATTCTTGAACTCACCATCTCCCAGGCTTCTTGATAAGATAATGTCTTTAGTACCACAGCCTCACTAACTGCAGAAAAATTGTTTAGCATCAGAATCAAACTTCATTTTTTAAATTGTAGATATTTCAGAAGTAATTCCGCCTCTAGAGCGGTTATGTTAGAATAATATACAGAAACAATTGTCAAGTATATGAAGTAATTTGGATCAATTGTGTCTCAACAGTACTATGAAAGGGGAGAGT
Source organism: Panax ginseng (assembly GCA_020205605.1). Classification (NCBI taxonomy): domain Eukaryota; kingdom Viridiplantae; phylum Streptophyta; class Magnoliopsida; order Apiales; family Araliaceae; genus Panax; species Panax ginseng. Next base: position 19,286,665 of record CM035138.1, read on the forward strand.
TATGCGATTAAAGAATGAATAAGAGAACAAATAAGGGGTCAGCACAAACCTTTCCTAGGGTCTGCACTATATACACCATTAACATCAGTCCAGATTGTGACTTGACCAGCCTTGAATAAAGCACCCATTATAGCAGCAGAAAAGTCACTTCCATCTCTTTTCAAAGTCGTAGGAATATTTTGAGGTGTGCTAGCTATAAAACCAGTTGCAACAATAGTCTTGGATGGATTGTGAGAGAACCATTTCTCAAGTCTTCTTTCTGATTCTGAATAATCTGGATCAACTTGATTAGAACCAGCAGGATTCACAACAAGGACATCTCGTGTGTCCATCCAATTACAGTCCACTCCATTCTGCAGCAATAAGAAAACACACATAAACAGGATGAAGAAATGTGACATTCAGAGAGAGAGAGCCACAAGAGGTTAAAATTTCTTTCAAACAAAAGGCAACCAACCACAGAACCACCTTTCTGATTACAGATGACAACATCTGAGCTGACCATAGCTCTCCATATCCCACAACAAAATCTGAAAAAGATTCTGTCGCATGACCAGCTGCAATATAATAAGCTTTCAGGTCAATATTGTATGACAAACTGCTGCGTTAGTGCAAAGACCTAAAGGGCAAACCAATAAAAGCAAAAACAAAGAAATTAATTCTTAAAGGTAAAAGTACTCGATTCTAAAGACCCTGCAATAAATCTTCAAATCAAGGTTGTGCGGTGATGTCCAAGAAGAACTGCATCAGTTGTGACTGGTGTAACAGAACTCCCACATCCCCAAAATTCCCAGTTACAAATGCACACAGAAAAAGAAACAGAGACACACATTTCACACACACACATATATACATAGAGAGAGACAGAGAGAGGACCTATGTATATTGCACGAAGCATCGCTTTGAGGTTGTTGATGTCATGGTTCAACCTAAGTAAGAAATTTGCAAGTTCATCTCCATCAAGCAGATCAATTGCTGTCAATTTGTGCTTTTCCAGAACAGCATCCAGAGCAAATTCATAAGAATCGTCTCGTGCCTGCGCCTTGTAAATAAGATCATACATCATATCTGTCACCTTTGACATTGCAGAAACAACAACCAACTTTCTTTCAGAATCATCCTTTACGATTATCTCTGCAACATTTCGGATTCTTTCAGAGGTTCCCACACAGGTGCCTCCAAATTTATGAATAGACCAAAAATCACCCTTGGGAAACTGAACCTTTTCTGCAGATTCATCTACAGAAGCAGCTGCCAATGATCATGAGTCATGGTATAAATAAGACATCAAATGCACAAGGATCATAAGCAATATAAGCATGTATTCAAAATTCAATTGAAATGATAGAGAACCTCCAGTTGTAACTGAACCAATACTGTGAAAGTTCGATGAATCCCTTCTTCCCAACTGAGAAGTAAAACATGTCCTGAAATAGGGAAGAAGAAAAAAAGCTAACTTATTCAGAATCTGATAAACAAAAGAGGTTTGAGCACTAAAATTTTGCAGTCTTTTCACAAATAAAATATTTTTCACATAAAAGAAGAAAAATCCTGGGACCCTTAAAAAAAAGTTGAGCAGCTATATTCTCCAGTATTCTGGTATCTATTACAATAAATAGCCTCAAGTTCTACATAAATCTTATGAAAAAATGAAAAAAAAACATCCCATTTACACGAAAATTCTCAATTTTAGCGAATTTTGAACTTATGAGGAAAACGAAGAGTATTAGCTCTTACTTGCAGACAGGAGGAGGGCGATGGAGGAGAGAGAAAGTAGGTGAGGGGGTAATCTTGTTCTTCATGCTGGCATCACGTGACAATGGGTTGGAAGAGTAATTGTAGGCATATGATCGAGGAATTGGAGAAGAGATCGCCATTGATGGCTGCTGCTGCTGCTGCTGCAGTGCTTATCAATTATCATAGGAGACAGAAACTGAGTATTTGGCGGTTTTTGGAGGGTAATACTACGGACGGGACGGCCGAACGGGCAGTGTTTTCTTTTTCTTTTTTTGTTATATATTCCTCCCTCTCTTTTTTCAATCTATTTACACTTTTTTTTCATTATATTTTTATACAAAATAAAAATGTGACATATGTGAACTTGACAACACAAATATGCCACTAAATATATGTAATGTGGTTTTCACATAAAAAAAAAAAAATTAATCGGTAAAATACTCGTGTAAAAATATTATTTTAATATATATAATTTTTTAAAATTAAAAAATATATATATATACTATTAATTAACGAAAGTATAGCAAAACTTGATATAACAAGCCACGTAACCCTTTTTGTTAAGCATATTCATTTTTCTTTTCTACATTTGGGTATGAGAGAGAGACGAGAGTAGTTTATTTATTCAAGAGAAACTAGTTTAGAGCAATTTTAACATGTGCTTGGTAAGCAATTTTAAAAGAAATGATTTTCTGTGTATTTTTTTCTTTTATAATTTTTTTTTTATTGAGAACTAAAACATCAATTGGTTCATAATTTTGGAACTAGCACATTGATCGAGTGATTTATTTATATATCATATCAAATCGCTTTTTACTCTATTAATGGTGTAACTTTTTCATTTATTTATCAATTTGTAACCGTGTATATTACCTATAGTTTTTAATAAGGTTATATAGCATGAACCCCGTAAATTAATTAAATTAAATCAAACCAAATCAATCATTAAAAAAAATAATTAATCAAACCAACCCATGAATGTTGTTCCCTCTTTCTTTGGACATGACAAAACAAAGATAAAAGTGCCTTTGATTCAAACAATATTATGTTATTGTGAGTATGAAATAAAAGAAGAACCAAAACAAACACAATCAGCATATGTCTCCTTTTTTTTAATGCATTTTTTGTTGGTAAATCCAATATCATTTCGTTTAACATTTTTGTAGGATTTCGGTCCAACGAGTAATTATGTATTATCTCCCTCAAATAAAACCAAAAAGGCACAATCAAACCCGTCTTGCCAAATTCCTGCAGCTTGCCATAATGCAGACCCTCCTACCAATTTACATGCAGTTCTAAGAAAGGCACTCGTCTAAAACCCGTCTAAAACTATCTAAATCAGTTGCAGAAAAATTTCTACTCATTTGTTTTAAGAGCTCCTGAATCTCAAACACCTGCCGCTCACTGGCACACAACTTTGTCACAAGTGTTGAGAAACTGTCAAGATTAATCAAATAACCTTTACCGATCATTTCTTGGCAAACCTGCATCGCCCTTTTCTCATTACCATCTTCACAATATCCTTCAACCAAGGAACTGAATAAGGTGGCATCAAGCTGGTGACCATTTCGAAGCATGTCACCAACAAGCCCTTCAACTTCTAGCATCCTTCTTTTGTCTCTAACAAGACTAGATATTACCATCTGATACGAAAAGAAATTTGGACTGCAACCCATTTGAGGCATATGATTTAAAAGAAGGATAGCTCTATCAAACTCCCCCAAATCCACAAGAATCCTCAAGACGGCATTGTAAATAGACACACTTGGATGAAGGCCCCTCGCCCTCATTTCACTAATAAGAGCAATTGCTTCATTTGGTCTCCTCAATTTGCAAAACTCACTTACAACTAGTCCATATGCCTTCACGTCAGGTTCCATGCCAAGACTAATCATCTCCTTGAGATGTTTGATGGCTTCATCAGATCTTCCTACAATGCAATACCCCTTCAACAAACTCGTATGCGTCGCGATATTATCCCTAAACCCATTCAATCTCATCCTTGTCATCATTCTTTTTGCTTCATCAATGTTCCCACACAAACACAAACCATAGATCAAAGCATTATATGTAATCTCATTCGGCTTACAATTCCGGCTCACCATCTCATCAAAACACTTCTTTGCCTGATCCAAATCACCTTTTTTACAACGCCCATCAATCAAACTGGTATAAGTCACCGTATCCGGCAAGCACTCCTTACTATCCCTCATCCTATCAACAATACTAAGTGCCCTCTCTATTAAACCCTTCTTACACAACCCACTAACCATAGTATTAAAAGTAATCAAATTCGGCTGGCAAGTCATTTCATCAAACACTTTGTTCGCATCATCAATCATACCCATTTTACAAAATCCTCTAATCATTATAGTATATGTTGAAACATCAGGCTTAACAACTCCTTCCTGAACAATCTGATCAAAAAAAATCCGAGCTAAATCAACACGACTAATTCTCACTAAAACCCCTAAAATGGCATTATACGAAAACAAACAATGCCCTTTTTCCCTCATCTTTACGAAATTAAACAAATGAAGAGCCCATCTAATATGGCCCCGATCACCATGAGCTTTGATAAATTTACCAACCATGAAATCAGAGAATCTGTTTGAAGATTCAAGTAAATTAGTTGCTAAAGAAAATAAATTGTGAGAAATGAGGAGGTCAGTGATGGCAACGTAACAGTGATGAGTGTGTAAGTAATTTTTAGGGTTAGGGTCGGGGTTTGAGGCCCAGTTGAAGAAGAAAAGAGCATGGTAAGGGCTTGTTTGATTCTTGATAATTTCAATGACAAAACTGGGGTTTAGGTGTAGAGAGAATTCATTGAGAGGGGAAGGATCTGGGTTCTGGTAAAGCTTAGGGTTTTGGGGGTTTAGGATTTGGAGGAAATAAGTGACGGAGGATACAAGTGATGGAGGTGTAGAGAACTGAGAAGAGCTGGCCCTGGTTAGAGCTCGACTTGCCATTGCCATTTCTAATGACTTATGCTAATCTAAACTGAGAGCTGGCAGTTATGTAGTACGAATAGTTGGAGCTTAACATTAGACCTGGCAAACGGGGGCCGGTCCGGTCCGTCAAATAAATAAGAGTTCAAACCAACTGACCTACAACAATTAATTATTTTTAATGTAATTTTTAATATATTTTAATTATAATTAAAAATTATAATTAAGATATGTAGTTTATGTAGGTAATTAATTAATAATACTAATTTATAATACTATTAAAATTTTAATTGATTGAGATATGTAGTTAATGTAGGTAATTAATTAATCGTGTTTGTTTGTATTATTGTTTATTATTAATTATTTTATTATTTTTAAATTAAAAAATTTTCTGGTGTAGCAAATAGTTTGAAAAAAAAAATAAAAAATTAAAAAGAGAAAGCTCGGGGGTTCAGTAGTCATTACAGCCTCATGTTTCAAATTTCACCAAAACCCGGGTCTTTTTGGCTTTCATTTACCCTTTCCTGCTTATCGATCTAGTTAACATATAAAAACAACATTTTTCTCAAAAATACGAAATAAAAGAAATTATAATAATAAATAAATAAACACCACATGAATAAGAGTGTAAATGAACTAAGTCGATCGGAGTATTGAGTTGTTCAAATTTAGTTCACAAAATTTATCGAGTATAAAATAAGGTTTGATTGAGGCTTATTTTGTTATCGAGTCGAGCATGATCCCGAATCGAGTTTAATTTTTTTAGAATCGAGTAATTTATCGAGTTCGAATCGAATTTTTAGTCGAACGAGTACGAATCGAGTCTAAACTGTTTATTCATTTTACGATCTTACTTATGAACAACATTAAAAAAAATGGAAGCGTAATTTTGAAAAAATTAAGTCACATCTCTATCTCAGAGAAATACATGTAAAAATATTAAAATTAGACGTTAGAAATTTCATTTCCCTAAAAAAGCATGTCTCTAACAAGACTAGATATACCACAAAATACGAAAGGAAATTCAAACTGCAACCCATTTGAGGCATATGATTTTTGTTTTTTATGTCACTGCCCAACTGTACATTTCTGCACAAGACATGTGAAATCCACCAAATAATATTTATTTTGCATGGTTGCTTATATACACTAGCAAAGGGACGGATTTAGGGTTTATTTTCAATCGTATTTTAAATAATTTTTTTGTTGAAATTAAATTAAAAAAAAATTGAATTGATTATAATAATATTAACAAATTACAATACTATCCTTCTATACCCCATAACTTGAAAGTATTCTAAGATATCTTCATTATCAATAGTTTCAAATACATAATTTTTAATGTAAGGAACTAAACAATCACTCATCCATTTATCGTCTATTTGGTTTCGGAGAGTGATTTTAACAATATTCATCATTGAAAATATTCTCTCCATGGTGGAAATAGCAACCGACAAAATCAAAGCCAATTGCAACAATAAATAAATCCGATAATACAAATTGGTCTTAGGTAGTGTTTGATTGCATCTTAACAATACATCTCTTAATGCATCTTAATGCCTCTAGATTTTTTCTCTGAATGCCTCTAAAGCATTAAGATACACATATGAGTCTAAACTATTCAGATGACCACATTAAGATTAATTGAGAGATGAGTTGTTAACATGCATTAAAATACAATAAAACACCATCTTATTCTTCTTAACAAACTTTTGAGCAAGTTCACTAATCCATTTCACATTAGAAAAATCAGGATCATTTTTCACATTTATAATGTAAGTTTCAAATTCATTATCAATCCCGAAAGATCTCTATCTTGAAATTCAATCAGGTAAAACTTTACAAATTGAATCAACCGTTCCTTGTCAAATGTTGAGAAACAGTTACTTGGATTAAGACAAACCATACATGAGAGCAACTTTGTATTAACATTAAAATCAAATTGATCATTCAATTCTTGTAGTTGACTATCTATCACTATATAGAGTAACTCGACCCGAAAGTGATGAAAATACAAGTATACAACAACTCCAAACAATCAGGTCGGGATCCGGTGGCGATGCGGGAGTTCGGGGTCGGGTCTTCGCGTCCTTTGGGCCAAGGCCCGACACCGGTGTTATGTTGAAATTTGAACTCATAGCTAAAGCAAATTAAGCTGCAAGTGCGAGTTGGGAGTGATAAGGGGTTTACGTGGTTAAGGGTCCTAACCCTAATCATATGTTGATAAGGCAACTCCAAAGGTGGTACTGGAAAGCTTGCACCTTTTAAGGAGATTGTGTTGGACCCAAATATGGCAACTACCATACTTAGGAGTCCTATTCCGACTCGGAGAAGGATTTTAAGGTGGTGAGAGTACTATAAATACAAGGCCAAGGTTACAATTAACACATAATACCTACTCTTGAGCACTAAACACTTAGCCTCCATTGTTAAACCTTGTGAACGGCCTATACTTATTCTCACACCGGAGTTATCCCCCGTGCACAGGTCAGTCAAGCTTCGTGTGATCTGTTATTATGCGGGTTTCAAAGCGTGGATTCGTGATTGGGCCGCAGAGACGAAACTCAAGCGTTAACATTGGCGCTAGAAGGAGGGCTTTTTAGTGCTTTCTTACAGTCACCACCAACTTTTCCGGCAGCAAGATATGACGAGTAGCGAGAATAATGCATCTGCCCACGAAAAGGCAAAAACCCAACAGTCGCACCAGACTACACAGGTGAGGGGGTCGGTGAAGGATCAGTTAGGATCCAAAATTCTAGAGGTTCAAGAGGCACCAGCCCACTCCCGCCGGTGTAAGCTCTTCAATGACAGCCAGCACACGCCCCCTCCTACGAGTCAGGCCGATGAAAATCATTCACGGGCCCTCGTACGGCGTGAAGGAGGAGAAGGAAGCCAGGACCAGAGAGAGTTCATCCTGAAAAAGAAGATGGATAAGAATAAGAACGCTATGTTGGCCTTGCGACTGCAGCAGGAAGAACTCGAAGCCCAGATGGCCACGGTGGCCAGAGAACGAGAAGTCTCCTCGAAGAGGCGCAGACATCCTAGCAGATCCCGATCACCCCGACGGGATGAAGTTAGAAAAGAAAGGAGCCGACCACGGAGTCGTTCCCGAGAAGGACGGAGCTGAAGGAGGAGTCAATCGGAGGACAGAAGATCCGGACACCCAGGGAGGTCAGATCAAAAGAGGAGGATCGCGTCCCCCGAATACGAGCGGGACAGACATCATTCGTCCCCTCGAAAATTAGAGGTCGATCCCCTCGCCCAAAGAGTCGCAGAACTAGAGAAACTATTAACAGCTAAGAGTCCGATAGGGACTTCTACGGGATGCCCTGGATCGCCCTTCTCACCAGAGATTAACCAAGTCACAGCCAATCTGAAGAAGAAGATGCCCCCTATGGACACGTACGACGGGTTAGGGGATCTTTATGATCATTCGGACGGATATGATCATCTGATGTCTTACTACGGACACTCGGACGCGGCCAAATGTCATATATTTGCCACAACCTTGAAAAAGAGCTCCCGGGAGTGGATGGGGACTTTGGCAGCAGGATTGATCAGGTCGTGGAATGATCTTCGGGAGAAGTTCCATGCTCGATTCGGAAGCAACAGGAGATGAGGAAAGATCACTAAGCGTCCTCATGCAGTCCGAAGCGAAGTCTGACGAAACACTAGGTCGAGACGCGAAGAGAGATTTTGGGAAGTCATTGTGGGGTCAGATGGCGAGTTGAACTCTCCACAAGCCTTGGGATTTTTCACGACGGGGTTGGACATTGGGAGGTCCAAGAAATTAATGAAAGATTTGGTGATTAGCCCTCCCGCAGATCTAATTGAAGCCTTCCATAGGGCCGAAGGGTTCATCGCGATAGAAGAGGCTATGGGAAATTTCAAACCACACTCTCAATCTTACAAGAAATCAAAGGATCGAGACAAACCGAGTTATCAACACTCGGATAACAACCAGTGGAGGTCGGACAATTCGAGTAAGAAAACTTATAATGGAGGATCAGGAAGCAGCCGATGTGACGCCCCCAAAATAGGTATACATCACCCATCTTGAGTCGCCAGATACATGGTACAGAATTCAAATACAACTTAATAATACAACTGTCATGTACAATACGACAAAACATAAGCTGTGAGTTTGAATACAAATATTGTCAACTAGAGATTATACAAACTCAAAAGGAGTCCTCATTACAATTATTATCACACTATTTCACAGAATAGTGAGGACTACTAATGCTATCATCCGCCCATCACTCCGCTCCCCGACTAGTCCTCCTCGCTACGTTCTCATTTCCTGAAGAGAACAATGAAAGTAAAAGGGTGAGCTTAATTAGCCCAGTAGGAAATATTATGACTAAGATAATACAAAATATATTATCGTTAGCCTTCAACAGTGTTAAACTGATACAATATAACAACCATCAAGTTTAACTACAGCGGAACAAGCAATCCATTAAAAGAGTCAAGTAGAGAATAAAATCTACTATCTTTTATGATTTAAAAGGTTTTTCATCACTTTTATCGCTGGGACTCAGCTTAATAAATAATCCACATCATCGAATCACCCCTCAAGACTACTGACAATGATATTCTTTAGTATCACGACTATAATTATCCATGCACTTATGGGCCAAGAATATTTGTGTATTCAATAATGGTCATGATCATACCAACAACTCATTCCATCAATGCTCTACTGGCCAACGAGGACTTTTTCCACATCATTTGTAACATTACTACCATGATTACAATAATAATCCTCAGTCATAATCATACCAAGTCCATCTATGCACTATAGGCCACGTATGACTTTCAACAAAATATAAACATGAGGATGATGACAATGATATAAGAATTCAATAAAACAAGTTCAAGAATTATTTTATCCAGAACTAATAACGTCCAAATTGTCAACATGATATCGCTTTGTAGAGTAAAATTCAAGAATGCTCGTAAGAATATTTCCATGAAAAGATACAGGGATGAAGCGCAAATATTAAGGATATTCCACTAATTTCATGAAGTATAAAGTCAAAACTTTAACCAACCGAGTATAATAAGAATGGAATAACAAAAGAAATCACCGTGCATGCGATAGATCGCACAGCGGAGTTATTCCAATGTAATAATAAATAACGGAATCAGTCCCCAGAAACGCATGCATGTGGATATTCCAAAGAATAATAAAGATGAAATCGTCCGCAGAAAAAAGCATGCATGTGATATTCCAACGAGAATAATAAAGATGAAATCCGTGTCCCATATAAAATGCACGAGACAAGATATTCCAACATAATAATAAAGACGGAACCAGGTCCGGCGTAGAATACGCATGTGACGGGATGTTCCAAATGAATGATAAAGAATGGAACAATGTAAGAATTTCACCAAGTATAGGGTAGCCCACGATATCTGAGTTATTCCAATGTAATAATAAAGAATGGAATAATGTAAGTTCTCGCTATGGATAAGAAAGAAATAATACTCCCTACCTTTAGAAAAATTGGATCTTTGGATATAGTGAGGTAAGAGACTTTCTCTTCTTCTATAATTTCTCTATATAATAATCGCTCTAAAGCTTTTGTGAATTGGTGAGAAATGAAGAAAGAATGAGCTTCTATTTATAGAAAAATATAGTTTCGACGTTTTGGGGCTCGAAAAATTTCAGTACAATACCTCCAACTTTTCCTTTATTTTTAATTTAGTCATGGAAGTATTATCAAACTTGCACCACCTCCCCTAATAGTAAATAATGTGATTCAATAGTAAATTATATGAATCAATAGTTCTAGACATGTGAAAATACAAATTACAAGATAAGTACTCTCCATCTATACCTCTATTTTTAACTTAGTCATGCAAGTATTATCAATCTTGCACCAACTCCCCTAATAGTAACAAGAATGTGAAATAATAGTATACACATGTGAACAAATAGTTATAATCATGTGAAATAATAGCAATCAATTGCTCATTTATCCGATTAAATACCCGATTGATCAATATAACCTCCAGACATCAATTATTATCGAAATAATTGTCGATTTTCACTAACACAAATAATTCCAACACAATGAAACCATTTTTATCAAAAATATAAATTTTGAAATTTCGAAGTTTGACTTTTCTTGAAAAAGTCAACTGTTGACTTTTTGACCAAATAGTGAATTCTGGAAAATTTTGTGTTTATAGACTATTTTTACTAATTTCATCGTTCCGGACTCAAATATCACGTCCGCGTCTCCAAATTCAACTCCGAACACAACTTCAATTTTAATAACATTCATCATTAATATTATAACTCACAATATTTATCAACCAGGTCGTTCCCAAGAAAGAAGGGGCTTTCCAATAAGGATTTCTCCCTATTGGCGCGCAATTAGGTGACCAAACCTCTCCTTGACAGAACTTCTAGACATTGTAAATATTGTAATTTAATAATATGAATAACTTTGTCGTCTCAATTATTGATTTAATAAAATAACATATTATGCAGATGATATTATGACAATAATCGAATCAATAATATGAGAGATATGATCTGACAATTTATCAGTAGCAATAATTGAATATAACCGAGTGACTTCTCATGTAAGCATCAATAATCAATACCGTAAAGCTACTATGCAACCAATGCCAGACATCAGATTTCTACTACTAGGATAGTTCAACAGCTTAACGGTAAAACTTCCGCCGTTATTTTCATAAAGTATTTTTGTCGTTTTCTCAATCCGACAATAATTTCGTTGTGGGGGGTCCACCAATGATTGTGCCGTTGTCCAAATATTCCCTGTTAAAACGAATATTCCCCGACCAATCGAATATTATATAACAACTTGCGTACTTTGTAAAATTTATAAATATTACCTACAACTATAACATTATATCAAATCCACACCATAATATTCAAAAATATATTTCGAGAAAATTTAATCTTTATTCAAAAAGTTGGGGTCTTACAGCCGACCTCTATTACCTAATCGTAATGTCAGCAAAGTTTACACCCCCCTCACTACGGATAGGGCGAAGATTTTGGACGAGATAAAAAATAAACCGTTCTTTAAGCCCTGCTCGAGACGAACCAAACTAGGGAGGAGGGATCGAGACAAGTTTTGTGAATACCATCAGAGTACCGAGCACTTGACAGAGGCATGCACCCACCTGATGGACATGATAGAGAAAAACGTTCAAAGCGGACAGTTGATACAGTATGTGGTCGGTCGGGGTAATGCAGTGGCGCCTAGAGAAGAAAACAAAGATCAAGATCAGGACACCCTGCCTCCACAGAACCCCCTAGCCCGAGGCGTGATTGATGTCATCTCAGGAGGTTCTGTCGGATGAGTAACGGGAAGGAAGAGAAGTGGGCATCTCGAGGCAGTGTTATCGGTTACGGGGTCAGCTACTAGAAAGGATTGGGCATATCCGGGAACGTCTATCTCCTTTTTGGATGAGGATTATCCCACAGACCTCATCGAACCGCACGACGAGGCTCTAGTGATAACTGCACAGGTCGAGATCGTGGACATGAAGCGGATGATGACAGACAACGGATCCTCGGTCGATATCCTATACATTCACGCCTACCAGAGGATGGATCTGCAAGGGAAGAAGATGGATTTGGGAGGCGAAGGACCCTTGTACGGTTTTAGTGGAGATCCTGTGTATGTGTCAGGCACTATCGAACTACCTGTTAAGTTCAGCACAGCACCCACTCAGGTGGAGATAATGGTCAAATTTTTCGTTGTCCAGGTGGACTCAGCCTACAACGCAATCCTCGGAGGACCGACCTTAGCAGCCTTGCAAGTAGTGACTTTCATACCCCACTTTAAAATCAAGTTTCCAACATCGAACGGGATCAGGGAGGTAAAAGGAGATTTAGATATTGCCCGAAGGTGCTACCGGAACAACTTGATTTCCTCAGGGGTCGGAGTTAGTAAACAGAAACAGACAATGGCCATCGAAATAGAGCCATTCACTGAAAGTAGCACAGAACCGCTTGCTCTGCTGGCCGAAGAAACCGTAGATATAGAACTGGTGCCAGGGAATTCAGGAAAAAATATCAAGATCGGGTCGGGGCTAGCAGAACCGTTCAGGACAAGATTGATAGAATTGCTCCAAGTCTACGCCGACATCTTCGCATGGGAGCCGAATGATATGCCAGGGGTAAGTGAATTGGTGGCCCTATACAGATTACATGTGGACCCAAGCAAAAAACCAGTCATATAGAAGCGAAGAATTTTCGCCCCAGAAAGACAAAAAATCATTGATGGGGAGATTGCCAAACTTCTGGAAGCCGAATTTATCTTCGAAATCGATTACCCGGAGTGGTTGGCCAACATAGTCTTGGTCCAGAAGCAGAACGGAAAGTGGAGGCTATGCATCGATTACACCGATCTAAATAGGGCGTGTCCGAAAGACTTCTACCCATTGCCCAACATAGATCAGTTGATAGACGCCACTTGTGGTACTGCGGTATCTTTGAGCTTCATGGACGCGTTCTCAGGATACCATCAGATTTCAATGAGTAAGGAAGACATCCCGAAGACCAGTTTCATCACGCATCGGACAATATATGCGTATCGGAAGATGACCTTCGGGCTATTGAATGCAGGGGAAACCTATCAGCGAATGATGAACTTCGTATTCATGAAGCAACTAGGGAGAAGTATGGAGGTCTACGTAAACGACATGATCGTTAAAAGCATGTCAGTTCGTGACCATCTTGAAGATCTAGAGAACTGCTTCGAGACAGTTAGAAGACGCAAGCTGAGGTTGAACCCGACCAAGTGTACGTTCGGATTGGGATCGGGAAAATTCCTGGGGTATTTGGTCATCAAAAAGGGAATTGAAGCGAACCCAGAGAAGATCTAGGCAGTCCTGGATATAAAATCTCCAAAGTCCTATAAAGATGTACAAAGACTGATAGGTCGGATCGCGGCTATCCGAAGATTTGTCTCTAAATTGGCAGAGAGATGCCTACCATTTTTTGACACTTTGAAAGGGCCCAAGAACGAGAAAAGTTTCCAATGGACTTCGGAGTGCGAAGACGCGCTTCGAAGGATCAAACAAGATTTATCTTCTAAGACCACTGGCGATGAAACCGATCCTTTCGAACCTTTGTATCTCAGATCTGGCGCAAATTCGATGGAGGTAGGTAAATGCGTTAGTTCTGACAAAGGGGGAAATCGGTTCCCGATACTACGCCGACCACGTGTTCGAGATGCAAAAATCGACATACGAAACCGGAGAAATTTGCCTACGCTTTGATCATAGCGATCAAAAAACTTTGGCATTATTTCCAGGGCCGGGTGGTGGTGGTATACACGGATCAGCCGTTGAAGAAAATCCTACATCGACCAGAGGTTTCGGGAAGACTGGCAGTATGGGCAATGGAACTAACACAGTTTGCATTGGAGTATCTACCCCGGACATCAATCAAAGGGCAGGCACTGGCCGATTTCATCGTGGAATGCTCGTTAACAGAACCGGATGTGGGATCGGTCACTGAAACATAACATGTGAGGACTTCTTGGACACTGTATGTAGATGGCTCATCAACCTCGGACGTCAGTGGTGCAGGAGTCATACTGACGAGTCCCGAAGGATTCAAGGTCCAACAGGCAATTCGGTTCCAGTTCAAAGCGCCCAATAATGAAGCAGAGTACGAAGCCATTCTAGCTGGGCTGAAGTTAGCACGAAGCCTAGAAGTACAAAATTTAGTCATCTATAGTGATTCACAGTTGGTCATCAAACAGATATCGGGTGAGTATGAGGCCCGGGGGGCAAGAATGATGAGGTATTTAGCCGAAGCGAAGAGTAAACTGGCATACTTCAGTTCAGTCAGCTGCCAGGGAGTGGATCAATCCGACAACACAGTGGCAAATGCCTTGGCTCGACTGGCAATGACAGAAGCAAGCTCCTTCAGCGGATCGGTATATCTGGAAGTATTGGAGCAGCCAAGTGTTCCGAAAGAAGAGGTACTATGTATTGATCGGCTGGACTATTGGCTTACGCCATACATCTTCTACCTGGCCGACGGGGTGTTGCCTTCGGATCACATTCTAGTAAGGAAGATCAAGCACCGAAGTTCAAACTTTGTACTTATTGATGGAGATCTGTATCGAAGGGCTTTCAGTTCTCCACTACTCAAGTGCTTAACACCGTCATAAGCAAACTATACACTTCGGGAGGTACACGAAGGGATTTGTGGAAATCACATGGGGGCCAAGTCACTGGCACACAAGATTTTGAGGCAAGGGTATTACTGGCCGACCATCTACACCGAGGCCAAGGAATTCGTCAGAAGGTGTCCCAAGTGTTAGCTGAATAGCAATATCCCACATCAACCCCCCGAAGAGCTTTACTCGATCTTATCCCTGATTCCCTTCGCTATATGGGGAATCGACATCCTAGGGCCTCTGCCGAAGGCCAAGGGGCATGTCAGCTTTGTAATCGTGGCTATTGACTATATGACGAAGTGGGTCTAAGCCAAACTACTACAGAAGATCACCGAACAAGAATGCTTGAAATTTCTAAATGAGGGAATCGTTTACCGTTTCGGCATTCCGAGGGTAGTGGTCTCTGATAATGGCAGACAGTTTGTGGGGTCAAAGTTCGAAAGTTTTCTGAAAGAGTTGGGAATTCAGCATCGCAAGACTTCAGTGGCTCACCCTCAATCGAACGGCCAAGTAGAAGTAACCAACCGAACCCTACTCAATGGAATAAAAAGAAGGTTGGATGAGTTAAAGGGTCGGTGGCCCGAAGAACTACTCAGTGTCTTGTAGGCATATTGGATAACTCCGAGGACAACAACTGGAGACTCTCCATTCCGACTGGCATACGGAACTGATGCACTCATACCAGTCGAGATCGGATCCCCTACTCTTCGAGTCAGTCAATACAAGGAACTATACAATGATGAAGGCCTGAAAACAAATTTGGATCTGCCGGATGAAGCTCGGGACTCTGCCATGTTGAGGTTGGCTATTTATCAATAGAGAACAGCCCGACACTACAATCAGAAGGTGAAGCTGAGGAGGTTTGAGGTATGAGATTTGGTGTTTCGGGAGTCAGAGGCATCAACCCCAAAACACAGGCAAGCTAATGCCTAACTGGGAGGGGCCTTACGAGGTAGTGGAGGTGCCGAAGCCAGGGACTTATCGGCTTCGAGCTATGGATGGATCTGAGGTAAAGAATACATGGCATGCTGGAAGACTTAGAAGATATTACCAGTAAATGCATGTCTATTCTTCCCTTTATTTATGTAATCCATGCAATTTATCAATGAAATAAAAACTTCTCTTCGAGAAATACTTATACTTCATTTGAATTCGCCTTCTTTGTAATAATCGAGACATGCTTGGACGTAAATCGATCGAATACAATCAAAAGGACCTAACTCGATCAAGAAAGGTCACAAGTATAATCGATCGACAAATTTACACATCCGATCAGATAAGCTTCGAGCATAAAACAATCAGACAGTCCGAAAGAACTTAACTGATCGGTAAATGCCACAAGTATAACTGATCGATAAAGTTATAAATCCGATCATGTATGCTTCAGACGTAAATTGACCAGACAGTTAGAAATGGCCTAACTGCTCGATAAAAGTCACAAGCAAAACTAATCGAGATAACAACTAAGAAACTTATACTATTTCATTCATATCAAATCTGTTTTATAATTCCCGATTAGACAGGCTTCAGATATATATACCATCAACCTAACAGATCGAGCGAATTACAAAACTAAAAAAGAAAAAATTACAAGTACGGAAATCCTACACTAAGGCAAATCATCACCAGCTTCGTCTGAGCCTTCTCTCGATAAGCTTCAACCCCCTCAGCAAACTAGGCCATAATCTTATCGATCAAGGCAGACGACTCTTCATATTCCTTGATGGCCGCTTTCTTGATGACGACCTGCTCCTCTAACAATGCATTGTTCGACCGGATCAACGTTCTCATTTTGTCATGCATTGTATTGAATTGGTCTTCGATAG
The DNA here is from genome assembly GCA_020205605.1 of Panax ginseng. Classification (NCBI taxonomy): domain Eukaryota; kingdom Viridiplantae; phylum Streptophyta; class Magnoliopsida; order Apiales; family Araliaceae; genus Panax; species Panax ginseng. The sequence goes on from CM035138.1 coordinate 19,303,363, forward strand.
AGTGAAGATTCCCCACCAAGACCTTGTTCTCCTCGGCTAAAAGCTCCTTGTCCTGCACAAGCTTCTTGGCATGACCGTCAAGACCGACGAACTCTTGTTGAAGTAAAGAATATTTCTCTTCGAGTTCGGCAATCCAACGATCAGCCTTTGTCACCTTGTTTCGGGTATCGGCGTGCATGTCCCTCTCCCTCTTCAGTTCTGAATCACGACCTCACAACTCGGCTTCCAGAAGCAACACATCATGTTTTAGTTGATTTTCTTTCTTAGTAGATCGGGCAAGAGAAGTGATAGCCTGAGTAAGGATGGCGTTGGCCTAAACACAAAAGACACATCAGATACGCAAAACACAACATAGCGATAAAGGAAAAAACTTTAAAGCTAATCGAGAATACCTGAGTTTGAGCTCTGATATAGGTAACCAGATACTCCTCAGAAGGGTAATTCTTAAACCATTCTTCATCACCCGGGAGTTTGAAGTGCGCGAACAGGTTGAAGGGGAATACATCCGAAGGACTCTTCGGCCAGCAGGTGGTCGGTGAACCTTGGGACGAACTGGCCTTGGAAGTAGGAGTTGATCCCGGGATCAGGCCAACAACAACATCAACTGGGTCAGGGCCTTCGATTATATGGGGCTTCTTAAGTGGAGGTTCGAGAGGCTGATCCTCTGTCTCCTCCGAATCCTCGACCACCGTAACTATTGTAGGGGGTGGGAGCGTCGGCTTCGGCGGGGCTGAGACAGTAGCTTTAGATGGAGCCTTGGCAGAAGGTTTCTTTGCCTTCTTTAGAAGTGCCATCTTGTCAGCCCGTTTCATTTTTAGAGGATTCTTGGGCAGGGGTTCCGGTTCAGAAAGGGGAAGAATAGGACCTGTAGAAGAACCGACGGACAGTTCGGCGAGAGGAATGGCCTCATCCTCGGGAGAGTCATTAGCAGCAGGAGGGTGAATGGGTTCAGCAACGATCGACAGAGGAGTCAAGGCCGCATCGGCCTCATCAGGCTTGAAGATAGTCACTACAACGGAAGATAAAGAGGTTAGTAAAAAAAGGAAGCAGGAGGTCGGGAGGGTAAATAAGAGAGCTCGGGATTATTACTTACAGCCATGTTCGTAGAGCCAGGATTCATTGGACACGATCCCCAGACCCCAACTAGTTTGCTTCAGCAATGAGTAGAACTTCTTGAAGGCGGCAGAGCGACCCTTCGGGAATTTAGTTACTTTCATGATGGAATCCTCGGGACAGGCCCAATTCGGCAAAAGGTTGAGGTCAGTTCCCTTCATGAAGAACCATTGTGAATGCCACCCTTTATTGCTCGAAAGGGTCTTCATGAAGGTGGCTCGGCCGGTTACACGGTTCAGATGGCGAAGGCCAGGTTCCTTTGATTGTCCAACAAAAAATAGGACGAAGAAGAAGTCCAAACCTGGAGTGATCCCAGCCTCCTGGCATAAGGCGATGAAACTAACCAGTTGGATGTAGGAGTTTGGCACCAGCTGCGCGAACCCGATCCCAACCAAACACAAGAAGGAAGATATGAATTCGTGAAGAGGGAACCAAACCCCATACTTCAGCACATAAAGATGGACGGTCATCCAATCGCCTTCGGGACGCCATAACATCCTCTCGTTCGGCTCAGCTACCCGAAGCTTATACTCTTGGGGGATATTGAATACGGCTCGAATGTCGGACAACTAGGATTGAGTGATGGATGATTCGGTGTTGATAACAGCGTAATTGGTCTCGGAGGCATAGAGACGCCGGATTCGAGAATCAGCGCACTCAACAGGGATGTCGTCCGGAGCTGCCGGTAACTCGACCGGGACCAAGTCTACGGAAGCGAGGGTAAGGTCTTTGGTCAAGGTGACGGTTGTGGAGGGAGGATCACTAGAGTCAGCCATTTAATTGAGGATAAACATAGGCAAAATGACGAAGTTTGGGAAAGGACTGGTAGAAATGGAATACTCACCGGAAATCGCCCTTGCCGAAAATTTTTGGTGAGAATTTGAAATGGATAAAGGCTCAAAAAGTGACAGTGATGGGTGTTAAGGGACTTATATAGCACATCTGGCATGGTTTCCAAGGGCGGCTATTTAAGGCAGGTGGGACCCGGTTCTAGAGAAATGTGTATCAGCTCGTGGACCAAGAAAAAACCGTTTGGGTTCCAAAAATAGCTCATCATTACTGGGCGTGACTATTCAAATTTGTGTCTTTTCAAGTCTCATGTCATAAATATCTTATAACAAGAGACTGGGGGGCAATGTTCGGGAGTGTTTTACCGACCCTCATGTTGACTACAAGCCTGGCCCGGAACTAAGGAGGTTGGGCCTAGGTGGTCGAAGATGTACAGGAGGTCGGGTTCGGATACCCGAACTCATCAGGTCAGGATCCAATGGCGATGCGGGAGTTCAGGGTCGGGTCTTCGCATCCTTTGGGCCAAGGCCCGATCCAAGTGTTTATGTTGGGCGAACACATGCGCTTAAGCGGCCACGCACGCGAGTTGGGAGTGATAAGGGGTTTACGTGGTTAAGGGTCCTAACCCTAATCATATGTTGATAAGGCAACTCCAAAGGTGGTACTGGAAAGGGATTCTACTTGCACCTTTTAAGCAGATTGTGTTAGACCCAAATATGGCAACTACCATATTTAGGAGTCCTATTCCGACTCGGAGAAGGATTCTAAGGTGGTGAGAGTACTATAAATACAAGGCCAATGTTACAATTAACAGGTAATACCTACTCTTGAGCACTAAACACTTAGCCTCCATTGTTAAACTTGTGAACGACCTGTACTTATTCTCACACCGGAGTTATCCCCCGGCGGCACGGCCGTCAAGCTTCTGTGTGATCTGTTATTGTGCGTGTTTCAAATACGTGGATTCTCGTGATTGACGCCACAGATTTAAACTTAAGCGTTAACAATATACAACAAATAAATATTCATAATATAAACTAAAAAAGGAATATCAAAATAAAAAAAATATTTAGATACAATTTAAAATTTTACTTCGATTATTTGTCGTAGCTTAATTTGAATGATTCCCCAAATAATTACAATTTCAACTGTATGCCCAAAGCCTCAAACCAAATTTGCTTTCTATATTCAAATAAAATCAAGCCAAAACATTCAAAATAAACTCACAATTCACAAACACAACAAATAAAAAAAAAATTGAAGTGCATATTCATTTAACCCCAACCCACAATAAATTCAAATAAATTTAAACTTTAAACTATCAAACAAAAAAACCCTAATTAGTTACCTCTTCCGTTCAAAATATAATAAATACATCAAATAAATTGAATTTGGTTTAACCCTAAGTTCACAGCTAACAACAAATTCAAAAAATCTACAAATGTTAAATTATAAAAAGCCATATTTTAGTTATCTTTTAAGTTTTATATGCGCAAGAGACCAGGGGTAGAGACTTCAGAGTCACAGAGAGGAGTACGGCTCGCGGTGGACGGTGGTCATCACTCATCGCGGAGAAAATGAGAAGATACGGAGTGGTAGAGTCGTGCATGGAGATGTAGTATATTCTGAAGGAGGAAGTGGAATGAGCAACAGAAGCAAAAAGAAGCAGAAACGACTAAACGAGTGCTTCAAACATGTTACAGTCTGCACTTTGTATTTAGAATTAGAATAAAACCTTTTTTTTTGCTCCCTCTAAGTTTAACTCTTTCATTATTCTGGCTCACTGAATTTATTAACTTATATGTGACGCCCCCAAAATTAGGTATACATCACCCATTCTGAGTCGCCAGATACATGGTACAAAATTTAAATACAACTTCATTTATATTAATCGTTGAAATATGTCAGATAGAATACGACCACAGTTAACTATGAGTTTTAATACAAATATATGTAACTCTCATGGTACCTCAACCACAACCTTACAATGATACTTTACATAAAAGTATATTCAAAAACTATTTTAGAAATTAAAATCTTTGGGAAGTGCTCAAGGAAACCTTCGTACATGGGAGGCCATGCGTCTAGGTTATGATAGATATCATATGTCCACTGAATTATCCTTGGTTGACCCAAAAGTTCCCAAAGAAAAACAAGAAGATTACTATCATCTTCTTTCCAATGGCGAGTCTTCTCTTGACATATAAATATCTCCGTTGTCTCCAAGTGAAAATTATATTTCACATAAACCCCAAGATCATATAGGTAGTGCTCGTAGATATATTCAGCAAGTGGATGTGCACAACCATGTCTTATGAGAACACGAGGTTGTATATCATTAGACATCTTCTATGATAGTGGCAAAACACCCTTCCAAAGTTGGGTTCGCCTCACCCTATTTGATTCACCAAATATAACTACTAAATGATATATAGAATACAACACACTTTTCTATACTCATTTAGGAGAACCTCCACAAACTAGAGACCACAGCTTCTATTCCCTCATTATCTCCGCTCAACCCTAAGAACACTCTTACAAACAACACTCTTATTACACGAAAGGAATTGTGAAAGCGAAAAGGGTGAGCACAACTAGCCCAATAAAGAATATCATGACTAAAGATAATTAAATTATCAATAGGTTTCATCAACAATAAATCAGAGATTTAGAACATATGGTAGATGATAAAACTTTTCAACCATAGTTGCAGCAGAACGAGCAATCCATTAGAAGAGTTAAATAGACCATAAGGTCTATTATATTCTCTATTTTAAAAGTCCACCAATAATATTTTATCCATGTAAAATAAATCAATAGTTCCTGTCCACAATCACATGAATAACTCATAATCATAATTGTGATTCTAAATTCCTCTTCGCAACCAGGACGAAGATAATTTTCATCACCTATCTTCACCTGAAACATCAAAAATCATGGTTATACCAAATCGTAATTCCTCGCTTTCATAATCATACTAATAAATTCGTCTTTGCACTATGGCCAAAGATATTCATTAACAATTCATCTTTGCACTACATGCCAAAGACATACAACCCATTTTTAGAAGAGTCAAGTAGAGCATGATATCTACTATCTTCTACGAATTAAAAGTGTATAATAAATATTTTATCGCTGAGACTCAGCTTAATAAATAATCCACATCATCGAATTACCCCTGCACTACGGCCAAGGATATTCATTAATATCACATCCATGAATTTATATTTCATCGTTGAGACTCAGCTCAATAATTAATCCACATCATCAAATCATCCCTGCACTACAGGCTAAGGATATTCATTAGTATCACGGCCATGAATTATCCATGCACTACAGGCCAAAGATAATCGTGTTTTTATCAACGGTCCCGATCATGCCATAAAATAATTCATCTTTGCACCTTGGTCAAGAGAGAATCCATAGCCATAATCATACCAAAACCGTCCCATCAATGCACTACGGGCCAATGAGGATTTTTTTTCCACATCATTTGTAACATTACGGTCATGATTATACCGAATAATCTCTGGTCATAATCATTCCAAGTCCATCTATGCACTACAGGCCACATATGACTTTTTCCACATCATTTGTAACATTACGGTCATGATTATACCGAATAATCCCTGGTCATAATCATACCAAGTCCATCTATGCACTACAGGCCACCAGATGACTTTCAACATAATATAAACATGAGGATGATGACAATGATATAAGAATTCAATAAAACAAGTTCAAGAATTAAATTATCCAGAACTAATAACGTCCCAAATTGTCAACATGATACTTCTTTGTGGAGTAAAATTCAAGAATGCTCGTAAGAATATTTTCATGAAAAGATCTTTGGATGAAGCACAAATATCAAGGATATTCCACTAATTTCATGGAGTATAAAGTCAAAACTTTAACCAACCGAGTATAATAATAAAGAATGGAATAACAAAAGAAATCACCATGCATGCGGTACTTGTGATGTATAAAAGTTATTCCAATAGAATAATAATAACGGAACGGTGTCAAAGCAAATTAATGCCATGTGATGTTCCAACAGAATAATAAAGAATGGAATGACAACAGAAATCACCATGCATGCGGTGCTTGCATGACATGTGTTATTCCAATGTATACTAAATAACGGAACCGAATCGCATAATACGACCGACGGGATATTTCAACAGTAATAATAAATAACGAAACCGTGTTCGGTAAAAACGCATGCATGTGATATATTCCAATAGAATAATAAAGAATGGAACCGTGTCCCACAGAAACGCATGCATACGATGATATTCCAATGTAATAATAATAAAAATGGAATAATGTAAGAATTTCACAAAGTATAGGGTAGCCACATGATACAAAAGTTATTCAAATGAATAATAAATAATGGAATAAAGCAGTTCTCTTCATGAATACAAAAGAAATAATACTCCTTATGAGTACAACAAATAATATCCCCTACCTTAAAAACAAGAGTACTGGATATATGAGTAGTGAAGTAGCAGAATACTTTTCTTCTTTCTCTCTATAGTTTATCTCTCTGTAGTTTCAAAGAATTCGTAAGAAATAATGAAGGAATGAGTTTCTATTTATAGAAAAATGGATCGCATAATAATTAACTCATGAATCGGTCCAGATGATTTACTTTAATATGATCATCCATATTTAAAGCAAATTTTTTAAATAAAATATAATATATTCTATTTATAATCTAATAAAACGAATAACTTTATAAAAGATTTTACTATACAAACACTATACAAATACTATGCATAATAAAATATAATATATTCTAATTATTGTCTAATAAAACAGATAACTTTATAAAAGTATTCTGTTTTATTTAAAAAGATTTTACTATTAGCCTAATAAAACGAATAACTTTATAAAAGTATTCAGTTTTATATAAAAAGTTTTTTTGTTTTATTACATTAATAATACAAATAAAATAAAACTGAGTGACTTATCACATAAGCATCAATAATCAATACTTGTGTCTACTTATGCAACCACATGCCAGACATTATACTTTTAACACCGTGTTTTCAACATTAATCAGTAAAACTTCCGCCGTTATTTTCATAAAAAATATTTTTGTCGTTTTCTCAATCCGACAATAATTCCGTTGTGGGGTCCACCAATGATTGTACCATCGTACGGATATTCCCCGACTAATCGAATATTCCCCAACACAACGAATATTTTATATCAACTTGCTTACTTTGCAAAAAAAAAAATTCACATATTACCCTTAACTTTAAACTTTTATTGAATACTTTTATTTCATAAAAATTCGGGGTCTCACATTATATATCTATCTATGTCCATATAATTATAAAAAATAAAAAAAGGTCAATTTGCGCTTTAAGTAGGAGTGATCATTCTATTATAACCAACTCAATAAGCTATTCTTGTTATAACCGAAAAAGCAAGTAATGCTAATTTTACTATCCAAGAAAAAAACTAAAATTTGGTATTAATCGAATTCTAATAATACCGAATTGTAATTTCGGTAATTCGTAAAAAAAGCGAATCAAGATCCAATCATTACTTGCTTAGCAAACATCGTCCAACAATTCAAAGAATTAACGAAGCTAACACCGCCCACCGTCCAACAACAAAGTAAAAATTACAGCAACAAATTAACAGTTAACACTGTCCATTGTCTAGTGTCCAACAACAAAGTAAAAATTACAGCAGCAAATGAACAGTTAACACTGTCCACTGTCCAGTATCCAACAACAAAGTAAAAATTACAGCAACTACAGTATCACTTTTAAAAAATTACAGCAGCAACAAGTTAACAACTAACAAGCCCAAACACAAAGCAGTAACCCAAAGTTCATGTCATTACACTATTACGATGAAATCGATCCGGCGCAAGTCTCCACAAGCAAGATTAACATCAATAATTCAAAGATCAACAAGCTCCATCAGGCGATGCATCATCAACAAGCATCAATCTGCATCATAGCACCTTGTCAACAAAAGACAACCAAGGGCAACAAACTATCAATTCCTTGACAAACTAGCAAATATAAGATTCCTTCTTTTCTCCATTTAAATTAGCACATTTTAAAAAGAAAAATAACATTGGAAAATAATAATCAACATTTGGCACTAATAAATTTCTTCAAGAACATCAATTGCAGCCAAATTATCAAGAATACATAAAGCATAGTGTAAAAGCTAAAATAATTTTCTAAAATCACAAATTTTAAAGGTTTTAACCACTTGATGGAATGAGGTAGCTCAACTTCATCTCCTTCATCTTGTCCATAACTGTACTTATTTTACTTTAAGAAAATATCCTGATAATGCAATTTGGTCTTTCATTGCATCATTCAAAATAGCCCCTTTAGCAGGACAGGTCACTTAAAGAGTATAAACTACTGTGCATCCATATTTAGCATTTCAAAATATGGATTACCAAAATAAGATATTGATAAAACCATAACAATATTATCACTACAACTGCTAAATGCAAGTTTAATCAGCCAAATTGCAAACAATACGAATATGAATTAAACCATATAAAAGCAAGACAAAACTATAATCAAAATGCTTAAAATTGAATTGCAATGATGAATCGAGAGATCAATTTACCTCATTAATCAAGTTGAGTCACGTAAAACATTGGCATCATTAAGTAATAAGGCTCAAGTTGGATATTCAATGAAAATTGAAAAATATAATTAAACACATGATTTTCAATAAACAATTGTTTTATTAGTTCAATAAAATAAACAAAAATAATAATTATTACCACACTCAAATTTATCGTCAAAGTCGATATCTTCCTCCACATCAATACGATTTTTCACTTTAACCCAATCTTGAGAACAAGCAACTTGCATAAGTCTTTTAAAACCCTCCTTCTCAACATGTTTGAAAGGAAGTTCGTCTACAATAAGATGGTGAACCACGGTTGCCCTAACCGCTTCTTGGTCAAACCTCCAAGAAGTGAGTGTACCCTCACATGCCCCTCCCTCTCCCTCACCCTCTTTAATCCCTACAAGTTGGGGTTGAGCTTTGTCCATGTTGATAGGATTTTTTTTACAAGTTCTAAAGTGATTTCTTAAAGAAGTAGTGCCATTTGAGGATGAATCAGCAGCTAATTCTTTTTCACAATAAGTACACTTACCTTTGATGACATTATTATCCTTATCTTTCACGGGAATGAAGTGACCCTCAATCCACACCTTGGATCTAGGTGCCATCCTTTTTCTTGGCCCCTTTACACTTTCTGAGTGTCCCGTAGTTTTTGTACTTGTCGTGGGTTCTTTTGACCGGGGCTCTGATTGGTGGGAACACCGCATTTTTGCCTCTCCCATCTCTAATTGGATCAAGGTCACAAGGTTAGGCTCGTCTGTATCATCCACCATGTGCAAATCATTTAAAAGACTTGACATCATCTACAAATGTAAAACAAAAAAAAACCAAAATCAGATGTATAATCACATGATTTCTATCAATCATACATATAAATAATACATTTTGTCTGTCTCATGATTCAAGAGTACTCCTAGACCCTAGTAAAGTATATAATAAGCCCTAAATTCAATCCTAGGCCTAGCTATTGGTAAAATGATTGCAAAATATAAGCTCAAACAAGTTACAAAAAATGATTGCATCTCAAAAAATTGGTATCTGCTATTCTAGGACTCACTAACATATCTTCTACTTTATCTATATCTCTATATATATGTCCACATTTATATGCATTGATTAAGTTGTTGTAGACATGCCTCGAAATAGACAAGATAGATGAAGAGAAATAATGAGCAAAAATAGATTGAACACTGCAGTCGGCAGTCGCCAGTCAAACAACAAAAATCAGTTCAAAACCCTAAGTCCTAACTAATAAAATCAGATCGAATACCCGTAAAAGGGTTCAAATCAAACATAGATGTAAGTAAATATACCGAAATCAACTAAAGTCTGAAGTAAACATACCGAAATCAAGGATTGGATTTGCTCAGGTACGGTGTAAGGGAGACAGGGAGTAGTCGATTGTCGAGTGTCGACTGTCGAGAGGTAAGAGTAAAGAATGAAGATCAAAACAGATTGAACACTGCAGTCAGACAACAAAAATTAGATCAAAACCCTAAGTCCTAACTAACAAAATCAGATCGAATAACCCGTAAAAGGGTTCAAATCAAACATAGATATAAGTATGGAACAACTAAGAAAACAAACATACCACCAATTTTGATGACAGATTGACCGGGTTAGAATTTTTCGTCAATTTATCGACTCGAGTGTCAAGTGTTCATCAAATAATCTCAAATAATTGGGCTGAAGATTATCCAAGAAAGTATTATATTAAGTCATGTGGGCTGTCCAGATTAGAAAATTGATGAGGACTGATCTCAATAATTGGGCCAAGTATATATTGAGCAAGTTATTGCTTATTCATGTGCAAAGGAAATTAAATTTCACGTGGGCCATATTTTTTTCAAAGTTATCAGACTTAATATTTTCACCAAATTTAAGTGGGCTCCTCAACATTAATATACATGAAGCAATGGTCTACATATCACCAATCATTAAGCTGGAGCATGTAAAGTCCTAACAGGCTTTCATGAAGGAATTTCGGTGGCTTCGTGCGGCATTAAGAGTTCAAACGCGACTTGGAAAATATTTGGGATCTAGAATCAGTTTTAAATTTTATTGTAATTAGGATTTCTTTTTAATTAGAATTTCTTTTCCAAATTGACTTCTATTTCCTTATAGAAAGTAGGGTTATAGTTTATTTCCTATTAGGATTTGGATTGTTTTGAGTAGTATAAATAGAGGTCCAAATTAATGTAATCAAAACACATTATTCATTATTATTATTCAATATATTTGTGAGTTTATTCTCTACTTTTGGTTCTTTGAAGAATTCCTAAGAACTAGTAATTCTTAGTTATTTCTTTGAGATTCAATTTGACTTATCATACAACAATTCATAGTTGTGTGTGGCGTCTTCTACCGCATCAATCGTCGATTGTACCGAGATTACCGCTTCAATATAAGCCGAGGGTCAAGGTGTCGTTGGTGTCCATTCAATGCAGATTTCGAACGCGAGCAATTGTACCAAGATTACCGCTCTACATATAGGCAAGGGGTTAAGGTGTTGCAAGCAATTCACCCAACAACCGTCAAGCTAAAGCGATTCTATGACGACCACCTCATACAAGCGTCGTCGTGAGTCTATCATTTGGTATCAAAGCTAAGCCCTTCTAAAGAAGTTACTTATCTTTAATTTTCTCGTCAAATATATATTGTAATAAAAAAAGAGAAAAAAAGGAAAAAAATTCATATTCTATTTTCATTGTGCTAACAAAACTCAGTAGACACCATCAAATCATCAAATTTCAACAAAGATTTCATACTGCTCCATCATCATCAATTTCAAACTGAGCTACAATTTACAAATCTGAAGCATACAAGAGGAGTACAAGGCAATCGATTGGTGATTTTATGGTATTCTGATAGTTACACCATCTATATTTTTGTTCGTGATAAGTAATTCTTGAATTGATTAGTAAAACCAAGAATTTTACTAGGGGAATTCAAGAAGAACATATTAGAGAGAATATTAGAGGTAAAAGGCAAGAGTGTAAGATTATTAGAGGGTAAAAGCCAAATTTGAGCGACACACGAGTGATTCATCATTATTAGAGCGAAACACGTAAGGGAGTGTGTGAGGAAAATTTTTATCTACTAACCTTTGTTTTACACCAAACACGTATGGCTACAATTATGAAAGTTCTTATGGTCTCGAAAGAATACTTTCCAAGGAAATATTGATACAGAGGCATATCTAAGATGGGAGAGAAAAATAGAGCGAGAATTTGACTGTCATGATTACTCCGAGAGGAGGAAGGTCAGACGGGAAGTTCAAGAGTTCTCCGATCATACAATTATATGGTGGCAGGTTAGCAAACAAAAACATGGGGAGCGTCCGTTTGAGACATGGGCAGAATTAAAAAACAAAGAATGAGAAAGCGGTTTGCTTTAAAGACAAACAAGTGATGTAAGGGGAGTATACATCTCAAAGACATGTAGAGCAACCTTCAAGGCAATTTGCAGTAGACAATAATAGGAGGGTTCGCACACAAGTAAATAAGGAAGATTATTGGATGCAGCTACAATATACTTCTAAGGCGCAAAAAAAACAAGATCAGCGGGGGGAGGTGGAAGAAATTATAGAATATACAGTCCAAGGAGAGTTATTGGGGTCGAGTGTTCAAGATGAAATCCATGATCTAAAGCAAGATGGTGAACATCCAAAAGAAAGTAATCAAGAAGGTGAGTTTGTAAAAGGAAATACATGTGGAAAAGATCGACAAAAAGAAATTGTTCAAAAGATTGATAATGTAAAAGAAAAAATTAAAAAGAGTGAGAATGAAAAGAAAAGAGAGGTTGAGAAAAAAGAGAATGAAAAGAATGACCTTGAAAATAAACGAGAGAAAAACAAACGAGAGGGTGAGCATAAAGAAGAGAGAGAAGAAATATGTGACTATGAAAAAGAGAGTGAGTTGAAAAGTGAGTTATATTTTGAAAAGCCAATGACTGTACATTCGTACAAGACGGCGCTTTTGAATACTAACACTAATGATTCTTCTTTATCTAGTTCTATTTTTTCTATTGTGCAGGTTATTGATGAAATACCCTGTGCTATCATTCCGTACCGATCAGCTAATAGTATTTCCGAGGAGACGACGGAGTTACCAAGGCGGGTTGGAGAGTTGGTGAAAGTGGGTATCGTAAGAGAAGACATGAGTTCATGTGTTGATTATGAGATCATAGTACCTAAGGAGGATGAGACAACGAATTTGTGCATCGATTTTCAATTGGTAAACAAGTATCATTATTCTTTTCAATATTTAGATAATATGTTTGATAAATTGCATAGTTCTTATGTTTTATCTACATGTGATAATGATCATGTGATGACAATGCCTAATCAATTTAGCACGAGAGATTGTGATAAATGGAAAATTGTTTTAGCATGCGAGTTATATAGGTGGTTGTGTGACGCCCCCAAAATAAGGTATACATCACCCATCTTGGGTCGCCAGATACATGGTACAGAATTCAAATACAACTTATTAATACAACATCGTCGTGTACAATACGACAAAACATAAACCGTGAGTTTGAATACAAATATTATCTACTGTAGATTATACAAACTCAAAAGGAGTCCTCATTACATTTATTATCACACTATTTTACGTAATAGTGAGGACTACTAATGCTATCCTCTCGACCATCACTCCGCTCCCCGACTCGTCCCCGCTTATATTCTCATTTCTCAAGAGAATAATGAAAGAAAGGGTGAGCTCAACTAGCCCAAGAAGAAATATTATGACTAAGATAATGCGTAATAAATTATCATTAGTCTCAAATAATGTTAAACCGATAAAATATAATAGACATCAAGTTTAATCGCAATGAGATCAAGCAATCCATTAAAAGAGTCAAGTAGAGAATAAAATCTACTATCTTTTATCTTTATGATTTAAAAGTTTTTCATCACTTTTATCACGAGACTCACTTTTTAATAAATAATCCACATCATCCCCGCACTACGGCCAATGATATTCATTAGGGTCACAACCACAAATTCCATGCACTACGGGTCAAGGATATTTATGTATTCATCAATGGTCATGATCATGCCAACAACTGTCCATCAATGCACTACGGGTCAATAAGGACTTTTACCACATCATTTGTAACATTACTACCATGATTACAATCGAATAATCCTCGTCATAATCATACCAAGTCCATCCATGCTTTACAAAAGCCACGTATGACTTTCAAAAAAATATAAACATGAGGATGATGACAATGATATAAAAATTCAAGAAAACAAGTTCAAGAATTAAGTTATCCAGAACTAATAACGCCCAAATTGTCAACATGATACTTTTTTATAGAGTAAAAATTCAAGATTTCTCGTAAGAATATTTCCATGAAAAATATCGGATGAAGCGAAATATCAAGGATATTTCACTAATTTCATGGAGTATAGAAGTCAAAATTTTAACCAACCGAGAATAATAAGAATGGAATAACAACAAAAATCACCATGCATGCGGTATTGCGATAAAGCATAAGTTATTCAAACAGAATAATAATAATGGAACCAGTCGTCGTGAAAATCACAATCAATCGATGTTCCAATGTAATAATAAAGAATGAAATAATAAAGATTTCTAACCAAATCCCAAACAGTAAAGCATGCATGGATGTTCCAACGGAATAATAAAGATGTATTAATAAAAATGGAACCAGTGTCCAGGATGTTCCAATAGCATAATGCATGCATGTGATGTTCTAACTAATAATAAAGATGTAATAATAAAAGAATTTCACCAGTCCTATTATAATAGATACGTTATTCAGATGATCCAAATGTAATAATAGAAGAATGTCACCACGTATCGTATTCTCAGAGATACAAAAGTTATTCCAATGTAATAATAAAGAAATGGAATAATGTAAGTTCTCTTCTAATACAAAAGAATAATATCCCTTACCGTAAAAGAACCGGATGTAAGAGTAGGAAGAAGCAAGATAATTTTCTATAGCTTTTCTATAATTTCTCTCTCTGAGTTTCAAAGAATTTCGTAAAGAAAATAATGAAGGAATGAGCTTCTATTTATAGAAAAATGGAATGATAAGAATTAACTTATGAATCGGTCGAGATCAATTTACTTTTAATCTGACGGGGCCATATTTAAAGCAAAATCTTTTAAATAAATATAATATATTATATATAATATATCCATAATAATACTCCTTCCGTCCATTTTTTCAACTTATATATATATATATATATAATCATAATAATACACCTTCCATCCATTTTTTTCAACTTATATATATATATATATATATATATATATATATAATAATAATAATACACCCTCCATCCACCCACAATTATAATAATACTCCCACTCAAAACCTTATTCCCCCACCAAAACCCACTACCTTACACACACTCCTACACATACGTAAATACACACACATAAGTTATTATTCTCCAACATGTGGGCTTCCACCATTATAAAATAATTTTCTACCGATTATTTTGAAAAATGGGTAAAATAGGGATCCATAAAATAAGCAGACTTCATAAAAATCACCTTAATAATTTTAACAACATTTATCACCTTTATTACAATTCACAATATTAATTGACCAGGTCGTTCCCAGGAAAGATGGGGCTTTCCAATAAGGATTTCTCCTATCATGCGCAAGAATTAGGTGACCAAACCTCTCCTCGATGTAACTTCTAGACATCGTTAATATTGAAAATAATAATATTAATAACTTTGCATCTCAATTATTGATTTTAACAATATATAAAATATCGACAATAATTGAATCAAATAACGTGAGATATAATGCAACAATTACTATAGCAATAATTGAACAAAACTGAATGACTTCTCACGTAAGCATCAATAATCAATACCGTGTGCTATTATGCAACCACGCCAGACATCGTATTTTTTACTACCGGAGTAGTTCAACAATTATCAACGGTAAAACTTCCGCCGTTATTTCAATAAAATATTTTTGTCGTTTTCTCAATCCGACAATAATTCTGTTATGGGGTCCACCAATGATTGCTCCGTTGTACGAATATTCCCTACTAAAACGAATATTCCCCACCAATCGAATATAATATAACAACTCAGATACTTTGCAAAATTTATAAATACTACCCACAACTATAACATTATATCAAATCCCGAATCACCGCGATTCGGTTCGCTATTTCTATAATCATATGAAGATATAAACATAAATTGTTTATACATTAAACATTATACACTATCCCCAAGGTCGAGTAACCATAACTTATACACATTTCATAACTTATCCGACACATGATATTATCATCATACAAGACTATTACAAATCTAATCGCAAGCATATTAACCCTAAGTCGGATCTGCTTTTAACTTTCCTCAGATCCAAAGCATTCGCCTTTATCTCGCAATGTTTTATCATGATATAGCAAGGGTGAGCATGAAAGTTGCCCAAAGAAGTTTAAATACAATTTAAGGATATATCATGATTGAAAGAGTTCCGAATAATAAGTCGCTATAATTCACAATCGTAGTTGTGAATTAGCATGAACAAACCTTTCATCGAACAAGTATTAAACATGAACAATATATATCTCGACCAACTGGTAATGAAGGTGATCAACCTTTTCACCGACTTATACATACAAGATGTACAGAGTACAATTCTACATGGAAATCAAGAACGATTAACCATAAGCATATCTCGAATGAAACACTCTTAGTAGAGTTAAGAAAAACAAACTTGCTCGAACTGCTGATTACCGATACTTAAATATAACTTAGCTTTATCCAAGACCTAATACGATAATAATACGATCTCCAAATATTAGAATAATATCATCACAAAGATAAAATAACCTAAACACATTATCCCATAATCCTATCACCATACAACACATAAGACTTAGAATCAAATCGACTATTTCAAATCCGAGTTGAACTCGACATAATTCTCTATCATCCCGACGGCCTAATGGACAAATATTGAGTTTAAGTTCAATTAAACTCGCTTAAACAATTAACAATAATCTTAGATAATCATAGTATCACCAAAACATTTTTCATAAACTTGCAAAAATTTTCAATTAATTAATATCATTTAACAACATTTTTCAATCATTAATATCAGATTTAAAATGAATTAAATACCACAATATTCTAATATCATTAATATTTATTTATTGCTAAACATTAATGAATTACATGTCATAATATTATAACATATTTGTAATATCTCAAAGTATTTTCAATACTTTATTATTTCCTTTAAATGTTTTTAAAGTAATTAAAAACATAAACCAATAACTCGATATTAATATAAATACCACATTATTCCTTGATCATTAATATTAATTTAATACCAAATATCAATGAAAATCATAACATAATATTATAATATAATTATAACATCACAAAGTATTTTAATACTTAAAAATCATATTTCTATGATTTTTAAACAATCAAATTCATTATCCGATAATTGCTATAAATATTAAAATATTAATATTTTCATGACAAAATATCAAAAGTTATATTTTATAACTCAAAATATTTTTATAACACTTAAATCATTTTTATATGATTTTTAAAGCATTAATTCTATTTTTCCATAATTTTCCAAGTTCCTTTAGTATTTTTCAAAAATCATTTCTAGTTAATTCCTTAAGAAATTAGCTACCTTGTGCTTAACTCCAGAAATTCCCATCTTCTGACACAATCTTACACATGTTATCGTGAGTCTCCAATTTAAATTTCGTGGCAATCGGAGTTGTAGAACTCCTATAGCCGTAGCCGTTGGCTTTAAAATCACAAAAATTGAAATGGTCATAACTCGGGTCATTTTAAGTCGGAATTAGCTCATTTTTGACACAAGGTACTTAATACCATATATTTTCATTTCCCAAAAGGCCGGAATTTATTTCATAAATTAAATTACCGAAACAGCCCTCACAAAATATTAGCAGCTTACTTTTTGTCAAAAACAGTTTTGGAGTCCTTTACTAAATCTTAAATAAAATGAGATCTATAACTCCGATTAATGATCCGTCAATTTTGTTGGATTCAGATCTTCCGATCTACAATTTTCATCTATCACAATCCATATTTGGACATGTTAAGCTCTCGGAAATTAGCCCGGAAGTGGCTGTTAAAAACTGTTGCTCTAACAGTTTTTCTTACCTTTGAGTAGTTTGGGAGAAATTCCATAACTTGCTCATTTTTTAACCCAATTGAGTGATTCCAAAGGGGTTTTATCCTTAACACTTATATCTAGCTCCACAAATTGACCACACTCAAAAATTGAAAGTAGAATGAGAGATAAGGTCATTTCCATATCATGCTTGGTTTCTCCAAAAATTTTGTTTTCGCAGTTTTGATTATGCTTCTTCCGAACGTCATAACTACTTCATCCGGAGTCTGAATTAGTCCGTTCCGGAGTCTATGGAAAGCTTATTTAGTGTACTACAACATATCAAAAGTCCAGAATTTTTAGACCATCCAAACAAATCCGGAATTTTCTGTTTAGGGGCAGCAGTTACCAATTCATTTAAAAAAACTGTTTTGGTTCTTCTTCTTTGTTCAAGCTCATCAACCTTAAAAATGGCAAGATCTAACCATAAAATATCATATATTATGTAGACCTTCCCTCATATGGTTCAAAATCATAAGTTCAACACTTGGTCTAAAACAACCATAACAAAACACATAAACTAACTAGAGTTTTGAGTTTAGGAAATTTTCATACCTTTAGTTATAATCCTCTAGCTTTTGGTGGCCCTCTTTCTTTGCTTTCCAAAGTAGGAGATTAAATTATTGGACATCCAAGGACCCTCTCTTCTCCCTCCATGGGAGTGGCCGAACACCACCTCTCCCTCTCTCTCATGATTTTATTTTGCTAGCTAACTTGGAAATAATAATATGAGAGAGAAATAGCTTTTTGCGACTTTGTAAAAATGTATAGATATAATTGTATATCTATAATCATCTCCCCACTCACTCTCTCTTTCTCTTTCTCTCATTAAACCACCAAGCTTTTACTTGGAAGAAATGCCAAAGTGTTGGCTAAATTAAATGAGGACACATAAGGGGAGTTGGTAGGAGTGGGTGAACCACTAAAGTAGGAAATTATTATATTTTTCCCGCCTCCTTTTTCCTCTCTAATAACCGGCCACTTGGCCTTAGACTTGCCCAAAATTAATCTCCTTTTATGCTTTATTTGATTTACTAAATGTCTAAAAAGTTCTCTCCCACTTGGGCTAAAAGTTGGGTCATTCCTTTAATGTTTTGGGCTTTCCAAATTAATCTATTGGACATAAAAAATTTAATTCTTTGGGCCATGTAAATCAATCATAGCCCAACACTCTTAATATTATCAAATGTCCATCATGCCCTTCCTTCAATTGGGCTCCAAGTTTGGGCCACTCTTAAATCTTTTGGGCTTAACAATAAAAATATTTGGGCCATTCCTTTAATGTATTGATTGGGCCTCTAACCAATTTCATTAGGCCAACACTTGGGCTATAAAATATACATAGTCCAATACCTTAAATTCTTATCCAACCCAAATAATTTAATTAGGGTTTTCATTTCCTCAATTATAACATAAATTTTACTCATGCACATTTATTTCCTTAACCCAATTAGACTTGCTAGATTTGCAAGATTGCTTCTAATAATTCACAAATAAGACAAAAGGGTAAAATGGTAATTTCTATACCAATAATTGATTACTACCTTTAATAATGCACAAGGGTAATTTAGACTTCTCACTTTCAACCTCAAGGGCATTCTAGACATTAGCTACAACCCTTAGGGTTTAGCACTTTAGATTTTTGCAATTAAAATCCCATAATCTGTATATTAGGTTCCCTTTATAGAACAATTAGGGTTCCAAAATTTAAAATTAGGGTTTGCTAATTTAATTAAGCTTTACCCTAATTAATATTATAATTAATAGCACTTAAGCATTATACTTATCCGATAATTTCTGATTAGAGTTTTCAAATACCTTAATTAGGGTTTCAATTTCCTAATCGAAATTAGGGTTTCTAAACCGATTTCTGTGGTTTCTTATAAATCGTTATAATTTTCTATCCTAACGCCGACGTTCTAAATAATATTAGGTTTGACACGTATATAATTTATCCGTCAACACTTGATCCTTAACCACATTCTCGCATACACGATACCGTAATCCCGAACATATACTCATATACCCTTAATCCTCGAATAATTCACTAAAAGAAATTTTAAATCCTCAAAATTCCTTTCTGAAAACATCAAACACATACACTTATTCTCCGTCTAGGTCAAATATTTGACCTTAAATCAATCATTTAAGATTTTAATAATTTTCAAATTTCTGGGTTGTCACATTCACCCTTTTTTCTTATAAGAATTTCGTCCCCGAAATTCAACTTACACCTTACACCATACTGCTTACAACATTCACACATATCATCACATGCTACCCAATACACCTCTCACAAGAGTAAAAGTTTTCAAATTGTGCTGAGGGGTCATATAGACCATGAACACATAGTTTTAACGGTATTTATACCGCAAGACAATACATTACTTGGTATGCTTACAATCACGAAGAAGGTAAACTACCATTAATAGTACTTTAGGTGATTAGCCTATTGTACCCTTACGCCATGCATAACGATTAATCATGTTTAGCGAATATTTACGCTAACTCGATTGGATTATTTATCCAAACAACATAGTTCACCTCATTCTTATCATAGGATTCCGCACCAAAACAATTTGGTTCGGAAATTTCTTTCAATGAACACTTAGAGTTTTCATAACATTAGTCTAGGTTGAATCAAATAGCATAGACTCATATCGATAATTCAATTCAATCGAATTATTTAGGTGTAGCCAAACCCATTGGCAAATTAAACTTTTTGAAAATATTTTCGAGAATGACGCCATGATGTCCGCATCAGATTAATAATCCGCTTGAGGATGCCATCATCATATGACTTTTGTCATAACACATCATACAATAGTGGAACAAATGACTTCAGTCAAATTCACACTAAGTATTCCTCAGATTTATAACTCCATCACATTTTTATCATCTCTACACCAAAGTTATATGGTACACATGAGTGATAATTAAAAATAAATTTTGATATTTCAAATCATTTATGTCTAGCCAAAATAAGTAGCATAGATCGTATTTTAAATCCGCTTCAAAAATGATTACGAGTCTACATTTTGTTTTTAAAAGCACATATAGTGATTTAGCTTGATGTAAAAATTTCAAGTTTAGCATAAGCGCTAGGAGTTTAGGAAAACCTAACACCTTCACTAATAATCATTTACTTAACAATCTATCTGCTCCTCGTAATCCATAACACTTCATTCACACAAAACTATTCCCGCTTTAAAACCACACTTATAAGTTCATAACTTGCCACAATCATATGAGTTTAAGAACTTACCCTAGTCGACCTTTCAAGTCCATTCACGAGGGGTTCATAAATATTTCATATAACTGTGAGTCAAGAATGTCACATAAGTATGAGTTTTAAGAACTCGTATTTAACCTTATATTCTCTACCTATGACCTATCTATTTGTTATACACATGAGAAAGGAATCACCCTCTTAACACGCATATATAAGAATAATAAGCACACAACATTTCAATGATTATCGCTTGCGTAAACTAAGTGGTTGTCAAACCAAACTCGCTACTAATCAATATAGGAAGCTAAGCGGACAATTCCCCGCCCATACAAAGAATTGGTCAACCTAACCACTACATCGACCAGGAAGCTAAGTGATTCTAAAACCAAGTACAAATTCCCCGCCCATACAAGGAATCATACAACTCAGCTGCCGACATGAGTCCTCAATTGAAATCCCCACCTAATCTTAACACCCTTCTCAATACAAATTTCATTTAATCCGTATTCATAATCCATAACTCTTTCATGAGCTTTTCATAGTACAATTTCATAAGATAACTTACACACAAAGATCTTGTCAGAAACTTTTAAATCATTCGCTTGATCCTTCTCCATACTATAACCTTATCGATCACGGGGTGATCTCATCATATATATTACGATTCAATTCTATGACTTGATCGCTTTTGTTTTACGATCTCCTATCACTGTATTTTCAGTCTTTTTAGACTCGATCTATCCTCTTTCTATACTTGGTACACATCGAGTCTCTAATAGGTTTCAATATGGTACACTGAGTGGTTTCCCACAAACAACCAACAAACTAGGTTCCGAGTTGCTAGTTCGTATATACCTCCGCTCTATGAAGGAATCGTTTAGCCCAGATACCATACATCAACTATTAAAGAGTACAATTGTACCATACTTAAATATAACTTTTTGATTCTTAACTTCTTTATCAGAGTTAGGGAACTCCGTATCTTTATAACTCGCCGAGATTCGCCTTTTGAATCTTACTCGGCACACACTAACTCTATGTGAGTTAGATCTTATCCTATCATCATGTTATTAGTCTAAGGTAACTCTACCCTAGGTTTATAACCAATGACTTTTTGATACCAAATGTAGCGCCCCAAATCCGTCCCGAATCACCGCGATTCGGTTTCGCTATTTCTATAATCATATAAGAAGATATAAACATAAATTGTTTATACATTAAACATTATACACTATCCCCAAGGTCGAGTAACCATAACTTATACACATTTCATAACTTATCCGACACATGATATTATCATCATACAAGACTATTACAAATCTAATCGCATATTAACCCTAAGTTGGATCTGCTTTTAACTTTCCTCAGATCCAAAGCATTCGCCTTTATCTCGCAATGTTTTATCATGATATAGCAAGGGTGAGCATGAAAGTTGCCCAGCAAGTTTAAATACAATTTAAGGATATATCATGATTGAAAGAGTCTGAATAATAAGCTGGCTATAATTCACAATGTAGTTGTGAATTAGCATGAACAAACCTTTGATCAAACAAGTATTAAACATGAACAATATATATCTGGACCAACTGGTAATGAAGGTGATCAGCCTTTCATACCTGACTTATACATACAAGATGTACAGAGTACAATTCTACATGGAAATCAGTAACGATTAACCATAAGCATATCTCGAATGAAACACTCTTAGTAGAGTTAAGAAAAACAACTTGCTTCGAACCGCTGATTACCGATACAAAATATAACTTAGCTTTATCCAAGACCTAATACGAGATAATACCGATCTCCAAATATTAGAATAATATCATCACAAAGATAAAATAACCTAAACACATTATCCCATAATCCTATCACCTATACAACACATAAGACTTAGAATCAAATCGATTATTTCAAATTCGAGTTGAACCGACACAATTCTATCATCCCGACTTGCCTAATTTGACACAAATATTGAGTTTAAGTTCAATTAAACTCTTGCCTAAACAATTAACAATAATCTTAGATAATCATAGTATCACCAAAACATTTTTCATAAACTTGCAAAAATTTTCAATTAATTAATATCATTTAACAACATTTTTCAATCATTAATACCGTATTTAAATGAATTAAATACCACAATATTCTAATATCATTAATATTTATTTATTGCTAAACATTAATGAATTACATGTCATAATATTATAACATATTTGTAATATCTCAAAGTATTTTCAATACTTTATTATTTCCTTTAAATGTTTTTAAAGTAATTAAAAACATAAACCAATAACCGATATTAATATAAATACCACATTATTCCTTGATCATTAATATTAATTTAATACCAAATATCAATGAAAATCATAACATAATATTATAATATAATTATAACATCACAAAGTATTTTAATACTTAAAAATCATATTTCTATGATTTTTAAACAATCAAATTCATTATCCGATAATTGCTATAAATATTAAAATATTAATATTTTCATGACAAAATATCAAAAGTTATATTTTATAACTCAAAATATTTTTATAACACTTAAATCATTTTTATATGATTTTTAAAGCATTAATTCTATTTTTCCATAATTTTCCAAGTTCCTTTAGTATTTTTCAAAAATCATTTCTAGTTAATTCCTTAAGAAATTAGCTACCTTGTGCTTAACTCCAGAAATTCCCATCTTCTGACACAATCTTACACATGTTATCGTGAGTCTCCAATTTAAATTTCGTGGCAATCGGAGTTGTAGAACTCCGGTTATAGCCGTTTTCGTCGAAAAATCACAAAAATTGAAATGGTCATAACTCGGTCATTTTAAGTCGGAATTAGCTCATTTTTGGACACAAGGTACTTAATACCATATATTTTCATTTTCCAAAAGGCCGGAATTTATTTCATAAATTAAATTACCGAAACAGCCCTCACAAAATATTAGCAGCTTACTTTTTGTCAAAAACAGTTTTGGAGTCCTTTACTAAATCTTAAATAAAATGATATCTATAACTCCGATTAATGATCCGTCAATTTTGTTGGATTCATATCTTTCCGATATACAATTTTCATCTATCACAATTCATATTTGGACATGTTAAACTCTCGGAAATTAGCCTGTAAGTTGCTGTTAAAAACTGTTGCTCTAACAGTTTTTCTTACCTTTGAGTAGTTTGGGAGAAATTCCATAACTTGCTCATTTTTCAACCTAATTGAGTGATTCCAAAGGGGTTTTATCCTTAACACATATATCTAGCTCCACAAATTTACCACACTCAAAAATTCAAAGTAGAATGAGAGATAAGGTCATTTCCATATCATGCTTGGTTTCTCCAAAATTTTGTTTTCAGCAGCTTTTGATTATGCTTCTTCCGAACGTCATAACTACTTCATCCGAGTCCGAATTAGTCCGCTCGAGTCTATGGAAAGCTTATTTAGTGTACTACAACATATCAAAAGTCCAGAATTTTTAGACCATCCAAACAAATCCAGAATTTTCTGTTTAGGGCAGCAGCAGCTACCAATTCATTTAAAAAAACTGTTTTGGTTCTTCTTCTTTGTTCAAGCTCATCAACCTTAAAATGGCAAGATCTAACCATAAAATATCATATATTATGTAGACCTTCCTCATATGGTTCAAAATCATAAGTTCAACACTTGGTCTAAAACAACCATAACAAAACACATAAACTAACTAGAGTTTTGAGTTTAGGAAATTTTCATACCTTTAGTTATAATCCTCTAGCTTTTTTGGTGGCCCTCTTTCTTTGCTTTCCAAAGTAGGAGATTAAATTATTGGACATCCAAGGACCCTCTCTTCTCCCTCCATGGGAGTGGCTTAACACCACCTCTCCCTCTCTCTCATGATTTTATTTTGCTAGCTAACTTGGAAATAATAATATGAGAGAGAAATAGCTTTTGTGACTTTGTAAAAATGTATAGATATAATTGTATATCTAATAATCATCTCCCCCTCACTCTCTCTCTCTTCTCTTTCTCTCATTAAACCACCAAGCTTTTACTTGGAAGAAATGCCAAAGTGTTGGCTAAATTAAATGAGGACACATAGGGGAGTTGGTAGGAGTGGGTGAACCACTAAAGTAGGAAATTATTACATTTTTCCCCTCCTTTTCCTCTCTAATAACCGCCACTTGGCCTTAGACTTGCCAAAATTAATCTCCTTTTATGCTTTATTTGATTTACTAAATGTCTAAAAAGTTCTCTCCCACTTGGGCTAAAAGTTGGGTCATTCCTTTAATGTTTTGGGCTTTCCAAATTAATCTATTGGACATAAAAAATTTAATTCTTTGGGCCATGTAAATCAATCATAGCCCAACACTCTTAATATTATCAAATGTCCATCATGCCCTTCCTTCAATTGGGCTCCAAGTTTGGGCCACTCTTAAATCTTTTGGGCTTAACAATAAAAATATTTGGGCCATTCCTTTAATGTATTGATTGGGCCTCTAACCAATTTCATTAGGCCAACATTTGGGCTATAAAATATACATAGTCCAATACCTTAAATTCTTATCCAACCCAAATAATTTAATTAGGGTTTTCATTTCCTCAATTATAACATAAATTCTTACTCATGCACATTTATTTTCTTAACCCAATTAGACTTGCTAGATTTGCAAGATTACTTCTAATAATTCACAAATAAGACAAAAGTGTAAAATGATAATTTCTATACCAATAATTGATTACTACCTTTAATAATGCACAAGGGTAATTTAGACTTCTCACTTTCAACCTCAAGGGCATTCTAGACATTAGCTACAACCCTTAGAGTTTAGCACTTTAGATTTTTGCATTTAAAATCCCATAATCGTATATTAGGGTTCCCGATAGAACAATTAGGGTTCCAAAATTTAAAATTAGGGTTTGCTAATTTAATTAAGCTTTACCCTAATTAATATTATAATTAATAGCACTTAAGCATTATACTTATCCGATAATTTCTCGGATTAGAGTTTTCAAATACCGAATTAGGGTTTTGGATTTCCTAATCGAAATTAGGGTTTCCGTAACCGATTTCTGGGTTTCTTATAAATCGTTATAATTTTCTATCCTAACGCGTTGACGTTCTAAATAATATTAGGGTTTGACACAAATATAATTTATCCGGTCAACACTTGACCCTTAACCACATTCTCGTATACATGATACCGTAATCCCGAATATATACTCATATACCCTTAATCCTCGAATAATTCACTAAAAGAAATTTTAAATCCTCAAAATTCCTTTCTCGAAAACATCAAACACATACACTTATTCTCCGTCTAGTCAAATATTTGACCTTAAATCAATCATTTAAGATTTTAATAATTTCTCGGGTTGTCAATTCACCCTTCTTAAAATTTCTCCCCAAAATTCAACTTACACCTTACACTTACACCATACCGCTACAACATTCACATATCATCACATGCTACCCAATACACCTCTCACAAGAGTAAAAGTTTTCAAATTGTCTTTGGGGTCATATAGACCATGAACACATAGTTTTAATCGGTATTTATACCGCAAGACAATACATTACTTGGTATGCTTACAATCACGAAGAAGGTAAACTACCATTAATAGTACTTTTAGGTGATTAGCCTATTGTACCCTTTTTACGCCATGCATAACGATTAATCATGTTTTAGCAAATATTTACGCTTACTCGATTGGATTATTTATCCAAACAACATAGTTCACCTCGGTCTTATCATAGGATTCCGCACTCAAAACAATTTGATTCGGAAATTTCTTTCAATGAACACTTAGAGTTTTCATAACATTAGTCTAGCCGAATCAAATAAAGATAGACTCATATCGATAATTCAATTCAATCGAATTATTTAGGTGTAGCCAAATCCATTGGCTGGCAAATTAAACTTTTTGAAAATATTTTCTAGAAATGACGCCATGATGCCGCATCAGATTAATAATCCGTTTGAGGATGCCACACTATATGACTTTGTCATAACACATCATACAATAGTGGAATAAATGACTTGGTCAAATTCACACTAAGTATTCCTCAGTATTTACAACTCCATCACATTTTTACTCTCGCACTTTAAACCGTTTCAAAAATGATTACGAAAATACATTTTGATATTTCAAATCATTTATGCACAAAATAAGTAGCATGGATCTGTATTTAAACCGCTTCAAAAATGATTAAAACATTTTGTTTTTAAAAGAACATAGCATATTTAGCTAGTAAAAATTTGAGTTTAGGAAAACCTAGGAGTTTAGGAAAACCTAACACCTTCACTAATAATCATTTACTTAACAATCTATCTGCTCTCTCGTAATCCATAACACTTCATTCACAAAACTATTCCCGATTCATCAAACCACACTTATAAGTTCATAACTTGCCACAATCATATGAGTTTAAGAACTTACCCTAGTCAGACCTTTGGCGTCCATTCGCCGAGGGGTTCATAAATATTTCATATAACTGTGAGTCAAGAATGTCACATAAGTATGAGTTTTAAGAACTCATACTTAACCTTATATTCTCTACCTATGACCTATCTATTTGTTATACACATAAGAAAGGAATCACCCTCTTAACACGCATATAAAGCAATAATACGCCGACACAACATTTCAATGATTATCGCATGTCGAAACTAAGTGGTTGTCAAACCAAACTCTACTACTAATCAATATAGGAAGCTAAGCGGACAATTCCCCGCCCATACAAAGAATTGGTCAACCTAACCACTACATCGACCAGGAAGCTAAGTGATTCTAAAACCAAGTACAAATTCCCCACCCATATAAGGAATCATACAACTCAGCTGCCGACATGAGTCCTCAATTTAAATCCCCACCTAATCTTAACACCCTTCTCAATACGAATTTCATTTAATCCGTATTCATAATCCATAACTCTTTCATGAGCTTTTCATAGTACAATTTCATAAGATAACTTACACACAAAGATCTTGTCAGTAACTTTTAAATCATTCGCTTGATCCTTCTCCATACTATAACCTTATCAGATCACGGGGTGATCTCATCATATATATTACGATTCAATTCTATGACTTGATCGTTTTGTTTTACGATCTCCTATCACTGTACTTTCAGTCTTTTAGACTCGATCTATCCTCTTTCTATACTTGGTACACATCGAGTCTCTAACAGTTTCAATATGGTACGCTGAGTGGTTTCCCACAAACAACCAACAAATTAGGTTCCGAGTTGCTAGTTCGTATATACCTCCGCTCTATGAAGGAATCGTTTAGCCCAGATACCATACATCAACTATTAAAGAGTACAATTGTACCATACTTAAATATAACTTTTTGATTCTTAACTTCTTTATCAGAGTTAGGGAACTCCGTATCTTTATAACTCGCCGAGATTCGTCTTTGAATCTTACCGACACACTAACTCTATGTGAGTTAGATCTTATCCTATCATCATGTTTATTAGTCTAAGGTAACTCTACCTAGGTTTATAACCAATGCCTTTGATACCAAATGTAAAGCACCCAAATCCAGTCCCGAATCACCGCGAATTCGGTTCGCTATTTCTATAACTGTTGCGGAAGATATAAACATAAATTGTTTATACATTAAACATTATACACTATCCCCAAGGTCGAGTAACCATAACTTATACACATTTCATAACTTATCTCGACACATGATATTATCATCATACAAGACTATTACAAATCTAATCGCAAGATATTAACCCTAAGTTGGATCTCATCTTTAACTTTCTCTCAGTATCCAAAGCATTCGCTCTTTATCTGCAATGTTTTATCATGATATAGCAAGGGTGAGCATGAAAGTTGCCCAGCAAGTTTAAATACAATTTAAGGATATATCATGATTGAAAGAGTCTGAATAATAAGATGGCTATAATTCACACTGTAGTTGTGAATTAGCATGAACAAACCTTTTATTGAACAAGTATTAAACATGAACAATATATATCTGGACCAACTGGTAATGAAGGTGATCAGCCTTTCATACCTGACTTATACATACAAGATGTACAAAGTACAATTCTACATGGAAATAAGTAACGATTGACCATAAGCATATCTGAATGAAACACTCTTAGTAGAGTTAAGAAAAACAAACTTGCCTGAACCGTTGATTACCGATACGAAATATAACTTATCTTTATCCGAAGACCTAATACAGATAATACCGATCTCCATATATTAGAATAATATCATCACAATATAAATAACCTAAACACATTATCCTATAATCCTATCAGTCTATACAACACATAAGACTTAGAATCAAATCAGACTATTTCAGTCCGAGTTGGAACTGACACAATTCTATCATCCCGACTATTACAATGGGACAAATATTGAGTTTAAGTTCAATTAAACTCTGCCTAAACAATTATCAATAATCTTAGATAATCATAGTATCAGTCAAAACATTTTTCATAAACTTGCAAAAATTTTCAATTAATTAATATCATTTAACAACATTTTTCAATCATTAATACCGTATTTAAATTAATTAAATACCACAATATTCTAATATCATTAATATTTATTTATTGCTAAACATTAATAAATTACATGTCATAATATTATAACATATTTGTAATATCTCAAAGTATTTTCAATACTTTATTATTTCCTTTAAATGTTTTTAAAGTAATTAAAAACATAAACCAATAACTCGATATTAATATAAATATCACATTATTCCTTGATCATTAATATTAATTTAATACCAAATATCAATGAAAATCATAACATAATATTATAATATAATTATAACAACACAAAGTATTTTAATACTTAAAAATCATATTTCTATGATTTTTAAACAATCAAATTCATTCGATAATTGCTATTAATCTATTGGACATAAAAAATTTAATTCTTTGGGCCATGTAAATCAATCATATCCCAACACTCTTAATATTATCAAATGTCCATCATGCCCTTCCTTCAATTGGGCTCCAAGTTTGGGCCACTCTTAAATCTTTTGGGCTTAACAATAAAAATATTTGGGCCATTCCTTTAATGTATTGATTGGGCCTCTAACCAATTTCATTGGGCAACACTTGGGCTATAAAATATACATAGTCCAATACCTTAAATTCTTAAATTAGGGTTTTCATTTCCTCAATTATAACATAAATTCTTACTCATGCACATTTATTTCCTTAACCCAATTAGACTTGCTAGATTTGCAAGATTGCTTCTAATAATTCACAAATAAGACAAAAGGGTAAAATGGTAATTTTTATACCAATAATTGATTACTACCTTTAATAATGCACAAGGGTAATTTAGACTTCTCACTTTCAACCTCAAGGGCATTCTAGACATTAGCTACAACCCTTAGGGTTTAGCACTTTAGATTTTGCAATTAAAATCCCATAACTGCATCTGATGAGGTTCTGATAGAACAATTAGGGTTCCAAAATTTAAAATTAGGGTTTGCTAATTTAATTAAGCTTTACCCTAATTAATATTATAATTAATAGCACTTAAGCATTATACTTATCCGATAATTTCTGGATTAGAGTTTTCAAATACCGAATTAGGGTTTGGATTTCGGGCCTAAATTGTGGTTTCCGAACCGATTTCTAGGGTTTCTTATAAATCGTTATAATTTTCTATCTGAACGTTGACGTTCTAAATAATATTAGGGTTTGACACGATATATAATTTATCCGTCAACACTTGACCACTCGACCACATTCTCGTATACACGATACCGTAATCCCGAACATATACTCATATACCCTTAATCCTCGAATAATTCACTAAAAAGAAATTTTAGATCCTCAAAATTCCTTTACGAAAACATCAAACACATACACTTATTCTCCTGCTCAGTCAAATATTTGACCTTAAATCAATCATTTAAGATTTTAATAATTTTCAAATTTCTCGGGTTGTCACAAGAATAACACATGATCTCCTATATCGAATTCCACGCCCTTTCTCGATGAAGATCGATAACTCTTTTGTCGATCTTGTGAGGTTTTTATACGTTGTCGATCGTTTGAATCTTTTCTCTGTAGTCATACGTCGAACTCCGTCCCAACAACGCTGCTTCACCCACCTCATCCCGATATATTGGAAATCGACACTTTCTTCCATACAACGCCTCGAATGGAGCCATGCCAATACTTGCTTGATAATCGTTGTTGTAGGAAAACTCCACCAATGGTAAGAACTTGTCCCAAATTCCCTTGAAATCAAGGACACGTAGTCTTAATAGATCTTCAAGAGTTTGAATAGTCCTCTCCGATCGTCCATCCGTCTCGAGGATGATATGCCGAAAACTAAATCGTAAATCTGCGCTCCCATAGCTTTTACAAACTAACCCAAAATCGCTGAAGTGAATCTTGGGTCTCGATCGAAAACTATGGATACTTGGCATACCATGCAATCTTACAACCTCGCTTTATGTACATACTGAGCAAGACGTTCAAGTGTATAAGTTTCTCAGATTTCGGTAAGAAATGAGCGACTTGGTCAATCTATCAACAATGACCCAAATCGCATCTATGCCTTGAGAAACTTTGGGAAGACCAAGAATTGAAATCCATGGTAATGTGCTCCCACTTCTATTCCGGAATTTCAAGTGGTTGCAATGGACCTTTTGGTACTTGATGCTCACTTGTACTTGACTCTTTGACACGTTAGACACCTTGAGATAAATAAATATTATCTCTCTCTCTTATTATTTCCCCACCAAAATGTATGTCAAGATCTTGATACATTTGGTACTCCCAAGATGGATTACAAACGATGTGTTGTGCGCCCATCATGATTTTATACTTTAAATCGTAGTTAGAACACAAAAGTCCGGAGTTGACTCAAGTATTCCTTCTTCATCGATTCTTGCTTCCGCAGATCACACCTTCTTGCACTTTCTTCCTCATACGCATCGACTCCGGGATCTCAGAATTTGAGCAACTTTTAATTTTATCAATTAAAGTCATTCTACTCAGATATTTTCCATCATCACGTGGGTTCCTGAGTCTTTATCTCTATCTCCATCCTTTGCAAGTCATACAAAATGGGCTCTTTGCGTTGACAATATTGCACTCGCATCTCGTATACGATCTTCTACTCAATCGTCGCCTACCACGCTCGCTTTTCCAGGATGGTATTGGATGGTATGATCATAATCTTTCAATAGCTTCAAGCCAACGTCGTTGTCGCATGTTGAGTTCCTTTTGAGTGATGAAATATTTGAGGCTTTTATGATCCAGAAAGATCTCCACTTTCTCCCCATACAAGTAATGCCTCCAAATTTTAAGTCTGCGAAGACAACAAATTTCTAACTCTAGTCATGAGTAGGATAATTTCTCTCATATTCTTTGAGTTGTCGTGAGGCATAGGCTATGACTTTCCCATGTTGCATGAGAACACATCCTAACCCTTTGCCCAAAGCATCACTATAGATGACAAATCCCTCCAAACCAGATGGTATTGTCAAAACAGGTGCTAAAATGAGTCTCCTCTTGAGTTCTTGAAAACTCTTCTCACATTCCTCGCTCCAATCGAACTTTGTATCTTTCCGAGTCAGCTGAGTTAGTGGAGTAGCGATTCGAGAAAACCCTTCTACGAATCTCCAATAATAACCAAATGTGGCCGAGAAAGCTACGATTTGATCATTGATTTAGGTTGGTCTCGATTTGAATAGCTTCAATCTTTCTTTGGGTCAATGATATTCCATGACTTGATACCACGTGCCCAGGAATGCTACTTCCTCGCCGAACTCGCATTTCTTCAACTTGGCATAAAGCTTGTATTCACGGCTTTTGGAGTATCGACCTCAAGTGTTCCTCATGATCTTCACGGCTTTTGGAATATATGAGGATGTCATCAATAAAGACGACCACAAAATGATCCAAATATTCCTTGAATACTCGGTTCATCATATCCATGAAGGCGGCGAGGAGCATTAGTCAATCCAAAGGACATGACTAGAAATTCATAATGCCCGCATCGAGTTCTCGAAGTCGCCTTTGGAATATCATCCGCTCTAATCTTCAATTGGTGATATCCGAATCGAAGATCAATCTTTGAAAAGAATTTGGCTCCTTGCATCGGGTCAAACAGTCATCAATAATACGCAATAATGGGTACCTTATTTTGATGGTGACATGATTAAACTCCCGATAATCAATACAAAAGTCGCATACTCCCATCTTTCTTCTTCACGAATGAATGAGGAGCATCCCAAGGAGAAGTACTAGGGACGAATAAAGCCAATGTCTAACAATTCCTGTGAGTTGAGTCTTTAACTCCTCAAGTTCAATAGAGCCATTCGATATGGGGCTTTGGAAATGGGTTTTGTACCGGTTCAAGGTCGATACAAAATTCAATTTCATGCTCTGGGGTAGGCCTGAAGTTCTTCAGGGAATACGTCGGAAATTCATTAACAATAAAATATTATTCAAAACCGACGTATTTTTGTTTAGATCATGACATGAGCTAAGAAAGCTTGACATCCATTTTTCAATAAACGAATAGCTTTATGGCTTGAGATGACAAAGTGATTAATTTTAATGGTTTGGTTGCTTGAATTAGCATAATAGGTCGATTAGAATATGAAAGCTAACAACTTTACTGAAAACAATCAATTTTGCATGATGAGTAGTTAACTAATCAATTCCTAGAATTACATCAAATGCAAGTATTTTTAATGTAATAAGATCGACAGTAATGCGTGGTACCAACTTGAACCAAACAAGACTTATAAACCGTGGATGTAATGAAGGTTTCTCCCAACGGAGTTTCCACAGATAAGTCAAAGTCTAATTTCTCCTGAGTCAAATTTAATCGTTGAATATGAGTAGGAAAAATAAAAGAATGGGTAGAACCCAGATCAAATAAAGTGTAGACTTCGCTTTAGAGTTTATGATAAGCTTACATGATGACCTTATTCGGGTTCCTTACTCTCTGGAGAGTCGCACAACAAACGCCTCCCTCAGACTACTGGGCTTGACTTTTCTCGATGACCTTTGGTGCCTCCATCCTAGTTGATTTGTCTTCTGTGAACAGCATTTAAATCGAGCAAAGTGACCTTCTCTTCCACAATTATAACATGCTTTGACGGCATCGCGCAATTTGGTGATGTGTCCTCCCCTCCGCATTTGAAGCATATGATAGGTGGTCTTTCTCATTCCTTAACAACGGTCTTTGGTCTTGGACGTCTTTCCATCATTGTTGAATCTCCTCTTCTTGAAATGTCCATTCTTATTGTTTTGGCCCTAATTACCACCAAGTGGTTACCATTTCGCCCGTTGATTCCCTCACGCTTGTTGTCACCACTTCACGATGTTGCTCATCGGTATTATCATTTTGTCAATTTGCTTCTCTTTTGGTTATTGACTCGTTATCGCTACTCCACCAATCGAGCCCTATTTACAACATCTGAATACAAACACAGTTTATGAGAAATAAGATGTTGACGTATTTTCGCTTCAAACCTCTTAAAACATTTGTGTCATTCTCTTTCATTATCCACCAAGTGGGACGAACCGGATAACTCATGCAAATTTTGCCTCGTATTGCGACACGGTCCATATTATTTTGCTCCAATTTGATAAACTCCACCTCCTTCATGTGACGAATACTTTTGGGAAAGTATTTGTCGTTGAATGACTCTTGGAACTTCTCCTAAGACATCTTTAAGACGGCGAGGTTGAGTACGTTTTTTGATTTCCCACCAATGTCTCCGCCTCCGCTGACATAAAGGCGTGAAGGGAACCTTTTGCTCCTCCTAGCATCCCAAGACATCAAATATCTTGGTGATCTCGCTTTATCCATGCTTCGCCATAAGTGGTTTTGGCTCTCCCTTAAACTCCGGTGGTCCCAGCTCTTGAATCTGCTTAATGCGGACCGGCCTGAGAATTTCCGGTGTTTCCACCTACATTTTGGACAGAGCGCTCTCATTCATTGTTGTATGAATTGCGTAAAGCCTCTGAACAATCCATCATTCAACATTTGGTCGGTGTTGTTGTTTGCATGAGGATTGTCGCCTTCCTGATGCACATTCTCCTGATTATTGATATATGGAGACTCAACGGTCTCTTGTGCTCCATTGATATTCTCAATATTTTCGGATGTCATTTTCAGATACTGCCACAAAACAAAGGTTAATTGACATGTAACATAATATCTCTAAACTCGACCAACCAATTTAAATACAAAATAAATTTAAGTAAGTCATACTAATGCGAAGGAATTTCCGCTCTCCCTCTTAGTTCTAGTCTCACATCTTAGCCAGGATCATATCCCTAAGCTTTGATACCAACCGTGACGCCCCAAAATTAGGTATACATCACCCATCTTGGGTCGCCATATACATGGTATGTAATTCAAATACAACTTACTAATACAACTGTCAGGTATACAATACGATAAAACATAAACTGTGAGTTTGAATACAAATATTATCTACTTAGAGATTATACAAACTCAAAAGGAGTCCTCATTACAATTATTATCACACTATTTTACGAGAATAATAGTGAGGACTACTAATGCTATCCTCTCGACCATCACTCCGCTTCCCAGGCCCGTCCCCCGCTATATTCTCATTTCTTGAAGAGAACAGTGAAAGAAAGGGTGAGCTCAACTAGCCCAGTAAGAAATATTATGACTAAGATAATGCAGAATAAATTATCATTAGTCTCCAACAATGTTAAACTGATAAAATATAATAGACATCAAGTTTAACTGCAACAGATCAAGCAATCCATTAAAAGAGTCAAGTAGAGAATAGAATCTACTATCTTTTATCTTTTATGATTTAAAAAGTTTTTCATCACTTTTATCGCTGAGACTCAGCTTAATAAATAATCTACATCATCCCTGCACTACGGCCAAGGATATTCATTAGGGTCACGACCACAAATTCCATGCACTACGGGCCAAGGATATTTATGTATTCATCAATGGTCATGATCATGCCAACAACTGACCATCAATGCACTACGGGCTAATGAGGACTTTTACCACATCATTTGTAACATTACGATCATGATTACACCGAATAATCCCTGGTCATAATCATACCAAGTCCATCCATGCTTTACGGGCCACGATGACTTTCAAAAAATATAAAACATGAGGATGATGACAATGATATAAAAATTCAATAAAATAAGTTCAAGAATTAAGTTATTCAGAACTAATAACGTCCAAATTATCAACATGATCTTTGCTTTGTAGAGTAAAATTCAAGATTTCTCGTAAGAATATTTCCATGAAAAATCTTCGGATGAAGCGCAAAATATCAAGGATATTTCACTAATTTCATGGAGTATAAGTCAAAATTTTAACCAACCGAGAATAATAAGGAATGGAATAACAACAAAATCACCATGCATGCGGTACTTCAGACAAAAGGAGTTATTCCAATGTAATAATAATAATGGAACCAAAGTCGGTGAAAATCACACCCATTGGATGTTCCAATGTAATAATAAAGAATGAAATAATAAAGAGGCGGAACCAGTCCCATGTAAAAGCAAAAATAGTATGTTCCAACGGAATAATAAAACGAGAATAATAAAAAGCGGAACCGAGTTCTAGGAGTATAGCAGATGCAGGATGTTCCAACGGAATAATAAAAGACAGAATAATAAAAAGCGGAACCAGTCCCACAGATATATGCATGAGACAGGATGTTCCAAATGAATAATAAAGACGGAATAATAGAAGAATGTCACCACGTATAGGTATTCCGCGTGATCAGAGTTATTCCAAATGAATAATATAGAAATGGAATAACAAAAGTTCTCTTCTCAAATACAAAAGAATAATATCCCTTACCGTAAAAAGAACCGGATGTAAGAGTAGGGGAAGTAGCGATATAATTTTCTATAGCTTTTCTATAATTTCTCTCTCCGGAGTTTCAAAGTGAATTAAGTAAGAAAATAATGAAGGAATGAGCTTATTTATAGAAAAATGGAATGCATAAGAACTAACTTATGAATCGGTCCAGGATCGATTTACTTTAATCTGATTTCATCCATATTTAAAGCAAAATCTTTTAAATAAAATATAATATATTATATATAATATATCCATAATAATACTCCTTCCATCCATTTTTTCAACTTATATATATATATATAATCATAATAATACATCTTCCATCCATTTTTTTCAACTTATATATATATATATATATATATATAATAATCATAATAATACACCCTCCATCCACCCACAATTATAATAATACTCCCACTCAAAACCTTATTCCCCCACCAAAACCCACTACCTTATACACACTCCTACACATACGTAAATACACACACACAAGTCATTATTCTTCCAACATGTGGGCCTCCACCATTATAAAAATAATTTTCTACCGATTATTTTGAAAAATGGGTAAAATAGGGATCCATAAAATAAGCAGACTTCATAAAAATTACCTTAATAATTTTAACAACATTTATCACCTTTATTACAATTCACAATATTAATCGACTAGGTTGTTCCCAGGAAAGAGGGGACTTTCCAATAAGGATTTCTCCCTATTGGCGCGCAATTAGGTGACCAAACATTTCTTTGACAGAACTTCTAGACATCGTTAATATTGAAAATAATAATATTAATAACTTCGTTGTCTCAATTATTGATTTTAACAATATATAAAATATTGACAATAATTGAATCAAATAACGTGAGATATAATGCAACAATTACTATAGCAATAATTGAACAAAACTGAATGACTTCTCACGTAAGCATCAATAATCAATACCGTGTGCTACTATGCAACCACGCGTATTACTGTACTTTTACTACCGAGTAGTTCAACAGTATCAACGGTAAAACTTCCGCCGTTATTTCAATAAAATATTTTTGTCGTTTTCTCAATTCGACAATAATTCTGTTGTGGGGTCCACCAATGATTGCTCCGTTGTACGAATATTCCCTGCTAAAACGAATATTTCCCGACCAATCGAATATAATATAACAACTTGCATACTTTGCAAAATTTATAAATACTACCCACAACTATAACATTATATCAAATTTATTCCATAATATTCAAAAATGATAATTATAGAAAATTCATTTTTATTCAAAAAGTTGGGGTCTTACAGGTTGGTTATTTCTGTTAGATTAACTGATGCATCTAGTGTTTTCATGAGTTATTTAAAACATGTTTTGTATGCTTCCGTTGGAAAATTTGTTGTTAGCTATTTGGATGGTAGAATCATTTTTATCATAAACTATGGAGGATATTTGATTTATGTTGAGTTAGTTTATGATCATGATATATATTCTCGTTTTTCGATGTGTTTACTTCAGATGAAATTAATTCTAGGTTTTGTTATCCAAATATTGACTTAGGGTTTCATGCTAGTCAATCTTTACATGAATTGTCGTTAGTTGACAATGGTAGTAATCATGTTGTTTCGTTGGAGCAATCTTCATTGCATGATTTGCTATCATATGGTTTTGATTCAACAAGTGTTTATCATTAAGATCGTTTGAGGGATGAGTTATTTGCATGTTTAGTTAGTTCACTTGGATTAGCTAAGGCATTGCATACTTTCATGGAATTGTTGAATTATATTTTACATTCTTTTATGGGAAAAATTGTTATTCTCTATTTTGATGATATTCCGATTTTTGTCAACAATTTGCAAAATTCTATAGCATGTGTTGAGTTTGTTTGTCATAATAAGTATGCTATTGAGTTTTTATCTTGTGAAGTAGGTTGTGACCTTTTTACTCTGTTGACAACATTATTTGTTCTTTATTGTGTTAATGTCAATGGAAAGAGAAAGGTTGGTTGTGTTTTGCAGATTCATGATAGGATTATATTCATCGAGGGAATCGTGGATCGTGCAATTCAATTTGATCAATGCATTGAGAGTTTACAGGGAAGTGTTTTGAATATTGTTTTATTAGACTATGCATGTGATTTTGATTTATTTGATTCCTTTGTGATTAGACAAAAAGAACTTTTTTATTTTGTGTTTAATCCAGGGATTCAGGTGTATGGGTTTATGCGACCTGATGAATTTTAAAAGTTGATATTTGACCCAGGATCATTGACGTGGTTATGTTTGAAAATGATCGAGATCATAAGATTTCCGTTTAATCCGGGAATTCGCCATTGGGAAAAACTATCACATGAAGAGTTTTTCATTTTGATATTTGATCCAGGAGGAGTTGGAACTTTTTAAATCCTTGCTTGCGTTGCTGATATTACTTAGTCATTTAAATTACCAGGTGAGACTTGTGGTTATGTTTTGTTTGGTGATTCTAACTTTGATTGTTTTGATGTAGGATCAGATTTGTGGACAAATCCTTTTCAAGGGGAGCGGATGCCAGATTTGAGGACAAATCCTTTTGAAGAGGAGGGGAATTTGACAGATTGACCGGGTCAGAATTTTTCGTCAATTTATCGACTTGAGTGTCAAATGTTCATCAAATAATCTCAAATAATTGGGCTGAAGATTATCCAAGGAAGTATTATATCAAGTCATGTGGGCTGTCCAGATTAGAAAATTGATGAGGACTGATCTCAATAATTGGGTCAAGTATATATTGAGCAAGTTAAAGCTTATTCATGTGCAAAGGAAATTAAATTTCACGTGGGCCATATTTTTTTCAAAGTTATCAGACTTAATATTTTCACCAAATTGAAATGGGCTCCTCAACATTAATATACATGAAGCAATGGTCTACATATCACCAATCATTAAGCTGGAGCATGTAAAGTCCTAGCAGGCTTTTATGAAGGAATTTCGGTGGCTTCGTGCGGCATTAAGAGTCCAAACGCGACTTGGAAAATATTTGGGATCTAGAATTAGTTTTAAATTCTATTGTAATTAGGATTTCTTTTTAATTAGAATTTCTTTTTCAAATTGACTTCTATTTCCTTATACAAAGTAGGGTTATAGTTTATTTCCTATTAGGATTTGGATTGTTTTGAGTAGTATAAATAGAGATCCAAATTAATGTAATCAAAACACATTATTCATTATTATTATTCAATATATTTGTAAGTTTATTCTCTACTTTTGGTTCTTTGAAGAATTACTAAGAACTAGTAATTCTTAGTTATTTCTTTGAGCATTCAATTTGACTTATCATACAACAATTCATAGTTGTGTGTGGCGTCTTCTACCGCGATCAATCGTCGATTATCTGAGATTAGATTACCGCTTTATATAAGTGATGGGTCAAGTGTGCGTTGGTGTTCATTCAACGCAGATTTCGAACGCGAAACAATTGTACTTAGATTACCGCTCTACATATAGGCGAGGGTTAAGGTGTTGCAAGCAATTCACCCAACAACTGTGCTAGAAACGATCCGGGCGACGACCACCTCACGCAACTTAATTCGATAATTCGATTTTATCCGTTTTTTGCTAACTCCTTGCTAGTACATCCGCCTTACAGTAGCGATTGTTCTGCAAATAGAGAGAATTAGAGAGGAGAGTTTAGCCTAAGCTACAGTTCACTGGCTCACTGCACTTATCAAAGGTCAAGTCTACAGAAACCACGATTTTTTTATGATATACACATTAATTACACATTTTAATATTCTTATTTTTATGAATTTAATTTTTATGTATATTTTATTTAACTTGTACATTTTATTTTATTTTATTTTATAGGGATAATATTTTATTTATCTT
This sequence comes from Panax ginseng, assembly GCA_020205605.1. Lineage (NCBI taxonomy): Eukaryota > Viridiplantae > Streptophyta > Magnoliopsida > Apiales > Araliaceae > Panax > Panax ginseng. The sequence continues at coordinate 19,343,951 of CM035138.1, forward strand.
TTAATTAAGTAAATAATAATTGTTTTAGCTTTTGTAGATTAAAATGGACTTTAGAAGATTATCATGATGGAGTTAAAAGGAATAAGAAGAAAAAAGGAAGACCAAATTCAATTAGGATACAATTTATTTGTTTTCTATATGGCCACCTTGATAACCCATTTCTAGTGGAACATACGGGGAGATGGAAATACGAGATAAGGTCTTTCAGTGTCAAGTTTCTACGTCTTTCCCTCTGCACTAATCCAAACATTACAAATAACAAATCAACCATATGAAATCGATAATCCTTAGATTCAAACTGTAATAGAAAATGATGACCTATTTCACTACTTGACAAAGCGAGCGATAAGAGTGCAAAAAACCTGTTCTGCAAGGGACCTCTTAGTTGGTCTAACTGCATTATTCTCAGCTTGTGAGACCTCTGGTTGATTCATGGCTTCTGTTTGGTTGATTTCATTTTCACCTACTGCAATGCAATACAAGTTAAAATCAATTACCAACTACCCACAAATTTGTTGAGATAATGAAAAATGAAATAATATGTTGGAATATATATTTCACATGAATCCAACATTAGATAAATTCAAGAGTATAGATGGATTAATAAGTATGGTGGAGTCTAAAACTAATAGGTTAACCTTTTAAGTAAGAAAATAGTTCAACATGCTTAGGTGTGATGGATTGATGTGCGATGGATCGCAATTCCGACAGAAATACACTAACCTAAATCTATTGGAGACCCTTGAAGAATTCCATCAATATCAAAATCCCAATCCAACCCAACACAAAGGGCTTCATAGAAGGTCAAAAGTGGGTCTTGCAGCATAGTGTAACCAGCCTGTTTACGCTCTTGGCAATATTGAACTAGGAACTGCTTCACACCGGATATACTTTCCTTGCAAAAATTAATTGACCAACTCATCATGAAGTGGTAACCGGATCCAAATAGTACAGAAGAACAAACATTTATTTTACAGAATTTTATATGTATATATATATATATATATATATATATATATATATATATATATATATATATATATATATATATATATATATATACACATACCATTAGTATGGATTATTTCTCTTAGCACTTGACAGAAAGTGCAATTATATGGCGCTGGTGGGACTGGCCAAACAGAGAGTTGAATTGGGTTTCCAATATTGGGACTTTGCAGATTACAATTTCCTGTTTCATGCCCATAAATTTCATCATGGATAGTAGAAGGGCCTGCTTGTAAATTATCAACTGTTTGATTGTTTCAAATGTCCAATATACATGGATCAATATTAGCACCCGCAATTTGGTTATCAGTAATGGAAGAGTGACCGGAATTTGGTAATTCAAGGCTGGGAGATTCATTTAGTATATTTTCAAAAGTATGGAGTACTTCAAATGGGTCATGATAGCAAGGGACAACGGCAGTTGGGTCTGCCATTCAAGACTTAATTAATTTCACTCGTGGGGATTTTTGTTGGCAGTGGTGACGGCGCTTGGCAGTTGGCGGTGGACCAAGCGCCGCTGCAGTGGCTCTTCCGGTGGTCTCAAGCACCAGTTTTCGGTGGGGAATAAAATAATAATTGAGTTCGGAGTTTGGGAATGGAGAAAAAAAAAAGGGGGCTCGGGGAGGCAGTTAATGACAGTTGTTTAAAGTGAAACGGTTGTTTTTGAACCAAGGTAATCTGTTATGCATATTGAGCATAAAATAAACACTTTATGTTAATTATTTTTTATTCCCTCCCTCAAAAAAAAAATTACAAAACCTAATCTGTCAATTTAAATTTACAAAACTCAATTTGTTTAATGAATTTTGAAAAGAAAAATAATTTATACATCGATTAATTTTATGTTGAATGTCTATTACGACTAAGCCAAATTGTAAACGATAAAATAAATACTTAATATACGGGTCTATTATTTACACCATCATATCTAATGCGGAGCTGATATATATCATCAAATTTGTCAATCGTGATCATAGTATTAAATTGTTGATAATATACAAAAAAATATTTATATTGCTAGGCTAAATATATATTTAACCACAATTTTTACACTGTCAATAACACTTGTTACTTTGCCAGCATGATGGTTGCTCAAACGTTATTAATAGTCTAATTTTATTATGAATACAACTTATTATCTACAGATATATATATTGAGTGAAAATATATTTTTAATATTTTCAGTTTTGCAAGTAAGAACTATTTTTTGACAAGGAGGGAGTAAAATAAGTGAGGACCGGATCATGTGTTCTTTGTTTTATGGTCGTTCGGGTAGATGATAGATGGATCCGATTATTATAAAGTTAATTTTATGATAAATTGATTAATTGACTATACGAAGATATGATCTCACGATCTGCGTGTTGGTCAATTAATTAAAGTTAACTTAGTAGTAACTAGAACACATTTTTCATGTGTAAAAACGACGACGTTCTTCATGAAGATGTACGTCACCTTCACTTTTGGGGGGCGAAAATGAACTTGACCAAATGCAACCCCCCAGAAATGAGAGCAGCAGCAGCTGGAACAATAGCAATCTTGTCATCTTCTTCAGCAGGAAGGAGTCTCCGATCACCTGTTTCTCTCTCCATCACACGCCCTGCTGTTCCTTTCATCCTCCACCGTCGATCTTTACTTCATACTAGTTTCAGCAAAATCAACCACAATCACAACCACCCAATCCGTGCCTCTGCAACAATGGCTTCTACTTTCAATCCTGAGCAAGCTAGGGTTCCTCCAGCCCTCCAATTGCCCACCCCTCCGATCAACAAAGTCGGTTCCTTTTTCTCTTTTTGTATATAAATATATATAAATTAATAATATGTTCTATTTAATTTTATAAATTTGACAGCTTTTTTTTGTGTGTGTTTTTGTTTTCAGTTCAAGATTGGACTGTGCCAATTGTCGGTGACAGTGGACAAGGATAGGAACATTTATCACGCTCGCACTGCCATTGTTGAGGCTGCTGAAAAGGGTGCCAAGCTTGTTCTTTTGCCTGTATGTATGTTTTTTCTTTTTAGTTTTCGTTCTATCCCAATTCATGCTAATTAGTAATCACACATATATATACTCCTACTGTTATAGGGGAAAAATAAAATTAGAAACAAAAAAACCCATTTAAAATATATATATGTTTTTAGAGGAAAAAAATCATTTTAGTAAAATCAATGGTCTATAGGACTTAATGTGAAATGGGTGGTGGGTTGAGTGTGCATATTGACTGATAAATTACTAGCTCATAGTCAATTATTACTCCCACAGTAACAAAATTAGAGATACATTTATATCTGAATGAAACCTGTAGCATCCAATAAAAGTTTAGTTATTGTGCGGCACGTTTAATGTTAAAATGCAAACGGAGCCAATGTGGTTAAATTGAACAGATAATAAGTGTCCTTGTTGACTGAAAAAGTGGTTGCAATTTTTGATTTTGATTCCTTCTTATATCAGGAAATATGGAATAGTCCATACTCAAATGATAGCTTCCCAGTTTATGCTGAAGACATTGATGCTGGAAGCGACGCATCTCCATCAACTGCGATGCTGTCTGAAGTTGCTCATGCTTTAAAGATCACAATTGTTGGTGGATCTATACCTGAAAGATGCGGGGATAAGTTGTACAATACGTGTTGCGTTTTTGATACTGATGGGAAGCTGAAAGCCAAACACAGAAAGGTACTTCGCTAGCATGTGTTCAGTAAATGAACATCTAGCTCACTATTCCATACGCATGAGACTAGTTTAATCTTGGTGCTTGGAGAGCACTATCTGCACCTAATATTTAATGGCTCTCAAACTTCCGACAGTGGGACTTGTTAGGTATTAAAGTGTTAAATGGTTCTGAAAATGTTTGATATAATTAAGAGTCAATTTATATAATTCAAAATCGCCATAAGATGAGTTTTATTAGGGCCTCTTCTGAGTTTAGTCCATTTATTTATTTAAAAGATAAAGCAACTCTGTGTCTGTTTACTTTTCCTGAAGAAATGGTAATCTGGGTTTGGTGCTCAACTGTATGATTCTTAAATGACTTAAAATGTAATATTTTTCTATCTAAAAATAGCCTAACACATCAATGGTCAAAATTTTATTTAATTTCTATTCAAATAAATTATTAAGGACTTGATATTTCGTATCTGTAGTATCATTAAGAAGATATGTAACGTTGGTTAAACAAACTCCTAACACATGACATATGTATACGAGTACATGACAGATACACCTTTTTGATATTGATATTCCGGGGAAGATTTCCTTCCAAGAATCAAAGACTCTTACAGCAGGGGAGACTCCAACCATTGTTGATACAGGTTCCTCTCTTAGTTGACTAAGATATTTATTTTTGTCTCAAGTCTCCAGTTTCTTATCACATTTATTGGTTACTGTGTTTCTTCAGATCTTTGCATTCTATTTTCAGCTCTTGATCTTTCCATTTTGGCATAAAATATGGTTTACAGGCTTTTCTATAATTTTCAACCACAAACGAAGTTTAAAGTGATAAGTAAAATAATGCAAGCCAAGCTTTGGAGTAGGAGTAGCACCACAACATTATTTTATTTTTTCAGATGAAAGATGATGATCTTAATAACTTTAGAAAGTAAAAGAGAGATTAGAAGTTGGACTCTGATCACGACTTCCTCGAGAACTGGCATAACAGCCAATTTTTGTGAATTTTCTATCTTAATTTGAAGATTGTTACAGGTTCTAGCTTCCACCGTTATCAGCACACAGAGCTAGCTTCTGCTATCACCCGATCCATCTTAGCATTCTTCATAACTCACCTAATATGACATACTTCACAAGCACACTCCCCAATGAGCGAACAGATACTTACAACGCCGATATTCTCGAAGAATTAAGTAATATCTAATGACTAATAAGCATGATAATCTAAGAATAAACTACCACCTTTGAATTGCCTAAATCTTTGATTCCTTGATTTGAGGTAAAGGGGTCAATACTTGACAACATCCACAATTTGAGGCAAAACTAATAACCGAATCCATGCAGTACTTAATTCTTGAGTTGTGATTTTAGTGAAACAGATCTTTTTCCGAATTTTATTCTTGAGACAATTGACAATTGATGAGTCATATTGATTATATTGATGAAAGTTCAGCCATTCTTACAAATCTTCTTTTAATTCATGCAGAGGTTGGACGTATTGGTATAGGTATCTGCTATGACATCCGCTTTCAGGAACTGGCAATATTATATGCAGCGAGAGGTTTGTTTAATCTTAAGAGTGTTCTTTAATTTTTATATAATTTTATCTATTTAAGTGTGGTGTTGGCTGATTTTTTACTTGGCAATCGTGATAACATAAAATTAAAAAAAAATCAATTGAAGCAGCTGCATTATATCTCGGTATTATCAACAATATTTAAATCCCTTTCTTGACAATTTCATGAAGCAATTTGCTATATACATATTTTCTCCTAATAGCAAGTGGAAATGTTTGTTAATGAATTATGATCAGAGATGTTTTATTCCTTTGTATGCATGATTCTTAATGTATTTCTGTCAAAAAAGTAATTCTCAAGGTACCTGGTAAATAAGGTTTTAAGTATATAAATAACTTGCATCTTGGTTTTAAGTATGACATTAACTGCTATATTCCTAATTCCCCACTCTAATTGCCATTATGTTCCTTGTATATTAAGGCTAGTGTGAATTATCATCTTTTTGAATCACTATACTTGTCAAACTAGTTTGTTACTCTGTTGATCTTTGAAGTGCTATAAATTTTAAGTTAGTGTTGAGATTTTTAAATAATAAATTGTGCATACCAGGTGCTCACTTGCTTTGCTATCCTGGGGCTTTCAACATGACTACTGGACCATTGCATTGGGAGTTACTGCAGAGGGCAAGGTAATAATGTGTTGTAACAGGCATGAGTTAGTTTTTCTTCAGTGGTTGATCATTTTTCTATCTTGCCCTTTTATATATTTCATTGTCTATTTGCTTATTATCAAGTTTTTGCTTAGCTTGTAACTGGCGTTTGCGTTTCACATGAACGTTGACCAATATCTTATCAATTTAAAACATTGATGACCATTGGTTAGTGTCACATTTTTAAGTTTCTGAGACACAAGGTTAGTCTGTTTGATCTATGAATTATCAATCAAGTGTTCAGGAAATCAGTGTTTTTTAATGAAGGAGATCTAATGGGAAATATAAATTAATACGGTGTTGCAAACTTTTGGCATAATTTAGACATATTCAGAAGCCACAATGTCAGTCACATGCCAGGAATTATGTTTTTTGTGTGTGCTAATTTGTGTCCGTACCTTGATTTATTTAAAGTTGTATCTCAAAAAGATTCACTCCCAGTAGCTCAATATTAAAATATACTAGCAGGTGCACAAACCAAAATTGAAGGGGGGAAATGAAAAAGGATGTTACTAGAGTTTTTGGTAGGCGGATACAGATGGGTTTTAGACTTTATTGCTCAACAGTAGTTCGTAAATGTATTAAGGCACTCAATCGACCACATATTATTTTACTTCAATCTTTTGTGCATATATGCGCATGTGCATCCATGTTCAACGTTAAGCTAAGAACAATTTTTTTTCCCAGACCAACAATGTAATGAAAATTAGGAAGCAATCGCAACTTTTTAAGGGTGTATTCACGGGCTGAAATTCTAGTCCGAAAGAACAAAAAAATCAATTAGATGAGTATTATGTTTGGCTACTTTATTCCTCTTCTTCCTGACGATCCCATCCACTACTGTTTCCATGGCACTACCTCCTCTCTTTACTGCTGATTCCACAAGTTCTCACTTCTCATTCTTCCTCACTCTCTTTTATCCAAAACAAACCATACCTTGTGTATTTTTGTTTCCATCGGCATTGTTGGTACCTCTTCAATTTTCTCCTGATGTGGGTTTATCCACAAAGCATTTTGCCAAACCATTCTACCATATTCCCAAGTATGTTCTGTTTGTTTCTTTCAATTCATTATTGATGTAAAGGGAAGTGGCAGAATGTTTGGTTGAGCTGGTTGTTGTGACAACAAGAAGACAGAGAAGAATCAGAAGGCCTTGAAAGAGATTAATACTTACAGTGATATTATGTGATATTAGGGTGGCACATGTGAGATCTATGTTGTTTGCATGCTATATTTGTCATCCTAACCTTACTAATTGGTGTCTTTTCTTTTCCATATGCAGGGCTGCAGATAACCAGGTATCTCAAGAAACGTCAACTTCTTATTGTTTCTGTTTTGTGCACTTGCAAATGAACCACATTGTTCATAACTAAATGAACCCAAGCCAGGCTTGCTTTGAGCCCGAGTCAAGTTCGAAATGCTCACAAGTTCTGTCTTACAAAATTTTTAAATAGTTTAAATACCGTATATGTCACTTAATGTCCTCACAATATATCAGCCTAGATTTGGTGATAAAGGTGAATAGTCTGCGACTAATCTGCTGCCAAATCCACTAAAACAGTGATCGCTTGTGTTTACTTCTAATCTTAGTGTACTTTCTCTCACTTTTGCACTGTCCAAAAAGTAGAGAACAGATAATAAAATGGAAATACGTAACAGAAAACACAAGTTAACAAACTCCAATTCATTATTCTTTAGCAAAAAATTAAAGCCGACTAGATAACTTTTCTGTACAACGACTGCCAGTTCGAAAACAGGTATATTGCCTTCAGGAGATGACCCTTAAAGCATGAGCAAAGACAACTTTTGCGTGGCAGCTCTACGGCACTATTGTTTTATGTTCTTATTTTTGCCATTTCTTATTACAGTTATATGTAGCGACTTGCTCTCCTGCTCGAGATGCTGATTCAGGTTACGTGGCTTGGGGGCATTCCACATTGGTTGGTCCTGTAAGTAAACATCTTTCTATTTCTCCTAATGTGTGTAAATCATCTGTAGCATTCCTTGACAGGAGGATTCAACTCTATGCAATGAACTTTGCCACATGCATGAACACCCATTATGCATTCTTGATTGTAAATATCTGAGAGTCCTCCCTGACTTTGCCTGTTTCTTTAGAAAACTAAGGCCTTAAATTAAAATAAATCTCATGCGAGCAATTTAACTGAAAAGTGAGCCGAGCTTGAATAATTTGAAACTTATGTTAGTTTAACAAACCAGTTTGACTCATTCATCTTACTTGTTGATCTTGACTAAACTCTGAACAAGCAGAGCTTGGATCACTTGGTTTCTATTACAGCCCTATAGAAAGAAAAAGACCCGACTATCATATATTTTTAGGAAAATGCAATTGTTTGAAGTTCGCTGCACCTTCTTTTAGACTACTTACTAATAGATGTATACATGACAGTTTGGAGAAGTACTGGCTACTACAGAACATGAAGAGGCAACAATCATATCGGAGATTGATTATTCACAAATAGAGCTAAGGAGGTGGAACAACAAACAACCTGCAGTAAATTTTTGTGTACTGAACCTAAGTAAATTTTCTTCTTTACTTATGTTGATGCTCTTATTTATTCAGGACAAACCTTCCACTAGAAAATCAACGCCGCGGTGATCTTTACAAGTTGGTAGATGTTCAGAGGTTGAATTCTCAGTGTTGACTATGGAGTTGCTACGATGCTTAGAGAAGACTGTGTCGAATTTGTGTTGTCATACTTATCAGGTTTATGTTTGATGACTCAAATAAAAGATCAAAATATTGTTAGATGTGTTGGTTGGTGATGGAAAATATCATTTTTCCCAGAACAGGGGAAAAGTGGTAGGTATGTATTTTTTTAAAGCACCTACTTTGCCTTTGAAATGGAATACCTATAACAATTTCAGGCAGCTTTTTATTTTATTTATTTCAATAATGGAGTATTAGCTTCCTAGGTAGACATGACATGAATACATGATTGATCACCCACAATTTAAATCATAATGAATTTATCATTTTCTTAAAAGAATACTATATTTTTAAAATTTCAATAAAAGAATATTAATCATTAATTTCCATAAAAGAATATTATTAAAGTTTAGAAATTTTGCAAATGAATTTTTTTTTTAAATAATTTTTTCAAGAAAAGAGGCACAATAAAATGATCTTTATAGAGGAGTTTAAAATCTCACTTTTTATTTTAGAGTAATTCTAGGGGACATTTTTGTGTGGACATTCTAGCGATATATTTTTTTTTTTTTTTTTTTGTTTTTAGTACCTCTTAAAAAATGTATAGTATTTATTTCAACTGAAATTTTTATAAAAAACAGTGTTTTAGGTATAAATTGGATACATACAAAGCAGGGGTTATGCAGGCTTTGTTTTTGTATGTATCCAAATTATACTTAAAACACTCCATTTTATAAAATTTCAAATAAATAAATATTATACATTTTTTAAGAAAATAACAAAAAAACCAAAAAAAAAAAAAAGTCGCTAGAATGTCCCCAAAAAAATGTCTCCCTAGAATTTCTGTTTATTTTATGTACTAGTATAATGTACTAATTATTTATTTATAATTACTGGTAATTTTTTTTGAAAAGACGGACGAATCTGAATCCCTGTGCAAAATGGTTTTTAGCCGACAGCCTGGGCAGAAGGTACACGTGTCATCGAATGATTCGCACAACTTTTCCTCGTTCTAGGCGAGAACATAAACATAGAGGCAACGTGGGGCCCTTTAATCACACATGTCATATCTGCAGGCGCTGTGTTTCACTTGGGATTCCCCCGCTCAACAGGGGCTGCGCGTGATAAAAACAAGCTGTCAATTATTGGTGCCACGTGAGTAGGTCTTTGCTTAGGTGTAAGAAGAAGTTCGTACACTATAAATTGACTATCACAAACCCGTCTGCCGTCTTCTCAATCGTTTAGTGAATTTTGAAACTAGGATGGAGAGACAAGATTTTGAAATAGGATCTTCTTTATTTTAAATGAGATAAAAAATCTTTATTTTATAATAAAGATTTAAAATATGTTAAAATATGATATTATGTTGATACAAAAGAGATAACGATAAAAAAATATACAAAAAATGTAGAAAATCGTATTCCCCTATTTTTGTGTTTGGTGTGAAAGTAACTATTCAAGTAACACAATATGGAGGTAAATAGTGAATAAAATTGTGAATATAAGAGATGAGTGCAGTGCATTTATAAGCACCATCTGCAATCGCAATATATGGTTATTAAATTTAATAATCACAACTATGAGGTTATTTGTAGTTGCGGTTAGTGCGGAAGATTTCATAGGGAACGGGGAACGGGGAACGGGGGGGGGGGTAAATAATTTGATCCAGTTGAAACTTTACAACTCTGTATTTTAAGAAAAAATTTGATCGTGTTATAAATAATTAAATAACATTTTACGATAAATAATTACAGATATCTCATTAACAAAATTAAAATTTCTTATTTTTTTAAAAATATATAAGGTCGACATATTTTTTTTATTAAATAGTATCGAAAAAGTAATAATTTTGCATGCAATATAGAATTATTGTTTTTAATAATAATTTATAAATAAATTTTTTTTTATAAATGGGGAGAAGTGCATCAATCGGTGTTCAAAACAATAATCTAAAAGGAGTACAAAAAAATTACAGGAGCTCAAGCTTACATAATTAAGACAACTTGTCAAATGCTCATTGGCCAAATAGCCCAAATAGACAAAAAGACAAAAGTTCTTTAACTTTTTAGACCCCTAAAACTAGAACTACACGCGTGCATGACCTCCTCCTCCTCTACTCTACTTCTCCAAATCCGATATCCCTCACCATTTGAACCTTGAAATTGGTCAAACAATCACTTTAGTTAAATAACTAACCACGGTTAAATATTTGCAACCTTTGCTTACACCGTTCTTGCAGACTCATGGAAGTCGAAGAGCGTGGTAATGGCCCATGCCCAACCCCGCCACACCTCGCCCCGCACTTTCGCTTTGCCGTAGGATCAGAAGTCACCATCAAGCGGATGCCCCCACCCCCCTAGTTCCTTGCCATCGTCATTGCGGTGTGTTGTGGCGCACACTACAAGAAAAAGGTTTACTTGCGACCGCCAATTAACGATCGTCAACGGTCGCTGATTCTATCTGCGATCGATTTCGGTCGCAAATTTTGGTCGTATATAATCTGGTCGCTGGTGGTGGACACCAGCGACCACTATTAGCGACCGAAATACATGCGACCGTCAATAGCGACAAACTCTGTCGCTAAGCTGAGTCACCGTGGGTTAGCTTTGGAGACTGTTGTGGACCATGTGGTAGCAACCGCAATTAGCGACCATATCGATTGCTAATTCCCTGACACTATTATCGGTCGCGGGTATGTATTAGCAACCGCTTGCGGTCGCTAATGTGACGCCCCCAAAATAGGTATACATCACTCATTCTGAGTTGTCAATACATGGTACAGAAACAACTACAACTTTATTATTACAACAGTAAAATTGTGAGTTTGAATACAAATATTATCTTCTAGACAATATCTATACTCAAATAAATCCTCATCACATTTATTGATATATTATTTTACAAAATGGTGAGGACTACTAACAACTCTCTGTAACCTTCATTCCATACCCACACTGCACTTTCGCTATATTCTCGTCTCTGAGAAAAAAATGGAACAAAAGGAAAAGGGTGAGCTCAACTAGCCCAATAAAGAATATTATGACTAAGATAATATACAACAAAATTATCGTTAGTCTTGAACAGGAAAAATCTAATAGAATACAATAGACAACAAGTTTTAAATCAATATTCATAACGAAAATAATAATTCATTAGAAGAGTTAAGTAGAAATGCAAACTACTATCTTATATGTATGAATTTACAAGTTCATCGTCTATCTTTTATCCTCAAACATCAATCAATATATATATCTGAAATCAATATTCATCTTTGCACTACGTGCCAAAGATATTCATCGATTAATCATATTCATTTAAACACTGTTCATCTTTGCACTTTACTGGGCCAAAGATATTCATCGAAATCATTCATCTTTGCACTACAGGCCAAAGGTATTCAATAATATCATCATTTAAGACCGAGGATGATGAAAATATATTTTTAAAGCGAATCCAAAGGAAACAAAATGACAAGGATTAAGGATTAAGGATTAGGTACTTTGTTTTATCCATGTCCAAAAATACCTCAAAATAATCATAGTGGTGTAAAATTCAAGAATGATCAAAACATGGATACAATCAAAGCTAGTATGCACAATAGATATTTTAGATGAAAAGGAAAATTTTCATTTTTTGATGAATAGTAGTATTCGTGAATAATGTCGATATCGTGAATAGTCTTGGTATCGTGAATAAAGACTCTGACACCAAAAGTTCCAAATTTGATAAAAACTTCAGATAAATATTTCAAAGATAATGATATTGAAGAAATAATATCATTACTGAAAAAAATAATATCCTTACCTCGAAAGATCAAGTCTTTAATTTGAAACCTGGATATAGGCTATGACTTGAACTTGCAGACAGATATAGCGATACTCAAAATACTCACAAGAATACGCTCGATAATATAGAGAGAAAACTTGATTTCGTGTGATTTTCAATTCTAACCTAAGCACCATATTTATAGAAAAATGCTTAGAACACCAAAGTAGAAAATTTAATATAATAATAATAATAATATATATATATATATATATATATATATATATATATATATATATATATATATATATACAAATTTGTCTACACACCTAGAACGATCTCGAATTCAAAGAACTTGCATGTGTTTAATGAGGCTAACCAAACACAAAAAAGTTTTTGTTAATTAAAACAATTAAAACTTCCAAAAATTAATTATTTCGGAACTTCAATAATTCATAATAAATAGCCCTTTTGTCAGCAAATTCAAATCTCGCGACTTTTTATAGGAAATTCAATTCTATACAACTTTGCAGAAATTTTTTTTTTCAAATTCCAAGCGTAAATTGACCAAATTCATAAGCAAGTGATTTTACAATTTATAATCAAATTTCGGTCGAGAAATGGGCCCACGAGACATGTTTAACATGTTTTAAACAACTTTTGCAACAAAAATACTCTTCCTCCTCATATACTCATATATCCCACATTCATTGTAAAAATATCATCATTATTATATTATAATAATATAATAAAATATTATTTTATCATAAAAGATAAAATATCGATTTTCAACAATTGGCACTTTAAAAATTTTCTCCATCTATATCCACATAAAATGAATATTTTCCTCATCATATAAATCAATAATTAATTATTCACAAATAATATTACAAAATTACAAGATCTTTACTGACCAGGTAGTTCCTGGAAAGAGGGGTTTTCCAATAAGAATTTCTCCTTCTTGGCATATGATTAGGTGACCAAACCTCTCCTTTGACGTAACTTTCTAGACATTGCCAATAATGTTTTCTAATAATATTATTCAGATAATATGAATTATTGCTTTGATAATGAAAAATCTTGTGTGTAGTAATGAATTATTGAAACAACAATAATATAAAATATCAACGCAAAAATTATTGAATCAATAAAATAAAATACTAAATAGTAACTACTTGTAACAATTATTGAGTAGTGCCTTCTTAAGTAAGAATCAATAATTGGTACAATCTGAGAAATCTTCTTGTCAAGCAACAACGCGTATTCGTGTTTTAACCACCGGGTATTCCAACAAAGGTAAATCTGATAATAACTACTGCCATTATTTTTAAACAACTTATATTTGTCGTTTTCTTCATCCAATCGCTTTTCCGTTATGGGGCCCACATAATTAAGTCACAGGTCGCATCGAATATTCTCCACCAAACGAATATTTCCCGACAAAATTGAATATTTTATAACCACCGCTTATTTAAAATATTTATGATTTTACCCATAACTAACCACATTAATCAAATCAACCCTTACTATTTCAAAATAATAAATAGAGAAAAATAAATTTCATTTATTAATTATTTGGGGTCTTACAGCTATTGCCTAATTAAATTTTTTTTTGAATGTTTTATGAATTTTTCAAAACAAACTATATATACCTACTTTAACCCAACCCAACACAACCAAACAATTTATTTATTTTGTGGAAAAAAGAGAAACAAAGATTTCATTAAGAAAGAATTACAAATTAAAGATTATAAAGCAGGTGGAAGATAATAAGTCTTCTCAAAAATATACGAAAGAAATCAAAGTATTTTATCATAAGAAAAAGAGAATAACCAAACAAAAGAAACCCAATGTTTTAGGTATGTGAGCAACAACATGAATAAGCATCAGATATAGAGCACCATCAATTTATATCAAAAACTCAACAAACCTTTAGACATCACCGCAAGTGAGCTTCCATTGTTAACATCAGCAATGCAACTAATGTAATAGTTCTTCTCCCATTGTTCCATAATCTACTCGTGTAACATTTTGGCTTGTTGAATAAGTTGTTTGTCTCATAATCATCCAAATTAAACAATGCAAGAAAGGAATGTATACACATATAGCAAACCCTTGTGTAAAAAGAATGGAGACAACTCATAAACTTGGCTTGTGAAGCCAGTACCAACATCCATATATAATGAATTGAAGAAAGTAACACAATATTACATCGACATCATCATCCTGCTGGTGTGCTGCTCTTGACATTGGAGCTAACTCCTCAGGACTCATAGACTCATTTAAATACTCGTCCAGTGTACGATCTTGACAGTCGCGTTGTCGTCGTCTATAAAGTTTCTCCTCAATACTCCTTGAGAAATGTAAGCTAGTTATGACCCACCTCTCTATGATATCGGGAAACATCCTCGTTTTATAGTCCTAGGCATTTAAGTTGTTAATTACTCCTGTTTTTGCAAAATCAATTGTCATAGAGGGAAGGGTTGTCTACTGAGACATTTTTTACTCATAGTCTTATCTGACTCAAGGTCTGCATGTACTAAATGTGTAGTAGAGATTGTACACAAGGTTTCATTGATCATATAATTAATCAACAAAGAACTTTTAAATTTCCTGTAAAATAACAAATATTGGCAAATATATAAGAGACAAATGGAGAGTTGCAGAAAATTCAATACAGTTCCCAAAAAGTGGTTCACCATACTGTACTTCCTCTTGAATTCTCGTACAAAGTGGCTCACCATTTAACCACTTTGTTCAAGAATTCAAGAGGAAGTACAGTTGAATTGAAGCAATTCTAAGATTCATCACTAATATAGTAAAGCCAAATTGCACAAATCTAGCCCAAATTGAAACTAAATATCACACTTTTATTATATAGTCAACATACTAGCTTCCATTGCATAAATCTAACTCAAATTCAAACTAAATAGCCAAATCAAACTCAAATATATAAATGATGCAATATAATTCAAATCAAACTCAAATTGAAAACTATAGATGGATGATCATACAATTATTAGGTTTATATACAAATATTTTGGGGATAATATAAAATAAATAAATTTGTCACTATTCAAATTGGTTGAAATGGAGGTAGAGGAAAAAATAATAATTTTTTTAGATATATACATGTATATGTAGATCGATTGGCGGCTGACAACGCTAATTAATTTTTCCGTCTTCTCCTCTTTTTCTTTCTTTTTCTTTCTTCGTCTTCTAACAGACAGTATATGTGTTGAAGTATTTTAAGACAATCGTGCTGACCGCTTTTCTGCGATCGAATCGCGATCCACGATTTTTATTGACGCTTGGTCCCAAGGATGATCATTTGTTGAAAGAGTTTAAGCGACCAATAGTTTTGCGATTCGAAATTTTTATTGATGTGGAGGTATTATCGATCGCTGTTACGGATTGGTCGCAATAAGTCTTCGCCAAATTAATGGCGATAAATTTAAATCGTGACCTTTCTTTGTCATTTAATGTAGATATCGACTAATTATAATCTTTGATGCGTTAATAAGCGGCGCTTAATTTCGCTAATTACGGCATTAGCGGCCAGATTAATCTGATCATGAGATACTCGTAGTTGCTAATGGGCTATTTTTTTGTAATGACAATTGTGGCCCAGATACAATTACAAATTACTTTTAAGCATAAGTAAATAATTATAACATACATCATAAACAAATTATTAACACTACTATAAAGATATAAAATTGTGTAATAAGATAGAGAAATTAGATTTCTATTCAATGTAACAAAAAATAAAATGTTGTATAATAATGTCAAAAATCTAAACTAAACGTCTTCTATATAAATGATTCATTTTTCAAGTATGCTTTATAATCTTGTAGGCTTGATTAGAGTTAAAATATTTTTATTGCATTTAAAAACAAAAATTCAATACCTTGGTGGCCATATAAATGAAACTTTATTAAAACAATTAGAATGTTACTTAACTTGAGGGTTTGCAATGACTATAGTTTAATTATATACGATCTATACAATAATAATTAGTCTGGATAAAAATTATTCTCATTATTTGTTTTGGTAACATGATTAATCCTACTAACGTCAAAAGTAAGTTCAGGCACTAGCTAGTAGGTGTAATGGTGAAAAAAATAATAATTTAAACCCCAAGCTCCAAAGGCTTCATGATTATCCTCATGATAGTACCTAATTACTCCATCCGTCCCAAGATAAATTTTTTTATTATTATTTTGGGTTGTTCCATGTTAAATGTCCTCTTTCTTTTAATAACTAAACTTTTACACATTTTTTCCTATTATGCCCGTAGCATTAAATATCTCATACTTTTTTTATTCTAATTCTCTCTTCATATTTAATGATATTATTATGGGCAATTTTGTCATTTTATTCTTCTTTTTAATATGCGTAAAAAGTCCACCAGGACTTTTATCCTGAGACGGAGGGAGTATTAGACTAACCTCTTTGATATTATCAATTTTACACCAACTATATATAACGAAAGTGGTTAGTATAAAGTTTATTTTGAGATAAGTTGGTCAATTGACCAATAGAATACTGACACGCAGGCGATATTGTATGTGTGTCAATATTCTATTGGTCAATTAATCAACTTACTAAAAAAATAACTTCATGCTAACCGTATCCAACTATAACTATTAATGCATTCTTTTTAATTTAGATATAAAGTATATAATCGGAAGTTAGTTCATAGAGTATTAACAACTGAATGCAGTTACTACGGCGTACGCACCACATTTATAATTGTGTGGTTTTTGTGGACCCTTAATGTTGTTATCCAACCTCTTGCTTGACATGGGGTATAAAACAACGATCTAGGAGCTTCTACAGATCACGTTGCCTTGGACTGACACCTAGCTAGGGCCATGCATGCATGCAGACTAGTAGTCCGGGGGCCACAGGTCTTAAAGCTAGGGACCTAGCTAGGCTTGGCTTGTCTAGTTGTCTTGGCCTTGGTGTAGTGTGGGTCAGTCTCAACTCAAGCTTGGTCACACCCTAACATTTGGAAAATCAAAGATTTTGTTGTATCCCCGGGACCCCCTGATAATTAACGTATTCAAATGAATAAGGCAAGCTGAAGCTGAATACATATATAGTAGTTATATATATATATATGCTGCTTTTTTTTTGTATAATAATAATTATAAGCAAAGCCTGAATATATAGATAGAATAGAAGTAGAAAAGTACTGAAGCCCCTGAAGGTGATGGCTGCTGCTGCTGCTTCTTCTTCTTCTTTTTACATGCATAAGAACAGTGAGTCTTATTTTGTCCTGACAAAAATGAACACAAACCAACCAAAGACAACAACATCATGTGATCCATAAATTGATAAAATTAATATTGGATTGGATCGGAGAGGAGGAGGTCCCTACCGGCCGCGGCCAAATAATGCTCCTCTTCTAAGTAAATATATATATATATATATATATATATATATATATATGGAAAATGATCATAGTTTCCGTTAACTATAGGCACTATTCCAATTAACTCATCTCCTACCGTCCAATAGAAAATCTAATTCCAATGCATCCTTTTCTGAGTCTGATCAGTCGATGATGTTGTTGGTTTTCAAATCTCACACAAACTTGTTCCTACTTCCATCACCAGGCCCTGCAATTTTGTGCTCATATATCCTTGCATCGGATGACTCGCAAGTTACTTGCCGGTTGTTACCAAGAGTACTTTTTGAAATTCAAAATCTCCAAAGTTAAATGCCTTTTTTTATGATATAATTAAACACTATGGGGATATAACTATCTAAAAATTATTTTAACTCGACACACTAAAATTAAGATGTTAAAAATAAAAATACAACGTAGTTCCTCACTCTCATATCAAAAAATACTATGAGATGACTTTGTAATGTATATAAGGAGTTAAGTGTGTTAAGATTGGATGACACGCACACACACGACAAAAATAATCAACACAAAAATTTACGTGATTCTCCAAATTTAAGTGTTCTAATCTTTGATTAATATCATATATATATATAGAGAGAGAGAGAGAGGATCAAGAGAGATCATGTAAGATATTCTTTACTATTATCACTCACTCACTTTTTAAGCGACGGTTTAGGTCATACAACCGTCGCTCTATACTTTTAAGCGACACTATATGTTGTCCGTCGCTAAAAATATGATTTATGGTTGTATGGCCAAAAAACATAAAAGTAAAAAGTGAAAGACGTGAGTAAGCAAGAAATTGCTATGACTGATTCGAATATATGTATATATATATATATATATATATATATATATATATATATATATATATATATATATATATATATCCATGATTAAAATTTAAAGCCACCATATATAATTCATCAACTTTCTTTCCAATATTTTTAACATGGATGATTTCGATACGTAAAAAGTTTTGACCATTTTCAAATGGACAGATCGAGAGGCTCCATGAATTCCTCATAATTAAGAACAATTCTTTGAGGCTCTTTGATCAATTTACCATGATTAAAGCTCATTGACTAATTATGTATGTAACTTTATTTTTGTTCTTAATTAGTACTACCATATGCTATAGAAATAATGATACTAACACATAAAAGTATCACTGCATGAGATGCACTCATAAATTTGTTGTTGACATGAGCCACTTAATTCAACAACAAATTAATCTATAGGTGTCACTGAGTCACTGATGCAGTATGTGATATTTTTATGTGATAATAGTATTATTGATAAGTTAGTAATTAATAAAGAGTTGCTACCTTTTTTTGGGTTACCAATTAATCCACTTTTTCATGCTCCTTAATTCATTGACTTTTGCAATCATTAGGCCTTCTTTTTTACACATTGAAGTTAATTTCATGTTAAGTAATTAGTCATTTGATTAATACAATGCTGACACGGAGAAAAAAATTACCTCCCACCTGCGTGTCAATATTGTATTGATCAATTGACCAAAATTAACTTCATGCTATCATGCTAATCCCTCTTATTTTTTACTACCTTAATCGGTTATAACCATGAAATACTCTAAAAATAATATTAATATTCATTTAATTAGTAAGAAATAGAATGACATAACCCTATGGCCTTTAGTTTATTTTTATTTTTATTATGTGATCTTAATTAATATGATAGTAAAATTTATTACGAAGATTTTTATTATATGTTTATTATCTAATAAATTAAAACTACGACACGACTTCAGCTTGCTATCATTTTATGTAAGAATTAGTAATGGTAAAAATTAGCACTAGTGATCCGGTGATTGCCACCCACTAAACTGCACTTTCAGAAGAATAAATATCATTATCAGATCAATTATCCAAATAAAATCTTTATCAGATACTACATAAACATGTGGACCTTACCATATATTAATTGCCAAGTACTCCATCCATTTTAAAATTATAAATACAAGTTAATATTTAACATCAAATAACGACATATTAAATTTTAAAATTAGTATAACTCATAAAAATTTAGAATAAAATAATTTTTTTGATTTATAATTTTTGTTATATATTAAACAATTATAATAATTATATCAAATAAAGTTAAATACATTCACATCAATTTAAAATACTGTCGTTTGACCTCAAAAGTCAAATTGTATCTCTAATTTTAAAACAAAAATATCATTCTAGGAAAATAATTTATATAACAATAAATTTATGTCAAATATGAATTGTAATTAATGTAAAATTGAAAGTGTGACGCCCCCAAAATTAGGTATACATCACCCATCTTGGGTCGCCAGATATATGGTACAGAATTCAAATATAACTTACTAATACAACTGTCGTGTACAATACGACAAAACATAAACTGTGAGTTTGAATACAAATATTGTCTACTAGAGATTATACAAACTCAAAAGGAGTCCTCATTACAACTATTATCACACTATTTCACGAATAGTGAGGACTACTAATCTTTATCCTCCGGACCATCACTCCGTTCTCCAGACTCGTCCAAATTTATATTCTCATTTTAGAAAAAAGCAGTGAAAGAAATGGTGAGCTCAACTAGCCCAAAGAAGAAATATTATGACTAAGATAATGCGAGAATAAATTATCATTAGTCTCCAACAATGTTAAACCGATAAAATATAATAGACATCAAGTTTAAGCTGCAATGAAACAAGCAATCCATTAAAAGAGTCAAGTAGAAAATAAAATCTACTATCTTTTATAATTTAAAATGTTTTTCATCATCACGTTATCGTTGAGACTCGACTTAATAAATATTCCACATCATTGAATCACCCCTACACTTCTACTACGAGGATATTCTTTAGTATCACGACCACGATTATCCATGCACTACGTGCGAAGAATATTTGTGTGTATTCATTAATGGTCATGATCATGCCAACAACTGTCCCATCAATGCACTATGGGCGAATGAGGACTTTTACCACATCATTTGTAACATTACGGTCATGATTACAATAAGAATAATTTACGATCATAATCATACCAAGTCCATCTATGCACTACTGGACCATAGATGACTTTCAAAAAATATAAATATGAGGATGATGACAATGATATAAGAATTCAATAAAACAAGTTCAAGAATTAATTTGTCCAAGAACCAATAACGCCTAAATTGTCAACATGATGATCGCTTTGTAGAGTAAAATTCAAGAATGCTCGGGAAGAATATTTTCATGAAAAGATCTTTAGATGAAGCGAAAATCAAGAATATTCCACTAATTTTATGGAGTATAGAAGTCTAAACTTTAACCAACTTAGTATAATAGAGAATGGAATAACAACAGAAATCACCATGCATACGGTTGCTTGGCATAGGCAGTTATTCCAACGTAATAATAATAACGGAACTTAATTCGGTCGAAGTAAATTAAGACCAGCATGAATTTCAATGAATAATAAAGAATGGAATAACAACAAATCAATCACCATGTATGCGGTACTTGAATAGATGGTTTATTCCAATGAATATTAATAAAGACTTTAATCGGTCCCAGGCGTAAATCGTCTGATAAAGATATTCCAATGAATAATAAAGACGGAATCGGTCCCAAGCGTAAAAGCCTTGAATAGGATATTCCAAATGTAATAATAAAGACGGAATAATAGAAGAATGTCACCAAGTATAGGGTAGCTCATGATACAAAGTTATTCAATGAATAATAAGAAAATGAGTAACAACAGTTCTCTTCATGAATAAGAAAGAATAACACCCTTACCGTAAAAAAAACTTGATATAGAAAAGGGTAAATTAGCGAAACACTTTTCTTCTTTCTCTCTATAGGTTTTCTCTGGAGTTTACGTGACACCCCAAAATAGGTATACATCACCCATTCTCGAGTTGTCAATACACTGCGTAAACAACTACAACTTTATTATTACAACAACAAAGCGTGAGTTTAAATACGAGATATTGCCATCTAAACAATATCCACATACAAATAAATCCTCATCATAATTATTGATACATTATTTTATAAAAATGGTGAGGACTACTAAACAACTCTCTAAAACCATCATTCCATACCTCGACTCGTATCTCGCATTACATTCTCGCCTCACGAGAAGAAAAATGGAACAAAAAGGAAAAGGGTGAGCTCAACTAGCCCAAGAAAGAATATTATGACTAAGATAATACGAACAAATTATCGTTAGTCTTCAACAGGAAAAAAATCTAATAGAATACAATAGACAACAAGTTTTAAATCAATACTGCAATGAAAATATTAATTCATAGAAGAGTTACGTAGAGGATGAAATCTACTAATATCTATGAATTTAACGATCCATCATCAATATTTTTATCCCTATAACATCAATCAATATATATCTCGGAATCATATATTCATCCTTGCACTACGTGCCAAGGACATTCACCAAATTAATTCATGTTCATCTAAACACTGTTCATCTTTGCCTACGGGCCAAAGATATTCATCGAAATCATTCATCTTTTTACACTACGGGCCAAAGATATTCAATAATATCATCATTTAAGGCCGAGGATGATGAAAATATTTTTTTTTTAAAGAAACGAATCCAAAGAAACAAAATGACAAGGATTAAGGATTAAGGATTCAAGATTTTGTTTTATCCACGCCCAAAATACCTCAAAAAATAATCATAGTGGTGTAAAATTTAAGAATGATCAAAACATGGATACAATCAAAGCTAGTATCCGAATAGATATTTCAGACGAAAAGAAAAATTTTCATTTTTCGATGAATAGTCTTGAAATAAGATTCGTGAATAAGATTAGTATCGTGAATAATGTCAGATATCGTGAATAAGAACTCAAACACCAAAAGTTCCAAATTTGATAAAAACTCATATCAATATTTCAAAGATAATGATATTGAAGAAATAATATCATTACTGAAAAAAAATATCCCTTACCTCGGAAAGCAATGCTTAACTAGAATCGGATATAAAATTTATAACTTGAACTTTCACCGTAGATAAAGCAATACTCAAAGTATACTCAAAATACTCACGAGAATACGCTTCGATAATATAGAGAGAAAAAACTTCAGCTTTTGGTGTGTTTTTCAATTCTAACCTAAGCACCCTATTTATAGGAAAATGCTTAGAACACCAAAAGCGAAAAATTTATTAAAATATTAATATATATATATATATATATATATATATATATAAAATCTTCACGCACACCTTGGACAATCTGATCTCAAATTTTTTTTCCATGCTAGTGGGCACACCTACCTTGTTAAAAACGTTTTTATTATTTAAAATAATTTAAACTTCCAAAAATCAATAATTTGAGTTTGAACTTCAATAATTCACGATAAATAGCCCTTTTGTCGAAAATTCAAATATCGCGAGTTTTTATAGGAAATTCAATTCTCTACAACTTCTGAGAAGAAAGTTTTTCCAAATTCCAAATGAAATTTACGAAATCCACAAACGGGTGATTTTAGAGGCTATAATCAAATTTCAGTCAATAAATGGGGTCCACCGACATGTTTAACATGTTTTAAACATTTATTGCAACAAAAATACTCTTCCTCCTCTTATACTCATATATCCCACATTCGTTGTAAAAATATCACCATTATTATATTATTAAAATATAATAATATATATATTTAAATGAATTATTTTATCAGAAAAAGATAAAATTTCAATTTTCAACAATTGTCACATTAAAAATTATCTCCATCTATATCCACATAAAATTAATATTTTCCTCATCATATGAATCAATAATTAATTATTCACAAATAATATTACGAAATCACAATATTGTGACAAGGCGGTTCAGG
Source organism: Panax ginseng (assembly GCA_020205605.1). Lineage (NCBI taxonomy): Eukaryota > Viridiplantae > Streptophyta > Magnoliopsida > Apiales > Araliaceae > Panax > Panax ginseng. The sequence goes on from CM035138.1 coordinate 19,367,555, forward strand.
AAGAGGGGGCTTTCCAATAAGAATTTCTCCTTCTTGGCCGCAATTAGGTGACCAAACCTCTCCTTGAAGCGAACTTTCTAGACATTGCCAATAATGTTATCTAATAATATTATTCGGATAATATGAATTATTGCTTCGATAATGAAAAATCTTGTGTAATGACAATTATTGAAACAACAAATATATAAAATATCAACGCAACAATTATTGAACCAATAAAATATTGAGCGAAAATTATCGTAACCATTATTGAGTAGTGCCTTCTTACGTAAGAGTCGATAATTAGTGCGTAATACCGTGTCTTCTTTTGTAACAACGCCGATTATTCTTATTATTTTAACCAAGGGTATTCCAACGATTAAACCAGAATAACAATATCTTTATTATTTTAAATAACTTATATTTGTCGTTTTCTTCCTCCAATCGCTTTCAGTTATGGGGCCCACACTGGGTCGCGCCCATCGTCATTTAATATTCTTCCCCAAGCAGTCGAATATTCCACGACCAAACGAATATTCCCAAACAACAATGAATATTTTATAACCACTTGCTTATTTTGAAATATTTGCGTATTTTACCCATAACTATCCACATTAATCACATCAACCCTTACTATTTCAAAATAATAATTAGAGGAAATTAAATTTTATTTATTAATTATTTGGGGTCTTACAGTTTCAATGAATTCGTAAGAAATAATGAAGGAATGAGCTTCTATTTATAGAAGAATGGAATGCATAGTAACTAATTCATGAACGGTCCAGATTGATTTACTTTAATCGTACGGTCCATATTTAAAGCAAAATCTTTTAAATAAAATATAATATATATTATATATATATCACATGGTTTTAATCAACCACCCTAATTCATCCACCCATCACTATCATCATACTACTTTTCCACCATTAATTCAACTTACACACACACACACACACATCACTATCACTCTTTCTTTTTTTCCCACCACAATCCACTCACACATATTATATTATATATATACACCTACATCACAATCTTATATATATAAACTCCCTCCATATACGTAACAATGAATATTTTATAACCACTTGCTTATTTTGAAATATTTGCGTATTTTACCCATAGCTATCCACATTAATCACATCAACCCTTACTATTTCAAAATAATAATTAGAGGAAATTAAATTTCATTTATTAATTATTTGGGGTCTTACAACTTCCCCTCCTTATGAAATTTCGTCCTCGAAATTGACATACGTACCTGGTGTTTCGAAAAGGTGAGGATACCTCGCTTTCATTTCCGTTTCCAATTCTCAGGTCATTTCTTCTATAGCATGGTTCCTCCACAAAACTTTAACTTGTGGTATGACCTTCATGCGTAGGACATGCTCCTTCCTATCCAAGATCTTGACAGGTACCTCCTCATACGTTAAGTCTTCAGCTATCTCGTCCAGTTCTAACTCAATAACGTGGTTCGGGTCTCACATATTTACGAAGTACAGATATGTGAAACACATTATGAACACGAGACATACTTGGAGGTAACGCGAGTCTATAGGATATATTTCCTACTAGGTCAAGAATTTGAAATGGACCAATAAATCGTGGATTGAGCTTTCCTTTCTTCTCAAATCTTGTAACTCCCTTCCATGGAGCAACTCGCAACAATACATGATCCCCCTATACTAAATTTCACGTCCTTTTCGATGAAGATTCGCATAACTCTTTTATCGATCTTGTCTTGGTTTGTATCGTTGTCGAATCATTTGGATCTTTTCGGTAGTCATACGTCTTAACTTCGGGTCCCAACAATGTTGCTTCACCTACCTCATCCCAACATATTGGAGCGACACTTTTCGTCCATATAATGCTTCATATGGAGCCACACCTATATCTTGCACGATAAATGTTGTTGTAGGAGAATTCCACTAATGGTAAATACTTATCCCAACCGCCTTGAAGTCTAGGACACGAGTCTTAATAAATCTTCAAGAGTTTGAATAGTCCTCTCTCGATTGTCCGTCTGGTTTGAGGATGGTATGCGAATCCCAGATCGTAAATCCGTAACCATAGCTTTTTGCAAGCTAACCCAAAATCTTGAAGTGAATCTTGGGTCACGATCCAAAACTATAGATACTGGCATGCCATGCAACCTCACAATCTCATTTACATACATACTAGCAAGACGTTCAAGAGAATAAGTCTTCCGTATCGGCAAGAAATATGCAGACTTGGTTAATCTATCAACAATAACCCAAATAGCATTTATGCCTTGAGAAACCGTGGGAAGACCAGTAACGAAATCCATGGTAATGTGTTCCCACTTCCATTTTGGAATCTCAAGTGGTTGCAATGGTCCCTTAGGCACTTGATGCTCCGCCTTTACACGTTGACAAGTTAAACATGTTGAGATAAACTTTGCAATCTCTCTCTTCGTATTGTTCCACCAAAATGTATGTCAAGATCACGATACATTTTAGTACTTCCGAGATGGATTGCAAATGGTGTATTGTGTGCCTCCATCATGATCTTGTACTTCAAATCGTAATCGTTAGGAACACAAAGTGCGGAGTGGACTTGAAGTATTCCTTCTTCATCAATTCTCGCCCTAGGAATAACACCTTCTTGTACTTTCTTCTTCATATGCATCATTTCCGGAATTAGGTGGGCTTTGAGCAACCTTAACTTTTTCTATTAAAGTTGGCTCTGTCGCGTACTTGACATCATCGCACTCGCTTCCCTCGCATATGATCTTCTACTTAACGCGTCGGCTACCACGTTCGCTTTTCGGGATGGTATTGAATAGTGTGGTCGTAGTCTTTCAATAGCTCGAGCCAACGTTCTTTGCCACATGTTGAGTTCTTTTGAGTGAAGAAATATTTAAGGCTTTTATGGTCCCAATATATCTCCACTTTCTCCCCATATAGATAGTGCCTCCATATCTTTAGCGAAAGCATTACTATAACTCTAGATCATGAGTAGGATAATTCCTCTCATATTCTTTAAGTTGTCATGAGGCATAGGCTATGACTTTCCCATGTTGCATGAGAATACATCCTAACCCTTTGCCCAAGCATCATTTGTAGATAACAAATCCATCCGTATTGCGGATGGTATTGTTAGAAACAGTCTTAAAATGAGTCTCCTCTTAAGCTCTTGGAAACTCTTCTCGCATTCCTCGCTCCATATGAATTTTGTATGTGACACCCCCAAAATAGGTCTACATCCCCATTCCGAGTTGTCAATACGATGCGAAACAACTACAACTTTATTATTACAATAGTAAAGCGTGAGTTTAAATACGAGATATTGCCATCTGACAATATCCACATACAAATAAATCCTCATCATAATTATTGATACATTATTTTACAACAATGGTGAGGACTACTAAACAACTCTCCTAGAACTTTCATTCCATACCCCAGACTTCGTCTTTTGCTATATTCTCGCCTCACGAGAAGAAAAATGGAACAAAAAAAGGAAAAGGGTGAGCTCGACTAGCCCAAAGAAAAAGAATATTATGACTAAGATAATATACAACAAAATTATCGTTAGTCTTCAACAGGAAAAATATAATAGAATACAATAGACAACAAGTTTTAAATCAATATTCGCAGTGAAATAATAATTCATTAGAAGAGTTAAGTAGAGAATGCAAACTACTATCTTCTATGTATGAATTTTAAAGTTCATCGCCTATTTTATCCTGTAACATCAATCAATATATATATCTCGGGATCAAATATTCATCCTTGCACTACAAAGCCGAGGACATTCACCGATTAGTCATGTTCATCTAAACACTGTTCTTCTTTACTACGGGCAAAGATATTCATCGAAAAATCATTCATCTTTGCCTACGGACCAAAGATATTCATCATAAATCATTCATCTTTGCTGACTACAGCCAAAGATATTCAATAATATCATCATTTAAGACGAGGGATGATGAAAAAGATTTTTTAAAGAAACGAATCCATTGAAACAAAATGACAAAGATTAAGGATTAAGGATTCGTACTTTGTTTTATCCACGTCAAAAATACCTCAAAAATAATCATAGTGGTGTAAAATTCAAGAATGATCAAAACATGGATACAATCAAAACTAGTATCCACAATAGATATTTTGACGAAAAGGAAAATTTTCATTTTTAGATGAATAGTCTTAAATATTCGTGTGAATAATTAATCGTGATATATCGTGAATAATGTATTATCGTGAATAGTCTTAAATATCGTGAGTAGTAACTCAGCACCAAAAGATAGAAATTTCACAAAAAACATCTTCACGCTTAATGAATAGTACTCGTGAATAAGAACTCCGTGAATAGTAACTCGTGAATAGTAACTCATGAATAAGTAACTCATGAATAATAACCCCGACATGAAAAAGTTCCAAATTTGATAAAAGTTCCAACCAATATTTCAAAGATAATGATATTAAAGAAATAATATCATTTGAGAAGAAAATAACATCCCTTACCTCGAAAAGATCAATCATTTAACTGGAATCTTTGGATATAGGCTATATCTTGAACTTTCACCGTATAGCAATACTCAAAGTATACTCAAAATAATCACAAGAATAAACTCGATAATATAGAGAGAAAACTTGAGTTTAAAATTGTGATTTTCAATTCTAACTTAAGCACCTATTTATAGGAAATTGCTTAGAACACAAAGAAAAATTTATTATAATATTAATATATTTAATAATCTTCTACGCCCACTTTGACAACTGATCTCAGATCATTAAACACATGCTAGGGCTGCCCACACAACAAAAAAACGTTTTTATTAATATAAATATTTAAAACTTCCAAAATCAATTATTTCGGAGCTTCGGAACTTCAATAATTCATAATAAATAGCCCTTTTATCAGAAAATTCGAATCTCGCCTGTTTTTATAGGAAATTCAATTCTCTACAACTTTGCAGAAGAAAGTTTTTTCAAATTCCAAACATAAATTGATGAAATTCATAAATGAATGATTTTACAAAGCTATAATCAAATTTCAATCGATAAATAGGGTCCACTGACATGTTTAACATGTTTTAAACATTTATTGCAACAAAAATACTCTTCCTCCTCGTATACTCATATATCCCACATTCGTTGTAAAAATATCACCATTATTATATTATTAAAATATAATAATATATTTTTAAATGAATTATTTTATCGAGAAAAGATAAAATTTCAATTTTCAACAATTGTCACATTAAAATTTTCTCCATCTATATCCACATAAAATCAATATTTTCCTCATCATATGAATCAATAATTAATTATTCACAAATAATATTACGAATCACAATATTGATAACAACCAGCGGGTTCAGGGAAGGGGGCTTTCCAATAAGAATTTCTCCTTCTTGGCGCCGCAATTAGGTGACCAAACCTCTCCTTGAAGCGAAATTTCTAGACATTGCCAATAATGTTATCTAATAATATTATTAGGATAATATGAATTATTGCTTCGATAATGAAAATCGTATGTAATGACAATTATTGAAACAACAACAATATAAAATATCAACGCAACAATTATTGAACCAATAAAATATTGAGCGAAGAATTATCGTAACCATTATTGAGTAGTGCCTTCTTACGTAAGATTCAATAATTGGTGCAATACCGCATCTTCTGCGCATGCAACAACGCGACATCGTGTTTTTAACCACCGGGTATTCCAATAATGTAAATTGGTAACTACTTCTGTGTTATTTTTAAACAACTTATATTTGTCGCTTTCTTCCTCCAATAGCTTTCAGTTATGGGGCCCACACATGGTCGCTACTGCAGCGTATTAAATACGAATATTCCCAAGCCAGATGCAATATTCCACGACCAAACGAATATTCCCAGACAACAATGAATATTTTATAACCACTTGCTTATTTTAAAATATTTATGATTTTACCCGTAAATTATCCACATTAATCACATCAACCCTTACTATTTCAAAATAATAATTAGAGGAAATTAAATTTCATTTATTAATTATTTGGGGTCTTACAACCTCCCCTCCTTATGAAATTTCGTCCTCGAAATTGACATACGTACCTGGTGTTTCGAAAAGATGAGGATACCTCGCTTTCATTTCCGTTTTCAACTCCCAGGTCATTTCCTCTATAGCATGGTTTCTCCACAAGACTTTAACTTGTGGTATGACCTTCGTGCGTAGGACATGCTCCTTCCTATCCAAGATCTTGACAGGTACTTCCTCATACGTTAAGTCTTGGCTATCTCGTCCTGGGATCTAACTCAATAACGTGATTCGGGTCTTTCACATATTTACTGAAGTACGAGATATATGAAACACATTATGAACACGAGAGACATACTTGGAGGTAACGCGAGTCTATAGGCTACACTTCCTACTTTGGTCCAAGAATTTGAAATGGACCAATAAATCGTGGATTGAGCTTTCCTCTCTTCCCGAATCTTGTAACTCCTTTCATGGGGGCAACACGCAACAATACATGATCCCCTATACTAAATTCCACATCCTTTCGATGAAGATCCGCATAACTCTTTTGTCGATCTTGTCTTGGTTTGTATACGTTGTCGAATCATTTGGATCTTTTCGGTGAGTCATACGTCTTAACTTCCGGGTCCCAACAATGTTACTTCACCCACCTCATCCCAACATATTGGAGAGCGACACTTTCGTCCATATAATGCTTGAATGGGGCCACACCTATACTTGCACGATAATCGCTTGTTGTTGTAGGAGAATTCCACCAATGGTAAATACTTATCCCAACCGCCTCTTGAAGTCTAGGACCACAGTCTTAATAAATCTTCAAGAGTTTGAATAGTCCTCTCTCGATTGTCCGTCCGCTTTGAGGATGGTATGCTTGAATCAATCTTAAATCCGCACCCATAGCTTTTTGCAAGCTAACCCAAAATCTTGAAGTGAATCTTGGGTCACGATTCGAAACTATGGATCTTGGCATGCCATGCAATCTCACAATCTCATTTACGTACATTTGAGCAAGACGTTCAAGGAATAAGTCTCCGTATTGGCAAGAAATGAAGCGGACTTGGTTAATCTATCAACAATAACCCAAATATCTTTTATGCCTTGAGAAACCGTGAGAAGTCCCGTGAACGAAATCCATGGTAATGTGTTCCCACTTCCATTTCGAATCTCAAGTGGTTGCAATGGTCCCTTAGGCACTTGATGCTCTTTTTACACGTTGACAAGTTAAACATGTTGAGATAAACTTTGCAATCTCTCTTCTTGTATTGTTCCACCAAAATGTATGTCGAAGATCACGATACATTTTAGTACTTCCGGATGGATTGCAAATGGTGTATTGTGTGCCTCCATCATAATCTTGTACTTGAAATCGAGAATCGTTAGGAACACAAAGTGCAGAGTGGACTCAAGTATTCCTTCTTCATCAATTCTCGCCCTAGAATAGCTCCTTCTTGTACTTTCTTCTTCATATGCATCATTTCAAGATTGGGGTGGCTTGAGCAACCTTAACTTTTTCTATTAAAGTTGGCTCTGTCGCGTATATTTGACATCATCGCACTCATTCCTCATATGATCTTCTACTCAACGCATCGTCACTACCACGTTAAGCTTTTCGAGGATGGTATTGAATAGTGTGGTCGTAGTCTTTCAATAGCTCGAGCCAACGTCATTGCCGCGTGTTAAGTTCTTTTTGAGTGAAGAAATATTTAAGGCTTTTATGGTCCTAATATATCTCCACTTTCTCTCCATATAGATAGTGCCTCCAGATCTTTAAGCGTGGCAAACGATCACCGCTAACTCTAGATCATGAGTATGATAATTCCTCTCATATTCTTTAAGTTGTCGCGAGGCATAGGCTATGACTTTCCCACGTTGCATGAGAACACATCCTAACCCTTTGCTCAAGCATCATTTGAGATAACAAATCCATCCGAACCAGATGGTATTGTTAGAGCAGTCTTAAAATAAGTCTCCTTTTAAGCTTTTGGAAACTTTTCTCGCACTCTTCGCGCTCTCCAAACGAATTTGTATCCTTCCGAGTTAGATGAGTTAGCGGAGTAGCGATTCGAGAAAACCCTTCCACGAATCTCCGATAATAACCATTTTTCAAGCCCAAAAAGCTACGTCTTGATCCACCGACTTTGTTGCTCCCAACTTTGTATTGCTTCAATCTTGGCGGGTCAATGAGATACTCCATGTTTTGACACCACATGCCCAAGAAATGCTACTTCCTCAAGCCGAACTCGCATTTCTTTAAATTGGCATAAAGCTTGTTTTCACGAAGCCTTTGGAGTACCACTTTCAAATGGTGCTCATGGTCTTCACGGCTTTTGGAATATATGAGGATGTCATCAATAAAGACAACAACGAACTGAGCCAAATACTCTTTGAATACTCGGTTCATCATATCCATGAAAGCCGCAGGAGCATTAGTCAATCCGAAAAGACATAACTAAGAATTCATAATGCCCGTCATGAGTTCTAAAGGCGCTTTGGAATATCCTCGCCTTCTAATCTTGATGATGATATCCGAATCGAAGATCGATTTTTGAAAAGAATTGTGCTCCTTGCAATACGGGTCAAACAAGTCATCAATACAAGGTAGAGGATACCTATTCTTGATAGTGACATGGTTCAATTCCCCGATAGTCAATACAAAAGTCGCATACTCCGTCTTTCTTCTTTACAAATAAAACAGGAGCACCCCAAGAGAGATGTACTTGGGGCCGAATGAAACCAATGTCCAACAACTCCACGTAGTTGGACCTTTAACTCTGAAGTTCAATAGGAGCCATTCGATATGGGGTTTTAGAAATGGGCTTTGTACCATGTTCAAGGTCAATAAAGAATTCAACTTCACGTTAAGGGGTGACTCGGAAGTTCTTGAGAAATACGTCGGAAAGTTAATAACAACAGAATATTATTCAATTTTGACGTGTCTTTATTCAAATCCATAACATGGGCTAAAAAAGCTTGACATCCGCTTTTTAATAAACGAATAGCTTTATGATTAGATATGATGTTGATTGATTTTAATGGTTTAGTTGTTGAATTGAACAACGGGTTGTTTAGGAATATGAAAACTAACAACCTTACGAAAACAATCAATTTTGGCATGATGAGTAGTTAACCAATCAATCCCTAAAATCACATCAAAAGCAAGTATCTTTAAAGAGATAAGGTCAACAAGTAAGATAAAGGGGTGCCAACATGGATTAGACAAGATTTATAAACAAAGGATGTGATGAAAGTTTCTCCTAACGGAGTTTCCACAGATAGGTCAAAGTCTAATTTCTCCTGAGTCAAGTTTAAACATTGAGCACAAGGCAGAGAGATAAATGAATGGGTATGCTTGATCTAGTAAAGTATAAACTTCACAAGAATTTATAAATAGCTTACCGTGATCACCTCGTTTGGGTTCCTCGCATTTTGACCAATCCACAACAAACGCTCTTCCGAGAACCGTTGATTTTGACTTTTACGGGACGATCTTTTGAGTCACCGTCCCACTGAACTAGGTTTCGCTACTGCGTGCAATCTCGAAGCGATATATCCTTCCTTTCCACAATTATAGCATACCGAGGCTATTTGTGGCGGTTTGGTGATATATCCCTCTTTTCCGCATTTATAGCATATGATGGGTGGTCGTTCTCCTCCTTGGAACCATTCTTCTTTGCCGCATCGCCGCCTTCACATACGGGTTGTTGAATCTCCTCTTTTTAAAATCTCCTCCCGACTCGCTTCTTCTATTTTCATGGCCATGATTACCACCAGAGTGGTTACCATTTTTGTCCGCCTTTTTCTTTCTCCACCGATTATTGTTGTTTTGTTGATCGCTATCTCCGTATGATCTTGATTGTGGTACCTCGGTTGGCCGTACTTTATCTCTCGCTTCTAACAATTGAGCCCCATTAACAACATCTCAATAGAGAAAAAATTTATGAGAGATGAGATCTTTGGCGTATCTTGGGTTTCAAACCTCTCGAGAAATATCCGCGTCATCGTCCTCATTCTCCACCAAATGAGGTGCAAACCGGATAACTCTGCAAATTTCGCCTCGTCTTCGAGACACAATCGCCATGTTGTTACGCTCCGGTCTAATAAACTCCACTTCCTTCATATGACGAACACTTTCGGAAAAGTATTTGTCATTAAATAGTTTCAAACGCGTCTCCCAAGACATCTTTGGCGTTGGATTTGGATGAGTACGCTTCACGAGACTCCCAACAATGAGTCTCTGCCTCGCCACTTAACATAAAAAGGTGGCGAATGGAACCTTCGTTCTCTGTGCATCCCAAGACATCGAATATCTTGGTAATTTGCTTGACCCATGTTTCTGCCATGATCGGATCTGGCTTTCCCTTAAATTCTGGTGGTCCCAACTCTTTGAACTGCTTGGCTGTGACAACCCGTGAATTGCTATCATTTCCTCCTATGTTTTGAACACGAGTCTCCCTCGTCTGATTTTGCATGAACTGCAAAAAGCTTCTAAATATCCCCTCGTTCATCATCTGTTCAGTGGTGTTGTTCACAGGAGGAACATTGCCAGCCTGTTGCACGTTCTCCTCGTTGGTGAGTACAGGCGTCTCCACGGTCTCATTTCCATTGTTAATATTCTCAGTCGACATTCTCAAATACTGTCATAAAACAAGGGTTAATTAAGGAAATCAATATATCGCATAATATCCCTATATACTGACCAACTATCAAATAAGCTTAGGTAGGACACACTAGCGAAGGATTTACTCGTCTCTCCCCTCCTAGTTCTATTCCCCGATCTCCGCCAGAGATCATATCCCTAAGCTCTGATACCAACTGTGACACCCCCAAAATAGGTCTACATCCCCCATTCTGAGTTGTCAATACACGATGTAAACAACTACAACTTTATTATTACAACAAGAAAAGCGTGAGTTTAAATACGAGATATTGCCATCTGCACAATATCCACATACAAATAAATCCTCATCATAATTATTGATACATTATTTTACAACAATGGTGAGGACTACTAAACAACTCTCCCTAGAACTTTCATTCCATACCCAGACTCAGATTTTTCTTTATATTCTCGCCTCCGAGAAGAAAAATGGAACAAAAAGGAAAAGGGTGAGCTCGACTAGCCCAAAAAAGAATATTATGACTAAGATAATATACAACAAAATTATCGTTAGTCTTCAACGGGAAAAAAATATAATAGAATACAATAGACAACAAGTTTTAAATCAATATTCGCAGCTGAAATAATAATTCATTAGAAGAGTTAAGTAGAGAATGCAAACTACTATCTTCTATGTATGAATTTTAAAGTTCATCGCCTATTTTTATCCTCAGAACATCAATCAATATATATATCCGGGATCAAATATTCATCCTCACTACTGAGCCAAGGACATTCACCATTGGTCATGTTCATCTAAACACTGCTCATCTTTGCACTACTGGGCCAAAGATATTCATCGAAATCATTCATCTTTGCACTACTGGACCAAAGATATTCATCATAAATCATTCATCTTTGCACTTCTGGCCAAAGATATTCAATAATATCATCATTTAAGACCGAGGATGATGAAAAGATTTTTTAAAAGAAACGAATCCAATGAAACAAAATGACAAAGATTAAGGATTAAGGATTCGTACTTTGTTTTATCCACGTCCAAAAATACCTCAAAAATAATCATAGTGGTGTAAAATTCAAGAATGATCAAAACATGGATACAATCAAAACTAGTATCCACATAGATATTTTGGACGAAAAAGGAAAATTTTCATTTTTCAATGAATAGTCTCGTATTCGTGAATAATGGTCGTATCGTGAATAAGGTCATATCGTGAATAGTCTTAGTATCGTGAGTAAGTAACTCAGACACACCAAAAGATAAAATTTCACAAAAAAACATCTTCACGCTTCGTGAATAGTACTTCGTGAATAAGAACTCGTGAATAAGAACTCGTGAATAAGAACTCATGAATAAGAACTCATGAATAGTAACCCGATATGAAAAAGTTCCAAATTTGATAAAAAGTTCCAACCAATATTTCAAAGATAATGATATTAAAGAAATAATATCATTTGAGGAAAATAAAATAACATCCCTTACCTCGAAGATCGAGATTTAACTGGAATAATTTGGATATAGGCTATATCTTGAACTTTCACCGTATAGCAATACTCAAAGTATACTCAAAATAATCACAAGAATACGCTTCGATAATATAGAGAAAACTTGATTTACGGTGTGATTTTCAATTCTAACTTAAGCACTATTTATAGGAAATTGCTTAGAACACCAAAAGCGAGAAAATTTATTATAATATTAATATATTTAATAATCTTCTACGCCCACTTTGACAACTGATCTCAGATCATTAAACACATGCTAGGGCTGCCCACACAACAAAAAAAAACGTTTTATTAATATAAATATTTAAAACTTCCAAAAATCAATTATTTGAACTTGAACTTCAATAATTCATAATAAATAGCCCTTTTATCAGAAAATTCGAATCTCGCGTGTTTTTATAGGAAATTCAATTCTCTACAACTTTGCGTAAGAAAGTTTTTCCAAATTCCAAACATAAATTGACCAAATTCATAAATGTATTTATTTTACACGCTATAATCAAATTTCACCGATAAATAGGGTCCAATTGACATGTTTAACATGTTTTAAACATTTATTGCAACAAAAATACTCTTCCTCCTCGTATACTCATATATCCCACATTCGTTGTAAAATATCACCATTATTATATTATTAAAATATAATAATATATTTTTAAATGAATTATTTTATCGTAAAAAAGATAAAATTTCAATTTTCAACAATTGTCACATTAAAAATTTTCTCCATCTATATCCACATAAAATCAATATTTTCCTCATCATATGAATCAATAATTAATTATTCACAAATAATATTACAGAATCACAATATTGACAACCGTGCGCTTCCTACGAAAGAGGGGCTTTCCAATAAGAATTTCTCCTTACTTGGCAAGAATTAGGTGTGACCAAACCTCTCCTTAGATGTAACTTTCTAGACATTGCCAATAATGTTATCTAATAATATTATTCAGATAATATGAATTATTGCTTCGATAATGAAAAATACTGTGTAATGACAATTATTGAAACAACAGCAATATAAAATATCAACGCAACAATTATTGAACCAATAAAATACTGAACAGTAATTACTGTAACCATTATTGAGTAGTGCCTTCTTACGTAAGAGTCAATAATTGGTGCAATACCGCATGCTTCTTAAAGCAACAACGCGTACATCGTGTTTTTTAACCAACCGGGTATTCCAATAAATAAAAATCAGTAATAACTACGCCATTATTTTTAAACAACTTATATTTGTCGCTTTCTTCCTCCAATCGCTTTCCGTTATGGGGCCCACACATGGTCATACTGGCATGGTCATTTAATATTCCCCACAAATCATTTAATATTCCACGACCAAACGAATATTCCCCGACAACAATGAATATTTTATAACCACTTGCTTATTTTAAAATATTTACGTATCTTACCCGTAACTATCCACATTAATCACATCAACCCTTACTATTTTAAAATAATAATTAGAGGAAATTAAATTTCATTTATTAATTATTTGGGGTCTTACATTGTATCCTTTCGAGTCAGATGAGTTAATGGAGTAGCGATTCGAGAAAACCCTTCCACGAATCTCCGATAATAACCAAATGTAAGCCAAAAGCTACGTGACTTGATCCACCGACTTGGTTGTTCCCAACTTTGTATTGCTTCAATCTTCACCGGTCAATGAGATACTCCATGTTTTGACACCACGTGCCCAAGGAATGCTACTTCCTCAAGCCAGAACTTGCATTTCTTCAACTTAGCATATAGCTTATTTTCACGAAGCCTTTGGAGTACCAGCTTCAAATGGTGTTCATGATCTTCTTGGCTTTTGGAATATATGAGGATGTCATCAATAAAGACAACAACGAATTTATCCAAATATTCTTTGAATACTCGATTCATCATATCCATGAAAGCCATAAGAGCATTAGTCGATCCGAAAGACATAACTAAGAATTCATAATGCCCATCCCATACCAATTACGGCGCGCTTTGGAATATCCTCGATTCTAATTTTTAGTGATGATATCCGAAGCGAAGATCGATTTTTGAAAAGAATTGTGCTCCTTGCAATCGGTCAAACAAATCATCAATACGAGGTGAGGATACCTATTCTTGATGGTGACATGGTTCAATTCCGATAATCGATACAAAGTCGCATACTCCCGCTCTTTCTTCTTTACTGAATAAAACAAGAGCACCCCGAGGAGATGTACTTGGGGCCGAATGAAACCGATGTCCAACAATTCTCGTAGTTGGACCTTTAACTCCTCGAAGTTCAATAGAGCCATTCGATATGGGGTTTTAGAAATGGGATTTGTACCAGGTTCAAGGTCAATAAAGAATTCAACTTCACGTTCTGGGGGTAGACCGGGAAGTTCTTCAGGAAATACGTCAGGAAAGTTAATAACAATAGGAATATTATTCAATTTTGACGTGTCTTTATTCAAATCCATAACATGGGCTAAGAAAGCTTGACATCCGTTTTTCAATAAACGAATCGCTTTATGATTAGATATGATGGTTGATTGATTTTAATGGTTTAGTTGCTCGAATTGAACAACGGGTTGATTAGGAATATGAAAACTAACAACCTTACGAAAACAATCAATTTTGGCATGATGAGTAGTTAACCAATCAATCCCTAAAATCACATCAAAAGCAAATATCTTTAAAGAGATAAGGTCAACAGGTAAGATAAGGGTGCCAACTTGGATTAGACAAGATTTATAAACAGTGGATGTGATGAAAGTTTCTCCTACATGAGTTTCCACAGATAGGTCAAAGTCTAATTTTTCCGGAGTTAAATTTAAACGTTGAGCACAAGTAGGAGAGATAAATGAATGGGTAAAGACCCCAGATCTAGTAAAGTATAAACTTCACAAGAATTTATAAATAGCTTACATGATCACCTCGTTTGGGTTCCTCGCATTTTGACCAAATACAACAAACGCTTCTTCCGAGAACCGTTGACTTTGACTTTTTCTCGGGACGATCTTTTGAGTCACCGTCCCTCATTGAACTAGGTTTCGCTACTGCAATCTCGAAGCGATATGTCCTTCCTTTCCACAATTATATCACACCGGGCTGTTGTGGGCGCTTTGGTGATATATCCCTCTTCCCGCATTTATAGCATATGACCGTTGGTCGTTTCTCCTCCCTTGGAACCATTCTTCTTGCACCGCTCGTCTTTCACATGGTCGTTGTTGAATCTCCTCTTTAAAATCTCCTCTTGACTTTCGCTTCTTCTATTTTCATGGCCATGATTACCACCAGAGTGGTTAACATTTTTGTCCGTCTTTTTTTTCTCCACTTGGTTATTGTTGTTTTGTTGATTTCTTATCTCCTAGTATGATCCTCGATTGTGGTACCTTGGTTGGCCAGTACTCGTTATCTCGCTTTCTAACAATTGAGCCCTATTAACAACATCCCTGAATAAAGAGAAATTTATGAGAGATGAGATATTGACGTATCTTAGGGTTTCAAACCTCTCGAAACATCCGTGTCATCGTTCCTCATTCTCCACCAAATGAGGTGCAAACCTGGATAACTCTGCAAACTTCGCCTCGTACTTAGAGACACCGTCATGTTGTTCTGCTCCAGTCTAATAAACTCCACTTCCTTCATATGACGAACACTTTCGGAAAGTATTTGTCATTAAATAGTTCTCAAACGCTCCCCAAGACATCTTGGCGCAATTTGAGAGGGTACGCTTCACGATTCCCACCAAGATGATGTCTTTCTGCCACGGAATATAAAGGTGGCGAATGGAACCTTCTATTCCTCCGTGTATCCCAAGACATCGAATATCTTGGTAATTTGCTTGACCCACGTCTCCGCCATGATCGGATCCGGCTTTCCTTAAATTCGGTGGTCCCAACTCTTTGAATCTCGCATGGTTGTGACAACCGTGAATTCTATCATTTCCTCCTCAGATTTTGAACACGAGTCTCCTCGTCGATTTTGCATGAATCGCAAAAACTTCTAAACATCCCTCGTTCATCATCTCTTTCAGTGGTGTTGTTCACGGGAGGAACATTGTCGACTGTTGCACGTTTTCCTCGTTGGTAAAGATGAGGCATCTCCACGGTCTCATTTACTCCATCATTAACATTCTCGGTTGCCATTCTTAAATCTTGCCATAAAACAAGGGTTAATTAAGGAAATCAATATATCACATAATATCCCTATATATCTTGACCAACTAACAAATAAGCTTAGGTAGGACACACTTAGCGAAGGATTTACTCGTCTCTCCTCCTAGTTCTTCTATTCCCGATCTCCGCCAGAGATCATATCCTAAAGCTCGATACCAACCGTGACACCCCCAAAATAGGTATACATCACCCATTCGAGTTGTCAATACACTGCATGAAACAACTACAACTTTATTATTACAACAAGAAAAGCGTGAGTTTAAATACGAGATATTGCCATCTAAACAATATCCACATACAAATAAATCCTCATCATAATTATTGATACATTATTTTACAAAATGGTGAGGACTACTAAACAACTCTCTAAAACCATCATTCCATACCACGACTCAGTACTTTCATTACATTCTCGCCTCCCGAGAAGAAAAATGGAACAAAAAAGGAAAAGGTGAGCTCAACTAGCCCAAGAAAGAATATTATGACTAAGATAATACGTAACAAATTATCGTTAGTCTCCAACGAGGAAAAAAATCTAATAGAATACAATAAACAACAAGTTTTAAATCAATACCATGACGAAAAAAAAATATTATTTATAGAAGAGTTACGTAGAGGATGAAATCTACTAATATCTATGAATTTAACAGTCCATCATCAATATTTTTATCCCTATAACATCAATCAATATATATCTGGAATCATATATTCATCCTTGCACTACAGGCCAAGGACATTCACCAGTTAGTCATGTTCATCTAAACACTTGTTCATCTTTGCACTACGGGCCAAAGATATTCATCAGAAATCATTCATCTTTGCACTACAGGCCAAAGATATTCATCAGAAATCATTCATCTTTGCACTACAGGCCAAAGATATTCAATAATATCATCATTTAAGACTGAGGATGATGAAAAATATTTTTTTTTTTTTAAAGAAACAAATCCTGTGAAACAAAATGACAAGAATTAAGGATTAAGGATTCGTACTTTGTTTTATCCACGTCCAAAAATACCTCAAAAATAATCATAGTGGTGTAAAATTCAAGAATGATCAAAATATGGATACAATCAAAGCTAGTATCCGAAATAGATATTTCTACGAAAAAAAGAAAAATTTTCATTTTTCGATGAATAGTGTAGTCGTATTCGTGAATAAGATCAGATATCGTAAATAGTCTTATATCGTGAATAAGAATCTCAAACACCAAAAGTTCCAAATTTGATAAAACTTCGGATCAATATTTCAAAGATAATGATATTGAAGAAATAATATCATTACGAAAAAAAAAATATCTCTTACTCAGGAAGCATAACTTTAACCTGGAATACTTGGATATAAAGCTATAACTTGAACTTTCACCGTATAGCAATACTCAAAGTATACTCAAAATACTCATAAGAATACGCTCGATAATATAGAGAGAAAACTTGAGCTTTTGGTGTGTTTTCAATTCTAACCTAAGCACCTATTTATAGGAAAATGCTTAGAACACCAAAGCAAAAATTTATTAAAATATATATATATATATATATATATATATATATATATAATCTTCACGCACACCTTGGACAATCTGATCTCACTTTTTTTTCCATGCTAGTGGGCACACCTACCTTGTTAAAAACGTTTTTATTATTTAAAATAATTTAAACTTCAAAAAATCAATTATTTCGGAGCTTCGGAACTTCAATAATTCACGATAAATAGCCCTTTTGTCAGAAAATTCAAATCTTGCGAAATTTTATAGGAAATTTAATTCTCTACAACTTTACAGAAGAAAGTTTTTCCAAATTCCAAATGAAGTTGGCCAAAATCCACAAACGGGTGATTTTAGAGGCTATAATCAAATTTCAATCGATAAATGGGGTCCAATTTACATGTTTAACATGTTTTAAACATTTATTACAACAAAAATACTCTTCCTCCTCTTATACTCATATATCCCACATTCGTTGTAAAACTATCACCATTATTATATTATTAAAATATAATAATATATATATTTAAATGAATTATTTTATCAGAAAAAGATAAAATTTTAATTTTAACAATTGTTACATTAAAAAATTTCTCCATCTATATCCACATAAAATCAATATTTTCCTCATCATATGAATCAATAATTAATTATTCACAAATAATATTACGAATCACAATATTGATAACCGAGCGCTTCAGGGAAAGAGGGGCTTTCGATAAGAATTTCTCCTTCTCTGGCGCAATTAGGTGACCAAACCTCTCCTTAGATGTAACTTTCTAGACATTGCCAATAATGTTATCTAATAATATTATTCGGATAATATGAATTATTGCTTCGATAATGAAAATACCGTGTAATGACAATTATTGAAATAACAACAATATAAAATATCAACGCAACAATTATTGAACCAATAAAATCTTGAATAAAGAATTATCGTAACCATTATTGAGTAGTGCCTTCTTACGTAAGAAATCAATAATTGGTGCAATACTGTGTAATCTTCTTGTCTGACAACGCGTATTCATCGTGTTTTAACCAATTTGTATTCCAACAGTGTAAATGGTAACAACTACGCCGTTATTTTTAAACAACTTATATTTGTCGTTTTCTTCCTCCAATCGCTTTCCGTTATGGGGCCCACACATGGCTGTGCCGTCGTACGAATATTCCCCGACAGTATGAATATTCCACGACCAAACGAATATTCCCCGACAACAATGAATATTTTATAACCACTTGCTTATTTTGAAATATTTGCGTATTTTACCCATAACTATCCACATTAATCACATCAACCCTTACTATTTCAAAATAATAATTAGAGGAAATTAAATTTCATTTATTAATTATTTGGGGTCTTACAGATTTCAATGAATTAAGTAAGAAATAATGAAGGAATGAGCTTATTTATAGAAGAATGGAATGCATAAGAACTAATTCATGAATGAGTCAGATTGATTTACTTTAATCCTGACGATTCCATATTTAAAGCAAAATCTTTTAAATAAAATATAATATATATTATATATATATATATATATATATATATATATATATATATATCACATAGTTTTAATAAACCACCCTAATTCATCCACCCATCACTATCATCATACTACTTTTCCATAATTAATTCAACTTACACACACACACACACATCACTATCACTCTTTCTTTTTTCCCACCACAATCCACTCACACATATTATATTATATATATACACCCACATCACAATCTTATATATATAAACTCCCTCCATATACGTAACTCTCTCCCACTCCCATTTCTAAAATCAGTTTTTCAACGCATATGGGCCCCACATGTGGCCTCCACGTGTGGGTCCCACCTTTAAATAATTTTCTACCGATTATTTTAAAAAATGGGTAAATGGGGTTCATAAAATAAGCAAATTTTATAAAAATCACCTTAATAATTTTAACAACATTTGTCATCTTTATTATAATTCACAATATTAATCGACCAGTGTCGTTCCTCAGAAGAGGGGGCTTTCCATAAGGATTTCTCCCTCATTGGCGCATGATTAGGTAACCAAACCTCTCCTCGATGAACTTACAGACATCGTTAATATTGCAATAATAATATTAATAATTTTGTCGCCTCAATTATTAATTTTAACAATATAATAAATATCGACAATAATTGAATCAAATAACGTGAGATCTTATCAACAATTACTATAGCAATAATTGAACAAAAGCTGAATGACTTCTCACGTAAGATCAATAATCAATACCGGTGTACTACTTAACCACGACAGACATCGTATTCTTTATTTTACTACTTAGTAGTTCAACGGTATCAACGGTAAAAACTTCCGCCATTATATTCATAAAAATATTTTTGTCGTTTTCTCAATCCGATGATAATTACATTATAGGGTCTACCAATGATTACTTGACCGTTATGCGAATATTCTCTAAAAACGAATATTCCCGGACCAATCGAATATAATATAACAACTTGCATACTATGCAAAATTTATAAATATTACCCACAACTATAACATTATATCAATTTCACTCCATAATATTCAAAATAATATTTATAAAAAAATTCATCTTTATTCAAAAAATTGAGATTTTACAGAAAGCGATAAAATAAATACTAATATATGAATACAATTAATTCTTATTACCTTCTATGGGAATTCATATTTAATGAAATTGTCACACCATACACCATGGATCATGGGAAAGTTTATACTAATTTTTATTATAATAAATGTTATATTTATTATTTACCTCCATCTTTGTGGGCCAATATATAAAAAAATACTTATTTGTTACTCTCTCCGTCTCAGGATAAAAGTCCTAGTGAATTTTTCACGCATATTAAGAAAATGAATGAAATGACAAAATTATTCATAATAATGTCATTAAATATGAAGAGAGAATTAGAATAAGAAAAATATGAGATATTTAATGCTACGAGTATAATAGGAAAAAATATGTAAAAATTTAATTATTAAAAGAAAGAGAACATTTAATATAGAATAACTTAAAATAATAATAAAAATTTTTATACTGGGAAGAAGGAAGGAGTATAATAAGTACAACAACAAAGTGGAGTATAAATTTACTAATGGTAAAGAAGCGTGACAACTTACTATAAGGGTATAATGGACCATTTGCATGCCACATAATCAATTGCCAAGCTGGCAATGGCAACAATTTAGACGACCACCATCCAGGAGCATGCCACGCCTTTATAAGTGTATTTTTTCTTTCCTTTGGATTCACACTTCATTCTTCTTCTTCTCTCTACACAAATCCCCTGTTCATCATTTCAGTTGTTTCTCTCTCCACCCTTTTCTTCCTCTTTGTTATACACACTAAAATACATAAATTTAATTAGTAGAAATATGTATAATTGGGAGAGATCTTTGAGAGAAGACAAAATGAGGAAAAATCCCAAGAACCCATCATTTTCTTCCACTCTTCTCGATGAAATCTACCGTGAGATTGACGGCGGAGAGGAATCAAAACAGCCCAAGGAAAAAAATGTGAAGAAACGTAGCAGCTGTAGTCATGGCGGTGGCGGAGCAAAGGCCAGAAGTTCTATTGAAGATGAAGATATGGCAAGTCTCCGGCGAGCTTGTTTGATTGAGAAATGGATGGAGAAGAAGGTTAATGAAAAAGTCTCGGCTCGACGAGGATCATTATTTCCTGAATTTGATCAAAAGGATAATGATCCTATGTTCTTTAGTTCGTGTTCGAGTTCTTCAGATTCTAGTTTCGGAGGGTTTTCATCCTCGGAAACTGAATCTCTTGGTGCTGGGAAGTCGAGGACTTCTTGCTTCACAGCACCAATGCCAAAACCGATTAGGATTAGTGTCCCAACCCAGAAATTGGAGCACTCTCACGAGCAGAGTGAGTTTTATTTGTTTGATGATTATGGTCGTAATAATCATCGAACAAATAAAACAGAGGGTTTGATTAAATCAAAAACCCGAGCTTTAAAGATTTATGACAATTTGAAGAAGGTGAAGCAGCCGATTTCACCAGGTGGTCGACTTACCAGTTTTATTAACAATCTTTTCACCAATGGGAATCCCAAGAAAAACAAGGATTTACATGCCAATGGCAACGAGGGTTATGATGTGGATCGGAAAATCCAAACATCTTCTACATGTTCATCAGCTTCTTCATTTTCAAGGTTTTATTTGAGCAAAAATTCAACAAATTCAAAGGAGAAACTCAAAAATGTCAACAAAAGGACCGAAGAATCTCGTCGTTCTGGCCATAAATCCATATATGATGAAGATTTTGAGAGATTTGGGATGCCAATGCTTCCACAAACAAATGTGGATCAGCCTATATTGCCTCTTGTGGATCGAAAATATCATGAGAAAATGGAATTTTCAGCCAGAAATATTCGTGATGAGGATTATGATGATGAAGATGATGCAGCCAGTGATTCGAGCTCGGATTTATTCGAGCTTGATCATTTGGCATTGTTCAAAAATGATAAATTTTGTAGCGATCTTCCGGTGTATGAAACTACAAATTTGGGTATGAATCGCGCCATAGCTAGTGGCTTGATTCATTAGCGTGCAATACATTCATGAAATTTAGTGAATTTATTACTCTCTCCTATTCAGATTATATGACGTTTTAGAAAGTTTAATTTTATTCTATATAACTGTCGTTTTGGAATCTCTATGCAATATTGCACTATTTTTTCCTAATTTATCCCTCTATTTAATATGCTTAGTAAATACAATTGTGGAGAGAAAAATAATTAATTAGGAACAATTGTAGAGAATGAGAAGAGACAATTGTAGAGAGAGAAATAATTAATTAGGGACACAAAAGACCTTTTATGTTATGTGATTACCTCTAAAATGTCATCCGAATAGGAGTGAGTATTAGAGTTTTGGTATAATTTTTCTACTTGTATGTGCTTTTTTATTATGAGATTTTGCACTTCAATTTTTCAGTTCTTGAAATTCTGTGACTTGTGTGGGATTTTGGGAAGAAAAAAAAAGCGGGGTGGGGTGGGGTGGGGTGGGGGAATAAAGACAAATGCTGGAAAATAAGAGAATAAGGGTGTTTTGGTAGGGTTGATCCCAAGTTGGTGATGAGAGGGTGACAGTTTTTGATGAAACAGAGAGATGGAAAAGAAAAGCAGAGGGAAAATAAAGATTCGAGATCAAAATGAGAAGAAAAAATGGTAAAGGGAAAGGCAGATTTTCCTCCATGGGAATTGGGAAGAGGAAAAGTGAGAGCTTTTGCTTTCTTTTTCTCTTCTTTAGAATTGGAATTCTATCAGTTTTTGGGGTTTTGCTTCAACATGATGTTACCATCCAAATTCCTGGGGATTTGGTCATATATTATCCATCAATAAAAGTTACTGTACTACTAGTACATTGAAATTGTGGTTTTTGACAGAATGATTATTGAAATTTTGTACATGTTTAGTGTTAAAACACTCGGATGATGATTGATGATGGTGGTACCAAATATAGTGCCTTGTTTGGTTAGAAATATGAGAATTCTAGAATCCGTCTAAGGAATTTAAGGATGGATTTTAGAGGCAAAAAAAATAAATCAATGCAAATAAGTGAATAGAAAAGAAAAGAAAAGAAAAGAAAAGAATAGAAAACTTAAATTAGAACAGAAAAGAAAAGAATAGAAAACTTGAAATTTTCTTTTGTGTTGTTTCTGAGTTTTTAATAGAAAATGATAGAAAATTTAAAATTGAGGACATGAATTGTAATTTAAAATTTATTATATTAAAAGTTGAGGATAATATGAGAATTATAAAAATGTTACTTATTCCAATTTCTTTTCCGTTCAAATCATGCCAATTTTGGACGGAAAACTTTGGCATAAAAAGTGGCCAAGTTTTCTATCCATTTCTTTTCTTTTCCGTCTATTTAAACACTCAGAAACATAAGAATTGAAAAGAAAACTTAAATTTTCCGTCATTTTTTTTTTTTTTTTATCGTTTTTTAAAACTTCGAAAAGCAGGCGTTAAGGCGTAAAGTCTCGCTAGAACAATTACAAAAGTGTATTTTAATATATATACATTTATTCCGAATGGGTGTATTTTAATTTTAAAATAAAATTCAATGCAAATAGTGTCTCTAGAACTTCATTTGTTTGAATGGGTGGTGGATTAATTTGTAAGTTGTAACTAATTCAATTAATTTTATCAAATATTCTAATGGGTTTAGTTTGACTGTTAGGTGTGTTTAAAAGATGCATGTAAAGTTTCTTTTAAGGAGAAAGATCAGTAGTTTAATCAACAATTTTAGTGGATCATTGTTCTAATTAAACTTCTCTTCCTCTGAAGAGGTATACAATGCAGGTTGGTGAAGTGGGGAATGAAGTAGCTAGCAATGATGTGAAGAATAATATTGTTTGTGGGGGTGAAGAGGAGGCAACCAGTTCACCCTGCATAGGAGTTGACCCTATCCTAATCAAGAAATTCCCTAGCATTAATAATCATATTCCCTATGCTAATTTTCTTAAATTCATTGATTTGAATATTTTCCTACCATGTTTCATCATTTGAGTTCTTTGGTTTGTAAATCTGTTCCTTTTTATTTGTCTTTTTAGTCGGTGAAATTTGTTTATTTTTATTTGTCGTTTGTAGATTTTAAAAAAGTATTAATGATTTAATTTATCATGTTATTTCTACAATAAATATTAATTTGTTTATCTTTCATCCTTTTTAATGAATTTTAAAGAATAATATTGAGATTTTATGCTCATTTTAATCGATCAGACAAAACATTAATAACATTGCTTAATCTTTGTATTTTCTCTTGAAACGTCAAGCAGAACAGACTGTTGAATGTTACAGCTAATGAGACCAGAACCGCGCATAAGAATGTGATTAGAGGTTCGCTAACTAACTAAACTACAAGTTTCATTGTTCTATGAAATAGTTTATTGTTGTTGGGATTGACTCATACTTGTGGGGGTTGACCAATGACCACTACAACAGGGAAGTCAAGTGCAATTGGGCTTGAAAATTTATTAAGAAATTTCTTTTGTGTTTATTAATGTCTTAAGAATAATCCCGTGTCTCCCAAGACTATTTATGACGCGATGAGATTTATCCTAAATTTGGACAGCCCAGGTGATTTATTAGGATGAACGGGAAATTCAAAATCAATTGTATTTTGTTATATAGATCCACCTCATGACTAATGAGCTCATGCTATAAAAATTAGGGTTTTCTAGTTACTATAAAAATATTATTTGATATATGGATTATTACAGAATGTGTGAGATAACTAATGAATACATCAGACAAATAAAATTAGTCAAATTGATGAACCTGGGTATATCACATGTTCTTATTTTTTTGTCTTTCATATAATATCTGTGTGATTGTAATATTATTCGTGCTTAAATTTTTACAATTATGCTTGAACAAATCCTTTCAAAAAAATTAAAGTACATAAATAGAGAGAGAACATAGATAGATGAAAATGGAGATTTTGGGTCCTCCATGTGAAAATGTTACCAACTGATGGAGATATTTCCAAAATGCAGTTATGTTGGTACAGTGTATGATTAGAATTATTATGTTGGTTTTCTGTAAAGCAGACCAAACTTTGGTGAAGAAAATGACACTGTTTGACAATATAGGGAAGAACATTTATTTATGGTCTTATGGGGGTAAAAACATTACTACTATTAAATGATTGATTATTTCTGAAAAAATTGCTTGCATCAGTAACTAACAGTAAAAAAAGATGGAGGGTAAATGTCAGGGTTTAGTCAGAGTTCAGCTTGAGTGGTGTTAACATAGAGTAGAGTGGGGGCAGGTGGGCCCACTTGGTCTTCCATTGTGATGAAAGACAAATCAATACTCCACTGGTCGTAGGACATTGGTGATCCCTAAGTTCAGTTTCCATGAATTTCTTCCTTACCACCTTTAACTTTTCTATTCAAACTACAAAAGTGATAGGGAACATCCCAACATGATACATCACTTCCATCTTAGAAAATGTAATTATATTTTATGCTCATTTTACCCCAAAATATATTCGTAAAGAGTATATTTGGAGAAATAAATGAATTGAGTTGAATTGACTTACTTAGATTTAATTTATTAAATGAAATTTAAAATAAAATTTAATTGAGTTTTGTTTAGCTATTAAGTAAAACACGATTTCGAGTCAAATCTGAGCAGTTTGAATTTTTCTACCGAATATGATCCGAGTATGAACATAAAATTATAATTTGAAAAAATTTAAATAATTTATCGAATTTTCAAATTTACTTATATTTAAATCATTTATATTTTGAGTTGAGCTTGAATAGAATTTTTAATTGAGTTGATATGAATCAAGCCTGAATCGTTTAATTAATTTAGCAGTAATAAGTATATCCATGTGCATATTTCTATTGTTACATTAAAAGACATTAAATAAAATAGTAATAAAAATATTTTCTCTCCTCTCTCTATAATATTTTATCTTATTTATTTATTATTATTTTAATTTTAAGTGTATTTTTAAATGTAACACTGAATATAGACGTAGATATATCGAATCGTGAATATTTAAGTTTGAAGTGCTCTGGCCTTAATATGTGAGAGTTGGCTATTTATACATTTTCTCTTTTAATTAGATGGGTTGGGGCCAGTGGCGAAGGCACATTAGAGACCGTGGGATCAATTGACTCCACTGGAAATAAATTATTTTATAATATATGATAAATTTAAAAAATATTGAAGTGTAATAAATAAATTAACCCCATTGAAATTTTAAATTTTTTTTAATATATAGGGTTAAATTGATCAATTTTTTTTATAACTTTCTCAATTCCATATTATTTCTATTCTTAGATATATGCATCTTCCTCTAATATTTTTAAAATAAATAATAATCTAATTTATATTATTTTTATAACATAAGAAATTTAAATATTTATTACTCCCAAATTTGTGATTAGAAAGGCGTATTAGGGGTCAATAAGGTGTGTGTGTGTGTATATATATATATATATATAATGTTATTACTTATTACATTAACAATATTATAACCAAATACATATTTTACATATGCAACCGACTAAAAACACAAAATTATCTAAAAAATCGGCTCGGAGGCGCTGCCGAATAATCCCCGCCAAATTATTTATAGCATCACAATATTTTGACCCCACTGGACAAAAATCCTGACTTCGCCACCCTTGTGGGCCTTGAGGCCAACCAATGAGTCATCAATTCTTGGGTTCATATTAACTAATCTTAATAATGGGAGGGGTTAACATGAAATTAACTCTGGTCAATTGATCAATATAGTATGGACACGCAAGTTGGAAGGTGATATTTCTCAGCGTGACAATATTGTATTAGTCAATTAACCAACTTACTATGAAGTTAATTTCATGATAATTGGAATTTTAATAATGTGACACATTGTTACGTACTCTATCTTACCCTCGCCTAGAAGCTGCATAGTAAGCACCTGTTGAAGAAATCCAGATGCAGTTCCTGTTCTTTAGCAAAAGTAATTCCTGTTTACTGTCTACTGCTATTTGTTCCTATTTTTTAACTACTAGTCGCACGTTGTGCTCTCATATGTCTTTATTTTGGCTATAATCTGACCACATGAAACCCAATAAAGGACATAAGGAAATTAATTATTGTTCTCTTTTTTTTTTTCTTTATTTATCTCAAATCATTCTTTCTCTCTCTCAAATTCAACATATCATCTTGGTATCAAAGTTGGTTTTTTTTTCATGGATACTGTTGGAAAAACAAACGCGAATTCCATAATGATGTGAATGAAGCATTAGTACTTCATGAGTCGAACTTGATCAAGTGCATACAACTTTGCGAGCGGCTTTGATGAAAATACAAACCTGCACTCCACCGTAAGCTCCCACACCGGGTCCACCAGAGGTAATCCCTTGTTCAGAGGAGGAACCTCTCACCATCCACACATCACACAATCTGCATAGCGAACTGTGCACCACCATCTTCATTCAAGTGCAGCTTAGAAGTTCAATGGCGAAGATCCAATGGGATGGCTCTCTACAAGGTGAGCAATACTTGAATATCAAGGCATTGGAGTTGATCAACGGGAACAACTCGCCTCTTTTCACTTGGAGGGCATCGCACTACAGTGGCATCGTTTGTAAGACCCAAACTTTTATTAATAAAGAATAATTTTCTCGAAATATATTTTTGAATATTATGGTGTGGATTTGATATAATGTTATAGTTGTGGGTAATATTTACAAATTTTGTAAAGTAAGCAAGTAGTTATATAATATTCGATTGGTCGGGGAATATTCGTTTTAACAGGGAATATTTGTACGACGACACAATCATTGGTGGACCCTACAACGGAAGTATTGTCGTAGTTAGAAAACGATAGAATTATCTTTTTATAAAAATAATGGCGAAAGTGTTATCGTTAAAACTGTTGAACTACCCCGTAGTAAAAGTACTGATGTCTGGCGTGGTTGCATAAGAAGACACCTGTATTGATTTTTCATGATCTTGATGTGAGAAGTCACTCGGTTATACTCAATTATTACTACACGATGTCACGTGCATCATATCTCTCTATATTATTGATTCAATTATTGTCACAAAGATTATCCTCGCATTATATGATATATTATTAAATCAATAATTGAGACGACAAAGTTATTCATATTATTAAATTGCAATATTTATAATGTCTAGAAGTTACATTAAGGAGAGGTTTGGTCACCTAATCAAGCTACCAATAAGGAGAAATCCTTATATCGAAAAGCCCTCTTTCACGGGAACAATCTGTTTGTTAAATATTGTGAGTTATAATATTAATGATGAATAAGTTCGTGTTGATTAAAGATAAATTTGATAGTTCCATTGTGTTGAGATTATTAGTGTTAGTGGGAATCGACATCTATTCCGATGATAATTGATGTCTGGGGGTTATATTGATAAATCAGATAATTTATCGGATAAATGTGTAATTAATTGTTACTAATTCACATGCTTATATAACTATTTGTTCACATGTGTGTACTATTGAATCACATTCATGTACTATTAGGGGAGTTGGTGCAAGATTGATAATACTTGCATGACTAAGTTAAAAATGGAGGTATAGATAGATGTACTATACTGTAATTCTTATTTTTCACATGATTATACTATTGATTCACATGATTGAACTATTGATTCACATTATTTACTATTAGGGGAGGTGGTGCAAGTTTAATAATACTTGCAGGACTAAATTAAAAATGAAAGAAAAGTTGGAGGCATTGTACTTTAATATTTCGAGCCCCAAAACGTGCAATTATCGAAACTATATTTTCCTATAAGTAAAAGCTCATTCTTCCTTCATCTCTCACCAATTCACAAAAACTTTAGAGCAATTATTATAGAGAGAAATTACAGAGAGAAAGAAGAAGAGAAGTCTGCTACCTCATTATTCCAGTATCTAATTTTTCTAAGGTATGGGGTATTATTTCTTTCTTTCGTCTTAATGAAGAGAGCTTCTGTTATTCCATTATTTATTATTATGTTGGAATAACCTGTCTATGCGAAGTACCGCATACATGGTGAAATTCTTCTGTTATTCCATTCTTTATTATTATGTTGGAATAACTTGTCTGTCTAATCTGCGCATACATAGTGAAATTTTACATTATTCCATTCTTTATTATTATGTTGGAATAACCTGTCTATGCAAAGTACCGCATACATGGTGAAATTCTTCTGTTATTCCATTCTTTATTATTCTGTTGGAACATCTTGTATGTGCTTTATGCATGACTTGGTTCCGTTAATTTTTATTCTGTTGGAACATCTTGTCTGTGCTTTATGCATGACCTGGTTCCGTTATTTATTATTCTGTTGGAACAACCTGTCGGTGCTTTATGCATGACCTGGTTCTGTTATTTATTATTCATTGGAACATCCGTACGTGCGTTTACTGGCGACTGAATTCCGTTATTTATTATTCTATTGGAATAACTCGTCTGCATGCGATCTATCGCATGCATGGTGATTTCTTTTGTTATTCCATTCTTTATTATACTCAGTTGGTTAAAGTTTTGACTTCTATACTCCATGAAATTAGTGGAATATCCTAGATATTTGTGCTTCATCCAGTATCTTTTCATGAAAATATTCTTCTGAGCATTCTTGAATTTTACTCTACAAAGCAGTATATATCATGTTGACAATTTGGACGTTATTGGTTCCTGGATAAATTAATTCTTGAACTTGTTTTATTGAATTCTTATATCATTGTCATCATCCTCATGTTTATATTATGTTGAAAGTCATCTACATGGCACGTAGTGCATAGATGGACTTGGTATGATTATGACCGAGGATTATTCAAGATAATCATGATCGTAATGTTACAAATGATGTGGTAAAAGTCCTCATTGGACCGTAGTGCATTGATGGATGCTTGTTGGCATGATCATGACCATTGATGAATACGCCGAATATCCTTGGCCCGTAGTGCATGGAGAATTTGTGGTCGTGATACTAATGAATATCCTTGGCCAGTAGTGCGGGGATGATGTGGTTTATTTATTAAAATTTGAGTCTCGTGATTAAAGTGATGAAAAAGCTTTTAAATTATAGAAGATAGTAGATTTTATTCTCTACTTGACTCTTCAATAGATTGCTTGTTCCATGCAGCTTAAACTTGATGTTTGTTATATTTTATCGGTTTAACAACTTTGTTGAAGGCTAATGATAAATTATTACGCATTATCTTAGTCATAATATTTCTTACTGGGCTAGTTGAGCTCACCCCTTTCTTCAACTGTTCTCTTCAGGAAATGAGAACGTAGCCGAGACTAGTCGGAGAACGGAGTGACGGTCCAGATGATAACATTAGTAATCCTCACTATTCTGTTAAATAGTGTAACAATAAATGTAATGAGGACTCCATTGAGTTTGTATATTGTCTAAATGACAATATTCTTATTAAAACTCTTAGATTATATTTTGTCGTATTTTACATTTGTTGTATAATTAAGTTGTATTTGAATTTTGTACCATGTATTTGGCGACCCAAGATGGGTGATGTATACTGTTTTTGGGCGCCACATCGTTAACAAATGAAATTTCGGGGACCACTTACAGGAAGAACTCACCAAGGCGGTCTTGCTTCGCTTTGGTCCTACCGAATTCAAGACCAGTCGGAAGCTTTGTCACGTTTGAAGCAAACTACAACATTCTTCTTCTTATTAAGAGGCCTTTGAGCGACTCTCTCGCAGATCGGTAGATAAATTACCAAAAAACTTTTTGATCGGGTGTTTCATTGCGAAGCTTACGGGATGATATCCGCTTTGGATGTCAAGATCAAGCAACCTAAAACCTCGGCGGACACCATTGAGTTTCCCGATTGGTGAAAAAGCGAAACCCACTCAACGACGGCCTTCCCTCATCAATGAGAATGCGGCCGGAGGCCCTACTGCCGCGAGGAAACAATAATCCATCCACCGGGATTCTAGGACTAGCACCTAGCCAACGCTCAGGGATAGGAGCCAACACACCACCTTCTCCTTTCCGACGTATCACCAACCAAGAAGCGCGGGAACGCAGGGAGAAAGGCTTATGCTATTACTGTGATGAAAAATACTCCTTGGGCCATCGGTGCGAACGTCCCCAATTATTTATGATTGAAGATGCACCACATGTGACGCTCCCAAAATAGGTATACATCACCCATTCTGAGTTGTCAATATATGGTACAGAAATAACTACAACTTTATTATTACAACAGTAAAACTGTGAGTTTGAATACAAATATTATCTTCTAGACAATATCTATACCCAAATAAATCCTCATCATATTTATTGATACATTATTTTACAAAAATGGTGAGGACTACTGAACAACTCTCTCTAGAACCTTCATTCCATACCCCGACTAGTACTTGCTACATTCTCGCCTCCTGAGAAGAAAAATGGAACAAAAAGGAAAAGGGTGAGCTCAACTAGCCCAGTAAAGAATATTATGACTAAGATAATATACAACAAATTATCGTTAGTCTTCAACAGGGAAAAATCTGAGAGAATACATTAAACAACAAGTTTTGGATTAATATTCGCAGCGGACGTAGAGAATGAAATCTACTATAATCTATGAATTTAACAGTCCATCATCAATATTTTATCCCTGTAACATCAATCAATATTCATCTCAAATCAAATATTCATCTTTGCACTACAGAAACGAAAGATATTCATCGATCGGTCATGTTCATCTAAACACTGCTTCATCTTTGCAACTTCTACCCAAAGATATTTATCAAGAAATCATTCATCTTTGCACTTCACAGGCCCAAATATATTCAAGATATCATCATTTAGGATGAGGATGATGAAAAATATTTTAAAGAAAAAAATCCGAAGAAAACAAAAGAACAAGTATTAAGGATTCATACTTTGTTTTATCCATGTCCAAAAATACCTCAAAATAATCATAGTGGAGTAAAATTCAAGAATGATCAAAACATGGATACAATCAAAGCTAGTATCCATAATAGATATTTTGGACAAAAACAAAATTTAATTTTTACGTGAATAGTCAGATTATTAATGAATAGTCTTGAGTATCGTGAATAAGAACTCCAGACACCAAAAGTTCTAAATTTGATAAAAACTTGAGATCAATATTTCGGCGTAATGATATTGAAAGAATAACATCATTACGAAAATAACATCCTTACCTCGAAAAGACAGATCTTACTAAATTGAAACAAGATATATAGCAATAACTTGCAATCAGATATAGCAACACTCAAAAGTATACTCACAAGAATACGTTCAATATATCGAGAGAGAAAGAGAGAGAAGTTTTCAGTTTCTGATATGATTTTCAATTCTAACCTAAGCACCCTATTTATAGGAAAATGCTTAGAACACCAAAGTAGAAAATTTAATAAAATATTAATATATATTATAAATTTCCTTAGCCCACCTTTGATGATCTGAATTCAGCACATTGATAACACATGTGAGCCCACTAATTGTACAAAAAACGTTTTTCTCAAAATAATTAACTAAAACTCCCAAAAATTAATTATTTCGGAACTTCGAACTTCAATAATTCATAATAAATAGCCCTTTTATCAGAAAATTCGAATCTCGCGACTTTTTATAGGAAATTCAATTCTATACAACTTTGCGAGAAGAAAATTTTTCCAAATTCCAAAATGCAAAATTGATCGAAATCCACAAACGAAGCGATTTTACAAGCTATAATCAAATTTCTATTAATAATTGTGTCCACCAACACACAAAACATGTGTTAAACATTTAATGCCACAAAATACTCTTCCTCCTCACATACTCATATATCCCACATTCATTGTAAAAATATCATCGTTAATATATTATTAAAATAATATATTTAAATGAATTATTTTATCAGAAAAAGATAAAATATTAATTTTCAACAATTGTCACATTAAAAATTTTCTCCATCAATATCCTCATAAAATAAATATTTTCTTTATCATAATAATCAATAATTAATTATTTTAAAAATAATATTACAGAATCACATTATTGGCAACCAGGCGCCTCCTGGATAGAGGGCTTTCGAATAATGATCTCTCTCCTCTTGGTACAATGAATTAGATGACCAAACCTCTCCTTGATGTAACTTTCTAGACATTGTCAATAATGTTATCTAATAATATTATTCAGATAATATGAATTATTGCTTCGATAATGGAAAATACTATGTAACGACAATTATTGAAACAACAGCAATATAAAATATCAACGCATCAATTATTGAATCAATAAAATAAAATACTGAACAGTAATTACTGTAACCATTATTGAGTAGTGCCTTCAATAATTGGTGCAATACCGTGTGCTACTGTGCAACAACGCGTATTGCTGTGTTTTAACCACCGGGTATTCCAACAGTGTTAACGATAACAACTACGCCATTATTTTCAAACAACTTATATTTGTCGTTTTCTTCATCCAATCGCTTTTCGTTATGGGTCCCACATAAAGGTCAACCATACGTCATTTAATATTCCCAAGCGGTAAAGAATATTCCACGACCAAACGAATATTCTCGACAAAATAAATATTTTATAATCACCTGCTTATTTAAAATATTTGTGCATTTTACCCATAACTAACCACATTAATCAAATCAACCCTTAATAATTAAAAAAATAATAAATAGAGGAAAATAAATTTCATTTATCAATTATTTGGGGTCTTACACCACACATGGAGGAAGACAACACAGAGGAACCACCTAAAGAAGTAGAACTCTGAACTACTTCTACTTCAAATCTCTTTTCATGTAATTCTTTGGCGTTGAACATCCCCAAACCCTCCGGAGTTTTGGGTAAATTGAAGAACAAAAGCTTAATGGTGCTTGATCAACGAGGTAGTACCCACAACTTCATTGATCAAAACATCGCTTCTCGATTCGACTGCAGATCGTCCGGGATAAGAAGCTACATGGGTGGTTGCAAACAGAAACGGATCGAATGCACGACCAATGTCAAGGGCTCACGCTCATTATCCAAGGTATACCTATCACCGTGACTATTATGTTCTTCCCCGTGGCGACTTGCCAAGTAGTTTTAGGCGTCTGATGGTGGCGACACTTGGATCTATTGAAATGGATTATAAGCGCCTCACTATGTCCTTTCGTATGCGAAGGAACCCACTCATACCCTTCATGGACTTGATCGCACAAATGAGGATGCCAATATCGAGGTTCCGATGATAAAATTGTATGAATCGCAAGGAACGGGTTCTTCCTTGAGATAGTTCCTACCAACCCAAGTCCCAAGTTCAACCTCACCCACAGAGATCAAGAACCTTCTAGAGGAATTCTCTAAGGTCTTTGAGACTCCCAGACATTCCTCCAACACGATTGCACGATCACCGAATTCACTCAACCGGATCTGAGAACCAAATGGCGTGCGACCCTACCAATATACGTACTACTAAAAATCCAAAATTGATAAGATGGTCAAGGAGCTCCTACAGACAGGATTTATACGACCTAGTAACAGTCCTTTTTCCTCTCCAATTTTATTGGTAAAAAAAATTGATGGAATTTGGAGATTTCGTGTTGACTACCGGGCTCTCAATAAGATCACGGTGAAAGATAAGTATCCCATTCCCGTAATTGATGAACTCCTTGACGAGCTTCATGGTGCCAAGTTTTATTCAAAATTGGACCTATGATCGGGGTACCACCAGATCCGTGTGCAGGGAGAAGATATTCATAAGACAGCATTTGGAATTCTTGAGGGGCATTACGAGTTCATAGTCATGCCATTAGGACTTACCAATGCTCCAGCAACTTTTCAGAGTCTCATGAACGGCCTCTACAGGCCATACCTTCGCATGTTTATTTTGGTATTCTTTGATGACATATTAGTTTATTCACAATCTTGGGAAGAACACATCTCCCATTTACTGACCTGCTTTTCACGATTTTGCAATCTAACCGATTTGTTTACCAAGGAATCAAAATGTCATTTTGAGTCCAAAGAGTCAAGTATTTAGTGTATATTATCATTTGAAGAGGAGTGTCGGTAGATCCCGACAAAGTGGAAGCGAGTGGTGGCTTGGTCAACCCCCACCACAACGAGGAGAGCGAGAGGCTTCCTTGGGCTTCATTGCTACTATAGAAAATTTATTCGCCATTTTGGCAACATCATCGCAAATTTCAATGTAATACCCGATAAAAAAAATAAAAATAATAATAAAAAAATAAGTAGTATTTAAATACATATTTTAATTGGGCTTTTCTTATGTTTGGGTCAAATTGTATTAAATTTGTATGAACTATAATAAGTATATGGTTACATTAATTTGGGCATTTATACTAATTGGGTCTAAATTGTGTTTATGTAATTTTTAAATCCTATTAAAATAAGAAAATTAGTAAAGCATATAAAAAAAAAAGTAAACCCTAATCTTTCTCACATATATCTCTTGCGAACTAATTGAGAGAACGAGAGAAAGAAGAAGAAGTGGTATGAGAATGTAAGAATAAAGAAGAGAGATAGAGTGGCAACATAAGAACCCAAAAGAGGAATTGAATTCTCTTTGCAATACATATAAGTCTTCTTATTGAAAGCATGTGTGAATATTTTCTTTTGTTTTGTTTCAAAGGATCTTGTCTTGGATCGAAGGGCATTAGACTTCATTATATATGTAAGAAGTAATTATTAAGTGAATAGCCAACAATCATGTTTTAAAAAAAATAAATCATAAAAGTGGTTGTTATCATTATAGAATATAATAATTATATATATATATATATGTGTACATGATGTAGTAATATATATATATATATATATATATATACCAAATGGTTTACATGCAGCGGTAATTCCTTATATATATATATAGATTATATTTGATTATTTAAATTAAATTATGGTTCGTTAATTTAGGTTATATATTATTATATGTAAACTTTTGGCCATGAATCTATAAACGGAATTAGTAAATTAATTGAAGTTATGTATATTAATTTGAATTAATTAATTTTGTGGACATAATTATAAAGTTTTAATAATAAATTTAATAGTCTATTGATTTAATGATTGGATTGTAATAAAATCTTATTAAATTATTTAAATTGAACGGAGGGAATTTAAAGAGTTTTTTATTTTTGAAATATAAATTTTGGAGTATTAATAATTGATAAAAGGCGATGATTAAAGATATATTAAATAGATTATGAATTATTTTGGAATTTTTAGTTTGGGTTGTTTTTAATTTGAGGTGAATATGTTTAGGTTGCATGAATAACGTTTACGTGTTTGATATCGTTGTCAATTGAGGTAAGATTTTGTGGAGTGTCTTATAAATGGTTTGGAAGTATCGTGCGGATTAAAATACTCTTTCAAAGAATACTCTTGTTAAATTTGATTTGTTCGTTTCTTTCCTTATTTCGAATTCTATTATGATTTCACATAATTGTTTCCTGTGAAATAAATATATTAGTTTCATTTTAGAGTTGATACATATGACTTGTATTTGTACTCTTTGAATTAGGTTATCATGTTTAGTATTATTTATTTTGATAATTGTAGAAGCGATGCATGTTCTTTACCTTCCTTTTGAAACCTTGTGACTATAATTTGATTTGGTTCAACATGTACATATAGAACCCTTTTGTTGGTATTATGTCGCATGTGTTGTGACATGATATTTTTGTTAGAATATACCATAGGGTATACCTGAGCTATAACCACCTGTGGGGGTACCACAGGCACGTCGTCTTGGCACGAGAGACGTGACACATTCCGTGGCGGTGTGATTAGTCCACGGCGTCTCTATTTTGGGCTCCGGAGGAAGTGGGCCATTTGGTGTTTTGTTGTGGGAGGCGTATGGGTTAACCCTAGTTTTTTGTTCTGCGAATTGGTGATGTTGTGCCAAACACACCTATCCGATTTGCATACATTTGGATTCACGATCCAATGTGTGAGTGCCTGTGTGGCATTATTTTGACTTGCCTGTGTGGCATTGTTTTGATATGCCTGTGTGGCATTATTTTGGTTGCCTATGTGGCATCATTTGACTTGCCTGTGTAGCATTGTTTTGACTTGTCTGTGTGACAAGATATATTTCTGAGCTCAATCGGTATGAAATAACCCCAGCCATTTGTTTCAGCCTATTATTTCATTGTGTTAGTTTTTTCATTTCGTTTCAGTTCGTTTCGTCTCCTTTTAATTAATTGGATTAGTTATTTCAATTCATTATTTTCTTTACTCTT
The DNA here is from genome assembly GCA_020205605.1 of Panax ginseng. Lineage (NCBI taxonomy): Eukaryota > Viridiplantae > Streptophyta > Magnoliopsida > Apiales > Araliaceae > Panax > Panax ginseng. The sequence goes on from CM035138.1 coordinate 19,405,036, forward strand.
CTGTTTATTTCGTTAATTCTGTTGGTTCAGATATATTCTATTCAAATCTTTGGGGATTTTATTTTTTTCGTCAGAGGCAATATTTTGTCTCTATTGATTTTATATTTCAGTTGTATATCTTTTGTATCTTTATATCTCAGTCTTTGGGAAATTGGCTCATGTCTTGTTTTTCTTCCGCAGAGGGTTTAGGGTGATTCGTAGCTAGTGTGATGAGAGTATTGCCTTTGACCATCTAGGTTGTTTCGAATTTTAAGTTTTGATTATTTTGACTCTGTTTGGTGAATTGTACTTAGTACTTTATTAATGGATCACCACTATTAATATTTTGAGGTTGTTAGTGCTCTGTTTATTTATTTTGAGGTTTGTTGTGCTTTGCACGTGACCACCCTTTCCTTTTCGGGAAGGGGGTGTTACACCCACTAACCAAGCTATTGACCAAGGACAAATTCCAATGGAGTAGTGAAGCAGAAGCGGCATTCCACCAACTAAAGCATGCCCTTACCACGCCACCTACCCTGCTACGCTGCCGGACTTCTCTCAACAGTTTGTGATTGAATGTGATGCCAGGTGGAGTGGGACTCGAGTCGTTCTCACACAACAAAACCAACCCATTACCTATTTCAAAGAAGCTCTCAAAGGGTCTCAAGGTTGTACTTGTCCCACATCCCCGAAAGAGATGCTCATGATAGTCAAGGCCATTAGAAAATGGCGCCTTTATTTGCTTAGTAGGAGATTCATAGTAAAAACAGATCACCAAAGCCTTAAGTATCTGTTGGAGCAACGGATCACCACTCTTGTCCAGTCCCGTTGGTTACCTAAGCTATTGGAATATGATTACATCATTGAATATAAAAAAGGGCCCTAGAACCAGGCTGCCAATTCCTTATCTCGAATGGGTGAGCTCCAGTTTTTATCCATCTTCATTCCACATGCGGACTGGTGGCCGAAGCTCCAACAAGACGTCCGCGAAGATCCCTTTTATGCAAGCCTAGTTAGCCAGGGAGATGTCCATAAATTAGTTCTGCGAGATTGTGTTTGGTTCCGAAATGGCAAGGTATTCTTGAGTCCTAATTCTACTTTAATTCCTCTTATCTTCACAGACAGCCACTCTTCCCTTATAGGCGGCCATTTTGGGTTCCATAAAACCCTTCATCGTATCAACCAGAGTTTTATATGGCCTAAAATGAGGCAAGACGGTGAAGGACTTCCTCAAAACTTGTGCGGTGTGTCGTGAATACAAAATGCAATTTATATGGCTCTGTTTGGTATGTTTTAACCCTTCTCATACCTACTCAATCATGGGTAGATGTGGCCATGGATTTCATAGAAGGCCTTCCCATCGCCAATGGATACTCTGTCATCATGGTGATAGTTGACCGCTCCACGAAATATGCACGCTTTGTGCCAATGAAGCATCCTTTTCCTGCTTCCTCGGTTGCCCAAGCCTTTGTCACCAATGTGGTGCGATTACACGGTGTACCCGTCTCCATAGTAAGAGATCGCGATAAGGTTTTTACCAAGGCGAGTTTTTGGCAAGCATTGTTTCGCCTCCAAGGAACCAAACTCTGCATAAGTTCCATTACCACCCTCGGTGATGATGGCCAATCTAAGTCGCCAATGAACATTAGAGCAATATCTTCGTTATTTTGCGGGATCCCAACCAATAAGTGGGTAGAATGGATACCATGGGCGAATTTAGCTATAACACCTCTATCCACTCTGCAACAAAGATCACTCCTTTTTCGAGGTCATTGTCTACAATAAACCGCCGCCAAATGTAAGACCAAGAATTTTTTTTTTTATAAATAAAATGGAATTTCCTTTATTTATTATTTTGAAATAGTAAGGTTGATTTGATTAATGCGGTTAGTTATGGGTAAAATCATAAATTTTTACAAAATAAGCAAGTGGTTATAAAATATTCATTGTTGTTGGGAATATTCGTTTGGTCGTGGAATATTCAATCTGTTGGGAAATATTCGTGCGATGGCGCAACCATGTGTGGGCCCCATAACTGAAAGCGATTGGAGGAAGAAAACGACAAATATAAGTTGTTTAAAAATAATCTACAGTTATTTACCAATTAACACTTTGTTGAATTACTCGGTGGTTAAAATACGATGTCTGGCAAGTGGTGATGCAGAAGCGCACGGTATTGCAGCAATAGATTGTTGGATTATTGATTCATACGTAAGAAGGCACTACTCAATAATTATTACGGTGAGTTACCGCTCAATATTTTATTGATTCAATAATTGTTGCGTTCTTTAGTTTATATTATTATTGTTTGAATAATTGTCATCGCATGATATTTTTCATTATCCGATCAATAATTCATATTATTTGAATAATATTATCGATAACATTATTGGCAATGTCTAGAAAGTTCATCTAAGGAGAGGTTTGGTCACCTAATTGCATGCATGAAAGAAGGAGAAATCCTTATTGAAAAACCCCTCTTCTTAGAATTCGGCTCACAATCGATCTTGTGATTACAGTAATATTATTTTTAAAATAATTAATTATTGATTATTATGATAAAGAAAATATTTATTTTATGTGGATATAGATGGAGAAAATTTTTAATGTGACAATTGTTGAAAATTAATATTTTATCTTTTTCTCGATAAAATAATTCATTTAAATATATTATTTTAATAATATTAATCTGTGATATTTTTACAATGAATGTGGAATATATGAGTATATGAGGAGAAAGAGTATTTTTGTGGCATTAAATGTTTAATATATGTTTTGTGTGTCATGTGGACACAATTCTTGATAGAAAATTGATTATGTATATAAAATCGCTTCATTTATGGATTTCGGATAATTTTGTTTGGAATTTGGAAAAACTTCCTTCAAAGAAAGTTGTAGAGAATTGAATTTCCTATAAAATTCGAAGCGAGATTCAATTTTTCGACAAAAGGGCTATTTATCATGAAATATTGAAGTTAGGAGTTCAAATAATTGATTTTTGGAAGTTTTAATTATTTTATATAAGAAAACGTTTTTTGTGGTTGTTGGCACATGGGTGGTGATGTTTTTGACCAAAGAAGGCATGCTAGAGTTTTCAAAACATGTGCGTGGAATTTGGAATAAATAATAATATATTTTATTAATTTAGGCTCTTTCATGCTTAAACATTTTCCTATAAATAAAAGGCAAAGTTAGAATTGAAAATCACACCGTAAACTAAGTTTTCTCTTTTCTTTCTCTATATTATCGAAATATTCTTGTGAGTATACTTTGAGTATTGCTACATACGTCGACATTTTCCTAAGCTTATTTGTTGGTCAGTCATAATATAGGGATATTATGTGACATATTAATTTGTTTAATTAACCCTTGTTTTTATAATGATTTGAGAATGTCGATCGAGAATATTAATGCGATGGAGTAAATGAGATCGTGGAGACGCCTTCTTCACCAACGAGGAGAACGTCAACAGTTTGGCAATATTCCTCCCGTGAACAACGCCAATCGGCGCAGATGATGAACACGGGATGTTTAGAAGCTTTTGCAGCTCATGCAAAATCGATTTAGAGGAGACTCGTGTACAAAATACTGGGAGAAAATGATAAGAACGCATACGGTTTATCACGGCAAACAATTCAAAGAGTTGGGACCACCAGATTTCCATGGAAAGCCGGATCCGATCAAGCGTAAACGTGGGTCAAGCAAATTACCAAGATATTTGATGTCTTGGGATGCACGGAGAACGTAAGGTTCCATTCGCCACCTTTATGTTTCGTGGTGAAGCAGATTCTTGGTGGGAATCAGGAAGGCGTACTGACCAGATGCACTCAACATGTCTTGGGAAAGATTTGAATCGTTCAATGACAAGTACTTTCCGTAAAGTATTCGCTATATGAAGGAGGTAGAGTTTATTAGACTCGAACGTAATAACACGACGGTGTCTCAAAGACGAGGCAAAGTTCGCAGAGTTATCCAGTGTTTGCACCTCATTTGGTGGAGAATGAGGAACTAATGACGCAGATATGTTTTTGAGAGGTCTAAAACCCGAGATTCGCTAATACCTTATCTCTCATAAGTTTTCTCCGTATTCGGGATGTTGTCAACAAGGCTCGGTTATTAGAGCGAGATAGTGAGTATACTCAACCGAGGGACCACAACTGTGGTAGTCATCGAACGATGATAACCAAATGAGGAGGAAAGAATATGGATTAAAGGCGGTAACCACTCGTGTGGTAATCGTGGACATGATAATAGGAAAGGTGACTCAAGTGGAAATTTCAGAAAGAGAAGATTCAACAATGACGGAAGACATCAACAAAGAGCACCAAATACCAACAACAAATGCTAGGGGAGGAGAACGAATCGCCATTAGATGTTACAAATGCGGGAAAGAAGGACATATCACCTCAAACCGCCCACAACAATCCAAGGTATGTTATAATTGTGGAAAGGAAGGACATATCGCTCAAGATTGTACCGTGCATGTAAAACCTAGTTCAATGAAATAGTGACTCAAAAGGATATCCTGTAAAAGTCAAAGACAACGGTTCTCGGAAGAAGCGTTTATCGTGCCCGGTCAAAATGCCGAACGAAGTTAGCACGGGTTAGTTAATTATAAATTCTTGCGAAGTTTATACCTTACTAGATACCGGTTCTACCCATTCCTTTATCTCTCTTGCTTGCGTTCAACGTTTGAACTTGACTACGGAGAAATTAGACTTTGACCTATTTATGGAGACTCCGTTAGGAAAAACTTTCATTACATCCGTTGTTTAGAAATCTTGTCTGATCCAAGTTGGCACCATCACATTACCTGTTGACCTTATTTCTTTAAAGATACTTGTTTTTGATGTGATTTTAGGGATTGATTAGTTAACTACTCATCATGCCAAATTGATTGCTTTTGTAAGGTTGTTAGTTTTCATATTCCTAAGCAACCTGTTATTCGAATTCAAGCAATCAAACCATTGTAGTCAAACATTTTCATATCAAGCCATGAAGTCATTCATTTATTACGGATGTCAAGTTTTCTTAGTCCATGTTATGGATTTGAATAAAGACACGTCAGATTTGAATAATATTCCTGTTGTTATTGATTTTTCCTGACGTATTTCCTGAAGAATTTCTTGGCTTACTCCCAAAGTGTGATATTGAATTTTGTATCGACTTTGAACCCGGTACAAAACCCATTTCTAAAATCTCATATCGAATGGATCCTATTGAACTTCAGGAGTTAAAAACCCAACTATAGAAGTTGATACCCGAGCCTCCATCTTATGACTTCCTTTGTGGAATGCACAGAAGCCAGACTCTCCGTAGGGGACGCCATATTCGTGCGGTAGTAAACTGATAGGTTCTATTGTAACATGCTATCCAAGGTTGGGATATGAGTCACAGTTGAGAACAACCTAAGTCGGTAATCGAAATACGTTTCTTTCTAGGCTTAGTTGGTTATTATCGGAGATTCGTGGAAAGATTTTCTCAAATTGCTAGTCCATTAACTCAGCTGACTCGTAGAGATACAAAATTCGAATGGAGCACGGAATGTGGGAAGAGCTTCGAAGAACTTAAGAAGAGACTCATTTCGGCACATGTTCTGACCATACCATCCTCGAAAAGCGCGTGGTAGGCGACGTGTTGAGTAAAAGATCGATATATCTGACGCTGAGTACGATATTGTCAAAGACTCATCTCGTATAACTTACAAATGATGAAGATAGAGTTAAAGACTCTAGGGACTCACGTGATGATATACGAGTATAATCGACTTTAATCAATAAAGTTAAAGCTGTTCAATCTACACACCGGAGCTGATGAATTTGAAGAAGGAGATGTAAGAAGTTGTTATTCCAAAAGTGAGAATTGGCGATGTGAGGAAAGCTCAAACCTTCGATTTATTAGTTTATTTGAAATCCTCGATCGAGTAGGAACTGTGGCCTATAGACTCGTTTTACCGCCAAGTATGACGCGTGTTCATAATGTTTTTCACGTATCGATGTTACGTAAATATGTGGACGACCCGAACCACATTATTGAGTTAGAACCAGACGAGATAGTCGAAGAATTAATGTACGAGGAGGTACCTGTCAAGATCTTGGATAGGAAAGAACATGTCCTATGTACCGAGGTTATACCACAAGTTAAAGTTTTGTGGAGAAACCATGCTATTGAGGAAATGGCCTGGGAGTTGGAAACGGAAATGAAAGCGAGGTATCTTCATCTTTTCGAAACACCAGGTACGTACGTCAATTTCGAGGACGAAATTTCATAAGGAGGGGAGGTTGTAAGACCCCGAATTTTTTTTTTTTATAAATAAAATGGAATTTCCTTTATTTATTATTTTGAAATAGTAAGGGTTGATTTGATTAATATGGTTAGTTATGGGTAAAATGCGCAAATTTTACAAAATAAGCAAAGTGGTTATAAAATATTCATTGTTTGTTTGGGAATATTCGTTTGGTCGTGGAATATTAAATCTTTGTGAGAATATTCGTATAATGGCGCAACCATGTGTGGGCCCCATAACGAAAGCGATTGGAGGAAGAAACGACAAATATATAGTTGTTTAAAAATAACTGGCGTAGTTATTACTGGGTTAACACTTTGAATTACCTCGGTGGTTAAAATACGATGTCTGCGCGTGGTGGTAAAGAAAGATGGCCAGGTATTACACAAGATTGTTGAATTATTTATTCGTGACGTAAGAAGGCACTACTCAATAATTATTACATGAAGTTACTGCTCAATATTTTATTGATTCAATAATTGTTCGTTCTTTAGTTTATATTATTATTGTTTCAATAATTGTCATCGCACAATATTTTCCATTATCGGATCAATAATTCATATTATTTGAATAATATTATCAGATAACATTATTGGCAATGTCTAGAAAGTTCTGTCTAAAGAGAGGTTTGGTCACCTAATTGCTTGGCCAAGTAAGGAGAAATCCTTATTGAAAGCCCTCTTTCTTGGGAACTGCATGGTTTGTCGATCTTTGTGATTACGTAATATTATTTTTAAAATAATTAATTATTGATTATTATGATAAAGAAAATATTTATTTTATGTGGATATAGATGGAGAAAATTTTTAATGTGACAATTGTTGAAAATTAATATTTTATCTTTTCTCGATAAAATAATTCATTTAAATATATTATTTTAATAATATATTAACGGTGATATTTTTACAATGAATGTGGGATATATGAGTATATGAGGAGGAAGAGTATTTTTGTGGCATTAAATGTTTAACATATGTTTTGTGTGTTTGGTGGACACAATTCTTGATCGAAAATTGATTATGTATTATAAAATCGCTTCATTTATGGATTTCGGATAATTTTTGTTTGAATTTGGAAAACTTCCTTCCGCAAAGTTGTAGAGAATTGAATTTCCTATAAAAAGCAGAGATTCGAATTTTCTGATAAAAGGGCTATTTATCATGAATTATTGAAGTTAGAGTTCAAATAATTGATTTTGGAAGTTTTAATTATTTTATATAAGAAAAACGTTTTTGTGGTTGTTGGCACATGGGTGGCTGATGTTTTTGACCAAAGAAGGCATGCTAGAGTTTTCAAAATATGTGCGTAGGAATTTGGAATAAATAATAATATATTTTATTAATTTAGTCTCCTTTTAGCGTCTAACATTTTCCTATAAATAAAGGGCTAAGTTAGAATTGAAAATCACACCGTAAACTAAGTTTTCTCTTTCTCTCTATATTATCGAGCGTATTCTTGTGAGTATACTTTGAGTATTCTTGCTATACGATGAAGAGAGTTTCAAAGACTATACCTAAAATTAATCGGAAATACGGTTATTTTGAGGTAAGGGATGTTATTTCTTTCGCAAATGATATTATTTTCTTCAATATCATTATGCCAAAATCTTTGTTGAACTTTTTATCAAATTTAGAACTTTTTCATGTCGGGTTACTTATTCATGAGTTCTTATTAACGAGTTACTATTCACGAGTTACTATTCACGAAAGTCTTATTCACGAAGCGTGAAGATGTTTTTTGTGAAATTTCTATCTTTTTGTGCTTGGGGTTACTATTCACGATACTCTGCACTATTCACGAATCACGACACTATTCAATCTAAAAATGAAAATTTTTCTTTTGTCCAAGATGTCTATTTTGGCTACTATCTTTGATTGTATCCATCTTTTGATCGTTATTTTTGAGTTCGCTTCAAAATCGCTTTATTATGAAGTATTATCGATCTTGGATAAACTGCTGTACTTAATCCCTAATATTTGTCCTTCTATCTCACTAGATTCGTTTCTTAAAAATATTTTTCATCATCATCGGTCCTTAATGGTGATACTTGATGAATATCTTTAGCTTTGTGAGTGCAAAGATGAACGATTAATCGATGAATATCTTTGGCCAGAGTCTGAAGATGAACAGTGTTGAGATGAACATGACCAACCGGGTGATTTAAATGAATATCTTTGGCCAGTAGTGCAAAGATGAATATTGATTGTTGTTACTGTGGATAAAATATTGATGATGGACTTTTAAACCATAGAAGATAAAGTAGAATTCTTTTTCTACGTGACTCTTCTAATGGATTGCTGTTTCCGCTACATTTGTTGATCTAAAACTTGTTGTCTATTGTATTCTATTAGATTTTTTCCTGTTGAAGACTAACGATAATTTATTGTATATTATCTTAGTCATAATATTCTTTACTGGGCTAGTTGAGCTCACCCTTTTCCTTGTTGTTCCATTTTCTTCTCAGGAGGTGAGAACATAACAGATCGAGCGAGTGGGTATGGAATGAAGGTTCGAGAGAGTTGTTTAGTAGTCCTCACCATTTTGTAAAATAATGTATCAATAATTATGATGGGGATTTATTTGCGTGTGGATATTGTCTAAACGATAATATCTCGTATTTAAACTCATTAAGATGTATTGTCGTATTTCACACGACATTTGTATTATTGAAGTTGTAGTTATTTCGCATACCATGTATTTGGCGACTCGAATGGGTTGGGTGGAATGGACCTATTTTGGGGGCGCCACGGTTGGTATCGTAGCTTAGGATATGATCTCCGGCGAGAGATGGGGAATAGAAATAGGAGGGAGAGATGAGTAAATCCTTCGCTAAAGTGTGTCCCGCCTAAGCTTATTTGTTGGTCAGTCATAATATAAGGATATTATGTGATATGTTAATTTCTTTAATTAACCCTTGTTTTATAATGATGATTTGAGAATGTCGATTGAGAATATTAACAATGGAGTAAATGAGATCGTGGAGACGCCTTGGTCTTTCACCAACGAGGAGAACGTGCAACAGTCGGCAATATTCCTCCCGTGAACAACGCCAATCGAGCGAGATGATGAACGACGGGGATGTTTAGAAGCTTTTTGCGCTTCATGCAAAATCGATTTGGGAGACTCGTGTACAAAATACGGGAGGAAATGATAATGCTTGCGGTTTGTCACGGCCAAACAATTCAAAGAGTTGGGACCACCGATTTCCATGGAAAGCCGGATCCGATCAAGGCGTAAACGTGGGTCAAGCAAATTACCAAGATATTTGATGTCTTGGGATGCACGGAGGAATGAAGGTTCCATTCGCCACCTTTATGTTTCGTGGTGAAGCAGATTCATCGGTGGGAATCGCAGGCGTACTCCACCAGATGCACTCAACATGTCTTGGGAAAGATTTCAGAATCGTTTCAATAGCAAGTACTTTCCGTAAAGTATTCGCTATATGAAGGAGGTAGAGTTTATTAGACTCGAACGTAACAACATGATTTTGTCTCAATGCGAGGCAAAGTTCGCAGAGAGTTATCCGTGTTTGCACCTCATTTGGTGGAGAATGAGGAACGAATGACGCGTATGTTTTTTGAGAGGTCTAAAACCCGAGATTCGTCAATACCTTATCTCTCATAAGTTTTCTCTCAGATTTAGATGTTGTCAACAAGGCTCGATTATTAGAAATGAGATAGTGAGTACTCAACCGAGGGACCACAACCTGTAGTAGTCATCGAACGATGATAACCAAATGAGGAGGAAAGAATATGGACAAAGGCGTAACCACTCGTGGTAATCGTGGACATGATAATAGGAAAGGTGACTCAAGTGGAAATTTCAGAAAGAGAAGATTCAACAATGATGGGAAGACATCAACAGTAGCACCAGCGCCAACAACAAATGCTAGGGGAGGAGAACGACCGCCAGTTAGATGTTACAAATGCGGGAAAGAAGGACATATAGTCCAAACTGCCCACAACAATCCAAGGTATGTTATAATTGTGGAAATGAAGGACATATCGCTCAAGATTGTACCGTAGCGAAACCTAGTTCAACGGGAATAGTGACTCAAAAGGATATCCCAGAAAAGTCAAAGACAACGGTTCCTGGAAGAGCGTTTATCGTGACCGGTCAAAATGCGAGGAACCCGAACGAAGTTAACACGGGTTAGTTAATTATAAATTCTTGCGAAGTTTATACCTTACTAGATACCGGTTCTACCCATTCCTTTATCTCTCTTGCTTGCGTTCAACGTTTGAACTTGACTACGGAGAAATTAGACTTTGACCTATTTATGGAGACTCCGTTAGGAAAAACTTTCATTACATCCGTTGTTTAGAAATCTTGTCTGATCCAAGTTGGCACCATCACATTACCTGTTGACCTTATTTCTTTAAAGATACTTGCTTTTGATGTGATTTTAGGGATTGATTGGTTAACTACTCATCATGCCAAATTGATTGCTTTTGTAAGGTTGTTAGTTTTCATATTCCTAAGCAACCTGTTATTCGAATTCAAGCAATCAAACCATTGTAGTCAAACATTTTCATATCAAGCCATGAAGTCATTCATTTATTACTTGGATGTCAAGTTTTCTTAGTCCATGTTATGGATTTGAATAAAGACACGCCGATTTGAATAATATTCCTGTTGTTATTGATTTTTCCCGACGTATTTCAAGAATTTCTTGGCTTACTCCCAAAGTGTGATATTGAATTTTGTATCGACTTTGAACCCAGACAAAACCCATTTCTAAAATCTCATATCGAATGGATCCTATTGAACTTCAGAGTTAAAAACCCAACTATAGAAGTTGATACCCGAGCCTCCATCTTATGACTTCCTTTGTGGAATGCACAGAAGCCAGACTCTCCGTAGGGGACGCCATATTCGTGCGGTAGTAAACTGATAGGTTCTATTGTAACATGCTATCCAAGGTTGGGATATGAGTCACAGTTGAGAACAACCTAAGTCTCAGAATCGAAATACGTAGCTTTCAGGCTTAGTTGGTTATTATCGGAGATTCGTGGAAAGATTTTCTCAAATTGCTAGTCCATTAACTCAAATTGACTCAGAGAGATACAAAATTCGAATGGAGCACTGGAATGTGGGAAGAGCTTCAAGAACTTAAGAAGAGACTCATTTCGGCACATGTTCTGACCATACCATCCTGGAAAAGCGAACGTGGTAGCTGACGTGTTGAGTAAAAGATCGTATACGAGTACGAGTACGATATTGTCAAAGACTCATCTCGTATAACTTACAAATGATGAAGATAGAGTTAAAGACTCTAGGGACTCACGTGATGATATACGAGTATAATCGACTTTAATCAATAAAGTTAAAGCTGTTCAATCTACACACCGGAGCTGATGAATTTGAAGAAGGAGATGTAAGAAGTTGTTATTCCAAAAGTGAGAATTGGCGATGTGAGGAAAGCTCAAACCTTCGATTTCTAAGTTTATTTGAAATCCTCGATTGAGTAGGAACTGTGGCCTATAGACTCGTTTTACCGCCAAGTATGACGCGTGTTCATAACGTTTTTCACGTATCGATGTTACGTAAATATGTGGACGACCCGAACCACATTATTGAGTTAGAACCAGACGAGATAGCCGAAGAATTAATGTACGAGGAGGTACCGGTCAAGATCTTGGATAGGAAAGAACATGTCCTATGTACCGAGGTTATACCACAAGTTAAAGTTTTGTGGAGAAACCATGCTATTGAGGAAATGACTTGGGAGTTGGAAACGGAAATGAAAGCGAGGTATCTTCATCTTTTCGAAACACCAGGTACGTACGTCAATTTCGAGGATGAAATTTCATAAGGAGGGGAGGTTGTAAGACCTCGAATTTTTTTTTTTTATAAATAAAATGGAATTTCCTTTATTTATTATTTTGAAATAGTAAGGGTTGATTTGATTAATGTGGTTAGTTATGGGTAAAATGCTCAAATTTTACAAAATAAGCAAGTGGTTATAAAATATTCATTATTGTTTGGAATATTCGTTTGGTCGTGGAATATTCAGATCACTTTCGGAGAATATTAAATGCGATGGCGCAGCGACCATGTGTGGGCCCCATAACGTAAAAGCGATTGGAGGAAGAAACGACAAATATAAGTTGTTTAAAAATAATCTACAGTAGTTATTCTGAAGTTAACACCGTTGAATTACCCGGTGGTTAAAATACAATGAATACGGCGTGGTGGTAAAGAGATATTACCAGTATTGCATGAAGATTGTTGAATTATTTATTCAATGCGTAAGAAGGCACTACTCAATAATTATTACGAGAGTTATCGCTCAATATTTTATTGATTCAATAATTGTTGCGTTGCTAGGTTATATTATTATTGTTTCAATAATTGTCATCGCACAAAGATTTTCCATTATCGGATCAATAATTCATATTATTTGAATAATATTATCGAGATAACATTATTGGCAATGTCTAGAAAGTTCTGCTCTAAAGAGAGGTTTGGTCACCTAATTGCGCCGCCAAGAAGAGAAATCCTTATTGGAAAGCCCTCTTTCTTGGGAACGACATACGGTCATCAAGATCGTGATTCTGTAATATTATTTTAAAATAATTAATTATTGATTATTATGATAAAGAAAATATTTATTTTATGTGGATATAGATGGAGAAAATTTTTAATGTGACAATTGTTGAAAATTAATATTTTATCTTTTTCCGATAAAATAATTCATTTAAATATATTATTTTAATAATATATTAACTAGTGATATTTTACAATGAATGTGTGGAATATATGAGTATATGAGGAGGAAGAGTATTTTTGTGGCATTAAATGTTTAATATATGTTTTGTGTGTTTGTGGACACAATTCTTGACCGAAAATTGATTATGTATATAAAATCGCTCATTTATGGATTTCTGATAATTTTAGTTTGGAATTTGGAAAACTTCCTTCGCAAAGTTGTAGAGAATTGAATTTCCTATAAAAAGTCATGAGATTCAATTTTCTCGACAAAAGGACTATTTATCATGAATTATTAAAGTTCCTGAGTTCAAATAATTGATTTTTGGAAGTTTTAATTATTTTATATAAGAAAAACGTTTTTGTGGTTGTTGGCACATGGGTGGCTGATGTTTTTGACCAAAGAAGGCATGCTAGAGTTTTCAAAACATGTGCGAGGAATTTGGAATAAATAATAATATATTTTATTAATTTAGTCTCTTTCATGCTTCTAACATTTTCCTATAAATAGAGGGCTAAGTTAGAATTGAAAATCACACCGTAAACTAAGTTTTCTTTCTCTCTATATTATCGAGCGTATTCTTGTGAGTAAACTTTGAGTATTGCTATATCTGGTGCGAAGTTTCACAAACCTATATCTCAAATTCAAATCGTAAGTACGGTTATTTTGAGGTAAGGATGTTATTTCTTTTTCAGCAATGATATTATTTTCTTCAATATCATTATGCCAAAATCTTTGTTGAACTTTTATCAAATTTGGAACTTTTTCATGTCAAGTTACTATTCATGAGTTCATTATTAACGAGTTACTATTCACGATTACTATTCACGAATCTACTATTCACGGCGTGAAGATGTTTTTTTGTGAAATTTCTATCTTTTGTGCCGGGGTTACTATTCACGATATCTGCAGACTATTCACGAATCATTTACACTATTCACCGAAAAATGAAAATTTTTCTTTTTGTCCAAGATGTCTATTTTGGCTACTATCTTTGATTGTATCCATGTTTTGATCGTTATTTTTGAGTTCTGCTTCAAAATCGTTTATTATGAAGTATTATCGATCTTGGATAAACTGTTGTACGAATCCCTAATATTTGTCCTTCTATCTCACTGGATTCGTTCTTAAAAATATTTTTCATCATCATCGGTCCTTAATGGTGATACTTGATGAATATCTTTGGCCTGTAGTGCAAAGATGAACGATTAACTGATGAATATCTTTGGCCTGTAGTGCAAAGATGAACAGGTGTTGAGATGAACATGACCAACTGGTGATTTAAATGAATATCTTTGGCCTGTAGTGCAAAGATGAATATTGATTGTTGTTACAGGGATAAAATATTGATGATGGACTTTTAAACCATGTAAGACGTGAGAATTCTTTTTCTACGTGACTCTTCTAATGGATTGTTTATTTCACCGTGCATTTGTTGATCTAAAACTTGTTGTCTATTGTATTCTATTAGATTTTTTCCCTCAAGACTAACGATAATTTATTGTATATTATCTTAGTCATAATATTCTTTACCGGGCTAGTTGAGCTCACCCTTTCCTTGTTGTTCCATTTTCTTCTCGGAGGTGAGAATATAATGAGATCGAGTCTGGGTATGGAATGAAGGTTCTAGAGAGAGTTGTTTAGTAGTCCTCACCATTTTTGTAAAATAATGTATCAATAATTATGATGGGAATTTATTTGCGTGTGGATATTGTCTAAACTAAGAATATCTCGTATTTAAACTCACAAAGATGTATTGTCGATTTCACACGACATTTGTATTATTAAGTTGTAGTTATTTCTATACCATGTATTTGGCGACTCGAAATGGGTTGGGTGGAATGGACCTATTTTTGGGCGCGTACACCAAACCTATCGACATACATTTCTGGGACGGCCAGTAGACAGTGTGGGTGAATATCTCCAAGATAGGGATCGAATTCTAAGGAACTCCTAAGACAATCTGCGACTTGCTCAGAACGAATGATGACCCAGCCAATCAAAGATAAAGCGTGAGGTTTTGTTTAATATAGGGGACTATGTCTACCTCAAACTCCAACCTTACCGCTGCACTTACATTGCATTTCATTGTGGTCTCTCAAGTCATCCCCTCGCTTCTATGGGCCCTACAGAGTGCTTGAAAGCGGAGTCGGACCAGAGACTACAAGCTAGAGTTGCCACCGATCATTGATCCATGATACCTTCCATGTTAGTCTCTTGCGTAAACACTTGGGCCCTATTGCTCCCACCTCCCAAGTTCTTCCTCCAATGGCGAGATGATTCTACTATTCTCCCTCAACCAGAATCCATTTTGGCTCAACGAGAAGTACAAAAATGAAAATACCGGTCGAAATCCGAGGTTTTGATCAAATGGATTGGCACCTCAGTCGAGGACGCTACCTGGGAAACTGAATGGCGATTCCGGAAGGCTTACCCCAATTTTTGTCCTTGAGGACAAGGACCATTTGAGTGGGGGGGGGGCTTACGTATTCTATCTTACCCTCGCCTAGAAGCTGCATAGTAAGCACCTGTTGAAGAAGTCCAGATGCAGTTTCTGTTCTTTAGCAAAAGTAATTCCTGTTTACCTAGTCTACTGCTATTTGTTCCTATTTTTTAACTACTAGCTGCACGTTGTGCTCTCATGTGCTGTTTTGGCTATAAATACAGCCACATAAAACCCAATAAAAGACATAAGGAAATTAATTATTGTTCTCTTTCTTTTTTTTCTTTCTTTATCTCCGTCTCATTTTTTCTCTCTCCAAATTCAACATATCATACATACACTATCATTGATAATCATTTTATGTCTTAAGTAATTTTTCAAAATTAACTACTCCGTTAAAAATCAACATACATTACTTTGACAATTGAACAATTATCCAAATAAATGTGTACGTTCTCGGTGGACGGACTCATGTGCCTAGCTAGTTCTTACAACATTAATAAATAAAAATTCATTCACTCAATTAAAAATATTCAAATTACGTGTATAATAGAGCAGAAGATATTTACTCGACCTAAATATAAAATCTGTTGTAACTTTTTATGTTTAAAATAGAAAAATAAAAAATAATCAAGAAATAATTATTGTAGACATGAAACTCCAAACAGAAAACAAATTACTCGGAAGAAAGAAAGAAGATGAGATTTAAACCTAAAGGGGGAAAACAAAATCTCATAAAAAGTAGGGGAAAAAATCTAAGAAAGGAGGAAATAACAATGAATGTAACAAGGAAATTAAACAAAGTCCCCTAATTTAACTTAACTTAATTATGTAATCCTTCTGTACTATAATAAACGTTTTAATTTGTCTTTTATAATTAAATTGACTATTTTAAAATTATTATATATATATATATATATATAAATTTTAAATTCTGAAAGTTGACACTAGTAATAAATTTATGATCATAATTACTTGGCGTGTTTTTTTTTTTAAATTTATTAATTTAAAAATAGTCAATTTGACCATAAAAATCAAATTAAAACATTTATTATAGGACGAAAGCATGACCATTCCTGAGCACGTACGTGAGGGATGACCCGGGCCTCCGATCATGGGGCCCAGTTATATATATATATATATATATATATATATATATATATATATATGACTTTATTAAGAGAAATAGAATCAGCCATTAAAATTTTTTGGAGTTTATAAAAGTTTGGGATTGCTTTTCTAATGTTACAATTGCTTTCAAGGTATTACTAATTATTCATGTGACAGTGACATCTGTTGAAAGAAAATTTTCAAAGTTAAAATTGTTAAAAAAATTACTTGCGGTGGACTATGACGCAAGAAATGTTAGATGTGTTCGCAACCATGTACATCGAGAAGGATATGCTGGACAAATTTAATTTTGAACATTTGATTGAAGTTTTTGCTTCTAAGAATATTTGAAGAAGTATCTTTTAATAAATGTATTCTAATATATTTTGTTGTAGTCGAAGTTCTCATATATTTTGTTGTAATTGAAATTCTCATATATTTAGTTGTAGTCGAACTATTATGTTTTAAGTTTCAAAAAGATATTTTTTTAAATACAATTAATTGTATTTTTTATTTATTTATTTTTATTCTTTTTTTTTACTAAAGATAATATTTCGAAAATAATCTCATTTTTATTTTTGGTCCTAAGCCATCAAAATCTCAAGAAGTGTCTTGGACGGAAGTGGTTAGTATGAAGTTTATTTTGGGATAAGTTGGTCAATTGATCAATAAAATATTGACACGTAGACGAGATTGTATGTGTGTCAGTATTCTATTGGTCAATTGATCAACTTATCAAAAAATTAATTTTATGCTAACCGGATCCGTCGTGAACGGAGGGAGTATTTCCCACCAATTTATTTGTTCCATAAATATCTCTATCCTCTCTTATGTGCTACAGTCCAAGAGGTCATTGGCAACGTCGCTGAACAAGCAGATACATACAAAATCCACCTCAAAAATACGTAGACAAACATGCGTGTTTACATCTCCACCATATTTTTAAATGAAAAATGGAAAAATATATATATTTGTAATTAGAGAGAAGCTAGCCATGCATTTACTTTGGTGACAAGAAGTTTAATTCGCTCCATTTTTTGTTCTTGGCCCTTAGTGTAAAAGTTTTATGAAGTTGTTTTAGATAAATAGGTGGCATCATGCTTTTAAAAATTTAACTAGAATCCAATTAATACTCCTTCCGTTACGAGATTAGACATACAATTTGACTTTTGATCAGATCATATCACGGCATATTAATTAAAATTTGAAATTAATACGACTCATAAAAATTTAAAATAAAATAAATTTTATAATTAATAATTTTTGTTATATACTATACAATTATAATTATTATATTGATTAAAATTAAATAAATTTATATCAATTTAAAATTTAATATCTATTCGTTTGACTTCAAATACAAATTGTGTCTTTAGTTTCTGAACAGAGGGAGTATTTGATACTCCCTTGAATTTGCTATAAATTAACTAGAATAAATTTAACCATTCTAAACAGTATGCTTAAACCTATATCTTTTGTAGCAAAAATTATGTGTACAATGCAATTGTTCTTTTTTAGATTAATTTGCTCTTAATTCTTATCAAGAAAAAAGGAGGACACAAATATATATATACTCTTAGACAATTAGCTTTGGTACGATAGATTGTCGTAGCACAGCACACAATATTTTAATGACAAAAAGAACATTTTTTTTAAAGAGAAAACACAATTATTATGACCCATAATTTTTTTGACTTATATAATTTGTAAAAATATACTAATGGGGTATTTAATTTGTAATAATATTAACAATGATGTAAACACAATATATAGAAGTATTATCTAAGGGACATGAGCTCCTCACATAAAAATAAGATCCACCTTATTTTCTTATGAAAAAAAATTATATAAAAATATTAAAATTACATATGAAACCCTATAATCTATGTAGTATCATTATTTTATCTACCTATGACCATTAAATGTATTACTACTATCATATCATACGGGATTTTTTTTTTTTAAACAAGCTAAAAAAAAAGTTTAATATTTTATAGAACTTGAATTTTTACATAATACAGTATTTTAGGTGTGATTTGGATACATATAATAAAAGCAGTGCAGACAGATTAAACTTTTTTTAGTCATTTAAAAAAAAAAATCCTCATTTTAACAAAATACGGACTCCTGCTCGATCCTATATATATATATATATATATATATATATATATATATATATATATATATATATATATATATATTATCGAGAAAATTTCTAAAGCGAGCATTAAAGAAGCGAACCAAAGATTTAACCGTCGTCTTTGGTGTCTATGGCGATAGTTTCGGCCATTAAGCTTAAAGACTACGTGGCTATGGCGACGGATCGAACTGTCATGGCCATACCATTAAGCAACGATTAAATGCTTTGATTCGCTTCTTTAAAGTTTTCTTTAGAGAGCAGAATATATATATTTTGTAACCTTCATCTCACAAAGTCCGCCCATTAATTTGTCTTATATGCACCACCATTTCGGGACTGATGACAATAAAAAGGACCATTACAATATTAAGCTTTAGTTTCCGGATTAATCTTCCCCCAAGAAGAAGCTATTAACGTACTTATACAACCATAATGAATGTTGGTGGCGCCACCCAGCAGAAGAAGACCTCCCTGTTCAGTCCGGGGCGTTCGCCGGTGGCCGGTAATAGTTCTCCGGCAAATAATAATAAGCAGGAGAAGAGTAGCAGCATTTTATCAGCCTCGCCAAACCATTCAAGCAGCTCATCGTCATGTTGCCGAGGGTTCACTGACTGCAAGATATTGGAGCCTAGTGTTGTTAAACAACCACGCCAACTTTCTCCCAAGCCCAACCAACAGGTATATATATATATATATATATATATATATATATATATATATATATATATAAAAATGTCCATTATTATTTAAATCTATTTTTACTTGGCAAAAAAAAAAATTCCATTACATGCTTGCAAATTCTTTGGCTTGGCCCAAATAATACGATGAGAATATTACGAGTATTGACCCAAATAATGAATAATTGATTCTCATTTCCAATGTCTCTTATTATTTCATCATCATCAAAGGGGAGGGGGAATTAATTCCAGGTACTCTTGCATAGCAAAGGCATGGTGATACCAACCAGTCAAAGACGGTTGGTTATATAATCTATAGTTTGATTTTATACTCTTTCCATAACTTATTTGACTTTTGACTTTCTTTGCACGTTAAAATTTGTCTAAATATCAATTCCACATTTACTTTTGGTATCCTTTTCAATGTTAAAAACTTTTAGACTAAAGTTATAACTAGGAAAAAAATCACTACTAAAAAAATAGTCATTTGTGATGGCTAAAATCCATCACAAAAAATAAAAAAAATCATCATAAAAGATTTACATGATAACTTTAAGCATCACAATGCCCTCTTGTATACACCCATACTGAAAGATTTTACATGATGATTTTGACAATCACGCAAACGCTTAGTGCTTTTGTGATGATTAATAAAATCACATTAAGACGTAATCTATTGTGATTGTCAAAGTCGTCACAAAAAAAACAAGATTTTAGGAATCAAAGCTAAGAACGAGAATCTCTATTTACGTATAATTTATATCACTACATTAATTGTATCAAATGATACTTGTAGTATTCGAACACTCTAGCTCCGCATCTGCAAACTAAATAACGAGTATTACCACTACACCAAAGTCCAGATCATGATTATAATTTTAAAACAAAATGAAAAGGGAACATATGTGAGTTGACTTACTAAACAAAATTACTTTCACATAAGTTTTGGTGATTGCAATGGCAGTTACAAATATTCTATAATGATGGTAAAATTAGTCATCATTGAGAGCCATCATATATTTTATTGTTTTGTGATGGTTTGAAAATTGCATCACAAAATACATTCTTTTTGTAATTGCAAATAAAAGTCGTCACAAAAATCTATCTTTTTTAATGATTGTCATGGCCATCATAAAATATTGTTTTGGTTATTTCTTAAATTAAAATATTAGTGATAGCTTAAATGCAATCACGAAAAAGGTATATATATCTATAAGTGAAGACTTAATGCGTCACAAAAAGAAAATTTATTTTGCATGAAAAATTTGGTGTGATTGACATAACCATCACACTTATAATACATTGATCGTAATATTAGTCATCACTAAGAGCCATCATATATAATATTATTTTGTGATTGTTTAAAAAGTCCATCACAAATTATTATTATTTGTGATTGTTTTTAAAAATTATCATAAAGTTCTGTCACGTATTTTTATTTTTCTAATAGTGAAAGTAATAAAAATTTAAATTCAAAAATTAAAATGAGACTCGCTTTGGGACGTGTATATATCATGTATGATTTATATATGCATGTTTGCAAGTACTTCTTGGAGTACTCATGAATCAAAGCATATATAATAATTCTGAATGAACATGATATGCATGTTCTCATTTATGTAATATATAATTCTTGAATGAACATGCGTTGAACATATATAGCATATTTGTTGTAATAACAATTTAATATTTAGCTGAAAATGTGAATTAAGGTGGTAGAACTAGAAAGTGAGCTGGGAAAGCAGAAGGAACTGAAGGCCACGTACAAGATGAGGATGGAAAGAACACAAGATTATCTAAGGTATTGTCTTCAAATAGCTCAAGACAAAGGTTTCTTGGATATTATACTCAACAACAACAACAAAGACATTAACATCGATGGCGCTACCACGAATCTTCCAACGCCACCACCACCGGTGCATCACCATTCTGATCTTTCAGCCGTCATAGAACAAGCCAAGAAGAACGGGTGGTACATTGAACCAAACGAGGTACATATGGGTTTTTCCACATCACATCTAAGAAAGTAAGCAATTTAGAAACACATGTATTTGGTGCCCTCATAATAATAGTCTTTAACTGAAAATTAAAGTATTTTTTAGAATTTACATGTTTAAAATATGATTTACATACATTATCGGTAAATATCAACCTGTATTTCAGCCCAGAAATTGATCGGACTGGGCAAAAGAGAACAAGATAATCTTTTTAAAAGACTTTTGAGTCAAGTTAGTTAACGTGGATTATTGATTTCTAAACTTTGAGGTGAAAATTGAAATAAGTGTATGTTTTGGGACACACTTTTGTCATTTGTCCTTCACAAAATCCTAAATTACTTATTTCCTTGAACATAACAAAATTTTCCTTTAATTATATAACTTGATTGTCTGAAAATGAGTCCTATTTTTAAAAAAATATGCATTTTAAAGAAAATACTCAACAATTTAAAATAGCAATATTTATATACTGATATTATATGAAATCTAAGTTTGAGCATGATTCATTTAGGGAAAATTTCAAGCACTATGGATTATAATGTCTTTTAGTTTGTTTTTAAAGAGGAGACTCTCATTTTGTGACGCAAAAAATTAAAAATATTATAAGATACATGTAACAATATATATATACCACTATAATTGTCATATATGTACACTCTGGAATTAAATAGGAATGAATTGTGCAAAAACATGTATTAACTTGTGGCTTGTGCAGATTGAATTGCACGAAAAAGTAGGTCAAGGGAGCACTGCAGACATATACAAAGGCATATGGAGAGGACTTGACGTAGCAGTAAAATGCATAAACCCCGATTTCTTCGAATCAAACGAGCATGGCATTAGCTTCTTCGCTCAAGAAGTCGAAACTCTATCAAGACAACGCCACCGGTTCGTGCTCCATCTAATGGGCGCGTGCCTAGACCCGCCTTTCCACGGCTGGGTCGTCACCGAGTTCTTGAGCACTACATTGAAGGAATGGATGCACCTGACCGGATGGCCGGAGGAAAGAAAGAACGAAGATACCGCCGCTTTTAGGGAGAGAGAGTTACAAAGGCACTTGAGATTTCTCGTGCCATGCAAGATATCTTCATGAACACAAGCCTATGATCATTCATAGGATTTGAAGCCCAATAATGTTTTCTTGGATGATGCATTCCATGTTAGAGTTATGGATTTTGGACATGCTCGGTTTTTTGATCGATGGTGAAAAGGCACTCACCCAAGTGAAAACAGTAAGTACTTAATTGATTGACCATTTTTCAACATTGTGACAATCCTAAAGTTATAGAATTAATCCGGTGAAGTTAAAATTTGTTAGGTCACATGTCACGGCTATAAAAAAAATGTTGTATATCAATTACTAACATTTAAACATTATACTTTAAACATTATATCAATTACTGACTATTCAAGTATGGTATAACTTATGGAACTAACATTTTTATTTATGACAATATATATCAATTACTAACATTTAAACATTATATATACTTTAAAGTTGCATATTTATTTTTCTCTAATTTTATAGGAACATACGTATACATGGCTCCGGAGGTGATCAGATGTGAGCCTTACAACGAAAAATGTGATGTCTATAGCTTTGGGATTATACTTAACGAGCTCGTAAGTGGTGAACATCCCTACATTGAGACAGATTATGGTCCTTCAAGAGTACGTATATAAAATTAAATTAGTATATTATAAGGCGTTTTTGTAATTAATAAATATATTTAATTACATGCATTATTATTTTTGTGGACAGATAGCTTTGGAAGTTGCAGAGGGTAAGTTAAGGCCAGCAATTATAGAGCAGCAAGATGAAGAACTGAATGAACTCATACAACTTTCATGGGATGAAGATGCTGCAAATAGGCCTACATTTGCAGTAATTACTTGTCGTCTGCGAAAGATTCAGAAGAGACGATTAATTTATGCAATTAGTTAGCTATATATATATATATATATATATATATATATATAATGAGAATGACAAAATTATTGATTGTTCTTGATGAAAGAAATTCAGGTGAAATAGGCCGCGTTATATACTAATAAAAACGTAATGACAAATAATAAAAATTTTGTGAAATAAAATAAAAATATATCTTAAATTTTAGAACAAATTGAAACATGGAATAATATAGAGAAGCCGTATACAACCATTGTTGACAATAGATTTCTTAAATTAATTTAAATATGTCGGAGAATTTTCTTTATTTCATTTTTATGAGATCTAAATTAATTTTGGTACAAAGACGTGGTGACATTGCTAGTAGTAGCATCACTATTACAGCAACCATTGCATACTGGTCTACTCCGGTAAAAGGAGCAAAGGCAACACCTTCCACTCGGACATGAATTGTCGCACACTGCACCACACATTTAAACTAATTAGATTCATCAATACAAAATAATTATTATAAAAATCCTCGCATAAACCAAACAAAGGGAATTTTGTCGTCTTAGAAGAATTTTGTTTTTACGTTTTTATATATATTTATGAGAAGAAATTAATTATTTTCTATTTTTTTATCTAAAAAAATAGAATAATTGAGAGAGTGAATGAACTTATTTGACTCACAAACACAATTGTTGGGGCTCAAATGCACCGCACCAAAATTGGTGTTATGCATTTGGACCTTAAAACATACTAAATTTTGCCATTAGCTTATCACCTTCGTAATTTGGATTTTCAGAAATATCAATGTCGTAAAAGGCGGGAATCCGTTTAACTGCTGCCTCCGACTGATGATAAGAAATAGAGAACAAAATCAAGAAAATGCAGCAGAGAAGAAGCCTTGAAGGTGCCATTGTTTTGTAGATGAGCTCGCCTCACTATATGGAATATAGAGTCTTATTGTTGGTTCTCTCTGCCTTAAAATAGTTCTTCTTTATATAGGAGAACAAATAGGAAGCATTTGAGCAATTAATAAATCTGATTCATAGTGCATTTAATTGTATTGACTAAAAACATTAAATTAGATAAGATTTTTGTTGATTATTGATAAGTAGAAATGTTTTTGAAAATAAATCTTATCGGTATTTATTGAGAATTGATATTTCCACAAGTAAAAATAAATGTTAGTTCCACAAGGTCCTCCTCACAAGAATAGTGAGTGGAATCCACTCTTATGTGAGAGAGATCCTGTGAAACTAACATTTTCACTTGTTAAAATATCAATTCTTTATTTAATTGGCAAGTTGTATGTGACAAAACAAATTTAACAAGTTAAGTACTCATTCCGTCCCATAATATATGATGTTTTAAGTGATTTTATTTGTTCAAAATTATTTGATGTTTTAAAAAATCTAGGAGCATTAATTATAATCTTTTCAAAATTACCCCTCATTACTCCTCCTTCAATATCCATATGCTTTTAACTCTTTTTCTCTCCTTATCAACATAAAAGGTAGTATTATAGACAAATGATACTATATTTAATGTTATAAAATTATTTTTTTAATGGTTGTACCCAACTCTAAAATATCATATATATTATGAGACGAAAGGAGTAGTACGTAGCATATATAGTTGTTATTTTATTTATTTTTGTTGAAATAGTAAGGGTATTTCCGTGCCATTTTACTCATCAATTGAGACTAATTCTCTCTTCGGACAATCTTAAAAGTGCACCCCCACATCAACCTAATGCATTAAAGAGATTTTTCCCTAAATGCTAGCCACAAAGTTTGAATTTAGGAAGTCAAAGAAGAGAATATAGTTGTTACTTGTTATTCCCTCCATTCCTTGATAACTGACGTTTTAGGATAGTTCAACTGACGTTTTAGGATAGTTCTTTTGTTCCTAAATTTATGACGTTCTAAGATTTATAGGAGAATTGATTATATTATTTTCTTAATTATCCCTAAACATTTAATATTCTTTTTAATTCTCTCTTATTTTTTCAAAGCTACTTTTTCTCTCTCTTCTAATATCTTAACGGTATATTCTCTTTAATTTCTATATTTTCTCTATGACAAAACTAATGATTTAGCCACTGAAGTTGGCCCGTTTTATTGAATACCCGATTGAACTTTTAATTTTTTAAATTAATTCACTAAACTAATTTTTATTTTCAAATTGGGTCATTCCGTTAAAAAAAGTTGACAGACGTTAATTTTTTATCTACATGGCGCTGACGTGGACTTAAAAAAATGGAAAAAAAGAAAATGACATAGAAAATAAAAGTCAGCATTAAAAAAAAAAAAAATTGCTTGTGGCAAAAAAAAACTTGAAAATAAAAACAAAAAAACAAAATATTTTTTTTACAAAACAGATCTAACCATCTTCTTTATTTGATTCATTTTATTCTTCCTCCTCAAATAAAATGAATAAAATGAATCATCTACTTTTTGAGGGAATCAAAACCCAGAACCTTCGTCTTGTGTTCATTTGAAGACCAAATCCTGACATTGTCCTCCATGTTTTCTATGGGAAAGCGATTAATCTAAGATCTTATGCTCTGATCCAAAAAAGACAATCACATCGTAACATGGATATAAATAATTATGAAAGTGAAACAAAAGAAAGAAACAACTACAGCATCTCTTTCAATACACAGAATAAGCTATTCAAAAGCGGGGGGATCCATCTTCTGAGGCTAGCAATCCAAGTATTCCTGGTTCGTCTAAACAATTTAATTTCTTTCTACGATCCCCAAAAGGAGCAGCAATCAGCAAATGCTGAAATAATATATCAACTAACAAGGCAAACAGATTTCGCTCATAAGAAATAAGGTACTCCTGATCTAGGACCTCGCATCTGGTTGTTTTCCTCTGTTTCAGTGAAAAATTTCACCTCTCTCTCCTGATGGAATTAAAAGATAGAGGGAAAGGAGAAACAACCATCTACTTTTTGAGGAGGAAGAATAAAATGAATCAAATAAAAAAGATGAACCAGATCTGTTTTGCAAAAAAATATTTTGATTTTTTTGTTTTTATTTTCAAGTTTTTTTTGTCACAAGCAATTTTTTTTTTTTTTATGCTAACTTTTATTTTCCATGTTATTTTTTTTTTTAAGTTCACGTCAGCGCCACGTGGATAAAAAATGAACGTCTGTCAACTTTTTTTAACGGAATGACCCAATTTAAAAATAAAAATTAATTCAGTGAGTTAATTTAAAAAATTAAAAGTTCAATCGGGTATTCAATAAAACGTGTCAACTTCGATGGCTAAATCATTAGTTTTGCCTTTTCTCTATCCTCTAACAATATGTCTCTCTTATTTTTATCACCTATAGTTTACCTTTTCATTTATCTATGTAAGGGTGTTTTTGGTAATATATTATAATGTTAATGGATAATTTTAGAAGTTATAACTTCCTTAATCCATGTGCAAAAATTTTAAACGTCACATATTTAAGAATAGAGAGAGTACTATTGAAAAACTGATATATTCATCATGAAAATATCATGATCTAATATAATGATAAATTCTTTCTCATAATATACGTGTAGAACTGATTTACTGTACATATAACAAAAACTTTATAAAAATAATTTTTTTTTCTAATAAAAATAACAACCCCCACATATTACATATATACAAGACCATTTTTAGTAACTTACTTAATGTTGTAATTGAATTTGAGAGCGTGTGACCGATACTTTAATGCTATGTTTGTTTGCAAGAATTATAATTCCGAGATTATAATTTATGGGATTATAATTTCAAGATTATTAATTTTAGGATTATAATGCCGGGATTATAATTATAATCTAAAAACTATTAAGTCATTTTATAATTTCTAGACTAATATTCCTAAATCTAAATTTAAAAACAAACAAGACACTTGAGATTAATAATTCTATCCCAAATATAATTCTTGCAAACAAATATAACCTAAGAATAAAGGATTTCCGGAATAAAACATGCTCATCATTTTTGCTTTGCGAATTATAAATAACAAATATTGTAGTTTTGTAAATTATGAATGTAATATTGATTATAAAAGTTTATTTTACTTTATCTACTACAAGTATTTCAAATTAAAAATATTAGTCATTTGTTACTTCTCAACAAACGAGGGAAGACACAATATCTAAAATACTTTAAGCGATAAAATAGAATAAAAAAAAATAATTTATTTTGTATTATGATAAATTTATGCTAAATTATAATATATTTTGAAAGTTAATGGTTCCTATTAATTCAATAATTAACTTTTCACTTAAGGGTTCCTATTAGTTCAATCATTATTAACTTTCCCCATCAGTCAATTTTTTGAGATATTTGAGAGTTCATGCTCTTTCTTTCTGCCTATCCTCTATAATTAATGATTAAAATTCATCTTAAACAATAGAATAATAATAGTTTTGTATTGTGATAAATTTATGTCAAATAATTATAATTAAAAACATTTCAATACAGGGTTAAATACTTTTTTGGTCACTGTACTTTATGTCAACTTACAAGTGAGTCACTCAACCGTTTTTTCTTACAGTCAACTCACTATACTTTACTTTACTAACAACCCATTAGAAAAATCGTTAACTCAAGTTGACTTTAAACGGTTTGACCACATAATCCTAGTCATTACACACATAAGCAATAGCCTGTCCATTAAAAAAAAAATATCCTGTGAAGTCCCCAAAATAGGTCCAATCCACCCAACCCATTCTGGGTCGCCACGAAATACACTCAACACAAATTCCAAATACAAATCTTCAAATTCTAACTTTTAAACTGTCGTACAGAATACGACTACAGTTAAACTGTGAGTTTTATTACAAATATATGTAACTCTCATGGTACTTCGACCACAACACCTTACAATGATACCTTACATAAATGTACAACCAATAGCTGTTTTAAAAATTAAAATCTTTAGCAAATGCTCAAGAAAACCTTCGTACATGGGAGTAAGACTGAGCAAAAAACGGGTATATATCATCGTCGGTCCGTCGCTAAAGGGGGGTGAGCAAGGTATGTTAGATAAGAGGTGCATTTAAGATCCGGACCATATATATATATATATATATATATATATATATATATATATAATGAGAATGACAAAATTATTGATTGTTCTTGATGAAAGAAATTCAAATGAAATAGGCCGCATTATATAATAGTAAAAACGTAATAACAAATAATAAAAATTGTGAAATAAAATAAAAATGGTAATTGTTAAATCCACAACACTTTTTGTTATTTTCACAATAAAAGTGTCGCTATAGATGTATAGCGACGGTGAAAATCGCCGCTATAGGATCTATAGCAACACTTTTGTTGTGGAAATAACAATTTCTGTTGTGAATTTAACAATTTCCAAAAAAATATATCTTAAATTTTAGAACAAATTGAAACATGAAATAATATAGAGAAGCCGTATACAACCATTGTTGACAATAGATCTCTTTAATTAATTTAAATATATCGGAGAATTTTCTTTATTTCATTTTTATGAGATCTAAATTAATTTTGGTACAAACTGGTGGTGACATTGCTAGTAGTAGCATCACTATCACAGCAAATATTGCATACTGGTCTAGTCCGGTAAACGGAGCAAAGGCAACACTTTCCACTCGGACAATGGTCGCACCCTGCACCACACATTTAAACTAATTAGATTCATTAATACAAAATAATTATTATAAAAATCCTCACATAAACCAAAGGGTATTTTGTAATTTTAGAACAATTTTTTTTACGTTTTACATATATTTATGAGATAAAATTAATTATTTTCTATTTTTTCTCTAAAAAAATAGAATAATTGAGAGAGGGAAAGAACTTATTTGACTCACAAACACGATTGTTGGGCCTCAAATGCACCGCACCAAAATTGGTGTTGTGCATTTGGAACTTAAAACATACTAAATTTTACCGTTAGCTTATCATATATGAAATCTTTTTCAGAAATAGCAACGTCGTAAAGGGCGGGAATCCGTTTAACTGCTGCCTCCGACTGATGATAAGAAATAGAGAACAAAATCAAGAAAATGTAGCAGAAAAGAAACCTTGAAGGTGCCATTATTTTGTAGATGAGCTCGCCTCACTATATGGAATATAGAGTCTTATTGTTGGTTCTCTCTGCCTTAAAATAGTTCTTCTTTATATAGGAACAAATAGGAAGCATTTGTGAAAATTAATAAATCTGATTCATAGTGCATTTAATTGTATTGACTAAAAACATTAAATTAGATAAGATTTTTGTTGATTATTAATAAGTAAAAATGTTTTTGAAAATAAATCTTATCGGTATTTAGTGAGAATTGATATTTTCACAAATAAAAATAAATGTTAGTTCCACAAGGTCCTCCTCACAAGAATAGGGAGTGGAATCCACTCTTATGTGAGAGAGATCATGTGAAACTAACATTTTCACTTGTTAAAATATCAATTATTTATTTAATTGGCAAGTTGTATGTGACAAAACAAATTTTACAAGTTAGTACTCCCTCCGTCCCATAATATATGATGTTTTAAGTGATTTTATTTATTATATGATGTTTTAGAAATCTAGGAGCATTAATTACAATATTTTCAAAATTATCCCTCATTACTCCTCCTTCAATACCCAGATACTTTTAACTCTTTCTCTCTCATTATCAACATTAAGGGTATTATAGACAAATGATACTATATTTAATGTTATACAATCATTTTCTTAATGATTGTATCAAACTCTAAAATATCATATATTATGGGACGAAAGGAGTAGTACGTAGCGGATATAGTTATTTATTTATTTATTTATTTTTGTTAAAACATTAAGGGTATTTCTGTGCCATTTTACTCATCAATCGAGACTAATTCTCTCTTCGGACGATCTTAAAGGTGCACCCTCGCATCAACCTGATGCATTCAAGAGATTTTTCCCTAAATGCTAGCCACTAAGTTTGAACTTAGGAAGTCAAAGATGAGAATATAGTTGTTACTTGTTACTCCCTCCTCTCCATTCTTTAATAATTGACCTTTTAGGATAGTTCTTTTATTTTTAGTAATATATGACGTTCTAAGATAGGAGAATTGATTATTTTATTTTTTTAATTACCCCTAAACATTTAATACTCTCTTTAATTCTCTCTTATTTTTTCAAAGCTACTTTTTCTCTCTCTTCTAATATCTTATGGTATACTTTTTTTAATTCCTATATTTTCTCTATCCTCTAACAATATGTCTCTCTTATTTTTATCACCTACAATTTAACTTTTTATTTATTTATGCAAGGGTGTTTTTGATAATACATTGTAATTTTAATGGAATAATTTTAGGAGTTATAACTTCCTTAATTCATGTGCAAAAATCTTAAACGTTACATATTTAGGGACGGGGAGAGTACTATTGAAAAACTGATATATTCATCATGAAAATATCATCATCTAATATAATGATGAATTCTTTCTCATAATATACGTGTAGAACTGATTTACTGTAAATATAAAAAAAGACTTTATAAAAATAACATTTTTTTTCTAATAAAAATATCAATCCCCATATTACATATATGCAAGACCATTTTTAATAATTTAATTAATGTTATAATTTGGGATATTTGAGAGTTCATGCTCTTTCTTTCTGCCTGTCTTTTATAATTAATGATTAAAATTCATCTTAAACAATAGAATAATAATTGAGTTTTATATTGTGATAAATTTATGTCAAATAATTATAATTAAGAACATATCATCAATACATAAAATTAGATAAAATTATAAAACAATCTCACTTAATATACATCTCTTTAAAAGGATTACAACTAATATTTATCTACGTAATCATCAATTAAAAAAATTATAAATATTCACAATATATATTTTCTATAATAATATATGGATCTTTTTAAATTTCTTCATATACCATGTATTCACATAAATCGATATTTTGATATAAATTTAATATTATCATATATATAGCAGGACTCAACAATTTTAATAGAGATAAAATAAATAGATTAATGACAAGACCCCAACAACAAATGCGAGTATAAAAGAGTGAGATAAAGGAGACTTATATAATATAATACGGAAGCAATAGATTAGTATAAAATTTAATGGGCAAAATTAATGAAATACGCACTAAGTTGACACGTTTTACTGATTACATTATTAAAATTTTAATTTTTTAAATTATCTCACTAAACTAATTATTATTTTGAAATTGGGTCATTCCATTAAAAAAAATAAACGGACGTTAATTTTGTATTGACAAAACTAATGAATTACCCACTGAAGTTGGCACGTTTTACTGATTACACAATTGAACTTTTAATTTTTTAAATTACCCCATTAAATTAATTAATATTTTGAAATTTTGTCATTCTGTTACAGACCTCATGAATGTTAAATCGTTTTAGTTTTTATCCTAGGTGGACGTGAAAAAGAAAAAAAATAAACAAATTTGATTTATTCTCCCTCTTCCTTCCTCTCATCTCTCTTCTCTCCCTTCTTCCAAATCAAATAGATTTGCGATTTTCTCTATCTAAAATCTATGAAAATTCCTATATTTGGATACCAAAAATATTGAATTGAGCTTCAAAGTTCAGAATTAGATATAACAATAGAGTTTGAATCCCCAACAACAACAACAACAAATGAAGTAAATGGTGTTGTAGTAGATTTCCTTCCTCTCACCTCCGACTATCAGTAGCCTTATGTCTCCGAACTCCTTTCCTTCACTCTCGATCGCCTCCATAAGGTCCACTTCTTCCCTACCCAATCTCTCTCTATATATCTATGTGTGTGTGTGTGTATATATATATATATATGTGTGTGTGTGTGTGTGTGTGTGGTAGTAATATTTGGTTAAATTGATTTTGTTGGAATTGCATTTATGGTTTGATAGGAGCCTGAGTTTTTACGGATGGATGCAGAGATAATTCAGAGGCAGATGTAAAATATTGTTGTTGCCAATTACCGTGTTTTCATTTCTAGATGCATTGTTTTTCATTCGTGAGGAAGTTTTTTCTATCGATAAACATCTGAGATTAGAGTACCCAATTTTTTTTTATTTTTTGCTTTCACTTTCAAGTTTTTAATTATTTTTTGCGACATAAGTAATATTTTTTATTTTTGAATTTCTTTTCCAGATCCACATAGATAAAAAATTAATATCTGCTTAATTTCTTTTAACATAATGACTTAATTTTAAAATATTAATTAGTTTAATGGGATAATTTAAAAAAATAAAAATTCAATGGTGTTGTAAGACCCCAACTTATTATAAATAAAATCAAATTTCTTCTAATTATATTTGTGAATGATAAGGTATTAATTTGATATAATTCTCTGGTTATGGGTGAAATGTGAAAATTTTGCAAAATATGCAAGTGGTTATAAAATAATCATTGTTGTCGGGGAATATTCGTTTGGTTGTGAAATATTCTTGTTGTTTGGGAATATTCATACGACGGTATTGATCATTTAGGGCCCCATAATGTAATAAATCATCGGATGAAGAAAACGACAAGTTTGAGTTATTATAAATAATCTACGTAGTTATTACTGAATTAACGCTGAATGGAATACCCGGTGGTTAAAATACGATGTCTGCGTGGATGCACGTGTATTGATGAATTATTGATCCTTACGTAAGAAGGCACTACTCAATAATTGTTACGATGAATTCTTTATTCAATATTTTATTTTATTGATTCAATAATTGTTGCGTTGATATTTTATATTATTGTTGTTTCAATAATTGTCATCTTTATGATATTTCCCATTATCGATTCAATAATTCATATTATTTGAATAATATTATTAGATAGCATTATTGGCAATGTCTAGAAAGTTACATCAAGGAGAGGTTTGATCACCTAATCATTGCTACCAATAAGGAGAAATTCTTATTGAAAGCCCCATCTTTCCTAGAACTACTGGTTGTCATAAATGTGATTCTGTAATATTATTTGTGAATAATTAATTATTGATTCATATGATAAGGAAATATTTATTTTATGTGGATATAAATGTTGGATATATTTATTGTGGTTAAAAATGAAGGAGTTAATGTTGAGGTGTTTTATCAGTATTTTTGTCGGAATGAAGGTATTAAAAATTAAACCAGTGTTTTTGAGATATATTGTGTGAGTTATAATTTTTAATCCGACCGTTGGATCGTTGTAATTTTTGGATATGTTATACATATATAAGTTGAGTATATGTCCATAAATTTTGAACCGTTAAAAATGAACGTATGATTTGTTATGAATTTTAAGAGGTGACTGATTCAGAAATTAGGTTTATAAATGATTTTGGTGGAAAATTCTAGAATTGAGTGGGCCCCACTTGTGGTTGTTGAAGAAATGTGATGAATTTATTTCAAGTGTGGTGGGTGGGAATAGTAGCAGGTAAAGCCATCAGGTTGCAGGTCAAGTCTGCTAACATTTTCCTATAAATTGAGGGCTAAGTTAGAATTGAAAATCACACCGTAAACAAGTTTTCTCTTTCTCTCTAGATTATTGAGTGTATTTTTGAGTATTTAGATACTTTGTGAGTTTCTATTCATCACCGCAAGTTTCCTTGACCTTATCTATACCGATATTCCGATCGTAAGTCAATCTTGATATTTTGAGGTAAGGGATGTTATTTTCTTCATATATGATATTATTTCTTCAATATCATTATGTCAAGTATTAATCTGAATTTTATCAAATTTGGAACTTTTTGTATCGGGGTTACTATTCACGTACTCGGCCTATTCACGAATCACGACATTATTCAATTTAAAAATGAAATTTTCTTCTTCTTGTCCAAGATGTCTATTATAGTTACTATCTTTGATTGTATCCATGTTTTGATCTTTATTTTTGAATTCCTTCAAAATTGGTATTTGTGAAGTATTATTGATCTTGGATAAACCGTTATACTGAATCCCTACTATTTGTCCTTCCATTTCAATTGGATTCGCTTTTCTTTAAAATATTTTTCATCATCCTCGACCCTAAATGATGATATTACTAAATATCTTCTACCAGTAGTGCAAAGATAAATGATTAATCGATGAATATCTTTGGCCCATAAAGGCAAAGATGAACATGTGTTGAGATGAACATGACCAACCGGTGATACAAATGAATATTTTTGGCACATGAGTGCAAAGATGAATATTTGATTAAAGATGTATATTGATTGTTATTCTGGGATAAAATATTGATGATGGACTTTTAAATCTTAGAAGATAGTAGAACTCATTCTCTACTGACTCTTCTAATGGATTCTTTGTTTCATTGCGATTGTTGATCTAAAACTTGTTGGCTATTATATTTTATCGATTTTTCTGTTGAAGACTAACGATAATTTGTTGTATATTATCTTAGTCATAATATTCTTCTTGGGCTAGTTGAGCTCACCCTTTTCCTTTTTGTTCCATTTTTCTCAGGAGGTGAGACATAACAGGAACTAGTCGGGGTACGGAGTGATGGTTTTAGAAAGATGTTTTAGCAGTCCTCACTATTTCTGTAAAATAATGTTTGAATAATTGTAACGAGGACTTATTTGAGTGTGGATATTGTCTAGAAGACAATATTTGTATTTAAACTCACAGTATGTGTTGTCGTATTTTGCACGACAATTGTATTATTGAAGTTGTAGTTTTGCTTTCTGTACCCATGTATTTGGCGACTCGAATGGGTGTTGTATACTTATTTTAAGCGTCCACGGTTGGTATCGAGCTTAGGGATATAGTCTCTGGCGGAGATCGGGAGTAGAACTAGGAGGGAGAGATGAGTAAATTCTTCGCTAGTGTGTCTTATATAAGCTTATTTGTTGGTCACCATAATATAGGGATATTATGTGATATGTTAATTTGTTTAATTAACCCTTATTTTATAAGCGATATTTAAGAATGAATGGCCGAGAACGTTAACAATGGAGTGTATGAGGCTGTGGAACAACCTTTAATTACAAAACCAGGAGAATGTGCAACGGAAGGCAATATTCCTCCATAAACAACACTACTAAAGCAAACGATGAATGATGGAATGTTTAGGAGCTTTTTGCGAGTTCATGCAAAACCGAAGACGAGGAGACTCATGCACAAAATCTGGTGAAAATGATAAGAATGCGCGACTTGTCCTGACAAGCAAGCTTCAAGGAGTTAGGGCCACGAATTTAAGGAAAAGCGGATCCGATCACGGCGGAAATGTGGGTTAAGCAAATTACCAAGATATTCGATGTCTTGGGATGCGCGGAGAAACGAAGGTTCCATTCGCCACCTTTATGTTCATGGTGAAAGCGAGACTCATCTGGTGGGAGTCGTGAAGCGTACTTGACCACCGCACTTTCGACATGTCTTGGGAAATGTTTGAAAACTATTCAATGACAAGTACTTTTGAAAGTATTACGTCATATAAAGGAGGTGGAGTTTATCGACCGAACAAAATAACATGGCGGTGTCAAAGACGAGGCGAAGTTTTGCGAGTTATCCAGTTTGCACCTCATTTGGTCGAAAATGAGGAACGAATGACGAGGATGTTTCGAGAGGTCTAAAGCCCGAGATTCTAAATATCTTATATCTCAAAATTTTCTTTATATTCAGATGTTGTAAATAAGGCTCAATTATTAGAAATGAGATAATGAGTATGTTCAACCGAGGACCACAACCGAGGTCATCTGGGTGTGATGATCATCGAGCGATGATAACCAACGAGTAGGGAAAAATCTTTAACAAAGCGGTAACCACGGGTGGTCATCGTGGCCGTGATAATAGGAGAGGTGAGTCAAGTGAAAATTTCGAGAAAGAGGAGATTCAACAATGACGGAAGACATCAACAAAGAAAGACCAAAGACCAACAACAAATTCTAGGGAGGAGAAACGACCGCCAGTTAGATGTTACAAATGCGGAAAGAGGGACATATCATTGGTATCCACAACAATCCAAGGTATGTTACAACCGTGGAAAGGAAGACCACATGGCTCGGGATTGTTACAGAGCAAAACCAAGTTCAACGGGGATGGTGACTCGAGGGTCATCCGGATAAGTCAAAATCGGCCAGTTCTGGAAGAAGCGTTTGTCGTGGTCGCCCAAAACGCGAGGAACCCGAACGAGGTGATTCTTGGTAAGCTAATCTTGAACTCTTGCAAGTTTATACCTTACTAGTTAATTCTGGATTCTACCCATTCTTTTATCTCTCTGCTTGTGCTCAATGTTTAAACTTGACTCGGGAGAAATTGGACTTTGACTTATCTGTTGAAACTCAGTTGGGTGAAACCTTTGTTACATCTACGCTTTATAAATCTTGAATGATCCAAGTTGCCTTATCACATTACCTTGATCTTATATCTTTAAAGATACTTGCTTTTGATGTGATTTTAGGAATTGATTGGTTAACCACTCATCATGCCAAAATTGATTGTTTTCGTAAGGTTGTTAGTTTTCATATTCCTAACCAACTTTTATATCTAATTCAAACAACTAAACCACTAAAATCGATCATCACTATCATATCAAGCCATAAAGCTATTCGTTTATTGAAAAAATGGATGTCGAAGCTTTTCTTAGCCCATGTTATGGATTTGAACAAAGACAAGTCGATTTGAATAATATTTCATTGTTAGAGAATTTTCGATGTATTTCTGAAGAACTTCCCAGTCTACCCCCGAACGTGATGTTGAATTCTTTATTGACCTTGGCCGGATACAAAACCCATTTCTAAAACCCCATATCGAATGGCGTTCTAGTTCGAAGTAATTGGCGTCTTAAATATGAACAAGAACATAGGTACCTGATTGCTTAACCATTCTGTAAAACGCTAGCTCCCAATCTGTGTTCCTCAATAGAAATACCTTTTCCCCCCGTTCTATTGCTGCCCTTCCGGTCAGTTTTGCTCTATCGGCTACTATTTTCCGGTAAGAATCTAAGCACTCTTTTTGCAGTTTTGATAATACCCAAAACACAGCTAGTCTATGTTCTCAAAAAAAAAGACAGAACTGATATATATATATATATATATATATATATATATATATATATATAGATAAATGGATTTGTTTTAGTTACCCACTGATATTGTGTATGAAATGTTTGTGTTTGGATATATGAAGTATATAATATGGGGGCCAGCGTCAGTCCTGGCTGGCACTGTTTAAAGTCTATTGATTACCCTCCGTTTGATAAAGGGTTCAAATTTAAAATTTTATGAAACTATCAGCAAAGGAATGTTGGTGCGGTTCATACTACCTAAGATAACGAAGACATGAAACCCAGATTCGCTGAGGTTCATACTACCTAAGATAACGAAGACATGAAATCAGAGCAATGGAGAAACCGGTTTGTTTTCAAATGAACAAGTCTTGGCTCCCACACGTACGCTAATTTCAATCCTCGTTACTTTTTTATCAATCAAATTTTAAAATTCAATAACCTTTTTTTGTCATTGATATGTAGATTTACAATTTTGGAATTTTGAAGTTTGATTGGAGAAACAGAAGTTATTATTACAAAAATTAGTTGCGGATATTTCAAACTATCAACAATTTCTAACGGATAGGTAATTTAATAAAAATTTAAATCATGAACCTTCACTCATGACCCAGCGGTGGTAAATGGGTTGGTTACATTGGGTCAACACAGCCCTAATTCATGTCCCATATAATATAATATTAATGGCCAACCAGAAAATTCCAGCAAGTGATGATTCAATTTGTGATTTAGTAATATGGTGCAAATAAGTTACTTTCAACTTACTCACGGGTTCCAATTAGTTTAATCATTAACTTTCCCCCATAATGTCACAGTTTTTAGGATATTTGAGAGCTCAGGCTCATTCTTTCTGCCTGCCTTTTAGCTTTAATTTGCATGATGAATGAATAAATTTACAATTTTTGTTTTGTTTCATTTGCTAGGGTTTAATGGATGCAAATGTTACGAGTCCAAATAGTGGGGAAATTAGCATGACCGAGGGAAATAAAAGCGGTGAAGTTGTTGTAGTGATTTATGGCCAAGAAGAAGATGAGAAGAGTTCACTCCACCTAGTTTCAGGTGATTCCCACATTGAAGCTGTGCAGTTTGCACCATTGAGGTGTGCTTCCCTGAGACTGCTAGGTTCAGTCCAAGCCCCAACAGGCCTCCCAAAATCCCCACAAACGAAACTCTAAGTCGACGAAAATCACTTGCCAGGTCAGTGTACTCAAAACCCAAGTCAAGATTTGGAGAACAACCTGTTCCTGTTGATTCAAATATTTTCGAAGAAAGTAGCCCATTGATACAAGATTATATAAACTCTACTGGTAGTAATTCATCTATTAAAATATGTCTGCTTGGGCCTCACCCAATAGTAGAGCGGCTTCCCTCATACTTCATTGAAAGAAACAGCTAGGACGGTGTCGATTACTACTCCAAGGACGCCGTTTATGGCATCACCAGGAGGAGTGGACGAGGATGAAGAGATTTACAAAAAAGTGAGTGTTCGAAATAAAGGAAACAATTTTAATAAAGATAAAATAAATAAATTAATGACAGGAGTACCCCAACAACAAATGCGAGTATAAAAGAGTGAGATAAATGAGACTTAAATAATATAATACGGAAGCAGTAGATTAGTATATAATTTAATGGGCAAAACTAATGAAATAGTTGATACGTTTTACTGATTGTATCATTAAATTTTTAATTTTTCAAATTATACCACTAAATTAATTATTAATTTGAAATTGAGCCATTACGTAAAAAAAAATTAAACGGACGTAAATTTTGTATCGACAAAACTAATGAATTATTCATTGAAGTTGACACGTTTTACTGATTACACAATTGAACCTTTAATTTTTTAAATTACCCCATTAAATTAATTAATATTTTGAAATTGGGTCATTATGTTACAGACCTCACGAGTGTTAAATCGTTTCAGTTTTTATCCTAGGTGGACGTAAAAAAGAAATTTTTTTATAACAAATTTGATTTATTAATCTCTCTCTTCCTTCCTCTCATCTCTCTCTTCTCTCCCTTCTTCCAAATAAAATAGATTTGTGATTTTCTCTATATAAAATCTATGAAAATTCTTAGATCTAAATATCCAAAACATTGAATTGAGCTTCAAAGTTCAGCATTAGATATAACAATGGAGTTTGAATCCCCAACAACAAAAATAAATGAAGTAAATGGCGTTGCAGTAGATTTTGTCCCTCTCACCTCCGACTATTAGTAGCCTTATGTCATCGAACTCCTTTCATTTCTTTCTCGATCGCCTCCACAAGTTACACTCCTTTGATCTCTATATATATCTATGTTTGTGTGTATATATATACACACACACATGAGTAATAAAAATTTAATTCAAAAATTAAAATGAGACTTTAGCTTTGGAACGTGTATATATCATGTATGATTTATATATGCATGTTTGCAAGTACTTCTTGGAGTACTCATGAATCAAAGCATCTATAATAGTTCTGAATGAACATGCATAAACGCATATTCTCATTTATCTGATATATAATTCTTGAATGAACATCGTTGAACATATATAGCATATTTGTTGTAATACCAATTTAATATTTAGCGAAAATATTGTGAATTAAGGTGGTAGAACTAGAAAGTGAAATTTGGAAAGCGAAGAAGGGCGAGGGCCGTATGTACGATGAGGATGGAAAAACACAAGATTATCTAAGGTATTGTCTTGAAATAGCTCAAGACAAAAGTTTCTTGGATATTATACTCAACAACAACAACAACAAAGACATTAACATCGATGGCGCTACCACGAATCTTCCAACGCCACCAACACCGGTGCATCACCATTCTGATCTTTCAGCCATCATAGAACAAGCCAAGATGAACGGGTGGTACATTGAGCCAAACGAGGTACGTATGGGTTTTTCCACATCACATCTAAGAAATTAAGCAATTTAGAAACACGTGTATATATTTGTTGCCTTCATAATAATAGTCTTTAACAGAAAATTAAAGT
Organism: Panax ginseng; assembly: GCA_020205605.1. Classification (NCBI taxonomy): domain Eukaryota; kingdom Viridiplantae; phylum Streptophyta; class Magnoliopsida; order Apiales; family Araliaceae; genus Panax; species Panax ginseng. The sequence goes on from CM035138.1 coordinate 19,445,234, forward strand.
ATTTTTTAGAATCTACGTGGTTAAAATATGATTTACATACTGTGGGCCCAAGTGCAAATTAGGGTTCACTTGACCTAATTGAATTAAATGCACAAATTAAGCTTCACATTATGATTAAATGAAAAGACGGAAGTGCCGAAAATAAAGAAGCAAGACCTGAGAGAATCTTCCATGTGTTCCGAGGCAGAAGACACGTGGAGGCGAGTCATTTTGGAAATTGATTGAGGGATTGGATTGGTGGCTAGAATGACAGGATGATCTGGGCATTACTCTAATAAATAAGGGTAAATTTGGAATTTCCTCGAGGTCATGTGCCTAGCACATGACTATTCTCCAGAAAATCCTATAAATACCCCTTCCACTCTATTGGGAAGGGGACGGCTCTTTAGACTCAAGACTTGGACTCTTGGAAGATCAAAGGGACCCTTTTGGTGACTTAAAGGCTTGGAGATTCCACCTAAAAGCACTAAAAGGGGTTTGCACATTCTCTCAACTCGAAGGACTCAAGTAGGCTCTTGGAATCCTGCTCTACCCTAACACGGTTCTCGGATTCTAGGCGTTACGCCCGCAGCGTCGTTGGATTAATCGTCCACTGTCGTTCTCCCTCTTGATCAACCAATCAATTCCGTCTTCTTGGTGGATTTCTCTCCTCCTCGATCGACCACGAAACCCCAACCCTAGCAAGGTAAAATTTTTTTGCCCACATTTAATTGGTGACTCTGCTTTGGGGAGGTGCGAGTTCGTGGAAGATTATGCCCATAACTTCGAAGTGGGAGAACTACGGAAAGAGTTTCTGACGACAAGCATCACTTCACTTGCCGGATCCGATTCTAAGAAAAACAAATCCGACTTTCCAAAGCGCGAATCTAGATCTTGATCGACCCCATCCTCGAATACGCTTGGAAGGAAGTTCAACATCACCATACATGGTTTGATCAATATAAACCAATCTGCTTGAGCGAGCAAGCATGGGAAAAGCAAAGTGAAGAAGTAGAAGCGGAGAACAGTGGGGAGCATTTGTGCGATTGGAATCTTAAAAGCGTTAAAGGAGGCACGAGAAGGACATGGAATGATGATGGCGATGATCTTTAGAGATCTGAAAGGAAGCGAAGAAATGGGAATTTCCGCGGACGATTGATCTGAAACCCCCACTTTCAAGACCATGTTCCCGGGAAGTTCGCGGGGGGACGAAGCGAGAAGTGGAGGACAACAACAACAACAAAGAGAATCGGTGTGCCTCCGTGATGGAGAGTCGGTAGATTCGATCATCAACTTGGAGCCCCGAGCGGTGGTGATGTGCCACCACTTAGATTGGAAGCTAGCCGACCTCGACCAAATATCATCCCAAAAACACTCCCATCATTTTCCAAGTCTGGACACCAACCATCCCAAGCCATATACAACTAATAATCCGGTAAAGTCAACCCGATCTTACATGATGCAAGTGTGCATCAACATGTGTTTGTTCCACATACCTCGGATAAACCCGATTATCACGATGTCGTCCCAAAAAGGCTCCGAGGCCGGTCGATATGTGACAAGGAAGACATGATGGATGTAATCAATCGGATCGTGAATGACGATCGAGCTGCGGGCTGGATTTCACCCCACCATACGGCCTTGCGTGAGAAGGCGGCCGTACCTGCTGGGTACATTGAACATCCACCGCGGTTCCCAAGTAGTATAGTGGAGAGAAGGGAATGCGAGAGAGCATAATGCAAGATTTGTGGAGTCGATGTCCCGTGGTTGGGACTAGATGAAGTGAAACAACCACAATATTCTCTTGAGGGGAGTTTAACAAGGCGCTTCGGCGGTGGTGCCTTGGTTTGGTACTATAATTTGGAGAAAGGATCAATTCGAGGCGGGATGATATGAAACACCAATTTTTCAAAAAATTCTTTTATGTTCGAAGGAAGTGTTAATTATAGAGCTTATGAGAATTGACAAAAATTCGAATGAGGAGTTATCTGATTATGTTGTGATTTGGGGCTCGGTAGCGGAAGTGTGTGGAGCCAATCGAAGAAAGAATTTAGTGAGTATTCACAACAACGGCGCCTTGGCCTTGAAGCCCCACTTGATCACTAAGTCTTGTGATTCCTTTACGGCGCTTTCCACCTTTATGCGGGACTAGGAGAAATTATGGCGATGTCATGAACCATCCATTGCTTTACACGGAAGAAGCGAGAGGGCGGACTATTATAGCTTTGACAGACTCTCGATCAAGCCACCAGGGTGTGAAGGAAAGAATCGGAAAGAATATAAATTTCTTTAATGGGAAGTTATCACTTGTGGTGAGGAGACATTTAAAGATTTGTATGAGCAATGGGTAGAAAATAGAATGGTGAAGCCTCAAAACCCAGTTCGTTGTGGCCAAGGGAGATGAAGAAGAGAAGCGGACTTTTAAGTGTATCATCAATACCGGGATACTCCACCATGAATTGTCTCGATCGAGGAGAATTTACCATAAAAAATTAGCGGCGGTGAAATCGAACTATAATAAGAAGCATAATCTTTGGATAAAATTCTTGCCTAGCGGATTAGAAAATGAAAAAAAAAATGTATATATTTTCTTATTTTCATTTGTGCTTTTATTATCAAATAAATGCATTATATCTTGATCGTTAAATAAATACATCAAATTTTGATTAGAAAAAATTTCTTAAAAGTTATACTTTCGACTTTAAAAGTAATGAGGCACACGATTAATCGACCCTCGACTAGAAAAAGTTATACTTTCAACTTTAAAAGTAATGAGGCACACAGTTAATCGATACTTGACTGAAAAAGTTATATTTTCAACTTCAAAAGAAAAAGTTATACTTTCGACTTCAAAAGTAAAGAAATTACACGATTAATCGACTCTCGACACGAAAAAGTTATACTTTCGACTTCAAAAGTAAAGAGGCACTGATTAATCGACCTCGACCGAAAAAAGTTATACTTTTAACTTCAAAAGTAAAGAGGCACTGATTAATAAGCCTCGGACGAAAAAGTTATACTTTCAACTTCAAAAGTGATTGAGACACTTGACCACGAAATCCTCGATAATACACTTTATCTTCAAAAGTGATGGAAGAAATAAAAGCTACTGAAAGTCATGATCCAATGGTCATGATACATCAAAAGCGAAGCTGAGGCGCATAGCTAAAGCCTCCAAACCAACAATGGCGATATCTCAAGCCTTTCGAACTTTTGGCTATGAGTTCCTCGAGGTCTTGGGCGGATGAATCAATTTCCCAAAGCTTGGCCTTGATCTATCCATGGCGTCACAAGCTCCACGAGGCCCTTACATAAAGAAAGTCATTCTCATGAGGGCGTGAAGTGACCTCCGAGCAAAGTCTGATAACATGATAAGCGAAAGTAAAGAGATCCGACTTAGCGGAAGGGAGACATGTCGAGGCCCGAGAAGGATCGAGAAGTCATCAACTTCACACTAAACACCTCTAAGTCCTCTGCTCACGAGATAATAGAGAGAGGCATGCATTTAGAGAATAAGTCTCGGAAGATAATCTAGAAAAAAATGCGGAGAAGGGCCTATGAAGATGTATCCGATCTAGTATATGGGGAACCAAGCTAGGACACGACCAAGATTGAGTGAAAGAAGAAGGAAAAAGAGAGTGAAGGAAGAGGCAGTCTTCTAGGGTTCGGCCCCTAGGGTTCGAACACCTACGGAGGCTCTCCCCTCTTACCTTTTACTTCTCGTTGATCAATGTTCCAGAATGAAGCGGCTCAGGGTTCGAGTACCTAGAGGAAAGATCCCCTTCATCTCTTGTTCACCCTAATTTGAAGTATGTTCACTCGGTGCCTTCTCGATGACTTCTTAATTTTGAAAATGAGAGAACTTCCAAAAGAAAATAATATTCGGAAGGATAAGATAGAAGATTTTTTTTCCAAGATAGCAGGAGAAGCTTCTGCAGGGCTCGCCCCTCTGATCTCCCTCACAAGGATTTTATGTTTAAGGCTTGCACCATCGTGCTCCTCGAATCATTAAGAAATTTGTATCACGATTTCTTAATTATGCACGGTTGTCCCACCAAAGGTGTGACTCACGTCTGAAGCAAACCAATCGACCTCTTGGTGGAGGCGAGACATCCTCTAAAATAGGGGTGGATTCCCCCCAAGAAGTAATGAATGTGTATGAAGAAGAAGACACGTGTGAAAAGTCGGCCCGATATTGCCATCCACAAGGCGGCGGATAGAGTCGAGACGAGGAAGCAAAAGGGGTGAAAGGGTATTCTTGTTTCTCTATGCATCGAGGGGAATCACGATCGAAAGGGGAAAGTCATCCCAAACTCCACAAGCCATTGCGTATAGAACAAGCCTTCCTTAACTGGCGGAGGAAATGTTATCTGGTCGTAAAATCTGAGACTTGCTCGAAAAAAGAAGTTGGAAAGACGAAGAGGAACCCTTCCCCGATCAACGAGAACGAGGCCTCCTTGGCGGTTTGAATGCGCGTAATGTCGAAAGAGGGCACTGCAAGCGAAAGAATTTAGCATAAAGGGCTCAAAAGAGCATAATTTCGTCTAGCGTTGATTTCCCCGAGGTTCGGACCCCTAGGGTTGGTCAGTAGGGTGGTTTACTTTCATCTGAGCATTTTCTCCTTCGTGTTTTTCTTGACAAGAGCGTCAAATCTTTCTTTATTATTAGAGGGAAAAAGCAGAGATGTAATCAAGTAATGGGGCTCGGAAGACAAAAGAAAGATTGGAGGTACACGAGAAAAAAAAAAAAAAATAGGGTTTAGCCACACAGGGTTTATCTCTCTATTCCTTTGAGGTCTATTGCTCCACAAATCAACCACAAAAATTATAGTCTTTCTTTGATAAATTCCGAGGGAAAAAACCAAGATATGATCAAGGTGATGGGGCTCAGAAACAAAGAAAGACTACAATCACCTGAAAAGAGAAGCGGATGAAGTAATCACAAAGAATTAATCAAACGAAAAATAAACACGACTAAAGGTTCACGGTTATGTTATGAACATGGCACAGCAGAGTGTAGCATTTCAAAATCAACTCATCCTTGGCAAGAGTCCAGTGTGGCCTTTATGGTTAAACAAGGTTGAAAATTGTATCTGTTGGAATAAAGAAGAAGATTTGGAGAGACTAAGCATCCCTTTAATGTCACACGAAAATGAAGATAGACTCTTACTGCTCCTCCTTCACAATCACGATGGATGCAAAATTTGGCACATCTCTTTGGAGTATCGGCTTAAAAATAAATAAAAATAATAATAATAATAATAATAAACTAAAATTAATAATAATAATAATAATAATAAATAAATAAAACAATCATGGCTCTCTCAATCTCTCTTATTAGAGACGGAAAGATTTTTAGAAGAGGCGGACCCACGTGTTTCTCTCTCGATTACAAAATGGTGGGGTTACAGGAGAAATTTGGTCATCTTGAGGCATCGATGGATTTGGTTATTCTAGGTGAAATATGACCAATTTTTGTACTTTCGGTTATTGTTGATGTAGATGATGGTTCTATGTCTTCGTTGACTAATTTGCGAAAGTTAGCCTTGGAGCACAGCATACCACTCGTTTCAATCACTGATTTGATTGGACCAAGGATTCCTGCTCACTCTGTTAGTTATTGGCTTCAGAAGGAGAATGAACAAAAATGGTTTCCACCTGGTAAAATTTTTATTACTTTGTTTGCTAATTTAATTAATTGTTTTTTTTTCTTTCTTCAAGATTTTGAGAACATCCGTATCCATGACTGTAGGAGGTAAAATCAAATTGCCTTAATTTATGGTTCTAATCGACGATTATGCATATAGATTCCATTCACACATAAAGATTATAATTATAAGGCAATATTTTAAGTATTTACATATTTTACACATGCATTCAATCAATACTAGGGGTTGCATAATTTGAGGTTTGGACTTTTGATTCAAAAAAGAAAAAAAAAGAAAAAAAGAAAAAAAAAGGAATTAAAAAAAAATTATTACGAACTTCATGAGATAGAAAATTATAACAATTAATAATATTTTATGTACAGATTTTACACATGCATCAAACTTAGAATTAGTATGCATATACATTATGGATAGTTACTTTAAATATGTTTACAGATTTTACACCTACTTTTGGGTTAATTGGTATAAAAAATTAATTAATTACTTGAATATTTTCTTCAAATTAAAAAAAAAGAATATATATTGATCTTATTCCCAATTAAAATAAGGAAAGATTTGATTTTATTTCTAAAATAAAATAAAATAAATTTATTTCTAAAATAAAATTTTATTTGATAATTTGATTAAAAATGATTTGATCAATATTTGAAAAGATTTAATAAAAGATGTCCAAGATATCTTTGGGAGAGCTCCTTAGGAGTTGTTTTTGCTAAGATTTTCGTTTTTTTAAGACTTGCATGATCGAACTCTGCGGATCGTTCAGAAATTTAAAACAGGACTCAAAGACTCAAAAGTATTTTGCACGATCGTTACTCCAAAGGCGTGACTCTCGCGCAGGGGGCAAATGTGGGCCCAAGTAAAAATTAGGGTTCACTTGACCTAATTGAATTAAATGCACAAATTAAGCTTCACATTATGATTAAATGAAAAGACGGAAGTGCCGAAAATAAAAAAGCAAGACCTGAGAGAATCTTCCACGTGTTCCGAGGCAGAAGACACGTGGAGGCGACTCATTTTGGGAATTGATTGAGGGATTGGATTGGTGACTAGAATGACAGGATGATCTGGGAATTACTCTAATGACTAAGGGTAAATTTGGAATTTCTCAGAAGTCGTGTGCTGCATGACCATTCTCGAAAATCTATAAATACCCCTTCCACTCTATTGGGAAGGGGCGGCTCTTCAGGACTCAAGACTTGGACTCTTGGAAGATCAAAGGGACCACTTTTGGTGACTTAAAGGCTTGGAGATTCCACTAAAAAGCACTAAAGGGGGTTTGGACATTCTCTCGACTCGAAGGACTCAGTAGGCTCTTGGAATCCCTTACTGCCTAACACGGTTCTCGGTTCTAGGCGTTACGCCCGCGCGTCGTTGGATGTCGTCCACTGTCGTTCTCCCTCTTGATCGACCAATCAATTTAAATCTTTCTTGATGGATTTCTCTCCTCTAAAAATCGACCACGAAACCCTAACCTAGCAGTCTGATTTCCTTGCCCACACATACATTATCGGTAAATATCAACATGTATTTCAGACCAAAAATTGGTCGGGCTGGTGATAAGTAGGTTTTATACCTACTTATTGGCTCTCCACTTGCTAGAATTATGTTTAAACTATTAAGCATTTTTAGTGTTGTTTGATTACTTTTTACTGTTGTTTTGTAGGTTGCATTAAGGAAACTAATAAGGCATGGAATTGGCTTGGATGTGGCAAAGTATGGTGAGCATGTGGAGGAATGAAGACTGAAGCATAGCATGAGCTTAAGGAAAGGGGAATCTAAGAAGTTAATTAAAGAATGAAGAAGTTTAGTGAATGAAGAAGAAGAAGGAAGTAGCAACATTGCATCAGTAAAATACCAGCAATGACGATGTAGCAGTTGTAGTCCATCGAGTTCTTGTGGCAGCTAGCCTATATGAAAGCGGCGTGCGGAACAATCTAGAAATCAACATGTGCGCACTTTGACTCCCCGATTTCTATCTGGTAGTCTTGGTAGCGCCTGATCGAACTATTAAAAATGTTGACTTTTCATTTTAAGTCTGTTGTAGCGTGATTTAGCTATAAAAGGGTGTATTTGCTAGTTACGAAGGATGATTACAATTAGTTTATTTTTTCATATTTACGGTTTCATAGAGCTAGAGAGATTTCATAGCTACTACCACTATTTTCCTTCTCTCTTTAGATCTAATAGCTTGTGATTATTAGAATTTTTCCTTGGATTGATGATGGATCTGAACTGAGTTGGAAGCTGACTTTGAGCAAAAGTTTAATCAGATTTGCATTCTCTATTCTCTTTAATCTCTTTGTTTTCATTGTGACTTCTCATGCTTGGTTTATATCCCATAATGGTTGTTGATTCAAAGATGAACTAACCACCATTATGGGATTCTAATGAAGCTTATTGTGTAGTTCAGATTTATATGCCTTATTGTGATGCTTGAATGATTATAGTTGGATTGCCTAACTTTATTGTGCCTGTTGCTTAGATGCTTGATCACCATCTACCCTAATAACTTGTATGGAATTAGAAGAGGAAATATAAGTTCAGATCTGACCTTGTTGGCATATGTTCATGAAATTTACATGTGATAGATTTTGTGATTAAGTAGTCAGGATAGACATATCTTAGAACACCATGTGTAGTCATTTGAGAGAGCTTGCACTTAAATTGATATTACTCGTAATTCAAATAGACATATAGTGGGTTAGGTAATATTGATGTTCATATGAATTCTATCTATTTGTGGATTTTATGTGATATTGACATGGTGTATTGAAAAATAGTCATGTCTCTCGGCTTTCGTCTTCTCATTAGCGATCCATAATAATTAGTCGAGTTAAACAAGAGGTGTATAATCTGGATGAAGCGATAAGTGAAATTAGGGTCCCGTATCTTTCCAATTTGAATCTCTTAACATTTAATTAGTTATTTTGTGTTGATAATTAGTTTAGTTTTTAATTCACTAGGTTATTCGATCATTTAAGCGACCAAAATAACTATAAAGTTGTTGCGTGATAGATTAGGAATAATTACCTTTCTCAAGTAGGGAGCGATACTTGACTTACTACTATATTACTTGTTGTGAGTGTATACTTATTGCGTGTGTGTATACATTTTGTTAAACTTGAAACAAGCCACAAAGTTTTTAGGCGTCGTTCTTAGGGATTGGTTTTATTTTTATTCTTGTAAATCATCAACTTAAGTTAAATTTAATAACTTGAACAACTCTCACCTTATCTCATATCTATTTTTCTTGAATTTGCGTTTGGTACTTGTGGTTAGTATATACACTCGATCCTCAAAATGCGAGTTGGTACCTAAGCGAAGACAATATCAGCGGTGAAGCTTGGAGAGCAGTACCGTAATTCTAGCACCTGAGAACAACATGAAACATCAACAAAAATGGCGGAAGAACATAGAGAAGAACCTGAGGCTTTAAGAGACTATTATATGCAAAAAATAAATGAGCTACAGTCTAGCATAGTCAGACCAACAATAATAGCTAACACCTTCTAGATTAAACCGGGAACAATACAGATGGTACATAATTCGGTTTAGTTTGGGGGTGTTGCTACTGATGATCCTAACGAGCACCTGTTAAGTTTATTGAGATATGTGACACATTCAAGTATAATGGTGTGTCAGACGATGCAGTGTGGCTCAGACTGTTTCCTTTCACCTTGAGAGACAAAGAGAGGTTTGGCTCCATTCATTGCCATCTGGGTTGATAACTTCGTGGGAGGACTTAGCACAGAAATTTTTAGAAATTAAGCAATTTAGAAACACATGTATTTGTTGTTTGCCCTCATATTAATAGTCCTTAACATAAAATTAAAGTATTTTTGGAATTTACATGGTTAAAATATGATTTACACATTATAGGTAAATATCGGCCGTATTTGGATCGAGAAATTGGTCGGTGACCAAAAGAGAAAAGATAATCTTTTAAAAGACTTTGAGTTAAGTTAGTTAACGTGGATTATTGATTTCTAAACTTTAAGGATAAAATTGAATTAAGTGTATGTTTTGGGATACACTTTTGTCATTTAATCCTTCACAAAATCCTAAATTATTTATTTTCTTGAGCATAACAAAATTTTCCTTTAATTATATAACTTGGTTGTCTTAAAATGAGTCTTATTTAAAAAATGCATTTTAAAGGAAATACTCGACAATTTAAAATAACAATACTTAATTAATTATATCTTGATATTAAATGAAATCTAAGTTTGATCATTTTTCATTTAGGGAAATTTCAAACACTATAGATTATAATGTCTTTTAATTTGTTTTTAAAGAGAACTCTCATTTTGTGACGTACAAAATTAAAAATATTATAAGATACATGTAATATATATATATATATATATATATATATATATATATATATATATATATATATATATATACACACACACACACACACACATACATACCACTATAATTGTCATATATGTACACTCTGGAATTAAATAGGAATGAATTGTGCAAAAACATGCATTAACTTATGGCTTGTGCAAATTAAATTGCACAAAAAAAAAGTAGAGTCGAGAACCTTTGCGACATATATACAAAGGCATATGGAGAGGACTAGGCGTGGCGATAAAATCATAAACCCGATTTCTTGATCTAACGAGCATGTCATTAAACTTCTTGTTTCGAAAAGTGAAACTCTATCGAAACAACGCCACGAGGTTAAATGCTCCACCTAATGGGCGCGTGCCTTGACCCGCCTTTCCACGGTTGGGTCGTTGTGGTGCCCCCAAAATAGATACACATCACCCATCTTGAGTTGCCAAATACATGGTACAAAATTCAAATACAACTTAATAATACAAGCGTAAATATAAAATCGACAAAACATAAAGCGAGGTTTTAATCGAATATTGTCTTCTAGCGATTATTCAACTCAAATGGAGTCCTCGATACATTTATTATCACACTATTTCATAGAATAGTGAGGACTCTTAATCTTATCATACGGATAGTCACTCGATTCCCAAACAATGAAAGCAAAAGGGTGAGCTCAACTAGCCCGATGAAAATATTATGACTAAGATAATGCGAGAATAATTTATCATTAGCCTTGACGATGTTAAGCGATAAAATATAACAAACATCAAGTTTAAGCTGCGGTGAAACAAGCGATCCATTAGAAGAGTCAGTAGAGTATAAAATCTACTAAACTTATGATTTAAAGGTTTTCATCACTTTTATCGCTTAGACTCGACAATAAATAATCCACATCATCGAATCACCCTGCTACTACTGACGAGGATATTCTTTAGTATCACGACCATAAATTATCCATGCACTTTACGGGCGAGGATATTAGTGTGTTCATGAATAGTCGTGATCATGCCAACAATTATCCATCGATACCTTTCTGGGACGATGAGGACTTTTACCACATCATTTGTAACATTACGGTCATGATTATACCAAAAATCACAGTCGTAATCATATCAAGTCCATCATATACTTTACTGAGGCCATAGATGACTTTCAACAATAAATATAAACATGAGGATGATGACATGATATAAGAATTGATAAAACAAGTTCAAGGATAAATTTTTAAAGATTTATAATTTAATTTATCCGAGAAATTAATAACGTCAATTATCGACATGATCTTTGCTTTGTGGAATAAAATTCAAGAATAATATTGTACCAAAAATAATTTGGATGAAAAGCGAATCAATTTTATTATGAATAGTACCGGGTGAATAATACTCGAGTGAATAGTATCCAAAATGAATAGTACTTTGGGAATAGTAATCCAAGTGAATAGTACTACGACATGAAAAAGTTAAAACTTATCAAGAATGCTAGAATAATATTTTTCATGAAAAGATCTTTGGATGAAGCCTTGAAATATCGAGGATATTCTACTAATTTCATGGAGTTTAGAAGCGAAACTTTTAACAAAACAAGTATAGAATTGAAATAAAAGCGAAATAATATTACTTACATATTACAGTATGGAAGAAAATATTATTTCAATGAATATTGAACAAAAATAACATCCACTTACCTTGAAAAGAAGAGTATTCCAAGCTGGTATAGCGGAGATATTCTTGAAGAAAACTTTCCTTTGTTTTCTACGCTCAAAACTTTCTAAAACTTCGAAAGAAATAAACTCGATATTATAGAAGAAGAATTCACTTTGATTACATTTGTGATTTTCAATTCTAACTAAGCATCTATTTATAGGAGAATGAAAAGGATCTTATTTGGAAAATTTATTCACAGACGCTTACAGAACTTGAATGAAACAAATTGCGAATGACGAAAAAAATTTCTCGATTTTCAAAATATTAATATAATATTCAATAAAATATAATATATTTTATTTTTCATAAAAAACAAAACTTTTATAATATTATATATATATATATATCCACCACCATTCTGCCGTCTTTTTTCTTCTTGATACATTGACCACATCTTAAGCATATTATTACAACGTGATGAATTATATTACATAATATATAAATATATATATATATATATATATATATATATATATATATATATATATTTATAGTAGTTGTATTTACTAATAAAAAGAAGGAAAACTGAGATTCTCTCAAACTTGGGATGATATTTATTGTGATTAGTAAAATGAGTGAATTGAGCTTGGAGGAGATCAGGAAGAATCTCTAAGCAAGGACCAAACCTAGACCACCAGAGGGTGAACCAGAATGGGAATTGGCTCTTGAATTTGTGGTCGAATTGTAAAAACCATGAATGACTATGATCCTCATTTTGATGGAGGAAGATTTTATTCTATGCTTCAGCATAATCAAAATAACGATGAAATTAAGCTTATTTGGAAAGGCACTTTAAGACCAAAGGAGAACCTCCCCAATCTGAGAAACTAAGAATTTGTTTAATATATAGGGAATGATAAAGAATCTTGGATTCATTATCTTTGGCTTAAATATGCTTAATAAATATTGACTCAGTCTCAAGGAGGATGTCCTTATAAAACGCAAGGGATTTCTAAGGAGCCCATGGAATGAAATGCCATCCAGTAGGAAAATACTGGGCAGCGAGTTGAATAGGATCATTTTTAGGCTTCATGTGAAGTTCTAAATGGAACAGATGTTGTTCCCACTTTAGAAGATACTCAGAAGCGGTGTAACTAGGTTTTGAAAAGGTAGCCTTTGACGGATTACTGTATGGATCCACTGGTTTGGGTTGACTGGCTAAAACAGAAGAAAAAGGCTTTGGAATTGTTGAAAAAACCTAAAATTTGTTAACTGGGTTTGGTTGGGGAACCGGATTAACTGGGTGAGGAACTAAAGTTCCTTTTAGCGCCTTCTCTGGGCGGGAGGCGGCCACCTTACATGAGAAGAAGGTCCTCCTCGCTTTTTCATAATCTTGGGTATATAGTACATGTTAATGAATTTACGTGTAAGAAAATCAGGAACATAATTGTTATTTCCTTTAATATATTCAATATCAAAATCAAAAATACTCAGAAGAGCCTTCCATCCAGCGAATGAATGCTTAGAGGCGACGTTCTCAACGTCCTTTTCAAGAATAAATTTTGCTGATTTACAATCTATCCTAACCAGGAATTTTTGATTTAATAAATCACGTTGGAATTTATTAATACATAAAACAAGTGATAAATTTCTTTTTTAATAGTACTATAATTTAATTGAGTAGTATTCCATGCGCCAGAATGAAAACGAACAATTTGTTCAGGAGAAGAAGGAGTTAACTTCTGTTTGAGAATGCCACCGAATCCAATGTCAGAGGTAATATAAACTATTTACAAATGTAGAAAATAAAGGTGACTTACAAATTTAATGAACTGAGAACATGAGAATATAGATGAAGAGTTAAGGGAGAGAGGCTAAAGATTCGACTGAGAAGGAACTCAGCGTCTTTTGAAGTCTGGTTTGCTAACTAAGTTCAAGTTCCTTTTATAGAATAAGGAAAGAACTATTACAAAGTTACTATTACAAAAAGTGAATTATTACAGACAATAATTACTATTGATGAACAGTAAAACAATGCTCACTTTTTTTTTATTTATGGGCGACTTATAGCAACTTTAAATAGAACCATGTGATGAAGCTACTTTCGGTGATAAAGTTGACTACTCTTTTTGACTAAATGGCCGTGGGACCAGGTGCGTATCCTTTGAAGGTGCTTTTCGATTGGAAAGCATGAGAGATTCTTTTGACTAGGGCTCCGGCGGTCTTTGTGGTTGAAATTGCTGGGAGGCAGTCTTATATGAGAGATGTCAGCAAAAGGGTCTTGAGCGTCTTGAAGATTGATGGTCTTTGTGAAGTTGACACCATCATCCTCTTCATTTTGGTTGGTATTTACGGGTGAGAGGAAGCATTTTACGATGCTTGATGTCTTCATGTAATTGATCGATTCTTATATGAATAGCATCGTGAGGAGCCTTAAGCTTGTCTTTGTTGAATAATTAGTGACATTAGTGATGTCGATAGGATCGAGAGGAACATCGACTTTTGATTTTTAAGCGACTTTTAGATGATTTACTAGATGATTCATGCATTTGGGCAAAAATGGTTGGAGGTGCGAGGGATAGGGAAGGAGGAAATTCTTTACGAACTTGGCGACTATCCTATCGACAAAATTTATCCTACCATTTATGAAAAAGCGATGAGATCATAGAGAATGGGAGAAAGCTATGCGTATGGGGACGTCGAAGTGCTGGGACGTTGGTGGTGAAAAGTGGTTACTTGACATGGAGTGAGAATGATGTTTCTTTCTATGCCAGAAGGCGTTGGGAGACTCAGAACATAAGTTATCATTTAAGCAATTTTTTAAATCAGTTATTTTCTCTTGAACCTTTTTATTCTTAAGTTGTTCTTCAACTTGTTGATATCTAATTTCTTCCTTTAAGAAGCTTAAATGAGTATCTTTGCAATTCAACAGATTTAATGATTTGGAAATTGATTCTTCTTGAATATAGAGTATCTTTGCAATTCAACAGATTTAATGATTTGGAAATTGATTCTTCTTGAATAAATTTTAAATCTCTTTCTTTTTGTTTAATAAGGAACCTAAATGTTATCTTTTTCCCTAAATGTTCACAGGTTAATCCAATGTTACTAGTAGTAAATGGGTATAATAAATATATAAATGGTAACCCTAGGATAATCTTATTAAATGAGATTACAATTAAAACAAACAAGGTTTTAAAACACATATTATCTGGAAGATATGAACTTTAGGTAACTTATACTTTATTTCCATTTGAATATCGTTGGGTTGGAATTAAGTTTCTCACTAGTTTTCTTATAATATCGGTAGGGATAAGACCTTTTTGAATCTGATTCAAATCTGCTTTTGATGTCGACTAAAGCGGGGGGTATTTGTATTGAGAAAGTTTTATCAATGACTAAATTAATAGAGATATACCACTTTTGAATGGTAATATCTTTAATTCTTTTAAGGGAGAGACGTTGAATAAAAAGATCAGCCTCATCCTTAATTCGGATGACTCGGGAATATCATTATCTTCTTCACTTTAGAGGAAGAATTATGAATTTGGAGATCTGACTTCTTATATTCAATCTCTTTTCTTAAGTTAGAAACGTTTAATTTTAAATTAGAAATTTCCCTTTTAAGTTTATTAACTTCTTGATTTAGTTACGGGAGGGTGACCTCCTTGGCGGAGATTTAAACCTCTCGAGAGTTTTATTAAGACTAAAGGCCAGCTTTTCTTTGACTTTGATCAAGTGATCAAGTGACCTTTTTATCTTTGGTGAATAAATCTTTAGTTCTTTGTATATTGAGTTTTTTATTTGGGATCGTAATTTTACTAATTAAATCAATTAACAAAAGCTTTCTTAACCTTCTTTGGTAATCACATTTATTCTTTTACAGCGATTATTCTTTGCGATCCTCGTACGTATTGTAACCGTTATCACTATTTGATTCATCGTTACAAGTCTTTCTTTTAGAAAAAGTCGAGAATATCGGACTCTTCGTTATTCTTGACATCGTTTTCAATTAAGTATTAACTCTAACAATTGTTAAATGCTTTATCGATTAGGCGATGGCGGCAATCCCATCTTTGATGAAGAATCTTTGGTATTGGTCACTTTGTGGAGTTAATACTTTAATTTTCACTATAATTAAACACTTACGTTGGAACTCTAATAACATCACCTAACTTATCATAGTCCACCTAGTTCTTGTGAAACCTTTTGTAAGTCTCTTGGGTGAAAGCGGTGTTTGGTTTAAGAACATAGGTATGAGTCTTAAGAGTAAGAGGTTATGAATGAATGAATAATGAGTTAGAATTAGTTTATATAATTAGTAAAGATGAGTAGATTATTCAGATCCGACTCTTGATTTAATGCTTAAATTAAACTTTGCCTCACATTCTGACATAGTTAACCAAGAAGAACACAGTTATGAAAATATCAGTCAAGTTTTAAATAATTGGAACATACCCAGAGTTTCTCTCAGAGAAATCTACCAGTCAACCTTTTTAGATAATTTCAAAATTGATTATAATGTTAAAACAGTTGAAAGAGTTTTTGCAATTAATAAAGAATACGAAAATTGTAGTCTTTTGTCTCCTGATGTTATTAAAAGACATAGGAAGAAGGGTTATAATTTTATTCATATAGGTCTTTTTCAAGTTGCAGTTAAACCACTTAACATAAAAGGAATTAATTCATGTATCTACCTCTGCCTTAGAGACGCTAGATTTTTGAATTATCACCCTAGTATTATTGGAATTATGGAAGCAAGTTTGCATAATGGCCCAGTCCATTTCAATTGCTTTCCTGACTTCACGTTAAGCCTTAGTGATCATAATTTGTTGAAAGCTTTGACTTTAAATATTAAAACTGCCGGCGAGATAACTCAAATGATTGAGGGTTCTCAGCCTCTTGCTTTGATTTATAGGATTTAATATAAAACCATGAAAACTAATTTAAATGTTCATGCTCTTAATAAAAGTCCAAAAGATCAAACGGTTTTAATCCAAAGTTCAACTAGTGATCTTTAATGTTCGGATCGAGGACTATCCTCTGGAAAGGCGTTATCTTTACTGGTCGATGGACTTTACCGAGTGAAATACCTCAACAGCCCGTGGTAAATAACTTATTAAATGTTGAAAACGTTAGACAATTTTCTGACGGAACTGTCAAAATAAGATTTGAAAGAAGTAGGAGACCAGTTATCATAAAAGATTTTCTGAATTCTTGACACCTTGATCCGTACTCGAAGAATCTTTGAAGTACTTTCGATAACCCATACATTAAAGATATAAAATTAAAAGGCATTCTTAATCAAGGACAAACTAGTCATCCTTGCTATGCTCAAAATGATCAAGTCGAAGAATAAGGTTCTTAACTTAAAGCATCTTACGAGTATCTACTTTCGATCGATTTTGATACTCCTATAAATAAACAGTTAAGAGTCATTAAAAAGGATTTCACTTTAGAATGGGACGATTTAGTTGAAGACTTTAATTCCAAGTCTAACAAAACTAAAAGACATTCATTTAGGTCTAATCACCCTACTGAAAAGGAGCGTGATAAAATAGTTAACAGATGGAAAAGATTTATAAAAAATGAACAAATAAACATTTCTTTTTATGATTGGTATGAACAATACCAAAGTAAATGTAATGTCATTACTAAAACACAATGGAATTGGAGAAAGATAGATCAAAGACTTCTTCTAGTCATCCTCCTTTAGAGTCTATTCTAATTACGGTAAAAAATACTTCAGTCATTGCTAGTCCTTTCAAAATTTCGGATAATAATAAAGATGATAAAAAAAATCATTGAACAGTTAAATTTTAGTAATCAATACCTAGCAACTGTTGGTAGACAACTTGATAGGATTGAAGAAAAATTTAAAGAAACCACTATTAAAAGACCAGATTCAAAGATTAAACAACCTTTAATAAAATTACCAAAAAATAGACATAAGTTAGGATTACCTAATCAAGATAATGAACTTACCCATGCTATTGATAAACTATTTAAAAAACTTAAAAATGAAGCAATTTCAAGTGGCACTATAGCTCTTATTGATCAGGTAGAATCTGATAATGAAAGCAGTAGTTCCTCTGATCAGTCTAATACTGTTGCAGACCTAAATGACCAACTTAACAAATTAACTGTTAAAAACACTAGTATTACCAGAAATTGGTACTCTAGACCCACTCCTCCGGATCTACAGTTCGAGGAAAGAAATCTAGATAAACAATTCCTCTGGATCTACAGTTCGAGGAAAGAAATCTAGATAAACAATTCTCTGTTTCTTCGATAAAATTTATGAGTGGAATATTGATGGTTTTAGTGAACAAGAAATTTTAAATAAATTAAATCATATGTCCATGGTAGCTAATAGCTATATTACTAAGTTCAACAACCTGTCTCAACCGGACATTGTTGAATTAATAGCTAGTGGATTCACTGGTATTCTTAGATCTTGGTGGGAAAAATATCTCACAGAAGATTCTAGAGTGTCAATTGTTCATCTTATCGATTAGGCGATGGCGGCAATCCCATCTTTGATGAAGATGTTGGTATTGAGTCCTTTGACGGAGTTAATACTTTAATTTTCACTATAATTAAACACTTACGTTGGAACTCTAGTAACATCAACTTGAGAGAATTCATGATCGACTTAGTAACCTCACATGTCCCCTCTCAAAGTGATTTTAGGTGGTATAAAAGGCGTATTTACTTCAAGATTTATGATCTTGTGATGATAGTAATAAACCATTACGGAAAGAAAAATTAAATCGATGGTATACCACAAATGGTTTGCTCGTAATAAAGTTAGAGAAGAATTAAGTAAGAATTTAGGATACATTGATTATGATAATTTAACCTATGATGATATCATAAGCAATATTCAAAAATTGGCTTAAAAATGTGTATTGATTTCAAATTAGCTAAACAAGCTAGTAAAGACAAAAATAAAGCCAAATATGAGTTAGGAACGTTTTACGAACAATATGGTTTGCCCCCTGTTGCTCCCTCTAAAAGAAAGCACAGGCATAAACATATTGAGTCTCGTAAAATTCATAAGCATACGTAAAAGAAAACATAAACAAGATAAAACTAATAATCGAGAGATTATTATACTAAACCTAAATCGTCTAAGTAATAAATCTACCGAAAATCAAAGAAGTTTGATAAAAGTAAAATTATTTGCCACGATTAAAGGCAAAAGGGGCCTTCTGAAAAGTGAGTGCGAGTTAAGCAAAAATTAGCTCGATTAAATATTTCAGCGAAGACCTTTGAACAATTGTTAGAGTTAATACAAATTGAAAGCGATGTCGTGAATAATAGAAAAAGTCGATATTCACGACTCTTGGTGGCGACACTTATAACGATGAATCAAATAGTGATACTTGAAGTTCTGATATGTCTTTGAGGATTGCAGTAATAATTGTTGTAAAAGAATAAATGTGATTAGCAAAGAAGAAGAAGAAATCTCTTTGTTAATTGATTTAATTAGTAAAATTATTGATCCTGAATTAAAAACTCAATATACAAAGCAACTAAAAGATTTATTCACCAAAGATAAAAAGGTCACGGATAAGTTGATCAAAGTTAAAGAAAAGTCGGTCTTTAGTCTTAATAAAACTCTTGAGAGGTTTAAATCCCCAGTTAAGGAGGTCACCCTCCCAGAACTAAATCAAGAAGTTAATAAACTTTAAAGGGAAATTTCTAATTTAAAATTAAACGTTTCTAACTTAAGAAAAGAGATTGAAGATAAGAAGTTAGATCTCCAAATTCATAATTCTTCCTCTAGTGAAGAAGTTAATGATATTCTGAGTAAATACGGAATTAAGGATCTGGTGATCTTTTTATTCAATCTCTCTCTTTAAAAAGAATTAAAGATATTACCATTCAAAAGTGGTATATCTCTATTAATTTGGTCGTTGATAAAACTTTCTCAATATAGCTCCTGCACTTGGTTGACCTTTGGTGGAATTCTCCTACAACAACAGTTATCAAGTAAGTATTGGCATGGCTTCATTGGAGGCGTTGTATGGATGCAAGTTCCGTTCTCCAGTATGCTGGGATGAGATGGGTGAAGCAACGTTGTTGGAACCGAAATTGGTACGGGTGACAACGGAAAAGATTCAAATGATCCGGCAACGTATAAAAACCTCACAAAATCGACAAAAGAGTTATACTAATCTTCATCGAAGGGACGTAGAATTCAATGTTGGTGATCATGTGTTGTTACGTGTTCTTCCATGGAAGGAGTTCTGAGATTTGGAAGCGAGGAAAGCTCGACCCTCGATTCATTAGCCCATTTAAAATCCTTGGCCAAGAGTAGGAGCTGTGGCGCCCCAAAATAGGTCCACACAACCCATTCTGAGTCGCTGAATACATGATGCGAAAAGCAACTACAACTTCATTATTATAATTGTAAATGCGAGAATCGACAACACATATTAATGAGTTTAAATACAAATATTGTCTTACAGAACAATATCCACACTCAAATAAGTCCTCATTACAATTATTGATAGACTATTTTACAAAATAGTAGGGAATTTTTAAAACAATGAGCTTGAAACATCACTCTACACTTTAGAGCTAGTTCATTATATTCTTGCCTCACGAGAAGAAAATTGGAACAAAAAGGAAAAGGGTGAGCTCAACTTGCCCGATAAAGAATATTATGACTAAGATAATGTAGAACAAATTATCGTTAGCCTTGATATATCGAGATAAAATATAATGGACAACGGTTTTAGATCGATATTAGCGATGAAATAACAATTCATTAGAAGAGTTAAGTAGAGAATGAAATCTACTATCATCTATGAATTTAAAAGTCCATCATCAATATTTTATCCCTGTGACATCAATCAATATACATCTTGAATCAAATATTCATCTTTGTACTACGGGCCAAAGATATTCATCAAATAATCATTCATCTTTGCACTACAGGCCAAAGATATTTAGTTATATCATCATTTAAGGCGAGGATGATGAAATATATTTTAAAAGCGAATCCGGTGAGATAAAATGACAAAAGATTAGGGATTAAATACTTTAGATAATTCAAGTTCAAAAATACTCAAGTAATAAATCATAGTGAAGTAAAATTCAAGAATGAAGATCAAAACAAGGATCTGATCGAAGATAATAACCATAATAAACCTCTTGGACAAAGAAGAAAATTTTATTTTTACATGAATAATGTAAATATTTGTGAATAATAACCCAGAGCATGAAAAGGTTGAAATTTCATAAGAAAAATCATACTTAAATGAATAGTACCATATTAATGAATAGTATAAATATCGTGAATAGTCTTAGTATCGTGAAGAGTAACCTCTCGACATAAAAAGGTAAAAATTTCATAATAAACTTAAATACCAATATTTGGCGTAATGATATTGAGCGAAATAACATCATATCTGAAGAAAATAACATTCCTTTACCT
Source organism: Panax ginseng (assembly GCA_020205605.1). NCBI lineage: Eukaryota > Viridiplantae > Streptophyta > Magnoliopsida > Apiales > Araliaceae > Panax > Panax ginseng. The sequence goes on from CM035138.1 coordinate 19,466,322, forward strand.
CGAAAAGAATTGTACTTACATTTGAAATATCGGATATATATTTGAAGAAAACTTGCATAATAGCAACTCTCAAAGTATCTAAATACTCTCAAAATCGCTCGATATTAAAAAAGAAAACTTACGATTACGGTGTGATTTTCAATTCTAACTAAGCACCTATTTATAGAAAAATGCCCAAAGCATGAAAGCGGACTAAATTAATAAAATAATATTTTATCAAAATTTTTAATACGCCATTTTGAAACCACTTTTATCACTTATTCTACAGTGGGGGCCCCCAAATTGATTTTTTCTAAACAACCAAAAGTGGGGCCCATACCATATTTTTAATAAAAATATTTATTTTGAAACTTCAATAATTAATAATAAATAGCCTTTTATCAAGAAAATACAAATTATATGTCCATTCCATAGGAAATTTAATTCTTTACAACTTTGTAGAAGAAAGTTTTCCAAATTCAATCGAAAAATTTAAAGAAAATCACATACGGATGATTTTTAATACTGCCGTTCAGATAAAATCTTGATAAAACACCTTAACATTAATTACTTCATTTATATCCACATAAAATAAATATTTCCTTATCATATAAATTAATAATTAATTATTCACAAATAATATTACAAAATCACTGATAAAACAACTAGGTGGTTTTCCCAGGAAGAGGGCTTTCAGATAAGGATTTCTCACTTCTTGGCTCATGATTAGGTGACGAACCCTTTCCCGAACGAACTTCCTTAGACATTGCTAATAATACTATCTAATAATATTATTCAAATAATATGAATTATTGATCGATCGTGTGGAAATCTTTGTGCGGTGTGATTATTGAAACAACAATAATATAAAATATCAGCGTAGCAATTAGTGAATCGATAAAATAAAATATTGAATAGTAATTCTTTATAACAATTATTGAGTAGTGCCTTATTTACGTAAGAATCGATAATTTAAAAATCTTTGTGCGATCTGGTATCTTCTTTGTGCGACCCACGCGTATTCTTATATTTTAATCATAAGATATTCAACGATGTTACTTGATAACAACTTCTGTAGTTATTTGTAAAAACTCAAACTTGTCATTTCTTCACTGACCATTTTTTAGTTATGGGGCCCCTGAATGGGCTTGCGTCGTCATCGAATATTCCTTGATAGCGAGAATATTCCACGACGAAATGAATATTTCACAATGATGATGATATTTTATAACCACTTTCTTATTTTGCAAAATTTTCACATTTCACTATATACGAAGCATTATATCAATTTAACACCTTATTATCCACAATAATAATTAGAAAATTCAATTTTATTAATAAAAAGTTGGGGTCTTATAGAAGCTGTGGCTATAGACTCAACTTTCTAAAAGTCAGTATGTCTAAATGTTAATAGCGTTTTTCACGTATCTATATTACGTAAATATGTGGAAGACCGAACCACATTATTGATTTAGAAATAAGATGAAATAGCGGAAGATTTAGCGTGTGAAGAAGTACATGTTAAAATCTTAGATAAGAAGGAACATATTCTACGCTCGAGGTTATACCTCGAAATCGAGGTTTGTTGAAAAACCATGATGTTGAGAAATGACACAGGAGTTAGAATCGAAATGAAATCAAGGTATCCTCACCTCTTCGTCATACAAGGTACGTACACCAATTTTGAGGACAAAATTTCATAAGAATAGGAGGTTGTAAGACCCCAACTTTTATGAATAAAGTTGAATTTTTCTCTAAATATCATTTTTGAATATTAAGGTGTGAATTTGTTATAATATTATAGTTGTGGATAATATGTACAAATTTTGCAAAGTAAGCAAGTTATTATAAAATATTCGATTGATCGAGGAATATTAAACTTTAAAAGAAATATTTGTCTGAATGCCACGATCATTAGTGGACCCCTGGCGGAATTATTATCGGAGTTAGAAAACGATAGAAATATCTTTTTATAAAAATAACGGAAAAATTTTTATCGTTAACTGTTGAAATACCCGGTGTTAAAAGTATAGTAATATGCGTGGTTGCATAATAGCATACGGTATTGATAATTGATACTTACGTGAGAAGTCACTCAGTTATACTCGATTATTATTACAGTAATTGCTGCATAGTATCTCACGTTATTTATTTAATTATTGTTACAATATTTTATATTATTAAATCAATAATTGAGATGACAAGTCATTCGTATTATTATTTGCATTATTGACATCTAGAAAGTTTTATCGAGGAACGGGGTTTGGTAACCTAATTGCGCACCAATAGGGAGAAATCCTTATCGAAAATCCCCCTCTTTCTTGGGAATGATCTGGTTGTTAATATTGCAAGTTATATTATCGGAAACCTCCCACTTACCCATTTTGCTTATTTTAGGGTTTTCGGCACATAAAAGCGGCGGAATATAAAAAATTTCAAAGCAATTTTGAAACCTAAAATAGGATCCGTCTTAAAATATATTAATTGATGATTTAGATTTTATCTGGATTATAGAAAACTACGAAGCGGCTTGAATCTCTAACACAATCCAATCGAACTGCGTCTCTATGGTATCCACATGAATGCCTCATGAATAAATACATACGATCTGCGATAAAAGAGGCCATGATACTAGCCACGAAAATCGAGATTTTTGAAATTTTTTCTCTCTAGTCTCTCTCTAAGAGCGGCTAGGATTTTTAGGTTAATGATGTTCATCCCTAAATGGCTGATATATCATATATATAGCAGTTAAAAAAGAATTAATCAAAAACCTAATCTAATTAAAATAAAATCTGAATATATATATATATATATATATATATATATATATATATATTATACTTTAATTAAGTCTTACTTAATTAATATACATATATATACAAATTATCCTTTTAATTTAAATTCGTGATTTAAATACTATCAATCATATTGACATATTTAAATCCTTACAATTTAAATTAATTCCCTTTTTAATTACGTTCTTTATGTGTAACCCTCTAAGTTATTATTACGTTGGCAATAATTTTAAAATCATATTATAAAATTATAAGCGGTGAAATGACATCTAGTAATGCATTCTTTATTACCCAGTAATAATAAGATCGATGATTCGATCTGACCTTTTAAGCGACCAATGTTTGATGTAATTTAATCCTTTTAACATTGACATCTAGATTAAACTCGAGTCATGGAATGGGTCATACTCTTCGTAATTTAATCGATTTTCTTGATCGATGAGTAGACTATATAAAACAAATCACTATTTGAGTATGGCCATGCATTTCATAGTCTACTTTCGATCGAGAACTATTATATCACCCTAATATATAGGAGGGTTAAATTCCATCTAGATCACTTATATTTCTCACCACGATTCATGATGTACCCAATAATCACATTTATTGTCCACCTACAATAAAGGTGACTTTTGATGATGTCAAAGTACATAAATTTTAGTGTAGTAATATAGTGATTTTAGGTCGAAGGATCATTACATCATTGTCCTTTATGAGAATCATTATGACGACACTTTGCGTAATGCTCCGCGTAGAATTCTCATGGTGGAATGCATCCGATATATCGTTCTCTAACATGTACTATGCATTGACTCGATATCGCGTATATTTATTACCAATGAGATTTGGTCATCGATCGATCCACATAATAGTCTCGATGTATCATTGTTGTCCCATTAACAATGATACTTGACTAAAGGACATTTAAAACAATGATCTTAATTGAAATTTATAATCTCATGTTCAAGTCACATCTTGAAGCTATATAATTTGAATCACTATTACAGGACTTTTATTATCTTAACATTTATATAGCGTAATAAATAAAACCTTAATAAAATAATTCATTTATTCAATCAAATATAATATCAAAAATGTTAAGCAATTATATCAAATAGGGCATAAACTCTAACATATATATATATATATAAACATGTGGGTCAGGTGGGTGGGGTGGGGTGGGGTGGGGTGGGGTGGGAAATGGAATGGTCGGGAGGGAGTATAATTTTTTTTTTTTATTATTATATATATATAATATTATAATAAGTTTTGTTTTTTATGAGAAATAGAATATATTATATTTTATTATGCATAGCGTTTGCATAGTGTCTACATAGTGTTTACATAGTGACTGCATAGTAAAATCAAAAATTAAATCGAAAAACTTAGTGAACTTACTACGTAAATCGGTGATTTTTCCTTTCTTATGCATCGAATAGTATCCTTCCATTCTCCTATAAATAGGATGCTTAGTTTAGAATTAAAAATCACACCAGAATCAGATAATTCTTCTTCTATAATATTGAGCGTATTTCTTTAGAGTTTAAGGAAGCTTTGAGTGTAGAAAATAGTGAAAGTTTTCTTCAAGAATATCTCTGCCCTACCAGTCAAAAATACTCTTCTTTTAAGGTAAGGGATATTATTTTTGTTCAATATTCGTATGAAATAATATTTTTTTCCATACTCTGTAGTATGTAAGTAATATTATTTAGTTTGATTCAAATTAAACACTCGTTTTGTTAAAGTATTATACATACTCAAAGTGAAATTAGTAGAATATCCTTGAAATTTGCACTTCATCTAGTATCTTTTCATGAAAATATTATTCTGAGCATTCTTGATAATTTTTAATCTTTTCATGTCGGGGTACTATTCGCGGGGTACTATTCACGGGATACTATTCACTCGGGTACTATTCATCCGGGGTATTATTCATGATAAAAATTGATTTCTTTTCTGTCCAAATCATTTTTCATACAATATTATTCTTGAATTTTACTCCACAAAGTAGTATCATGTTGAAAATTTAGACATTATTGAATTCTGGATAAATTAAATTATAAATCTTTAAATATTTATCCTTTGCTTTCTTTTAATTGAATCCTTATATCATTGTCATCATTCTCATGCTTATATTGTCATGAAAATAATCTTTGGCCCGTAGTGCATAGATGGACTTGGTATGATTATGACCAGGGATTATTCGGTATAATCATGACCGTAATGTTACAAATATTGTGGTAAAAGTCTTCATTGACCCGTAGTAATGAATTCCTTTTGAGGGGACGACTGTACTCTTTTTCCTTAGTCACGATTTTTATCCCAATGGGTTTTTCCTGACAAAGTTTTAACGAGGCAGTTAATTAAGATATTTATGTAAAAGATATGTACTCCTTTTCCCATCGTTAAGTTTTTTTCACTGGGTTTTCTTAATAAGGTTTTTATTGAGACATAATCTTCTATCGTAGTAAATCAGAGGAAGTGTTGTAATATGATTACATACTCATGAGGCAACTCCCTCCCCTTTCCCTTAATATGAGGGAATCTCACATGTCTCTCCTCCCTTTTCTCTCCTTCTCCTCCTCCGTGAACCATTCCTCCTCCGCATTTCCTATATAAGGTAATGATACTGAAGGAAATAAGAAGAACTTCTCTGAATGGTTTCTCTCTCTTTATTTCTTACTTATTCTCTCTAAATTCATGCAATTATAAGAGTATCTTTATACACTTTGCTAAAGTTTTATAACAGTTGGCTCATTTTTTGAATGTTTAATGGAATTCATGCAATTATTATTTCTAAGGTTATGATTGGAACTTATAAAAGTTTCAGAGACGAAATTTATAGTAGAAATATATTCTTGCAAAGTTAAATTCTTGATCGCACATGAATCTGCAGCTTCTTGATATTATTTATTCTTTTCTTTTATTTTATTTTTTGAGAAAATATTATGGTTTTGACTTTTACGTAAACACATGCGGACTTATATTAAACATGATACATAAATATCATTTTCAAAGTTATTATAATTTGATGCTTTGACCCCAAGTATTGGGTGATTGAGCAAAAATAATACTCCAATAATGTCTAGCCCATTTTGATATTTCATGGATTTAATAGATGCTTCAACTAGATGGTCTCATGTTTGTCTTCTTTCTTTTGAAATTCTTCCTTCTCAAAACTTCTTTCTCGAATAATCAAGTTCACTGGCTCGGTTCTCGGATCATCCAATCAAATCGATTCGACTTGATAGCATTGAATTTTCATCAATGACTTTTAATGATTTTTGTATGACTATTGGAATTTCCATTGAGCATTAGTTCCTCGTATTCATACACAAAATGGTTTATTTGAATCTTTAATAAAAAGACTTCAACTAATTGCCACGACCATTAATGTTAAGGGCTAACTTTTACCTCGGTTTGGGGTCATATAATTCTTAAATCTGCTGCGACCATCATTCGAGTAAGTCAACGGCTCTTCATAAATTTTCTTCTCTACGATTTAGTTCTTGGGCGGATACTGACATATCACATTTTGAGTTTTGGAAGTGCATTATATGTTCGATTGCACCTCCACAAAGAACTAAAATGGGAGCCCAACGAAGAATAGGTATTTATGTTGGTTTTGATTCTCCTTACATTATCGAGATATCTTGAGCCTTTAACTAGAGATATTTTTCTTTGCTGCGTTATGTAGATTGTCATTTTGATGAATTTGTATTTCCACCATTAGGAGGAGGAAAGTTTTAAATAAAAACCCTCTGAGATATCATAGAATGCATCGATTTAAATTCACTTGATCCTAAATGCGGAACGATGTGAAATTGAAGTTCAAAAATTATTTATTTACAAAATATTGCAAATCAAATGTCGGATGCATTTAATGATTCTAGAAAATGATAAAATCACGTACACTGTCTTTGAATACTCTAGCGAGGATAGAAATACCTATTAAAAATCAATTCTGGAGAATTGACAAATAAGGTAATAGAAGAATCTAAACCACGCCCGAGCGTGGAAGGCCAGGATTGGTGCAAAAGACATTACCCCACGAAAATCAAAAGCAAATAAAGGGAATCCCGGAAGAAATACCGCTCGAGTAGCACTTATTTCAAGAGTGGAAATAGCCCCGGAAGAGAGTCTGAAACCGCTCGAGTAGCACTTATTCCAAGAGTAGGAATAGCCCGGAAGAGGTTCAAAATCTCGGTGAAGGGATAAGAGATGAACACGAGAGATCTCGATATATTATGTACATGATGAGAAAATATGGGATCGAAGCAAAGTCGTGATTGATGATATATTTGCTTTCTACTATAGCATCGAGATATTACTTTGATTCTTGACACGGATCTGAACCACGAGCGTGGAAGAATGTCGAGAAAAGAAAAGATTGGCCAAAATGGAAAGATGTTATTCAAAAGCTGAACTACTGATCTCTATTGAAAGAAAGTATTTTGATCTGAAACCAGTTGGGTGTAATCCGTTGAAACAAATGGGTATTTATCTGAAGAAATGAGAAAAATGAAATTATGAGATCTGGCTTGACTTGTAGCTCGAGGGTTTTCACAAAAACACAGGTATTGATTATCGGGGATATATCTTTCTCCAGTAATGGATGGAGTCACTTTTCACTTTCTGATAGGTATGGCAACCATGGAAGGTTTGGAAACACGTCTGATGGATGTTGTAACAGCATACCTATATGGCTCATTTGACAATGAGATCTACATGAGAATCCCTGAAGGATTAAAAATGGCTGAATCACAAAGGCCCAAACACGTATATTGATCAAGTTCTGGCGCGCTCATTATATGGATTGAAGCGATGCGGTGCATTATGTGGTATAATCGACATAGTGATTATTTAATAAAAGATGGATATATAAATAATCAAGTATGTCCATGTGTTTTTATTAAGAAATCACAAAGTGGATTTTCCATCATTGTTGTATATGTGGATGATTTGAATCTTGTAGGTACTCCTGAAGAACTCACAAGAACTGCTACGTACTTATTTAGAAGATGAATTTGAAATGAAAGATCTTGGAAAGATAAAATTTTGTTTGGGAATACAAGTGGAGCATTTAGCATCTGGAATTTTTGTTCATCAATCCACATATGCTGAAAAAATTCTCAGTCGTTTTCATATGGATAAAGCTCATCCTTTGACTACCCCGATGATTGTTCGATCTTTAGAAGTTGATAAAGATCCATTTTGACCTCTAGAAAGTGGGAAAGAAGTTCTTGGACCTGAAGTTCCATACCTAAGTGCAATATGTGCTCTTATGTATCTTATGTTGTACCTGACTGATATTACTTTTCTTTGTCAACTTGTTAGTAAAGATCTGATTCTTCTCAAACTAAGAGACATTGGAATCGGATCGAACACATTTTGAGATACCTCAGGTGGAAGTATAAATCTTGGGTTATTTTATCTAAGAGATTGATATATCATGATTGGTTGGATATCTTGATCTGAGGATATTTATCGAGATCCACACGATAGAAGATCCTGAAACCGTTATGTATTTACATATTGTGACACGGCTATATCACGGAAATCCACAAATCAAACCATGACAACTACATCTTGAATCACTTTCGAGATTCTCGTATATATGAAGCAAGCGAGAGAGTGTGTTTGGTTGAGATCAATTATTGACATATTCAAAAATCATGCGGATTACCATCGATCGAAGACATTCCTCTGATTACGTATGAGGATAACATTGCATGCATTGCTCGACTTAGATGAGGGTGCATCGAGGAGATAGAACAAAACACATTTCACCTAAATTCTTCTTCTTTTGAAATTTCTGAAAGAAGGGTGATATACATGTGCATCAAATTCGATCGTGTGATAATCTAATGAGCTTATTCACAAAGTCATTACCAAATATAACGTTCCAAAATTTCAAAAAGAATTGGAATGTGTCATTGAAAGACTTATGACAACATTTTATCAAAAGTAATGAATTCTTTTTGAGGAGAAGGCGTGTCTCTTTTTCCTTAGTCACGGTTTTTATCGATGGGTTTTCCCTGACAAAGTTTTAACGAGGCAGTTAATTAAGATATTTATGTAAAAGATATGTACTCCTTTTCCCATCGTTAAGTTTTTTTCACTGGATTTTCTTAATAAGGTTTTTAATGAGACATAATCTTATCGTAGTAAATCGGAGAGGAGTGTTGTAATATGATTACATACTCGTGAGGCAACTCCTCCCTTTCCCTTAATATGAGGGAATCTCCTGTGCTCTCCCTCCCCTTTTTCTCTCCTTCTCCTCCTCCCGTGAACCATTCCTCCTCTGCATTTTCTATATAAGGTAATGATACTGAAGGAAATAAGAAGAACTTCTCTGAATGGTTTCTCTCTCTTTCTCTCTTACTTATTCTCTCTAAATTCATGTAATTATAAGAGTATTTTTATACACTTTACTAAAATTTTATAACAGTGGCTCATTTTTTGAATGTTTAATGGAATGCATGCAATTATTATTTCTAAGGTTATGATTGGAAGTTACAAAAGTTTCAGAGACGAAATTTATAGTAGAAATATATTCTTGCAAAGTTAAATTCTTGATCGCACATGAATCACACGCTATTGATATTATTTATTCTTTTTCTTTTATTTTATTTTTTTGAGAAAATATTATGGTTTTTGACTTTTCTGTAAGCCTGTACGGACTTATATTAAACACGATACATAAATATCATTTTCAAAGTTATTATAATTTGATGCTTTGACCCCAAGTATCGGGTGATTGAGCAAAAATAATAATAATACTCGAGAAAGCACTATCACTCGTGCCATCACAAGAGCCATGAATTTCTCTCACAAAATATTCCATGTTCATAATTATTATGTTTGAGAATTTATCACAATCTTCTCTTCTCCCACTCATAATTGTGTTAAAATATCTCAAGTGAATTGAAATTATACATCATATATAATTAATTATGTTTGAGAATTTCTCACTACGGATAATTATGTTACAAAAAATATGTCAAGTGAATTGAAATTATATATCGAAAAAATAATATAAATAAATAAATTCACACAATATCATATGTGAATACGACTCAATAAATAAATAAATTTACACAATAAATAAATAAATTCCCTAATTCTTTACTATCAAATTGTTGCGTTGTGGGCGCAATCGTACCCCCATCAATTCACACAATACCATATGTGAACACGGCTCACAAATAATACTTAATAATTCACAACAAGAACAACACGTATTTATTTGTCCAAAAATATCTATGCATAATGCATGCATGCTTATCCCCTACATTTAATAATGTGATTTATCCCCTCAAATTCCCTCTCCCTCTGCATTTTATAAGTGGAGGACCTGCCTTTAATTTAATTTTCCACGGGTGTTGATTACATTTTTACCTCAACATAATAATTATTTATAAAAAAAATCCGCTCCTTCCACTTCGTTGGAGAAAATCAAAAAAAAAAAAAAATATATATATATATATATATATATATATATATATATATATATATAATGAGAATGACAAAATTATTGATTGTTCTTAATGAAAGAAATTCAGGTGAAATAGGCTGCGTGATATGATAGTAAAAACGTAATAACAAATAATAAAAATTTTGTGAAATAAAATAAAAATAAATCTTAAATTTTAGAACAAATTGAAACATGGAATAATATAGAGAAGCCGTATACAACCATTGTTGACAATAGATTTCTTAAATTAATTTAAATATGTCGGAGAATTTTCTTTATTTCATTTTATGAGATCTAAATTAATTTTGGTACAAAGACGTGGTGACATTGCTAGTAGTAGCATCACTATTACAGCAACCATTGCATACTGGTCTACTCCGGTAAAAGGAGCAAAGGCAACACCTTCCACTCGGACATGAATTGTCGCACACTGCACCACACATTTAAACTAATTAGATTCATCAATACAAAATAATTATTATAAAATCCTCGCATAAACCAAACAAAGGGAATTTTGTCGTCTTAGAAGAATTTTGTTTTACGTTTTATATATATTTATGAGAAGAAATTAATTATTTTCTATTTTTTATCTAAAAAATAGAATAATTGAAGAGTGAATGAACTTATTTGACTCATGAACACAATTGTTGGGGCTCAAATGCACCGCTACCAAAATTGGTGTTATGCATTTGGACCTTAAAACATACTAAATTTTGCCATTAGCTTATCACCTTAAGTAATTTGGATTTTCGAAATATCAATGTAAGTAAAAAGCGGGAATCCGTTTAGCTGCTTTGCTCCGTGATGATGATAAAATAGAGAACAAAATCAAGAAAATGCAGCAGAGAAGAAGCCTTGAAGGTGCCATTGTTTTGTAGATGAGCTCGCCTCACTATATGGAATATAGAGTCTTATTGTTGGTTCTCTCTGCCTTAAAATAGTTCTTCTTTATATAGGAGAACAAATAGGAAGCATTTGAGCAATTAATAAATCTGATTCATAGTGCATTTAATTGTATCGACTAAAAACATTAAATTAGATAAGATTTTTGTTGATTATTGATAAGTAGAAATGTTTTTGAAAATAAATTTTATCGGTATTTACTGAGAATTGATATTTCCACAAGTAAAAATAAATGTTAGTTCCACAAGGTCCTCCTCACAAGAATAGTGAGTGGAATCCACTCTTATGTGAGAGAGATCCTGTGAAACTAACATTTTCACTTGTTAAAATATCAATTCTTTATTTAATTGGCAAGTTGTATGTGACAAAACAAATTTAACAAGTTAAGTACTCATTCCGTCCCATAATAAATGATGTTTTAAGTGATTTTATTTGTTCTAAATTATTTGATGTTTTAGAAAATCTAGGAGCATTAATTATAATCTTTTCAAAATTACCTCTCATTACTCCTCCTTCAATATCCATATGCTTTTAACTCTTTCTCTCTCTTTATCAACATAAAAGGTAGTATTATAGACAAATGATACTATATTTAATGTTATACAATTATTTCTTTAATGGTTGTACTCAATTCTAAAATATCATATATTATGAGACGAAAGGAGTAGTACGTAGCATATATAGTTGTTATTTTATTTATTTTTGTTGAAATAGTAAGGGTATTTCCGTGCCATTTTACTCATCAATCGAGACTAATTCTCTCTTCGGACAATCTTAAAGGTGCACCCCCACATCAACCTAATGCATTCAAGAGATTTTTCCCTAAATGCTAGCCACAAAGTTTGAATTTAGGAAGTCAAAGAAGAGAATATAGTTGTTACTTGTTATTCCCTCCATTCCTTGATAACTGACGTTTTAGGATAGTTCTTTTGTTCCTAAATTTACGACGTTCTAAGATTTATAGGAGAATTTTAATTACCCCTAAACATTTAATACTCTTTTTAATTCTCTTATTTTTTCAAAGCTACTTTTTCTCTCTCTTCTAATATCTTAACGGTACACTCTCTTTAATTTCTATATTTTTTCTATGGCAAAACTAATGATTTAGCCATCAAAGTTGGCCCGTTTTATTGAATACCCGATTGAACTTTTAATTTTTTAAATTAACTCACTGAACTAATTTTTATTTTCAAATTGGGTCATTCCGTTAAAAAAAGTTGACAGACGTTAATTTTTTATCTACATGGCGCTGACGTGGACTTAAAAAAATGGAAAAAAAGAAAATGACATAGAAAATAAAAGTCAGCATAAAAAAATAAAAAAATTGCTTGTGGCAAAAAAAAACTTGAAAATAAAAACAAAAAAACAAAATATTTTTTTTACAAAACAGATCTAACCATCTTCTTTATTTGATTCATTTTATTCTTCCTCCTCAAATAAAATGAATAAAATGAATCATCTACTTTTGAGGGAATCAAAACCCGAACCTTAAATGCTTGTGTTCATTTGAAGACCAAATCCGACATTGTCCTCCATGTTTTCTATGGGAAAGCGATTAATCTAAGATCTTATGCTACGATCCAAAAAAGACAATCACATCGTAACATGGATATAAATAATTATGAAAGTGAAACAAAAGAAAAACAACTCTGACATCTCTTTGATACACGAATAAAATTTATTCAAAAGCGGGGATCCATCTTACGAGGCTAGCAATCCAAGTATTCTGGTTAAATCTAAACAATTTAATTTCTTTCTACGATCCCCAAAGGAGCGACAATCGACAAATCTTTGAAATAATATATCAACTAACAAGGCAAGACATTTATTTCATAAGAAATAAGGTACTCCTGATCTAGGACCTCGCATCTGGTTGTTTTCCTCTGTTTCAGTGAAAAATTTCACTTCTCTCTCCTGATGGAATTAAAAGATAGAGGGAAAGAAGAAACAACCATCTACTTTTTGAGGAGGAAGAATACAATGAATCAAATAAAAAAGATGAACCAGATCTGTTTTGCAAAAAAATATTTTAATTTTTTTGTTTTTATTTTTAAGTTTTTTTTGTCACATAAGTAATTTTTTTTATTTTTTTATGCTGACTTTTATTTTCCATGTTATTTTCTTTTTTTTTCTTTTTTTTAAGTTCACGTCAGCGCCACGTAGATAAAAAATTAACGTCTGTCAATTTTTTTTAACGGAATGACCCAATTTAAAAATAAAAATTAGTTCAGTGAGTTAATTTAAAAAATTAAAAGTTCAATCGGATATTCAATAAAACGTGTCAACTTCGGTGGCTAAATCATTAGTTTTGCCTTTTCTCTATCCTCTAACAATATGTCTTTCTTATTTTTATCACCTATAGTTTACCTTTTCATTTATCTATGTAAGGGTGTTTTTGGTAATATATTATAATGTTAATGAATAATTTTAGGAGTTATAACTTCCTTAATTCATGTGCAAAAATTTTAAACGTCACATATTTAAGAATAGAGTACTATTGAAAAATTGATATATTCATCATGAAAATATCATGATCTAATATAATGATGAATTCATTCTCATAATATACGTGTAGAACTGATTTACTGTAAATATAAAAAAAAACTTTATAAAAATAATTTTTTTTTCTAATAAAAATAACAACCCCCATATTACATATATGCAAGACCATTTTTAGTAACTTACTTAATGTTGTAATTGAATTTGAGGCGTGTGTGCCAGATACTTTAAGGCTATGTTAGTTTGCAAGAATTATAATTCCGAGATTAAAATTTATGGGATTATATTTCCAAGATTATTAATTCTAAGATTATAATGGCGGGATAATAATTACAATCTAAAAACTATTAAGTCATTTTATAATTTCTAGACTAATATTCCCAAATCTAAATTTGAAAACAAACAAGACACTTGAGATTAATAGTTATATCCCAAATATAATTCTTGCAAACTGTGACGCCCCCAAAATAGGTATACATCACCCATCTTGAGTCGCCAGATACATGGTACAAAATTCAAATACAAACTTCATTATCAAGCTGTATGTGTAAAAAATGCGACAAAATATAAAATTTGGGAGTTTCAACACGAATATTGTCTTCTAGACAATATACAAACTCAAATTCAATATTATTATAATTATTATAACACTATTTCACAGAATAGTGAGGACTACTAAAGTCATTTATCCTGGACCATCACTCCGGTCCACAGGCTAAATCCCATTCGTTCTCATTTCACGAAGAGAACGGTGAAAGAAAGGGTGAGCTCAGCGAGCCCGAAGAAAAATATTATGACTAAGATAATGCGAGAATAAATTATCGTTAGCCTTCAACGATGTTAAAGCGATCTGATATAACAAACATCAAGTTTAACTGCAGCAGAACAAGCAATCCATTAGAATAGTCAAGTAGAGAATAAAATCTACTATCTTCTATGATTTAAAAGATTTTTCATCACTTTTATCGCTGAGACTTAGCTTAATAAATAATCCACATCATCAAATCATCCCTGCACTACAGGCCAAAGATATTCTTTAATATCACGACCACGAATTATTCATACACTACGGGCCAAAGATAATCGTGTTTTCATCAACGGTCCTGATCATGCCATAAAATAATTCATCTTTGCACCCTTGGCCGAAGAGAATCCATAGCCATAATCTTACCAAAAGCGTCGATCAATGCCTTCTACGGGCGATGAGGACTTTTTCACATCATTTATAACATTACGGTCATGATTATCTTAAAATAATCCACAGTCATAATCATACCAAGTCCATCTATACACTTCTGAATACAGATAACTTTCAACATAATATAAACATGAGGATGATGACAATGACATAATAATTCAATAAAACAAGTTCAAAATTAATTTATCCGAGGAACGATAACGTCCAAATTGTCAACATGATACTGCTTTGTGGAGTAAAAATTCAAGAATGCTCAGAAAAATATTTTCATGAAAAGATACTGGATGAAGGGAAAATATCAAGGATATTCCACTAATTTCATGGAGTATAGAAGCCAAAACTTTAACCAAAAGAGTATCATAGAATATATGAAGCTATGATGGATTTTCACCATTGTCACGGTAATCCACGTGAAACGACTCATTTCCACAATTTAATAAAAAATGAATACGAAGGGTCATTCACCGTGCATGTGGCAATCCACATAGATATGTTATTCTAGCAGAATAATAAAGAATGGAATAACAGAAGAATTCGCCATGCATGCGATAAACCGCATAGACAGGTTATTCCAACAGAATAATAAATAATGGAACCAAGTCATGCGTAAACGCACCGACAAAATATTCCAACATAATAATAAATAACGGAACCAAGTCATGCATAAACGCACCAACATGATGTTCCAACAGAATAATAAAGAATGGAATAACATAAGAATTTCACCATGTATGCGGTACTTCGCATAGACAAGTTATTCCAACATAATAATAAAGAATGGAATAACAGGAGAATTTCACCAAGTATAGGGTGAGGCCAGCGTGTCTGAGGTTATTCCAACGAATAATAAAGAATGGAATAACGAAGTTCTCTTCATGAATCTGAAAAAATAATACCCACTACAGAGTACAACAAATAATATCCACTTACCTTATAAAGAAGAGTACTCTCCGAAGCGGGTAGAGGCGGGGATATCTTGAAGAAAACTTGTACTTCTGTTCAAAAGCTTTCTTAAACTCTAAATAAATCGCTCAAGATTATAGAAGAAGAATTCTCTCTCTAGAGTTTGATTGAATTCATAAGAAATAATGAAGGAATGAGCTTATTTATAGGAGAATGGGTGAATAGTAACTAATTCATGAGCGGTCCAGTTGATTTACTTTTAAATGGATGGTCCATATTGATTTACTATCACGAGAACACTATGCATGCACTATCAACACTATGCATAATAAAATATTATATATTCTAATTATTGTCTAATAAAATAAATAACTTTATAAAAGTATTTTGTTTTATATAAAAAGATTCTTATCTGAAAATACTATGCGAGCCTTTATCAACATTATGAATAATAAAATATAATATATTCTAATTATTGTCTAATAAAACAAATAACTTTATAAAAAGTATTACATTTTATATAAAAAAATTTACTATGCAAAACACTATGCGTAATAGAATATAATATATTACATTTATAGTCTAATAAAACAAATAACTTTATAAAAGTATTTTGTTTTATATAAAAAAAGATTTTACTATCTGAAAACACTATGCATAATAGAATATAATATATTCTATTTATAGTCTAATAAAATAAATAACTTTATAAAAATATCATGAGCAACACTTGAGGTTGGCATTCCAAAAGCTTCGTGAATACAAGCTTTATGCGAGATTGAAGAAATCACGAATCGGCTGAGAAGTAGCATTCCTTGGGCACGTAGTATCAAGTCATGGAATATCTGTTGACCCAGCAAAGATTGAAGCAATTCAAAGCTGGGAGCAACCTAAATCAGTGACCGAAGTACGTAGCTTTCTCGGTTTATCTTGTTATTATTGGAGATTCATGGAAGGATTTTCTCGAATCGCTACTCCATTGACTCAGCTGACTCGGAAAGATAAAAAATTCGGCTGGAGCGAAGAATATGAGAAGAGTTTTCAGGAACTCAAGAGGAGACTCATTTATTTTGTTACGACAATACCATCGGCTCGGAGGGATTTGTCATCTCTGATGATCTTGAGCAAAGGTTGGGATGTGTTTCTCATGCAACATGGAAAAGTCATAGCTTATGCCTCAAGACAACTCAAAGAATATGAGAGAAATTATCCTACTCATGATCTAGAGTTGGCGGTTTTTGTCTCTTCATACTAAAGATTTGGAGGCATTACTTGTATGGGGAGAAGGTGGAGATTTTACGGATCATAAAAAGCCTCGAATATTTCTTTACTCAAAAGGAACTCAACATGCGACAACGACGTTGGCTTGAAGCTGATTGAAAGATTATGATCATACCATCGAATACCATCCTGGAAAAGCGAGCGTGGTAGGCGGCGCGTTGAGTAGAAGATCATATCTGCAATCTGAGTGCGATATTGTCAACGTAAAGGCCCATTTTGTGTGACTTGCAAAGGATGGAGATAGAGTTAAAGACTCCGAGGGACCCATGTGATGATGGCGAATATACTGAGTAGAACAAACTTTAATCGATAAAGTTAAAAGGCTGCTTTCGAAATTCTGAGACACAGGTACGATCGTATGAGGAAGAAAGTCTGCAAGAAGGTCTTATCTTAGGAAGCAAGAATCGATAAAGAAGGAATACTTTGAGTCGACTCCGGACTTTGTGTTCTAACGACCACGATTTAAAGTATAAAATCATGATGGGCGCGCACAACACACCGTTTTGCAATCCATCACAGGAGTACCAAAATGTATCATAATATTAAATCGTACATTTTGGTGGAGCAATATGAAAAGAGATAGCGTTGTTTATCTCAAGGTGTCTAACTTGTCAGCGAGTTAAAAGCGGAACATCAAGTACCAAAAGGTCCATTGCAACCACTTGAAATTCGAATGGAAGTGGGAGCACATTACCATGGATTTAGTTCTGGGGTCTTCTAAGGTTTCTCGGCGTAGATGCGATTTGGGTCATTGTTGATAGATTGACCAAATCTGCTCATTTCTTCTGAAATCTGAGAAACTTATACATTGAACGTCTTGCTTTCGTTATGTACATAAGCGAGATTGTAAAGCTGCATGGTATCTTGCGGCATCCATAGTTTACGGCCAAGAGACCAAGATTCACTTCACGATTTTGGGTTGGTTTGCAAAAAGCTATGAGCACGGACTTACGATTTAGCTCGCATATCATCCTCGAGACGGACGGACGATCGGAGAGGACTATTCAAACTCTTGAAGATCTATATAAGACTACGTGTCCTTGATTTCAAGGAAGTTGGGACAAGTTCTTACCATTGGTGGAGTTTTCCTACAACAACGATTATCAAGCAAGTATTGGCATGGCTCCATTCAAAGCGTTGTATGGAAGAAAGTGTAGTTCTCGATTATCTTTGGGATGAGGTGGGTGAAACAACGTTGTTGGGACCAAAAAATTGATGCGTATGACTACGGAAAAGATTGAAACGATCCGAAATGACGTATAAAAACCTCACAAGATCGACAAAAGAGTTATCTTGATCTTCATCGAAAGGGCGTGGAATTCGATATAGGAGATCATG
Organism: Panax ginseng; assembly: GCA_020205605.1. Lineage (NCBI taxonomy): Eukaryota > Viridiplantae > Streptophyta > Magnoliopsida > Apiales > Araliaceae > Panax > Panax ginseng. The sequence continues at coordinate 19,484,698 of CM035138.1, forward strand.
TGTTGTTGCGTGTTGCTCCATGGAAAGGAGTTACGAGATTTGGAAAGAGAGGAAAACTCGATCCTCGATTCATCGGCCCATTTTAATCCTCGATCGAGTAGGAGCGTGGCTATAAACTCGCTTTTCTGCTTAGTATGTCTCGTGTTCATAACATTTTTCACACATATCCATATTACGTAAATATGTGAAAGACCGAACCACATTATTGAGTTAGAGCCGGACGAAATAGAGGAAGATTTGGCGTATGAAGAGGTTCTGTTCAAATCTTGGATATGAAGGAACATATTCTACGCTCGAGGTTATACCTCAAGTCGAAGTTTTGTGGAGAAACCATGATGTTGAGGAAATGACTTGGGAGTTAGAATCTGAAATGAAATCAAGGTATCCTTACCTCTTGACATACCAGTCGTACCTAATTTCGAGGGAGAAATTTCATAAGAAGGGGAGGTTGTAAGACCCCAACTTTTATAAATAAAGATGAATTTTCTATAAATATTATTTTTGAATATTATGGAGTAAATTTGATATAATGTTATAGTTGTGGGTAATATTTATAAATTTTGCAAAGTAAGCAAGTTGTTATAAAATATTTGTTTGGTCGGGGAATATTCTTTTTGTCGGGGAATATTCGTACGACGGCACAATCATTGGTGGACCCCACAACGAAATTATTGTCGGATTGACTAAAAATACTTTATGAAAATAACGGCGGAGGTGTTACCGTTAAAACTGTTAAACTACCCGGTAGTAAAAAAATGATGTCTGGCGTGATTGCATAGTAGCACACGCAGTATTGATTATTGATGCTTACGTGAAAGTCACTCATTTATACTCGATTATTATTACTCTGATAATTCTTTGCATCATATCTCTTATATTATTGATTCAATTATTGTCACAGTATCATCTGTATAATATGTTATATTATTTAATCAATAATTGAGACGACAAGTTATAAATGATTAATAATTGTTGAAAGATTAAATATGTGTTGAATAAATATAAAATGATTTGTGATAATATTTATTCAATCCTTGATGTATATAAAGAGTCTATTATGAGACGTTTGTGGTAAGTTTGGTTATTTTATAGGGGGCTCATATGTCATCATCTAAGAGTGTCTTTGTCAATAGTAATTACCTTCGTCAATAGTAATTACCTTCATCAATAGTAATTACCTTCGTCAATAGTAACTACCTTTACCAGACGTCGAACCAATTGTCGTTTCACATTATAGGCGTCGAAACCACTTTTCTTTTCACATCATCGATTAAATCGAGCCACTTGCCTTTTTATATTTCAAGTGCTAAGCTAGAAATCTTCTATAAATAGAGGCCTAGTGCTTCATTATTTTCACAATTCATTCAAGCTATAGAGAAAGTATAGAGAAAATAAGAGAAAGAAGAAGAGTATTACATTTACTACTTCTCTTTGCGATATTCAATCTACTACTAATGTAAGGGGTGTTATTCTTTTTTATTCATGAAGAAAGCTTTGTTATTCCATTGCTTATTATTACATTGGAATAACTTTTGTATCTGTGATTTCCCTATACTTGGTGACATTCTTCTATTATTACATTTGGAATATCACATGCATGTGTTTTACCGGACTGGTTAAAATCTTTATTATTACATTGGAACATCACATCCGGTTGCAAATTTTGCACGACTGGTTCCGTTATTATTATTACTGTTGGAATAACTTTTATCATCTGCAATACTGCATGCATGGTGATTTATTTTGTTATTCCATTCTTTATTATACTCAGTTGGTTAAAGTTTTGATTTCTATACTCCATGAAATTAGTAGAATATCCTTGATATTTGCGCTTCATCCAGTATCTTTTCATGGAAATATTCTTCTAATCATTCTTGAATTTTACTCTACAAAGTAGTATCATGTTGACAATTTAGACATTATTAGTTCCTGGATAAATTAATTCTTGAACTTGTTTTATTGAATTCTTATATCATTGTTATCATCCTTATAACTTTTACCACATCATTTGTATCATTGTTTATATTATGTTGAAAGTCATTTGTGGCCTGTAGTGCATAGATGGACTTGGTATGATTATGACCAGGGATTATTCGGTGTAATCATGATCGTAATGTTACAAATGATGTGGTAAAAGTTATCATTGGCCCGTAGTGCATTGATGGACAGTTGTTGACATGATCATGACCATTAATGAATACACGAATGTCCTTGGCTGAAGTGCATGGATAATTTGTGGTCGTGATACTAAAGAATATCCTTGGCCGTAGTGCATGGGTGATTCGATGATGTGGATTATTTATTAAGCTGAGTCCCAGCGATAAAAGTCATGAAAAACCTTTTAAATCATAAAAGATGGTAGATTTTATTCTCTACTTGACTCTTTTAATGGATTGCTTGTTCATTTCGAGTTAAACTTCATGTTGTTATATTTTATCAGTTTAACACTGTTGAAGGCTAACGATAATTTATTTTGCATTATCTTAGTCATAATATTTCTTCTTTTTGGGCTAGTTGAGCTCACCCTTTTCTTTCAACGTTCTCTTGAAAATGAGAACATAACGAGGACTAGTCGGGGAGCGGAGTGGCGGTCGAGGGGATAGCATTAGTAGTCATCACTATTACGTGAAATAGTGTGTTAATAATTATAATGAGGACTCCTTTTGAGTTTGTATAATCTCTAGTAGACAATAATTGTATTCAAACTCACGATTATGTTTTGTCGTATTATTGTACGGCAGATTGTATTAGTAAGTTGTATTTGAATTTTGTACCATGTATCTGACGACCCAAGATGGGTGATGTATACCTAATTTTGGGGGCGTCACAGTTGATATCAAAGCTTAGGGATATGATCCCTAGCTAAGATGTGAGAATAGTACTAGGAGGGGAGAGACGGAGAATTCCTTTGCTAGTATGACCTATGGCCCTTATACGTAACTTTAATGTGTCAAACATAAATGTTTTTGTAAAATTCTCACTCGTATATTATTATACATGTTGATACGAAGAGACCAAACTTTAAATGAACGGATTCGGTGTTATAACGAATCCGTAGTGTCAATTTTCATGTTTTATTTTCAAAACCTTCAAGAACATCAAAGTCAGAGAAATTATAGATTTTAACTCTGTGATTATGTGTTTTAATGGGTTAAAACTATTCTATAAATGTTGGGTTATGTTTATGCATGAATTATAACATGTGTATATGATTAATTTCATGTAGTAGTAATTTAATGCCCTCTTGAACCTTCTTCTTTACATTCATCAGCTCCGGGTATGTAGCTTGCACGACTTTAACTTTATGGATTAAAGTCGATTGTACTCGTATATTTGATATCACCACGTGGGTCCTTAGAGTCTTTAACTCTATCTTCATCATTTGTAAGTTATACGAAATGGGTCTTTGTGTTAACAACATCGCACTCGTAAACGCATACGATCTTCTCTTCTCGGCAGCGTCGTTTACTACCACGTTCGCTCTTCCGCGATGATATTGAATGGTACGATCGTAATCTTCAACAGCTCAAGCCAACGTCTTTGGCACATGTTACGTTCATTTTAGGTGAAGAAAATATTTGAGGGTTTTAGAAATGAGTTTTATACTGGGATCAATACAAAATTCGATTTCACGCTCTAGGGGTAGTCTAAATCTTCAATAATACGCTATGAATTTAATAACAATAGAATTATCATTCAAAACTGTGACTCTCATCCAAGACTTGGATAGCACATGTAATGAAGGTTTCTCCTAACGGAGTTTCAACCGATAAGTCAAAGTCTAACTTCTCTAGAGTTAAATTTAAACGTTAAGCGCAAGCAAGAGAGATAAAAGAATGGGTAGAACCGGTATCAAATAAGGTATAGACTTCACAAGAGCTTATGATTAACTTATCTGTAATAACCTCGTTCGGGTTCCTCGGCAAACGCTCTCACTTAAACTACCGGCTTTGACTTGTCTGAGACATCCTTTGGAATCACTATCCCAGCTGGACTTGACTTCACTACACAACAAAATCGAGCTAGGTGACCTTCTCTTCCGCAATTGAAACACACTTTGGATTGCAGCGTACAGTTTGGACGGATGTGTCCCTCCTGTCCGCATTTGAAACATACGACCGGTGGTCGTTCTTCTTCTTTTGAACCGAGTGCTGGTACTGCTGTCTTTCCATCATTATTGAACCTTTTCTTCTTAAAATTTCCACTTCTATTATCTTGGCCATGATTACCACCGAAGTGGTTACCATTCTTGGCATGATAATTTCCCCCACGATGGTTATCATTGTTCCGATGGTCGTTGCCACCGGTATGATTATTATCGTGTTGTTGGTCGTTGCCTTTTGGTTGTGCTGACTCATTATCGCGCTCCAATAACTGATCCTTATTCACAACATCTGAATATAAACAAAGTTTGTGAGAAATGAGGTATTGACGTATATTGGGTTTCAAACCTCTTAGAAACATTCGCGCCATTCACTCCTCATTATCGACCAAATGGGATGCAAACCGAGACAACTCGGCAAACTTAGCCTCGTACTGCGACACGGTCATATTGTTTTGCTCCAGTTTGATGAACTCCACCTCCTTCATGTGACGAATACTTTCGAAAAAGTACTTGTCGTTGAACAATTCTTGGAATTTCTCCCAAGACATCTTGAGTCGTCGGTTTGGAGTGCGTTTCTGATTCCCACCAATAATCGCCTCTTCACGCAACATAAAAAGGTGGCAAAGGAACCTTTTTGCTCCTTGGAGCATCCCAAGATATCAAATATCTTGGTGATCTCGCTTTAAACGCGTCTCTCGCCTTAAGTGGTTACGGCTTTCCCAAAAACTCCGGTGGTCCCAGCTCCTTGAAGCGCTTCTGGGTGACCAAACCGTGGGTTGCCATTATTTCCACCTATATTTTGAGCAGAGTCTATCTTACCTGATGTTGCATGAATTGCATAAAGCCTCTGAACATTCCATCGTTCATCATTTGGTCAGTGTTGTTGTTTGCCTGAGGATTGTCGCCTTCACGATGCACATTATCACGATTATTGATCTATGGAGACTCAATGGTCTCCCATGTGCTCCATTGATGTTCTCAACATTCTCGGATGTCATTTTCAAATCTTGCCCACAAAACAAGGGTTAATTAACATATCATATATTATTCCTATACTCGGCCGACCAATTAAATACCAAATAAACTTAGGTAGGTCATACTAGCGAAGGAATTCCCGTCTCTCCCTCTGAGTTCTTGTCTCACATCTCGGCCGGGGATCATATCCTAAGCTTTGATACTGTTGTGACGTCCCCAAAATAGGTATACATCACCCATCTTGAGTCGCCGGATACATGGTACAAAATTCAAATACAAACTTAATTATACAAGCTATAGTGTAAAAATGCGACAAAATATAAGCTGGGAGTTTCAACACGAATATTGTCTTCTAGACAATATACAAACTCAAATTCAATATTATTATAATTATTATCACACTATTTCACAGAATAGTAAGGACTACTAAAGTCATTTATCCTGGACCATCACTCCAGGTCCCAGGCTAAATCCCATTTACGTTCTCATTTCCTGAAGAGAACAGTGAAAGAAAGGGTGAGCTCAACGAGCCCAGTAAGAAATATTATGACTAAGATAATGCAGAATAAATTATCGTTAGCCTTCTTCGACCATTTCCGAACACCTCATAGCATTTTGGGGGTATCCACCGATTCGATCATTTTTGTTTTAGGTGGTTTACGAGCTGTTGCTCAATCAATTAGTTATGAAATACCATTAACTCTATGTGTGTTATCAATATCTCTACGTGTGATATACAATATTACAAACATCAAGTTTAACTGCAGCAGAACAAGCAATCCATTAGAAGAGTCAAGTAGAGAATAAAATCTACTATCTTCTATGATTTAAAAAGTTTTTCATCACTTTTATCGCTGAGACTTAGCTTAATAAATAATCCACATCATCAAATAATCCCTGTACTACAGGCCAAGGATATTCTTTAGTATCACGACCACGAATTATTCATGCACTACGGGCCAAAGATAATCGTGTTTTCATCAACGGTCCTGATCATGCCATAAAACAATTCATCTTTGCACCCTTGGCCAAAGAGAATCCATAGCTATAATCATACCAAAATCTGTCCATCAATGCACTACGGGCCAATGAGGACTTTTTTCACATAATTTGTAACATTACGGTCATGATTATATCGAATAATCCCTGGTCATAATCATACCAAGTCCATCTATGCACTACAGGTCACAGATGACTTTCAACATAATATAAACATGACGATGATGACAATGACATAATAATTCAATAAAACAAGTTCAAGACTTAATTTATCCAGGAACCAATAACGTCCAAATTGTCAACATGATACTGCTTTATGGAGTAAAAATTTAAGAATGCTCAGAAGAATATTTTCATGAAAAGATACTGGATGAAGCGCAAATATCAAGGATATTCCACTAATTTCATAGAGTATAGAAGCCAAAACTTTAACCAAATGAGTATCATAGAATATATGAAACTGCAATAGATTTTCACCCGCCATGCGATAATCCACGTAGACAACTCATTTTCACAATTTAATAAGAAATGAATACGAAGGGTCATTCACCATGCATGTGGAAATCCATATAGACAGGTTATTCCAACAGAATAATAAAGAATGGAATAACATAAGAATTCACCATGCATGCGATAAACCGCACAGACAGGTTATTCCAACAGAATAATAAATAATGGAATCGTCATTCGTGCGTAAGCGCTTGCAAGCGGGATATTCAACGAGAATAATAAATAACGGAACCAGGTCATGCATAAAAGCACCGACATGATGTTCCAACAGAATAATAAATAATGGAATAATAGAAGAATTTCACCATGTATGCGGTACTTCGCATAGACAGGTTATTCTAACATAATAATAAAGAATAGAATAACAGAAGAATTTCACCAAGTATAGGGTAGACCGCGTATACAGGTATTCGAACAGAATAATAAAGAATGGAATAACAGAAGTTCTCTTCATGAATACGAAAGAAATAATACCTCTTACGAGTACAACAAATAATATCCCTTACTTTATAAAGAAGAGTACTCCGACGGGTAGGGCGGGGATATACTTGAAGAAAACTTGTACTACGCTCAAAGCTTTCTTAAACTCTAAAGAAATACGTTCAAGATTATAGAAGAAGAATTCTCTCTAGAGTTTCAGTGAATTCGTAAGAAATAATGAAGGAATAAGCTTCTATTTATAGGAGAATGGACTGAATAGTAACTAATTCATGAACGCCAGTTGATTTACTTTTAAGCGAGACGGTCCACATTGATTTACTATCTGAGAACACTTTATCGAGCACTTATCTGACACTATGCATAATAAAATATAATATATTCTAATTATTGTCTAATAAAATAAATAACTTTATAAAAGTATTATGTTTTATATAAAAAAGATTTTATTATGCAAAAATACTATACAGAACCTTTATACAACATTATGCATAATAAAATATAATATATTCTAATTATTGTCTAATAAAACAAATAACTTTATAAAAGTATTACATTTTATATAAAAAGATTTTACTATGTAAAACACTATACATAATAGAATATAATATATTACTATTTATAGTGTAATAAAATAAATAACTTTATAAAAGTATTACATTTTTAAATAAAAAGATTTTACTATGCAAAATACTATGCATAATAGAATATAATATATTATTTATAGTCTAATAAAACAAATAACTTTACAAAAGTATTATGTTTTATATAAAAAGATTTTACTATGTAAAACCTTATGTATAATAGAATATAATATATTCTAATTATTGTCTAATAAAACAAATAACTTTATAAAAGTATTCTATTTTATATAAAAAGCTTTTCTGTTTTATTACATTAATAATACTAATAAAACAAAATTTATATATATATAATATATATATATATATAAACTTCCGTGACTTCATAAAAAGACACCTCAATATATTTAACAACATTTATCATCATTATTATAATTCACAATATTAATCGACCAGGTCGTTCCCAGGAAAGAGGGGGCTTTCCAATAAAGATTTTTCCCTATTGGCGCGCAATTAGGTGACCAAACCTCTCCTTGGCAGAAGTTCTAGACATCGTTAATATTGTAAATAATAATATTAATAACTTCGTCGTCTCAATTATTGATTTAATAATATATAAAATATTGACAATAATTGAATCAAATAACGTGAGTCTTATCACGAAGAATTCTTTGTAGCAATAATTGAACAAAACTGAGTGACTTTTCACGTAAGCATCAATAATCAATACTGTGTGCTACTATGCAACCACGCGTATTACTGTACTTTTGATCACCGGGTAATTTAACAGTTAACGGTAAAAAAAATATTTCGAGAAAGTTAAATCTTTATTCACATCATAATATTAAAAAAAATATTTCGAGAAAGTTAAATCTTTATTCATAAAATTTGGGGTCTCACACAAACAAACATAGCCTAAGAATAAAGGATTTCCGAAATAAAATATGCTAATCATTTTTGTTTTGCGAATTATAAATAACGAATATTGTAGTTTTGTAAATTATGAATGTAATATTGATTATAAAAGTTTATTTTACTTTATCTACTACAAGTATTTCAAATTAAAAATATTAGTCATTTATTACTTCTCAACAAACGAGGGAAGACACAATATTTAAAACACTTTAAGCGATAAAATAGAATAAATATAAAAACAAAATTTTATTTTGTATTATGATAAATTTATATTAAATTATAATATATTTTTAAAGTTAATGGTTCCTATTAATTCAATAATTAACTTTCCACTTAAGGATATTTGAGAGTTCATGCTCTTTCTTTCTGTCTGTCCTCTATAATTAATGATTAAAATTCATCTTAAACAATAGAATAATAATAGAATTTTGTATTGTGATAAATTTATGTCAAATAATTATAATTAAAAACATATCAATATATGAGATTAGATAAAATTATAATACATTCTCACTTAGTATACATCTCTTTAAAAGGATTACAACTAATATTTATCTACGTAATTGACAATTAAAAAATTCATAAATATTCACAATATATATTTTCAATAATAATATATGAATTCTTTTTTAATTTCTTCATATACCATGTATTCACATAAATCGACATTTTGATATAAATTTAATATTATCATATATATAGCAGGACTCAACAATTTTAATAGAGATAAAATAAATAGATTAATGACAGGACCTCAACAACAAATGCGAGTATAAAAGAGTGAGATAAAGGAGACTTAAATAATATAATACTGAAGCAGTAGATTATTATAAAATTTAGTGGGCAAAATTAATGAAATACTTAATGTAAGTTGGCACATTTTACTGATTACATTATTAAACTTTTAATTTTTTAAATTATCTCACTAAACTAATTATTATTTTGAAATTGGGTCATTCCGTAAAAAAAAGACATTAATTTTATATCGACAAAACTAATGAATTACCACTAAAGTTGGCACGTTTTACTGATTACACAATTGAACTTTTAATTTTTTAAATTACCTCATTAAATTAATTAATATTTTGAAATTGATTCATTATGTTACAGACATCACGAGTGTTGAATCGTTTTTGTTTTTATCCTAGGTAGACGTGAAAAAAAAATAAACAAATTTGATTTATTCTCTCTCTTCCTTGCTCTCATCTCTCCCTTCTTCCAAATCAAATAGATTTGCGATTTTCTCTATCTAAAATCTATGAAAATTCCTAGATCTGAATACCCAAAATATTGAATTGAGCTTCAAAGTTCAGCATTAGATATAACAATGGAGTTTGAATCCCCAACAACAACAACAACAACAACAACAACAAATGAAGTAAATGGCATTCCAGTAGATTTTCTCTCTCTTACCTCCGACTATCAGTAGTCTTATGTCTCCGAACTACTTTCATTCACTCTTGATCGCCTCCACAAGGTCCACTCCTTCCCCAATCTCTCTCTCTATATATCTGTGTGTGTGTGTGTATATATATACATGTAGTAGTAATATTTGGTTAAATTAATTTTGTTGGAATTTTATTTATGGTTTGATAACAGCCTGAGTTTTTACGGATGGATGCAGAGATAATTCAGAAGCAGATATAAAATGTTGTCAATTACCGCATTTTCATTTCTACTGCTGATGCATTGTTTTACATTCGTGAGGAAGTTTTTTCTATTGATAAACATCTGAGATTAAAATACCCAAAATATTTTGATTTTTTTCTTTCACTTTCAAGTTTTTAATTATTTTTTGCCACATTAGTAATATTTTTTATTTTTGAATTTCTTTTCCAGAGCCACATAGATAAAAAATTAATGTCGGTTTAAATTTTTTTTTAACAGAATGACCTAATTTCAAAATATTAATTAGTTTAATGGGATAGTTTAAAAAATTAAAAGTTCAATGGTGTAATCAGTAAAATGTGTCAACTACAATGAGTAATTCATTAGTTTTGTAATAAATTAACGTTCATTTATTTTTTTTTTAACAGAATGACCCAATTTTAAAATAATAATTAGTTTAGTAAGATAATTTGAAAAATTAAAAGTCCAATGACGTAATTAATAAAACATGCCAACTACAGTGAGTATTTCATTAATTTTGACAAATTTAATGATTACAACTTAATCTACTCTATTTTGAAAGGTGCTATTAGTCTAGTTTATTTAAGTTTGTACAAAAAGAAGAAGTTAATTGTCCTTTTATTAGTCTAAGGTTTGGTCATGTTTGATGCAACTTTAACACTTTAATGGCTATTGTTTGCCCATGAAATCTGAAATTAATTGAATTTTATTACTCAAATCTCCAAAAAGGAAAAGAAAGAAAAAAAATCTCAAAAATGTTGTTGAAGAAATTCTTGTTGTTGGTGAAAATTCACGAGTGAATTATTTTTATTTTTATTTTTATTTTGATAATCGGAAGTTTTAATCGTAGTCGGTCTATTTTTCACGAACTCAGGACAACCTTTTCATACGGACTTACGCCCGCGTTCCCGAGGTCTCATGAACCATTTTTCTGACCTTGACAAATTGTTACTAGTGATTCGATCCTAAAACGTTCGAATCTACTATTCGTCCCGGAAAATTATTATTTTCACAAATATTTTTCATTAAGTTCGTTTTGATAAGAATACGAGATTGATTTACTATTTACCTAAAAGTAAACTTGTGAAGATATTGATAACACTTGTAAATATCTTATACTTACGACTAGGGTGGGTGGAGGGAAGGGGGGGGCGAAGAATATGTGCCGAAGAATGAAGACGTTTAGGAGGTTGGTGGGGGTGGGTAATGGCCTAATGGGTTCCATACACAACTGCCATTTCATGTTTCGAGTGTGTACACGAAAATCAAGTACTATTTCCGACTTTATTTGCATGGGGTATATTGTCTATAACTCGATGGACCACAGGAATTATACTGCAACATAAAATGACAATTTTCTTAGCTGTATTTTTTTAATAAAAAATTAATTTGTTGTATAGATTGTTATTTTTATATAACCTTCTCTCACCTAAATAACAAACGAATTACTCTTTTTTTTTTGAAAATTTATATTATTGCAATTTAATTTTAAGGATTCATTTCATTTTAAATGTTTACGGGGTAAGAAACTTGAGGAGCTAAGAGGAAAACTAAGGGACACTTGTTTTCAATATAACTCTTGGTTAATATTTTATGCAAGGTCACAGCCTCACATGTAAAGAAATTAATAAGACGTTACAGATTGAAGGCTATTTTTTTAAAATTGATCAAGTAAAGAAAGTGATATTTTCACGTGTTAAAATGATATTTTCATATGAGTCTCTCTCACATGAGAAGTAAGATCCACTCACTATTTATGTAGAGAGGAATCATGCAAAAATATAGTACTAATGTTTTATATTAAGTAATCAGTGCATTCATATTATTATCCCTCTTCTCAATTTCTCTCTTTTCTAAAACAATGCCAATGTTTTATTCATTTATAATTAAAAATGGTAAATAAGTTGATTTAATAGGTAATGAATAAAATTTAATGGGAAATAGGTAATTAATGAATTAAATTGTTAGTGGATAATTTTAAATAAGTTAAATATGAATAAACTTAAATGAATATGAATAAAACTCATCAACAGTAAATAAGTCAAAAGTAAGTTTTTCCACTTTCTCTAGCTATTATAAGAAATCAAAAAAAATCAAATTCTAGCTATAATTATATGTGTGTGTATATATATATGTATGTATGTATGTATGTATGTATCGAGAGAGAGAGAGAGAGAGAGAGAGAGAGGGGGGAGAGGGTGGGAATTGAATTTTGGTTCTCACTACAATCGAAGCTTATCTCTGCATCTTCAATGGAGTCTGCATTATTTCAACAAGGACCCTGATTAACTCCACAAATTCACTTCAATCTCTTCTTCTTGTTCTCCGCAAAGAAGTTTGTCCGCCGTGGTGGTACATCCAGTTCCGTACATCTATTGTTTAGGTTTGTGATTTATGTGTTTTAAGTGGGTAGAACCATTTAACCATTCCTTATTTATGATTACCAATTTAATCCAACCCACTTAAGTAAATGAATAATTTTACCCATTAAATCATAGGTTTAATGGAGGGGTTGATGGGTTGGGTTCAAAATTGCCAGTTCTAGTTCATCAAATTTTCTGATGTATTTCCTGAAGAACTTCCCAGTCTACCCCCAGAACGTGATGTTGAATTCTTTATTGACCTTGAGCCGGGTACAAAACCCATTTCTAAAACCCCATATCGAATGGCGTTCTAGTTCGAAGTAATTGGCGTCTTAAATATGAACAAGAACATAGGTACCTGATTGCTTAACCATTCTGTAAAACGCTAGCTCCCAATCTGTGTTCCTCAATAGAAATACCTTTTCCCCCCGTTCTATTGCTGCCCTTCCGGTCAGTTTTGCTCTATCGGCTACTATTTTCCGGTAAGAATCTAAGCACTCTTTTTTGCAGTTTTGATAATACCCAAAACACAGCTAGTCTATGTTCTCAAAAAAAAAGACAGAACTGATATATATATATATATATATATATATATATATATAGATAAATGGATTTGTTTTAGTTACCCACTGATATTGTGTATGAAATGTTTGTGTTTGGATATATGAAGTATATAATATGGGGGCCAGCGTCAGTCCTGGCTGGCACTGTTTAAAGTCTATTGATTACCCTCCGTTTGATAAAGGGTTCAAATTTAAAATTTTATGAAACTATCAGCAAAGGAATGTTGGTGCGGTTCATACTACCTAAGATAACGAAGACATGAAACCCAGATTCGCTGAGGTTCATACTACCTAAGATAACGAAGACATGAAATCAGAGCAATGGAGAAACCGGTTTGTTTTCAAATGAACAAGTCTTGGCTCCCACACGTACGCTAATTTCAATCCTCGTTACTTTTTTATCAATCAAATTTTAAAATTCAATAACCTTTTTTTGTCATTGATATGTAGATTTACAATTTTGGAATTTTGAAGTTTGATTGGAGAAACAGAAGTTATTATTACAAAAATTAGTTGCGGATATTTCAAACTATCAACAATTTCTAACGGATAGGTAATTTAATAAAAATTTAAATCATGAACCTTCACTCATGACCCAGCGGTGGTAAATGGGTTGGTTACATTGGGTCAACACAGCCCTAATTCATGTCCCATATAATATAATATTAATGGCCAACCAGAAAATTCCAGCAAGTGATGATTCAATTTGTGATTTAGTAATATGGTGCAAATAAGTTACTTTCAACTTACTCACGGGTTCCAATTAGTTTAATCATTAACTTTCCCCCATAATGTCACAGTTTTTAGGATATTTGAGAGCTCAGGCTCATTCTTTCTGCCTGCCTTTTAGCTTTAATTTGCATGATGAATGAATAAATTTACAATTTTTTGTTTTGTTTCATTTGCTAGGGTTTAATGGATGCAAATGTTACGAGTCCAAATAGTGGGGAAATTAGCATGACCGAGGGAAATAAAAGCGGTGAAGTTGTTGTAGTGATTTATGGCCAAGAAGAAGATGAGAAGAGTTCACTCCACCTAGTTTCAGGTGATTCCCACATTGAAGCTGTGCAGTTTGCACCATTGAGGTGTGCTTCCCCTGAGACTGCTAGGTTCAGTCCAAGCCCCAACAGGCCTCCCAAAATCCCCACAAACGAAACTCTAAGTCGACGAAAATCACTTGCCAGGTCAGTGTACTCAAAACCCAAGTCAAGATTTGGAGAACAACCTGTTCCTGTTGATTCAAATATTTTCGAAGAAAGTAGCCCATTGATACAAGATTATATAAACTCTACTGGTAGTAATTCATCTATTAAAAATATGTCTGCTTGGGCCTCACCCAATAGTAGAGCGGCTTCCCCTCATACTTCATTGAAAGAAACAGCTAGGACGGTGTCGATTACTACTCCAAGGACGCCGTTTATGGCATCACCAGGAGGAGTGGACGAGGATGAAGAGATTTACAAAAAAGTGAGTGTTCGAAATAAAGGAAACAATTTTAATAAAGATAAAATAAATAAATTAATGACAGGAGTACCCCAACAACAAATGCGAGTATAAAAGAGTGAGATAAATGAGACTTAAATAATATAATACGGAAGCAGTAGATTAGTATATAATTTAATGGGCAAAACTAATGAAATAGTTGATACGTTTTACTGATTGTATCATTAAATTTTTAATTTTTCAAATTATACCACTAAATTAATTATTAATTTGAAATTGAGCCATTCCGTAAAAAAAAATTAAACGGACGTAAATTTTGTATCGACAAAACTAATGAATTATTCATTGAAGTTGACACGTTTTACTGATTACACAATTGAACCTTTAATTTTTTAAATTACCCCATTAAATTAATTAATATTTTGAAATTGGGTCATTATGTTACAGACCTCACGAGTGTTAAATCGTTTCAGTTTTTATCCTAGGTGGACGTAAAAAAGAAATTTTTTTATAACAAATTTGATTTATTAATCTCTCTCTTCCTTCCTCTCATCTCTCTCTTCTCTCCCTTCTTCCAAATAAAATAGATTTGTGATTTTCTCTATATAAAATCTATGAAAATTCTTAGATCTAAATATCCAAAACATTGAATTGAGCTTCAAAGTTCAGCATTAGATATAACAATGGAGTTTGAATCCCCAACAACAAAAATAAATGAAGTAAATGGCGTTGCAGTAGATTTTGTCCCTCTCACCTCCGACTATTAGTAGCCTTATGTCATCGAACTCCTTTCATTTACTCTCGATCGCCTCCACAAGGTACACTCCTTCCCCAATCTCTCTATATATCTATGTTTGTGTGTATATATATACACACACACATGAGGTAATAAAAAATTTAATTCAAAAATTAAAATGAGACTTTAGCTTTGGAACGTGTATATATCATGTATGATTTATATATGCATGTTTGCAAGTACTTCTTGGAGTACTCATGAATCAAAGCATCTATAATAGTTCTGAATGAACATGCATAAACGCATATTCTCATTTATACAATATATAATTCTTGAATGAACATGCGTTGAACATATATAGCATATTTGTTGTAATACCAATTTAATATTTAACTGAAAATATTGTGAATTAAGGTGGTAGAACTAGAAAGTGAGCTGGGAAAGCAGAAGGAACTGAGGGCCATGTACACGATGAGGATGGAAAAACACAAGATTATCTAAGGTATTGTCTTCAAATAGCTCAAGACAAAAGTTTCTTGGATATTATACTCAACAACAACAACAACAAAGACATTAACATCGATGGCGCTACCACGAATCTTCCAACGCCACCAACACCGGTGCATCACCATTCTGATCTTTCAGCCATCATAGAACAAGCCAAGATGAACGGGTGGTACATTGAGCCAAACGAGGTACGTATGGGTTTTTCCACATCACATCTAAGAAATTAAGCAATTTAGAAACACGTGTATATATTTGTTGCCTTCATAATAATAGTCTTTAACAGAAAATTAAAGTATTTTTTAGAATCTACGTGGTTAAAATATGATTTACATACTGGTGGGCCCAGTGCAAATTAAGGTTCACTTGACCTAAATGAATTAAATGCACAAATTAAGCTTCACATTATGATTAAATGAAAAGACGGAAGTGCCGAAAATAAAGAAGCAAGACCTGAGAGAATCTTCCATGTGTTCCGAGGCAGAAGACACGTGGAGGCGAGTCATTTTGGAAATTGATTGAGGGATTGGATTGGTGGCTAGAATGACAGGATGATCTGGGCATTACTCTAATAAATAAGGGTAAATTTGGAATTTCCTCGAGGTCATGTGCCTAGCACATGACTATTCTCCAGAAAATCCTATAAATACCCCTTCCACTCTATTGGGAAGGGGACGGCTCTTTAGACTCAAGACTTGGACTCTTGGAAGATCAAAGGGACCCTTTTGGTGACTTAAAGGCTTGGAGATTCCACCTAAAAGCACTAAAAGGGGTTTGCACATTCTCTCAACTCGAAGGACTCAAGTAGGCTCTTGGAATCCCTGCTACCCTAACACGGTTCTCGGATTCTAGGCGTTCTGCCACGCGTCGTTGGATTAATCGTCCACCTGTCGTTCTCCCCTCTTCAATCAACCAATCAATTCCGTACTCTTCGTGGATTTCTCTCCTCCTCAGTCAACACGAAACCCTAACCCTAGCAAGGTAAAATTTTTTTGCCCACATTTAATTGGTGACTCTGCTGGGGAGGTGCAGAATTCGTGGAAGATTATGCCCATAACTCGAAGTGGGAGAACTACAGGAAGAGTTTCACCAACGACAAGCATCACTTCACCGGATCCAGTTCTAAGAAAAACAAATCCAGCTTTCCAAAGCGCGAATCTAGATCTTGATCAACCCATCCTCGAATACGCTTCAGAAGGAAGTTCAACATCACCATACATGGCTGATCAACAATAAACCAATGCCGCCAGGCAGACGAGCATGGGAAGGCAAAGTGAAGAAGCAAGTAGAGAGCAGACAACTGGGAACGCTGTGCAGTTGGAGATGCTTAAGGCGTTAAAGGAGGCACGAGAAGGACATGGAATGATGATGACGATGATGCTAGAGATGCAAAGGAAGCAAGAAGAAATGGGGAATTTCCGCCAGCAGTTGATGCAAAACCCCACTTTCAAGACCATGTTCCCAGGAAGTTCGCAGGGGGGACGAGCAAGAGAAGTGGAGGACAACAACAACAACAAAGAGAATCGATCATCAGGCTCCAAAGAATGGAGAGTCACCGATTCCACCATCAACTTGAGCCCTGAATGGTGGTGATGTGCCACCACTTAGATTGGAAGCTAGCCAGCCTCAGCCAAATATCATCCCAAAAACACTCCCATCATTTTCACAAGTGCAGACACCAACCATCCCAAGCCATATACAACTAATAATCCAGCAAGTACAACCAATCTTACATGATGCAAGTGTGCATCAACATGTGTTTGTTCCACATACACCTCAGATAAACCAGTATGCGATGTCGTCCCAAAAGGCTCCAGGAACCGGTCAATATGTGACAAGGGAAGACATGATGGATGTAATCAATCAGATACGTAGACAGACAGTCAGGCCTGCGGAACTGGATTTCACCCCACCATACCCGACGCACGTGAGAAGACAGCCATACCCTGCTGGGTACATTGAACATCCACCGCAGTTCCCTAAGTATAGTGGAGAGAAAGGGAATGCGAGAGAGCATAATGCAAGATTTGTGGAGTCGATGTCCCCGTGGTTGGGACTAGATGAAGTGAGCAACCACAATATTCTACTGAGGGAGTTTAACAAGGCGCTCACTGACAGTGCCTTCAGCTGGTACTATAATTTGGAGAAAGGATCAATTCGAGACTGGGATGATATGAAACACCAATTTTTCAAAAAATTCTTTTATGTTCAGAAGGAAGTGTTAATTATAGAGCTTATGAGAATTCAGCAAAATTCGAATGAGGAGTTATCTGATTATGTTGACAGATTTCGGGCTCAGGCGCGGAAGTGTGTGGAGCCAATCGAAGAGAAGAATTTAGTGAGTATTCACAACAACGGCGCCTTCGACGCCTTCAAGCCCCACTTGATCACTAAGTCTTGTGATTCCTTTGCATCGACGCTTTCCACCTTTGTACAGGACCTAGGAGAAATTATGGCAAGATTCATGAACCATCCGATCGCTACCCTGAAGGGCAAGAGATTAATATTATGGCTTTGACAGACTCGACCAAAGCCACAGGGTGGCAAGAGGGAAAGAATCGGAAAGAATATAAATTTGCTAGAGCCGGAAGTTATCACTTGTGGTGAGGAGACATTTAAAGATTTGTATGAGCAATGGGTAGAAAATAGAATGGTGAAGCCTCCAAAACCCAGATTCGTTGTGACCGAGGAGATGAAGAAGAGAGCAGACTTTTGCGTGTATCATCAATACCCAGGATACTCCACCATGAATTGTCTCAATCTGAGGAGAATTTACCATAAAAAATTAGCGGCAGGTGAAATCGAACTATAATAAGAAGCATAATGCTGGATAAGCTACTGCCCTAGCAGACTAGAAAATGAAAAAAAAATGTATATATTTTCTTATTTTCATTTGTGCTTTTATTATCAAATAAATGCATTATATCTTGATCGTTAAATAAATACATCAAATTTTGATTAGAGAAAATTTCTTAAAAGTTATACTTTCAACTTTAAAAGTAATGAGGCACCTGATTAATCAGCCCTCAACCCGAAAAAGTTATACTTTCAACTTTAAAAGTAATGAGGCACCAAGTTAATCAAATTTCTCGACCAAAAAAAAAGTTATATTTTCAACTTCAAAAGAAAAAGTTATACTTTCAACTTCAAAAGTAAAGAGGTACCTGATTAATCAGCTCTCGACCTGAAAAAGTTATACTTTCAACTTCAAAAGTAAAGAGGCACCTGATTAATCAGCCCTCGACCCGAAAAAGTTATACTTTTAACTTCAAAAGTAAAGAGGCACCTGATTAATAAGCCCTCGACCCGAAAAAAGTTATACTTTCAACTTCAAAAGTGATTGAGACACTTGACCCTGAAATCCTCGATAATACACTTTATCTTCAAAAGTGATGGAAGAAATAAAAGCTACAAGAAGTCATGATCCAATGGTCATGATACATCAAACTGAACTGGGGGCATAGCTAAAGCCTCCAAGCCAACAATGGCAGTATCTCAAGCCTTTCGAACTTTTGGCTAACAGTTCCTCAAGGTCTTGGGCAGATGAATCAATTTCCCAAAGCTTGGCCTTCAATCTATCCATGACGTCCTGAAGCTCCTGAGGCCCTTACATAAAGAAAGTCATTCTCATGAGGACGTGAAGTGACCTCCGAGCAAAGTGCAATAACATGATAACTGAAAGTAAAGAGATCCAAATTTTAAGACGGAGCGGAGACATGTCAAGGCCCAAGAAGGATCGAGAAGTCATCAACTTCACAACTAAACACCTCTAAGTCCTCCTCGTCACGTATAATGTAGAGACCATGCATTTTTGAGAATAAGTCTCGTAAGATAATCTAGAAAAAAAATCGGAGAAGGCCCACTTGAAGATGTATCCGATCTAGTATATAGGGAACCAAGCTAGGACACGACCAAGATTCAAGTGAAAAGAAGAAGGAAAAAGAGAGTGAAGGAAGAGGCGGGTCTTAGGGTTCTACTTCTAGGGTTCAACACACCTACGGAGAGCTCTCCCTCTTACCTTTTACTTCTCGCCGATCAATGTTCCAGAATGAAGCTACTCAGGTTCGAGTACTGTAGAGAAAGATCCCTTCATCTCTTTGTTCACCCTAATTTGAAGTATGTTCACTTTCTAGGCCTTCTCGATGACTTCTTAATTTTGAAAATGAGAGAACTTCCAAAAGAAAATAATATTCGGAAGGATAAGATAGAAGATTTTTTTTCCAAGATAGCCAGGGAGAGCTTCTCTAGGGCTCGCCCCCTACAGGTCTCCCCTCCTAGGGATTTTATGTTTAAGGCTTGCACCATCGTGCTCCGCGAATCATTAAGAAATTTGTAGCACGATTTCTTAATTATGCACGGTTGTCCCACCAAAGGTGTGACTCACGTGCAGGGGGCAAACCCAAGTACGACCTACTGGTGGAGGGCAGAGACATCCTCTAAAATAGGGGTGGATTCCCCCCAAGAAGTAATGAATGTGTATGAAGAAGAGCACACAATGAAGTCTACCAATATCGCCATCCCCAAGGCGCCAGATGAGTCGACAGAAGCAAAAGGGGACCGAAAGGGTATTCTTGTTTCTCTACGCATACGCAGGAATGCGATCGAAAGGGGGAAGTCATCCCAAACTCCACAAGTCAACGATATGTAACAAGCCTTCCTTCTTTGGCGGAGGAAATGTTATACGGTCATAAGTCTAGACTTGCTCCGAAAAGAAGTTGGAAAGACCAAAGAGGGAACCCTTCCCCAATCATCGAGGAACGAGGCCTCCTCAAGGTTTTCGGTCCGCGATAATGTCCAAAGAAGAGGGCTCAAGCAAGCAAGAAGAATTTAGCATAAAGGGCTCTAAAGAGCATAATTTCGCCTAAACGTTGATTTCCCCCCAGGGTTCGGACCCCTAGGGTTCGCTCAACTGGGTGGTTTCGCCTCATGCAGAGCATTTTTCTCCCTTCGTGTTTTTTCTTGACAAGAACGTCAAATCTTTCTTTATTATTCGAGGGAAAAAACCGAGATGTAATCAAGGTAATGGGGCTCTGAAGACAAAAGAAAGATTGGAGGTACCTGAGAAAAAAAAAATAGGGTTTGGCCACCTAGGGGGTTGTCTCCTCTATTCCTTTGAGGTCCTATTGCTCCACAAATCAACCACAAAAATTATAGTCTTTCTTTGATAAATTCCGAGGGAAAAAACCAAGATATGATCAAGGTGATGGGGCTCAGAAACAAAGAAAGACTACAATCACCTGAAAAGAGAAGCGGATGAAGTAATCACAAAGAATTAATCAAACGAAAAATAAACACGACTAAAGGTTCACTAATATGTTATGAACATGGCACAACAGTGTAGCATTTCAAAATCAACTCATCCTCGCAAGTCCAGAGTGTGGCCTTTATGGTTAAACAAGGTTCGTAAATTGTATCTCATGGAATAAAAGAAGAAGATTTGGAGAGACTAAGCATCCCTTTAATGTCACCCTAAAATGAAGATAGACTCTTCCGCCCCTCCTTCACAATCACAAAGGATGCAAAATTTGGCACATCTACCGGAGTATCGGCTTTAAAAAATAAATAAAAAATAATAATAATAATAATAATAAACTAAAATTAATAATAATAATAATAATAATAAATAAATAAAACAATCATGGCTCTCTCATCTCCTTTATTCGAGACCGTAAGATTTTAGAAGGGCGGCCACGTGTTTCTCTCTCCAAGCACCAAAATGGTGGGGTTCTAAGGAGAAATGGGTCATACCGAGGCATCAAATGGATTTGTTATTCTAATCGGGTCATGACCAATTTTTGTACTTTCTTGCTATTGTTGATGTAGATGATGGTTCTATGTCTTCGCTGACTAATTTGCGAAAGTTAGCCTTGGAGCACAAAGATACCACTCGCTTCAATCACCGATTTGATTGGACAAGGATTCCCGCCACTCACATTAGTTATCGGCTTCGGAAGGAGAATGAACAAAAATGGTTTCCACCTGGTAAAATTTTTATTACTTTGTTTGCTAATTTAATTAATTGTTTTTTTTCTTTCTTCAAGATTTTGAGAACATCCGTATCCATGACTGTAGGAGGTAAAATCAAATTGCCTTAATTTATGGTTCTAATCAACCAATTATGCATATAGATTCCATTCACACATAAAGATTATAATTATAAGGCAATATTTTAAGTATTTACATATTTTACACATGCATTCAATCAATACTAGGGGTCAGATAATTTGAGGTTTGACTTTTGATTCAAAAAAGAAAAAAAAAAAAAAAAAAAAAAAAGGAATTAAAAAAATTATTACTTAACTTCATGAGATAGAAAATTATAACAATTAATAATATTTTATGTATGATTTTACACATGCATCAAACTTAGAATTAGTATGCATATACATTATGGATAGTTACTTTAAATATGTTTACATATTTTACACCTACTTTTGGGTTAATTGGTATAAAAAATTAATTAATTACTTGAATATTTTCTTCAAATTAAAAAAAAGATATATATCGATCTTATTCCCAATTAAAATAAGGAAAGATTTGATTTTATTTCTAAAATAAAATAAAATAAATTTATTTCTAAAATAAAATTTTATTTGATAATTTGATTAAAAATGATTTGATCAATATTTGAAAAGATTTAATAAAAGATGTCCAAGATATCTTTGGGAGAGCTCCTTAGGAGTTGTTTTTGCTAAGATTTTCGTTTTTTTAAGACTTGCATGATCGAACTCTCATGGATCGCTCGTAAATTTAAAACAGACTCAAAGACTAGTATTTTGCACGATCGTTACTCCAAAGGCGTGACTCTCAAGCAGGGCCAAATGTGGGCCCAAGTAAAAATTAGGGTTCACTTGACCTAATCGAATTAAATGCACAAATTAAGCTTCACATTATGATTAAATGAAAAGACGGAAGTGCCGAAAATAAAAAAGCAAGACCTGAGAGAATCTTCCACGTGTTCCGAGGCGTAAGACACGCGGAGGCTTACTCATTTTGGGAATCGATCGAGGATTGATCGGTGACTAGAATGACGGATGATGATCCGGAATTACTCTAACGACTAAGGGTAAATTTGAATTTTCTCCCGAGGTCATGTGCCTAAAGACATGACCATTCTCCGTAAAATCCTATAAATACCCCTTCCACTCTATCGGGAAGGGGACTACTCTTCGCACTCAAGACTTGGACTCTTGGAAGATCAAAGGACCCTTTTGGTGACTTAAAGGCTCGAGATTCCACCTAAAAGCACTAAAAGGGGTTTGACATTCTCTCAACTCAAGGACTCAAGTAGGCTCTTGAATCCCTTCTACCCTAACACGGCTTCTCGATTCTAGCGCTCGCCACGCCACGTCGTTGGAGTAATCGTCCACCTGTCGTTCTCCCCTCTTCAATCAACCAATCAATTTCGTGCTCTTCGTGGATTTCTCTCCTCCTAAGTCAACACGAAACCCTAACCCTAGCAAGGTACAATTTCCTTGCCCACACATACATTATCGGTAAATATCAACATGTATTTCAGACCAAAAATTGGTCGGGCTGGTGATAAGTAGGTTTTATACCTACTTATTGGCTCTCCACTTGCTAGAATTATGTTTAAACTATTAAGCATTTTTAGTGTTGTTTGATTACTTTTTACTGTTGTTTTGTAGGTTGCATTAAGGAAACTAATAAGGCATGGAATCGCTTGGATGTGGCAAAAAGTATGGTGAGATGTGGAGGAATGAAGATCAAAGCATAGCATTTAGCTTAAGGAAAGGGAATCTAAGAAGTTAATTAAAGAATGAAGAAGTTTAGTGAATGAAGAAGAAGAAGGAAGTAAAGAATATCAGATCAAGAAAATACCAACAAAGAAGAAGTAGTAGCAGATCAGTAGTCCATCGAAGTTATATGGCCGCTACCAAGATAACAAAGGAAAGAAAGCAAGTGTCTTAACAATCTAGAATCCAACACGGCGCACTCTGCCCCCAATTTCTATATTGGTAGTCTTGCCACCGCCAACAAGACTATTAAAAATGTTGACTTTTCATTTTAAGTCTGTTGTAGCGTGATTTAGCTATAAAAGGGTGTATTTGCTAGTTACGAAGGATGATTACAATTAGTTTATTTTTTCATATTTACGGTTTCATAGAGCTAGAGAGATTTCATAGCTACTACCACTATTTTCCTTCTCTCTTTAGATCTAATAGCTTGTGATTATTAGAATTTTTCCTCGATCGATGATGGATCCGAATCGAGTCGAAGTCGACTTTGAGCAAAAGTTTAATCAGATTTGCATTCTCTATTCTCTTTAATCTCTTTGTTTTCATTGTGACTTCTCATGCTTGGTTTATATCCCATAATGGTTGTTGATTCAAAGATGAACTAACCACCATTATGGGATTCTAATGAAGCTTATTGTGTAGTTCAGATTTATATGCCTTATTGTGATGCTTGAATGATTATAGTTGGATTGCCTAACTTTATTGTGCCTGTTGCTTAGATGCTTGATCACCATCTACCCTAATAACTTGTATGGAATTAGAAGAGGAAATATAAGTTCAGATCTGACCTTGTTGGCATATGTTCATGAAATTTACATGTGATAGATTTTGTGATTCGTAGTCCGGATAGACATATACCGGCTTACCATGTGTAGTCGCTGAGAGAGCTTGCACTTAAATTGATATTACTCGTAATTCAAATAGACATATAGTGGGTTAGGTAATATTGATGTTCATATGAATTCTATCTATTTGTGGATTTTATGTGATATTGACATGGTGTATTGAAAAATAGTCATGTCTCACTTTCGTGCTCTCGACTAGCAATCCATAATAATTAGTCAAGTTAAACAAGAGGTGTATAATCTGGATGAAGCAGTAAGTGAAATTAGGGTCCCATATCTTTCCAATTTGAATCTCTTCGCTTGTTAATTAGTTATTTTGTGTTGATAATTAGTTTAGTTTTTAATTCACCGGTTATTCGATCATTTAAGCAGCCAAAAATAACTATAAAGTTGTTGCATGATAGATTAGGAATAATTACCTTTCTCCGTGGGAACGATACTTGACTTACTCTATATTACTTGTTGACCGTGTATACTTGCACGTGTGTGTCTGTTTTGTTAAACCCGAAACAAGCCAACAAGTTTTTGGCGTCGTTGCCGGGGATTGGTTTTTATTTTTATTACTGTCGTCATCAACTTAAGTTAAATTTGTCTGACTTGAACAACTCTCACCTTATCTCATATCTATTTTTCTTGAATTTGCGTTTCAGGTACTTGTGGTTAGTATATGCACACTCGATCCTCAAAGTCTGAGTTGGTACCTAGGCAAGACAATATCAACGGTGAAGCTTGGAGAACGAGTACACGTAATTCTAGCACACAAGAGAACACTGAAACATCAACAAAAATGGCAGAAGAACATAGAGAAGAACACAAGGCTTTAAGAGACTATTATATGCAAAAAATAAATGAGCTACAGTCTAGCATAGTCAGACCAACAATAATAGCTAACACCTTCTAGATTAAACCGGGAACAATACAGATGGTACATAATTCGGTTTAGTTTGGGGGTGTTGCTACTGATGATCCTAACGAGCACCTGTTAAGTTTATTGAGATATGTGACACATTCAAGTATAATGGTGTGTCAGACGATGCAGTGTGGCTCAGACTGTTTCCTTTCACCTTGAGAGACAAGGCAAGGAGTTGGCTCCATTCATTGCCATCTGGGTCAATAACTACGTGGGAGGACTTAGCACAGAAATTTTTAGAAATTAAGCAATTTAGAAACACATGTATTTGTTGTTTGCCCTCATATTAATAGTCCTTAACATAAAATTAAAGTATTTTTTGGAATTTACATGGTTAAAATATGATTTACACATTATAGGTAAATATCAACCCGTATTTCAGATCAGAAATTGGTCGAGCTGACCAAAAGAGAACAAGATAATCTTTTTAAAAGACTTTGAGTTAAGTTAGTTAACGTGGATTATTGATTTCTAAACTTTAAGGATAAAATTGAATTAAGTGTATGTTTTGGGATACACTTTTGTCATTTGTCCTTCACAAAATCCTAAATTATTTATTTTCTTGAGCATAACAAAATTTTCCTTTAATTATATAACTTGGTTGTCTTAAAATGAGTCTTATTTAAAAAAATGCATTTTAAAGGAAATACTCAACAATTTAAAATAACAATACTTAATTAATTATATACTGATATTAAATGAAATCTAAGTTTGATCATGTTTCATTTAGGGGAAATTTCAAGCACTATAGATTATAATGTCTTTTAATTTGTTTTTAAAGAGAACTCTCATTTTGTGACGTACAAAATTAAAAATATTATAAGATACATGTAACAATATATATATATATATATATATATATACACACACACACACACACACATACATACCACTATAATTGTCATATATGTACACTGTACACTGAATTAAATAGAATGAATCAGGCAAAACATGCATTAACTTATGGCTTGTGCAAATTAAATTGCACAAAAAAGTAGGTCAAGGGAGCACTGCAGACATATACAAAGGCATATGGAGAGGACTAGACGTAGCAGTAAAATGCATAAACCCCGATTTCTTCAATCTAACGAGCATGTCATTAGCTTCTTCGCTCAAGAAGTCGAAACTCTATCAAGACAACGCCACAGGTTCGTGCTCCACCTAATGGGCGCGTGCCTTGACCCGCCTTTCCACGGTTGGGTCGTTGTGGTGCCCCCAAAATAGATACACATCACCCATCTTGAGTTGCCAAATACATGGTACAAAATTCAAATACAACTTAATAATACAACTGTCATGTAAAATACGACAAAACATAAACTGAGAGTTTTAATACGAATATTGTCTTCTAAACAGTATTCAACTCAAATGGAGTCCTCAATACATTTATTATCACACTATTTCATAGAATAGTGAGGACTACTAATGCTATCATCTGGACCGTCACTCAATTCCCCGACAATGAAAGCAAAAGGGTGAGCTCAACTAGCCCAGTAAGAAATATTATGACTAAGATAATGCAGAATAATTTATCATTAGCCTTCAACAGTGTTAAACTGATAAAATATAACAAACATCAAGTTTAATCATAATAAACAAGCAATCCATTGTAAGAGTCAAGAGAGTATAAAATCTACTAGCTTCTATGATTTAAAAGGTTTTTCATCACTTTTATCGCTAGACTCACTTTTAATAAATAATCCACATCATCGAATCACCCCGCACTACTACTACCAAGGATATTCTTTAAGATATCACGACCATAAATTATCCATGCACTACGCCAAGGATATTCGTGTGTTCATGAATGGTCATGATCATGCCAACAATCGTCCATCAATGCACTACGCCAAATGAGGACTTTTACCACATCATTTGTAACATTACTACCATGATTATACCAAAAATCCTCGGTCATAATCATATCAAGTCCATCTACGCACTACA
This sequence comes from Panax ginseng, assembly GCA_020205605.1. Lineage (NCBI taxonomy): Eukaryota > Viridiplantae > Streptophyta > Magnoliopsida > Apiales > Araliaceae > Panax > Panax ginseng. The sequence continues at coordinate 19,511,921 of CM035138.1, forward strand.
GTGCCATAGATGACTTTCAACATAAAGATATAAACATGAGGATGATGACAATGATATAAGAATTCAATAAAACAAGTTCAAGGATAAATTTTAAAGATTTATAATTTAATTTATCCGTAAATTAATAACGCCCAAATTGTCAACACGATATCGCTTTGTGGAATAAAATTCAAGAATAATATTGTACCAAAAATAATTTGGACCGAAAACTAAATCAATTTTTATTATGAATAAGACTCGGGTGAATAATACTCGAGTGAATAAGATCCCGTGAATAAGATTTGGGAATAAGAATCCCGTGAATAAGACTCGACATACGAAAAAGTTAAAACTTATCAAGAATGCTCGTAATAATATTTTCATGAAAAGATATCGACGGATGAAAGAAATATCAAGGATATTCTACTAATTTCATGGAGTTTAGAAGCAAAACTTTTAACAAAACAAGTATAGAATTGAATCAAACGAAATAATATTACTTACATATTACGAGTATGGAAGAAAATATTATTTCAAGCTTAATATCGAACAAAAATAACATCCCTTACCTTGAAAAAGAAGAGTATTCCAACCGGTATAATGGAGATATTCTCAAGAAAACTTTCACCGCTTTCTACGCCAAAGCTTTCTAAAACTCGAAAGAAATACGCTCAATATTATAGAAGAAGAATTCACTGATTCTGTTGTGATTTTCAATTCTAACTAAGCATCCTATTTATAGGAGAATGAAAAGGATACTATTTGGAAAATTTATTCACGGACGCACAGAACTTCGGACGAAACAAATTGCAGACGGCGAAAAATTTCCTCAGTTTTCAAAATATTAATATAATATTCAATAAAATATAATATATTTTATTTTTCATAAAAAAACAAAACTTTTTATAATATTATATATATATATATATCCACCACCATTCTGCCATCTTTTTCTTCTTCAATACCCGTGACCACATACTAAGCATATTATTACAACGTGATGAATTATATTACATAATATATAAATATATATATATATATATATATATATATATATATATATATATATATAGTATATTATTTATTAAATAAAAAGAAGGAAAACCGAGATTCTCTCAAACTTGGGATGATATTTATCAGGATTAGAAAATGAGTGAATCGAGCTTGAGGAGATCGTAGTTAATCTCTAAGCAAGGACCAAACCTGTAGACTCACCGTAGGTGAACCGTAATGGGAATCGCTCTCAATTTGTGGTCGAATTGTAAAAACCATGAATGACTATGATCCTCATTTTGATGGAGGAAGATTTTATTCTATGCTTCAGCATAATCAAAATAACAGTAAGAATTAGCTTGACTGGAAAGCTGCCTAAGACCAAAAGGAGAACCTCCCCAATCTGAGAAACTAAGAATTTGTTTAATATATAGGGAATGATAAAGAATCTTGGATTCATTATCTTTGGCTTAAATATGCTTAATAAATATTGACTCAGTCTCAAGGAGGATGTCCTTATAAAACGCAAGGGATTTCTAAGGAGCCCATGGAATGAAATGCCATCCAGTAGGAAAATACTGGGCAGCGAGTTGAATAGGATCATTTTTAGGCTTCATGTGAAGTTCTAAATGGAATGTATGTTGTTCCCACTTTTGTAAGATACTCGTAAGCTTGTAACTAGGTTTTTGAAAAGGTAGCCTTTGACGACATCGTATGGATCCACCGGTTTGGGTCGATCGCTAAAATGTAAGAAAAGGCTTTGGAATTGTTGAAAAACCTAAAATTTGTTAACCGGGTTTGGTTGGGGAACCGGATTAATCAAAGTGAGGAACTAAAGTTCCTTTTAATCGACTATCTCGGCTGTGAGAGGCGTACCGCCTACGGTAGAAGGTCCTCCTCGCAAGACACTCATAATGCGGTATAGATAAGACTGTATTAATGAATTTACGTAAGAAAATCAGAACATAATTGTTATTTCCTTTAATATATTCAATATCAAAATCAAAATACTCGTAAGAGCCTTCCATCCAAATGAATGAATGCTTAGAGGCGACGCTTCAACGCCCTTTTCAAGAATAAATTTTGGCGATTTACAATCTATCCTAACCAGAATTTTTGATTTAATAAATCACGCTTGAATTTATTAATACATAAAACAAGTGATAAATTTCTTTTTAATAAGACTATAATTTAATTGAGTAGTATTCCATGCGCCAGAATGAAAACGAACAATTTGTTCAGGAGAAGAAGGAGTTAACTTCTGTTTGAGAATGCCACCGAATCCAATGTCAGAGGTAATATAAACTATTTACAAATGTAGAAAATAAAGGTGACTTACAAATTTAATGAACTGAGAACATGAGAATATAGATGAAGAGTTAAGGGAGAGAGGCTAAAGATTCGACTGAGAAGGAACTCAGCGTCTTTTGAAGTCTGGTTTGCTAACTAAGTTCAAGTTCCTTTTATAGAATAAGGAAAGAACTATTACAAAGTTACTATTACAAAAAGTGAATTATTACAGACAATAATTACTATTGATGAACAGTAAAACAATGCTCACTTTTTTTACTATTCATGGACGCTTATGGCAACTTTAGACCGAACCATGTGACAAAGCTACTTTCGGTGATAAAGTTGACTACTCTTTTTGACTAAATGGCCGTGGGACCAGGTGCATGTCACTGAAGGCTGCTTTCAGTGGAAACGCAAGAGATTCTTTTCGACTAGGCTCCAAGAAAGTGTCAGCGATCGAGGTCACGGAGCAGTGTGTTAATAATGAGATGTCAAGCAAAAGGGTCTTGAGCATCTTGAAGATTGATGGTGCTGTAAGGGTCAACACCATCATCCTCTTCATTTTGACTGGTATTTCTGGACTGAGAGGAAGCATTTTCTGATGCTTCAATGTCTTCATGTAATTGATCGATTCTTATATGAATAGCATCAGCAAGGAGCCTTAACTGTGCTGTTGAATAATTAGTGACATTAGTGATGTCAATAGGATCAGGGGGAACATCAACTTTTGATTTTTTAACTGACTTTTTAGATGATTTACTAGATGATTCAATGGCTGGAACCGAGCTGACTGGAGGTGCAGGGATAGGGGAAGGAGGAAATTCTTTCTGAACTTGGCCAACTATCCTATCAACACCGAATTTATCCTACCATTTTATGAAAAACTGATGAGATACATAGAGAATGGGAGAAACTGTCGTATGGGACGTCTGAGTACCGGACGTTGGTGACTGAAAAGTGGTTACTTGACATGGAGTGAGAATGATGTTTCTTTCTATGCCAGAAGGCGTTGGGAGACTCAGAACATAAGTTATCATTTAAGCAATTTTTTAAATCAGTTATTTTCTCTTGAACCTTTTTATTCTTAAGTTGTTCTTCAACTTGTTGATATCTAATTTCTTCCTTTAAGAAGCTTAAATGAGTATCTTTGCAATTCAACAGATTTAATGATTTGGAAATTGATTCTTCTTGAATATAGAGTATCTTTGCAATTCAACAGATTTAATGATTTGGAAATTGATTCTTCTTGAATAAATTTTAAATCTCTTTCTTTTTGTTTAATAAGGAACCTAAATGTTATCTTTTTCCCTAAATGTTCACAGGTTAATCCAATGTTACTAGTAGTAAATGGGTATAATAAATATATAAATGGTAACCCTAGGATAATCTTATTCGTGAGATTACGAATTAAAACAAACAAGGTTTTAAAACACATATTATCCTGACAGATATGAACTTTAGGTAACTTATACTTTATTTCCATTTGACTATCGTTGGCTGAATTAAGTTTCTCACTAGTTTTCTTATAATATCGAGTAGGGATAAGACCTTTTTGAATACAGTTCAAATCTGCACCAGTGTCAACTAAGGCAGGGAGCTGTATTGAGAAAGTTTTATCAATGACTAAATTAATAGAGATATACCACTTTTGAATGGTAATATCTTTAATTCTTTTAAGGGAGAGACGTTGAATAAAAAGATCAGCCTCATCCTTAATTCCGTATTTACTCAGAATATCATTATCTTCTTCACTAGAGGAAGAATTATGAATTTGGAGATCTGACTTCTTATATTCAATCTCTTTTCTTAAGTTAGAAACGTTTAATTTTAAATTAGAAATTTCCCTTTTAAGTTTATTAACTTCTTGATTTAGTTCTGGGAGGGTGACCTCCTTAACTGGGGATTTAAACCTCTCAAGAGTTTTATTAAGACTAAAGACCGACTTTTCTTTGACTTTGATCAACTGATCCGTGACCTTTTTATCTTTGGTGAATAAATCTTTAGTTGCTTTGTATATTGAGTTTTTAATTCAGGATCTGTAATTTTACTAATTAAATCAATTAACAAAGAGCTTTCTTCTTCTTCTTTGGTAATCACATTTATTCTTTTACAACAAGCTTATTATCGCAATCCTCAAAGACATATCAGAATCTCAAGTATCACTATTTGATTCATCGTTACAAGTGCTGCTACCCGAAGAGTCGGGAATATCAGACTCTTCGTTATTGCTGACATCGTTTTCAATTCGTATTAACTCTAACAATTGTTCATGCTATCCAATTAGACGATGACGGCAATCCCATCTTTGATGAAGATGCTGGTATTGGTCCGCCTGACGGAGTTAATACTTTAATTTTCACTATAATTAAACACTTCGTTGGAACTCCTAATAACATCACCTAACTTATCTGTAGTCCACCTAGTTCTTCGCAAACCTTTTGTAAGTCTCTTGGGTGAGCAGTGTTTGGTTTAAGAACATAGGTATGAGTCTTAAGAGTAAGAGGTTATGAATGAATGAATAATGAGTTAGAATTAGTTTATATAATTAGTAAAGATGAGTAGATTATTCAGATCCAACTTTTCGCTAAGTAACCCCGCCTTTTGCCTCCCTGCTCCTATATATAGTTAACCAAGAAGAACACAGTTATGAAAATATCAGTCAAGTTTTAAATAATTGGAACATACCCAGAGTTTCTCTCAGAGAAATCTACCAGTCAACCTTTTTAGATAATTTCAAAATTGATTATAATGTTAAAACAGTTGAAAGAGTTTTTGCAATTAATAAAGAATACGAAAATTGTAGTCTTTTGTCTCCTGATGTTATTAAAAGACATAGGAAGAAGGGTTATAATTTTATTCATATAGGTCTTTTTCAAGTCATAGCTTAAACCACTTAACATAAAAGGAATTAATTCATGTATCTACCTCCTTTTAGACGCTTAGATTTTTGAATTATCACCCTAAGATTATTGGAATTATGGAAGCAAGTTTGCATAATGGCCCACCCATTTCAATTGCTTTCCGACTTCAATGCTAAGCCTTAGTGATCATAATTTGTTGAAAGCTTTGACTTTAAATATTAAAACTGCCGGCGAGATAACTCAAATGATTGAGGGTTCTCAGCCTCTTGCTTTGATTTATAGGATTTAATATAAAACCATGAAAACTAATTTAAATGTTCATGCTCTTAATAAAAGTCCAAAAGATCAAACGGTTTTAATCCAAAGTTCAACTAGTGATGCTAATGTTCAGATCCCAAGGACTATCCTCTGGAAAGACGTTATGCTACCTAGTCAATGGACTTTACCCAGTGAAATACCTCAACAGCCCGTGGTAAATAACTTATTAAATGTTGAAAACGTTAGACAATTTTCTGACGGAACTGTCAAAATAAGATTTGAAAGAAGTAGGAGACCAGTTATCATAAAAGATTTTACGAATTCTTCAGCACCTTCAGTCCATACTCGAAGAGATACTGAAGTACTCAGTAACCCTTCTATTAAAGATATAAAATTAAAAGGCATTCTTAATCAAGGACAAACTAGTCATCCTTGCTATGCTCAAAATGATCAAGTCGAAGAATAAGGTTCTTCTTCTCCGGCATCTTCTGAGTATCCTACTCAATCTGATTTTGATACTCCTATAAATAAACAGTTAAGAGTCATTAAAAAGGATTTCACTTTAGAATGGGACGATTTAGTTGAAGACTTTAATTCCAAGTCTAACAAAACTAAAAGACATTCATTTAGGTCTAATCACCCTACTGAAAAGGAGCGTGATAAAATAGTTAACAGATGGAAAAGATTTATAAAAAATGAACAAATAAACATTTCTTTTTATGATTGGTATGAACAATACCAAAGTAAATGTAATGTCATTACTAAAACACAATGGGTCAGAGAAGATAGATCAAAGACTTCTTCTAGTCATCCTCCTTTAGAGTCTATTCTAATTCCTAGAAAAAATACTTCACTATCATTGCTAGTCCTTTCAAAATTTCTTGATAATAATAAAGATGATAAAAAATCATCGAATGCTTAATTTTAGTAATCAATACCTAGCAAATCATTGGTAGACAACTTGATAGATCAAGAAAATTTAAAGAAACCACTATTAAAAGACCGATTCAAAGATTAAACAACCTTTAATAAAATTACCAAAAAAATAGTATATAAGTTAGATTACCTAATCAAGATAATGAACTTACCCATGCTATTGATAAACTATTTAAAAACTTAAAATGAAGCAATTTCAAGTGGCACTATAGCTCTTATCGATCGTGCAGTAATCGATAATGAAAGCAAGAGTTCCTCCGATCACCTAATACCGCTGCAGACCTAAATGACCAACTTAACAAATTAATCGTTAAAAACACTAGTATTACCGTAAATTGGTACTTGCAGACCCACTCTCCTGATCTACAGCTCGAGGAAAGAAATCTAGATAAACAATTCCTCCTGATCTACAATCGAGGAAAGAAATCTAGATAAACAATTCTCTCTGCTTCTTCCAATAAAATTTATGAGTGGAATATTGATGGTTTTAGTGAACAAGAAATTTTAAATAAATTAAATCATATGTCCATGGTAGCTAATAAATATATTACTAAGTTCAACAACCCGCCCTCAACCTGGACATCATTGAATTAATAAATAGTGGATTCACTGGTATTCTTAGATCTTGGTGGGAAAAATATCTCACAGAAGATTCTAGAGTGTCAATTGTTCATGCTATCCAATTAGACGATGACGGCAATCCCATCTTTGATGAAGATGTTGGTATTGGTCCGCCTGACGGAGTTAATACTTTAATTTTCACTATAATTAAACACTTCGTTGAACTTCCTAAGAATATCACCGAGAGAATTCATGATCACCTTAAGAACCTCTCACATGTCCCACTCTAAGTGATTTTAGTGGTATAAAGACGATTTACTTCAAGATTTATGATGCGAATGATAGTAATAAACCATTCGAAAGAAAAATTCACAATGGTATACCCTCGCTGTCATTTCATAAAGTTGTAGAAGAATTAAGTAAGAATTTAGGATACATTGATTATGATAATTTAACCTATGATGATATCATAAGCAATATTCAAAAATTGGCTTAAAAATGTGTATTGATTTCAAATTAGCTAAACAAGCTAATAAAGACAAAAATAAAGCCAAATATGAAGTTAGAACGCGTTTACTTAACAATATGGTTTGCCCTCTCGCTGTTCTCTAAAAGAAAGCACAGGCATAAACATATTGAGTCTCGTAAAATTCATAAACGCCATAAAAGAAAACATAAACAAGATAAAACTAATAATCAAGAGAATTATTATACTAAACCTAAGTCATCTCGTAATAAATCTACCAGGAAATCAAAGAAGTTTGATAAAAGTAAAATTATTTGCCACAATTCCGGGCAAAAGGGGCACTACAAAAGTGAGTGCAGAGTTAAGCAAAAATTAGCTCAGTTAAATATTTCAACAGAAGACACTGAACAATTGTTAGAGTTAATACAAATTGAAAACGATGTCAGCAATAACGAAGAGTCTGATATTCCTGACTCTTCGGGTAGCAGCACTTGTAACGATGAATCAAATAGTGATAACGAAGTTACAATATGTGCTGAGGATTGCAGTAATAATTGTTGTAAAAGAATAAATGTGATTAGCAAAGAAGAAGAAGAAATCTCTTTGTTAATTGATTTAATTAGTAAAATTATTGATCCTGAATTAAAAACTCAATATACAAAGCAACTAAAAGATTTATTCACCAAAGATAAAAAGGTCACTTGATAAGTCGATCAAAGTTAAAGAAAAGCTCTGGCCTTTAGTCTTAATAAAACTCTCGAGAGGTTTAAATCCCCGCCAAGGAGGTCACCCTCCCAGAACTAAATCAAGAAGTTAATAAACTTTAAAGGGAAATTTCTAATTTAAAATTAAACGTTTCTAACTTAAGAAAAGAGATTGAAGATAAGAAGTTAGATCTCCAAATTCATAATTCTTCCTCTAGTGAAGAAGTTAATGATATTCCTGAGTCATCTGGAATTAAGGATGCGGCTGATCTTTTTATTCAATGTCTCTCCCTTAAAAGAATTAAAGATATTACCATTCAAAAGTGGTATATCTCTATTAATTTGGTCATTGATAAAACTTTCTCAATATAGCTCCCTGCCTTAGTTGACACTGGTGGAATTCTCCTACAACAACAGTTATCAAGTAAGTATTGGCATGGCTTCATTGGAGGCGTTGTATGGATGCAAGTTCCGTTCTCCAGTATGCTGGGATGAGATGGGTGAAGCAACGTTGTTGGAACCGAAATTGGTACGGGTGACAACGGAAAAGATTCAAATGATCCGGCAACGTATAAAAACCTCACAAAATCGACAAAAGAGTTATACTAATCTTCATCGAAGGGACGTAGAATTCAATGTTGGTGATCATGTGTTGTTACGTGTTGCTCCATGGAAGGGAGTTACGAGATTTGGAAAGCGAGGAAAGCTCAACCCTCGATTCATTAGCCCATTTAAAATCCTTGACCGAGTAGGAACTGTGACGCCCCCAAAATAGGTCCACACAACCCATTCTGAGTCGCCAAATACATGGTACAGAAACAACTACAACTTCATTATTATAATTGTCGTGCAGAATACGACAACACATATATTGTGAGTTTAAATACAAATATTGTCTTCTAGACAATATCCACACTCAAATAAGTCCTCATTACAATTATTGATAGACTATTTTACAAAATAGTAAGGACTGCTAAAACAACCGACTTTGAAACATCACTTCTACACCTTTACTAGTTCCCGCTATATTCTCGCCTCCCCGAAAGAAAATTGGAACAAAAAGGAAAAGGGTGAGCTCAACTTGCCCAAAGAAGAATATTACGACTAAGATAATGTAGAACAAATTATCGTTAGCCTTCAATATATCGATAAAAAATATAATGGACAACCAGCTTTTAGATCAATATTCGCAATGAAATAACAATTCATTGTAAGAGTTAAGAGAGAATGAAATCTACTATCATCTATGAATTTAAAAGTCCATCATCAATATTTTATCCCTGTGACATCAATCAATATACATCTTGAATCAAATATTCATCTTTGTACTACGGGCCAAAGATATTCATCAAATAATCATTCATCTTTGCACTACAGGCCAAAGATATTTAGTTATATCATCATTTAAGACTGAGGATGATGAAATATATTTTAAAGAAACGAATCCAGTGAGATAAAATGACAAAGATTAGGGATTCGTACTTTAGATAATTCAAGTTCAAAAATACTCCGTAATAAATCATAGTGAAGTAAAATTCAAGAATGAAGATCAAAACAAGGATACAATCAAAGATAATAACCATAATAAACCTCTTGGACAAAGAAGAGAAAATTTTATTTTTCTATGAATAATGTCGTATTTGTGAATAGTAACCCCGACATGAAAAGGTTGAAATTTCATAAGAAAAATCATACTTCGTGAATAGTACCATATTCATGAATAGTATCGTATACGTGAATAGTGCCGTATACGTGAAGAGTAACCTCGACATAAAAAGGTAAAAATTTCATAATAAACTTCATACCAATATTTCGGCATAATGATATTGAACGAAATAACATCATATACGAAGAAAATAACATTCCTTACCTCAAAAGAATTGTACTTCTGGCTGAAATATCGGATATAACGCTGAAGAAAACTTGCACTTAATAGCAACTCTCAAAGTATCTAAATACTCACAAAATACGCTCGATATTAAAAAAAGAGAGAAAACTTCTGATTCTGGTGTGATTTTCAATTCTAACTAAGCACCCTATTTATAGAAAAATGCCAAAACGCCAAAGCAGACTAAATTAATAAAATAATATTTTATCAAAATTTTTAAGCACGCCATTTTTGAAACCACTTTTATCACACTACAAGTGGGGGCCCCCAAATTCAGCATTTTTTCTAAACAACCAAAAGTGGGGCCCGCCATATTTTTAATAAAAATATTTATTTTCGAAACTTCAATAATTAATAATAAATAGCCTTTTATCAAGAAAATACAAATTATATGTCCATTCCATAGGAAATTTAATTCTTTACAACTTTGTAGAAGAAAGTTTTTCCAAATTCCAATCAGAAAATTTCCGAAAATCACATACGGATGATTTTTAATACCGCCATTCCGATAAAATACTGATAAAACACCTTAACATTAATTACTTCATTTATATCCACATAAAATAAATATTTCCTTATCATATAAATTAATAATTAATTATTCACAAATAATATTACAAAATCACAATAAGACAACTAGGTCGTTCCCCGGAAAGAGGGGGCTTTCCGATAAGGATTTCTCCTTACTGGCTCGCAATTAGGTGACCAAACCCCTTTCCCAGACAGAACTTCCTTAGACATTGCTAATAATACTATCTAATAATATTATTCAAATAATATGAATTATTGATCTGATCACGGAAATATCAAGCAAAGTTGACAATTATCAAACAACAATAATATAAAATATCAACGTAGCAATTAAAGGAATCAATAAAATAAAATATTGAATAAGAATTATCGTAATAATTATCGAAAAGGCCTTCACGTAAGAATCAATAATTTAAAATATCGTCAGTAATATACCGCAATAGCCATCGCAGGCAACCACGCCAGACATCAGATTTTAATCAACGGTATTCCAACAAAGGTTAACGATAACAACTACGCCGTTATTTGTAAAAACTCAAACTTGTCATTTTCTTCACCCAACCATTTTTCGTTATGGGGCCCACAAATGGCTGCGTCGTCATACGAATATTCCTTGATAGCAAGAATATTCCACGACCAAATGAATATTTCCTGACAACAATGAATATTTTATAACCACTTTCTTATTTTGCAAAATTTTCACATTTCACCTATAACCAAAGCATTATATCAATTTAACACCTTATTATCCACAATAATAATTAGAGAAAATTCAATTTTATTAATAAAAAGTTGGGGTCTTATAGAAACTGTGGCCTATAGACTCACTTTACCGTCAAGTATGTCTCGTGTTCATAACGTTTTTCACATATCTATGTTACGTAAATATGTGGAAGACCCGAACCACATTATTGATTTAGAACCGAATGAAATAGCGGAAGATTTAACGTATGAAGAAGTACATGTTAAAATCTTAGATAAGAAGGAACATATTCTACGCTCCAAGGTTATACCTCAAGTCAAGGTTTTGTTGAAAAACCATGATGTTGAGGAAATGACCTGGGAGTTAGAATCCGAAATGAAATCAAGGTATCCTCACCTCTTCGTCATACCAGGTACGTACACCAATTTTGAGGACAAAATTTCATAAGAATAGGAGGTTGTAAGACCCCAACTTTTATGAATAAAGTTGAATTTTTCTCTAAATATCATTTTTGAATATTAAGGTGTGAATTTGTTATAATATTATAGTTGTGGATAATATGTACAAATTTTGCAAAGTAAGCAAGTTATTATAAAATATTCGATTGATCAGGGAATATTCGCTTTAAGAAGAAATATTTGTACGACGGCACAATCATTAGTGGACCCCACAACTGAATTATTATCGGAGTTAGAAAACGATAGAAATATCTTTTTATAAAAATAACGGAAAAATTTTTATCGTTAACCGCTGAAATACCCTTGTTAAAAAGTATAAGAATACGCGTGGTCGCATAATAAAGATACTTGTGATTGATAATTGATACTTACGTGAGAAGTCACCAAATTATACTCGATTATTATTACAAAGAATTGTCGACAAGATCTCACGTTATTTATTTAATTATTGTTACAATATTTTATATTATTAAATCAATAATTGAGATGACAAGTCATTCGTATTATTATTTGCATTATTGACATCTAGAAAGTTTTATCGAGGAACGGGGTTTGGTAACCTAATTGCGCACCAATAGGGAGAAATCCTTATCGAAAATCCCCCTCTTTCTTGGGAATGATCTGGTTGTTAATATTGCAAGTTATATTATCGGAAACCTCCCACTTACCCATTTTGCTTATTTTAGGGTTTTCGGCACATAAAAGCGGCGGAATATAAAAAATTTCAAAGCAATTTTTGAAACCCTAAAATAGGATCCATGCGAAAATATATTAATTCAGTGATTTAGATTTTATACCGATTATAGAAAACTCTGAAACGGCTTCGAATCTCTAACACAATCCAATCGAATCAAGGCCTCTATGGTATCCACATTTAATGCCTCATGCTAATCGTCGCACGATCTCAAAAGAAAAGGAGCCACCAGATTAGCCACCAAGAATCGTGATTTTGAAATTTTTCTCTAGTCTCTCTCAAGAAATGGCTAGATTTTTAGGTTAATGATGTTCATCCCTAAAACGGTCGATATATCATATATATAGCAGCTTAAAAAAGAATTAATCAAAACCTAATCTAATTAAAATAAAATCAATATATATATATATATATATATATATATATATATATATATACTTTAATTAAGTCTTACTTAATTAATATACATATATATATAATTATCCTTTTAATTTAAATTGTGATTTAAATACTATCAATCATATCGACATATTTAAATCCTTACAATTTAAATTAATTCCCTTTTAATTACGCTTTTATGTAAACCCTAAGTTATTATTACGTTGGCAATAATTTTAAAATCATATTATAAAATTATAAACAGTGAGCGGCATCTAGTAATGCATTACTGTTACCCAAGTAATAATAAGATCGATGATTCGATGCAACCTTTTCATGACCAATGTTTCAATGTAATTTAATCCTTTTAACATTGACATCCTAGATTAAACTCGAGTCATGGAATGGGTCATACTCTTCATAATTTAATCTGATTTTTCTTGATCAATGAGTAGACTATATAAAACAAATCACTATTTGAGTATGGCCATGCATTTCATAGTCCTACTCAATCAAGAGGCCTATTTATATCACCCCTAATATATAGGAGGGTTAAATTCCATCTAGATCACTTATATTTCTCACACGATTCATGATGTACCCAATAATCACATTTATTGTCCACCCTATTAAAGGTGACTTTTGATGATGTCAAAGTACATAAATTTTCGTGTAGTAATATAGTGATTTTAGGTCAGAGGATCATTACATCATTGTCACTATGAGAATCGCTAACGACACTTTGCATAATGCTCCACGTAGAATTCTCATGGTGGGTCTGTCCAGTATATCGTTCTCTAACATGTACCTATGCATTGACTCAATATCGCATATATTTATTACCAATGAGATTTGGTCATCAGTCAATCCACATAATAGTCTCAATGTATCATTGTTGTCCCATTAACAATGATACTTGACTAGGGACATTTTAGAGCAATGATACTAATTGAAATTTTATAATCTCATGTTCAAGTCACATACTTGAAGCTATATAATTTGAATCACTATTCTAAGGACTTTTATTATGCTAACATTTATATAACGTAATAAATAAAACCTTAATAAAATAATTCATTTATTCAATCAAATATAATATCAAAAATGTTAAGCAATTATATCAAATAGGGCATAAACTCTAACATATATATATATATATAAAACATGTAATGTGGTGGGGGTGGGGTGGGGTGGGGGTGGGAAATGGAATGCCTGAGGGAGTATAATTTTTTTTTTTTATTATTATATATATATAATATTATAATAAGTTTTGTTTTTTATGAGAAATAGAATATATTATATTTTATTATGCATAATAAGCTTCAGATAAGGTTCACATAGTGTTTACATAGTGACTGCATAGTAAAATCAAAAAATTCGTCAGAAAACCCGTGAACTTCTACTGTGCGTCAGTGATTTTTCCTTTACTATGCATCCAAATAGTATCCTTCCATTCTCCTATAAATAGGATGCTTAGTTTAGAATTAAAAATCACACCAGAATCAGATAATTCTTCTTCTATAATATTGAGCGTATTTCTTTAGAGTTTAAGGAAGCTTTGAGTGTAGAAAATAGTGAAAGTTTTCTTCAAGAATATCTCTCTCACTACCAAATAAAAATACTCTTCTTTTAAGGTAAGGGATATTATTTTTGTTCAATATTCGTATGAAATAATATTTTTTTCCATACTCTGTAGTATGTAAGTAATATTATTTCGTTTCAGATTCCAAATTCGACACTCATTTTGTTAAAGTATTACTTCTATACTCCGTGAAATTAGTAGAATATCCTTGAAATTTGCACTTCATCTAGTATCTTTTCATGAAAATATTATTCTGAGCATTCTTGATAATTTTTAATCTTTTCATGTCGGGGTACTATTCGCGGGGTACTATTCACGGGATACTATTCACTCGGCTACTATTCATCCGGGGTATTATTCATGATAAAAATTGATTTCTTTTCTGTCCAAATCATTTTTCATACAATATTATTCTTGAATTTTACTCCACAAAGTAGTATCATGTTGAAAATTTAGACATTATTGAATTCTGGATAAATTAAATTATAAATCTTTAAATATTTATCCTTTGCTTTTTTTTAATCAATCCTTATATCATCATCATCATTCTCATGCTTATATTGTCATGAAAATCATCTTTTGGTCTCAGAAGGTATATAGATGGACTTGGTATGATTATGACTGTGTGATTATTCTAAGATAATCATGACCGTAATGTTACAAATATTGTGGTAAAAGTCTTCATTGACCCGTAGTAATGAATTCCTTTTGAGGGGACGACTGTACTCTTTTTCCTTAGTCACGATTTTTATCCCAATGGGTTTTTCCTGACAAAGTTTTAACGAGGCAGTTAATTAAGATATTTATGTAAAAGATATGTACTCCTTTTCCCATCGTTAAGTTTTTTTCACTGGGTTTTCTTAATAAGGTTTTTATTGAGACATAATCTTCTATCGTAGTAAATCAGAGGAAGTGTTGTAATATGATTACATACTCATGAGGCAACTCCCTCCCCTTTCCCTTAATATGAGGGAATCTCCTGTGCTCTCCCTCCCCTTTTTCTCTCCTTCTCCTCCTCCCGTGAACCATTCCTCCTCCGCATTTCCTATATAAGGTAATGATACTGAAGGAAATAAGAAGAACTTCTCTGAATGGTTTCTCTCTCTTTATTTCTTACTTATTCTCTCTAAATTCATGCAATTATAAGAGTATCTTTATACACTTTGCTAAAGTTTTATAACAAATGGCTCATTTTTTTGAATGTTTAATGGAATTCATGCAATTATTATTTCTAAGGTTATGATCGAACTTATAAAAGTTTCAGAGACTTAAATTTATAAGAGAAATATATTCTTGCAAAGTTAAATTCTCGATCGCATACGAATCACACGCCATCGATATTATTTATTCTTTTTCTTTTATTTTATTTTTTTGAGAAAATATTATGGTTTTTGACTTTTCTGTAAACCTGTACGGACTTATATTAAACATGATACATAAATATCATTTTCAAAGTTATTATAATTTGATGCTTTGACCCCAAGTATTGGGTGATTGAGCAAAAATAATACTCCAATAATGTCTAGCCCATTTTGATATTTCATGGATTTAATAGATGCTTCAACTAGATGGTCTCATGTTTGTCTTCTTTCTTTTCGAAATTCTTCCTTCTCAAAACTTCTTTCTCAAATAATCAAGTTACTTGCCCGCCTTTGATCATCCAATCAAGTCAATTCGACTTTCGATAACGCAAATTAATTTTCATCAACGACTTTTAATGATTTTGTATGACTATTGAATTTCCATCGAGCATTCCGCTCCTCATATTCATATTATTAAAATGGTTTAAATTAATCTTTAATAAAAAGACTTCAACTAATCGCACGCACCATTAATGTTAAGGGCTAACTTACCTACCTCATTGGGGTCATGTAATTCTTCACGTCATAGCCCATCATTCGAGTAAGTCCAACTATTTTCATAAATTTTCTTCTCTACGCTTAGTTCTTGGACAGATACCCAACATATCACATTTTCGAAGTTTTTGAAGTGCATTATATGTTCCAATCAGACCTCCACAAAGAACTAAAATGGGAGCCCAACGAAGAATAGTATTTATGTTGGTTTTGATTCTCCTTCTATTATCGATATCTCGAGCCTTTAACTAGAGATATTTTTACCGCACGCTATGTAGATTGTCATTTTGATGAATTTGTATTTCCACCATTGTGAGGAGGAAAGTTTTAAATAAAAACCTCTAAGATATCATAGAATGCATCGATTTAAATTCACTTGATCCTCGTGACAGACAATGTGAAATCAAGTTCAAAGAATTATTTATTTACAAAATATTGCAAATCAAATGTCGATGCATTTAATGATTCTAGAAAATGATAAAGTCACATACACTGCATCAATACTCTAGCAAGGATAGAAATATTTATTAAAAATCAATTCTCGAGAATTGACAAATAAGGTAATAGAAGAATCTAAACCACGCCGTAAGCGCGGAAGACCCATTGGCAAAAAAGACATTCTACCACGAAAATCAAAAGCAAATAAGTGGAATCCTGTAAGAAATACCCGCCCCGTAAGTAAAGACTTATTTCAAGAGTGGAAATAGCCCCGTAAGAGGTACAAACCGCCCGTATAAAGACTTATTCCAAGAGTAGAATAGCCCCGTAAGAGGTTCAAAATCTCAAAGAAGGGATAAGAGATGAACACCAAGAGATCTCAATATATTATGTACATGATGAGAAAATATGGGATCAAGCAAAGTCATGATTGATGATATATTTGCTTTCTATAAAGATCGATATTACTTTGATTCTCGACATCGGATCCCGAACTACGTAACGCGGAAGAATGTCGAAAAGAAAAGATCGCCAAAATGGAAAGATGTTATTCAAACTGAACTACAATCTCTATTGAAAAGAGAAGTATTTTGATACAAACACCGCTGGGTGTAATCCCGATTGGAAACAAATGGGTATTTGTACGAAAGAGAAATGAGAAAAATGAAATTATGAGATACAAAGCCCGACTTTGAAAGCTCAAGGGTTTTCACAAAACCCGTATTGATTATCGTGATATATACTCTCCAAGAATGGATGGAGTCACTTTTCACTTTCTCGATAGGTACGGCAACCATGGAAGGTTCGGAAACACGCCCTCGATGGATGTTGTAACAAAGATACCTATATGGCTCATTTGACAATGAGATCTATACATGAGAATCCTCAAGGATTAAAATGGTCAATCACAAAGGCCCCGGCATATATATTCAATCAAGTTACAACGCCATTATATGGATCAAATAAATTGTCAGATGTGGTATAATCGATATATAGTGATTATTTAATAAAAGATGGATATATAAATAATCAAGTATGTCCATGTGTTTTTATTAAGAAATCACAAAGTGGATTTTCCATCATTGTCAGATATGTGGATGATTCAATCTCAGTAGTACTCAAGAACTCACAAGAACTCGCTACGCATTTATTTAGAAGATGAATTTGAAATGAAAGATCTTGAAAGATAAAATTTTGTTTGGGAATACAAGTGGAGATTTAGCATCCGAATTTTGTTCATCAATCCACATATGTCAAAAAATTCTCACTGCTTTCATACGGATAAAGCTCATCCTTTGACTACCCCGATGATTGTTCGATCTTTTGAAGTTGATAAAGATCCATTTCACCTCTGTAAAGTGGGAAAGAAGTTCTCGACCTCAAGTTCCATACCTAAGTGCAATATGTGCTCTTATGATCTTGCAAACCGTACACAACCCGATATTACTTTTGTCATTAACTTGTTAAGAAGATATACTCTTTTTCCCGACTAAGAGACATTGAATCGGATCAAACACATTTTGAGATACCTCCGTGGAAGTATAAATCTGGGTTATTTTATCTAAGAGATTCAATGTCGCAAATCGGTCGATATGCCGATGCAGATATTTATCGATCCACACAATAAGATCACAAACACGCTATGTATTTACATATCAGACACCTGCTATATCCTCGAAATCCACAAATCAAACCATGACAACTACATCTTCAAATCACTCGTAGATTCTCGCTATATACGAAGCAAGCAGAGAGTGTGTTTGGTTGAGATCAATTATTCAGCATATTCAAAAATCATGCGGATTACCATCAATCAAAGACATTCCTACAATTCTGTATGAGGATAACATTGCATGCATTGCTCAACTTAGATGAGGGTGCATCAAGGGAGATAGAACAAAACACATTTCACCTAAATTCTTCTTCACACAAGCTACAAAAGAAGGGTGATATACATGTGCATCAAATTCGATCATGTGATAATCTAGCCGACTTATTCACAAAGTCGCTACCAAATGTAACGTTTCCAAAATTTCAAAAAAGAATTGGAATGTGTCGACTGAAAGACTTATGACAACATTTTATCAAGAAGTAATGAATTCTTTTTGAGGAGAAGACTGTACTCTTTTTCCTTAGTCACGGTTTTTATCCCAATGGGTTTTTCCTGACAAAGTTTTAACGAGGCAGTTAATTAAGATATTTATGTAAAAGATATGTACTCCTTTTCCCATCGTTAAGTTTTTTTCACTGGATTTTTTTAATAAGGTTTTTAATGAGACATAATCTTCTATCGTAGTAAATCAGAGGAAGTGTTGTAATATGATTACATACTCATGAGGCAACTCCCTCCCCTTTCCCTTAATATGAGGGAATCTCCTGTGCTCTCCCTCCCCTTTTTCTCTCCTTCTCCTCCTCCCGTGAACCATTCCTCCTCTGCATTTTCTATATAAGGTAATGATACTGAAGGAAATAAGAAGAACTTCTCTGAATGGTTTCTCTCTCTTTCTCTCTTACTTATTCTCTCTAAATTCATGTAATTATAAGAGTATTTTTATACACTTTACTAAAATTTTATAACAGTGGCTCATTTTTTGAATGTTTAATGGAATGCATGCAATTATTATTTCTAAGGTTATGATTGGAAGTTACAAAAGTTTCAGAGACGAAATTTATAGTAGAAATATATTCTTGCAAAGTTAAATTCTTGATCGCACATGAATCACACGCTACTGATATTATTTATTCTTTTTCTTTTATTTTATTTTTTTGAGAAAATATTATGGTTTTTGACTTTTCTGTAAACCTGTACGGACTTATATTAAACATGATACATAAATATCATTTTCAAAGTTATTATAATTTGATGCTTTGACCCCAAGTATCGGGTGATTGAGCAAAATAATAATAATACTCGAGAAAGCACTATCACTCAAAGCCATCACAAAGAGCCATGAATTTCTCTCACAAAATATTCCATGTTCATAATTATTATGTTTGAGAATTTATCACAATCTTCTCTTCTCCCACTCATAATTGTGTTAAAATATCTCAAGTGAATTGAAATTATACATCATATATAATTAATTATGTTTGAGAATTTCTCTACGGATAATTATGTTACAAAAAATATGTCAAGTGAATTGAAATTATATATCGAAAAATAATATAAATAAATAAATTCACACAATATCATATGTGAATACGACTCAATAAATAAATAAATTTACACAATAAATAAATAAATTCCTAATTCTTTACTATCAAATTGTTGCGTTGTGGGCGCAATCGTACCCCATCAATTCACACAATACCATATGTGAACACGGCTCACAAATAATACTTAATAATTCACAACAAGAACAACACGTATTTATTTGTCCAAAATATCTATGCATAATGCATGCATGCTTATCCCTACATTTAATAATGTGATTTATCCCCTCAAATTCCTCTCCTCTGCATTTTATAAGTGGAGGACCTGCCTTTAATTTAATTTTCCACGGGTGTTGATTACATTTTTACCTCAACATAATAATTATTTATAAAAAAATCCGCCCTTCCACTTCTTCGCTGGAGAAAATCAAAAAAAAAAAATATATATATATATATATATATATATATATATATATATATATATATATATATATATATAATGAGAATGACAAAATTATTGATTGTTCTTAATGAAAGAAATTCAGGTGAAATAGGCTGCGTGATATGATAGTAAAAACGTAATAACAAATAATAAAAATTTTGTGAAATAAAATAAAAATAAATCTTAAATTTTAGAACAAATTGAAACATGGAATAATATAGAGAAGCCGTATACAACCATTGTTGACAATAGATTTCTTAAATTAATTTAAATATGTCGGAGAATTTTCTTTATTTCATTTTTATGAGATCTAAATTAATTTTGGTACAAAGACGTGGTGACATTGCTAGTAGTAGCATCACTATTACAGCAACCATTGCATACTGGTCTACTCCGGTAAAAGGAGCAAAGGCAACACCTTCCACTCGGACATGAATTGTCGCACACTGCACCACACATTTAAACTAATTAGATTCATCAATACAAAATAATTATTATAAAAATCCTCGCATAAACCAAACAAAGGGAATTTTGTCGTCTTAGAAGAATTTTGTTTTTACGTTTTTATATATATTTATGAGAAGAAATTAATTATTTTCTATTTTTTTATCTAAAAAAATAGAATAATTGAGAGAGTGAATGAACTTATTTGACTCACAAACACAATTGTTGGGGCTCAAATGCACCGCACCAAAATTGGTGTTATGCATTTGGACCTTAAAACATACTAAATTTTGCCATTAGCTTATCACCTTCGTAATTTGGATTTTCAGAAATATCAATGTCGTAAAAGGCGGAACTGCTTAATCACGCATCCCGATCGATGATAAGAAATAATAGAACAAAATCAAGAAAATGCAGCAGAGAGAAGCCTTGAAGGTGCCATTGTTTTGTAGATGAGCTCGCCTCACTATATGGAATATAGAGTCTTATTGTTGGTTCTTCTGCCTTAAAATAGTTCTTCTTTATATAGAGAACAAATAGGAAGCATTTGAGCAATTAATAAATCTGATTCATAGTGCATTTAATTGTATCGACTAAAAACATTAAATTAGATAAGATTTTTGTTGATTATTGATAAGTAGAAATGTTTTTGAAAATAAATTTTATCTAGATTTATCGAGAATTGATATTTCCATTAAGTAAATAAATGTTAGTTCCACAAGGTCCTCCTCACAAGAATAGTGAGTGGAATCCACTCTTATGTGAGAGAGATCCTGTGAAACTAACATTTTCACTTGTTAAAATATCAATTCTTTATTTAATTGGCAAGTTGTATGTGACAAAACAAATTTAACAAGTTAAGTACTCATTCCGTCCCATAATAAATGATGTTTTAAGTGATTTTATTTGTTCTAAATTATTTGATGTTTTAGAAAATCTAGGAGCATTAATTATAATCTTTTCAAAATTACCTCTCATTACTCCTCCTTCAATATCCATATGCTTTTAACTCTTTCTCTCTCTTTATCAACATAAAAGGTAGTATTATAGACAAATGATACTATATTTAATGTTATACAATTATTTCTTTAATGGTTGTACTCAATTCTAAAATATCATATATTATGAGACTAAAAGGAGTAAAGACGTAAAGATATATAGTTGTTATTTTATTTATTTTTGTTGAAATAGTAAGGGTATTTCCGTGCCATTTTACTCATCAATCGAGACTAATTCTCTCTTCGGACAATCTTAAAGGTGCACCCCCACATCAACCTAATGCATTCAAGAGATTTTTCCCTAAATGCTAGCCACAAAGTTTGAATTTAGGAAGTCAAAGAAGAGAATATAGTTGTTACTTGTTATTCCCTCCATTCCTTGATAACTGACGTTTTAGGATAGTTCTTTTGTTCCTAAATTTACGACGTTCTAAGATTTATAGGAGAATTTTAATTACCCCTAAACATTTAATACTCTTTTTAATTCTCTTATTTTTTCAAAGCTACTTTTTCTCTCTCTTCTAATATCTTAACGGTACACTCTCTTTAATTTCTATATTTTTTCTATGGCAAAACTAATGATTTAGCCATCAAAGTTGGCCTGCTTTATCAATAATTCGATCAACTTTTTTATTTTTTAAATTAACTCACTGAACTAATTTTTATTTTCAAATTGGGTCATTCCGTTAAAAAAAGTTGATAGACGTTAATTTTTTATCTACATGGCGCTGACGTGGACTTAAAAAAATGGAAAAAAAGAAATGACATAGAAAAATAAAAGTCAAAGATAAAAAATAAAAAATTGCTTGTGGCAAAAAAAAAAAACTTGAAAATAAAACAAAAAACAAAATATTTTTTACAAAAACAGATCTAACCATCTTCTTTATTTGATTCATTTTATTCTTCCTCCTCAAATAAAATGAATAAAATGAATCATCTACTTTTTGAGGGAATCAAAACCCGTAACCTTCGCCTCAGGTTCATTCAAGACCAAATCCTCGACATTGTCCTCCATGTTTTCTATGGGAAAGCGATTAATCTAAGATCTTATGCTCCTCGATCCAAAAAAGACAATCACATCGTAATATGGATATAAATAATTATGAAAGTGAAACAAAAGAAAGAAACAACTACAAAGATCTCTTTCAATACACGTAATAAGCTATTCAAAAGCTGGGATCCATCTTCCGAGGCTAGCAATCCAAGTATTCCCGGTTCGCCTAAACAATTTAATTTCTTTCTACGATCCCCAAAAGGAGCAAAGAATCAAAGAAATGTCAAATAATATATCAACTAACAAGGCAAACAGATTTCGCCATAAGAAATAAGGTACTTCGATCTAGACCTCGTGATCCGGTTTGTTTCTCTGCTTCAAAGGAAAATTTCACTTCTCTCTCCCGATGGAATTAAAAGATGAGGGAAGAAGAAACAACCATCTACTTTTTCGAGGAGGAAGAATACAATGAATCAAATAAAAAGATGAACCAGATCTGCTTTTGCAAAAAAAATATTTTAATTTTTTTGTTTTATTTTTAAGTTTTTTTGTCACATAAGTAATTTTTTTATTTTTTATGCCGACTTTTATTTTCCATGTTATTTTCTTTTTTTTCTTTTTTTAAGTTCACGCCAATACATTATCGTAGATAAAAAAATTAACGCTCTCAATAATTTTTTTTAACTAATGACCCAATTTAAAATAAAAATTAGTTCAAAGAGTTAATTTAAAAAATTAAAAGTTCAATCTGATATTCAATAAAACGTGTCAACTTTGGCTAAATCATTAGTTTTGCCTTTTCTCTATCCTCTAACAATATGTCTTTTCTTATTTTTATCACCTATAGTTTACCTTTTCATTTATCTATGTAAGTGTGTTTTTTGGTAATATATTATAATGTTAATGAATAATTTTAGAGTTATAACTTCCTTAATTCATGTGCAAAAATTTTAAACGTCACATATTTAAGAATAGAGTACTATTGAAAAATTGATATATTCATCATGAAAATATCATGATCTAATATAATGATGAATTCATTCTCATAATATACGCAGAAATCGATTTATCAGAAATATAAAAAAAACTTTATAAAAATAATTTTTTTTTCTAATAAAAATAACAACCCCCATATTACATATATGCAAGACCATTTTTAGTAACTTACTTAATGTTGTAATTGAATTTGAGAGCGTGTGACCGATACTTTAAGGCTATGTTAGTTTGCAAGAATTATAATTCCGAGATTAAAATTTATGGGATTATATTTCCAAGATTATTAATTCTAAGATTATAATGGCGGGATAATAATTACAATCTAAAAACTATTAAGTCATTTTATAATTTCTAGACTAATATTCCCAAATCTAAATTTGAAAACAAACAAGACACTTGAGATTAATAGTTATATCCCAAATATAATTCTTGCAAACTGTGACGCCCCCAAAATAGGTATACATCACCCATCTTGAGTCGCCAGATACATGGTACAAAATTCAAATACAAACTTCATTATACAACTGTCGTGTAAAGTACGACAAAATATAAGCTGGGAGTTTCAACACGAATATTGTCTTCTAGACAATATACAAACTCAAATTCAATATTATTATAATTATTATAACACTATTTCACAGAATAGTGAGGACTACTAAAGTCATTTATCCCGACCATCACTCCAAATTCCCCGACTCGTCTCAAATTTACGCTTCATTTCCTCAAGAGAATAAAGGAAAGAAAGGGTGAGCTCAACGAGCCCAAGAAGAAATATTATGACTAAGATAATGCGTAATAAATTATCGTTAGCCTTCAACAAAGTTGTTAAACCGATACAATATAACAAACATCAAGTTTAACTCAGCAGCAGTAACAAGCAATCCATTGTAATAGTCAAGAGAGAATAAAATCTACTATCTTCTATGATTTAAAAGATTTTTCATCACTTTTATCACGAGACTTAGCTTAATAAATAATCCACATCATCAAATCATCCCCGCACTATGTGCCAAAGATATTCTTTAATATCACGACCACCTAATTATTCATACACTACGCCCAAAGATAATCGTGTTTTCATCAACTATTCCGATCATGCCATAAAATAATTCATCTTTGCACCTCGTCAAGAGAATCCATAGCCATAATCTTACCAAAACTCACAATCAATGCACTACGGCCAACGAGGACTTTTTTTCACATCATTTATAACATTACTACCATGATTATACCGAATAATCCTCGGTCATAATCATACCAAGTCCATCTATGCACCACAAAGCCACGATAACTTTCAACATAATATAAACATGAGGATGATGACAATGACATAATAATTCAATAAAACAAGTTCAAGAATTAATTTATCCAGAACCAATAACGCCCAAATTGTCAACATACGATATCGCTTTCAGGAGTAAAAATTCAAGAATGCTCGTAAAAATATTTTCATGAAAAGATATCGATGAAGGGAAAATATCAAGGATATTCCACTAATTTCATGGAGTATAGAAGCCAAAACTTTAACCAAAAGAGTATCATGTAATATATGAAATCAAGAATGGATTTTCACCCGCTTATGCAGAATCCACGTAGATGTACTTTCATTTCCACAATTTAATAAAAAATGAATACGGCGGGTCATTCACCGTGTACGTGTGGTAATCCACATAGATATGTTATTCTAGCGTAATAATAAAGAATGGAATAATGTAAGAATTCGCCATGCATGCGATAAACCGCATGTATACAAAAGTTATTCCAATGTAATAATAAATAATGGAACTAAGTCACGCGAAAACGCACCGACAAAAATATTCCAACATAATAATAAATAACTAACCAAGTCATGCATAAACGCATTCAACATGATGTTCCAAATGTAATAATAAAGAATGGAATAACATAAGAATTTCACCACGATGCGGTATTTCGATGTACAAGTTATTCCAACATAATAATAAAGAATGGAATAACAGAGAATTTCACCAAGTATAGGTAGATCACAGATACAAAAGTTATTCCAATGTAATAATAAAGAATGGAATAATGTAAGTTCTCTTCATGAATACGAAAGAAATAATACCCTTTACGAGTACAACAAATAATATCCCTTACCTTATAAAGAAGAGTACCCGACCTGTAGTAAGGTGGATATACTTGAAGAAAACTTGTACTACGCCAAAGCTTTCTTAAACTCTAAATAAATACGCCAAGATTATAGTAAGAAGAATTCTCTCTAGAGTTTCAAAGAATTCATAAGAAATAATGAAGGAATGAGCTTCTATTTATAGAGAATGGACCTAATAAGAATTAAATTCATGAACTATCCCGTATTGATTTACTTTTAAATGGACGGTCCATATTGATTTACTATGCAGAACACTATGCATGCACTATGCAACACTATGCATAATAAAATATTATATATTCTAATTATTGTCTAATAAAATAAATAACTTTATAAAAGTATTTTGTTTTATATAAAAAGATTCTACTATGCAAAATACTATGCAGGCACTATGCAACATTATGAATAATAAAATATAATATATTCTAATTATTGTCTAATAAAACAAATAACTTTATAAAAGTATTCTGTTTTATATAAAAAAAATTTACTATGCAAAACACTATGCATAATAGAATATAATATATTCTATTTATAGTCTAATAAAACAAATAACTTTATAAAAGTATTTTGTTTTATATAAAAAGATTTTACTATGCAAAACACTATGCATAATAGAATATAATATATTCTATTTATAGTCTAATAAAATAAATAACTTTATAAAAATATCATGAGCAACACTTGAGGTTGGCATTCCAAAAGCTTCGTGAATACAAGCTTTATGCCAAGTTGAAGAAATGCGAATTCTGGCTTGAGGAAGTAGCATTCCTTGGGCACGTAGTATCAAGTCATGGAATATCTGCTGACCCAAAGAAAGATCAAGCAATTCAAAGTCGGGAGCAACTCTAAATCAAAGACCAAGCAAGACGAGCTTTCTTGCTTATCTTGTTATTATTGAGATTCATGGAAGGATTTTCTCGAATCGCTACTCCATCGACTCAAATTGACTTTGAAAGATAAAAAATTCTACCGAGCGAAGAATATGAGAAGAGTTTTCGTGAACTCAAGAGGAGACTCATTTCGCACCTGCTCGACAATACCATCCGCCCTTGAGGGATTTGTCATCTACAAAGGATGCTTCGCAAAAAGGGTCGGGATGTGTTCTCATGCAACATGGAAAAGTCATAGCCTTATGCCTCAAGACAACTCAAAGAATATGAGAGAAATTATCCTACTCATGATCTAGAGTCATAAAACCGTTGTCTTCGCACTAAAGATTCGAGGCATTACTTGTATGGGGAGAAGGTGGAGATTTTTACTGATCATAAAAGCCTCAAATATTTCTTTACTCAAAAGGAACTCAACATGCGACAACGACGCTGGCTTGAACTCATTGAAAGATTATGATCATACCATCCAATACCATCCTGAAAAGCGAACGTGGTAATGACGATCGAGTAAGATCATATGCAAGCACGAAAAGCGATATTGTCAACGCAGGCCCATTTTGTGTGACTTGCAAAGGATGGAGATAGAGTTAAAGACCTGTGGACCCATGATGATGATGACGAATATACGAAAGTAGAACAAACTTTAATCGATAAAGTTAAAGTCGCCAAGTTACGCACTGAGCCGATGCGCATGAGGAAGAAAGTGCAAGAAGGTGCTACGCCAAGCAAGAATCGATAAAGAAGGAATACTTTGAGTCAACTCCATTTGTGTTCCTAACGACCGATTTAAAGTATAAAATCATGATGGAGGCGCATAAACACACCGCTTGCAATCCATCTCGGGAGTACCAAAATGTATCATAATATTCGCCATACATTTTGGTGGAGCAATATGAAAAGAGAGATAGCGTTGTTTATCTCAAGGTGTCTAACTTGTCAACGAAAGTTAAAGCGAACATCAAGTACCAAAAGGTCCATCAGAACCACTTGAAATTCCGTAATGGAAGTGGGAGCACATTACCATGGATTTCAAGCACGGCCTTCCTAAGGTTTCTCAAGGCATGATGCGATTTGGGTCATTGTTGATAGATTGACCAAGTCCGCTTCATTTCTTACCGATACGAGAAACTTATACACTTGAACGCCTTGCTCAGATGTACATAAACGAGATTGTAAGATCGCATGGTATGCCGCAAGATCCATAGTTTCCGAATCGAGACCCAAGATTCACTTCACGATTTTGGGTTAGTTTGCAAAAAGCTATGGGCACAGACTTTCACGATTTAGCTCTAAGATATCATCCTCGTAGACGGACGGACAAATGGAGAGACTATTCAAACTCTCAAGATCTATATAAGACTCGTGTCCTTGATTTCAAGGGAAGTTGGGACAAGTTCTTACCATCGGTGGAGTTTTCCTACAACAACAAAGCTTATCGTTAAAGTATCGCATGGCTCCATTCAAAGCGCCAGATGGAAGAAAGTGTCGCTTCTCCAAAGATGCTGGACGAGGTGGGTGAAGCAACGTTGTTGGGACCGAAATTGGTACGTATGACTACTTTTAAAGATTCAAACGATCCGACAACGATAAAAACCTCACAAAATCGATAAAGAGTTATACCGATCTTCATCGAAAGGACGGGAATTCGGATATAGAGATCATGTGTTGTCATGGTTGCTCCATGGAAAGGAGTTACGAGATTTGGAAAGAGAGGAAAACTCAATCCTCGATTCATCTACCATTTTTAATCCTCGATCGAGTAGGAACTGTGGCCTATAAACTCGCTTTTACCGCCAAGTATGTCTCGTGTTCATAACATTTTCACATATCCATGTTACGTAAATATGTGAAAGACCCGAACCACATTATCGAAGTTAGAACCCTGATTTAAATAGAGGAAGATTTGACGTATTTAAGAGGTTCCCTGCTCAAATCTTGATATGAAGGAACATATTCTACGCCCAAGGTTATACCTCAAGTCAAAGTTTCATGGAGAAACCATGATGTTGAGGAAATGACTCGGGAGTTAGAATCAAATGAAATCAAGGTATCCTTACCTCTTCGACATACCGTGCACGCACTTCTAATTTCGAGGGAGAAATTTCATAAGTTAAGGGAGGTCAGAAGACCCCAACTTTTATAAATAAAGATGAATTTTCTATAAATATTATTTTTGAATATTATGGAGTAAATTTGATATAATGTTATAGTTGTGGGTAATATTTATAAATTTTGCAAAGTAAGCAAGTTGTTATAAAATATTTGTTTGGCTCGGGAATATTCTTTTGTCTCGGGAATATTCGTGACGACTCAAGACAATCATCAGTGGACCCCACAACTAAATTATTATTGCTTGATCGACTAAAAATACTTTATGAAAATAACTACGGAGGTGTTACCGTTAAAACCGTTAAACTACCCTAGAGTAAAAGTACAAAGAATACGCTGTGATTGCATAAGAAGACACTCAGATTGATTATCGATGCTTACGTGAGAAGTCACTCACCTATACTCAATTATTGCTACAAGAATTGCACGATCATATCTCTTATATTATCGATTCAATTATTGTCACAAAGATCATCTCAGATAATATGTTATATTATTTAATCAATAATTGAGACGACAAGTTATAAATGATTAATAATTGTTGAAAGATTAAATATGTGTCAATAAATATAAAATGATTTGTGATAATATTTATTCAATCCTCGATGTATATAAAGAGTCTATTATGAGACGCTTGTGGTAAGTTTGGTTATTTTATATAGGGGCTATATGTCATCATCTAAGAGTGTCTTTGTCAATAAGAATTACCTTCACAATAGTAATTACCTTCATCAATAGTAATTTACCTTCACAATAAGAATTACCTTTACCGTACGTCAACCAATTGTCGCTTCACATTATAAAGCGCCAAACCACTTTTCTTTTCACATCATCACCGCCAAGCCACTTGCCTTTTTATATTTCAAGTGCTAAGCTAGAAATCTTCTATAAATAGAGGCCTAGTGCTTCATTATTTTTCACTAATTCATTCAAGCTTATGAGAGAGAAAGTATAGAGAAAATAAGAGAGAAAGAAGAAGAGTATTCTCACACTACACTACCAAGCAGATTCAATCTACTACTAATGTAAGGGGTGTTATTCTTTTTATTCATGAAGAGAACTGTTGTTATTCCATCGCTTATTATTCTCATTGAATAACTCAGATACGCTATTACTTCTATACTTGGTGACATTCTTCTATTATTCTCGCTGAATATCCTCGTCTGTGTGTTTTACACCTGACCGGTTCCGCTTTTTATTATTCTCATTGAACATCCTGCTTGGCAAAATTTTGCCTCGACCGGTTCCGTTATTATTATTCTCGTTGAATAACTCGCCTCATGCCAAGCACCGCATTTACGGTGATTTATTTTGTTATTCCATTCTTTATTATACTCAACTGGTTAAAGTTTTGATTTCTATACTCCATGAAATTAGTAGAATATCCTCGATATTTGCGCTTCATCCAAAGATCTTTTCATGGAAATATTCTTCTAATCATTCTTGAATTTTACTCTACAAAAAGTAGTATCATGTCGACAATTTAGACATTATTAGTTCCCGGATAAATTAATTCTTGAACTTGTTTTATTGAATTTTATATCATTGTTATCATCCTCATAACTTTTACCACATCATTCAGATCATTGTTTATATTATGTTGAAAGTCATTTGTGGCCTCAGAAGGCATGATGGACTTGGTATGATTATGACTGTGGATTATTCGGTAATCATGATCGTAATGTTACAAATGATGTGGTAAAAGTTATCATTGGTCTGTAGAGGCATCGATGGACAAATGTTGACATGATCATGACCATTAATGAATACACGAATGTCCTCGGGTCAAGTGCATGGATAATTTGTGGTCGGATACTAAAGAATATCCTCGCCGTAGCTGTATGGGTGATTCGATGATGTGGATTATTTATTGTCGAGTCCCAAATGATAAAAGTCATGAAAACCTTTTTAAATCATAAAAGATGGTAGATTTTATTCTCTACTCAACTTTTTTAATGGATTGCTTGTTCCACCGCAGCTTAAACTTGATGTTGTTATATTTTATCGCTTAACATCGTCAAGGCTAACGATAATTTATTTTGCATTATCTTAGTCATAATATTTCATCGGGCTAGTTGAGCTCACCCTTTCTTTCACCGTTTCTTCGTAAAATGAGAACATAATGTGGACTAATGGGGAACCAGAGTGACGGTCCAGAGGATAAGATTAGTAGTCATCACTATTCTCGTGAAATAAAGTGTGTTAATAATTGTAATGAGGACCTTTCGAGTTTGTATAATCTCTAGTAGACAATAATTGTATTCAAACTCATAGCTATGTTTTGTCGATTGATACCACACATATAGCTTGTATTAAGAAGTTGTATTTGAATTTTGTACCATGTATCCGACGCACCCAAGATGGGTGATGTATACCTAATTTTGGGGGCGCCACAGCTGATATCAAAGCTTAGGATACGATCCCTAGCTAAGATGTGAGAATAGTATTAGAGGGGAGAGACGAGAATTCCTTTTGCTAGATGACCTATGGCCCTTATAATGTAACTTTAATGTGTCAAACATAAATGTTTTTGTAAAATTCTCACCAGTGATATTATTATACATGTTGATACGGAAGAGACCAAACTTTAAATGAACTGGATTCGTGTTATAACGAATCCAGAGTGTCAATTTTCATGTTTTATTTTCAAAACCTTCAAGAACATCAAAGTCGAGAAATTATAGATTTTAACTCAGGGATTATGTGTTTTAATGGGTTAAAACTATTCTATAAATGTCAAGTTATGTTTATGCATGAATTATAACACGCGTATATGATTAATTTCATGTAGTAGTAATTTAATGCCCTCTTGAACCTTCTTCTTTACATTCATCACCTCCGGTATGTAGCTTGCACGACTTTTAACTTTATGGATTAAAGTCGATTGTACTCAGATATTTGATATCACCACGCGGGTCCTGTAGAGTCTTTAACTCTATCTTCATCATTTGTAAGTTATACTTAAATGGGTCTTTGTGTTAACAACATCGCACTCAGAACGATACGATCTTTCTACTCAACGCTACCACCACCACGCTCGCTTCTTCCGCGATGATATCAATGGTACGATCGTAATCTTCAATGTACCAAGCCAACGCTTTTGCACATGTTACGCTCATTTTAGGTGAAGAAAATATTCGAGGGTTTTAGAAATGAGTTTTATATCGATCAATACAAAATTCGATTTCACGCCTAGGGTAGTCTAAATCTTCAATAATACGCTATGAATTTAATAACAATAGAATTATCATTCAAAATCGTGACTCTCATCCAAGACTCGATAAAGACATGTAATGAAGGTTTCTCCTAATCTGAGTTTCAACCGATAAGTCAAAGTCTAACTTCTCTAGAGTTAAATTTAAACGTTAAGCGCAAGCAAGAGAGATAAAAGAATGGGTAGAACCGGTATCAAATAAGGTATAGACTTCACAAGAGCTTATGATTAACTTATCTCGTAATAACCTCGTCGTTTCCCAAGAAACGCCTCACTTAAACTACCGGCTTTTGACTTGTCTCGAGACATCCTTTGAATCACTATCCCACCGGACTCGACTTCACTACACAACAAAATCGAAGCTAGGTGACCTTCTTCCGCAATTGAAACACACTTTGATCATAAAGACATACTTGACTTCCGATGTGTCCTCCCCGTCTGCATTTTGAAACATACGACCGGGTGGTCGCTTTCTTCTTTTTGAACCGAAAATGCCATATCATTGCCTTTCCATCATTATTGAACCTTTTCTTCTTAAAATTTCCACTTCTATTATCTTGGCCATGATTACCACCGGTGGTTACCATTCTCGGTATGATAATTTCACGATGGTTATCATTGTTCCGATGGTCGCTGCCACCCTGTGATGATTATTATCGTGTTGTTGGTCGTCAGCTTTTTGGTCAGGCCGACTCATTATCGCTACCCAATAACCGATCCTTATTCACAACATCCTAATATAAACAAAGTTTGTGAGAAATGAGGTATCGACGATATCGGGTTTCAAACCTCTTAGAAACATTCGCGCCATTCACTCCTCATTATCGACTAAATGGGATGCAACCGAGACAACTCTCTAAGAAACTTAGCCTCGCATCGCGACACTTGGCCATATTGTTTTGCTCCAGCTTGATGAACTCCACCTCCTTCATGTGACGAATACTTTCAAAAAGTACTTGTCGCCGAACAATTCTTGAATTTCTCCCAAGACATCTTGAAAAAGGCCAGTCGGGTACGCTTTTACGATTCCCACCAATAATCATTTCTTCACGCAACATAAAGGTGGCAAAGGGAACCTTTTGCTTCGAGCATCCCAAGATATCAAATATCTTGGTGATCTCGCTTAAGACGCCTCTCGCTTTTAAGTGGTTCTCGCTTTCCCAAAACTCCGGTGGTCCCAGCCTCGAATCGCCATCGCGGACCGACCGTGGGTTGCCATTATTTCCACCTATATTTTGAACAGAGTCTATCTTACCCGATGTCAGTATGAATCGTGATAAAGCCTCCTAACATTCCATCGCTCATCATTTGGTCAAGGTTGTTGTTTGCCCGAGGATTGTCGCCTCCGATGCACATTATCCTCGATTATCGATCTATGGAGACTCAATGGTCTCCTCGTGGCTCCATCGATGTTCTCAACATTCTCGGATGTCATTTTCAAATACTGCCACAAAACAAGGGTTAATTAACATATCATATATTATTCCTATACTCTGACCGACCAATTAAATACCAAATAAACTTAGGTAGGTCATACTAACAAGGAATTCCCTCCTCCCCTCCTAGTTCTTGTCTCACATCTCAGCCAGGGATCATATCCCTAAGCTTTGATACCAACTGTGACGTCCCCAAAATAGGTATACATCACCCATCTTGAGTCGCCAGATACATGGTACAAAATTCAAATACAAACTTAATTATACAACTGTCGTGTAAAGTACGACAAAATATAAGCTGGGAGTTTCAACACGAATATTGTCTTCTAGACAATATACAAACTCAAATTCAATATTATTATAATTATTATCACACTATTTCACAGAATAGTAAGGACTACTAAAGTCATTTATCCCGACCATCACCCCAAATTCCCCGACTCGTCTCCAAATTACGCTCTCATTTCCAGAGAATAATAAAGGAAAGAAAGGGTGAGCTCAACGAGCCCAGTAAGAAATATTATGACTAAGATAATGCAGAATAAATTATCGTTAGCCTTCTTCGACCATTTCCGAACACCTCATAGCATTTTGGGGGTATCCACCGATTCGATCATTTTTGTTTTAGGTGGTTTACGAAATGTCAGCTCAATCAATTAGTTATGAAATACCATTAACTCTATGTGTGTTATCAATATCTCTACGCAGATATACAATATAACAAACATCAAGTTTAATCAGCAGCAGTAATAAGCAATCCATTAGAAGAGTCAAGTAGAGAATAAAATCTACTATCTTCTATGATTTAAAAAGTTTTTCATCACTTTTATCGCTGAGACTTAGCTTAATAAATAATCCACATCATCAAATAATCCCCGCATTACGTGCCAAGGATATTCTTTAAGATCACGACCACCACGAATTATTCATGCACTACGCCAAAGATAATCGTGTTTTCATCAACTATTCCCGATCATGCCATAAAACAATTCATCTTTGCACCCTCGCCAAAGAGAATCCATAGCTATAATCATACCAAAATCATTCCATCAATGCACTACGCCAACGAGGACTTTTTTCACATAATTTGTAACATTACTACCATGATTATATCGAATAATCCTCGGTCATAATCATACCAAGTCCATCTATGCACTACAAAGTCACGTATGACTTTCAACATAATATAAATATGACGATGATGATGACAATGACATAATAATTCAATAAAACAAGTTCAAGACTTAATTTATCCAGGAACCAATAACGTCCAAATTGTCAACATGATACTGCTTTATGGAGTAAAAATTTAAGAATGCTCAGAAGAATATTTTCATGAAAAGATACTGGATGAAGCGCAAATATCAAGGATATTCCACTAATTTCATAGAGTATAGAAGCCAAAACTTTAACCAAATGAGTATCATAGAATATATGAAACTGCAATAGATTTTCACCCGCCATGCGATAATCCACGTAGACAACTCATTTTCACAATTTAATAAGAAATGAATACGAAGGGTCATTCACCATGCATGTGGAAATCCATATAGACAGGTTATTCCAACAGAATAATAAAGAATGGAATAACATAAGAATTCACCATGCATGCGATAAACCGCATGCATGTGTTATTCCAATGTAATAATAAATAATGGAATCAGTCACGCGAACGCACCGGCTGTGATATTCCAATGTATTAATAAATAATCTAAACCAGTCATGATAAAAGCACCGTATACGATGTTCCAAATGTAATAATAAATAATGGAATAATAGAAGAATTTCACCACGATGCAGATTGATGATAAAGTTATTCTAACATAATAATAAAGAATAGAATAATGTAAGAATTTCACCAAGTATAGGTAGATCATGATACAGTATTCTAATGTAATAATAAAGAATGGAATAATGTAAGTTCTCTTCATGAATACGAAAAGAAATAATACCTCTTACGAAGTACAACAAATAATATCCCTTACTTTATAAAGAAGAGTACTTCACCTGCAGTATGGATATACTTGAAGAAAACTCAGACTACGCTTCAAAGCTTTCTTAAACTCTAAAGAAATACGCTCAAGATTATAAAGAAGAATTCTCTCTAGAGTTTCAAAGAATTCGTAAGAAATAATGAAGGAATAAGCTTCTATTTATAGAGAATGGACCTAATAAGAATTCAATTCATGAACTATCCAGATTGATTTACTTTTTAAACCAGACTCATTCCACATCGATTTACTATACGTAACACTACGCAGTACTACGCAACACTATGCATAATAAAATATAATATATTCTAATTATTGTCTAATAAAATAAATAACTTTATAAAAGTATTATGTTTTATATAAAAAGATTTTATTATGCAAAATACTATGCAGTACTATGCAACATTATGCATAATAAAATATAATATATTCTAATTATTGTCTAATAAAACAAATAACTTTATAAAAGTATTCTGCTTTATATAAAAAGATTTTACTATGTAAAACACTATACATAATATAATATAATATATTCTATTTATAAGGTAATAAAATAAATAACTTTATAAAAGTATTCTGCTTTTAAATAAAAAGATTTTACTATGCAAAATACTATGCATAATAGTAATATAATATATTCTATTTATAGTCTAATAAAACAAATAACTTTACAAAAGTATTATGTTTTATATAAAAAGATTTTACTATGTAAAACCTTATGTATAATAGTAATATAATATATTCTAATTATTGTCTAATAAAACAAATAACTTTATAAAAGTATTCTATTTTATATAAAAAGCTTTTCTGCTTTTATTACATTAATAATACTAATAAAACAAAATTTATATATATATAATATATATATATATATATAAAACTTCCGTGACTTCATAAAAAGACACCTCAATATATTTAACAACATTTATCATCATTATTATAATTCACAATATTAATCGACTGTGTCGCTCCTGTGAAAGAGGGCTTTCCAATAAAGATTTTTCCCTATCATGCCAAAGCAATTAGGTGACCAAACCTCTCCTCGCGTAAGTTCTGTACATCGTTAATATTGTAAATAATAATATTAATAACTTCGCTGCCTCAATTATTGATTTAATAATATATAAAATATCGACAATAATCAATCAAATAACGTGAGGTACTACGCAAAGAATTATCGTAGCAATAATTGAACAAAACCGAGTGACTTTTCACGTAAGATCAATAATCAATACTGTGGTGCTACTATGCAACCACGCCAGACATCGCATTTCGATCACCGTAATTTAACAGCTTAACGGAAAAAAATATTTCGAGAAAGTTAAATCTTTATTCACATCATAATATTAAAAAAAATATTTCGAGAAAGTTAAATCTTTATTCATAAAATTTGGGGTCTCACACAAACAAACATAGCCTAAGAATAAAGGATTTCCGAAATAAAATATGCTAATCATTTTTGTTTTATGAATTATAAATAACGAATATTGTAGTTTTGTAAATTATGAATGTAATATTGATTATAAAGTTTATTTTACTTTATCTACTACAAGTATTTCAAATTAAAAATATTAGTCATTTATTACTTCTCAACAAACGAGGGAAGACACAATATTTAAAAACACTTTAAGCGATAAAATAGAATAAATATAAAAACAAAATTTTATTTTGTATTATGATAAATTTATATTAAATTATAATATATTTTTAAAGTTAATGGTTCCTATTAATTCAATAATTAACTTTCCACTTAAGGATATTTGAGAGTTCATGCTCTTTCTTTCTGTCTGTCCTCTATAATTAATGATTAAAATTCATCTTAAACAATAGAATAATAATAGAATTTTGTATTGTGATAAATTTATGTCAAATAATTATAATTAAAAACATATCAATATATGAGATTAGATAAAATTATAATACATTCTCACTTAGTATACATCTCTTTAAAAGGATTACAACTAATATTTATCTACGAATTGACAATTAAAAAATTCATAAATATTCACAATATATATTTTCAATAATAATATATGAATTCTTTTTTAATTTCTTCATATACCATGTATTCACATAAATCGACATTTTGATATAAATTTAATATTATCATATATATAGCAGGACTCAACAATTTTAATAGAGATAAAATAAATAGATTAATGACAGGACCTCAACAACAAATGCGAGTATAAAAGAGTGAGATAAAGGAGACTTAAATAATATAATACTGAAGCAGTAGATTATTATAAAATTTAGTGGGCAAAATTAATGAAATACTTAATGTAAGTTGGCACATTTTACTGATTACATTATTAAACTTTTAATTTTTTAAATTATCTCACTAAACTAATTATTATTTTGAAATTGGGTCATTCCGTAAAAAAAAGACATTAATTTTATATCGACAAAACTAATGAATTACCACTAAAGTTGGCACGCTTTTACCGATTACACAATTGAACTTTTAATTTTTAAATTACCTCATTAAATTAATTAATATTTTGAAATTGATTCATTATGTTACGTATATCACGAAAGTGTTGAATCGCTTTTGTTTTTATCCTAGGTAGACGTGAAAAAAAATAAACAAATTTGATTTATTCTCTCTCTTCCTTCTCATCTCTCCTTCTTCCAAATCAAATAGATTTGCGATTTTCTATCTAAAATCTATGAAAATTCCTAGATCCGAATACCCAAAATATTGAATCGAGCTTCAAAGTTCAAAGATTAGATATAACAATGGAGTTTGAATCCCCAACAACAACAACAACAACAACAACAACAATAAATGAAGTAAATGGCATTCCAAAGAGATTTTCTCTCTTACCTCCGACTATCGTAGAGTCTTATGTCTCCTAACTACTTTCATTCACTCTCGATCGCTTCCACAAGGTCCACTCCTTCCCAATCTCTCTCTATATATATATCATGCAAAGTGTGTGTATATATATACACATGTAGTAGTAATATTTGTTAAATTAATTTTGTTGAATTTTATTTATGGTTTGATAATGTACTTTAGTTTTTACTTGATGGATGCAGAGATAATTCGTAAGCGTATATAAAATGTTGTCAATTACCGCATTTTCATTTCTACTGCTGATGCATTGTTTTACATTCGTGAGGAAGTTTTTTCTATTGATAAACATCTGAGATTAAAATACCCAAAATATTTTGATTTTTTTCTTTCACTTTCAAGTTTTTAATTATTTTTTGCCACATTAGTAATATTTTTTATTTTTGAATTTCTTTTCCAGAGCCACATAGATAAAAAATTAATGTCGGTTTAAATTTTTTTTTAACAGAATGACCTAATTTCAAAATATTAATTAGTTTAATGGGATAGTTTAAAAAATTAAAAGTTCAATGGTGTAATCAGTAAAATGTGTCAACTACAATGAGTAATTCATTAGTTTTGTAATAAATTAACGTTCATTTATTTTTTTTTAACAGAATGACCCAATTTTAAAATAATAATTAGTTTAGTAAGATAATTTGAAAAATTAAAAGTCCAATGACGTAATTAATAAAACATGCCAACTACAGTGAGTATTTCATTAATTTTGACAAATTTAATGATTACAACTTAATCTACTCTATTTTGAAAGGTGCTATTAGTCTAGTTTATTTAAGTTTGTACAAAAAGAAGAAGTTAATTGTCCTTTTATTAGTCTAAGGTTTGGTCATGTTTGATGCAACTTTAACACTTTAATGGCTATTGTTTGCCCATGAAATCTGAAATTAATTGAATTTTATTACTCAAATCTCCAAAAAGGAAAAGAAAGAAAAAAAATCTCAAAAATGTTGTTGAAGAAATTCTTGTTGTTGGTGAAAATTCACGAGTGAATTATTTTTATTTTTATTTTTATTTTGATAATCTGAAGTTTTAATCGTAGTTTGCCTATTTTTCACTTAACTCAGACAACCTTTTCATACGGACTTACGACCGCGTTCCCGAGGTCTCATGAACCATTTTTCTGACCTTGACAAATTGTTACTAGTGATTCGATCCTAAAACGTTCGAATCTACTATTCGTCCCGGAAAATTATTATTTTCACAAATATTTTTCATTAAGTTCGTTTTGATAAGAATACGAGATTGATTTACTATTTACCTAAAAGTAAACTTGTGAAGATATTGATAACACTTGTAAATATCTTATACTTACGACTAGGGTGGGTGGAGGGAGGGGGGGGGGGGGCAGAAGAATATGTGCCGAAGAATGAAGACGTTTAGGAGGTTGGTGGGGGTGGGTAATGGCCTAATGGGTTCCATACACAACTGCCATTTCATGTTTCGAGTGTGTACACGAAAATCAAGTACTATTTCCGACTTTATTTGCATGGGGTATATTGTCTATAACTCGATGGACCACAGGAATTATACTGCAACATAAAATGACAATTTTCTTAGCTGTATTTTTTTAATAAAAAATTAATTTGTTGTATAGATTGTTATTTTTATATAACCTTCTCTCACCTAAATAACAAACGAATTACTCTTTTTTTTTTTGAAAATTTATATTATTGCAATTTAATTTTAAGGATTCATTTCATTTTAAATGTTTACGGGGTAAGAAACTTGAGGAGCTAAGAGGAAAACTAAGGGACACTTGTTTTCAATATAACTCTTGGTTAATATTTTATGCAAGGTCACAGCCTCACATGTAAAGAAATTAATAAGACGTTACAGATTGAAGGCTATTTTTTTAAAATTGATCAAGTAAAGAAAGTGATATTTTCACGTGTTAAAACGATATTTTCATATAAAGCCTCTCACACATGAAAGTAAGATCCACTCACTATTTATGTAGAGAGGAATCATGCAAAAATATAGTACTAATGTTTTATATTAAGTAATCAGTGCATTCATATTATTATCCCTCTTCTCAATTTCTCTTTTTCTAAAACAATGCCAATGTTTTATTCATTTATAATTAAAATGGTAAATAAGTTGATTTAATAGGTAATGAATAAAATTTAATGGGAAATAGGTAATTAATGAATTAAATTGTTAGTGGATAATTTTAAATAAGTTAAATATGAATAAACTTAAATGAATATGAATAAAACTCATCAACAGTAAATAAGTCAAAAGTAAGTTTTTCCACTTTCTCTAGCTATTATAAGAAATCAAAAAAATCAAATTCTAGCTATAATTATATGTGTGTGTATATATATATGTATGTATGTATGTATGTATGTATCGAGAGAGAGAGAGAGAGAGAGAGAGACAGCGGGGGGAGAGGGTGGAATTGAATTTTGGTTCTCACTACAATCGAAGCTTATCTCTGCATCTTCAATGGAGTCTGCATTATTTCAACAAGGACCCTGATTAACTCCACAAATTCACTTCAATCTCTTCTTCTTGTTCTCCGCAAAGAAGTTTGTCCGCCGTGGTGGTACATCCAGTTCCGTACATCTATTGTTTAGGTTTGTGATTTATGTGTTTTAAGTGGGTAGAACCATTTAACCATTCCTTATTTATGATTACCAATTTAATCCAACCCACTTAAGTAAATGAATAATTTTACCCATTAAATCATAGGTTTAATGGAGGGGTTGATGGGTTGGGTTCAAAATTGCCAGTTCTAGTTCATCAAATTTTCTGATGTATTTCCTGAAGAACTTCCCAGTCTACCCCCAGAACGTGATGTTGAATTCTTTATTGACCTTGAGCCGGGTACAAAACCCATTTCTAAAACCCCATATCGAATGGCGTTCTAGTTCGAAGTAATTGGCGTCTTAAATATGAACAAGAACATAGGTACCTGATTGCTTAACCATTCTGTAAAACGCTAGCTCCCAATCTGTGTTCCTCAATAGAAATACCTTTTCCCCCCGTTCTATTGCTGCCCTTCCGGTCAGTTTTGCTCTATCGGCTACTATTTTCCGGTAAGAATCTAAGCACTTTTTTTTTTCAGTTTTGATAATACCCAAAACACAGCTAGTCTATGTTCTCAAAAAAAGACAGAACTGATATATATATATATATATATATATATATATATATATCCTCATAAATGGATTTGTTTTAGTTACCCACTGATATTGTGTATGAAATGTTTGTGTTTGGATATATGAAGTATATAATATAATATGGGGCCAGCGTCAGTCCTGGCTGGCACTGTTTAAAGTCTATTGATTACCCTCCGTTTGATAAAGGGTTCAAATTTAAAATTTTATGAAACTATCAGCAAAGGAATGTTGGTGCGGTTCATACTACCTAAGATAACGAAGACATGAAACCCAGATTCGCTGAGGTTCATACTACCTAAGATAACGAAGACATGAAATCAGAGCAATGGAGAAACCGGTTTGTTTTCAAATGAACAAGTCTTGGCTCCCACACGTACGCTAATTTCAATCCTCGTTACTTTTTTATCAATCAAATTTTAAAATTCAATAACCTTTTTTTGTCATTGATATGTAGATTTACAATTTTGGAATTTTGAAGTTTGATTGGAGAAACAGAAGTTATTATTACAAAAATTAGTTGCGGATATTTCAAACTATCAACAATTTCTAACGGATAGGTAATTTAATAAAAATTTAAATCATGAACCTTCACTCATGACCCAGCGGTGGTAAATGGGTTGGTTACATTGGGTCAACACAGCCCTAATTCATGTCCCATATAATATAATATTAATGGCCAACCAGAAAATTCCAGCAAGTGATGATTCAATTTGTGATTTAGTAATATGGTGCAAATAAGTTACTTTCAACTTACTCACGGGTCCCAATTAGTTTAATCATTAACTTTCCCCATAATGTCACAGTTTTTAGGATATTTGAGAGCTCAGGCTCATTCTTTCTGCCTGCCTTTTAGCTTTAATTTGCATGATGAATGAATAAATTTACAATTTTTGTTTTGTTTCATTTGCTAGGGTTTAATGGATGCAAATGTTATGAGTCCAAATAGTGGGGAAATTAGCATGACCGAGGGAAATAAAAGCGGTGAAGTTGTTGTAGTGATTTATGGTCAAGAAGAAGATGAGAAGAGTTCACTCCACCTAGTTTCAGGTGATTCCCACATTGAAGCTGTGCAGTTTGCACCATTGAGGTGTGCTTCCCTGAGACTGCTAGGTTCAGTCCAAGCCCCAACAGGCCTCCCAAAATCCCCACAAACGAAACTCTAAGTCGACGAAAATCACTTGCCAGGTCAGTGTACTCAAAACCCAAGTCAAGATTTGGAGAACAACCTGTTCCTGTTGATTCAAATATTTTCGAAGAAAGTAGCCCATTGATACAAGATTATATAAACTCTACTGGTAGTAATTCATCTATTAAAAATATGTCTGCTTGGGCCTCACCCAATAGTAGAGCGGCTTCCCTCATACTTCATTTAAAAGAAACAGCTAGGGAGTGTGTCGATTACTACTCCAAGGACGCCGTTTATGGCATCACCAGGAGGAGTGGACGAGGATGAAGAGATTTACAAAAAAGTGAGTGTTCGAAATAAATTGAAGTATAAAAGGGTGAAAATTAAGGCTTTGATCGAGTGGTTAGTCTTTCTATTGATTTTGGGGAATTTGATTGCGAGCTTGACCATTGATACGTTGAAGCATACAACGTTCTGGAGTTTGGAGGTTTGGAAATGGTGTATGCTTGTAATTGTGACTTTTTCTGGTATGTTGTTTACAAACTGGTTTATGCATTTTGTGGTTTTGTTGATCGAATTGAACTTTTTGTTGAGAAAGAAGATGTTATATTTCGTTCACAGTTTAAAGAAGAGTGCTCAGGTCTGTCTTTGGTTGACACTGATACTTATTACCTGGCTTTTGTTGTTCAATCATGGGGTCAAGCGATCGGACACTGGCAAACGGGTTTTGCATTATATAACTTGGACTATTGTTTCTCTGCTCATTTGCTCATTCTTGTGGCTTTTTAAGACTTTGTTTCTTAAGATGTTAGCATCATCTTTTCATGTGAACAATTTCTTTGATAGAGTTCAGGAATCAATCTTCCATCAGTATGTTCTCCAAGTCCTATCAGGGCTTCCACTTCTGAGTTTGCCGGGATGCTTGGGAGAACAAATAGCAGTATTCACTTTAGTTTCCAGAGCACGATTAAAGGAAAGCAAGGGAAGGAAGAAATTAAAAGGCGGTTATTGACATAAACAAGCTTCATCAGCTGAAGCGAGAGAAAGTTTCTGCTTGGACAATGAAGATGTTGGTTGATGTGATATCTAATTCAGGGTTATCCATCATATCCAATGCCCTAGATGAAAGTAATTTTGACGGGAACGGTGAACGGACTGATAAGGAGATAGCCAATGAGATGGAGGCAATTGCCGCTGCCTATCACATTTTCAGAAATGTGGCTCAACCTGGTTCCAAGTGAGAAATATTTGTCTTGGGAATGTTTTTGATAAATGATATTTCTTATATGCCTCCCCCTTTCCCAAAAAATCCCAATCCCAATTTTAATTTTCCCATTCTAAAATGCATAGGTACATTGATGAATTAGACCTAAGCAGATTCATGGTTAAGGAGGAGGTCGATCTTGTGTTTCCTCTGATCGATGTTGCTGAGATGGGACAGATAGACAGGAAAGCTTTGACGGAGTGGGTGGTATAACTTTTATTCCTTTTCTCGGATGATGGAATTGTTGTCGAAATTTCTCATTTAATTTTGTAGTTCCTGAATAGGTTTTGACAAACTTTACTGGATTCTCGGTTTAAATTAAGATTGACCAACATTAGTATAACTTGTTTAGAATATGTTTATTCTTTTGATTATTAATCAGACAAGAGATGAGAACACCGAATTTTAAAATTGAGATTTTTTCTAGATAGAATTATTGTTGTGTGATGCCACTTATACACGTCGTTTACATCTTTTTGACAACCATATGAAGACGTAATTGTGATGTTCCTTGTGCATATGCTATGACCATCAAGTTGTGCATATACTAAATATAGTTTTTCTAGTCCTATGGCAGGGCTATGGTATGATAGGTAACATTCTCGTCATAAAGAAGGCTTGATTTTATTCAAGCGTCTAGCATGATTACCAAGAAACTTTATTTATAGCTATAAAAAATAACAAGCTAGAAAACCTTTCTGCTTAGTATTGTATAAAAGTTTACAATTCAAAACCACCCTATGGTTGATTGCAGTGACAATAAGAAGAAACACTGAGCAAAAGTGCATTAATTAACATTCAAATCCTTGTTATTTGTGCAGGTAAAGGTTTATAACGGTCGGAAAACTCTGGCGCATGCTTTAAATGATACCAAATCAGCTGTAAAGCAATTGAACAAACTTGTCACGGCGATCTTAATTATTATCATTACTATTGTGTGGCTACTTTTGGTGGAAATTGCAACCACCAAAGTACTTGTCTTCCTCTCATCACAGCTTGTGGCGGCAGCCTTTCTGTTTGGAAACACTTGCAAGAATATATTTGAAGCTATCATATTTGTATTTGTGA
Source organism: Panax ginseng (assembly GCA_020205605.1). Classification (NCBI taxonomy): domain Eukaryota; kingdom Viridiplantae; phylum Streptophyta; class Magnoliopsida; order Apiales; family Araliaceae; genus Panax; species Panax ginseng. Next base: position 19,556,738 of record CM035138.1, read on the forward strand.
TGCATCCATTTGATGTTGGTGACCGTTGTGTCATTGATGGTGTCCAGGTAAATACCACTAGATGCCATTTTTTTGGTTTTATTGGAGTAATTGATTAACTGTTTTATCTGTATGCAATTTGACAGATGATAGTTGAAGAGATGAATATTTTAACAACAACATTCTTGAGATATGATAATGAAAAGATATACTATCCAAATTCAGTTTTGGCTACTAAGGCCATCAGCAATTTCTATAGAAGCCCGGATATGGGAGATTCAGTGGAGTTCTCCATTGATTTCATGACACCAGTGCAGAAGATTGAGGCTCTAGAAGATAAAATTAAAAAGTAAGTAGCTCTATTTAATTTAAAGAAACTTAACTTGTGACACTACAACATTTATGACGTAGTAAATTCCATCATGCTTCTTTGTCAGACATTCCGCAAATAAATTTTATTCTCTCTTACTAATTTCTGAAGGGAGACCTCATTCTTTTTAAAGGGGTATTTGGTCCACTCTTGTTGTTTTATTTGGGATTGATTGGATTATGCCCATTAATGTTGAGGATTTTTTGTATAGTTGGAGAAGGATGAGTATTAGTAGGAATAAAGTTATTACTGAAAGAGTGAAAAAAAATGAAGTTAGTTTTTGTACAAATAACAACTTATAAGCCTGCGACTAATTCTGACTATGTCAATACAAGAGTTGAGCTTATAGCATCCAACAATAGTTTGTGCTGGAAGTTTAATTCTTGCCCATTTCAATGTGTTAGCCTGTTAGGCAAGCAAACATGTTGTTACTTACATAGAGTTACCTCAAGTTTGAGCATATTATCATACTGCTTTGTATTCTGCTAAGAAGTTCCATTATTTATAAAAACCTTCCATTATATCATTGCCTTGGATTTTATGACATTTAGTTGTGGTATTCTTAATTCTTGTATTGAATTTACAGTTTAGAACTAGCACCTGCAATTGCTTATTCACCATCTCTTCCTAGTAGAGAAGTGAAAAATGTAAGATGTCACCAGCACGATTAATATGTTTAAATTTCTAGTCTAAAGTAAAATAGTTTTTCTAAACTATAGTGGACCTTAGCAGGCATTGATAAGAAATATTTTTGAGATTTTATTCGAGTTTCTGGATCCAACAGTTTGTGACTTGTCCCCTAACTCGAAATATTCTCCGTTGTTTCAGTTTTTCTCAATTTTTTTGTTCTTTTGCATGGTCAGGTATTTTGAGCGAACTCCCCAATACTGGCATCCTAACCATAGTATGTTGGTGAAGGAGATTGAGAATGTAAACCAGATCAAGATGGGTGTCTATTTCTGTCATACAATGAACTTTCAAGACTTTGGAGAGAAGAGCAGGAGAAGATCAGAACTGGTTATAGAGATAAAGAAATTATTTGATGAACTAAATATCAGATACAATCTGCTTCCCCAAGAAGTTCACCTTGTCAAGTCAGACACAACCAGATGATTTAATCTCCTACAAGTATGCGTTTTCTTTTCTCTAGCCTCCAATAAGATGAAGGTATAAATGCAATAGAATTTTGGACCTCAAACTTGGCCATTAAATTTAAGAATTCCTCCAAGTTTTTTTTTTTTGCTAAATGAGTTCCTCAAGTTTGGGGTCCCTAAGATCATCACCCAGCCTAAAAGCAATTTAGTTCAAAATTTCATATAAATTTTCAAGTATTTGGTTTTGTTTGGATATCGTGTCATAAGAGCAAGAATAAATTGTTGAATCCTTTATCTTAATAGTATCTTATTTGCAATAAAACCTATAATTGCTTTTTGATATCAACCCTAAGTTTATATAACCGCCTTACAAAATGCAAATATAGTAAACTCTAAGGTTAGTTCTGGATAAATTAATAGGTTGAAATAAATGGATTTATTTATTTCACCAACCATCAAAGAATTGTCTCAATCACATCACAGAATCGTCGCAATCACATAGCCTTAAAGCCAAGTTAGAACCTTTTTTAATACCTTAAGGTCTTAATTCAACAAAACTTTCAACAAATTCTAGTTAGTTAGATCAGACAAGAAAAATCCTGAAGGATAGGGCATATTTGATCAATAATAGTACTACAACATAACGTACGTACGGTCATTTGATAACCAACTAAAGAGACAGAAAAATGTTTCAACTTTCTCGAGAATAAATCATGGGAAATATCAATTTCTCTTGTGAAAAATATGAATTACCCTAGAATCCTTTTTTTTCTTAAAGCTAAATTGAAGAATTTTAAGCTCAAATTTTATAAATTCAAAGAGATTGTAACATAAATACCAAGAGGAATTTACCTAATTCAAGCTAAGCTTTTGCTCCTTCCAAATTTTGCTGCAAATTATGAGTTAGTACTTGCACTGGAACGATAAACAAAAAATCAAATCAGTATACACACGTATATATATATATATATAGGAAAAGCACTTAATCACCTTCTAAGCTGCTCTCTTCTTCTTCACAGATGAATGAAAAAAATTAAGAGAGATTTGAGAAGACGAAGAAGAAGAACAAAGCAGGGTTCAGAGTCTGTGCTTTCGACGTTGGAAGAGCACTTGACACACCAAAAGTGCTCCTTCGCTGTCCTCTCTCTCTCTCTCCTATGTCTCTAGGGCAGAGTGGGTGTTAAGTATTTTTTGATATACATAATATATATATATATATATATAAAAATGATATTTTCATTGTTAGTTTTTGATATTTTCATATGTCCTCAGCTTAAATAAAAGTGGGACCTATCCTGTTCTGTTATGAAAAAAAATATCATAAAAATATGTGAAAATTTATATAAATATATATAGTGAGAGGGATATAGAAAGAGAAAGTGTTTGTGTAAGTTTGTATTATAATAGTATCTTATATTTTTTAGGCTTAATTATTGTCAAGTCTTGAGTTAATAAAATTTATTTGTGAACAATAAATATAAATATGGAGAATAAAAGAAAACTTTATTTAATTTGTGCATAAATTATATTATTTGTGGCATTTGATAAGATTCAAAATTGTTAATAAAAACTATTTTTTTAGTTCATTTAATAAAAAAAGACTATTACTTATTTTATAAGTACAAGGAGTACCGTTTATTTTATTTTAAAATAAAAGAAAAATATTGAGAATTATTAAATTTTAATTAACTATTAATTTATTACTAATATGCAACTTACATATTTAGTAGTAATAAGTGTTATTAAAATTAAAATTTGATAGTATAATGTGTAACTTATTTATGTGTGTGTATATATATATATATATACGGTCCCTTTTTCCAGCAAAACTTAAGCAGTGAACTAAAAGTAAACCGGCTATAGCAACGTTCAAATCAACTGAGCTACAACAACGGTTTATTTTTAATACAATCTTCAATATATTATTTCTTTACTTTTGTTCAAATTTTATTATTTTTAAAAACTAAAACCTAAATCGTGCCTAATTTATTAGAATTAAATTTTGAAAAGCTGATTGCGAAATTTTTCCATAATTAAAGGAATAAATTAATTGGGTTGCTAAAAATAAAAATGGAAGCCTAAAAATAAATAAGAATTTTAAAAATACCTATTGTGCAATCTGATTCTTATAAAGAAAAATCTGCCAACTCTGTTCATGTTAACGTGATCCATGTCTAATTCCCTGATTATGGGTGATTAAAGTTAGCTATAACAATTCTCATAATTAAAGCTAATTAGTTGTATTAAAATATCTATAGCACTAACTGGGTTCCGTGCTTCCGACATTGTATGGACGGTGGGATTTATATCAAACTTTAAACAGTTCAGATGATTTATTGAATAAGCGAAAAATTTAAAATCATTTGTATTTTATTATATAGATATATAGATTAATTAGTTATCCCTTAAACTAAGTTTCATATCTTTATTGTTAGAAATCAGTGAAATTTAAATAGACTGATATTTCCTGAAGATTTGGTAATTAATAACGGTAATTTCTATTAGGGAATTGTTAAATTCACAACATTTTTTGTTATTTTCACAATAAAAGTGTTGTTGTAGATGTATAGCGATGGTGAAAACCGTCGTTATAAGATCTATAACTACACTTTTGTTGTGGATTTAATAATTTTCTTTCTATTACCTTAATTGATAAAGACTTTTAGTAAGCAATATTCATGATGATTACCTGTGTGAAGGAAATCAATGGTGTAAGACCCCAACTTTTTATAAATAAAGATTTAATTTCTCTAATTATTATTTTGAAATAGTAAGGGGTTGATTTGATTAATGTGGTTAGTTATGGGTAAAATGCACAAATATTTTAAATAAGTAAGTGGTTATAAAATATTCATTGTTGTCGGGGAATATTCGTTTGGTCGTGAAATATTCTTACCGTGTGGAGAATATTAAATGCGACGGTATAGCGCACCTTAATGTGTGGCCCACATAACTGAAAACGATTGGATGAAGAAAGCGACAAGTATAAGTTGTTTATAAATAACGGCGTAGTTATTCACAGATTATCATTTGTTGGAATACCCGTTGGTTAAAACACGATGTCTGGCGTTGTTGCTTAAGATGGCACGCAGTATTGCACCAATTATTGATTCTTACGTGAAAGGCACTTTTCGATAATTATTACAGAATTATTGTTCAATATTTTATTTTGATTCAATAATTCTTTGCGTTGATTTTTTATATTACTTTGTTGTTTCAATAATTGTCACTACACAGTATTTTCCATTATCGAAGCAATAATTCATATTATCTGAATAATATTATTAGAAAATATTATTGGTAATGTCTAGAAAGTTCTGTCTAAGGAGAGGTTTGGTCACCTAATTGCGCGCCAGTAAGGAGAAATTCTTATTGGAAAGCCCCATCTTTCTTGGGAACGGCCTGGTTGCCAGTATTGTGATTCTGTAATATTATTTGTGAATAATTAATTATTGATTTATATGATGAGAAAAATATTGATTTTATGTGGATATAGATGGAGAAAATTTTTAAATGTGACAATTGTTGAAAATTAATATTTTATCTTTTTCTGATAAAATAATTCATTTGAATATATTATTTTAATAATATAATAATGATGATATTTTTATAATGAATGTGGGATATATGAGTATATGAGGAGAAAGAGTATTTTTATTGCATTAAATGATTAACACATGTTTTGTGTGTCGATGGACCCCATTTCTTGACTGAAATTTGATTATAGCCTGTAAAATCGCCCGTTTGTGAATTTTGGTTAATTTTTGTTTGGAATTTGGAAAAACTTTCTTCTGCAAAGTTGTAGAGAATTGAATTTCCTATAAAAAGCCGCAAGATTCGAATTTTCTGACAAAAGTGCTATTTATTATGAATTATTGAAGTTCTAAAGTTCTGAAATAATTGATTTTTAGAAGTTTTAATTATTTTTAATATGAAAAACGTTTTTGGTCATTATTGTGGGTCTTGCATGTGATGTAAATTGCTGAATTCAGATTTAAGAAGTGGATGTAGGAAATTTGTTTATATATAAAATTATTATATTAAATTTTCTGCTTTGGTGTTCTAAGCAATTTCTTATAAATAGGGTGCTTAGGTTAGAATTGAAAATCACACCAGAAACTAAAGATTTCTCTCTTTCTCTATATTATCGAGAGTATTCTTGTGAGTATTTTAGTACTTTGAGTATTACTATACTCGGTCTGCAAGTTCTTTCAAAGATTATTTCCAAAGATTCCAGTTAAATCTTATTCTTTCCGAGGTAAGGGATGTTATTTTATTCAAAAATGATATTATTTCTTCAATATCATTATGCCAAAATATTGGTTGGAAATTTTATCAAATTTGGAACTTTTTTCATGTCGGGGTTCTTATTTATGAGTTCTTATTCATGAGTTATAATTCACGAGTTACTATTCACGAGTACTATTCACGAAGCATGATGATATTTTTTGTGAAATTTCTATCTTTTAGTGTCGAAGTTACTTATTCACGTACTCAAGACTTATTCACGATATCTGACACTTATTCACGAATCACGACCTTATTCACAAAAAAATTAAATTTTCTTTTCTCGTGTCCAAAATTATCTCATTATGATTCCTATCTTTGATTGGATCTATGTTTTGGTCTTCATTCTTGAATTTTACTCCACTCTAGTTATTTATGAAGTATTTTTGAACTTGGATTGTTTAAAAGTACGAATCCTTAATATTTGTTCTTTTGTTTCAATTTGGATTCGCTTTTCTTTAAAATATTTTCATCATCCTCGGTCCTAAATGATGATATAACCCGAATATCTTTTGGCAGAAAGTGCAAAGATGAATGATTTTATGATGAATATCTTTGGCCCGTAGTGTAAAGATGAACGGTGTTGAGATGAACATGACTAATCGATGAATATCTTTGAAATTTGTAGTCTGAAAAGACGACTATTTGATTCAAGATGTATATTGATTGATGTTACAAGGATAAAATATCGATGATGGACTTTTAAATTCATATATAGAAGATAGTAAATTGCATTCTCTACTTAACTCTTCTAATGAATTGTTGTTTCATTGCATTGTTGATCTAAAACTTGTTGTCTATTGTATTCTATCGATTTTTCTCGTGAAGACTAAGGATAATTTGTTGTACATTATCTTAGTCATAATATTCTTTATCTGGCTAGTTGAGCTCACCCTTTTCCTTTTTGTTCCATTTTTCTTCTCGTGAGCGAGAATATAAGCGAACTAGTCGGGGTGTGGAGTAATGGTTCAAGACAGTTGTTTTAGTAGTCCTCACTATTTTGTAAAATAGTGTATCAATAATTGTAATGAGGACTTATTTGAGTGTGGATATTGTCTGAAGACAATATTTGTATTTAAACTCACAATTTATGTGTTGTCGTATTTTGCCGACAATTGTATTAATGTAGTTGTAGTTGTTTCGCATACCATGTATTTGGCGACTCGAATAGGTGATGTATACCTATTTTGGGGCGTCCACAATTAATATCGAGCTTAGGATATGATCTCTGGCGGAGATCGGGAATAGAACTAGGAGGAGAGACGTAAATACTTCGCTAGTGTGTCCTACCTAAGCTTATTTGTTGGTCGGTCATAATATAGGGGTATTATGTGATTTATTAATTTGTTAAATTAACCCTTGTTTTATGGTAGTATTTGAGAATGTCGACTGAGAATGTTAACAGTAGAGTAATGAGACCATGAAGACACCTTTGCTCACCAACGAGGAGAACGTGCAACTGGCTGGTGATAACAAGTTGTATGCCAAGTTAAAAAAATACGAGTTCTGGCTTGAGGAAGTAGCATTCCTTGGACACGTGATGTCAAAACATGGAGTATCTGTTGACCCGACGAAGATTGAAGCCATACAAAGTTGGGAGCAACCAAAGTCGGTGACCGAAGTACGTAGTTTTCTGGGATTACCTGGTTATTATCGGAGATTCGTGGAAGGATTTTCTCGAATCGCTACTTCGTTAACTCAGCTAACTCGTAAAGATATAAAATTCGGTTGGAACGAGGATTGCGAGAGGAGTTTTCAAGAACTCAAGAGAAGACTCATTTCGGCACCTGTTCTGACAATACCATCTGGTTCGGATGGATTTGTTATCTACAGCGATGCTTCAGGCAAAGGGTTAGGATGTGTTCTCATGCAACATGGGAAAGTCATAGCCTATGCCTCACGGAAACTAAAAGAATATGAGAGGAATTATCCTACTCATGATTTGGAGTTGGCAGCAGTCGTTTTGGCGTTGAAGATTTGGAGACACTACCTGTATGGGGAGAAAGTGGAGATCTATACAGATCATAAAAGCCTCAAATATTTCTTCACCCAAAAGGAACTCAACATGCGGCAACGACGTTGGCTCGAGCTGTTGAAAGATTATGATCACACCATCCAATATCATCCTGGAAAAGTAAACGTGGTAGCTGACGCATTGAGTAGAAGATCATATGCAAGTACGCGTGCGTATTGTATTGTCAATCTGAGGCCCATTTTGTGTGACTTGCAAAGGATGGAGATAGAGTTAAAACTCCAAGCACCCATGTGATGATGGCAAATATACACGAGTAGAATCGACTTTAATTGATAAAGTTAAAGTCGCCTTGCTACGAATCTTAACCGGGCGATGATGAGGAAGAAAGTGCAAAAGGTGCTATCGCCAAGCAAGAATCAATGAAGAAGGAATACTTCGAGTCAACTCCAGACTTTGTGTTCCTAACGACCCTGATTTAAAGTATAAAATCATTATGGAGACACACAACACACCGTTTGCAATCCATCCTGGGAGTACCAAAATGTATCATGATCTTCGACATACATTTTGGTGGAGCAATATGAAAAGAGAGATCGCGGAGTTTATCTCGAGGTGTTTAACTTGTCAACGTGTAAAAGAGGAGCATCAAATGCCAAAGGGTCCATTACAACCACTTGAGATTCCGAAAATGGAAGTGGGAACACATTACTATGGATTTCGTTACGGGTCTTCCCAAGGTTTCTCAAGGCATAGATGCGATTTGGGTTATTGTTGATAGATTAACCAAGTCTACTCATTTCTTGCCCATACGTGAGACTTATTCCCTTGAACGTCTTGCTAGTATGTACGTGAATGAGATTGTGAGATTGCACGGCATGCCAGTATCCATAGTTTCGGATCGTGACCCAAGATTCACTTCACGATTTTGGGTTAGCTTACAGAAAGCTATGGGCACAAATTTACAATTCAGTTCGGCATACCATCCTCAAACGGACGGACAATCAGAGAGGACTATTCAAACTCTTGAAGATCTATTAAGACTCTGTGTCCTAGATCTCAAAGGGAGTTGGGATAAGTACTCACCATTGGTGGAATTCTCCTACAACAACAGCTTATCGAAGCGACAATAGGTGTGTGGCTCCATTCAAGGCGTTGTATGGAAGAAAATGTATTTCTCAGTATCTTTGGGGCGAGGTGGGTGAAGCAACATTGTTGGGACCGTAGTTGGTACGCATGACTACGAGAAGATCCAAACGATTTGATAATGTATACAAACCATGTGGGATCGACAAAAGAGTTATCGCGGATCTTCACTCGGAAGGACGTGGAATTTAATATTGGGGATCATGTATTGTTACGTGTTGCACCATGGAAGGGAGTTACAAGATTTGGGAAGAGAGGAAAGCTTAATCCAAGATTTGTTGGTCCATTTGAGATTCTTGACCGAATAGGAAATGTGGCCTATAGACTCGCATTACCTCCAAGTATGTCTCGTGTTCATAATTTTTTTCACATATCTATGCTTCGTAAATATGTTAAAGACCCGAACCACATTATTGAGTTAGAACCAGACGAGATAGCTAAAGATTTAACGTACGAGGAGGTATCTGTTAAGATCTTGGATAGGAAAGAGCATGTCCTACGCACGAAGGTTATACCACAAGTTAAGGTTTTGTGGAGAAACCATGTTATTGAAGAGATGACCTGGGAGTTGAATCCAGAAATGAAAGCGAGGTATCCTCACCTTTTCAAACACCAGTGTCGTCGTCAATTTCGAGGACGAAATTTCATAAGGAGGGAAGGTTGTAAGACCCCAACTTTTTAATGAATAAAATCAAATTTCCTTTATTTATTATTGTGAATAATAAGGTATTAATTTGATATAATAACTTTGGTTATGGGTGAAATATGAAAATTTTACAAAATAAGCAAGTGGTTATAAAATATTCATTTTGTCGATTGGAATATTCTTTACGTCGGGAATATTAAATGCGGCAGTCAAGTAACCAATTAGGGCCCCATAACGGATAACGGTCGAATGAAGAAAACGACAAAATTGAATAACGGCGTAGTTGTTACCGCGTTAACACTGTTGGAATACCCGGTGGTTAAAGTAAAGTAATACGCGTTGTTGCACGATGAGAAGATACTCTGATCTTGCATGTATTGTTGAATTATTGATCATTACGTAAGAAGGCACTACTCAATAATTGTCACGAAGAATTCTTGCTCAATATTTTATTTTATTGATTCAATAATTACCGCATTGATATTTTATATTATTGTTGTTTTAATTATCGTCAATCGCACAAAGATCTCCTTTATCGGATCGAGAATTGATTATTTGGAATAATATTATTAGATAACATTATTGGCAATGTCTAGAAATTTCATCAAGAGAGGTTTGGTCACCTAATTGCCACGCCCGAAGGAGAAATCCTTATTGAAAGCCCCTCTTCCAGGAACAATCTGGTTGTTGTCATAAATGTGATTTTGTAATATTATTTGTGAATAATTAATCATTGATTCATATGATAAGGAAATATTTATTTTATGTGGATATAAATGATGGATTTATTTATGTGGTTATAAATGAAGGAATTAATGTTGAGGTGTTTTATTAGTATTTTGCCGGATTTGAGGTATTAAAAATCAAACCAAAGTGTTTTTTGAGATATATTGCGGAGTTATAATTTTTAATCGAATAGTTGAATCGTTGTAATTTTTGGATATGTTATACATATATAAGTTGAGTATATGTCCACAAATTTTGAACCGTTAAAATGAGCGTATGATTTGTTATGAATTTTAAGAGGTGGTGATTCGAAATCGGTTATAAATCATTTTGGTGGAAAATTCTAGAATTGGTGGGCCCCACTCTTGGTTGGTGAAGAAATATCTTTGAGATTTTTATTCAAATGTGGTGGGTGGGAATAGTAGCGAGTAAAGCCATCGGGGTTGCAGTTTAAGTGCTGCTTGACGTCTTAACATTTTCCTATAAATAGAGGCTAAGTTAGAATTGAAAATCACACCGTAAACAAGTTTTCTCTTTCTCTCTCTAGATTATCGAGTGTATTTTGTGAGTATTTAGATACTTTGTGAGTTTCGTTTAATCGATTGCAAGTTTTTCTTTAGCCTTATACTCATATTCCATCATAAAGACTTGATATTTTGAGGTAAGGGATATTATCTTCTTCTTAAATGATATTTTCTTCAATATCATTATCTTAAAATATTGGTATGAACTTTTTATCAAATTTGGAACTTTTTGTGTCTGGGGTTACTTATTCACGTATACTTGACTATTCACGAATACTGACCTATTCAATCAAAAATGAAATTTTCTTCTTTTTTTGTCCAAGTTGTCTATTATGGTTACTATCTTTGATTGTATCCATGTTTTGATCATTATTTTTTGAATTACGCTTCAAAATTGGTTATTTGAATATTATTGAACTTGGATAAACCGTATGTCTGAATCCTTAATATTTGATCTCATTATCTCAATCGGATTCGTTTTTTTAAAATATTTTTCATCATCCTCAGTCCTAAATGATGATACAAATGAATATATTTGGCCTGTAGTGCAAAGATGAATGATTACCTAATGAATATCTTTGGCCCGTAGTGCAAAGATGAATAGGTGTTGAGATGAACATGACCAACTGGTGATACAAATGAATATCTTTGGCCTGTAGTGCAAAGATGAATATTTGATTCAAGATGTATATTGATTGATGTTCTGAGGATAAAATATTGATGATGGACTTTTAAATCTTAGAAGATAGTAGAATTCTTTCTCATACTGACTCTTCTAATGGATTCATTTTTTTTCCATTGCAGTTGTTGATCTAAAACTTGTTGTCTATTATATTTTATCAGATTATTCCCTGTTGAAGATTAATGATAATTTGTTGTATATTATCTTAGTCATAATATTCTTTACTGGGCTAGTTGAGCTCACCCTTTTGTTCCATTTTTCTTCTTAGGAGGTGAGAACATAAGCGAGAAACTAGTCGAGTACCGGAGTGATGGTTCTAGAAAGTTGTTTTAGCAGTCCTCACTATTTTTAAAATAGTGTATCAATAATTGTAATGAGGACTCCTTTTTAGTTTTTATACTCTCTATTTGTATTAAACTCACAGTTTAATGAAGTTGTATTTATTTCTGTACCATGTATTTGGTGACTCAGAATGGGTGATGTATACCTATTTTGGGGGCGTCACAGAGTTACTATTCACGTATACAGCACTATTCACGAATACGGCACTATTCACATAAAAATTAAATTTTCGTTTTTCGTCCAAAATATCTATTATGGATACTAGCTTTGATTGTATCCATGTTTTGATCATTCTTGAATTTTACTCCACTCTGGTTATTTATGAAGTATTTTTGAACTTGGATTGTTTAAAGTACGAATCCTTAATATTTGTTCTTTTGTTTCACTAGATTCGTTTTCTTTAAAATATTTTTCATCATCCTCAGTCCTAAATGATGATATAACTAAATATCTTTGGCCTGTAGTGCAAAGATGAATGATTTTATGATGAATATCTTTGGCCCGTAGTGCAAAGATGAACAGGTGTTTAGATGAACATGACCAACTGGTGAATATCTTTGGCCTGTAGTGCAAAGATGAATATTTGATTTATGATGTATATTGATTGATGTTACAAGGATAAAATATCGATGATGGACTTTTAAATTCATAGATGATAGTAGATTTCATTCTCTACTTAACTCTTCTAATGAATTGTTGTTTCCGCTGCAGTTGTTGATCTAAAACTTGTTGTCTATTGTATTCTATCAGATTTTTCCTTGTTGAAGACTAAGGATAATTTGTTGTACATTATCTTAGTCATAATATTCTTTACTGGGCTAGTTGAGCTCTCCCTTTTCCTTTTTGTTCTATTTTTCTTCTCAGGAGACGAGAATATAGCGGGAACTAGTCGGGGTGTGGAGTAATGGTTCGAGACAGTTGTTTTAGTAGTCCTCATTATGTTGTAAAATAGTGCATCAATAATTGTAATAAGGACTTATTTGAGTGTGGATATTGTTTAGAAGACAATATTTGTATTTAAACTCACAGTTTATATGTTGTCGTATTTTGCACGATAATTGTATTAATGAAGTTGTAGTTGTTTCTGTACCATGTATTTGGTGACTCAGAATGGGTGATGTATACCTATTTTAGGGGCGTCACAAATGGGCTTTATATTTCTTGAAGTTTTGACAGCTTAAGTCTTAACTATTTTCCACCGATTTACAAATATATCATTGAACTTATGTAACAAAATTTTGTAAAAAAATAATAATAAATAAATAAAGGAAGAAGCCCGCGGGCCGGACCGGGCCGGACCGACCCAACCCGAGCCACGGGCCTCACAATATCAGTCTAGCAAAACCCGAGCTATTTTGGCACTCTGCCCGACCCGACCGTTTGCCAAGTCTAAACGTAGTTATTGTCGATTTATTTTTGATTCACTGTTTAAGGTTCGTTGCAGAAGAGGTATATATATATATATATATATGAAGTAAGTTTTATATAAGAAAATTATTATTTTTGTACATAATATATGTGATGCCCCCAAAATTATGTATACATCACCCATCTTGAGTCGCCAGATACATGGTACAGAATTCAAATACAACTTAATAATACAACTGTTGTGTACAATATTACAAAACATAAACTGTGAGTTTGAATACAAATATTGTCTACTAGAGATTATACAAACTCAAAAGGAGTCCTCATTATAATTATTATCACACTATTTCACAGAATAGTGAGGACTATTAATGCACCATCTAGGACCATCACTCTGTTCTCGAGACTAGTCTCATTTACGTTCTCATTTCACGAAGAATAACAAAAAAAAGAAAGGGTGAGCTCAACTAGCCCAGTAAGAAATATTATGACTAAGATAATGCAGAATAATTTATCGTTAGCCTTCAACAGTGTTAAACTGATAAAATATAATAACTATCAAGTTTAACTGCATCGGAACAAGCAATCCATTAGAAGAGTTAAGTAGGGAATAAAATCTACTATCTTCTATGATTTAAAAGATTTTTCATCACTTTTATCGCTGGGACTTAGCTTAATAAATAATCCACATCATCGAATCACCCCTGCACTACGGCCAATGATATTCTTTAGTATCACGACCACAAATTATCTATGCACTACGAGCCAAGGACATTCGTGTATTCATTAATGGTCATGATCATGCCAACAACTGTCCATCAATGCACTACGGGCCAATGAGGACTTTTATCACATCATTTGTAATATTACGGTCATGATTACAATCAATAATCCACGGTCATAATCATACCAAGTCCATCTATGCACTTCTGTCATAGATGACTTTCAACAAAATATAAACATGAGGATGATGACAATGATATAAGAATTCAATAAAACAAGTTCAAGAATTAATTTATCTAGGAACCGATAACGTCCAAATTGTCAACATGATCTTTGCTTTGTAGAGTAAAATTCAAGAATGCTCGGAAGAATATTTCCATGAAAAGATCTTTGGATGAAGCGCAAATATCAAAGATATTCCACTAATTTCATGGGTGTAGAAGTCAAAGTTTTAACCAACCGAGTATAATAAAGAATGGAATAACAAAAGAAATCACCATGCATGCGATAGACATACATGTAGTGTTATTCCAATGTAATAATAAAGGATGGAACCAGGTCCCGTAAATACGTATACATGATATTCCGCGGGATAATAAGGAACGGAATATTAGAAGAATGTCACCATGTATAGGGTAGCTCACAGATATCTGAGTTATTCCAATGTAATAATAAATAATGGAATAACGAAGTTCTCTTCATGAGTACAACAAATAACATCCGTTATTCAGTAAAAGAAACCGAATATAAGAGTAGGGAAGTAGCGGTAATACTTTTCTATAGGTTCTCTTATAATTCTCTCTCTAGAGTTTCAAAGAATTCGTAAGAAATAATGAAGGAATGAGCTTCTATTTATAGAAGAATGGATCGCATAAAGAACTAACTTATAAACGGTCAGATTGATTTACTATAAACAGACGATCCAGATTGGTTTACTATTAAAACTTAAAATAACGGTCCATACTGATTTACTATTAAAACTTTAAACCAACGATCCATATTGATTTACTATTATAACTTCCACCAGCGGTCCATATTGATTTACTATTATATCTTCAACCAACGGTCTGAAAAATTAGCATATCTCCTCATGGAATAATATTGTACCCAAAATGATTTGGACCGAAAATAAATATATCTTACGGGTGAATAGTACCCCGTGAATGGTAACTCATGAATAGTAAATTGTGAATAGTAACTCGTGAATAGTAACTCATGAATAGTACTCTGACACGAAAAGTGTCCCAAATACCCAATTGAACAATATATCCTCCAGACATCAATTATACTAACACAAATAAGTCCAACACAATGGAACTATAAAATTCATCTTTAATCAACACGAATTTATTCATCATTAATATTATAATTCACAATATTTAACAACCAGGTCGTTCCCAGGAAAGAGGGGGCTTTTCGATAAGGATTTCTCCTTATTGGCGCGCAATTAGGTGACCAAACCTCTCCTTGACAGAACTTCTAGACATTGTCAATATTGCAAATAATAATATGAATAACTTTGTCATCTCAATTATTGATTTAATAATATACCATATAATGCAGATGATATTGTAACAATAATTGAATCAATAATATGAGAAATATGATGTTGCAATTACTGTAGCAATAATTGAGTATAGCTGAGTGACTTCTCACGTAAGCATCAATAATCAATATTGTGTGCTATCAATGCAACTTCACGCCAGACATCGTATTTTTTACTACTACCGGGTAGTTCAACGGTTTTAACAGTAACACCTCCGTAGTTATTTTCATAAAAAGTATTTTTTCGCTTTTCTCGAATCAAATAATAATTACATTGTGGGGTCCACCAATGATTGTGCTGCTTTTCTGAATATTCCTGTTAAAAACGAATATTCCCAACCAATCGAATATTATATAACAACTTACGTACTTTTGCAAAATTTATAAATATTACCCACAACTATAACATTATATCAAATCAATACCATAATATTCAAAAATATAATTCAAAAAAATTATTCTTTATTCATAAAAGTTGGGGTCTTACAACCTCCCCTTCTTATGAAATTTTGTCCTCGAAATTAAGGTACATACCTGGTATGTCGAAGAGATGAGGATACCTTGACTTCATCTCAGATTCTAACTCCCAAGTCATTTCCTCCACATCGTGGTTTCTCCACAAAACTTTGACTTGAGGTATAACCTTGGAGCGTAGAACATGATCCTTCTTATCCAAGATTTTAACAGGTAACTCTTCATATGTTAAATCTTTCTCTATCTCGTCTGGTTCTAACTCAATAATGTGGTTTGAGTCTTTCACATATTTACGTAACATAGATATATGAAAAACATTATGAACACGAGACATACTTGGCGGTAAGGCGAGTCTATAGGCCACATTTTCCACTCGCTCAAGAATTAAAAATGGGTCAATGAACCAAGGATTGATCTTTCCGCTCTTTCCAAATCTCGTAACTCCTTTTCATGGAGCAACACGTAACAACACATGATCTCCAATATCGAATTCTACGTCCTTTCGATAAAGATCAGCATAACTCTTTTGTCGATCTTGTGAAGTTTTTATACGTTTTTGGATCGGTTGATTCTTTTATGTAGTCATACGTACCAACTCCGGTCCCAACAACGTTGCTTCACCCACCTTATCCAAGCATACTAGAGAATGACACTTTTTTCCATACAACGCCTCCAATGGAGCCATGCCAATACTTGTTAGATAACTGTTGTTGTAGAAAAACTCCACCAATGGTAAGAACTTGTCCCAACTTCCCTTGAAGTCAAGGACACAGAGTCTTAATAGATCTTCAAGAGTTTGAATAGTCCTCTCCGGATCGTCTCATCCAAATCGAGGATGATATGTCGAGCTAAATCGTAAGTCTGTGCTCATAGTTTTTTGTAAACTAACCCAAAATCGTGAAGTGAATCTTGGTTCTCGATCAAAAACTATGGATATTGGCATATCATGCAGTCTTACAATCTCGTTTATATACATACGAGCAAGACGTTCAAGTGTATAAATTTCTCGTATCGGTAAGAAATGAGCGACTTGGTCAATCTATCAACAATGACCCAAATCGCATCTATGCCTTGAGAAACCTTAGGAAGACCGTGAATCTTGAAATCCATGGTAATGTGCTCCCACTTCCATTCTGGAATTTCAAGTGGTTGCAATGGACCTTTTGGTACTTGATGCTCTCGCCTTGACTCGTTGACAAGTTAAACACCTTGAGATAAACTCCGCTATCTCTCTCTTTCATATTGCTCCACCAAAATGTATGTCAAGATCATGATACATTTTGGTACTCCTGTGATGGATTATAAAGCGGTGTGTTGTGTGTCTCCATCATGATTTATACTTTAAATCAAGGTCGTTAGGAACACAAAGTCCGGAGTTGACTCAAGTATTCCTTCTTTATCGATTCTTGCTTCCTAAGATAAGACCTTCTTGCACTTTCTTCCTCATACGCGATCGACTCCGTGTCTATAACTTGAGCGGCTTTAACTTTATCGATTAAAGCTCGGTTCTACTCAGATATTCGCCATCATCACATGGGTCCCCTGAAGTCTTTAACTCTATCTTCATCCTTTGCAAGTCACACAAAATGGGCCTTTGCGTTGACAATATCGCACTCGATTGCTGCATATGATCTTCTACTCAATCGCGCCACCACCACGTCGCTTTTCCGGGATGGTATTGGATGGTATGATCATAATCTTTCAACAGTTCAAGCCAACATCATTGTCGCATGTTGAGTTCCTTTTGAGTGAAGAAATATTTGAGGCTTTTATGATCCGTAAAGATCTCCGCTTTCTCCCCATACAAGTAATGCCTCCAAATTTTAAGTGCGAAGACAACATCTACTAACTCTAGATCATGAGTAGGATAATTCCTCTCATATTCTTTGAGTTGTCTTGAGGCATAGTGTGAAACCCCAGATTTTATGAATAAAGAATTAATTTTCTCGAAATAATTTTTTTTTATTATGGTGTGAATTTGAGATAATGTTATAGTTGTGGGTAATATTTATAAATTTTGCAAAGTATTCAAGTTGTTATATTATATTCGATTGGTCGGGGAATATTCGTTTTAAACAGGAAATATTCGTATGCGACCAAGACAATCATTAGTGGGACCCTATTAACGGAATTATTATTTGGATTGAGAAAACGACAAAAATATTTTATTGAAAATAACGGCGGAAGTTTTACTGGTTGATCTTGTTGAACTACTCGGTAGTAAAAGCCGCGATGTCTACGCGTTGTTGTATAAGTAGCACACGATATTGATTATTGATATTTATGTGAGAAGTCACTCGGTTTTGTTCAATTATTGCTATAATAGTTCTTTGCAAGATCTCACATTATTTGATTCAATTATTGTTGATTTAGAAGTTTTGTTTTATTCGTATTATTAACATAATAAAAAATAGAAACATCTTTTATATAAAAAATGTAATATACTTTATTAAAGTTATTCTATAAATAAAATATATTATATTCTATTATCATAGTATTTTTTGCATAGTAAAATCTTTTTATATAAAATGAATACTTTATTAAAGTTATTTTATAAATAGAATATATTATATTTTATTATGCATAGTGTTTGCATATAATAAGTTTGCATATAGTAAAAATCTTTTTATATAAATAGAATATATTATATTTTATTTAAAAGATTTTTTTTTAAATATGGATAGTCAGATTAAAGTAAATCAATATGGACCGCTTTATGGATTAGAATTCTTATGCATTCCATTTTCCTATAAATAGAAGTTCATTCCTTCATTATTTTCTTACGAATTCACTGAACTCTAGAGAGAGAAACTATAGAAAGAGACTATAGAGAGATAGAAGAAAAGTTTTCTCGCTACTTCACTACTCTTATATCAAGTATTATTTTACTAAGAAGAGATATTATTCTTTTGTATTCAAGAAGAGAACTTACATTATTCCATTTCTTTATTGTTACATTGGAATAACTCAGATACGCCAGCTACCCTATACTTGGTGACATTCTTCTATTATTCTGTCTTTATTATTCCGTGAATATCCTCATGCATCTATATCTGGGGACCGGTTCCATTTTATTTATTCCGCCTTTATTATTCTCGTAGAATATCCTCGTCTATGCTATCTGTGGGACTGGTTCCATCATTTATTATTCCGCATTTATTATTACATTTGGAACATCCCGGCTTTGTAAATTTCACCGACCGGTTCCGTTATTATTATTCATTAGAATAACCGCTCATCGCAATCCGCATGCATGGTGATATCTTTTGTTATTCCATTCGGTATTATACTCGGTTGATTAAAATTTTGACTTCTATACTCCATGAAATTAGTGGAATATCCTTGATATTTGCGCTTCATCCAAATATTTTCATGGAAATATTCTTCCGAGCATTCTTGAATTTTATTCTACAAAGAAGTATCATGTTAACAATTGGACGTTATTGGTTCCTAGACAAATTAATTCTTGAACACTGTTTAATTGAATTCTTATATCATTGTCATCATCCTCATGTTTATGTTATATTGAAAGTCATCTGTGGCACATGGTGTGCATAGATGGACTTGGTATGATTATGACCGAGGATTATTCAAGATAATCATGGCCGTAATGTTACAAATGATGTGAAAATTAAAAGTCCTCATTGTCCCGTAGTGCATTAATGGACAGTTTTTGGTATGATTATGGCTATGGATTCTCTTCTTGACCAAAGAGCAAAGATGAATTGTTTTATGGCATAATCGGGACCGCTTGATGAAAACACGATTATCTTTGGCACATGGTATGGATAATTAAGTGGTCGTGATACTAAAAGAATATCCTTGGCCTCAGAGTGCGGGGATGATTTAATGATGTGGATTATTTATTGAAATGAGTCTAATGATAAAAGTGATGAAAAACTTTTTAAATCATAAAAGATAGTAGATTCTATTCTCTACTTGACTCTTTTAATGGATTGCTTGTTCGGCTTGCAGATTAAACTTGATGTCTATTGTATTTTATCGGTTTAACATTGTTGGAGGCTAATGATAATTTATTCTGCATTTTCTTAGTCATAATATTTCTTCTTTGGGCTAGTTGAGCTCACCTTTCTTTCACCGTTCTCTTGAAATGAGAACGTAAATGGGACTAGTCGGGAAGAGTGATGGTCCTAGATGGTGCATTAGTAGTCCTCACTATTCCGTGAAATAGTGTGATAATAATTGTAATGAAGACTCCTTTTGAGTTTGTATATTCTCTAGTAGACAATATTTGTATTCAAACTCACGCTTTTTTATGTTTTGTAAGTATTGTACACTGACAGAGTTGTATTATTAAGTTGTATTTGAATTACATGCACTGTATCCTGGCGACCTAAGATGGGTGATGTATACCTAATTTTGGGGGCGTCCACGATTGGTATCAAAGCTTGGGATATGATCCCCACAGCAAGATGTGAGATAAGAACTAGGAGGGAGAGGCAGGGGAATTCCTTTGCTAGTATGACCTACCTAAGTTTATTTGGTATTTAATTGGTGGTCAACAAAGTATAGGGATAATATGTGATATGTTAATTAACCCTTGTTTTGTGGCGCAAAGTGTTTGAAAATGGCATCCGAGAATGTTGAGATTACCATCGGAGCACAGGAGACCGTTGAGTCTCCATAGATCAATAATCAGGATAATGTGCAACCAGAGGACAATACTCCTCATGAAAATAATAACACCGATGAAATGGTGAATGATGGGATGGTCAGAGGCTTTATGCAATTCATGCAACAACAAAGCGTGACTCTCTCCCCATCCATAATGCAGGTGGAAACAATGGTAACCCACGGTTGGTCACCGCTAAGCAGTTCAAGGAGCTGGGACCACCGGAGTTTTGGGGAAAGCCAGAACCACTTAAGGCGGAGACTTAGATAAATCAAATTACCAAGATATTTGATGTCTTGGAATGCTCAGAGGAGCAAAAGGTTCCATTCGCCACCTTTATGTTGCGTGAAGAAGGAGATCATTGGTGGGAATCTGTAAAACATACCCAGCCTGACGCACTCAAGATGTCTTGGGAGAAGTTCCAAGAATTATTCAACGACAAGTACTTTCCTGAAAGTATTCGTCACATGAAGGAGGTAGAATTCATCAAGCTGGAGCAAAACAATATGACCGTGTCGCAGTACGAGGCTAAGTTTGCGGAGTTATCCCGGTTTGCATCCCATTTGGTCGATAATGAGGAGCGAATGACACGAATATTTTTAAGAGGTTTGAAACCCGATATACGT
This sequence comes from Panax ginseng, assembly GCA_020205605.1. Lineage (NCBI taxonomy): Eukaryota > Viridiplantae > Streptophyta > Magnoliopsida > Apiales > Araliaceae > Panax > Panax ginseng. Next base: position 19,577,875 of record CM035138.1, read on the forward strand.
CAATACCTCATTTCTCACAAACTTTGTTTATATTCAGATGTTGTGAATAGGGCTCAGTTATTGGAGCACGATAATGAGTCAGCACAACCAAAAGGCAATTACCAACAACACAATAATAATCATATCTGGGTAATTGGCGGTGATTAATGTAACAATGATAACCATCGTGGGGATATTATCATGCCAAGAATGGTAACCATTTAGGATGGTAATCATGGCCAAGATAATAAGAATGGACATTTTAAGAGAAGGTTCAACAATAACGTGAAGACGCGTCGACACAAAGACCCGCTTTAAAGGAAGAAGAACGCGCCCATCGGTAGTATGTTTCAAATGCGACAAGAGGGACACATCCGTCAAACCGCATTTAAATAATCCAAAAGCGTGTTTTAATTGCGGAAGAGAAGGTCACCAGAAGACCCCAAATTATTAATAAATAAAATTTATTTTTCTCTATTTATTATTTTGAAATAGTAAGGGTTGATTTGATTAATGTGGATAGTTATGGGTAAAATACGCAAATATTTCAATAAGCAAGTGGTTATAAAATATTCATTGTTTTGGAGAATATTCGTTTGGTCGTGAAATATTCAATCGTCGGGGAATATTCGTATTTACAGTGCAACCATGTGTGGGCCCCATAACGAAAGCGATTGGATGAAGAAAACGACAAATATAAGTTGTTTAAAAATAACGTAGTAGTTATTCAAGTAATCTTGTTAAAATACTCTAATGGGTTAAAACACAAGAAGACAATTGTATTGCACCAATTATTGATTCTTACGTAAGAAGGCACTACTCAATAATGGTTACAATAATTATTGCTCAAAGATTTTATTTTATTGATTTAATAATTCTTTGCGTTGATATTTATATTGTTGTTGTTTTAATAATTGTCATTACACACGGATTTTTCATTATCGAAGCAATAATTCATATTATCTGAATAATATTATTAGATAACATTATTGGCAATGTCTAGAAAGTTCTCGCTCTAAGGAGAGGTTTGGTCACCTAATTGCTTGCCAAGAAGGAGAGAAATTCTTATTGGAAAGCCCCTCTTTCCTGAACCGCACTCATTGTTAATATTGTGATTCTCGTAATATTATTTGTGAATAATTAATTATTGATTTATATGATGAGAAAAATATTAATTTTATGTGGATATAGATGGAAAAAATTTTTAATGTGACAATTGTTGAAAATTAATATTTTATCTTTTTCTGATAAAATAATTCATTTAAATATATTATGTTAATAATATATTAAAAATGATTTTTTTATAATGAATGTGGGATATATGAGTATATGAGGAGGAAGATTATTTTTGTGGCAATAAATATTTAACACATATTTTGTGTGTTGGTGGACACAATTATTGACCGAAATTTGATTATAGCCTATAAAATCGCCCGTTTGTGGATTTCGGTCAATTTTTGTTTGGAATTTAGAAAAACTTTCTTCTGTAAAGTTGTAGAGAATTTAATTTCCTACAAAAACTCGCGAGATTCGAATTTTCTAATAAAAGGGATATTTATTATGAATTATTGAAGTTTCGGAGTTCAAAAATAATTGATTTTTGGAAGTTTTAATTATTTTTATTATGAAAAACGTTTTTATCATTAAAAGGTGGGTCTTGAATGTGATGTAAATACTGAATTCAGATCCTTAGAAGTTGGCGTAGGAATTTTAATATTAATATTAATATTTTAATAAATTTTCTACTTTGGTGTTCTAAGCATTTTCCTATAAATAGGGTGCTTAGGTTAGAATTGAAAATCACACTAAAAACTGAAGTTTTCTCTCTCTATATTATCGAGCGTATTCTTGTGAGTATTTTGAGTATTGCTATACTGATTGTAAGTTCAAGTTATAGCCTATATCCGATATTCCAGCTTAGAAATCTTTGTCTTTCCAGGTAAGGGATATTATTTTTTTCGTAATGATATTATTTCTTCAATATCATTATGCTTAGAAATATTGATCTCAAGTTTTTATCAAATTTGAAACTTTTGGTGTCTGAGTTACTATTCACGTGTACGGACTTATTCACGATATCTGATCTTATTCACGAATACTAAGACTATTCATCGAAAAATGAAAATTTTCCTTTTCGTCCAAAATGTCTATTGTGGATACTAGCTTTGATTGTATCCATGTTTTGATCATTCTTGAATTTTACACCACTATGATTATTTTTGAGGTATTTTTGGACATGGATAAAACAAAGTACGGATCCTTAATCCTTAATCCTTGTCATTTTGTTTCACTGGATTCGTTTTTAAAAAAATATTTTCATCATCCTCGGTCTTAAATGATGATATTATTGAATATCTTTGGCCTGTAGTGCAAAGATGAATGATTTCTGATGAATATCTTTGGCCGTAGTATAAAGATGAACAGGTGTTTAGATGAACATGACCAACTGATGAATATCTTTGGCGTGTAGTGCAAAGATGAATATTTCATTCCAGATATATATTGATTGATATTACAGGGATAAAAGATAGACGATGAACTTTTAAATTCATACATAGAAGATAGTAGTTTGCATTCTCTACTTAACTCTTTTAATGAATTATTATTTCCACTGCGAATATTGATTTAAAACTTGTTGTCTATTGTATATAATTAGATTTTTCCCTGTTGAGGACTAACGATAATTTGTTGTATATTATCTTAGTCATAATATTCTTTACTGGGCTAGTTGAGCTCACCCTTTTCCTTTTTGTTCCATTTTTCTTCTCAGGAGGCGAGAATATAGCGAGTATGAGTCGGGGTATGGAATGAAGGTTCTAGAGAGAGTTGTTTAGTAGTCCTCACCATTTTTGTAAAATAATGTATCAATAAATGTGATGAGGATTTATTTGAGTATAAATATTGTCTGAAGATAATATTTGTATTCAAACTCACGCTTTCTTTGTTGTAATAATAAAGTTATAGTTGTTTCTGTACCATGTATTGACAACTCAGAATGGGTGATGTATACCTATTTTGGGGGCGTCACAGTTGGTATCAAAGCTTAGGGATATGTCGGGGAATAGAACTAGGAGGGGAGAAACGAGTAAATCCTTCGCTAGTGTGTCCTACCTAAACTTATTTGTTAGTTGGTCAGTATATAGGGATATTATGTGATATATTAATTTCCTTAATTAACCCTTGTTTTATGACAGTATTTGAGAATGTCGACTGAGAATATTAACAGTGGAAATGAGACCAGGAGACGCTTTGTACTCACCAACGAGGAAACGCAAACAGTGGCAATGTTCTCCTGTGAATAACACCAACGAAAGATGATGAGCGAGGGATGTTTAGAAGCTTTTGCGCAGTTCATGCAAAATCGAGAGGGAGACTCGTGTTCAAAATACTGAGGAGGAAATGATAGCAATTCACGGGTTGTCACAGCCAAGCAGTTCAAAGAGTTGGGACCACTAGAATTTAAGGGAAGCTAGATCCGATCATGGCGAAAACATGGGTCAAGCAAATTACTAAGATATTCGATGTCTTGGGATGCACGGAGGAACAGAAGGTTCCATTCGCCACCTTTATGTTCCGTGGCGAGGTAGACTACTGGTGGGAGTCTGTGAAGCGTACCAATCCATCCGCACTCAGCATGTCTTGGGAGACGTTTCAGAAACTATTTAATGACAAACACTTTCCTGAAAGTGTTCGTCATATGAAGGAAGTGGAGTTTATTAGACTGGAGCAGAATAACATGACGGTGTCTCAGTACGAGGCAAAGTTTGCAGAGTTATCCAGGTTTGCACCTCATTTGGTGGAGAATGAGGAACGTATGATGCGGATGTTTCTGAGAGGTTTGAAACCCGGCATACGACAATATCTCATTTCTCATAAATTTTCTCTCTATTTAGATGTTGTAAACAGGGCTCAATTATTAAAGCGAGATAACGAGTACGGTCAACCGAGGGACCACAATCGAGGATCATAATTGGAGATAAGAATCAACAAAACAATGATAACCAATGGAGAAAGAAAAAAGATTTTACGGAAAAATGGTAACCACTCTGGTGGTAATCATGGCCATGAAAATAGAAGAAGCGAGTCAGGAGGAGATTTTAAAAAGAGGAGATTTAACAACGACATTTGTGAAGACGACAGTGCCAACAGCAACTGGTTCTAAGGGAGGAGAACGACCACCGGTCATATGCTATAAATGCGGGAAAGAGGGACATATTAGTCCAAACTGCCCACAACAGTTCAAGGTATGCTATAATTGTGGAAAGGAAGGACATATCGCTCGAGATTGTACGATAGCGAAACCTAGTTCAGCGGGGACGGTGACTCAAAAGACTGTCCCAGAAAAGTCAAAGTCAACGGTTCCTGGAAGAGCGTTTGTTGTGACTGGTCAAAATGCGAGGAACCCAAACGAGGTGATCACGGGTAAGATATTTATAAATTCTTGCGAAGTTTATACCTTACTTGATACCGGTGCTACCCATTCATTTATCTCTCCCCAGTGCTCAACGCTTAAACTTGACTCGAGAAATTAGACTTTGACCTATCTGTGGAAACTCATTTAGGAGAAACTTTCATTACATCCACCGCTTATAAATCTTGTTTGATTCAAGTTGGCACAATCACCTTACCCCGCTGACCTTATCTCTTTAAAGATACTTACTTTTGATGTGATTTTAGGGATTGATTGGTTAACTACTCATCATGCCAAAATTGATTGTTTTAAATAAGGTTGTTAGTTTTCATATTCCTAACCAACCTGTTGTACAAATTCAAGCAACTAAACCATTAAAATCAATCATTGTTATATCTAATCATAAAGCTATTCGTTTATTGAAAAACGGATGTCAAGCTTTCTTAGCACATGTTATGGATTTGAATAAAGACACGCCAAATTTGAATAATATTCCCGTTGTTATTGACTTTCTTTGACGTATTTCTGAAGAACTTCCCTGGTCACCCCGAACGTGAAGTTGAATTCTTTATTGATCTTGAACTCGGTACAAAGCCCATTTCTAAAACCCCATATCGAATGGCTCCTATGAACTTCAGAGTTAAAGGTCCAACTACGAGAGTTGTTGGACATCGGTTTCATTAAATCTAGTACATCTCCTCATGGTTCTCTGTTTTATTCGTAAAGAAGAAAGACGGTAGTATGCGACTTTGTATTAACTATCGGAATTGAACCATGTCACCATCAAGAATAGGTATCCTCTACCTCGTATTGATGACTTGTTTGACCAAGCCATAAGGAGCACAATTCTTTTCAAAAATTGATCTTCGCTACGGATATCATCAAATTTGAAGATTAGAATCGAGGATATTCCAAAGACCGCCTTGAACTCCTAAGCAGACAGGCATTATGAATTCTTAGTCATGTCTTTCTGATTGACTAATGCTCCTGCAACTTTCATGGATATGATGAACCGAGTATTATTCAAGGAATATTTGGATCAGTTCATTGTTGTCTTTATTGATGACATCCTCATATATTCCAAAAGTCGTGAAGATCATGAGCACCATTTGAAGCTAGTACTCCAAAGGCTTCGTGAAAACAAACTATATGCCAAATTGAAGAAATGCGAGTTACGGCGAGGAAGTAGCATTTCTTGGGCACGTCAGTGTCAAAACATAGAGTATCCGTGGACCCGACGAAGATTGAAGCAATACAAAGTTGGGAGCAAACAAGTCGGTGGATCAAGTACGTAGCTTTTTGGCTTAATTTGGTTATTATCGGAGATTCGTGGAAGGATTTTCTCGAATCGCTACTCCATTAACTCAGCTGACTCGGAAAGATATAAAATTCGTATGGAGCGAGGAATGCGAGAAGAGTTTCCAAGAGCTCAAGAGGAGACTCATTTCGGCACCTGTTCTAACAATACCATCTGGTTCGGATGGATTTGTTATCTACAGCGATGCTTCGAGAAAAGGGTTAGGGTGTGTTCTCATCCAACTTGGGAAAGTCATAGCCTATGCCTCACGACAACTTAAAGAATATGAGAGGAATTATCCTACTCATGATCTAGAGTTAGCGGCAATCGTTTTTCGCTTAAAGATCCGGAGGCACTATCTATATGGGGAGAAAGTGGAGATATATTCGGACCATAAAAGCCTTAAATATTTCTTCACTCAAAAGAACTCAACATGCTGGCAAATGACGTTGGCTCGAGCTATTGAAAGACTATGACCACACTATTCAATACCATCCCGGAAAGCTTAACGTGGTAGTAGGCGTGTTGAGTAGAAGATCATATGCGAGAACGAGTGCGATGATGTCAAGTATACGCTTAGAACCAACTTTAATAGAAAAGTTAAGGTTGCTCAAGCTCACCAATCTTGAGGTGATGCATATGAAGAAGAAAGTACAAGAAAGAGTTATTCCGGAAGCGAGAATTGATGAAGAAGGAATACTTCGAGTCCACTCTAGACTTTGTGTTCCTAACGACTCTGATTTGAAGTACAAGATTATGATGGAGGCACACAATACACCATTTGCAATCCATCCTGGAAGTACCAAAATGTATCGTGATCTTCGACATACATTTTGGTGGAACAATATGAAGAGAGAGATTGCAAAGTTTATCTCAACGTGTTTAACTTGTCAACGTGTAAAGGCGAAGCATCTAGTACCTAAGGGTCCGTTGCAACCACTTGAGATTCCGAAATGGAAGTGGGAACACATTACCATGGATTTCGTTACGGGTCTTCCTACGGTTTCTCAAGGCATCAATGCTATTTGGGTTATTGTTGATAGATTAACCAAGTCTGCTCATTTCTTTCCGATCACGGAGACTTATTCCTCGAACGTCTTCTTTAGTATATATGTAAATGAGATTGTGAGGTTGCATGGCATGCCAAGTATCCATAGTTTCGGATCGTGACCCAAGATTCACTTCAAGATTTTGGGTTAGCTTGCAAAAAAAGCTATGGGCACGGATTCTGATTTAGTTCGACATACCATCCTTAAACGGACGGACAATTAGAGAGGACTATTCAAACTCTTGAAGATTTATTAAGACTCTGTGTCCTAGACTTCAAGGGCAGTTGGGATAAGTATTTACCATTGGTGGAATTCTCCTACAACAACAGTTATCAGGCAAGTATAGGTGTGACTCCATTCGAAACATTATATGGACGAAAATGTCGCTATACAGTATGTTGGGATGAGGTGGGTGAAGCAACATTGTTGGGACCCGAGTTGGTACGTATGACTACGAAAAAGATCCAAATGATTCGACAACGCATACAAACGGCACAAGATCGACAAAAGAGTTATGCAGATCTTCATCGAAAAGACGTGGAATTTAGTATAGGGGATCATGTATTGTTGCGAGTTGCTCCATGGAAGGGAGTTACAAGATTTGGGAAGAGAGAAAAGCTCAATCCACGATTTATTGGTCCATTTCAAATTCTTGACCGAGTAGGAAATGTAGCCTATAGACTCGCGTTACCTCCGAGTATGTCTCGTGTTCATAATGTGTTTCACATATCTGTACTTCGTAAATATGTGAAAGACCCGAACCACGTTATTAAGTTAGAACCGGACAAGATAGTCGAAGACTTAACGTATGAGGAGGTACCTGTCAAGATCTTGGATATGAAGGAGCATGTCCTACGCACGAAGGTCATACCACAAGTTAAAGTTTTGTGGAGGAACCATGCTATAGAGGAAATGACACAGGGAATTGGAAGCGAAATGAAAGCGAGGTATCCTCACCTTTTCGAAACACCAGGTACGTATGTCAATTTCGAGGACGGAATTTCATAAGGAGAGGAGGTTGTAAGACCCCAAATTATTAATAAATGAAATTTATTTTCCTCTATTTATTATTTTGAAATAGTAAGGGTTGATTTGATTAATGTGGATAGTTATGGGTAAAATACGTAAATATTTCGAATAAGCAATTGGTTATAAAATATTCATTGTTGTCGGGGAATATTCGTTTGGTGAATGGAATATTCGTCTTCGTTGGGGAATATTCGCATTAACGGCGGCAAGACCGTGTGTGGGTCCCATAACTGGAGAGCGATTAGATGAAGAAAACGACAAATATTAGTTGTTTAAAAATAACTGGCAGAGTAGTTATCACTAATTAATCTTTGTTAAAATACTCTGTGGTTAAAACACACGAAGATGCTACCAGTATTGCACCAATTATTGATTCTTATGTAAGAAGGCACTACTCAATAATGGTTACAGATAATTCTTATTCAAAGATTTTATTTTATTGATTTAATAATTGTTTGCGTTGATATTTATATTATTTGTTGTTTTAATAATTGTCATTACACAAGATTTTTTCATTATCGAAGCAATAATTCATATTATCTGAATAATATTATTAGATAACATTATTGGCAATGTCTAGAAAGTTACGCTCAAGGAGATGTTTGGTCACCTAATTGCGCTACCAAGAAGAGAGAAATTCTTATTGAAAGCCCCTCTTCCTGAACCGCACAGTTGTCAATATTGTGATTCTCGTAATATTATTTATGAATAATTAATTAATGATTTATATGATGAGGAAAATATTAATTTTATGTGGATATAGATGGAGAAAATTTTTAATGTGACAATTGTTGAAAATTAATATTTTATCTTTTTCTCGATAAAATAATTCATTTAAATATATTATGTTAATAATATATTAACTTGATATTTTTTATAATAAATGTGGGATATATGAGTATATGAGGAGGAAGAGTATTTTGTGGCATTAAATGTTTAACACATATTTTGTGTGTTGGTGGACACAATTATTGAAGAAATTTGATTATAGCCTGTAAAATCGCCCGTTTGTGGATTTCGGTCAATTTTTGTTTGGAATTTAGAAAAACTTTCTTCTGAAAAGTTGTAGAGAATTTAATTTCCTATAAAAACTCGCAAGATTCGAATTTTCTAATAAAAGGGCTATTTATTATAAATTATTGAAGTTTCGGAGTTCCAAAATAATTGATTTTTGGAAGTTTTAATTATTTTTATTATGAAAAACGTTTTTATCATTAAAAGGTGGGTCTTGAATGTGATGTAAATGCTGAATTCAGATCCTTAGAAGTGGGTGTAGGAATTGTAATATTAATATTAATATTTTAATAAATTTTCTACTTTGGTGTTCTAAGCATTTTCCTATAAATAGGGTGCTTAGGTTAGAATTGAAAATCACACCAGAAACTGAAGTTTTCTCTCTCTATATTATCGAGCGTATTCTTGTGAGTATTTTGAGTATATTTTGAGTATTGCTATACTCTGTGCAAGTTCAAGTTATAGCTTTATATCCAATTTCCAGGTTAAATCTTGTCTTTCCGAGGTAAGGGATATTATTTTTTTTCGTAATGATATTATTCTTCAATATCATTATCTTTGAAATATTGATCTGAAGTTTTATCAAATTTGAAACTTTTGGTGTCGAGTTACTATTCACGTATACGGCCTTATTCACGATACTCTGATCTATTATTCACGAATCTGGCCTTATTCATCGAAAAATAAAAATTTTCCTTTTCGTCCAAAATGTCTATTGTGGATACTAGCTTTGATTGTATCCATGTTTTGATCATTCTTGAATTTTACACCACTATGATTATTTTTGAGATATTTTTGGACATGGATAAAACAAAGTACAGATCCTTAATCCTTAATCCTTGTCATTTTGTTTCACTGGATTCGTTTCTTTAAAAATATTTTTCATCATCCTCAGTCTTAAATGATGATATTATTGAATATCTTTGGCCTATAGTGCAAAGATGAATGATTTCGATGAATATCTCTGGTAGTAGTCAAAGATGAACATGTGTTTAGATGAACATGACTAATCGATGAATATCTTTGGCTTCAGTAGTGCAAAGATGAATATTTGATTTCAGATATATATTGATTGATGTTACAGGATAAAAGATAGACGATGAACTTTTAAATTCATACATAGAAGATAGTAGTTTGCATTCTCTACTTAACTCTTCTAATGAATTATTATTTCACTATGCAAATATTGATTTAAATCTTGTTGTCTATTGTATTCTATTAGATTTTTCCCTCGTTGAGGACTAACGATAATTTGTTGTATATTATCTTAGTCATAATATTCTTTATTGGGCTAGTTGAGCTCATACTTTTTCTTTTTGTTCCATTTTTCTTCTCGGGAGGCGAGAATATAATGCGAGTGCAGTCGGGTATATGGAATGAAGGTTCTAGAGAGAGTTGTTTAGTAGTCCTCACCATTTTTGTAAAATAATGTATCAATAAATGTGATGAAGATTTATTTGAGTATAGATATTGTCTAGAAGATAATATTTGTATTCAAACTCACAATTTTACCGTTCTAATAATAAAGTTGTAGTTGTTTCTGTACCATGTATTGACAACTCAGGATGAGTGATGTATACCTATTTTGGGGGCATCACAGTCACCTAGCTCGATTTTGTCGTATGGAGAAGTCAAGTCCGGCTGGGATAGTGATGCCAAAGGATGTCCCAGACAAGCCAAAGCCGGTAGTTTAAGAGAGAGAGTTTTTTTTTCTCGTGACGAGGAACCTGAATAAAATTATCACGGGTAAGTTAATCATTAGCTTTTACGAAGTCTATACTGTGTTAGATACCGGTTCTACTCACTCTTTTATTCACCTAGTTGTGTTCAATGTTTGTACTTAACTCCGGAGAAGTTAAACTTTGATTTATCTATTGAAACTCCATTGGGAGAAACCTTCGTTACCTCCACTGTTTATAAATCTTGTTTGATTCAAATCGACACTTTCACGTTACCTGTCGATCTTATCTCTTTGAAAATACTTGCCTTTGATGTGTTTTTTTTTTTAAACGATTGGTTAACTACTCATCATGTTTTTCGTAAGGTTGTTAGCTTTCATATTCCTAACCAACCTATTATGCGAATTCAAGCAACCAAACCACTAAATTCAATCATTGTCATATCAAGCCATAAGTAAAGAGCCCAGATCCTTTTGTTGATGACTTCCTAGTGTGGAATGCACCGAAGCCAGACTTTCTGTAGGTGACGTCGTGAATGACGATGACAAGTTGATAGGTATTATTGTGAGGTGCTATCTAGGTTAAGGGATAGAAGTCACAGTTGGTATCAATGTGACGTCTTATCCAAGTCTTGGATGAGAGTAACGATTTGAAATGATATTTCTATCATTAATAAATCTTTTGACGTATTCCTCGAAGACTTCTTAGCCTACCCCAGCGTGAAATCGAATTTTGTATTGACACCAAGACAAAACCCATTTCTTAAACCCTCAAATATTTCTTCAACCAAAACGAACGATAATGCGCCCGAAGACGCGTTGACTCGAAAGCTATCAAGATTACGATCGTATCATTCAATATCATCGTGGAAGAAGCGAACGTGGTAGTCAAGTGTTGAGTAGAAGATCGTATGCGTTCTGAGTGTGATATTGTTAACACAAAGACTCATTTCAGATAACTTGCAAATGTCAAGATAGAGTTAAAGACTCTAGGGACCCACGTGAAGATAACGAATATACGAGTAAAATCGACTTTAATCGATAAAGTTAAAGACGCTCGAAGCTACATACCCGAATCGATGAATGTGAAGAAGAAGGTTCAAGAAGGCGTTATTCTAGAAGCAAGAGTTCTTTGAAGAAAGGAAATCTCAACCCTCGATTTAATTGGCCCATTTGAAATCCTCGATTGAATAGGAACCGTGGGCTTATAGACTTCGCTTTCTTGCCAAGTATGTCGCGGCGCTCATAACGTTTTTAACGTATCAATGTTACGTAAATATGTGGATGACCCGAACCACATTATTAATTTAAAATCGGACGAGATATCGGATGATTTAACGTATGAAGATGTACCTGTTAAAATCCTGGAATATATCCTACGCTTAAAGGTTATACCTCAAGAGTTAGAATCAAAATGAAGTCAAGGTATCCTCTCACCGTTAATCTCGATACTAGTACGTGCGTCGTAAATTTTGAGGGCGAAATTCCATAAGGAGGGGAGATTGTGAAACCCCGATTTTATGAATAAAGAATTAATTTTCTCGAAATAATTTTTTTTATCATGGTGTGAATTTGAGATAATGTTATAGTTGTGGGTAATATTTATAAATTTTGCAAAGTATGCAAGTTGTCATATTATATTCGATTGGTCTGGGAATATTCGTTTTAAATGGAAATATTCGTATGACCAAGACAATCATTAGTGGACCCTATTAACGGAATTATTGTCGGATTGAGAAAACGACAAAAATATTTTATTGAAAATAACGGCGAAAGTTTTACCGCTGATCTTGTTGAACTACTCGGTAGTAAAAGCATGTCTGAATACGCGTTGTTGCATATAAGAGCACACGGTATTGATTATTGATATTTATGTGAGAAGTCACCGGTTTTTGTTCAATTATTGCTACAATAGTTCTTTGCGTAGTATCTCACATTATTTGATTCAATTATTGTTGATTTAGAAGTTTTGTTTTATTCAGTATTATTAACGTAATAAAATAGAAACATCTTTTATATAAAAAATGTAATACTTTATTAAAGTTATTCTATAAATAAAATATATTATATTCTATTATGCATAGTATTTTGCATAGTAAAATCTTTTATATAAAATGAATACTTTATTAAAGTTATTCTATAAATAGAATATATTATATTTTATTATGCATAGTATTTGCATAGTGCCTTGATAAAGTGTTTGCATAGTAATTTTTTTTATATAAATAAAATATATTATATTTTATTTAAAAGATTTTTCTTTAAATATGGATCGTCTGATTAAAGTAAATCAATCTGACCGTTCATGGATTAGTTACTATGCATTCCATTTTCCTATAAATAGAAGTTCATTCCTTCATTATTTTCTTTTAATTTCTTGAACTCTAGAGAGAAAACTATAGAGAGACTATAGAGAGATAGAAGAAAAAGTTTTACTGCTTACTTCAAGATTCTTATATCAAGTATTATTTTACGGTAAGAGATATTATTCTTTTGTATTCAAGAAGAGAACTTCATTATTCCATTTCTTTATTGTTACATTGGAATAACTCAGATATCGCTGGCTACCTATACTTGGTGACATTCTTCTATTATTACATCTTTATTATTACGCCGGAATATCCCGTCTGTTCTATACATGTGGGACTGGTTCCATTTTTATTATTTCGCCTTTATTATTACTGCCGAATATCCTCGTGCATGCTATCTGTGGGACTTGTTCCATCATTTATTATTCGCATTTATTATTCATTTGAACATCCCGTCGCAAAATTTCACCGACCGGTTCCGTTATTATTATTCTATTGGAATAACCGCTACATGCAAGTACCGCATGCATGGTGATATCTTTTGTTATTCCATTCGGTATTATACTCGATTGATTAAAATTTTTACTTCTATACTCCATGAAATTAGTGGAATATCCTTGATATTTGCGTTTCATCCAAAGATATTTTTGGAAATATTCTTCCGAGCATTCTTGAATTTTATTCTACAAAGAAGTATCATGTTGACAATTTGGACGCGTTATTGGTTCTGGACAAATTAATTCTTGAACTTGTTTAATTGAATTCTTATATCATTGTCATCGCCCTCATGTTTATGTTATATTGAAAGTCATCTACGTGGCACCAGGTGCATAGATGGACTTGGTATGATTATGACCGAGGATTATTCGGTATAATCATGGCCGTAATGTTATAAATGATGTGAAAATTAAAAGTCCTCATTGACGTAGTGCATTGATGGGACGCTTTTGGTATGATTATGACTATGGATTCTCTTGACCAAGGGAGCAAAGATGAATTGTTTTATGGTATGATCGGGATGACCGCTGATTAAAACACGATTTTCTTTGGCACATGAAGTGCATGGATAATTAAGTGGTCGTGATACTAAAGAATATCCTTGGCACCGTAGTGCGGGGATGATTTAATGATGTGGATTATTTATTGAAATGAGTCTCGTGATAAAAGTGATGAAAAACTTTTAAATCATAAAAGATAGTAGATTCTATTCTCTACTTGACTCTTTTAATGGATTGCTTGTTCATTGCAGCTTAAACTTGATGTCTATTGTATTTTATCGGTTTAACATTGTTGGAGGCTAATGATAATTTATTCGCATTTTCTTAGTCATAATATTTCTTCTTGGACTAGTTGAGCTCACCCTTTCTTTCAATTGTTCTCTTTAGGAAATGAGAACGTATGGCGGGACTAGTCGGGGAACAGTGAGTGATGGTCCTAGATGGTGCATTAATAGTCCTCACTATTCGTGAAATAGTGTGATAATAATTGTAATGAAGACTCCTTTTGAGTTTGTATAATCTCTAGTAGACAATATTTGTATTCAAACTCACGGTTTATGTTTTGTCGTATTGTACACGACAGTTGTATTATTAAGTTGTATTTGAATTACATGCACTGTATCCGGCGACCTAAGATGGGTGATGTATACCTAATTTTGGGGCGCCATACGGTTGGTATCAAAAGCTTAGGGATATGATCCCAGCTAAGATGTGAGATAAGAACTAGGAGGGAGGCAGGGGAATTCCTTTGCTAGTATGACCTACCTAAGTTTATTTGGTATTTAATTGGTGGGTCAAAGTATAGGGATAATATGTGATATGTTAATTAACCCTTGTTTTGTGGCGGTGTTTGAAAATGGCATCCGAGAATGTTGAGATTATCAATGGAGCACAGAGACCGCTGAGTCTCCATGATCAATAATCGGAGGATAATGTGCAACTAGAGGACAATACTCCTCATGAAAACAATAACACCGATGAAATGGTGAATGATGGTGTGGTCAGAGGCTTTATGCAATTCATGCAATAACAGCGATGCGGCTCTCATCCATAATCTGAGTGGAAACAATGGTAACCCACGGTTGGTCACTGCTAAGCAGTCCATTCTTATTGTTTTGGCCCTGATTACCACCGAAGTAGTTACCATTTCTGGCCTGTTGATTCCCTCCACGCTTGTTGTCACCGCTTCGATGACTGCTCTCCTTTGGTTGCGTTGACTCGTTATCGCGCTCCACTAACTGAGCCCTATTTACAACATCTGAATACAAACACAGTTTATGAGAAATAAGATGTTAACGTATCTCTGGCTTCAAACATCTTAAAAACATCCGCGTCATTCTCTCTTCATTATCCACCAAGTGGGACGCAAACCGGGATAACTCGGCAAACTTGGCTTCGTACTGCGACACGGTCATATTATTTTGCTCCAACTTGATGAATTCTACCTCTTTTATATGGCGAATACTTTCGGGAAAGTACTTGTCGTTGAATAGTTCTTGGAACTTTTCCCAAGACATCTTCATCTCTGCGGCAGTTGAGTACGCTTTCTCCGATTCCCACCAAGAATCGCCTCTCCTCGCAACATAAAAGGCCATGAAGGAAACCTTTTTGCTCTCTGGAGCATCCCAAGACATCAAATATCTTGGTGATCTGCTTTATCCATGCTTCCGCCTTAAGTGGTTTTGGCTCTCCAATAAACTCCGGTGGTCCCAGCTCCTTGAATCATTTAGCGGTGACCGTCCGAGAGTTTCCAAAGTGTTTCCACCTACATTTTGGACAGAGCCGCTCTACTTCATTGCATGAATTGCATATAAAGCCTCTGAACATTTCATCATTCATCATTTGGTCGGTGTTATTGTTTGCATGAGGATTGTCGCTTTACGATGTACATTATCCCGATTATTGATATGTGGTGAATCAACGATCGCATGTGCTCCATTGCTATTCTCAACATTCTCGGATATCATTTTCGAATCATCGCCACAAAACAAAAGGTTAATTGACATGTAACATATTATCCCTATATTCTCGACCGACCAATTAAATACCACAAAAAAAAAAACTTAGGTAGGTCATACTAAATAAGGAATTCCCCGCCTCTCCCTCCTAGTTCTATTCTCACATCTTAGCCAGGATAATATCCTAAGCTCGATACTAACCCGTGACGCCCCAAAATTAGGTATACATCACCCATCTTGAGTCGCCAGATACATGGTACAGAATTCAAATACAACTTAATAATACAACTGTTGTGTATAATACGACAAAACATAAACTGTGAGTTTGAATACAAATATTGTCTACTAGAGATTATACAAACTCAAAAGGAGTCCTCATTACAATTATAATCACACTATTTCACAGAATAGTGAGGACTACTAATGCACCATCTAGGACCATCACTCTGTTCCCCGACTAGTCCCATTTACATTCTCATTTCAAGAAATAATAATAAAAGAAAGGGTGAGCTCAACTAGCCAAGAAGAAATATTATGACTAAGATAATGCGAGAATAATTTATCGTTAGTTTTCAACAAAGGTGTTAAACCGATAAAATATAATAACTATCAAGTTTAATCAAAATCTTAACAAATAATCCATTAGAAGAGTCAAGTAGGAATAAAATCTACTATCTTCTATGATTTAAAAGGTTTTTCATCACTTTTATCACGGGACTCAACAATAAATAATCCACATCATCGAATCACCCTCGCACTGACTACCAATGATATTCTTTAGTATCACGAAAGCACAAATTATCCATGCACTACGGGCCAAGGACATTCGTGTATTCATTAATGGTCATGATCATGCCAACAACCGTCCATCAATGCACTACGGAATGAGAACTTTTCTCACATCATTTGTAACATTACTATCATGATTACACCGAATAATCTCTCGGTCATAATCATACCAAGTCCATCTATGCACTACACAAGCCACGTATGACTTTCAACAAAATATAAACATGAAGATGATGACAATGATATAAGAATTCAATAAAACAAGTTCAAGAATTAATTTATCTAGAACCGATAACATTCAAATTGTCAACATGATCTTCGCTTTGAGAGTAAAATTCAAGAATGCTCGTAAGAATATTTCTATGAAAAGATATCGATGATGCGCCTTGAATATCAAAGATATTCCACTAATTTCATGGGTATAGAAGTCAAAGTTTTAACCAACCGAGTATAATAAAGAATGGAATAACAAAAGAAATCACCACGCATGCGATAGATCAAGACAAACAGGCGAGTTATTCCAATGAATAATAAAGGATGGAACCAGTCCCAAGAACGCATTATACATGATATTTCCGAAGTAATAATAAAGAACGGAATATTAGAAGAATGTCACCATGTATAGGGTAGCAGCGTATACATGTTATTCCAATGAAATAATAAATAATGGAATAATGAAGTTCTCTTCATGAGTACAACAAATAACATCCCTTACCGTAAAAGAAACCGAATATAAGAGTAGGAAAGTAGCGAATACTTTTCTATAGGTTCTCTTATAATTCTCTCTGTAGAGTTTCGGTGAATTCATAAGAAATAATGAAGGAATGAGCTTATTTTATGAAGAATGGACCGTATAAGAATTAACTTATGAACGGTCCAGATTGATTTACTATAAACGGATGATCCAGATTGGTTTACTATTAAAACTTAAAACAACGGTTCATACTGATTTGTTATTAAAACTTTAAACCAGCGATCCATATTGATTTACTATTATAACTTCCACCAGCGGTCCATATTGATTTACTATTATATCTTCAACCAACGGTTTGAAAAATTAGCACATCTCCTCATGGAATAATATTGTACCCAAAATGATTTGGACCAAAAATAAATATATCTTACGGGTGAATAGTATCCCGTGAATAGTAACTCGTGAATAGTAACTCATGAATAGTAACTCGTGAATAGTAACTCGTGAATAGTACTCTGACACGAAAAGTGTCCCGAATACCCAATTGAACAATATATCCTCCGGACATCAATTATACTAACACAAATAAGTCCAACACAAATGGGAACTATAAAATTCATCTTTAATCAACACGAACTTATTCATCATTAATATTATAATTCACAATATTTAACAACCGTGTCGTTCCAGGTGAAAGGGGGCTTTCCGATAAAGGATTTCTCCTTATTGGCTCGCATGATTAGGTGACCAAACCTCTCCTTCGATGTAACTTTTAGACATTGTCAATATTGCAAATAATAATATGAATAACTTTAATCGCCTCAATTATTGATTTAATAATATATCATATAATGCATGATAATCGTAACAATAATTGAATCAATAATATGAGAAATATGATGCAAAGAATTTCGTAGCAATAATTGAGTATAAATGAGTGACTTCTCACGTAAAGCATCAATAATCAATATCCTTCTTCACGCGAACTACGCCAGACATCGTACTTTTTACTACCGGAAGTTCAATAGCTTTTAATTAGTAACACCTCCGTATTTATTTTCATAAAGTATTTTTATCGTTTTCTCAATCCGACAATAATTCCGTTGTGTGGTCCACCAATGATTGTCTTGGTTATATTTAATATTCTCTCGTTAAAACGAATATTCCCCAATTAATCGAATATTATATAACAACTTTGCGTTTTTTACAAAATTTATAAATATTACCCACAACTATAACATTATATCAAATTAATACCATAATATTTAAAAATATAATTCAAAAAAATTATTTTTTATTCATAAAAATTGGGTCTTACAATATATTCCTTTGTTTTCGATCTTTATTTTTCTCACAAACATATAACTATCATAAAACAGTTTTCGTTTAGAACAATTGTGAATTAATGTCGTAAGATAATTTTAATTTTATATTTTTTAAAAGTATCGTTTACCATCCTTAACAAATTAAATACGACGGAGGATAAAAACATTAAAAACAAGGTTAACATGCGTCATATCATCTACAAAGTCAATTTTGATTTTGGAACTACGATAATATAAAGAGCAACAGATAATGGAAATTAAAGGATAAAAGGCTGAATAATGGAATTAAATAATTGAAACAATTATTTTTATGTATTATATTATGTTATGTCATTTAGTGAAATTTATTAATATAAAAAATAAAATTATTTATTATTTTATAAATTTTGTGAAATTACTAAGAATAAATTAAAATTATTTATTTTCATATCTTTTTACTTTTATTTTTTTAATATACATAAAGTTTATATTTTGTTTATTATATTGAAAGGAAGGAACACTTTAACAAAATGAATGAAAAAAGTATTCCAAATAGGAGTGAAATATAGAAATTTTATGATATTTTAAAAATTAGGCGTGTATTTTAAATTTATTTATTTATAACTCTCAATAATAAAATAAAAATATAAAATATATTCCTAAATTTTCAGAAGAATAAGTCGTTAAATTAAAAATTGAGATGAATTTACAGAGATTATCCCCACCAACAATCATTTTTTTTCCGATTTGTTTAGGCACATGGGTACACATTATCTTGATCTCGATGGACCAACCCAAAAAACCTTCTGCAACATAAAATGACAAATTTCTTAGCTGTTTTTTATTTAAAAAGTAAATTATTATATATATATATATATATAGAGACAAATCTAATACGTAGCTCTTAAATAATATATCGTTTTAATTTTTTTTTTACAAAATAAATAGATAAAATTATTTTTTTTAATATTATTTTATTTTTTTAAATAATTTTCTTTTTAATAAAAATGTCGTATCCCTCCCCTCGCTAGAAAGAAACACGTGCTGATCATAATTCTCAATGCACGGTGATGGTGTGTACTCTGTACTGTAGTAGTATGTCTGCCTGAAAAAGGAAGGAAATAAACTACTACTACTAGTACTACCAACTACTTTCTCTTTCTTATTTCATTCAAATTAATTAATTAATTAACACGCTCACATTATTATCAATCTTCTTAATTTCTCTCTTTTCTAAAACAAAGGAATTTTTTTTGTTTATTTATAGTACTCCTCGCAAGTAATTCAAGGTGTACTCTGTAGTCTACCAGCTCTGACTTATAGGGGTCTTAAATATGAACAAGAACATAGTACCTGATTGCTTAAACCCTAATCTCTTTCCCTCAATATAAATACCCTTTTCCCCTTTGCTGTTTCTGCCCTTCAAATCTCCCAGTTTTGCACCCACCGGCTACTGTTTTCCGGTAAGATTTCAGCACCTTTTTTCTCAGTTTTGATAAAACACAAAACCCAGCTAGCCTATCTTCTCAAAAGTATTGTTTAAGCTGAAGAAACAAAAAAAACCCTGATTTATATATATATATATATATATATATATATATATGTATCGATATATGGATTTGTTTGGTTACCACTAGTATTGTGTATAAAATGTTTTTTTTTTATATATGCGCTATATAGTATCAATGGGCAGCTAGAATATTCCGGAATGTGATTCACTTTTTAATTTAGTAATGAACTTGGTTTGGTGCAAATATGCTACTTTGCACTTAATGCTATTGGGTTCCTATCTAGCCCAATCATTAACTTTCCCCATAAAGTCACTTTTTTTTTGGGGATATTTCAAAGCTCTGGCTCTTTCTTTCTGCCTTTTAGCTTAATATACCTTTGCATGATTAATGAGTAAACATAGTGTGTTATTTTTATTTATTTTTTCTGGTTTGATTTGCTAGGGTTTAATGGATGCAAATGTTAAGAGTTCAAATAGTGGGGAAATTAGCATGACCGAGGGAAAGAAAAGCGGTGAAGTTGTTGTAATGATTTCTGGCCAAGAAAAAGATGCCAAGAGTTCGTCACCTCACCGAGTTTCAGGTGATTCCCACATTGGAGCTGTGAAGTTTGCGCCATTGAGCTGTCCTTCACCAGAGACTGCTAGGTTCAGTCCAAGCCCCAACAGGCCTCCCAAAATCCCCACAAATGAAACTTTAACTCGACGAAAATCACTTGCAAGGTCAGTGTACTCAAAACCCAAGTCAAGATTTGGAGAACAACCTGTTCCTGTCGATTCAAATATTTTTGAAGAAAGTAGCTCATTGATGCAAGATTATATAAACTCAAGTGGTAATTCACCTATGAAAAATATGTCTGCTCGGGCCTCTCCCAATAGTAGAGCAGCTTCCGCTCATACTTCATTTAAAGAAACAGTTAGGAGTGTGTCTATAACTACTCCAAGGACGCCATTGATGGCGTCACCGGGAGGA
Organism: Panax ginseng; assembly: GCA_020205605.1. Classification (NCBI taxonomy): domain Eukaryota; kingdom Viridiplantae; phylum Streptophyta; class Magnoliopsida; order Apiales; family Araliaceae; genus Panax; species Panax ginseng. The sequence goes on from CM035138.1 coordinate 19,598,864, forward strand.
GTAGATGAGGATGAAGAGATTTACAAAAAAGTGAGTATTCGAAATAAATTGAAGTATAAAAGGGTGAAAATTAAGGCTTTGATCGAATGGTTGGTCTTTTTATTGATTTTGGGGAATTTGATCGCGTGCTTGACCATTGATGCGTTGAAGCATACAACGTTCTGGAGTTTGGAGGTTTGGAAATGGAGTTTGCTTGTAATGGTGACTTTTTCTGGTATGTTGTTTACAACCTGGTTTATGCATTTTGTAGTTTTGTTGATCGAATTGAACTTTTTGTTGAGAAAGAAGGTGTTATATTTCGTTCACAGTTTAAAGAAAAGTGCTCAGGTCTGTCTTTGGTTGACTTTGGTACTTATTACCTGGCTTTCGTTGTTCAGTCATGGGGTCAAGCGATCAGCCACTGCCTCACGGGTTTTGGATTACATTACTTGGACTATTGTTTCTCTGCTCATTTGCTCATTCTTGTGGCTCTTTAAGACTTTGCTTCTTAAGATGTTGGCATCATCTTTCCATGTGAACACGTTCTTTGATAGAGTTCAGGAATCAATATTCCATCAGTATGTACTCCAAGTCCTATCAGGGCCTCCACTTCTGGAGTCCGCCGGGATGCTTGGGAGAACAAATAGTACTAGTCAATTTAGTTTCCGGAGCACGAAGAAAGGAAAGCAAGGAAAGGAAGAAACTAAAACAGCGGTGATTGACATAAACAAGCTTCATCAGATGAAGCAAGAAAAGGTTTCTGCTTGGACCATGAAGATGTTGGTTGATGTGATATCTAATTCAGGATTGTCCACCATATCCAATTCCCTAGATGAAAGTAATTTTGATGGGAATGGTGAACAAACTGATAAGGAGATAACCAACGAGATGGAGGCAATTGCCGCTGCGTATCACATTTTCAAGAATGTGGCTCAGCCTGGTTCCAAGTGAGAAATATTTGTCTTGAGAATGTTGCTAATAAGTTAATGCTATTTCTTATATACCTCCCTCCCCCTTTCTGCCGTATTAATATTTCCTGTCTTAAATGCATAGTTACATTGATGAATTAGACCTAAGGAGATTCATGATTAAGGAGGAAGTCTATCTTGTGTTTCCTCTGATCGATGTAGCTGAGACTGGACAGATAGACAGGAAAGCGTTGACGGAGTGGGTGGTAAAACTTTTATTCCTTTTCTTGGGTGATAGACTTGTTGTCGAAATCTTTCATTTAATTTTGTAGTTCCTGAATTTGTTTTCAAAATCGTAACTCTAATGGATGTCAGTTTAAATTAGATGGACCCACACTTGTATAACTTGTTCAGAATATGTTCATTCTTTTGATTACTAATCAGACAGGGGAAAGGAACACTGGATTTTGAAATTGAGACAATTTGTAGATAGAATTATTGCTGTGTAATGCCACATATACATGTGGTTTACGTCTTTTTGGCAACCATATGAAGAAGTCATAATTCTGAAGTTCCTTGTGCATATGTTGGTCGTTTACGGGTATGTTTTTTAATATAAATATAGTTTTGCTGGTACTGTGACTGGGCTATCAGCTATGGTATGATAGGTAACTTTCCCTATCTTAAAGAAGGATTGATTTTATTCAAGCGTCTAGCATGATTAGCAAGAAACTTATTTATACATATAAAAAGTAACTAGCTAGAAAACTACCTGCTTAGTTTTGTAGACATGTTTTTCAATTCAAAACAACCCTGTTGTATGGTTGATTGCAGTGGCAATAGGAAGAAACACTGAGCAAAAGTGCATTAATCAACACTCAGTTCCTTGTTATTTGTGCAGGTGAAGGTTTATAATGGTCGGAAAACTCTGGCACATGCTTTAAATGATACGAAAACAGCTGTAAAGCAATTGAACAACCTTGTCGTGGCGATCTTAATTATTATCATTATTATTGTGTGGCTACTTTTGGTGGAAATTGCAACAACCAAAGTACTTGTCTTCCTCTCATCACAGCTTGTAGCGGCAGCCTTTCTGTTTGGAAACACTTGCAAGACAATATTTGAAGCTATCATTTTTGTATTTGTGATGCATCCATTTGATGTCGGTGATCGTTGCGTCATTGATGGTGTCCAGGTAACTACCACCAGATTCCATTTATTTGGTTTTGTTGGAGTAATTGATTAACTGTTTTATTTGACAGATGATAGTTGAAGAGATGAATATTTTAACAACAGTGTTCTTGAGATTTGATAATGAAAAGATATACTATCCAAATTCAGTTTTGGCTACTAAGGCCATCAGCAATTTCTACAGAAGCCCGGATATGGGAGATTCGCTGGAGTTCTCTATTGATTTCAGGACACCAGTGGAGAAGATTGGTGCTCTAAAAGATAAAGTTAAGAAGTAAGTAGCTCTATCTTATTTAAAGAAGCACTTATATATTTTCCTTAATCTTGATAGTATAACCACGAGTACTGATTATTTAGTTATTCTAATCTCTTGATATGTTGAAATTATATGCCAAGAAGTCGTAAACTTCAACTTGTGATACAACAACATTTATGGTTTGGCATAGAGCTAAAGTTTAATTAAATACTCCTATATTTACAAAAAAAGAAAGAATAAGAAGAAGAATCAACCACTTAAAGGCAATTTGTAAAGAAAGTAGATGATTTAATTCTCTTCCACTAATTAAGTGTATCACAATATGTACAGTACGAACATTTTGCCAATTTTGTTAAGAAAATAGATGGTTTCTGTTTTGGTTCTGTATTTTTATGTTTTGCCATTTTGTTTTGGAATGTGTACTTTTGATGTTAAAAGCTTAGGAACTGAAGTTCTGACTGTGTCAAGAGGAAGCTGTGTTCTTGTATTGAATTTATTATTTAACAAACATGTGTGCTGAAAATATGCTTGTAGTTGCCCCCTTCTCGAACTAGACTTGACTCAACAACACTGTTGAAAATGAACCCTCAAGTAAGCATAAAAGTAAAGACATAATAAATAAATAAATAAATAAATAAAGGATTAGAATATATATATATATAAAACAAGTTGAATAAAAACGAAACAAAAATAAAAATTTAAAATAAGAGTATAGAAATGAATAGAGATGTGTGCGCGCACACATACAATTGCAAACAAAAAAAGAAAAAGGAGGAAAAGAGAGAAACAGAAAACACAACAAAAAAGTAGAATAACCCACTCAGCATCTGATAGTGTGGATTACATTCCTCACTCCTATGACCTATCATAGGTCATGTCAATTATATTCCTCTCCATCAAGCTTCCTTGTAAAACTTTCAACAAATAAATTTTATTCTCACATAATAATTTCTGAAGGCAGGCCTCATTCTTTTTGAAGGGACATTTGGTCCACTCTTGTTGTTTTATTTGGGGTTGATTGGTTTATGCTCATTAATGTATAGGATTTATTGTATAGTTGTAGAAAGATGAGCATTAGTAGGAATAGAAATCAATAGTTTTTGTACAATTAACAACTTACAAGCCTGCGCAACGAATTCTGCCTATATGTCAATACAAGAGTTGAGTTTATAGCATCCAACAATAGTCTATGCTGGAAGTTTAATTTCTTGCCCATTTCAATGTGTTAGCCTGTTAGGCAAGCAAACATGTGGTTGCTTCCATAGAGTCACCTCAAGTTTGAACATAGTATTATACTGCTCTGTATTCTGCTGAGAAGTTCCATTATTTATCGCTGAAACCCTCCATTATATCATTGCCTTGGATTTTATGAGATTTCGTTGTGGTATTCTTTATTCTTGCATTGAATTTACAGTGTAGAACTAGCACCTGCAATTGCTTATTTAACCATCTCTGCCTAACGTAGAAAAGTGAAGAATGTAAGATGGCATGGTTAATATGTATAAATTTCTAGTCTAAAGAAAAGCAGTTTTTCTAAACTATACTGGACCTTAGCAGTGCTGATAAGAAATATTTTCTAGATTTTATTTGAGTTTCTGGATCCAACGGTTTGTTACTTGTCCCCTAAATCAGTAATATTCTCCATTGTCAGTTTTTCTCAAATTCTTTTTTTCTGAATGGTCAGGTATTTAGAGAGAACTCCTCAACACTGGCATCCTAACCATAATATGGTGGTGAAGGAAATTGAGAATGTAAACAAGATAAAGATGGCACTCTATTTCAATCATACAATGAACTTTCAAGAATTTGGAGAGAAGAGCAGGCGAAGATCAGAACTGGTCATAGAGATGAAGAAAATATTTGATGAGCTAAATATCAGATACAATCTGCTTCCCCAAGAAGTTCACCTTGTCAAGTCAGACGCAACCAGATGATTAATTTCCTGTTGTGTTCGAGTATGTATTTATTTTCTCTAATATCCAATAAGATTAAGGTATAAATGCGATAGAATTTTGGGCCTCAAACTTAGCCATTAAATTTACGAAATCCTTACCCAGCCTAAAAAGCAATCTAGTTCACAATTTCATATAAATTTGCAAGTATTTGGTTTTGTTTGATATGGTGCCCTAGAAGTAAAAGAATAAATTACTGAGTTATTTATCTTAATGGTCTCGTATTTGCAATAGAGTAGGTTATATTCTGTGTCAATGGGAAAGGTGGAAAACTGTAGAGTTTAGAAAGAATGCTTAAAGCTATTATAAAAAGTTAAGGATGAATAATTGATGACACCAAAAGCTGTCAATAGTTTACCAGGATCAAGATTAACATATATGTGCCCAACAGGTTATTAGCTAGAATTCCATACCCCAGTTTGCATAACCAGGCCATAATACCCTTATAGTGGCACCATAAGGTTGTTATTCCTTCAGATTGCTCTAAACAAAGATTATTGACTTAATCTATGATCTCGGCATTACTAACAATGCAACTTAAAGCACGAGTGCTGCTGGTTAAGCAGCAGTTAGCAAATACAATGGGTAATCATAAATTATTTTCTTTTTGCTCAGTTTGCAACAGAATGTAAATGTCTATCTGTCTGTGACTGTTTTTTTGACAGCCTGAAAAACTTAATAGTTTATATGTATCAACAAAGTATTGCAGCTTGTGCTCCAGAAGAAATATTAGTTAAATTTTATTGCACTACTACTGTCTACTGCTCTCCTCAAATGAATTCCGTATCGGATAAAATGAAAACTCAAAGAGTTATAGCGTCTGACAAAAAATTCTTTGTTCTGCTGTGTAATGGTGAATTGCAGGTGCTAAAATAAGGCCATGAGGATTTAACTCCGTATTTAAACCTTTGAAGTATAGTGCTGTGGGTTGCCTTGGCAGGTGCTTTTGAGAAGCCTTTAGGATTTTAGTTTGTATCTCAAAGATGGTTATTAGGATTGCCTCGAGGAGAAGGTACTAAAATTTCTGTTTGCTTGTAACTTGGACACAAAATAGAGAATGCATTGTTTTTGCTAGACATTGGCCAAATATGTTGCCTTTGTCCGTTCCACTGAAACTGCACATATAGCTTTTGGACATGTACAATTTTGGCCAGCTTATTATAAGGTTGGATTTATGACTAGGTTTTACTTCTGTTAGCCTGATTAAGGGGGTGTTTGTTTAGAGCTGAATCGGTTAGTGTGTTTATTTTGGTTTGAATGGCTGAATCGGTAAGATAGACGAGCTGAATGACTAAGTCGGATTTTTTGAGCTGGCTGAATGAGCAGCTGAATGAATTAAAAAATTAAAAAATTAAAAATATATATTAATTATTATATCAAGTAATATTAAATAAATTTACAATAATTTTGAATTTTTTTAGACGGGGTAAAATAATAAAATTGTCATTCGGATGTTTCAGACATGTCAAATGCTTTTTTTTCATTTCAGATTGATTTCAAATTTCATTCAAATTCAGATTTATTCAGTTTTTATCAAACACTCCCTAAGCTGAGGAATTCTTTTGATCATCTTTTCAGCGATGTCATCTCCAGTACATTATAGGGAATTGTTAAATTCACTATACATCTACAGCGACACTTTTGTTGTGGAAATAACATTTTCTGTTGTGAAAATAACATTTTCTGTTGTGAATTTAACAATTCACTTTATATAATATACAAGAATTCTGTTAATCTTTTAAGAAACTCCATGAACAAGATGATCTTACTATTGAGACAATTTATTTCCAGCCAAAAATAATTGCACAAAAGATTATATAGTTCTCAAATATGCTGAAACAAGCAGGCCCACCATCCAGCCATATACTGAATTAGTACTTTTTTAAAGCCGCCAACCCGGTATGATATTTCTAGTACAGAAATGAACATTCTTGTGACTGTACAACAAAGGACCATATGGTACAACCCGGTAATGTACAATTTGTGCTGGAGCCTGGAATGCATGTTTTTGTGCTGAAAATATTACTCTTTTAGGCTACGTTTGTTTTTAATTTCAAGAATTACAATATCATATTCAATATTATAATTTTATGATTATAATTTTATAAATTATAATTTCGAAATTATAATTTTTGTAAATAAATATGAGCTTGGACAATTGAGAAAATTTATACAAAAGACTGGAAGGTAGCATTTACCAGTTACCTCCCCCGGAAAAGGATGCCATTAGTCAATAACAGATGGGTTTTCTTGTAGTTTAATTCCTCCTACAAATTGTGGATAACCTTATCCCAAAAAATGAGGATGGGAATCAACTAATTAGGTCATAAAGAATTGACATGTCAGCAAAAGAATCTCCAATTCCTACCTCTCAGTTATTGATGTGAGTTGTTGAAGGAGCAATTATAGGAATAAAATATTCTAGTTACTAATTTAGTTTTATTTGATTGTAAATCATCCAAGATTGTAGCCTAGATTAGTGTGATTAGTTTCTTTCAAATTAGCTTCATGAACAGGCTATATATAGCCCTCCTATGTTGTATCTTTGTAATATAAGAATATCAATTTTTTCTTCTACACAACATGGTATCAAAGCAGAGATTCTAGGGCCATAGAATTTCTGAAAAATGGAAACATCTCTTACTGGGGTGGAAAAACACGAAGGGGAGAATTCAATTCTCGCAGATCTTACGACAAGAATGACACAGGTACTACACCACAACCAAACTCAGAACCAGATCACAAGTCATGAACTCACTTTGCTTGACATAGGGTGAGCATTATTCTATTATTAAGGCAATCAACAAGAAATTCGGTTATAACCGAAATCCGAAAACATCCTGTTTTAGCTATCCGAACAAATAACCGAAATTTGTAATAACCGAATTTAAACAAACTGCATATTCCATAAACAGTGATAGTCAGAAGAAGTGCTTTAAGGTATAGGAAAAGTAACCATTTACTGCCATACTACAAAAATACAATGGACATCAACAAAACTAACCAGTAATAAGGTAAGAGCCAGTTTTCTCATTTATGGCATCCAATTACCCAAAATCATTCTCTCTCTCCACCGTCAGAACTTCCCAAATTCCTTCCTCAACACTCTCCTCCCCGTTCTCTCTCCACCCCCTCAAGCTCCAAAGTCCATACCCACTCAACTAAACTCATAATCAGAATCTCCTCCACCGCCACCTCTAAAATCCCTGCCACCATCTCAGTCGGCAACAAACTCCCAAAATCCACCTTCTCCTACTTCGATTCCAGACCACCATCGTCTCCGATCTCACCAAATTTGAGAGAAGATCTGAGATCTGAGACCACCACCGTCTCCGACCTCACCAAATTTGAGAGAAGATCTGAGATCTGAGACCACCACCGTCTCTGACCACCACCTCCTAATCGACCACCACCGTCTCCAGACCACCACCGTCTCCGACCACCACCTCCTAATCGAGATCTAAGAGTTCGAACGACGAGATGAGATCTGAGAGAAATCGAAATTTGAGATCTGAGAGAAATTGAGATTTGAGAAAGGATCTGAGAGTTCGAACTAGCGTGCTTTGTTGATTGTTTAGACTGAGAGTAGGAAGGTCTGAGAGTTCGAACGAGTAGAAAGGATATGAGAGTTCGAACTAGCGTGCTTCGGTTATATAAATATTTCACCTTTACAAAGTGTTGTTCGGTTATTCGGTTAAACCGAATAACCCAAAACTAATACCCGGACAAACTAACCGAAAACCTTACAAAAATTCGGATATAATCGAAATAGTAAAAATAACCGAATTGTCAAAATATTTCGGTTAAATTATTTCGGTTGTGTTCAGTTTTTCGGTTATACCCGTTTTTTGCTCAGTCCTAGCTGAACAGATTGGAATCAAGTTAGATGGTACCAATTATGCACTATGGTCCCAAATTATCGAGATGTATATCTCAGGCAAAGATAAGTTGGGATACATAAATGGAGACCTTCCACAACCTCTGCAAACAGATACTGCATTCAGAAAATGGAGAACTAAAAACGCAGTGGTGAAGGGATGGCTAATCAATTCTATGGATCCAAAGTTAGTCAAGAATTTTATCGATTCCCAACCTGACTAAAGTTTGTTTGGGATAATATTGTTATTAGATACTTTGATGGTACTGATACATCACAAGTATATGATCTCAAAAGAAGAATAACCAGACTTAAACAAAGAGGAGGATCTATCGAGACATACTACAACAATCTGCAAGGCTTGTGGAGAGAAATTTTAAATCGTCGACCAAATTCTATGGTATGTGATATTGATATACAAAAATATAACTCTATTTTGCGGGAGGAACGAGTGTATACCTTCTTAGACGGACTTGATGATCGGCTTGACAAAATCCGAGCAGATGTGCTCTAGATGAAACCATTCCCAACAGTGGAACAGGCCTATGCACAAGTCCGAAGAGAGGATTTGAGGCAATCCATAATGATGACGAATGAAGATACCATATCTGGTGGTGTTATGCTTTCAAGAGGAGGGAAGAAACCTCAACACCAATTATTTTTTCAAACACCATCAAATGGAAAGCCTAACACAACTACAAAATCAAGGCCGGAGGAGGCTGCACACATTGTGGGAATACAAAACATACCCACGAAACATGCTTCAAACTACATGGTTATCCAGATTGGTGGCTTGAACTCAAGGCAAAGAAAAAACGTGAAGCAAGTGGAGGAGACAATCCTGGTCGTGCAACTCTTATGAGCGTAGAGTCTCAACTATCTCTTGTACCACAACAAGAATCTTCTATTTCCACTAGTGAACAGATTGCTCAGTATGACTCAGGTAACCAAGGTTATGTTTTTTCTTGCTCAAAAATAGGGAACCATGATGGCTTGATCATTGACTCTAGGGCAACAGACCACATGACCTTTGACCTTTGTGACTTCTCTGAAGCCACCCAACCGAAACGAATATGCATTGCCAATGCTAATGGAGTAACATATCCAGTAACAGGGGCTGGAACAGTGACTCTTTCTCCCTTTTTTTTGTTACCAAATACCTTACTAGTTCCATCACTTTCTAATAAATTGTTATCTATTGGACAAGTGACTGAGGAATTGAATTGTTGTGCTCTAATGTATCCTAACTCTTGTTTGTTTCAGGATATTCTCACCAAGGAGATTATTGGTTGTGGTACTAAAAGGGAAGGGCTATATTACATGGATAATTTCAATTATGGTAGAGCAAATAATATACATTCCGCTGAAGTTAAGGAAAGGCAAATTTGGTTATGGCATAATCGGTTGGGGCATCCTTCATTTCGATATTTGAGACGTTTATTCCCAGATTTATTTACGAAGGTTAATGAGTCAGATTTTAAGTGTGAAGTTTGTATTTAAGCTAAGAGTCATCGTGTACCTTATCCAATCAGTTTGATTAAATTTTATAATCCTTTTTTAATTGTTCATTCTGACGTTTGGGGCCCTGCTCCTATTACTATTTCTTCTGGCGTTCGTTGGTTTGTAACCTTTGTTGATGATTGTACACGAATGACTTGGCTGTATGTGATGAAGAATAAACATGAAGTGTTTGAAATATTTCGCTCATTTCATAATATGATTCAACACAATTTTCGCTAAACTTGATTCTTCGATCCGATAATGGCGGAGAATATGATAATACACCATTTCACAAATACTTTCAGGAACATGGTTTGCATCATGAGGCATCTTGTTCTCAAACACCGCAACAGAACGGTGTTGCAGAGCGCAAGAATAGACACATCTTGGAAATCACTCGAGCTCTCTTGACTACTGCTTATGTCCCTAAACGTTTTTGGACAGATGCAACAATAACTGTTGTATACTTAATGAATCGATTGCCATCACGAGTTCTGAATTACAAAACCCCTCTTCAAGTTCTTGCGCAACATGTGACGCTACCATCAGTTCCAATGCTTCCTCCAAGAAAATTTGGTTGTGTTACATATGTTCATATACACAAGACTTAACGGACAAAGCTTGATTCATGTGCTGTCCGTTGTGTTTTTCTTGGCTATGCAGCTCACAAGAAAGGATACCGATGTTACAATCCCGTTACAAGGCGACTCTATACCACCATGGATGTCACCTTTCTTGAATCAGAGAATTTCTTCACTTCTCAATCTTCCCGCTCCATTCTTCAGGGGGAGATGATGAGTGAAGAGCAGAATTGGGAAAATTGGCCAGGCTTCGACGAAACTTCAAATGATGTAGGGGAGGTTCAGCCAAGAGAACCAATGGCAATATTGATAGATCAAAGAGGAGAAATTGAAAATGCTGAACATGTAGAAGCAGAGATCGACCAACAACCTGCAAGAGTGGATCAAAATGAAGATACTACAGAAATTGAAAGTGAACAGCCCTTCCATGACCTGACAGTACCACAATCATAGACCAATCTCCTGAGAATATTCCTGAGGTACAAGTTCTAAACTCTCCTCACAATATTCCTCTTTTATTTATAAACTACCTTTCGTGCAAAATCATGGCAACCATGCCGAATGCTATTCACCCGATCATGGAACGAGCAAGTCAAAGTACCCAATTGCCAACCATATCTCAACTCAAAAATTGTCCGAACCTCTCAAGGCATTGGTTCATAAATTATCTGCAGATGATGTTTCTAATACAATGAGTGAAGCCATGAATTGTCCCAAGTGGATTCAAGCGATAGAAGAAGAGATGAAAGCATTACAGAAAAATGATACTTGGATACTTGTGTCATTGCCCGAGGGAAAGAAAAATGTGGGATGTCGATGGGTGTTCTCTGTCAAACACAAAGCAGATGGATCAGTTGAAAGATATAAAGCAAGGCTCGTTGTGAAGGGATATACTCAGACATATGGGATAGATTATTAAGAAACTTTCTCACCTGTAGAAAAATTAAATACTGTGAGAGTACTAATCTCTCTTGCTGCAAACTTCGACTAGCCTTTGTGTGACGCCCCCAAAATAGGTCCATTCCACCCAACCCATTCTGAGTCGCCAAATACATGGTACAAAAACAAATACAACTTGATGTCTGACAACACATATATCGTGAGTTTAAATACAACTATTGTCTAATAGATGATATAAAACTCAAAAGGGGTCCTCATTACAATTATTGATACGCTATTTCACAGAATAGTGAGGACTACTAATGCAACCATCTGGACCGTCAATCCATTCCCCGACTAGTCCCAGCTATATTCTCATTTCTTGAAGAGAACAGTTAAAGAATGGGTGAGCTCAACTAGCCTAGTAAGAAATATTATGACTAAGATAATATACAACAAATTATCATTAGTCTTCAACAGTATAACAACCGATAGGATATAATAGACAACAAGTTTTAAATCAACAACTGCAGCGGAATAAACAATCCATTAGAAGAGTCAAGTAAATTATAAAATCTACTATCTTCTATGATTTAAAAAGTTTTTCATAATCTTTATCGCTGAGACTCAGCTAAAAAAATAATCCACATCATTAAATCATCCCTGCACTACAGGCCAAGGATATTCTTTAGTATCACGACCATGAATTATCCATGCACTACGGGCCAAGGATATTCGTGTATTCATCAACGGTCCTGATCATGCCATACAACAATTCATCTTTGTACTACGGCTAAAGAGAATCCATAGTCATAATCATACCAAAAACTGTCCATCAATGCACTACGGGCCAATGAGGACTTTTATCACATCATTTGTAACATTACGGTCATGATTATACCGAATAATCCCTGGTCATAATCATACCAAGTCCATCTATACACTACAAACCACGATGACTTTCAACAATTAGTCATGTTCATCTCAACACTGCTCATCTTTGCACTACGGGCCAAAGATATTCATCGTAATCATTCATCTTTGCACTACAAAAGCCAAAGATATTCATCTGCTAATCATTCATCTAGGACTCGAGGATGATGAAAAACATTTTAGAAACGAATCCAAAGAAGATAAAAGATCAAATATTAAGGATTCGTATTACAGTTTATCCAAGTTCAATAATACTCCGAAATAACCAATTTTGAAGCAGAATTCAAACATAATAATCAAAACATGGATACAATTAAAGATAGTAACCATAATAGACAACTTAGACAAAAAGAAGAAAATTTCATTTTTCGGTGAATAGTGTCGTATTCGTGAATAGTGTCGTATACGTGAATAGTAACTCCGACACCAAAAGATAGAAATTCCACAAGAAAAATCATCATGTTTCGTGAATAGTACTCGTGAATAGTAACTCATAAATAGTAACCCTGACATGAAAAGTTCCAAATTTGATAAAAATTTCAGATCAATATTTCAGCATAATGATATTGAAAGAAAATATCATTTGCGAAGAAAAAAACACCCCTTACGAATATTAAACGAAAATAATATTCCTTTCGAATATTGAACGAATATAATATTCCTTACGAATATTAAATGAAAATAATATTTCTTGCGAATATTGAACGAAATAATATTTATACGAATACGAAAAATAATATCTCTTCAGAATATGAAATAAATAATACCCCTTACCTCAAAAAGACAAGCATTCTTACATGGAATAATTTGGATATAGTCTTTGAAGGAACTTGCATCGATATAGCAACACTCAAAGTATCAAAATACTCACAAGAATACGCTCGATAATATATAGAGAGAAAGAGAGAAAGCTTATATTTCTGGTGTGATTTTCAATTCTAACTTAGCCCTCCATTTATAGGAAAATGGCAGCACGCCGAAGCAGAATTGACCTGTAACATGATGGCTTTACCTGCTACTATTCCACCCACCAAAAATCAGCCACCATCCCCAACAACCAAAAGTGGGGCCACCCATTTCTAGAATTTTCCACCAAAATCATTTATAAACCTAATTTCTGAATCAGTCACCTCTTAAAATTCATAACAAATCATTCATTTATTTTTAACGGTTCAAAATTTGTGGACATATACTCAACTTATATATGTATAACATATCCAAAAATTACAACGATCCAACGGTCGGATTAAAAATTATAACTCCCGTAATATATCTCAAAAAAACACTGGTTTGATTTTTAATACCTCCAATCCGATAAAATACTGATAAAACATCTCAGCATTAATTCCTTCATTAATAACCACATAAATAAATCCATCATTTATATCCACATAAAATAAATTTTTCCTTATCATATGAATCAATAATTAATTATTCATAAATAATATTACAGAATCACATTTATGACAACCAGCCGCTCCCTGTGAAAGGGGGCTTTCAGATAAGGATTTCTCCTCTTCGGTGGCGAATTAGGTGACCAAACCTCTCCTTGACAGAACTTTCTAGACATTGTCAATAATGCTATCTAATAATATTATTCAAATAATATGAATTATTGATCTGATAAAGGAGATATTGTGCAGTGACAATTATTGAACAACAATAATATAAATATCAATCAAACAATTATTGAATCAATAAAATAAAATATTGAATAAAGAATTCATCGTGACAATTATTGAGTAGTGCCTTCTTTACGTAATGATCAATAATTCAACAATCTTGCAATACTGCATGCTTACTACGCAACCACGCCAGACATCAGTATTTTAACCAATTAGTATTCCAACGTTGTTAATCTGGTAATAACTACGCCGTTATTTATAACAACCCAAACTTGTCATTTTCTTCATCCGATAGTTATCCGTTATATGGGGCCCAATAAATGGTCATACTGTCGCATTTAATATTCCCCGAAGCGAAAGAATATTCCACGACCAAACGAATATTCCCCGACAACAATGAATATTATATAACAACTTGCATACTTTGCAAAATTTATAAATACTACCCACAACTAGAACATTATCTTAAATCCACACTATAATATTCAAAAAAATTATTTCGAGAAAATTAAATATTTATTCATAAAATTCGGGGTCTCACACGTTGCCCCAATTTGACGTCAAAAATGCCTTTCTCCATGGGGATCTTGAAGAGGAGGTGTAAATGAACATTCCACTTGGTTTTGTTTCTTCGACACAAGGGAAGGTGGTTTGCAAGTTACAAAAGGCATTATACGGATTGAAACAGTCTCCTAGAGCATGGTGTGGACGATTTAACCTTGCCATGAGAAAACACGGTTTCAAACAAAGTAATTTAGATCATACTCTCTTTTTGAAGCACCAAGGAGGGAAGGTAACAGCTCTAATAATCTATGTTGATGATATGATAATTACAGGAAATGACGAGGAGGAAATCTCTAAATTACAAGAGCATTTAGCAACTGAATTTGAGAAGAAAAATCTTGGAGGGTTGAAATATTTTTTGGGAATTGAAGTAGCCCGATAAAATCGAGGCATATTTCTATCCCAAAAAGAAGTGCGTCTTAACTTGTTGTGCAAATGTGAATGCTTGATTGTAGACCTGTTGATACACCAGTTGTTTAAAACCATGGCTTGGGAGAATTTCCTAATCAGACCCCTACCAATAAAGAAAGGTATCAACGCCTTGTGGGAAAGCTAATATATTTATCTCACACACGACCTGATATTTCTTATGCGGTGAACTTGGTGAGTCAATTCATGCATTGTCCTAGCAAAGACCATATGAATGCAGTGGTTCGTATTTTACGGTACTTGAAGTCTTCTCCAGGAAGAGGACTGATGTTCACGAAAAATAACATCTGCGCATTGACAGCTATATGGATGCAGACTGGGCAGGGAACATTACTAATAGAAAATCTACATCGGGTTACTTCACATTTGTGGGAGGCAATCTGGTCACCTGGAGGAGTAAAAAACAGAAGGTAGTTGCTTTATCTAGTGCAGAGGTCGAGTTTAGAGGCATGGCTAAAGGATTGTGTGAGCTAATTTGGTTAAAAAGATTATTGGAAGAAATTGGGTGTTCATCTCAAGATACAATGAACTTATTTTGTTATAATAAGGCAACCATAGCAATCGCGCACAACCCAATTCAACATGACCGCACCAAACATGTTGAAGTGGATCGTTATTTCATCAAGCAGAAGCTCGAAGACAAGGTCATTAAGTTTCCTTTCGTGAAGTCAGAAGATCAGTTAGCAGATATTCTTACAAAGGCTGTCTCTAGCAAAATATTTCACAACTCACTTGACAAGTTGGGCATTGATGATATCTATGCACCAACTTGAGGGGGAGTATTGATGTGAGTTGTTGAAGGAGCAATTATAGGAATAAAATATTCTAGTTACCAATTTAGTTTTATTTGATTGTAAATCATCCAAGATTGTAGCCTAGATTAGTGTGATTAGTTTCTTTCAAATTAGCTTCATGAACAGGCTATATATAGCCCTCCTATGTTGTATCTTTGTAATATAAGAATATCAATTTTTTCTTCTACACAACATCAGTCTCTTTCTCTCTCCATCTACACCTCCTACAGTCCTACCTAACCCACCCAATAGAACTTGCAAACAGAGGAGAGTAA
Organism: Panax ginseng; assembly: GCA_020205605.1. Taxonomy (NCBI): domain Eukaryota; kingdom Viridiplantae; phylum Streptophyta; class Magnoliopsida; order Apiales; family Araliaceae; genus Panax; species Panax ginseng. Next base: position 19,614,607 of record CM035138.1, read on the forward strand.
AAAATAAAGAAAAGTCCCAAAAAATGGCTTCAGTTTCAATGGCTATGCCATTAACATCTGCTAGCCAAAAGGATCTTCAATCGCCAATTTCTACTGCATTGCCATTAAAGCAAACAAAGAAGGCGCTATTTGTGAACTTAAAATCATCAAGAGTCGCTGCTTCAAGTCCAAGCCTCTTTGAAGGAAAAGGCAATCACAGGCTAACAATAAATGTGCATTGGCAACTTCAATGGTGATGCCGGATGCGGACGCAGCAGCCTTCGCCCGCCTTCTCCCCATCTCTCAATAACTTCTTGCTTCAAATTCTTGCAGTGACAGTGCTAGTGTGTTTGTTGCCATTATTTGGGTTGTTGTTGGTTTCTCCAATTTTGATCCCGTCAATGAGTTAAATTAATAGTTTTGTCAAGTTTCTTCTTCATTATACTTCATTTGCCTCATGTTGTATTAGCTTCTATTGGAAACTGGTCGGTATCAAGTTTATTTTGAGGTAAGTTGATCAGTTGACCAATAAAATACTGACACGTAGTTGAGGTTGTATGTGTCTCAGTATTTTATTGGTCAATTGACCAACTTATCAAAAAAATAAGGGTTAAGTTCAGATGACCACCTGGGGTTTGGGCGGTTTCCCACTTAACCACATGTAGTCAGTAAACCTACATTTAAACTCTCGCCCTTTTGAGTTGAAGTGAAAAAGTCACCTTTTCCATCCAAATTAACTATGCGTGTATGTCAGACGCCTAAAACGCGTGAGAAGGGGCTGTATCGGTCAAAAACAACTATTAAATGTCTTAAATACCCCATTCTTCTTCCTATTTGTTGGCTTGTAAGAGCAGATCGAATCATTTTGTTCTTCCCATTTCAGCTATTTGAGCTCCATCGCAGACGAAATTGAAAGCTACTTCTTAAGCTCCAAAAATCGTAGCACATAGTGAGAGAAGAAAAAGGAATCCGGCTGGTAAAGGAGAAAGAATTGAGTAACAACCATTTTCAATTTCTGAAGGTAAGTTTTCCAATACCCTTCCATTCCTTTTTCATTCCATCCTTGTTAAGAAAAGGACTTTCATAAATTTGAATGGCTCGATCTCGAACTTAAAGGATTTGTTTGTCCTTTTAGTTCTTTATATTCTTTGCTTTTAAATTTAGTTCAACGGTATCTTTATTGTTATGTATGAAAATTAGGCACAAGGAGATTGGTATGGCTGTGGAGTAATAAGGATGTTGTTATGGGTTGTTATTGTAAACAATGGCTATGAAATTTGTAACCTAAAACTATGCCTATTAACTGTTTGATAAAAGTTCTAAAAGAACTATTTTGACTGAAAACTATATATTAGACCAAAGTAAAGCTTGGGCTTAACTTGTTTATCTTATGTGTTGTTAATTAGACCAAAGTAATTATTATAACATTTATTAGATTATAGCAAAAAACAAATTAACCATGGAAATAATATGTATACATTTATGCTCTACTCTTTGATATTACTCTTCGTGTTGTTTATGTGAATCAGGAGTCATGTCTTCATCAAGCAATGATGTAGGAAGGATGAATGGTGAGTTGCGCTACATACCTAAGCGATGTAAATGTGGGAAAAAAACAAGTGTCAGAATTGTTGACTCGAACAAACCATCGAAGGGGAGATTATATTTTGTATGCGATGAGTGTGAGTTTTGGGCATGGTGCTTGCCTTCTACAACAAACTCAAGTGGAATAGTCGGTGGCCCCAATGAAGACAATGACAGAATGGGGACATTGGTGAGCGGAACAAAATTCAAGTGTTAAAGTGAAATTTGAATAAGATACCAAGTAGGATGATAGTTGTTGAAAGTAATGTGAAGATGATAATTGTTGTTGGACTTGTGTTGTATTCCATGTCAGTTATGATGTATTTTATTAGTAACAAATGAATGTATAAACTAATGGTAGTTTATGAGACCTACCAACTATGATGTAATGTTTAATGCTCAATGTCTAATGGTAATGTTTAATATTCAATGTCTAATGGTAATGTTTAATGTTCAATGTGTAATGGTGATGTTTAATTTCAATGTTTAATGGAATGTATAAAGCACAACGATGTATAAAGCGTATATAAGGTGTGAAATATTGCAAAGCTGATTCAAACAGTTAATTGACAAAAAATTATGCCCAAAAACTACCCATTCAAACATTAAAGAGTTACATTCCAAGTCTGTTACACAATCACACTTGTCAAAAACAGTTAACTGACAAAAATTATACATTCAAACATTAAAGCCTTAATCCCCCCAATCCTCCTTTTTTTGGTGATTTGCCTATCTTGCTTTTTATGGCTCCCATCTTTATGTTCTTCCTCGTAGGCTGTGAGCTTGAAATAGGCTGATTACTCCACATAGTAGACAAAGTTGGTGTGGGATTAGGTTGAGAGCTTGATTTGGGTTGATTAGGTATTTCTGAAGTAGTTGTAGCATTAGCAGTCCCTTGACTTGACTGCACTTTAGTCTGCAGATTTTGTGGCATGGGATTTAGTCCAATACAAATAAGTTTTCAAAAATAGTTTACAGTTTACAACTATTAAAATGTACCTTAACAGGATGTCTAGTAGGAATGTCTGACTGTGTTGACTGTGTAGTTGACTCCCTGTTATTTGTCTGAAAATCAAAACATGTTAAACTGTTATAAATAAGAGTTAAAAATAAGAGTTAAAAATACAATTGGAATGTATGAAAAACATAGAGAATATACCTTGTTCATTCTTGATTTAGGATGAAAAGGCAATGTACATGCCCTACTGTTATGCCCTAGTGTTAAACACCTTGCACATGTGACAGTGCCACCTTTTTTTCCTGCTTTATGTTGGTTTTTTGGTTCATCTGCAACCTTTCTTCTGAGTTTCCTTGGTCTGCCAGTGGGCTTATGATAGAGTGAAGGCTGAATCTTAGCAAAATTGGAGTGAACCCATTCATGGTGACTTGACACAAGCTTTATGATAAAGTTGTATGTGTTCAAGTATACATCCTTGCTATAGCACAGATGGCAATAAGCCTCTGGCTGCTCCCTATTTACCCATATTGCAGACACAGCATGTTTGCATGGAATCCCACTTAGCTGTCACATTTTATAACCACAAGTCCAATCATTCAAATTCATACCCATGTTATGTTATCAACTTCTACTTCAAATTCTTCAGGCCCAGACTTCAAAGCGGTGCATACCCTACAACCTTTCTTAATCATTTCCAATTTTTTCTGAATTCTGGGCCCAAGTGCCCCTACATACTTGTCCATGCCTTCCCTTTTTACCTGAAACCTAACCATTAATTTCTTTCTTATCCACTCTAGCATGTTTATTATACCTTTATCCCTTTCCTCCAGGATGAAATTATTCCATGACTCATTCATGTTGTTCACTACTACATCACACTTACAGTAGTGGGAAAAATGAGACCTGGCCCAAAATTTTATTGTGACCATTAACCACTTAGCTATTTCTTCGCATCGACTTTGTGCACCTCCTTCATGGCTGCTTCAAATGAGAACATGTCACCACAACTAGCTGCATTCCAGAAAAAATCCCTAAGCAGCTTCCCCCTAAACTTAATTTTAAAGTTGTTGTACAAATGCTTTAAACAAAATCTGTGTTCATTGTTGGGTAACATTGTATTAAACACCTCTACTAGCCCTTTCTGTCTATCAGAAATGAAAACATAACTTCTTGTTTCATTTTCACCTATGTCATCTATAAGCTGAGTAAGAAACCACTGCCAACTTTCTTTACATTCAATTTCAACAACAACAACTGCAATGGGAAATATGTTGTCATTAGCATCTCTTCCTATATCACTCAGTAGCTGCCCTCCAAAAACCCCCTTTAAAAAACACCCATCTAGTCCTATAATAGGTCTACACCCAACTAGGAACCCATGTTTGGAAGCAGCAAGCCTCATATAAAGCCTTTCAAAAACAGGTAATGAACCAGGCCTTTCATCTAGACCCTCACTACAAAATTTGAAGACTGTTCCAGGGTTAAACTGTTTGACTGTCTCCACATAATCTGTGACGCCCCCAAAATAGGTATACATGACCCATTCTGAGTCGCCAAATACATGGTACAGAAACAACTACAACTACATTAATACAATTATCGTAGAAAATACGGCAACATATAAACTGTGAGTTTAAATACAAATATTATCTTCTAGACAATATCCACACTCAAATAAGTCCTCATTACAATTATTGATACACTATTTTACAAAATAGTGAGGACTACTAAAACAACTATCTTGAACCATTACTCCACACCCCGACTAGTTCCCGCTATATTCTCGCCTCTGAGAAAAAAAATGGAACAAAATGGAAAAGGGTGAGCTCAACTAGCCAGAGAAAAAATATTATGACTAAGATAATGTACAACAAATTATCCTTAGTCTTCAACAGGAAAAATCGATAGAATACAATAGACAACAAGTTTTAGATCAACAACTGCAGCGGAAACAACAATTCATTAGAAGAGTTAAGTAGAGAATGCAATCTACTATCTTCTATATATGAATTTAAAAGTCCATCATCGATATTTTATCCTCAGTAACATCAATCAATATACATCTTGAATCAAATAGTCATCTTTTTACTATACAGCCAAAGATATTCATCACCGGGTCATGTTCATCTCAACACCTATTCATCTTTGCACTACGGGCCAAAGATATTCGTCAGTTGGTCATGTTCATTTAAACACCTGTTCATCTTTGCACTACGGGCCAAAGATATTCATTATAAAATCATTCATCTTTGCACTACGGGCCAAAGATATTCATCATAAAATCATTCATCTTTGCACTACGGACCAAAGATATTCAGTTATATCATCATTTTGGACTGAGGATGATGAAAAATATTTTAAAGAAAACAAATCCAGTGAAACAAAAGAACAAATATTAAGGATTCGTACTTTAAACAATCCAAGTTCAAAAATACTTCATAAATAACCAGAGTGGAGTAAAATTCAAGAATGAAGACCAAAACATAGATCCAATCAAAGATAGGAATCATAACAGACAATTTTGGACATAGAAAAGAAATTTTAATTTTTCGTGAATAATGTAAATTCGTGAATGAATAGTCGACACGTGAATAAAGAATCGACACTAAAAGATAGAAATTTCACAAAAAATATCATCATGCTTCGTGAATAGTACTCATGAATAGTAACTCGTGAATAAGTAACTCATGAATAGTAACTCCATACGAAAAAGTTCTAAATTTGATAAAATTTCCAACCCATATTTCGGCGTAATGATATTGAAGAAATAATATCATTTTGGATAAAATAGCATCCCTTACCTCAGAAAGAATAGTACTTCTGACTGAAATACTGGATATAGTGCTGAAAGAACTTGCACCATATAAAGATACTCAAAGTACTAAAATACTCACAAAATAAACTCGATATTATAGAGAGAGAAGAGAGAGAAATCTTTAGTTTACGTGTGATTTTCAATTCTAACCTAAGCACCCTATTTATAGGAAATTGCTTAAAACACCAAAGCAAAAAATTCAATATAATAATATTATATATAAACAAAATTCATACGCCCACATCTTGAATCTGAATTCAGCCACCATGCACATGTTAAAGATGCCCACAACATATAAAAAACGTTTTTATTAATAAAAATAAATAAAACTTCCAAAAATCAATTATTTCGGAACTTCAGAACTTCAATAATTCATAATAAATAGCCATTTTATCAGAAAATTCGAATCTCGCGAATTTATTGAAAATTCAATTCACTACAACTTTGCAGAAGAAAGTTTTTCTAAATTCCAAATATAAATTGACCTAAATCCATATACGGGCGATTTTACAGGCTATAATCAAATTTCAGTCAAGAAATAGGGTCCACCGACACACAAAACATGTGTTAATCATTTAATGCAACAAAAATACTCTTCCTCCTCATATACTCATATATCCCACATTCATTGTAAAAATATCATCATTATTATATTATAATAATATAATAAAATATTATTTTATCAGAAAAGATAAAATATCAATTTTTTTAACAATTATCACTTTAAAAATTTTCTCCATCTATATCCACATAAAATCAATATTTTCCTCATCATATAAATCAATAATTAATTATACACAAATAATATTACAGAATCACAAGATCTGGCAACCAGTAGTTCCGAGAAAGAGGGGCTTTCAATAAGAATTTCTCTCCTTCTTGGGCGCATTAGGTGACCAAACCTCTCCTTAGACGCGAGAACTTTCTAGACATTGCCAATAATATTTTCTAATAATATTATTCAGATAATATGAATTATTGATTCGATAATGAAAAATATTGTATAGTGACAATTATTGAAACAACAGTAATATAAAATATCAACACAGCAATTATTGAATCAATAAAATAAAATATTGAGCAGTAGAATTCTTTAAACAATTATTAGTAGTGACTTTCTTACGTAAGAATCAATAATTGGTGCAATCTTTGTGTCTTCTTTGCAACAACGCCAGACATTCTTGTGTTTTAATCACGAATATTCCAACAAAGATAATCTTGAATAACAAGCTACTTGTAGTTATTTGTAAACAACTTATACTTGTCGTTTTCTTCATCCAATCACTTTCCGTTATGGGGGGCCCATACAAAATTGCGTCCGTCGTCTTAATATTCCCGACGATAAGAAATATTCCACAACCAAACGAATATTCCCCAACAACAATGAATATTTTATAACCACTTGCTTATTTAAAATATTTGTGCATTTTACCCACAACTAACCACATTAATCAAATCAACCCTTACAATTTCAAATAATAAATAGAGGAATTAAATTTCATTTATTAATAATTTGGGGTCTTACATAATCCATCAGCTTATTACACTACTCTCCTACATCACCTTGCATATGTATTAAAGCCTTTCTTTTTGCTCTATATAGGGATGATTTACTTAGAGTAGAATTACATTCTTTTTGTGCCTTCTTTTTCCATGCCTGCAAATCCCACTTAGGATTATCTCTCAAGTCAAACATATATTTTTTGGCCAGTATTTCTTGTCAACAAGATGATTCTTATCCCGTCCCAAAGACATGTATGGTCCCCCCAAGATTTTATCTTCAAAGTTTGTTCACTTTGCTTGGTGATGCATGAATCCTCCATTTACGATTTCAACTTTACACTTAGCAGTTATTCTTTTTCTGTTGTTTTGAATATACTTTATGTCAAACCCCCCTTTAATAGAAAATTCAACTAATGCTTGTCTAAAAATTTCATGATTTGCAAATTCCATTCCAATCTCAAATTCTATCTTACCCATATCAGCTGCCTCATTAAACTCCATACATCCATCCCCTTCTAAATTGTCCTCATCATCTAACATAACAAACTTCCTCCTTAATGCATCTTTCCCTTCTCCATCATCATCATCACTCCACCAATCCTCTACAAATACAACATTCATGTTCACCTTTGGTTCATCTATTTTTTTGTGCCTTCTTCGATTATATCATCATCCCCAGGCCCCTCTAGATCCTCATCCATCCATGGTGGATGCTCTTCCCCATTATCATTATCATCTTGTTTTTTACTGTTTTCCTTTGTATGTTTTGTTTATTTTTTAGGCTTTCAAGTTTGTTTACATTTTCCCTTGTCTGTTTCTTTCTGCTGCCCTTTATCTGTTTCTTTTTGCTTCCTTTTATCAGTAGTACAACTTTGGTTAATGTTATCAGTTGGTTCACTTTGAAGTCTAAAGTCTTTTTCATTTTCACTTTGGTTCATGTTATCAGTTGTCAAACCACAAATTTGCCTAACAGATTGGTTAATGTTATCATTTTCACCTATGTCTGGCCTAACAACTTGTATGGGACCCCCCATTTCTTGTCCATATATATGCACCTCCTCACTCTCTGTATTAAGTAAGAAATCAACCATATCAATGACATCTTTGTCATTTTGCATCAATAATGCCCCACCCTCCCAAATTTCATATCCAGGTACAAGATAATAAATATTAAAATTTGAAACTAGGCATAAAGTAGAGTAGTATTCATGTATACTAAGCAAAGAAAGGTAATCCAACCCAACAGTCTCTACTATTTCTTCACTACCACCAACATACTTATGTACTGGATCTTTAACAAACTTCCCACCATAATGAAAAACAATTCTGACAGACATTCTGCATTAAAGAAATGAAGGAGAAATGTTTGAAAAATATACAATACTTTATAACAAGTATCACAAAAAGGGGACCAATGTCAGTGGCAAACACAGGGCAGACACATGGGGACAATAATAGTAATAAAGAAAGGGGGACCATAGTAGTGAGCATACTTTATCCAGCACCAAATATACTAACTAATTCATCCAAAAAACATGCATGCATATACAACAAATAACTCACAATTAAAAACAAAGTACATATCATATCTATCAGACAAGGAGAAAATTACCTAAATCGGCACCAAATTAAGTATCACAGACCAAGCGAAGGTGGGAACCCAGTAAATCACGAAGATCCACCATGAACACACTAAACCCACACCCTATTTCTCTCGCATCTCTAGCCCTAGATATCACCATGATCGCTCTTTCTCTAGCCCTAGAAATCGATCTGAAATGAAATGAAAGAATACCCACTTCGCATCTGTCGTTTTCAAATATATATATGAAGGGTAATTAAGTCTTTAGCCAAATAAAGTAATAGAGTTAAGACGGAAAACACTTTTTTACTTCACCTCAAAAGGTTGAGAGTTTAAATGTAGGTTTACTGACTACAGGTGGTTGAGTGAAAAACCGCTTAAACCACAAGTGGTCATCTGAACTTAACCCAAAAAATAACTTCATGCTAACTGGATCCCTTTTATTGTTTTATGTTATGTCAGGTGTATTCACGAGCATACAGTAAATCCCACACAGTAAAATAATGTTTCTCAAATTATATATTCTTGAACATTGATTTGAAGCTCTTGAAAAAAATGGAAACTACTTTTTGTTCCAATTTTGCTCGATACATATTTGTTTGTTAACTCAATTTTAACTTTTTGAAATTAGTTTAAAATATTTCAAAAGAAGAAAGAAAGATAATATACACACTTTTTAAAAAATAAATCACACAATATATAATGAAGTATGTGATTGGTACAATTAATTCTTTCATTATATTAGAAAACTAGCTGGGTCCCGTGCCTCTGGCACTGTATGGACGATGGGATTTATCTCAAACTTTGAACGATCCAGATGATTTATTGAGTGAACGAGAAATTCAAAATTAGTTATATTTTATTAGATAGATAAACAAATAATGAGAGAATAAAATAAATTAATCAGTACTGTAGCCTTCGATACAACAAAGTTCTATTTAAATTATTTCACAATAGTAGTAAAATCCACAATTTTTTCAGGAGGAAATTAATCAGAACATGGAAATCACAATTCAGTAAATTAATTATGGAAAGAATAGAAATTATATCAAATACACAATAAAAAAGTACCAAGTGTTAAAGTGAAGAAAAACCAAAAGCTACAGTATGCATTCTTAAATGTTATGTTTATCGGGTAAAAGTGAAAAAATGCTCCTCATATTTATTTCGAAATCTCACTTCCATACCTTGAACTTTTTTTTCCTAAACGTACACTTTGTCCATGCCCATAACGGACATGCCACCTAGACTAACGTGACTGACACGTGAATATATTTTGATGACAAAGCTGACACCTGAATTCAAGCCCAACAACCACATGGCTTTTGAAAAGGGTAAAAACGTAATAACAAATTTTATAATTTAAATAAAAAAATCTACAATTTCATCATCCATAGATCTAAACAAAGTTCAACCATGAAACAAAGATCTAATTATTGGAACACAACCCAAGATTTCAAAGCCAAAGCAAGATAAGATCAATTTAAACCAAAATCATGGGAAGAAAGCAACCTAAATCGGTATCATAAAAACAAAAACCCAATCGAAATATGAACAAAGAAAATCAGTAAGCAAAACATGAACCCAGATCAAGATAAAACATGGATCAACCAAAGTAAGCCATAAAACCAGAACCCAGAATCCAAAATCACCAGAACCATATGACCCATTTCCATATTAGAGCGCTTTGATCAAACCCAGATTTCGACGACTAAATTAGGAATCACCATCATAAAACTGGTGAATGGACATGGGCGGAACCAGGGGGTCTAGGGGGGTCATATGACCCCCCACCCTGGAATTTTCGAAGGTTATTTATTTTCCTTTTCCTTCCTTTTTTATGTATTTTCTTTTCTCCTTTACTTTTTTTTTATTTTTACTTTATCATCAAAGTGAGACAAAAAAAAGTGGTAACAATTCTCTCTCTAAACTAATTAAAAATAAAAGGTTAATAAAATAATTTTTATTGAATTCTATTATAGTGACCTTATAGTTCTATCCTATGATAGATTATTAAATCTGTCTTCTTCTATTTTTTTTTGTTTTTGTTGCTGGAATTCATTCTATCAAGCTAATTAATCTCATGAACCACAATATACGATTTTGAATATATAATATTATAATTCGTAATTTGTCTATAAAAGTAGCTAATCAGTTGACTAAAAATTTTAAAGTCTGATTAATAGTCTCATAGTTCGGGAAAAATTAATATATATATATATATATATATATATATATGTATTTAAAGTTGTAAGACCTCGAAATTTATGAAATAAAAGTATTCAATTTTTCTTATAATTACTATTTAGTAAATGGTTAAATTGATAAAAGTTAAAGTTAAGGGTGATATATGAAATTTTTTTCAAAATACACAAGTGGTTATAAAATATTCATTGTTGTCGGGGAATATTCGTTTGGTTGTGGAATATTCTTTACGCTTGGAATATTAAATGCGACGCCAAGCGACCATTTTATGGGCCCCATAACGTAATAACCGTTTGATGAAGAAAATGACAAAATTAAGTTTTTATAAATAATTGTTGTAATCGTTACTGATTAACACTTTTGGAATACTTCGATTGGTAAAATAAAATAATACGCGTTGTTGCTTGCGATAGCGACACGGTATTACATGTATTTTTGAATTATTAATTCTTACGTGAAAGGCACTACTCAATAATTGTTACAGTAATTATTTGTTCAATATTTTATTTTATTGATTCAATAATTGCTTTGCGTTGATATTTTATATTATTGTTGTTTCAATAATTATCAACGCATGATATTTCTCATTATCGGATAAATAATTCATATTATTTGAATAATATTATTAGATAACATTATTGGCAATGTCTAGAAAGTTACATCAAGGAGAGGTTTGGTCACCTAATTGCGGCGCCATGAGGAGAAATTCTTATTGGAAAGCCCTCTTTCTTGAGAAACGATGCAGTTTGTCATAATTGTGATTCTGTAATATTATTTGTGAATAATTAATTATTGATTTATATGATAAGGAAATATTTATTTGATGTGGATATAAATGATGGATTTATTTATGTGGTTATAAATGAAGGAATTAATGTTGAGGTATTTTATTAGTATTTTTGTCGGAATGAAGGTATTAAAAATTAAACCAATGTTTTTGAGATATATTGCGTGAGTTATAATTTTTAATCCGACCGTTGGATCGTTGTAATTTTTGGATATGTTATACATATATAAGTTGAGTATATATCCACAAATTTTGAACCGTTAAAAATGAAAGTATGATTTGTTATGAATTTTAAGAGGTGAATGGTTCAGAAATTGTTGAAGTATCCAAATTTAGCATTTTGGTGGAAAATTCTAGAATTGAGTGGGCCCCACTTGTGGTTGGTGAAGAAATATGCTGAATTTTATTTTAAATGTGGTGGGTGGGAATAGTAGCAGGTAAAGCCATCAGGTTGCAGGTCAAGTCTGCTAAAATTTTCCTATAAATAGAGGGCTAAGTTAGAATTAAAAATCACACCAGAAACATAAGCTTTCTCTCTTTCTCTCTCTAGATTATTGAATGTATTTTGTGAGTATTTAGATACTTGGTGAGTTAATATTCATCACTTTAAAGTTTTCTTGATAATGTCAGATATCCAATCGAAAGTCTTTGCTTTCTTTTGAAGCGAGGATAGTAAGGGATTTTAATGGTTATTATGTTTTTCAGTTCGTACTTCTTCTGACCTTCAGAAAATTCTGGAAAAAATTGAAATGATATGTTGATGAGTTTTATTAATTGTGTCCAAAAATGGTGATTTTTGGATGTATAGATTAAGAATTATGAATTTTATGAGAAAAAAATATTTTAAAAGTAACCACTTATAACTCCTTATGGTTAACTCCAAAATTGATGAAATTTTTATTGGGAGTACATCTATATAATATCAGTGTACTCTGTGAATTTCGAAATTTTTGGATAAAAGTACAATTTATGATAAATGTCTAAATATTCGACGGTTTTGGCCATATGAAAAATAGTAAAAGAATTTTAAAAATTCTAAGAAAAATATATGTTCAATATGGGACTATATTCTGCTAAATCCCAGAAAAGAAATATTTTTGGAACTGATTTGGTATTTTTCATGAAAATGGATTAGTTATGAATAAATGTGTTAAATATATTATGTGAAGGAAGAAAATTGGAAAATATGATTTTATGGCTTGAGAATCATATATGTGGTATATGCAGATTTTTGATGAGGGTTTTGGTTATTGGTGATGAAATCTTATAAGTTTGGCATTTTATGATGATTAAATGCATTATTTAGTAAAGTGTAAACAATTGAAATAAATTATTTATAAGTTTAAGAAATATTATTCTTTCAATATCATTATACCGAAATATTGGTATAGATTTTATTGTGGAATTTCTACCTTTTTGTGTCAGGGTTACTATTCATGAGTTACTATTCACGAGTCACTATTCACGAATTACTATTCACGGGTACTATTCACTACAAAATTGGTTTTTTTTTCTAACCAAATTATAGTTGATTGATGAATATTACTCTGGAGATTAAAACTATATATTGATTATATTGATTTCATTATCATATATAATATTTTAATAACCCTGATGTTGAAATTCTCTTTCACTGGAGTGTAAAGATGAGTAGATTATTGGTATGATCATGGTAGGGTTCTCTTGGGCCGGTGAGTGAAAAGTTGAATTGTGGTTTGGTATGATCATGACCATTGAATTTATAATTGAATATCTTTAACTTAAGTGCAAAGGTGAATTGATCAACATGGTTATAATTATTGTTTATATAAATTCTAAAATGATTATATATTTCTTTGAGATATTAATATATTTGGCTTTATGTCTGCAAATATGAATCTGTTGATGAATATATTTGGATTGTAGTGCAAATATGAACTGTTGAGGAATATCTTTGGCCTGTAGTGCAAAGATGAATTGTTGATGAATATCTTTGGCCAGTAGTGCAAAGATGAATTGTTAATGAATATCTTTGGCCCGTGAGTGCAAAAGATGACACATTGTTGAATATCTTTGGTCGATTAGTGCGAAGATGAATCAGGATGAATATCTTTGGCCGTAGTGCAAAGATGAATTTATTAGTATGATTATGAACATGAGCTGTGATTTGGTATAACCATGATATTTGATGTTTCGGTAAAGACATGTGATAAAAATTATATTAAATCACCGGTACGAAGAGAATTTAGAATCACAATTATGATTATGAGATATTCATATAATTGTGGAAAGGAACTGTTGATTGATGTTACAGGGATAAAACATTTTTGGTGGACTTTTAAACATGGAGAAAATAATAGATTGTATTGTCTATTTGACTATTCTAATGTATTGCTCGTTCCGCTGCAACTATGGTTAAAATTTTTTATCATCTACCATATGTTCTAAATCTACGATTTGTTATTGATGAAGGCTATTGATAATTTAATTATCTTTAGTCATGATATTCTTTATCTTGAAGTTAGTTGTCTTCACCCTTTTGTTCACAATTCCTTTCGTGTAATAAAAGTGTAAATTGGGTCGAAGGGGGGTAACAAGGAATAGAACGATGGTCTCTAGGCATGGAGTTCTCCCTAAACAAAGATATAACAAGTGTGTTGTATACATCTTTTTAGTAGTTATATTTGGTGAATCATATAAGGAGAGCGAGAACCCAACGTTGGAAGGGTGTTTTTGCCACTATCATACAAGATGTCTAATGACATACAACCTCGTGTCATCATAAGTTGGGGTTGTGCTCATCCACTTGCTTTGAGTATATTTCGAGCACTACCTATATAATCTTGGTGTTTGTTTGAAGTATAATTCTCAATTTGAGACGATTGGAGATAAATGATAAGTCGAAGAAGACTCACCATTGGGAAGAATATGATAGTAATCTTCTCGTTTTTCTTTGGGGGTCTATTAGGTCAACCAAGGATAATTCTATGACCATATGATATCTATCATAACCTGAAGCATGGCCTCCCATGTATGAAGGTTTCTCTTGAGCACTTCCCAAAGATTTTAGTTTCTAAAAGCAGCTTTTTGACTATACCTTTATATAAGGTGTCATTTGTGATGTCTTTGTCCACTATTGGGACATGTGTCACATTTGGTATATATTTGTATCCAAACTCACAGTATATGTGTTGTTATATTTTGCACGACAATTATTGTAATAAAGTTGTAGTTGTTTTCTGTACCATGTATTTGGCGACTCAGAATGGGTTGGATGGAATGGACCTATTTTGGGGTTGTCACATTTGGTATCAGAGCTTAGGGATATGATCTCTGGCGGAGATCGGGGAATATAACTAGGAGGGGAGAGATGAGTAAATCCTTCATTTAGTGTGTCCTACCTAAGCTTATTTGTTGGTCGATCGTAATATCGGATATTATGTGATATGTTAATTTGTTTAATTAACCCTTGTTTTTTGATGATGTTGAGAATGGGCTGTTTGAGAATGTTAACAATGGAGTGAATAAGGCCAGTGGGATACCTCTAATCACTAACCATGATAATGTGATGTCGAGACGAAGAAGAATTAGAGATATCCATGTGGTGAGTGAAGAATTGATAGTTGTACTCTTAGATAGTCACAGAGTAGCACAAATGAGAGTGAGGAAGAAGAGGAAGAAGTTTGACATGCACGAGGAGAGTTTATTAGAGGTATTATATGATCAAAATATAGAATTTCAAAATCGTATTCATGAGTTAGAAGAGTAGAAATTTGAAGAACGACGGTGATGCCGTGGAACAAAAGGATCAACAATTTAAGCTTGTGTTACCCGATATGTGATGCTTGAATGAAACATTCTTTGGCGGTATAAGATGATAAAGATGGAATCTGAGCTGAAAGAAGAAAAAATTGAACGAGTAAGAATGAGTGATGTATGGGTAAAAGCCACATGACACGTGGATATTGTGAAAAGAGATGTCCGATCTAAGAAGGCTAAAATAGATGACATGAATTTCTCTTTTTGGAAAGCAATTGGGAGAATCCAACATCGAGTTTTGAATTACCCTGTACATAGCGGTCAACCTGAATTCGATATGGATCGAAGATTGATGATTCAGATCATGAAACAGGAGTACGACGAGGCAGTTGAGGGAGGAATATGTCCTATAGAAAAATATATTCCAACGGTAGTGATAACGCCAAATGCTGCCCCAGACAAGTCAAAACCGGGTAGTTTGAGGGATGGCGGTTGTCATGACTTCCCAACAAATGAGGAACCCAAATGAAGTTATCATGGGAGATGGAGAAATCATGATGACCGGGGAGATAGAATCTGAAGTGGAAGCAAGGTATTCTCAACTTTTCGAAATACCAGGTACGTAAATTTCGGGACGAAATTTCATAAGGAGGGGAGATTGTAAGACCCCGAAATTTATGAAATAAAAGTATTCAATTTTCTTATAATTACTATTCAAGAAAATGGTTAAATTGATAAAAGTTAAAGTTAAGGGTGATATATGAAATTTTTTCAAAATACACAAAGTGGTTATAAAATATTCATTGTTGTCGGGAATATTCGTTTGGTTGTGGAATATTCTTTCCGTCGGGGAATATTCGCATTTGCGGCGGCCAAGCGACCATTTAGGGGCCCATAATGTAATAACTCATTTGGATGAAGAAAATGACAAAATTAAGTTTTTATAAATAATTCAGATAATCGTTACTGCTAACACTTTTGGAATACCCGATTGGTAAAATAAAGTAATACTGCGTTGTTGCACTAATAAGACACGGTATTACAGTATTTTTGAATTATTGATTCTTACGTGAAGGCCTTTACTCAATAATTGTTACAGATAATTCTTGCTCAATATTTTATTTTATTGATTCAATAATTCTTTGCGTTGATATTTTATATTATTGTTGTTTCAATAATTATCAACGCATGATATTTCTCATTATCGGATCAATAATTCATATTATTTGAATAATATTATTAGATAGCATTATTGGAAATGTCTAGAAAGTTCACACGAGGAGAGGTTTGGTCACCTAATTGCGCACCAAATGAAGAGAAATTCTTATTGGAAAGCCCCTCTTTCTTGGGAACTACTGGTTGTCAAAATTGTGATTACGTAATATTATTTGTGAATAATTAATTATTGATTTATATGATAAGAAAATATTTATTTGATGTGGATATAAATGATGGATTTATTTATGTGGTTATAAATGAAGGAATTAATGTTGAGGTATTTTATCGAGATTTTTGCCGGAATGAAGGTATTAAAAATTAAACCAGTGTTTTCGAGAAGCTGGCAGCGGTGAGCAACCGTTAAACGCCTCAGTCGCACCACTACCCCTTCTTTCTCCCCCCACCCCCCCTCATCGCCGTCTTCCGTCCAATAAGACGAAATACTTCTGAACGACGTCGTAGAATAGATCTGAGTAGAATGAGTTTAGAGAGAGAAGCTTTAGAAAGAGAAAATTGATATGATAAAAATGAGTTTAAAGAGAGAAAATATATTTGAATTTTTTGGGTAACAAAAATTTGTTTAGGTGTCAAAGTTTGTCAGCCACGTTAGTCTAGGTGACAGGTCCGTTAACAGCAGAGGCACAGTTGACCCAAATTTTGTAACATCAAGTGTACTTTTTGAGGAAAAAAAAGTTCAAGATGTAATTAGGATTTCAGGGTAAACATCAGGGGTATTTTTGCACCTTTAGCATATGTTTATTTGCAGGGATTATAAGTGATTATCATTATAATCTCAATACTATTAAGTTATTTTATAATCCCTAGACTAGTCCCAAATTTAAATTTAAAAATAAACAAAACACTTGAAATTAATATTTATATCTAAGTATAATCGTTGCAAACAAACATAGCCAAAGGAAAAACATGTAATAATTTTTTTTCAAGGAGGTAACTAATTTAAGACTAGGAGTGCAGAATCTGCAAATTTCCCACATGTGTTACATAGCCATATAAAAATAGTTTTTGACTTTTTCTCAATTTTGAAATGAAAAGATTAGAATTTTTTTAGTGTAAAAAATCTAAATCTACTTTATATTTGAACTTGTGGAATTTTATTTGGGAACACAAATTTATAATTGTGATTCAGTTTAAGAGTAGACAAAAATCAATTATCTTTACTCTTATCACGCACTACATTCTGTTTTATCAATTGAGTCCATCCTTCTCTTCTTTTCCATATTATTATTATTATTATTATTATTATTATTATTATTATTATCTTCATTATGATCGGTGACATTCTTATTTTTCTCAACAATCATATATTCATATTGATACAATCTAGGACAAATTTTTTGAAAATTCACATATTTTCTCTTAGTTTTTTTTCTTACTTCAAATCCAACACGTTTCACATATTTTCTATAAAAAAATTTAGCATCTTTCAACGTATCAAAAAATTGACCAACACAAGGAATGATATCATCAACTAGACTTGTTACATCATTATTATCATGCATTTTTTCTTCAGTACTTGAAATTGAATGAAATGATTCATTAACAAACAAAGTCATGGTAAAACAAATCAATCACTTCTAAAAATTAAATTACATATTATCGTATTTGACTAATGTTCGTCTACTGGTATGTTTTCTAGTTGGCTATACTCTCTCAATAGTATAAGGTGAGAAGTAAGAGAAAAAAAAAAGAGATATGGTATGCTTAATACTTGTTCTGCTCTCTCAAATTGAAATTTTTGACGAAAAAAAGATAATCATTAAGGCTAACCAGTCCTACAGTTCGCACTTTAGTTTTGTAGACGAGTAAAATATATCTTTTTAGGTCAACGTCCTACCGTCCGTACTTTAGTTCTGCGGACGGATAAAACATATATTTTTACCGTCCATAATTTAGTTCTACAAATGTGAACTAATTAACTACAAAAAAACTATATTTAAACCGATCAATTCTTCTATTTCTCTTGCATATTCTTATCTAAAATGATGAGAAACATGTATGACTAAACAAATGGAATCAAGTAATTGGGCGACAACATATATATATATATATATATATATATATGTTCATTTATGGTCATATTTCTCATCATCTCATATAAGATGAATTAAACATCACAAAAATATGCAAAAAGAAAAGAAAATTTGAAAATCTTAAATCGAGCTTTTGTAGTTCAAGATTGCAAGTGTTAAGATAAGAAAATAAATACAAAAGTGTAAATATGCAGAAGTTTAGTTTTGCGAACCGGGTGATGACAAAAAATATTCGATTTAAATCTATCATTCTTCCATTCAGTCGTTCAGCCACACGTGTTTCTTATTATCCCAAATCATATGAACCAATAAGAACAATAATATGCAAGAAGAATAATGAACATTTTGATAACTTTAAATTGAATTTTTCTAGTTCAAGATCGTCACTGTCAAATGAGATGGAGATCCAAAAACTATATTATGAAGAACACAAATAGACACACTTTATCGTTTTATAAAAGACTCATCGTCATTGCGAACAGTAATTTACCTAAAAACACTACATGTTGAAGATTAATTCGAAATATACTCAATGTCTGCAGTTTAATTTTGTGAATGAATGATATAAGTAAAATGTCATCGTATTAATAATATTAACACCTGACCGTAATTTAGTTATACAGACAAAAAAAAAAAATTTAAAAAAAAAATTCGTTCGGATAACTAAACTGCGTGTTATCCTATATTAAACTAATAAGGATAGAGTATATAATACTCATAGTTCGTGTGATTTCTCTGTTTTGATGAAATGCCTCATTAGTAGGCCCACAATCCACAAGCAATAAGTCGTTGCCTCCTTCGCTACCACATATTTTCCTACTTTCCTTGTCATTAATATTGAATTAGAGTGGCGAAGTTTATTCATATATAAAATTAATAAGAATGATAGGAGGGTCTTATTTCTTATATATCTTTTCAAAAATACAATATATATATATATATATATATATATATATATATTAATAATAATTTTTTTAGGATAATGTATAATAAATGATACCCTTTTATAATTAGCTTGATTCTGCTATATAATTGTTGAGAATTGAGCCTCCTTTCCTTAAGCTTGGTATAAAAGTGGTGCAAAAACAAGCTCAAACATTAGCTGAAGAAACAAGATGGAGAATTTAAGTTTCAAGGCCATAGCTTTCTCTTCTCTTATACTGATTCTCTGCTTTGTTGTGGCAGTCATTTACTCCGTTTGGTGGAAACCCAAGAGCCTAGAAAAAGAGTTAAACCAACAAGGGATCAAAGGCACGTCTTACAAGCTTTTGCTTGGTTATAAGAAAGAACATACAAGGTTGATGATGGAAGCTTGGTCCAAGCCCATCCCTCTATCTCACCGGATTGTCCAACGTGTCATCCCCTTCTATTACCAAATGGTGCAAAATTACGGTAACCAATCACACGTCAATCCAAATATTTTTATTTTATTGTGAATATATATATACTGATGAGTTTTGAGGGATAAAATAGGAAAATTTTGCTTGACTTGGCCCGGAACAAGACCAAGACTAATAGTAAATGACCCAGAGCTGATGAGGCAGATATTAACAGACAAAAATGGCCACTTTGAAAAGACACCACTCAACCCTCTAGTGGATCTTCTAACGCTGGGAGTCTCATCCTTGGAGAGAGAGAAATGGGCCAAACGAAGAAAAATAATTTCTCCTGCTTTCCACCATGAAAAATTCAGGTAATATATATATATATATATATATATATATATATATATATATATATATAACCTTTTCCCCATCCATTACCCATGTTAATTCTTCATAAAAATAAAAGTGCCAGTTTTAAGTTGGATATATAATTTCTATGAATTTATGTACAACTTACTTATGCATTTTTATTGTAAGCCAAATTCATAGATTTGTATCTTGAGAATACAGAGAAAATTAAACTGCAATGATCAAGGTCTTTTTCCCCTTAATTTATTTATGTAATTAAGATAGCAAAATATATATGTCTGGTTGGGAACCTTGCTATTTGCAAGAGGCTTCCGCACTAGATACGACCTTGTTTTTTTATATATATATTTAAAAAATTGATATTTTCATATGAAAACTGTATGTATATTTATTTGTGTGCGAACTCTACTATATTTGCAAAAGCCTTGTGCACTAGATACGACCTTTTGTCTTCTTTATTTTTGTTAGATATAAGATCGGATATTACAAGCAATCACACAAAAATTTAAAAATGAAAAAATAATATAACACAAATTTACTTAGGCTCGCCAATTTAACCAGTCCTGCTTGTGTGATATATTCATTTAGCGGCCTCACACACTCTACATGATTCACACACCAAACAAAACTTTTATAATGACTAGAAACCCTTACACATGACTCAATCTCATGAGGTCCAATACATTAGTCAAACTCAAATTTAAGACCAGGTTATTAATAAAATCTCAAACCCAAATAAACATTATGTTCGGGGGCGTTGCTCCCTTGCAACCCCAGCCAGTTCACCGGCGAGCTGCATAGGGTTCACAAAAGTATGAGTAAATTTCAACAATTTTTGTAAAAAAAATTTATTTATGTATGCGAATCCTGCTATTTGCGATGGCCTTATGCACTAGGTGCGATCTTTTGTACATGTACTGATAATGCATTATGTTATGCAGGGGATGGTGCCAGAATTTTCAGTTAGTTGTTGCAACCTAGTCGATAAATGGAAGAAGTTGGCTGGTTCACAACAATCATATGAAATTGATATTGCAACCGAAATGCAAAATCTTTCAGCAGATGTAATTGCTAGATCGGCATTTGGAAGCAGCTTTGAGGAAGGAAAGAAGATATTTGAACTTCAGAAAGAGCAAGTAGTGCTGGTGATTGAAGCAGCCCAAGCAATTTATATTCCTGGTCTTAGGTGAAATTCCATTTCTAAACTTATTTGAAATTAGTTGATGATTTACTTTATTATCAAATTTTAAGACTAAAAATTGTTATTTGGAAAAAATAATTGAAACCTTTAATTTTCAAGTAGTTCTCTTGTTTAGATCTGTTTTCCAAAGTATTAGGATCCATTTAGAAAAGTCATAATGTAAGGCATTATTTTTTCTTATTTATCACACACCATCGATCGATATCATCTTCATATTGAAATTAGTAGTGTAAATCTTCGTGGAGATCCTTGAGGTCACTACTTAGGGCCAGGCCACGAGTAATTACTCGTAAATTCCATAATATCTACATGGAAATACCTGATTTTGACCGGACTGTAGTGAGTAAGGACAAAGTCACATCAGAACCCTTAAAAAATAGTGAAAATCTTCATATTGAATTTTACTTTTCTTTTCAATTTATTAGCCAAAACTCCTCTGTTCTATTTTCATCTTTACACCACATATCCATACATGTGTCTCAATATTGTTTTAACACACTTGATCCAGATTTATACCTACTAAGAAGAACAAGAGGAGATATGAGATTGACAGAATGATCAAAGCCATGCTTGGAGATATGATAAAAAAGAGAGAGAATGCCATGCAAAATGGAGAACCCTTAAGAGATAATCTACTAAGCTTGCTATTACAATGCAAAGAAAATATTGACAATGAAATGACAACTGAAGATGTAATAGAAGAGTGCAAGTTATTCTATTTTGCTGGCCAAGAAACCACTGCAAACTGGCTTACATGGACAATCATCGTTTTGTCGATGCATCAAGACTGGCAAGACAAGGCTAGAGAAGAAGTTCTTCGCGTTTGTGGAAAGAACAAGACACCTGATCATGAATCCTTATACCACCTCAAAATTGTAAGTTCGAATTATAAGTCACATTAATTCTACTTCTGTTCTGCAAAGAATGTCACAGTTTTTGCTTTTCATGCAAATTAACAAGTCAATTTTATGGTAGCTTATGAAACAATTTTTAGTATCACCCTTAAGATACTATCTGATGATGCTGATATTCGTCTGCCAGACTGTCAGCCCCAACACCATTATATACATATGTCCAAAACATAGTCTTCTTGCATTAATAATCCCCTAGGTTTTTGAAAATGTGACTTGTCATTTTATGGAGGAAGCAAACATTCAATTTCTTAACATGATGTGAGGAACTAGTACTTGTATTTTACTAACTATGAGAGAAGGAAAGAAAAGGTTACAGAATTTACTAATTTGCAGGTCTCAATGATTCTACAAGAAGTCATGAGGTTATATCCATCAGTATCTGCACAATTTCGACATACTTACAAGAAAACAAATATAGGGAACATGTCTATTCCTGCTGGTGTAGAAATTTACTTACCAACTCTAATGCTGCATCATGATCCCGAATATTGGGGTCCTGATGCAGAAGAATTCAAACCAGAGAGATTTTCTGAAGGAGTTGCAAAGGCATTCTATGCATTTGGATGGGGACCA
The DNA here is from genome assembly GCA_020205605.1 of Panax ginseng. Taxonomy (NCBI): domain Eukaryota; kingdom Viridiplantae; phylum Streptophyta; class Magnoliopsida; order Apiales; family Araliaceae; genus Panax; species Panax ginseng. The sequence continues at coordinate 19,637,409 of CM035138.1, forward strand.
AGATTTTGTTTAGGCCAAAGTTTGGCGGTGATTGACGTAAAACTGGCTTTGGCAATGATTTTGCAGAATTTTTCATTCGAGCTTTCGCCTTCGTATACACATGCTCCCTATACTGTCATCACTCTTCAACCACAACATGGAGCTCCAATTATTCTACATCAGCTCTAAGGAAATTTTATTTTTCTGGTTACCAAGCATCAAGTCTGAGGGCTTTATTATATATAATTATTATGTAGTTGACATTTAATATGAGGATAATATATAAAGACCTTAATAGTGCCAACATTGAGAGAGAGACAATTTACACCGAATATTTTGAGTTCAACCAATAGTATCTTCTTCGGTCATTTTTTTATTCACTATTGGGTCATCCAAAAGGTCATGTCTGAAGCTACTATTGTTAATAATTTAATTCTACAGAAAAAAAATTCTCATATCTTTCGATGTGAGATTGGGGCGTTAGACCTTTGTAACTCATTTTATTTCTTCTAGAAACAGCAAATTGCTCAACTGAGAGAAACAACTTGATTCTAGAATTTAGTGGCCATTATATATTTCAAAAAACTTGCGAAAAAGTAGGCAAAAATGGGCAGGTGTTTTATTATCTCATTTTTTATTTTTTATAGAATATAATTCTCAGATTAATTCCCCCAAACAAAGAAAAAAGTTAAAATATTACATATATTGATAAATTATCCATGGGCCATCAAGTAATCTAATGAAACTTTTCCATGGAAAGTAGGCTACCAAATAGTCTCTCTTCTTTTTCAGTAATCAATTGGGCTCATATACCCTTTATTTTTTCCTTTTTGGTACAATTACATATTCTATTACATTTTTAAAAATAATTATAACAATAGTGCACTCATAAAATATTTACACAATTAATGTATTTAAAATTTTATTTACATAATTAGTGCAATTAGGTTTCCTTAAATTAGAGAATTAGTATGCAATTAGGATTCCATCTCTCATCTTCCAATTAATAAATTCATCTTCTATACTACCAACAACATCTTCTGGGCGAACATCACTTGGAATACGGCAGTTCTCAATGTCCCAAAGAATAGCAACAAGAACATCCATGGAGTTCTGGAGTTGGGAAGGAGGTTGATGTAAGTTTGTGTTAGAAATTGTCACATGTGCTTGTGTTGCCTCATCTTCTTCGCCATCGTTTAATGGCTTCATCGCCGCCACGATCGCTGCAGAGAGCATGCCACATCATCCATACCGGCGGAGGGGCCTTCGGATGAGATCGGAACTACCGATGGAAGTGACGATGCAGCACATGTTGTTGGAGGCGGTGGTGGTGGGTTCCGTCCAATGGGTAGTGGTGGTGAAGATTGCGGTGGGCTTAATATTGGTTTACTTAGTAAATTAAGTAATTAATATCTCTACCAAACTACCAAATAAATTACAGTCTTTCTCTCATCATGAATCTTTATGAACTCATCCGCCGACGAATCCTTCCAACCGATTATACAGTTAGTAGCTAAACATTCATACCAAGGTAACCAATTCAATGTTATTAGGTTTATAATTTATTTTTAAAAAATCTATTATAGATTTTTTTTATTTAATAATATAAATGGTAGCTAGCACTTTTATACAAATGTTACCAATTCAGTTTTATTGGGTTACCAATTAATTAAAAAAAAATTATTGTAGATTTTTTTTATAATGCAATTGGTAGACAAAACTTAATACTAAGGTAACTAATTCAGTTTTATTGGGTTACCAATTAATTATAAAAAAAATCTATTATAGATTTTTTTTTTTATAATGCGATTAGTAGCCAAACCTTAATACAAATGTAACCAACAAAACTAAAATTGTTACCTTTTGAAAGTTTTGGTTACCAATCGCATCCGAAATTTCTATTGATTACCCACAAAAACTAAAATGGTTACCTTTGTATAAATATTTGGATATCAACTGCACTAAAATTTATCTTTTTCTCCTTTTAATTTCTGGACTAAATCAACTTTGGTCATAATGGCGACTATGGCCAAGGCCATGGTGGTGTCAGCTTTGCCAAAGGGAAGGCGAAAGGGAGGAGGAAGATGACCGGCGAAGGGGAGGAGGAAGATGACGTTGCCAAACTTGAAATATTTGAATTTTAATTATTATTTTTGAATTTGAATTTGAATTTGATTTGTTTGTTAGATCCAAGATATTTGAATTTAAATTATTAATTATGGTAGTTATTTCTCCTTGATTTTAGGTTTTCTTATTATTATGAATTGAATCATATAATAATTCCCTAAATTAAGGAATCCTAATTGCACTAATATTATAAATAAATATAGAAAGTGTATTAATTATGTAAATATTTTATGAGTGCATTAATAGTGTAATTACTTTCTAAATGTTGTATACTTATGTAAATGACCCCTTATTTATTTATTTTTTTTATCGGAAATTAAATTTGGGCCGGCCGGCTTCTGTTGTTTCCAGCAATCATCTACGTAAGGGCATTATTAAATTTGGGCCATCCCACTGTTTAGTTTATCCATTGATTATTATGTCATTTAACATATAAATTGCCGATTTAATTCTGAATTAACTTTTCTCCGGCAATTTCTTTTAATTTTGAAGGAGGCTTAGGCTTGTTTTGGTAGCAGTCTCAAACTTATTTTTTATTTTTTAAAATGACTAGAAAAAAAGGTCTTATTTAAGAAAATACAATAAAAATATATGAAAAAGATAGATACCCAGTATAGGGCCATCTATCTAGTATATTGCATATTCCATAAGGTTAATATGTCAACATTTATTTATAGATAAATCCGATCGTACGGATTAAAGAACACAAAAAAATATATATTTGACTACATGAATTTCGTATAAAGTAGTGATATCTATCAGCGACATTATATTAATGAAAGTTCAATAAATTTAAATCGTCCAAAATTATACTTATTTTACAAGGCTAATTATAATAACAGTGTTACACAATTTTAAATTAAATATAACTTTACAATATCTCATATTTTTGTATGATCATTTGATCATCACGGTTAAATTTTGTCAAAAAAATAAAATTATTATAAGAAAATAAGGTATATATGTTATATAACCTATAGGGTATCTCGGTCAACCCTAAAAATATTTTCTCAATCTCCTCCAACTATGTCGAATATAGTTATACTTTAGCGTCTAAATGTGGATCCCGGCTTTCCCAAGACTGTATTTTATAATTGGGATTTATTTCAAACTTTGAGCAGTAGGATGATTTATTGAGTGAACGAAAAATTCAAAATTATTTATATTTAATTTTATTAGATAGATGTATTTTGCGAGTTAAGTAAAACAGAAATAATTTTTTAAACTACGAGATTTTCTCTTTAATTAATACTCATCAATCAATGAGATCAGCTCAGTCTTATATTCAACTTGAAGATTTCCAGGGCATGTTTCAGCCCTTAGTATATGTGTAAAGAATCTGAAGAGAAAACAATCTTTGAGTATCGATGAGATCAGTTTGATATGGTAGCTGGTTTGTTTTAAAGTACTAAGAATAAGTTTAGGTACCATTTTTGCTTAGGTAATTAATGCATGCATGCATCCATCTTCCCTTCTGTATTAAACTTCACTTATAACATTTTTATTTTATTTTATTTATTTAAATTAAAAGATACTCAAATGATGCAATATAATACACCATTATACATCTCCAATAGTTTGGGAGACTAGAGAACCATATGAATTTCTCAATGAAATTAGCATACATTATATGAAGCTCATGGATATAAGAGCATTTACAATAATTTTTTTTATTTCTATTCCTACTCTGTAGTGTCATTAGGTCATTATACAGGATAAGAATTCAATTTTTTCATTATGTACCGAACATGTTCCTTATTTTTTGATTCCTTAAATAATGAAAATTTAAAGTTAAAATTTTAAAGTTCTAACAGTCAAATGATGTTTTGACCGTTGTAACTATTTGACATTTGTATTGGCTTCATGTTTTAAAACTTATGATAGATGTAATATACTACAATCTTTTATTTTTAATTATAAAATCGCTATTAATTTATTAATCTTTTTTTGAAGTAAGTGTGTGATATTTTTAAATTTAAATTTAATCATTACATATTGTAACTTATTTTTAAAAAATACTAATAAAATTTATTATTTTTTCAATTCTTAGCAAAATTATCAAGTTTGAAAATGCATCAAATTGACTTATAAAAATTAATAATAATCTTATAATTTATAAAAGAGAGAGTATAATTTATCAATTGTATTCCACCTGTAAAAATAACTTTTATTTTATTTTAAATTTTAAGTAATTTATGGAGTGAGTATTAAATGGATTGTAGTTGCAAATGTACATATGTTCAATATTAACTTTTAAAAGTTAATTTGTGATATTTTTAAACTTAAAATTAATATGATTCATTTAATTTAAAATTTGAAAATAATAAAATTTATAATTAATAGTACTTTTATAATATTTATAATTATATGGACATAAATTATATAAATTTATATCATTTTTAAATTTGAATACGTTTGAAATTAATTTTTAAAAAATAAGTCAATATTAATTTTATAATTTGAAAACGAAGTAGTAATAAAGTCATGTGACAATAATGTCAAGATGTGTATGATTGATAAGTTGTCCACTTAAATGAGGGTGTAAAATGTCATAACAATCTTTTGACTCCGTCACTCTGGAGAGTAAAATACTATATAGAGATTAAAATCAAGAGTTAATAAGAATAAGGAAACTGTTGGATAATAATTTATTAATATATTTTTTAAAGTTGGGAATAAATGGTTTATTAGGAAAACTGTTGTGAATGATCTAAACAAATTTTCATGTCCTATGCATTATTTTAAGAAATTTATTAGTAGTTATGTTGAGTTTTTATTATTATTAACAACTGTTTTGATATTCATCATTTATCAATCAAAATTGCGTCATATTTATAGACAGAAACTTGTAACTTACATACAAATTAATTAATATCGACCAAGCCATAATTGAATTCAGCTCGCATATTTAATTGAAAATAGCTGGAAAAAAATGTGATGAAAGTTGGAAAAATACCACATGATTTATTTTCCTATAGTTGTCACACTTGACTTTCTTTTTGACTTTAGATATATTACTATTTTATCTTTTTTAATTTAATTTAATTTAACTTTTTATTTAGTCTTCTAAATTTTATAAAATTTTAATACATAATTTACACATGCATCATGGGTTGCACATATGCTGTTAGAATGATATACATTATTGAGCCCTCTATCTACAAGCTTAAATTTTTATATGAGTTGGTTAGTTAACTAATCCTAGTAAATTATAAAGTGTAACCATGTCGCACTATTTTTTTTCCTCTTTTGACCCTTTAAGAGGTTGTTTGTTACGCACTGAATGGTTGAATCGATCAGTCATTCAATGCGTTTGTTTGGAAAAAAAAATCGTCTGAATGGTTGAATCGGTCAGCCATTCAGACGATTTGGGCTGAACGGTTTAGGGGTGTTTGTTTAGAGCTAAATGAAGCTGAATCTGAATGGCTGAATCGGTTAGTGTGTTTATTTTGGTCTGAATGGCTGAATCGATAAGATGGACCAGCTGAATGGCTAAGTCAAAAAAAAATTTGCTGAATGAAGTAAAAAAAAATTAAAAATAAATAAATATTAACTATTATATTAAGTAATATTAAATAAATTTACAACAATTTTGAATTTTTTCAGAGGGGTAATATAATAAAATTTTGTCATTTATATGTTTCAGACATGTCAATTATCAAACAACTTTTTTTATTCAGATTCAGATTCAGTTCATTCAGATTCATTCAGTTTTTATCAAACACCCCCTTAGTGTCATTTTTTTGACTGAATGACGGCTGAATGAAGTATTTTTTTTACAATATTAACAATTATATTAAGTAATATTAAATAAATTTACAACAATTTTGAATATTTTCAGATGGATAAAATAATAAAAATCTGTTATTCAGATATTTCAAAAATGTCAATTATTAAACAATTTTTTTCATTCAATATTCAGTTTCATTCAGCTCATTCAGATTCAAAACCATTTCATTCAGTTTTTATCAAACAAACCCCAAAGTCTAGTTATACTACTATATTGCCCTTTTCATATTAATTTTTTTTTATTTTTTTATTTAATCTTTCAAATTTTATAAAATTTATATATTTTTTCCTATATTATTTATACACACCACGTGTGCCAACGGGTGGTAGTTCTAAAAAATTATTGTTGCGGCTAATCCGTTGAATGCCACATCAGAAAGATCACCTTTGATATTCGATTATGACATTATACAAGCCTTGTTCAACCTCTTTTGTGTATGAAATATCTACAAATTGAACAAGTTGATGATTCCGAAAGGAAATAAAAATCTACAAGACTAATTGAATGAATTCATGACCAATTCAAGACATAACTTAATACCATTAATATTTTGATTGGTCCAATTACTACTCAAAAGATTTTCATAAGATTGGTTTGATCACAAAATGATACAAATTGTGTCATTCAATTCAAACCCAAGATTTTTTAAACACAAATTTGAAAGAAATGATATGGATTCATTTGGACACAAATGAAATATAAAATTGATATTTTAAAGAGGAAATTATGTGAAAATATCAAAAACTTACGTGCAGTGATAAAGTCAGAAAAAATTTCAATGAGGTCAAATTGCTAAATTACACCAACAAAAAATCTATTACATCACACACACACACACACACACACACACACATATATATGAGTCCTGAATCTTAAAACTTTTTCCAATTCACTGAGCTTCACCCCTTTTAGTGACGGACTCGAATGATTTTCGGTTATACAATCAATTGCCTATATTTTTTTAGCGACGAACAACACATATATACCATAAAAAGTATAAACGACGATTTGCATGACCGAATCAACTGGCTATCCCGTCCGCTAAAAAAGGGGTGAGCTCAGTGAGTTGGATAAGGTGAGCTTAAGATCCACTGTATATATATATATATATATATATATATATATATATATATATATATATATATATATATAAGGATCAAGTCATATACCATTATCTTACTCACTACATTCTCACTTTTTTTGGCGACGGTTTTGATTAAATCGATAAATAAATATACTTTTAAATGACGCTTATATGTTGTCCGTCGTTAAAAGTATAGATTTACTATTGTATGATCAAACCGTAGCCTAAAAGGGGTGAGCACATGTAAGAGTAAGAAGATAAGGGTATGCACTTGATCCGAATCAGTATATATATATATATATATATATATATATATATATATAATTCAATATGTCAAATTACTAAATTACACAAAAAAAACTATTACATCATATATATATATATATTTATATATATAATAAAAAAAATAAGTGGGGTTAAATTATTAAATTACACCCAAAAAATTTTATTACATCATATATATATATATATATATATATATATATATATATATGTCCTGGGATCAGTGTATATATCTTATCTTACTCACCCCCTTTAGGCGATTTATTTTCATACAATCTGTCGTTTTATACTTTTAGCGACGGACAACATATAGCGTCATTAAAAGTATAGACGACGGTTGTATTCTTTGAAAATCGTCGCTTTAAAGGATGAAGCATACGTGAGTAAAGATAAGAGATATCTGACTGATCCTCTTCTTCTATATATATATATATATATATATAATCAGCAAAGTCTATTGACCCCGCAATCTAACACCTAATTTCTCCCCTGCACGTTGGAAATAGTCATCCCCATAAATAAAAAATAAAGTATATATAAACACAATCAAAGAAGATAGAAATTTAGTGAGACTATTAGTATATGTAGTAATCCTATAGATCTTGTGGCGTTAAATTATTATTATTTTGAGATTGCGATGTGCATAAAATTATTTAAATGAGTTCATCCCTTTTCATCAAAAGGATTATATATAATTAACCAATACTTAGATATATCTACCATACTACTAAATAAGTATACTAATCAAAGTAGACAAATTACACTTTAATAAAGTGACACAAAAAAGCAAGATTATGATATCATCTAATTAATTTGTTATATGATTTGGTTGATTATAAAACTTAATTAATTAATATGCCATTTAATTTACTTTAGGATTAATAAAATAGTACTCGAGCCATGCTTCGTTTTTTTGTTGGGGAGCTAGCTAGAGAACTTAAATTACTACTTTTATATGTGTGTATGGCATTGCCGCTTGCACTAGACAAGAAAGATCAAACACAATGATGAGGAAATAAATAGCAATTAAAGAAAATATTCTAATATTGTGTTTGTTTGGAGGGATGAGATGGAATGGGAAGAGAAGGTAAAATATTATTGTCAAATTAAATAATAAGTGTTAACACCAAGATATTTCCTCACGTCCCAATTTCGTAAGACGCGTCCGATATTCTGCACAGTAAACACGATCAACACCAAAAGCTTGACGGCCTGACCGTCGAGGGATAGCTGAGGCGTGAGAGTCAGTACAGGCGATCACAAGGTTAACAATAAAGGAAAATATCTAGTGTCTAGAGAGAGATAATAAATTGGTTAATTGTTGTTACCTTTCTTTGTGTGAGTTCCTTGCTTTTGTATGCCACTGACCTCCCCGACTACAAATGACTGCAAAGCTAAAAACCCTGCCCAATCCTCATTAAATACAATGCAGAGATGACAGTCAAAGTTTTATCCCCATAATCATCACTGGTCAAAGCCCCAGTGGAACCAATCCCATCCAATGAATCGCCCTTGCTTTACTCCAAATTTCAATACTCTATAGGCCCAAAATAAAGGTATTATTCACCCAATGGGTCGGCCCAATGAACCGACCCAATACTTTCAAGACCTACCCAACATGTCTAAAGTATTATGGCCCAACAATAAGTATTATTTAAAATGTTAAGTATTTTTATAAAATTTATAAAAATTCCAATATATATTTTATAGTCAAACTTACTGTCAAGTGGTCCGCATGTCTGCACCACCTTTTAACGAAGAACAAAAAACTGTGAGACCCCTTTATTTTTGAATATTATGGTGTGGATTTGATATAATGTTATAGTTGTGGGTAATATTTACAAATTTTGAAAAGTACGCAAGTTGTTATATAATATTCGATTGGTGGGGAATATTCGCTTTTATAAAGTGAATATTCGTATAACAACAAGACAATCATTGGTGGACCCCACAATGGAATTATTGTTTGATTGAGAAAACGACAAAAATACTTTATGAAAATAACGGCGGAAGTTTTATCGTTAATCGTTGAAACACCCGGTGTTAAAAGTACAAAAGAATACGCTGGCGTGGTAAGCATAGTAACACATGGTATTGATTATTGATGCTTACGTGAGAAGTCACTCAGCTTATACTAATTTATTCTTGCGATAATTGTTGCATCATATATCTATCATATTATTGATTCAATTATTGTCACAAGATCATCTGCATAAAATATTTTTTATTAAATCAATACTTGAGGCGACAAAAGTTATTCATATTATAAATTGAAATATTTACAATGTCTAGAAGTTCTCATCAAGGAGAGGTTTGGTCACCTAATTGCGGCGCCTAATAGGGAGAAATCCTTATTGGAAAGCCCTGCTTTCCGGGAACGATCCGGTTGATAAATATTGTGAGTTATAATATTAATAATGAATGTTGTTCGGAGTTGAATTTGGAGACGCGGACGTGATATTTGAGTCCTAACGATTTAAATTAGTAAAATAGTCTATAAACACAAAATTTTTCGTGATTCACTATTTGGTCAAAAAAGTCAACAGCTTGACTTTTTCGAAAAAAGTCAAACTTTGAAATTTCAAATTTTATATTTTTGATAAAAATAGTTTCATTATGTTGGAATTAATTGTGTTAGTGAAAATCGACAATTATTTAGATAATAATTGATGTCTGGAGGTTATATTGACCAATCGGATATTTAACCGGATAAATGAGCAATTGATTGGTATTATTTCACATGATTATAACTATTTGTTCACATATGTGTACTATTGAATCACATTATTTACTATTAGGGGAGTTGGTGCAAGATTGATAATACTTGCATGACTAAGTTAAAAATGGAGGTATAGATGGAGGTCTTATACCAAAATTCGTAGATTTTTCACATGATTATACTATTGATTCACATGATTGAACTATTGATTCACATTATTTACTATTAGGGGAGTTGGTGCAAGATTGATAATACTTGCAGGACTAAATTAAAAATGAAAGAAAAGTTGGAGGTATTGTACTATAATTTTCGAGCCCCAAAACGTGCAATTATCGAAACTATATTTTCCTATAAATAGAAGCTCATTTTTCCTTCATTTCTCACCAATTCACAAAAGTTTTAGAGCGATTATTATAGAGAAATTATAGAGAGAAAAAAGAAGAGAAATCTGCTACCTCACTATTTCAGTATCCAGTTTTTTCCAAGGTAGAGAATATTATTTGTTGTACTCGTAGGGAGTATTATTTCTTACTTATCTATGAAGAGAACTCCTGTTATTCCATTCTTTATTATTCTGTTGGAATAACCTGTATACGCGGGCTACCCTATACTTGGTGAAATTCTTCTGTTGTTTCATTCTTTATCATTCTGTTGGAACATCCTGTCATGCATGCGTTCTACGCTTGGGACTGGTTCCGCTCTTTATTATTCTCATTGGAATATCCACATGCATGCGTTTCTACGCCGGGACCGGGTTCCGCTCTTTATTATTCTCATTGGAATATCCTCATCATGCGTTCTCTGTGGGACCGATTCCGTTATTTATTATTTTGTTGGAATAACTCACATGCGATACTATCGCATGCCTGGTGATTTCTTTTGTTATTCCATTCTTTATTATACTCAGTTGGTTAAAGTTTTGACTTCTATACTCCATGAAATTAGTGGAATATCCTTGATATTTGCGTTTCATCCAATATCTTTTCATTAAAATATTCTTCTGAGCATTCTTGAATTTTACTCTACAAAGCAGTATCATGTTGACAATTTGGACGTTATTAGTTCATGGATAAAATAATTCTTGAACTTATTTTATTGAATTCTTATATCATTGTCATCATCCTCATGTTTATATTTTGTTGAAAGTCATCTGTGGCCTATAAGGCATAGATGGACTTGGTATATTATTATGACCGTGGATTATTCGGTTGTAATTATGACCATAATATTACAAATGATGTGGTAAAAGTCCTCATTGGCCCGTAGTGCATTGATGGACGATTGTTGGCATGATCATGACCATTATTGAATACACAAATATTTCTTTGCCCGTGAGTGCATGGATAATTGTGGTCGTGATACTAAAGAATATCCTCGGCCAGAGTAGTGCGGGGGTGATTCGATGATGTGGATTATTTATTAAAATTTGAGTCCCAAATGATAAAAGTGATGAAAAACCTTCTAAATCATAAAAGATAGTAGATTTTATTCTCTACTTGACTCTTTTAATGGATTGCTTGTTCACCGCAGCTTAAACTTGATGGTTGTTATATTGTATCGCTTTAACACTATCAAGGCTAACGATAATATATTCTCATTATCTTAGTCATAATATTTTCTCTTTGGGTTAGTTGAGCTCACCCTTTTACTTTTATTGTTCTCTTCAGAAATGAGAACGTAATGTGGACTAGTCGGAGAAAACGAGTAACGGACGGATGATAAAGCATTAGTAGTCCTCACTATTCGTAAAATAGTGTAATAATAATTGTAATAAGGACTCCTTTTGAGTTTGTATAATCTCTAGTAGACAATATTTGTATTCAAACTCATAGTTTATGTTTTGTCGTATTGTACACCTACAAATTGTATTATTAAGTTGTATTTGAATTTATGTACCATGTAAGTGGCGACCCAAGATGGGTGGCGTATACCTAATTTTGGGGCGTCCACGGTTGGTATCAAAGCTTAGGATATGATCCCAGCTAAGATGTGAGATAAGAACTAGGAGGGAGAGACGGAATTTCTTCGCTAGTATGACCTACCTAAGTTTATTTGGTATTTAATTGGTCCACAAAGTATATGGATAATATGTGATATGTTAATTAACCCTTGTTTTGTGGCGGTGTTTGAAAATGGCATCCGAGAATGTTGAGATTATCAATGGAGCATGTGAGACCGCTTGAGTCACCACGCATCAATAATCGAGGATAATGTGCAACCGTAAGATAATACTCCTCATGAAAATAATAACACCGATGAAATGGTGAATGATGGGATGGTCAGAGGCTTTATGCAATTCATGCAACAACAAAGAAGGCGCCTCGCCTCTAGAATGCAGTAGAAATCACCGATAACTCTCGACGGTCACCGCTTAAGCGATTTAAGGAGCAATTCATGCAACAACGGGCGAAGGCAGCTCCTGTCCATAATGCAGGTGGAAACAATGGTAACCCACGGTTGGTCACCGCTAAGCAATTCAAGGAGCTGGGACCACCGGAGTTTTTGGGAAAGCCAGAACCACTTAAGGCGGAGACGTGGTTAAAGCAGATCACCAAGATATTTGATGTCTTGGGATGCTCAGAGAGCAAAAGATTCCTTTGCCACCTTTATGTTGCGTGAAGAGGCGATCATCGGTGGAATCAGAAAACGCACTACCCGACTGACGACTCAAGATGTCTTGGGAGAAGTTCCAAGAGCTGTTCAATGACAAGTACTTTCCCGAAAGTATTCGTCACATGAAGGAGGTGGAGTTTATCAAGTTGGAACAAAACAATATGACCGTGTCGCAATACGAGGCTAAATTTGCGGAGTTATCCCGGTTTGCATCCCATTTGGTCGATAATGAGGAGCGAATGATGTGAATGTTTTTAAGAGGTTTGAAGCCGGAGATACGCCAATATCTTATTTCTCATAAACCGTGTTTGTATTCGAGATATTGTAAATAGGTCTCGATTAGTGGAGCGCGATAACGAGTCAACGTAACCAAAAGAGAGCGGTAACAAAATGATAATACCGATGATAATTGATCCATCAAAGCGGTGACAATAAGCATAGATGGAATCAACATGCCGAAAATTGTAACCACTTGGTGGTAATCATGGTCAAAACAATAAGAATGGACATTTCAAAGAGAGAGATTCAACAATGATGGAAAGACGCGTCGACCAAAGACCCGTTGTTGTTAAGGAAGGAGAACGACCACCCATCATATGCTTCAAATGCGGAGGGAGGGACACATCATCCAAACTGCAGCGATCCAGTCAAAGCATGTTATAATTGTGGAAGAGAAGGTCACTTAGCCCGATTTTGTCGTTCACCCAAGACAAGTTCAAATAGGATGGAGGCACCAAAGGTCCGTCCCGAAAAAATCAAAGCCGTAGTTTAAGAGAGAACGTTTTTTTTTCGTGACAAGGAACCCGAATAAAATTATCATGGGTATGTTAGTCATAAACTCTTGTGAAGTCTATACCGTGTTGAATCTGGGATTCTACTCACACTTTTATTTCACCTAGTTGTGTTCAATGTTTGAATTTAACTCCTAGAAGTTAGATTTTGATTTATCTGTTGAAACTCAATTGGGAGAAACCTTCATTACCTCCACTATTTATAAATCTTGTTCAAATCAACACTTTCACGTTATCTGTCGATCGTATCTCTTTCAAAATACTTGCCTTTGATGTGATTTTAGGAATCGATTGGTTAACTACTCATCATGCTTTTAAATCGGTTGTTAGCTTTCATATTCCTAACCAACTTTGTTATGCTAATTCAAGCAACCAAATCACTAAAAGTCAATCATGGTCATATCAAGCCATAAGTAAAGAGCCCCCATCCTTTCGTTGTTGACTTCCTTGTGTGGAATGCACCGCCGGACTTTACGTGAAAGCGACACCAGAAATGACGATGGCAACTTGATAGGTATCAATGTGACGTGTTACCCAAGTCTTGGATGAGAGTCACAGTTTTGAATGATATTTCTATTGTTAATAAATTTCCTTATGTATTCTTGAAGACTTCTAGCCTACCCCTAGAGCGTGAAATCGAATTTTGTATTGACTTTAGTACAAAATCCATTTCTAAAACCCTCAAATATTTCTTCAACTAAAATGAACGTAACATGCGCCAAAGATGTTGGCTCGAGCTGTTGAAGATTACGATCGTACCATTCAATACCATCGTGGGAAAGCGAACGTGGTAGCTAACGCGTTGAGTAGAAGATCATATGTGTTTACGAGTGCGATGTTGTTAACACAAAGACCCATTTCGTACGACTTACAAATGATGAAGATAGAGTTAAAGACTCTAGGAACCCACGTGAAGATAACGAATATACGAGTAGAATTAATCTACTTTAATCGATAAAGTTAAAGCCGCTCAAGCTACACACACTTGAGGCGATGAATGTGAAGAATTAAGAAGGTTTAAGAGGCGTTATTCTAGAAGCAAGAATCGACGAAGAAGAAATCTCAACCCTCAATTTAATTGGCCCATTTGAAATCCTCGATAAAGTAATAATCGTGGCTTATAAACTCGCTTTTATCGCCAAGTATTTCGCGTGTTCATAACGCTTTTTAACGTGTCGACGTTACGTAAATATGGGATGACCCAACCACATTATTAATTTAGAACCGGACGAGATAGCGGATGATTTAACGTATGAGGAGATACGTATTAAAATCTTGGATAAGAAGGATTATATTCGACACTCAAAGGTTATACCTCAAGGGTTAGAATTTAAAGTGAGGTCAAGGTATCCTCACCTGTTCGGCATACCAGGTACGTACGTAAATTTCAAGGGCAAAATTTCATAAGGAGGGGAGATTGAAAGACCCCAGATTTTTTGAATAAAGATTAAATTTTCTCGAAATATATTTTTGAATATTATGGTGTGGATTTGATATAATGTTATAGTTGTGGGTAATATTTACAAATTTTAAAAAGTACGCAAGTTGTTATATAATATTCGATTGGTCGGAAAATATTCGTTTTAACAGGGAATATTCGTACAACGGCATAATCATTGGTGGACCCCCACAATGCAATTTTTGTCGGATTGAGAAAACGACAAAAATACTTTATAAAAATAACGGCGGAAGTTTTACCGTTAACTGTTGAAACACCCAAAGTTAAAAGTAATGCGATGTCTGGCGTGGTTGCATAGTAGCACACGAAAGATTGATTATTGATGCTTACGTGAGAAGTCACCATTATACTTAATTTATTCACTGCGAGAATTAACGCATCATATCTATCATATTATTGATTCAATTATTGTCACAAGATCATCCGCGATAAAATATTTTTTTATTAAATCAATACTTGAGACGACAAAGTTATTCATATTATAAATTGAAATATTTACAATGTCTAGAAGTTACATCGAGGAGAAGTTTGGTCACCTAATCATGCGGCCAATAGGAGAAATTCTTATTGGAAGCCCCTCTTCCTCGAGGAACGACACGGTTGATAAATATTGTGAGTTATAATATTAATAATGAATGTTGTTCGGAGTTGAATTTGGAGACGCGGATGTGATATTTGAGTCCGGAACGACGAAATTAGTAAAAAATAGTCTATAAACACAAAATTTTTCAGGATTCACTATTTGGTCAAAAAGTGAACAGTTGACTTTTTAGGGAAAAGTCAAACTTCAAAATTTTAAAATTTATATTTTTGATAAAAATGGTTTAATTATGTTGGAATTAATTGTGTTAGTGAAAATCGATAATTATTTAGATAATAATTGATGTCTGGAGGTTATATTGACCAATCGAGTATTTAACCGGATAAATGAGCAATTGATTGGTATTATTTCACATGATTATAACTATTTGTTCACATATGTGTACTATTGAATCACATTATTTACTATTAGGGGAGTTGGTGCAAGATTGATAATACTTGCATGACTAAGTTAAAAATGAAGGTATAGATGGAGGTACTTATAATTTGAAATTCAGTATTTTCACATGATTATACTATTGATTCACATGATTGAACTATTGATTCACATTATTTACTATTAGGGGAGTTGGTGCAAGATTGATAATACTTGTAGGACTAAATTAAAATGAAAGAAAAGTTGGAGGTATTGTCTTTGTAATTTTGAGCCACAAAACGTAATTATCGAAACTATATTTTCCTATAAATAAGCTCATTTTTCCTTCATTTCTCACCAATTCACAAAAGTTTTAGAGCGATTATTATAGAGAAATTATAGAGAGAAAAAGAAGAAATCTGCTACCTCACTATTTCAAAGATATCCGCTTTTTCCAAGGTAGAGAATATTATTTGTTGTACTCGTAGGGAGTATTATTTCTTACTTATCTATGAAGAGAACTCCTCATTATTCCATTCTTTATTATTCTCGCTGGAATAACTCAGATATCTGCCAAGCTACCTATACTTGGTGAAATTCTTCCATTGTTTCATTCTTTATCATTCTCATTGGAACATCCCATGCATGCGTTCTCTACGTCGGACTGGTTCCGCCTTTTATTATTCTGTTGGAATATCCTGCTCATAGGTTCTATGCTTGGGACTGGTTCCGCTTTTTATTATTCTCATAGAATATCCTCATTCAATGTTCTACGCCGAACTCGATTTCGTCTTTTATTATTCTCGTTGGAATATCCCGTCGTGCTTTTTTGCCGACTGATTTCATTATTTATTATTCTGTTGAAATAACTCGCCTGCAAGGATTACTATCGCATGCCCGGTGATTTCTTTTGTTATTCCATTCTTTATTATACTCAGTTGGTTAAAGTTTTGACTTCTATACTCCATGAAATTAGTGGAATATCCTTGATATTTGCGCTTCATCCAGTATCTTTTCATTAAAATATTCTTCTGAGCATTCTTAAATTTTACTCTACAAAGCAGTATCATGTTGACAATTTAGACATTATTAGTTCATGGATAAAATAATTCTTGAACTTGTTTTATTGAATTTTTATATCATTGTCATCATCCTCATGTTTATATTTTGTTGAAAGTCATCTGTGGCCTATAGTGCATAGATGGACTTGATATGATTATGACCAGGGATTATTCGGTGTAATCATGACCGTAATATTACAAATGATGTGGTAAAAGTTCTCATTGGCCCGTAGTGCATTGATGGACAGTTGTTGGCATGATCATGACAATTAATGAATACACAAATATTCTTGGCCCGTAGTGCATGGATAATTGTGGTCGTGATACTAAAGAATATCCTTGGCCGTAGTGCAGGGGTAATTCGATGATGTGGATTATTTATTAAGCTGAGTCTCAGCGATTAAAGTAATGAAAAACCTTCTAAATCATAAAAGATAGTAGATTTTATTCTCTACTTGACTCTTTTAATGGATTGTTTGTTCATTATTGCTTAAACTTGATGGTTGTTATATTGTATCGGTTTAAACATCGTTGAAGGCTAACGATAATATATTCTGCATTATCTTAGTCATAATATTTCCTACTGGGCTAGTTGAGCTCACCCTTTTACTTTTATTGTTCTCTTCAGGAAATGAGAACGTAGCAGGGACTAGTCGGGGAGCGGAGTGACAGACTAGATGATAGCATTAGTAGTCCTCACTATTCTGTGAAATAGTGTAATAATAATTATAATAAGGACTCCTTTTGAGTTTGTATAATCTCTAGTAGACAATATTTGTATTCAAACTCATAGTTTATGTTTTGTCGTATTGTACACGACAGTTGTATTATTAAGTTGTATTTGAATTTATGTACCATGTAAGTGGCGACCCAAGATGAGTGACGTATACCTAATTTTGGGGGCGTCACAAAAACCGTAGCTAAATTCGTCGCCATAAGATCTGAACCGGGTTATAGCGACGGTTCAAATTCTAGGACCACGAATTTAACGACGGATCACCTCTAGATCACAAAAAGGATCCATTTAGTCGCACGGGTAACCAATTTATTGCCTAATCAAAATCCACAAATCCCACCAAAACAAAAAACAAAAAAGATATTTATATAATCACTAAACATATTCCAATTTGGCCTACTAACTGAATGATTAGCTTAAGTGGTAAAGATATACGTGATAAAATATTGGAGTCATACGTAAGAGTCCCTAAAATTCAAATTCAAGTAATTACTCATGAATCTTGTGAGAGAGCTAATTACACTTCCGTTACAAATACTATCATATTTATAATTTGGCCTTTAAAAAAATTGGGCTATAATTTAGTATCTAATTTGATACAATGTCAATACCATTTTCAGAATCTAACAAAAATTGACAGAAATACCGATCCGTCCAAGAATTCGATTAAGACTTAAGTATTTAATAGGGCTAAATAAATTCTTGTTACATTAAGTATAATCAAATTTATAATTCGACCTCCAAAATATTCATATTGACTTTGAAAATACGGTTTAACCGTATTCATATATGGGTTGACTTCATTAAAAAAATAAAATACTTCTAAATACAATTAACTCCAAATTAAAATATTCTAAGTATAATTAGTCCCAAATTAAAATACTTCTAAATATTTTTCACCCCCATAACTTCTTCCTTTTAGCAAAGCAACCTCGCGGAATGAAGTTGGGGGGAAAATGGGAGTGGTTAGTATGAAATTCATTTTTTGGTAAGTTGGTCAATTGGCCAATATAGTATTGACACGCATACGAGGCTCTATGCGTGTCAGCATTTTACTGGTCAATTAACCAACTTAACAAAAAATAAATTTCATGCTAACCGGATCCAGAAAAAACAATAGGCCAACTGAGTTGCTTTGAATCGGACGATTAGTACCCAATTGTGGTGTCTTGGGGAAAAAGCTCCTCAGAAAATTGTCAACAGAGTTGCGGTGATAGTGAGCAGTTCTAGATCTTAATTTGTGGAATATTCGATGATGGAGAAAGAGTGTTGAAAGTTGAAATTTGTTTGTTTCAATTTTAGTTATATGTTTAAATTTTACTTTTGATTTTCTATTTTAATAATATATATATATATATATATATATATATATATATATATATATATATATATATAGTGTGTGTGTGTGTGTGTGTGTGTGTGTGTCTAATATATCTATTGTTTTGTGATTGTGAAGTTTGAGATAAGATTAGAGTTTAGGGAAGAAAATGGTGCTTGATTGATGATTGTGATGAAAGAGTTGATGATGGTAATTGTGTTAGAAGTAGACACAGCAACGGGCCCAAAGCTCGCTACACGTCAGCAAAAATGGCTTTGGCCGCATTTTTTTGGTCCACAAAAACTCGCTTTTTTTATTGTGCCTGTACCATGAGCTCAAAAAGTGCCAAAAATAAAGCATAAACCACCTTCTACCATTTGGCACCACCCTGTCTGACAATGGCATATAATTTTTTTTTTTTTGGTCAGAAAAATTCGGTAGTTTTGGCTTTCACCGCCACTTGGGTTGCCACCTCTAGTTAGAAGTGTTGATGGCGATGACGGTGGCGGGGATGGTGATGGATGAATTATGAAAGAAATAATGATATTTTTTTATTTGTTTGTACATTATTAAGTTTTTAAATTAGTTAATATAGAAATAATTTCTTAAATTAATTTTTTAAGTTAAATTGTATTTTAATACGGTCAAACGGTATAATATTATTTGTTTTGCAGACAATTGAGGTATTTTGACCATTTTTTATCGGAATCTGAATTTGGAAGTTACGTTGGATGAAATTAGGCACTTTATGTAGAAAATAATAAGTCAAATTATATTTTTATACGGTCAAACGTATAATACTATTTGTTTTG
Source organism: Panax ginseng (assembly GCA_020205605.1). Classification (NCBI taxonomy): domain Eukaryota; kingdom Viridiplantae; phylum Streptophyta; class Magnoliopsida; order Apiales; family Araliaceae; genus Panax; species Panax ginseng. Next base: position 19,657,135 of record CM035138.1, read on the forward strand.
CTAGCAATTATAATAAATTGTAAGCTCAAAGGGCCGAATTATAAATACGGTGGTACGTATGTAACAAAAGTGTATTAGCCCATCTCCTAATCCTGTAATATTTAGGCAGCAAGTAATTACTCGTGAATCTCTTAACCCTATAATTTAGACCGCAAGTAATTACTGATGAAATATACGTGAATATCTTAATACTAACGTAGAAAGATTTGTTTTTGAGTGTGTACTATAAAAACAATTTGGCCTCAAAGTACAATCAACTATGTTTACAATTATTTGTTAGTCAATTAAATGATCTAATTAGCAACAACTACAATTTTGTCTTAACTTGCATTAGTTGAATACTATAATATGCATGGTTGATTTCTTGGAACAAATCTACATCAACAAGTGGAAACTACTTGCACAGAAAAATCTAAACAATGGCCGCCTTTGAACAAGTCTCAATCAAAGAGGGGACTAATGAACATAGTAAAACATGCTAAATTTGGAGCAAATCTAAGCTTTCTTTGTCTTAGGATCTTGGAAATGATTAATTAACTCATATTCATACTAAGGAAAATAGTGTATGACAAGTTTTGGTTATTTAATTATGAATTAAATAAACTGTAGACTTGACTAAAAGAATGTGACAGTTAATTAATTAGCTCTATTTGTAGAGCAATATACATTTATACGGTTAGCACTTAGCATGAATTTAATTTTAGTTAATTGATTAATACAGTGTAGACATATATGTCAGGAAGTGATCTCTCTGTGTGTGCATGGGCAGAACTAGTGTGGGCTAAGGCCCCCCAACTCTGGAATCTGAAGCATGTTAATATTAGTTAAACTTGATCTTTGTTATGAGATGATATTAATTTATTTATTTTCTCGTGTCCTTCCACCTATAATAAATTAATAATATTACTATAATAAAAAAATAATGTTAAATAAGTTTGATGATTAATTATTTAATATTGCACTCATTTGTCTTAATGACTTAATCATTCCTTAGTATCAATTTTTTGTAAATGAGAATAACTTAATTTATTTTCTTGTTTTGAGTGGCTCCTCTCAGTTGTCTCCAAGAAAGATGACCAGAACCACAATATAAAATTTTGAATATATAATATTATAATTTGTAAGTTATTCATAAAAGTAGCTAATCAGTTTACTAAAAAATTGAAATTCTGATTAATAGACTCACAACTCAAAGGTTGACAATAGTTGGAATAGGATGTTGTGAAATAATATTATTGGGCAAAATGAATTTGAAAAAAGCATTCCAAGCATCAATAAATAAATTTTTTTACTGATGTATTTTGACCCTCCTCTAAAAATGTTCTGGTTCCGTAACTGTATGCGCGTCAACACTGTATTGGTCAATTGACCAATTTACCATAAAGTTAACTTCCTGATGTCAATCCAAACTCAAATTAATTATTAATATTTTTGGAATAATTGGTATGCTAAATATTGGTTGCTGATAGAGTTTTAAAAATTAAAATAAAGAAAATAAAAAAATTACATACATTTGAATTGATTCATCGGTCTACCTTAATTCTCATGACACCGGCTTAATCTTTTTAAACTTGATAAAAATGAAAAATAGGGTACCAAACATTGATACATAACACTTGGACGGCCCGGCCTCAATATTAATTAGACAAAAATACACTCACACTCTTTATAGATAATCATAATAACACTCGTCACCCTTTTAATTTTTTAAATAAGAGAATCAGTACCCCTCTAATAAACAATATATAACGTTCACCACCCCTAGTATGGTTGATCAACTAATATCCAAAAATATTTTAAATATAATGTCTAATACACCATTCAAATTATAATGTTTAATATATCCACTAAATATAAATTTTTATATTATAATTTTTACTTAACTTGATCTAATTAATTGAATTATGAACCTGTGCAATAAATAACATAATTGACAAAAAATAATAAATATTCATTTTATCAGAAAAATAAAGTCACACTTTTTGCTAATTAAATTTCTCAAAGATTAAAATTTACGTAATATACATTCAAATATTTTTTTTGTAATTAAAAAGTAAAATTTTAATACCCATAAAAATTATAAATTAACACAAAAATTATAATTATTTTTCCCAAATATTAAAATTTACGTAAAACAAATTTATTATTACGAAATGAATCTTATTATTCATATAAAAAAGTATTAAAATTATATTAATTATTTTTTCAAATAGTAAACTAAACATAAGTCTCACTTAGGCATAATTATTTACAATAAAAACAACAAATGTTGTTACTCAAAAAATAGAAAAAAAATATATTGAAAGAAAAATATGTTGACAAGATAAAGGTAGTAATAAATATTATTATATTTTCTTTTATTCAACATTTCATCAAAACACAACACCAACTGTATAATAAAAAATGAAATCAAAATCATAAACATCCTAAATTTTGACATATACTCAAGAAAATGTAACATATAAAAATCATAATATGAAACTAATAATTCAAATAATAATTTTTGTTGTTAAACACCAAAAACTAAACTATCAACATACTCAATCACTCTAATTAGAATAACTCAATTAATAATTTAATTTAAAATTCTTAATATTTGTATCACTTATCAAAAATATGTGTTACTTAAACAAAATTAGTTTTTTATAACTACTAATAATTTGAATGAGATAGTCTTAATTACAAATAAAACTATAATTAAAATAAATTATATTAAAAAGATAATAAAACATGTATATATATATATATATATTCTTAAAATAAAATTTGATAACATACAAGGGTAAATATGTAATTTTATCTATGTAGTCAACTCTAAAAATTTACAAAGATACTAACGATTACTTAAAAAATTAGAAGTGATGTGAATATTATTATAATTATCCAGAGAAATGTCACTGTATTTTACTCTATTAATTAATAGTAGAACATTAAACTCAAATTGTAAGACCCCAAATAATTAATAAATAAAATTTAATTTCCTCTATTTATTATTTTGAAATAGTAAGGGTTGATTTGATTAATGTGGATAGTTATGGGTAAATTACGCAAGTATTTCAAAATAAGCAAGTGGTTATAAAATATTCTTGTTGTCAGGGAATATTCGTTTGGTCGTGGAATATTCTTGCTGTCGGGGAATATTCGTACGACGGCGCAGTCTTTTGTGGGCCCCATAACGGAAAGCGATTGGATGAAGAAAACGACAAAAATAAGTTGTTTAAAAATAACGATAGTAGTTATTCTGCAATATCTTTGTTAAAATACTCGGTGATTAAAAACACAAGAAGATACTACAGTATTGCACCAATTATTGATTCTTACATAAGAAGGCACTACTCAATAATGGTTACAATAATTACTTTATTCGATATTTTATTTTATTGATTCAATAATTGTCTGCGTTGATATTTTATTTTTTTTCATTGTTTCAATAATTGTCATTACACAAGATTTTTCATTAACGAAGCAATAATTCATATTATCTGAATAATATTATTAGATAACATTATTGGCAATGTCTAGAAAGTTCTGTCTAAGGAGAGGTTTGGTCACCTAATTGCGCGCAAGTCCCCTCTTTCTTGGGAACTGCCTGGTTGTCAATATTGTGATTCTATAATATTATTTGTGAATAATTAATTACTGATTCATATGATGAGGAAAATATTGATTTATGTGGATATGGATGGAGAAAATTTTTAATGTGACAATTGTTGAAAATTGAAATTTTATCTTTTTCTGATAAAATAATTCATTTAAATATATTATTATATTTTAATAATATAATAATGATGATATTTTTATGATGAATGTGGGATATATGAGTATATGTGGAGGAGGAGTATTTTTATTACAAAAAAATATTTAAAGCATGTTTTATGTGTCGGTGGACCCCATTTCTTGACTGAAATTTGATTATAGCCTGTAAAATCTCCCGTTTATGGATTTTGGTCAATTTTTGTTTGGAATTTGAAAAAAATTCATTCTGAAAAGTTGTAGATAATGGAATTTCCTATAATAACACGCCAGATTCAAATTTTTCTGATAAAAGGACTATTTATTATGAATTATTGAAGTTCCGAAGCTCCGAAATAATTGATTTTTGAAAGTATAAAATATTTAAAATGACAAAAACGTTTTTTGTCATTATTGTCGGTCTCTAAATGTGGGCGTAGGAATAGAAATTAATAAATTAATATTTTAATAAATTTTCTCCTTTGGTGTACTAAGCATTTTCCTATAAATAGGGTGCTTAGGTTAGAATTGAAAATTACACCAAAAACTGAAGTTTTCTCTCTCTATATTATCGAGCGTATTCTTGTGAGTATTTTGAGTATATTTTGAGTATTGCTATACGGTGCAAGTTCAAGTCATAGCCTTTATCCCGTGTTTCAATTTAGAAGTCTTGATCTTTTCGAGGTAAGGGATATTATTTTTTCAGAATGATATTATTTCTTCAATATCATTATCTTTCAAATATTGATCCAAGTTTTTATCAAATTTGGAACTTTTGGTGTAGGAGTTACTATTCACGATATCGACCTTTCATTCACGAATCTGATTATTCATCGAAAAATGAAAATTTTTCCTTTTCGCCTAAAATATCTATTGTGGATACTAGCTTTGATTGTATCCATGTTTTGATCATTCTTGAATTTTACACCACTATGATTATTTTTGAGGTATTTTTGGACATGGATAAAACAAAGTACGAAATTCTTAATCCTTGTCATTTTGTTTCAATTGGATTCGCTTTTTAAAATATTTTTCATCATCCTCACCCCTAAATGATGATATAATTGAATATCTTTGGCTCAGTAGTGCAAAGATGAATGATTTTGATGAATATCTTTGACCAGTAGTGCAAAGATGAATATTTGATTCCGATATATATTGATTGATGTTACAGGGATAAAAGATGATTTATGAACTTTTAAATTCATACATAGAAGATAGTCGTTTGCATTCTCTACTTAACTCTTCTAATGAATTATTATTTCCGCTGCGAATATTGATTTAAAACTTGTTGTTTATTGTATTCTATTAGATTTCTCCCTGTTGAGGACTAACGATAATTTGTTGTATCTTATCTTATTCATAATATTCTTTACTGGGCTAGTTGAGGTCACCTTTGTCCTTTTTGTTCCATTTTTCTTCTCAGGAGGCGAGAATGTAGCGAGTACGAGTCGGGGTATGGAATGATGGTTATAGAGAGAGTTGTTTAGTAGTCCTCACCATTTTTGTAAAATAATGTATCAATAAATGTGATGAGGATTTATTTGGGTATAGATATTGTCTAGAAGATAATATTTGTATTCAAACTCACAGTTTTACTATTGTAATAATAAAGTTGTAGTTGTTTTACGTATTACATGTATTGACAACTCAAAATGGGTGATGTATACCTATTTTGGGGGCGCCATAATTAGTATCGAGCTTAGGGATATGATCTTTTCATGGAGATCGGGAATAGAACTAGGAGGGAGAAACGAGTAAATCCTTCGCTAAGTGTGTCCTACCTAAACTTATTTGTTAGTTGGTCAAGATATAGGATATTATGTGATATATTGATTTCCTTAATTAACCCTTATTTTATGACAAGATTTGAGAATGTCGATGAGAATATTAATAATGGAAATGAGACCGTGGAGATGCCTGTACTCACCAACGAGGAGAACGTCGCAACAGTTTGGCAATGTTCTCCCAAGTGAACAACACCAATTTGAAAGCGAGATGATGAACGAGGGGATGTTTAGAAGCTTTTTGCGCTTCATATAAAAATCGAGATTGAGGAGACTCGTGTTCAAAATACAGGAGAAATGATAGCAATTCACGGGTTATCACAAACAAGGCGATTCAAAGAGTTGGGACCACTAGAATTTAAGGAAAGCGGATCCGATCATGGGCGGAAACATGGGTCAAAGCAAATTACTAAGATATTCGATGTCTTGGGATGCGGAGGAGAAGAAGAGGTTCCATTCGCCACCTTTATGTTCCGTGGCGAGGTAGACTCTTCGGTGGGAATCAGGAAGCGTACCAATCCAAATACCGCACTTCGGTATGTCTTGGGAGACGCGTTTGAATTATTTAATGACAAACACTTTCACGAAAGTGTTAAGTCAATATATGAAGGAAGTGGAGTTCATCGATTAGAACAAAACAACATGGCCAAGGCGTGTCTCAAAGACGAAGCGAGTTTGCATAGTTATCCGTGTTTCGCACCTCATTTGGTGGAGAATGAGGAACGTATGACGCGGATGTTTTGAGAGGTTTGAAACCCTAAGATACGATAATATCTCTTTTCTCATAAATTTTCTCTCTATTCGGATGTTGTAAACAGGGCTCAATTATTAGAAGCGAGATAACGAAGTACTGCAGTCTCTCGAGGACCACAACCGAGATCATCTGGGAGATGGCGGTCACAACAAAACAACGATAACCAAATAAGAAAGAAAAAGACGGAGAAAATGGTAACCACTCGGTGGTAATCATGGCCATAAGAATAGAAAAAGCGAATCGGGAGGAGATTTTAAAAGAGGAGATTCAACAACGACAATTTAAAATGGCGACACCAAAGAAGAATCGGTTCCAAGGGAGGAACGACCACCACGGTCGATCTTCTACAAATGCGGAAAGAGGGACATATCGGTCAAACCGCCCACACAGCTCAAGGTATGCTATAATTGTGGAAAGGAAGGACATATCGCTTCCGGATTGTACGGTAGAAACCTAGTTCAATGAGGGACGGTGACTCAAAAGATCATCCCCGTAAAAGTCAAAGTCAACGGTTCTGGAAGAGCATTTGTTGTGACCGGTCAAAATGCGAGGAACCCAAACGAGGTGATCACGGGTAAAGCTATTTATAAATTCTTGCGAAGTTTATACCTTACTTGATACCGGTGCTACCCATTCATTTATCTCTCCTGCTTGTGCTCAACGTTTAAACTTGACTCCGGAGAAAATAGACTTTGACCTATCTGTGGAAACTCCGTTAGGAGAAACTTTTATCACATCCACTGTTTATAAATCTTGTTTGATTCAAATTGGCACCATCACCTTACCTGTTGACCTTATCTATTTAAAGATACTTGCTTTTGATGTGATTTTAGGGATTGATTGGATAACTACTCATCATGCCAAAATTGATTGTTTTCGTAAGGTTGTTAGTTTTCATATTCCTAACCAACCTGTTGTACGAATTTAAGCAACTAAACCATTAAAATCAATCACTGTCATATCTAATCATAAAGCTATTGGTTTATTGAAAAACGGATGTCAAACTTTCTTAGCCCATGTTATGGATTTGAATAAAGACACGTCAAATTTGAATAATATTCCTATTGTTATTGACTTTCCTGACGTATTTCCTGAAGAACTTCCTGGTCTACCCCCAAAACGTGAAGTTGAATTCTTTATTGATCTTGAACCTGGTACAAAGCCCATTTCTAAAACCCCATATCGAATGGCTCCTATTGAACTTCAGGAGTTAAAGGCCCAACTACAGGAATTGTTAGACATCGGTTTCATTTGTCCTAGTACATCTCCTTGGGGTGCTCCTGTTTTATTCGTAAAGAAGAAAGACGGTAGTATGCGACTTTGTATTGACTATCGGGAATTGAACCATGTCACCATCAAGAATAGGTATCCTCTACCTCGTATTGATGACTTGTTTGACCAGTTGCAAGGAGCACAATTATTTTCAAAAATTGATCTTCGTTCTAGATATCATCAGCTAAAGATTAGAACTGAGGATATTCCAAAGATTGCCTTCAGAACTCGGTACGGGCATTATGAATTCTTAGTCATGTCTTTCGGATTGACTAATGCTCCTACGGCTTTCATGGATATGATGAACCGAGTATTCAATGAATACTTGGATCAGTTCGTTGTTGTCTTTATTGATGACATCCTCATATATTCCAAAAGTCGAGAAGATCATGAGCTCCATTTGAAGCTGGTACTCCAAAGACTTCGTGAAAACAAACTATATGCCAAATTAAAGAAATGTGAGTTCTGGCTTGAGGAAGTAGCATTCCTTGGGCACGTGGTGTCAAAACATGGAGTATCTGTGGACGGCAAAAGATTGAAGCAATAAAAGTTAGGAGCAACCAAGTCGGTGGATCAAAGTGCACGTAGCTTTACAGGCTTAAATTGGTTATTATCGGAGATTCGTGGAAGGATTTTCTCAAATCGCTACTCCATTAACTCAGCTAACTCGGAAAGATATAAAATTCGTATGGAGCGAGGAATGCGAGAAGAGTTTCCAAGAGCTCAAGAGGAGATTCATTTCGGCACCTATTCTAACAATACCATCTGGTATGGATGGATTTGTTATCTACAACGATGCTTCAGGAAAAGGGTTAGGATGTGTTCTCATGCAACGTGGGAAAGTCATAGCCTATGCCTCGCGACAACTTAAAGAGTATGAGAGGAATTATCCTACTCATGATCTAGAATTAAGCGCGTGATCGTTTCGCTTAAAGATCTGGAGGCACTATCTATATGGGGAGAAAGTGGAGATATATTCAGACCATAAAAGCCTCAAATATTTCTTCACGCAAAAGGAACTCAACATGCGGCAACGACGTTGGCTTGAGTTGTTGAAAGATTATGACCACACTATTCAATATCATCCTGGAAAAGCGAACGTGATAGCTGACGCGTTGAGTAGAAGATCTTATGCAGGAATGAGTGCGATGATGTCAGGTATACGCATAGAGCCAACTTTAATAGAAAAAGTTAAGGTTTCTCAAGCCACCGACCCGGAGCTGATGCGTATGAAGAAGAAAGTATAAGAAGGTCTTTCCGTGAGCGAGAATTGATGAAGAAGGAATACTTCGAGTCCACTCCAGACTTTGTGTCCCTAACGACTCTAATTTGAAGTACAAGATTATGATGGAGGCACACAATACACCATTTGCAATCCATCCTGGAAGTACCAAAATGTATCGTGATCTTCGACATACATTTTGGTGGAACAATATGAAGAGAGAGATTGCAAAGTTTATCTCAACGTGTTTAACTTGTCAACATGTAAAGGCGGAGCATCTAGTACCTAAGGGACCGTTGCAACCACTTGAGATTCTGAAATGGAAGTGGGAACACATTACCATGGATTTCGTTACGGGTCTTCCTACGGTTTCTCAAGGCATCAATGCTATTTGGGTTATTGTTGATAGATTAACCAAGTCTGCTCATTTCTTGCCGATACGGGAGACTTATTCCCTTGAACGTCTTGCTAGTATATATGTAAATGAGATTGTGAGGTTGCATGGCATGCCAGTATCCATAGTTTCGGATCGTGATCCAAGATTCACTTCAATATTTTGGGTTAGCTTGCAAAAAGCTATGGGCACGGATTTATGATTCAGTTCAGCATACCATCCTCAAACGGACGGACAATCACAGAGGACTATTCAAACTTTTGAAGATTTATTAAGACTCTGTGTCCTAGACTTCAAGGGCAGTTGGGATAAGTATTTACCATTTGTGAAATTCTCCTACAACAACAGTTATCAAGCAAGTATAGGTGTGGCTCCATTTGAAGCATTATATGGACGAAAGTGTCGCTCTACAATATGTTGGGATGAGGTGGGTGAAACAACATTGTTGGGACCCGAGTTAGTACGTATGACTACCGAAAAGATCCAAATGATTCGACAACGTATACAAACAGCACAAGATCGACAAAAGAGTTATGCGGATCTTCATCGAAAGGGCGTGGAATTTAGTATAAGGGATCATGTATCTTTGTCATGAGTTGCTCCATGGAAGGGAGTTACAAGATTTGGGAAGAGAGGAAAGCTCAATCCATGATTTATTGGTCCATTTCAAATTCTTGACCGAGTAGGAAATGTAGCCTATAGACTCGCGTTACCTCCAAGTATGTCTCGTGTTCATAATGTTTTTCATATATCTGTGCTTCGTAAATATGTGAAAGACCCAAACCACGTTATAGAGTTAGAACCGGACGAGATAGCCGAAGACTTAACGTATGAAAAGGTACCTGTCAAGATCTTGGATAGGAAGGAGCATGTCCTACGCACAAAGGTCATACCACAAGTTAAAGTTTTGAGGAGGAATCAGGTTATTCAAGAAATAACCTGGGAGTTGAAAACGGAAATGAAAGCGAGGTATCCTCATATTTTCGAAACACCAAGTACGTACGTCAATTTCAAGGACGAAATTTCATAAGGAGGGGAGGTTGTAAGACCCCAAATAATTAATAAACGAAATTTAATTTCCTCTATTTATTATTTTGAAATAGTAAGGGTTGATTTGATTAATGTGGATAGTTATGGGTAAAATACACAAGTATTTCAAAATAAGTAAGTGGTTATAAAATATTCTTGTTGTCGGGGAATATTCGTTTGGTTGTGGAATATTCTTGCCGTGCAGGAATATTAAATATTTACGGTGCCATCTTTTGTGGGCCCATAACTTGAAACCGATTGGATGAATAAAGCGACAAAAATAAGTTGTTTTAAAAATAACAGGCGTAGTTATTCACAGATTATCTTTGTTAAAATACTAAAGGTGGTTAAAACACGAAGAAGATACTGCAGTATTGCACCAATTATTGATTCTTACGTAAGAAGGCACTACTCAATAATGGTTACGATAATTCTTTATTAGATTTTTATTTTATTGATTCAATAATTCTTTGCGTTGATATTTTATATTCTTTGTTTTTGATAATTGTCATTACACGATTTTTTTTATTATCGAAACAATAATTCATATTATCTGAATAATATTATTAGATAACATTATTGGCAATGTCTAGAAAGTTCTGCCTAAGGAGAGGTTTGGTCACCCAATTACGCAGCAAGTAAGGAGAAATTCTTATTGAAAGCCCTCTTCCTCAGGAACCGCACTGGTTGTCGATATTATGATTACAGTAATATTATTTGTGAATAATTAATTATTGATTCATATGATGAGAAAAAATATTGATTTTATGTGGATATAGATGGAGAAAATTTTTAATGTGACAATTGTTAAAAATTGAAATTTTATTTTTTTCTGATAAAATAATTCATTTAAATATATTATTATATTTTAATAATATAATAATGATGATATTTTTACGATGAATGTGGGATATGAGTATATATGGAGGAGGAGTATTTTTGTTACAAAAAAAATATTTAAAGCATGTTTTATGTGTCGGTAGACCCCATTTCTTGACTAAAATTTGATTATAGCCTGTAAAATCGCCCGTTTATGGATTTCGGTCAATTTTTGTTTGGAATTTGGAAAAAATTTCTTCTGCAAAGTTGTAGATAATGGAATTTCCTATAAAAACACGCAAGATTTGAATTTTTCTGATAAAAAGACTATTTATTGTGAATTATTGAAGTTTCGAAGCTCCGAAATAATTGATTTTTGGAAGTATAAAATATTTAAAATGACAAAAACGTTTTTTGTCATTATTGTGGGTCTTGCATGTGTTAGAAGTGGCTGAATTCAGATCTCTAAATGTGGGCGTAGGAATAAAAATTAATAAATTAATATTTTAATAAATTTTCTGCTTTGGTGTTCTAAGCATTTTCCTATAAATAGGGTGCTTAGGTTAGAATTGAAAATTACACCAGAAACTGAAGTTTTCTCTCTCTATATTATCGAGCGTATTCTTGTGAGTATTTTGAGTATATTTTGAGTATTGCTATACTCTGATTGCTGAGTTCAAGTCATACTTTATATCCTGTGTTTAAATTTAAGATCTTGATCTTTCGAGGTAAGAGATATTATTTTTTCGTAATGATATTATTTCTTCAATATCATTCTGTTTGAAATATTGATCTGAAGTTTTTTTTATCATATTTGGAACTTTTGGTGTCGAGTTACTTATTCACGATATGGCCTTATTCACGTATACGACCTTTATTCACGAATCTGGCATTATTCATCGAAAAATGAAAATTTTTCCTTTTCGTCTAAAATATCTATTGTGGATACTAGCTTTGATTGTATCCATGTTTTGATCATTCTTGAATTTTACACCACTATGATTATTTTTGAGGTATTTTTGGACATGAATAAAATAAAGTACGAATCCTTAATCCTTAATCCCTGTCATTTTGTTTCACTGGATTCATTTCTTTAAAAATATTTTTCATCATCCTCAGTCCTAAATGATGATATAATTGAATATCTTTGGCCTGTAGTGCAAAGATGAATGATTTTTGATGAATATCTTTGGCCCGTAGTGCAAAGATGAATAGGTGTTTAGATGAACATGACCGGTGATGAATATCTTTGACACAGTAGTGCAAAGATGAATATTTGATTCTAGATATATATTGATTGATGTTACGGGGATAAAAGATGAGCGATGAACTTTTAAATTCATACATAGAAAATAGTAGTTTGCATTCTCTACTTAACTCTTCTAATGAATTATTATTTCATTGCGAATATTGATTTAAAACTTGTTGTCTATTGTATTCTATTAGATTTTTCCCTGTTGAGGACTAACGATAATTTGTTTTATATTATCTTAGTCATAATATTCTTTACTGGGCTAGTTGAGCTCACCCTTTTCCTTTTGTTCCATTTTTCTTCTCGGGAGGCGAGAATGTAAATGCGAAATACGCAGTCGGGGTATGGAATGATGGTTATAGAGAGAGTTGTTTAGTAGTCTTCACCATTTTGTAAAATAATGTATCAATAAATGTGATGAGGATTTATTTGGGTATAGATATTATGCAGAAGATAATATTTGTATTCAAACTCACAGCTTTTTATTGTAATAATAAAGTTGTAGTTATTTACATGCCATGTAATGACAACTCAGAATGGGTGATGTATACCTATTTTGGGCGCCACACAAATCCTTCAGTAAAATGATACTAACCTTCGCTTAAAACATTTTTGCATAACAAATAAAAATTTACCTTTATTTTTTGATATATATAACCTAGCTATATATATCTATCTATATATATATATAAATTATTATAAATATATAGGGGATGAAAATTGATAAATCCACAAATCTTTTGATTTTTTTCACAAGATTTTCTTCATACGTCCATAGTAATTGAATCTAATGCTCATGTGAAAGGATACTCGTAAAAATATATTATTCAAAATAACAATTTTTTAAAAATACTACAGTAGAATCTCTATAAATTAATAATGTTGAAACTGGAAAATTTTTTAATTTAGAGAGTTATTATGTGAGACCTCAATTTTTATGAAATAAAATTATTCAATTTTTTCTATTTTGGTAAATGGTTAAATTGATAAAAGTTTAAAGTTAAGGGTAATATGTGATTTTTTTTTTTTTTTTGAAAGTAAGCAAGTTGATATAAAATATTCGTTGTGTTTGGAATATTCGATTAGTGGAAATATTCTTTTTGTCGTAGAATATCCGCATTACTACGGACAATCATTAGTGGACCCCTATTAACGGAATTATTATTCGGATTGAAAAAACGCGACAAAAATATTTTTATGAAAATAACGGCGGAAGTTTTACCGTTAACTGTTGAAACACCCGGTGTTAAAAGTACAATAATACGCGTGGTTGTATAGTAGCACACAATATTGATTATTGATGCTTATGTGATAAGTCACTCAGTTTTGTTTTATTGGTATTATTAATATAATAAAACAGAAAAACTTTTTATATAAAACAGAATACTTTTATAAAGTTATTCATTTTATTAGGCTAATAGTAAAATCTTTTTATATAAAACAGAATTCTTTTATAAAGTTATCTGTTTTATTAGATAATAACTAGAATATATTATGATCATAATCTTTCAACGTCGTTGCCACATGTTGAGTTCCTTTTGAGTGAAGAAATATTTGAGGCTTTTATGATCCGTATAGATCTCCACTTTCTCCCCATACAGGTAATGCTTCCAAATTTTAAGCGCTTAAAATCGACAAATACTGACTCTAGATCATGAGTAGGATAATTCCTCTCATATTCTTTGAGTTCTGGTAAGTGAGGCATAAAGGCGATGACTTTCCCATGTTGCATGAGAACACATCCTAACCCTTTGCTCAAGCATCATTTGTAGATGACAAATCCTCCGAGCCGGATGGTATTGTCGAATACAGTCTTTGAAATGAGTCTCCTCTTGAGTTCTTGAAAACTCTTCTCACATTCCACGCTCCAATCAATTTTGTATCTTTTCGAGTCAATTTGAGTTAATAGAGTAGCGATTAGAAAAACCTTTCTACGAATCTCCGATAATAACCAAATGGTTCCAAAGAAAGCTATGTACTTGATGGCGATTTTGGTTGCTCCCGACTTTGAATTGCTTCTTTCTTTGCGGGTCAATGATATCCCATGATTTGATATCACGTGCCCAAGGAATGCAACTTCCTCGAGCCGAACTCACATTTCTTCAACTTGACATATAGCTTATTTTCACGAAGCTTTTGGAGTATCAGTGTGACGCCCCCAAAATAGGTATACAACACCCATTCTGAGTCGCCAAATACATGGTACAGAAAGCAAACTACAACTTCAATAATACAATTGTCGTGCAAAATACGACAACACATACTGTGAGTTTAAATACAAATATTGTCTTATAAACATTATTCACACTCAAATAAGTCCTCGTTACAATTATTCAAACACTATTTTACAGAAATAGTGAGGACTGCTAAAATATCTTTCTAGAACCATCACTCGCGTTACCGACTAGTTCTTTAGCTATGTTCTCACCTCTCTTGAGAAAATGGAACAAAAAGGAAATGGGTGAGCTCAACTAGCCCAAAAGAATATTATGACTAAGATAATATACAACAAATTATCGTTAGTCTTCAACGAGGAAAAATCGATAAAATATAATAGCCAACAAGTTTTAGATCAACAACTGTAGTGGAAACAACAATCCATTAGAAGAGTCAAGTAGAGAATGAGTTCTACTATCTTCTAAGATTTAAAAGTCCATCATCAATATTTTATCCCTGTAACAACAATCAATATACATCTTTAATCAAATATTCATCTTTGCACTACAAGCCAAAGATATTCATTTTAGATCACCAGGTTAGTCATGTTCATCTCAACACCTGTTCATCTTTGCACTACGGGCCAAAGATATTCATCAGTTAATCATTTATCTTTGCACTACAGGCCAAAGATATGTATAACATATCCAAAAATTAAAACGATCCAACGGTCGAATTAAAAATTATAACTCACACAATATATCTCAAAAATACTGGTTTAATTTTTAATACCTTCATTCCGACAAAAATACTGATAAAACACCTCAACATTAACTCCTTCATTTTTACACACAATAAATATATCCAACATTTATATCCACATAAAATAAATATTTCCTTATCATATGAATCAATAATTAATTATTCACAAATAATATTACGTAATCACATTTATGATGACCCGGTAGCTCCTGTGAAAGGGAGTTTTCCAATAAGAATTTCTCCTTATTGGCCGCAATTAGGTGACCAAACCTCTCCTCGACGATTACTTTCTAGACATTGCCAATAATGCTATCTAATAATATTATTCAAATAATATGAATTATTGATCGATAATGAAAATAATGCAAGTGACAATTATTGAAACAACAATAATATAAAATATCAACGCAAAGAATTATTGAATCAATAAAATAAAATATTTAACGATAATTCACTTTATAACAATTATTGAGTAGTGCCTTCTTACGTAAGGATCAATAATTCATCAATACTTTAATGCATCCACGCCAGACATCGTATTTTAACCACCGGGTATTCCAACGATGTTAATTGAGTAATAACTACACCTTTATTTATAAAAACTCAAACTTGTCATTTTCTTCATTCGACAGTTATTACATTATGGGGCCCACAAATGATCGCAAATCGTCATGAATATTCCCCGACAACAAGAATATTCCACGACCAAACGAATATTCCCAACAAACAATGATTATTTTATATCCACTTGTATATTTTGCAAAATTTGCACATTTCACCCATAACCAGAGAATTATATCAAATTAATACCTTATTATTCACAAATATAATTAGAGGAAATTCGATTTTATTTATAATAAGTTGGGGTCTTACAATCAGCCTCAAGTGTCGCTCGTGATTTTCACAGCTTTTGGAATATATGAGAATGTCATCAATAAAGACGACCATAAAATGATCCAAATATTCCTTGAATACTCGGTTCATCATATCCATGAAGGCAGCAGGAGCATTAGTCAATCCAAAGGACATGACTAGGAATGCATAATGCCCGTCTTAGGGTTCTGGCCGTCTTTGGAATGTCATCCGGTTACAATCTTCAATTGATGATATCCTGACGAAGATCAATCTTTGAAAAGAATTTGGCGCTTTAATCGGGTCAAACAGTCATCAATACGTGGCAATGGGTACCTATTTTTTATGGTGACATGATTCAACTCCACGATAATCAATACAAAATCGCATACTCCCATCTTTCTTCTTCACGAATAGAGCAGGGAGCACCCCAAGGAGACGTCTTGGGGCGAATGAAACCAATGTCTAACAATTCTCGCAACTAAGTCTTTAACTCCACGAAGTTCAATAGGAGCCATTCGATATGGGGCTTTGGAAATGGGTTTTATCTGGGGTTCAAGGTCGATACAAAATTCAATTTCACGCCTGGGGTAGGCCGGAAAGTTCTTCAAGGAATACGTCGGAAATTTATTAACAATAGAAATATCATTCAAAAGCGGCGTATTTTTTTTTTAAATCCGTGACATGAGCTAAGAAAGGTTGACATCCGTTTTTCAATAAACGAATAGCTTTATGGCTTGAGAGCGGCGTGTGATTGATTTTAATGGTTTGGTCGCTTGAATTAGCATAATAGGTTGATTAGGAATATGAAAGCTAACAACCTTACGAAAATAATCAATTTTTGCATGATAAATAGTTAACCAATCAATCCCTAGAATCACGTCAAATGCAAGTATTTTTAAAGAAATAAGATCGACAGGTAACGTGCGGTTACCGATTTGAATCAAACAAGACTTATAAACAGTTAATGTAATGAAGGTTTCTCCCAATGGAGTTTCAACAGATAAGTCAAAGTATAATTTCTCCGGAGTCAAATTTAAACGTTGAGCGCAAGTAGGAGAAATAAAAGAATGGGTAGAACTGGTATCAAATAAGGTATAGACTTCACTAGAGTTTATGATAAGCTTACCCGTGATAACCTCGTTCGGGTTCTTTGGTTTCTGGGAGGTCACAACAAACGCTCTCCACTTGCCTTCTGGCTTTGACTTTTCTGGGAATGACCTTTGGTGCCTCCATCCTAAATTTGACTTATCTTCTATGAGCGACAAAATCGGGCTAGGTGACCTTCTCTTCCATAATTATAACATGCCTTGGACGGCATCGCGCAGATTGGACTGATATGTCCCTCCCCTCCGCATTTAAAGCATATGATAGGTGGTCGTTCTCCTTCCTTAACCACGGTTGCTGGTGCTGACGTCTTTCCATCATTGTTGAATCTCATTTTCTTGAAATATCCATTTTTACTGTCTTGGTCATGATTACCACCGAAGTGGTTACCATTTCTGGCATGTTGATTCCCTTCACGTTTGTTGTTACCGCTTCGATGACTGATATCGTTGGTATTTTCATGTTGCCGGTTGCTTTCTCTTGGTTGTGTTGACTCGTTATCGCGCTCCAATAACTGAGCCCTATTTACAACATCTGAATACAAACACAATTTATGATTAATAAGATATTGTCGTATCTCCGGTTTCAAACCTCTTAAAAACATTCAAATCATTCGCTCCTCATTATCGACCAAAAGGGATGCAAACCGGGATAACTCCGCAAATTTAGCCTCGTATTTCGACATGGTCATATTGTTTTGTTCCAACTTGATAAACTCCACCTCCTTCATGTGACGAATACTTTCGAAAGTACTTCTCGTTGAAACGACTCTTGGAACTTCTCCCAGTCATCTTGAGTCGTCGGTCATGAGTACGTTTCTGATTCCCACCAAGATGTCTGCTTCTTCACGCAACATAAAGGTGGCGAATGGAACCTTTTGCTCCTCGGAGCATCCCAAGACATCAAATATCTTGGTGATTTGCTTTATCCATGCTTCCGCCTTAAGTGGTTTTGCCTCTCCAATAAACTCTGGTGGTCCCAGCTCCTTGAACTGTTTAGCGGTGACCGTCAGAGAGTTTCCAGTGTTTACACCGGTATTTTGAACAGGAGCCGCTCTCGCCTGATGTTTCATGAATTGCATGAAGCCTCGGAACATTCCATCGTTCATCATTTGCTTAGTGTTGTTGTTTGCAAGAAGATTGTCGTCTTCCTGATGCACATTGTCCTGGTTATTGATTTGTGGAGACTCAACGGTCTCTTGTGCTCCATTGATGTTCTCAACATTCTCGATGCCATTTTCAAACACTTGGCCACAAAACAAGGGTTAATTGACATGCAACATATTATCCCTATACCCACCTGACCAATTAAATACCAAATAAACTTAGGTAGGTCATACTAGCGAAGGAATTCCCGTCTCTCCCTCCTAGTTCTAGTCTCACATCTTAGCCGGGGATCATATCCTAAGCTTTGATACCAACTGTGGCGCCCCAAAATAGGTATTCATCACCTATACGAGTCGCCAAATACATGGTACGAAATATAAATACAACTTAATTATACAACTGTCGTGCAAAGTACGACAAAACATAAGCTGTGAGTTTTAATACAAATATTGTCGTCTAGACAATATACAAACTCAAATTCAATATTATTACATTTATTTTCCCACTATTTCACTGAATAGTGAGGACTACTAATGTTATCATCACATCCGTCACTCCAGTTCCCCACTAGTCCTACTACATTCTCATTTCCTGAAGAGAACAATGAAAGTAAAAGGGTGAGCTCAACTAGCCCAGTAGGAAATATTATGACTAAGATAATGCATAATATATTATCATTAGCCTTCAACAGTGTTAAACTGATATAATATAACAACCATCAAGTTTAACTGCAGCGGAACAAGCAATCCATTAAAAGAGTCAAGTAGAGAATAAAATCTACTATCTTTTATGATTTAGAAGGTTTTTCATCACTTTTATCATTTGGGACTCGGCCTAAATAAATAATCCACATCATCGAATCACCCCTAAACTACGGCCAAGGATATTCTTTAGTATCACGACCACAATTATCCATCCACTTACGGGCGAGAATATTTGTGTATTCATTAATTGTCATGATCATGCCAACAACTCGGTCCATCAATGCACTACGGGGCCAATGAGGACTTTTACCACATCATTTGTAACATTACGGTCATGATTACACCAATAATCCCAATCATAATCATACCAAGTCCATCTATGCACTTCACAGCCACATAAGACTTTCAAAAAATATAAACATGAGGATGATGACAATGATTTAAGAATTCAATAAAACAAGTTCAAGAATTAATTTATCTGAGGAACTAATAATGTCCAAATTGTCAACACGAATCTTCGCTTTGTAGAGTAAAATTCAAGAATACTCGGAAGAATATTTCCATTAAAAGATATTGGATGAAGCGTAAATATCAAGGATATTCCACTAATTTCATGAAGTATAGAAGTCAAAACTTTAATCAACTGAGTATAACAAGGAATGGAATAACAAAAGAAATCACCGGGCATGAGATAGACCTTGCAGCAGCGAGTTATTCCATAGAATAATAAATAACTGGAATCGGTTCCGCGTAAAAGCCGCACGATGGATATTCTAACGTAATAATAAAGAGCGGAATCGAATCCAGGCGCCAAAAAGCATGTGAACGAGGACATTCCAACAGAATAATAAAGAGCGGAACCAGGTCCGGCGTAGAAACGCTTAAAATGGATGTTCCAACGAATGATAAATAATGGAACTCGGTCGGCGTAACGTTACGCAGACATGATATTCCAAATGAATGATAAAGAATGGAATAATGAAGAATTTCACCAAGTATAGGGTAACTTGGCATGATACAAAGTTATTCCAATAGAATAATAAAGAATGGAATAACAGAAGTTCTCTTCAAGGATAAGAAAGAAATAATACTCCCTACCTTGGAAAAACTGGATACTAGAATAGTGAGGTAGCAGACTTCACTTCTTCTTTCTCTCTATAATAATCGCTCTAAAGCTTTTGTGAATTGGTGAGAAATGAATGAAGAATGAGCTTCTATTTATAGAAAATATAGTTTCGATAATTGCACATTTTGGGGCTCTAAAAATTACAGTACAATACCTCCAACTTTTCTTTCATTTTTAATTTAGTCCTGCACCACCTCCCCTAATAGTAAATAATGTGAATCAATAGTTCAATCATGTGAATCAATACTATAATCATGTGAAAAATACGAATTACAGTATAGTACCTCTATCTATACCTCAATTTTTAACTTAGATGCAAGTATTATCAATCTTGCACCAACTCCCCTAATAGTAAATAATGTGATTCAATAGTACACACATGTGAACAAATAGTTATATAAGTATGTGAATTAGTAACAATTAATTGCTCATTTATCCGATAAATTACCCGATTTATTAATATAACCCCTAGATATCAATTATCATCGGAACAGATGTCGATTTCTATTAACACTAATAATCCCAACACAATGGAACTATCAAAATTCATTTTTAATCAACATAACTTATTCATCATTAATATTATAACTCACAATATTTAACAACCAGGTCGTTCCCAAGAAAAATGGGGCTTTCCGATAAGGATTTCTCCTCATTGGCGCGCAATTAGGTGACCAAACCTCTCCTTGACAGAACTTCTAGACATTGTCAATATTGTAAATAATAATATTAATAATTTATCGTCTCAATTATTGATTTAATAATATAAAATATTATGCAAATGATACTGTGACAATAATTGAATCAATAATATGAGAGATATGATCACGAAATTCTTTGTGAGCAATAATTGAGTATAAGCGGGTGACTTCTCACGTAAGCATCAATAATCAATACCGTATGTCTTTCTGATGCAACCACGCCAGACATTCTTGTACTTTTAACACCGGATGTTTCTACCATTAGCAGTAAAACTTCCGCCGTTATTTTCATAAAGTATTTTTATCATTTTCTCGATCGTGATAATTCCGTTGTGGGAGTCCACCAATAATTGTCTTGGTTATTGCACGAATATTCCCCACCAATCGAATATTATATAACAACTTGCGTACTTTTGCAAAATTTATAAATATTACCCACAGCTATAACATTATATCAAATCCACACCATAATATTCGAAAATATATTTCGAGAAAATTTAATCTTTATTCAAAAAGTTGGTGTCTTACATAATTCGTGGTCGTGATACTAATAAATATCCTTGGCCTGTAGTGCAGAGATGATTCGATGATGTGGATTAATTATTGAAATTTGAGTCTCGTGATCAAATATTAATTCATGGATGTGATAATAATGAATATCTTTGGTAGTAGTGCATGGATAATTCATGGACGTGATACTTAAAGAATATCCTTGGCACGTGTAGCGGGGATGATTCGATGATGTGGATTATTTATTGAAATGAGTCTCAAGAATGAAATATTAATTCATGGATGTGATAATAATGAATATGGTTGGTAGTAGTGCAAAGATGATTTAATGATTACGACGAGAATTGTGATTTAGTATAACCATGATTTTGATGTTTCGGTGAAGACAATGATAAAAATTATCTTAAATCACAGGTGCGAAGAGAATTTAGAATCACAATTGTGATTATGAGTTATTCACATGATCGTGGATTCGGAATTGTTGATTGATGTTACGAGGATAAAACATTATTGGTGGACTTTTAACATAGAGAAATAATAGACCTTATGGTCTATTTGACTCTTCTAATGGATTGCTTTCGTTCAAACTGCAACTATGGTTGAAAAGTTTTATTATCTACCATATGTTCTAAATCTACGATTTATTATTGATGAAAGCTATTGATAATTTAATTATCTTTAGTCATGATATTCTTTCTTTGGGCTAGTTGTGCTCACCCTTTTGCTTCACAATTCCTTTCGGAGTAATACAAGTGTAAATTTTTGGGTCGGCGAGGGTATTAAGAGGATTAGAATGGTGGTCTATAGCTATTGAGGTTCTCCTAAATTGTATGGAAATAATTTTATTGAAAACTTTAGATAAGTGTGTCGTATTGTATATGTCATTTGATATTTAATTTTGGTGAACTGAATAGGGTGAGGTGAACCCAACTTTGGAAGGGTGTTTTGCCACTATCATGCAAGATGTCTAATGGCATATAACCTCGTGTTATCATAAGACAGGGTTGTGCGCATCCACTTGCCGAGTATATCTACGGGCACTATCTATATGATCTTAGAGTTTATTTGAAATATAATATTCACTTGGAGACAGTGGAGATAGTTATATGTCAAGAGAAGACTCACCACTGGAAAGAAGATGATAGTAATCTTCTTATTTTTCTTTGGGGTCTATTGGGTCAACCAATGTTAATTCTGTGGACGTATGATATCTATTATAACCTAGACGCATGGCCTCCCATGTAAAGGTTTCATGAGCACTTCCCAAAAATTTTAATTTCTAAAAGCAGGTTTTGACTATACTTTTATGTAAAGTACTATTATAAGGTTGTGGTCGAGGTACCATGAGAGTTAGATACATTTGTATTAAAACTCATATTAATCGTGGTAAGTATTCTATCTGACGATTCAACAATTATAAATGAAGTTGTATTTGAATTTTGTACCATGTATCTGGCGACTCAGAATGGGTAATGTATACCTAATTTTGGGGGAGTCACATATTATTTAATCAAAAAATTAATAATTTATTAATTTAAAGAGTGTTTTTCTATTCGGTGAACATAAATTTAATTACATTAAAATTATTGCATTTTATTGATGTTTATATCATACTTTTTTGATGCAATGTATCATACTTATGAAATTAATGTAATAATAGAATTCATTATAAGTGATATTAATTATTTTTAATAATTAAATAATATTCACTGTATCCACTATTCAAATTACATTCACATTTTATTTTTAAAAAAAATTATATTCACACCAAGTTTAATTAATTTGTATATATAAGTTCATTGTACTAGAATTTAATACATTCAATGTATTATGATAAAGAGAACTACTATATAAACATCAACAAAAATTCTTCAAATCATACTCAACAATGATTTTTCATCTAAAAGGTGTCCATAAATCCACCATGACAGATCAAATACACAATGAATTATGCGAGTATAAGAGAGATCACCCTACATGTACTAAGAAAACCTTACAACAGTGAGTTGATGAAAATTTTCATTTGAAAGTTAGTCAAGGTGCAATATCAAACACACTCAAACGATTATCTGAGTACCTTTTGGCTAACTTAGAGAAAAGAGGCGATATTGATAAGTAGGTTTATACTTATGATTTGGATATCTTTAGGGCTTAATTCTTTGTTAACTTTAACTATTTTTAGTGTCATTCTACTTATTTTTGTGTTTGTGTTGTAAGAAACGATTTCGAAAAGTCAAAACATGAAAAATAGAGGTTAGTGACATTTTCGTAATTTTTGAAAAAGTACATCCGTCGGGGCGGGGTTTCATAATACAAAAAGCCCTCCGGGGTGGGCCTTTCAAAAAAAAAAAAAGAGTTTTCAGAATTTGAGTTCGATGATGATTAGTTCGAGCTGCTTGTTTCAAGGACTTTAAGAACTCCAAACGACACATGAAGAGACATATAAAAGGAGGAGAACGACAAGAATTTAGTGGGAGGATTCCATTAGATTAGATTACAGTTGTGAGACCCCGAATTTTTATGAAATAAAAGTACCATGAGAGTTACATACATTTGTATTAAAACTCATGATTAATCGTAATTAAGTATTCTATATCTGACAACTCAACAATTATATAAATGAAGTTGTATTTTTGATTTTGTACCATATATCTCAAGCGACTCAAAATGAGTGATGTATACCTAATTTTAGAAGGCGTCCACAATTGGCATCGAGCTTAGAGATATAATTATTTGGTGGAGATAAGAGTCTAGAAGTAGGAGGAGGCGAGGTTATATACTTATTTAGTGTGTGACTTACCTAAGCTAAAATTGTTTACTTGTTATGTTGACAAATTATGATATGTCAATTAACCTTTGTTTTGAAGATATATTCTAGAATGATATCCTAAATACGGGAGATGAAAGAATGGAAAAATTATGATCTGAGAGGATATAACCGGAAGGTATAATCCGAAAAGAAAGCAAGGTATTCTCATCTCTTCGAATATCAGGTACGTACGTAAATTTTGAGGGCAAAATTTTATAAGAAGGGGTGATTGTGAGACCCCGAATTTTTATGAAATAAAAGTATCATGAGAGTTACATACATTTGTATTAAAACTCATAGTTAACTGTGGTCGCATTCTATACGACAGCTCAACAATTGTATAAATGAAGTTCTATTTGAATTTTGTTTCATGTATCTGGCGACTCAGAATGGGTGATGTATACCTAATTTTGGGGGCGTCACAACAGTAGATTAGGACAAAATCTTAGTTCTTATTAGATTTGGAGATTAAAGCAACTTGGAGACCATTGAAGATTCAAAGTAGGAGCAAGAGGGAGCGTCAAATCTGCAGACAACAGATTTTATCTTCTGCTCTACTTCTTATCTTTCTCTTTTAATATTTATTCAATTGTGGATTCTTGATTTTAATTCAATAACAATGAACTAAATTTTTGTTTAAGATTACAATGGAGTTTATTACATAGTTTATTTTAGTATGTTTTTCTATTAATTATTATGATTATTCTTGGATTGTTTATTATGGTTTGTGCTTATTGATTTATTGCCTAGCTAACAATTATCGTGATAATCTTTATGAACTCGAGAAATGGATTATAGATTTAGATATGATCATAATAGCATGTGATTGTCTTTTTTGCATGGCGATGAAAGTCATAATTTATGTCTAGGATAAAGATATACATATACATCGCATGTAATCTGCTAGAGAACTTGTGCTTTTAAATCCTCTTTGATTGTAATTCACATAAAGATATAGTGAATTAGTTAATTAGGGTGTTCTCCTTAATTCTATCATCTGTGGATTTAAGTTGATTCGAGTATGATGCATTGAGAGATAGTCATATTTATTTATGTGTTCTTGATTAACAATTCAGAATAGTGAGCATAATTGATAAGAGGTGTATTAACTTAAGTGAAGAAATAAGTGAAGTTGTGATCTTAAATTTCTATAAAATGAGTTTTAACTAGTGGTACTTAGAATTAGTTTAATTAAATAATTTAATGTATAACCTTAAATTAATTGTTTAAATAAAATTAGTTTGGTTAAGAGTTAGTATTTAGTAATTTGTATTAATAATTCCTCGTGGAAACGATACTTTACTTACCCTTTATTACTTGTTGACCACATATACTTGTGTGTTGTGCGTAATTGGACTCTACCCAACAGATACCAACGGGATTAAATTCAATTAGATTTGAATTTCAAGACAAAACAAACGTGAGTAGAATCATATTTTACAAAATTACCCTAGATATATTTGTAATTTAAAAGAATTATTAATTTAAAATTTTGATGAGACCATATATTTATATAGAGGTCTTTTAAAAAATTATTATTTTATTATTTTATCGAAATTATTAATTTATCCCATTAGCCTAAGTCGAGACTAGGAAAACATATTATTTTAGAGAAATTATTAATTTATCGAGTATTAATTTATAGAGGTTATATTGTACTTCGTTTGTTTTAGATTATAAAATTATATTGACTTTTAAAAGTCAATCTAAAATATTTTTAAACTCAAAATTAATACTCCCTCCGTCCCATGATAAAAGTTCTTATTACTATTTTGGGTAGTCTCATGTTAAATGTCAATTTTTCTTTAATAACCAAATTTTTACACATTTTTTCCTATTATACCAGTAGCATTAAATATCTCATACTTTTCTTATTCTAATTCTTTCTCACCTACAATGAAAATAATTAATGACATTATTATGGACAATTTTGTCATTTCATTCTCTTCTTAATATGCGTAAAAAGTCCACCCGGACTTTTATCCTGGGACGGAGGGAGTAATAATTATTTAAATTATGAAACAATAAATATTATTATTATTAGCATTTTTTTAGATAAGTCTCAATAATCATCATCATTTTGACTAAAATTTAATCATTTTATATCAATTTTGAGTTTAAAAATATCTAAAGTTAACTTCAAAAAATAATCTATCTAATAAAATACAAATGATTTTAAATTTCTCACTCACTCAATAAATCATATGGGCCGTTCAAAGTTTGAGATAAATTTCACTGTCCATACAGTACCGAAGACACGGAACCCAGCTAGTTAATCTTATATTTTAGCGCGAAGAGAGTATTCGACTAAATGAAGTACGGTGCTTTTGTACGTAATAAATTAGAGAAAAAGTTTATTTTCATTATATAAAAAGAGGCCGACTTTTATAGAGATCAGTTTCATTAATTTAACTCTAATTAGAAACTCAAATGGACTGACATTAAACTAACATAAGTATATTGTACAATATCTACCAATTTGGAAGCTTAACTTAGTTAAAACTTAAAACTTCACTTTTAAAAAAAAATCTGGGTCATGCCCGACGGATATGTTCGTCGTCAATGACTCATGTGTCGTCGACAATGAGGTCATTAGCGATGGGGTGTCGTTGTCCCGTGCGATTGGAGTGATCGTCGTCAGATAGAGAGGCCATCATGACGGACGACAGACGATTAAATCGCCATGAATCATTGGAGAAGGAATTAGTAACGGACAGTCTGTCGCCAATGATGACTCCTTTAATAAAAATAAAAACTCATTGGCGACGGATAGTCCGTCGCCAATGACTCTTGTCATTGTTAATGAATTTTTATTTTTATTATTAAGGGAGTCATTGGCGACCACCAATAACATTATAAAAAAAATTAAAGATTTGTAAAACCCCATATTTTTTTATATATACATAATTGTGCGTGTTATAAACCAAAAGCAACATATAATTATTCACTAATGAATACCAATAACCATCAAATATATATAATCAACCATTAAATGCGTACATATCGTAATCATTGAACACAGTAAATCAAGTAAGGGCGGTAATCTGACAAGCGCAATAGAACCAAAATGGTTCTTGGTTCTTGGTGAAATTTGAAAATGTGAGGCCCGTGGCTCTTGTTAGTAGAAATTTGCCATGAGCTTCTCCATTTATTTTTTTTTATTTTTTTTTGCTACACCAGAAATATTAAAATAAAAATTACTATTACTGAATTCATTAATTTATATTAACAAGTTACAACACAAGGTATTTCAAAATTAAAAAGAATGAAAGTATTATATTAATTAATATGACCAATATAAGGGGGTGTTTGTTTAGAAATTTGAATGGAGTTGAATCTGAATGGTTTGAATCGGTTCGGTCGTTTGTTTTGATGCGAATGATGAATCGATAAGATAGATTTAATTGAATGGCTAAGTCGATTTTTTGAAATTTGAATGAAGCAATTTGAATGATGTAAAAAAAAGTTTAAAAATTTAAATTTTTTTAACTATTATATTAAATAAATTTACAACAGTTTTGAATTTTTTTAGAGAGGGTAAAATAATAAAGTTTTGTCATTCAGATGTTTCAGACATGTCAATTATCAAACAGCTTTTTCATTCAGATTCAGATTCTAACTCATTCAGATTCAGATTCAGATTTAACTCATTCAGATTCAGATTCAAATTTATTCAATTTTTATCAAACATCCTCTAAGTGTATTAAGCAGTTTGACTATATTGATTATTGAATAATTTTTGTTCCTTTCAAAACAAGGGTCATATAAGCAGAATCACAAGTAGAGTTCATTTGCATTATTTATTTTATTTTATTTTTAATATTATTTATGTATTTTTATTTTTATTTTTTACATTACCACCACAATGGCCATAATACAGGATGAAGATCACATCATCAAGCTAGCATATACGTAATCAACCACTATGCAAGCATCAATTATATGCATATTATAATATAATAACACCTACATTACCAATTAAGGAAGATTTTAACATAATAATTTAATTAGTAATCATACTTGCACGCCTTAAGCTTCCAGACATGAGATGAAGTAGCAGAGATTCCTCTTCTTTCTGTTCTTTATTACTATTTTTTTCTGAAATAGTAATAATAATAAATATTAAAAATAATAAAATAATTAATAATAAACAATAATACAAACAGACTCGATATTTAATTACTGACATTAACTACATATCTCAATTAATTAAAATTTTAATAATATTATAAATTAGTATTATTAATTAATTATATACATTAACTACATATCTTAATTATAGTTTTCAATTATAGTTAAAATATATCGAAGATTGCATTAAAATTAAATAGTTGTTGTAGTTCAGTTGATTTGAACTCTTATTTATTTACTTACAAGTCTTGTGTTCAAGTCTCACAACCCATAAGTAGCAACATTTTAATTTTTTAAAAAATAAGTCGCGGGCCACGGGCCGGGCCAAAAAGGCCCTCACTTTCATGGGCTAAACAATTGCAGTCCAAAGCCCACCCCGTGGTGGTTGGGCCGGCCCGCAGGCCTGGGCCTCTTTTGTCAGGTCTAGTAATCACATAAACTATAATATGTAACTAGATACAAAATATAAATCATTGTACAATTCAACAACTAGTTAAATACATAAACTATCAACCTAACTAGATATAAGACCTTAATATTTACAACCCAAAAACTAGGTAGTTAAATACATGAAAATAAAAATATAAACTAGTTATATGCCTCAGTCAGTATCATCGCGCCAAATCCTACCACATTGCCAACGACGGTAATGTCATTATCGACGGACATCCGTCGACCTCCAACTTGGAAAAGGGGGAATTACTGACAGGACTCATTGACAACGACTACCTTGTCGATATTGAGGTTATTCTCGACGGGACTTGGGCTCCGTCGCGAATGACTTTTTTTTTTGTAGTGGTTGCTATTCCTAACCATAAGATACACATAATTTTCTTTAAATAGACTTTTGAGAGTGATACATCAAGGGCAACTATTCAAAAATGGACGCCTAGATAGGGGTGTATGATAGAATATAAATTTATTTAAGATAATTTTCATAATTATCTTTTAGATTGATTAATCATATCTTTTGTATAGTTAGCTCTCCTAATTTGTAGCAATTCATATCTTGTAATTGTAATTATCCTAGCCTAGAATTACGTTGATCATGAAGGAATTATGTCCGTGTCTATTGCCTTGAACAAGGTTCCTAATATACAACCATGAATATCAACGTAATTATAAGCTAGGATAATTACAATTACAAGATATGAATTGCTACAAATTAGGAGAGCCAACTATACAAAAGATATGGTCAATAAATCTAAAAGATAAGTATGGAAATTATCTTAAATAAATTTATATTCTATCAGTATAAATGAATCGAATCGACCCGAATATTGAGTTGTTTATATTTGGTTAGCAAAATTATTGACTATGAAATAAGGTTTGATTAAGACTCGTTTAGCTATCGAGTCGAACACGATCTCGAATCGAGTCTAGACTGTTTGAACTTTTCGAGCGAATATGATCTTAATATCAATAGAAAATTACAATTTGAAGGTTTGATTATTTTATCGAACTTTAAAAATTGCTCATATTTGAATCATTTATATTTTAAATTGAACTCAAATTTTTAGTCAAACAAATACGAATCGAACTATTTAATTAATTTTACAGCCTTACGTCTACGAAGAAAGACAAATAGAATCTCACTTTTTGTCGTCAAATGTGATTATACTGCTTAAATCAAATGTTAAACTTGCTTATCACAATAAATGAGACTCATGGTAGTTCAACTGTCAACTAACTAGAGAGATTACTCAATGTTGCATAATCTATTTAATTATATTTTTATAATAGTGAACACATCGTCATCACCTTTTTGGTGTGTTCTTAGCCAACTATCCATTCTTGTTTCATAAGCTTCATTATATTTCAACTAAGAAACTCTTTGGACTAAAGTTATTGAAAAAGAGTATTAGAAAAAAAAAATATGTTTGTATGAATTTATTACATGCATGTACAATGTAAAAAGTATGAAATTGAAGTATAACCCAACTAATTACCAACCAACTAATATTTGTAAATGAACCGAGTCGAACAGAGTATTGAATTGTTCAGATTTGATTCATACAATTTATCGGGTATGAAATAAGGTTTGATTGAACTCATTTAGTTACCAAGAGGAGCACGATCTCGAATCGAGCACGAGCAGTTTAAATTTTTTGAGCGAATATGCGATATGAGTATCAATAGAGACGAGATCGAATTGAATTTTTAATCGAACAAATACGAATCAAGTTAAAACTGTTTGATTTATTTTACGGTCCAACTCGACTAGCCTTATGGTCCCACCTCCACCCAACTCAAATGAATCCAAAAGACATAAATTAAATCATGGATACCAAGAATTGGATGCATGAATATTTAAATTATATATTTATACATGAGAGTACTTCTCTACAAATAATAGCAAGCTTGTGGCTGGTTGGTTTGTTGGTTGGTATCAAGAGCAATTCACCATCAAAAAGAAGTTGCATATATATGTTTGATTCACAAAGGTAATATTCGCCCCCACCACCTCCATATATCATCCAAAATGGTTAGGGACCATCCCCTATTTAATAGTTATTTTTTTCTCATGCAATTACTTTATTTTTTTAGATAACCATTGAAATTTTCATTTCAATCGTAACGAGATGTTAACACTTGAGTAAACAAATACAAGTAATGTCATAACACTTAAGCCTCGGATTCTCACCTCTTTGTGGGAGGGAGGGTATGGGATGTGGGAATTTATTTATCAGTTAAATATTTTTTACATCACCATATTTTTGGCCAATTTATAAATAATTAATTTTTTTTTTTTCTAAGTATATTTTCCTGTATATTTAATTAATTAGGAACTTAGATTTGATTTAATATAAATCCTTAGAACTTGAATCCACCAGAGCAAATGAGTGCCAAAGAAATAAAAAATGTAGAAGAAGAGAAAGATAACGAGAACCTTATCTCCTAAAATCTCTCAACTCAATTTGTAATATAAAGATGAAAAATATTAGAGAGAGAGTTAGGGATGAAGAAGATTAGAGAGCTATGGTGGGTAACTGGTGTTGGGTTGTGGGTTAGTAGCTTAAAGTTTAGTCAGTTGATTGTAAAAAATATATATATATAATTAATTATTTGTAAATTGACTTAATGTATAGAGATATAAAAATATATATATAGTTAGTTATGATTGTTTTTTAATAATTTATCTGTTGTCCACTAGTGGTTGCTACAATTGACTATTTTTCCTGATTATCTGTTATCATATTTGGAAGGATTATCATTTCAATTCTTTGTATCGTAATTTTTCAATTTTTCCATTGTTTGTAATAGTTCCAATATATTTTAGTCAATTAATAATAAAAAACATATTTGTATATAAAAATAGTGGATTTTTTTCTCAAAAATACAAACATTTTGGAGGAAAAAAATTATAATTATATTTTTCGCATTTCTATATGAAAAAATTATAAGTTACATTCAAAATTAGATTCTGCGAGCGTTAAGTGCGAACCGTAAACTTTTGTAGGAGAGTCAAAATTTTTAAACCAAGCTTACGGCGGTGACTCACGGGAGGCAAAGAATGTGAAGTGTGAACTGTGAAGAGAATGTGATGAGAAAAGTACTGAATAAGAGAATGTGAAATGTGAAACTGTGAAGAGTACTGAAGAAGCCATAAATCAATTTTTTTTTTTAAATGAAACGACATGGCTACCGGGGGCAACTGCCCCCACCCGCCCCCTAGTTCCGCCAGTGGTTGCAGGTCGTTGAAATATTAGTATAAAATATACTATCACATAAAAAAAGGTCATATAATGCTCATATACACACACATGTATATTTGTGTGCTTCACATGTCAGGTGGGGCCTAAAATATGCATGCGTGTGTATATGAGTATTATACGATTTTTTTTATGTGATAGTAACTTTATTAAATATTATGTAAATGTGTATGTAAGAGATAAAAAGACAAAGGTAGTAAAATAAAATGAAAAAATCCAATTTTCTTCACACATGGATTGTACAATCAGACTTCATAACTTGTATATATGGCTGAGCATAATAGGCAGAAGAAAAGAACGATAAGGTTAGTTGGGAGGACTTCAATTATATTGTCCAATTAGATAAAGTTACTATAAATAACTAAACCATGAACTAAACAACGAGGCAATGATTGAGTTAAAAAATTTGGATGCAAGTGCTTCAAAGTTTTTTTTTATTTATTAAAAGTAAAAAAGAAAAAAATTAGGAATTCTAACCACTATTTTCCAAAAAAGAACAAAAGGCCAAATCCCTCAATTTATACTTATGCCTCCGACATATATATATATATATATATATATATATATATATATAGAATCAAATCAGTCATCTTATGTTACTTTACGTCTTTTACCCCCATTTAGGCGACGGTTTGATTAATACAACCGTCAGTAAATATATTTTTTGACGCTATATGTTTGTCCGTCGTTAAAAAGTATAGGCGACGGTTGTATGGATCAAACCGCTACCTAAAAGAGGTAAGACGCGAAAAAGATAAGACATGATCTGATCCGGATCCGTATATATATATATATATATATATATATATATATATATATATATATATATATATATATATATATATATGAAAATAATGTATGTACATAATCAGATTATTATACAATCGTCATAATTATTCCAAGGCTATAGCGATAGGTGTGTGTCTCCTCCAGTTGTGTTTGAGTTACCCGACGCTCAGAATGGTACTTAATGACTTTGTTTTAATTTCATTAATGTTATAGAAAAATCATTCGGAAGAAGTTTTCATAAATTTTATCAAAGATTGACATATGCACAAAACATATTTTTAAAAAATTTCTTAAGATAATTTATTAAGAAATATATACTACCTTAATTGTCACCTAAATCACAATTAGCCGGACAAGATATGAGTTTTGAGAAAACCAAATGATTGCAAGAACAACAAAACACAATCTTAATAATGAGATTTTAGATTTAAATGTATACTTCATTATATATATATATATATATATATATATATATATATATATATATATATATAAATATATATATATATATATATAGTATGTTCTTTACTTAATAATTATTTCTATCAAGTGGAATCGTACTTGAAAAAGACAAACCATTTCAACAATTCCTTGTATGGTTGTCCTCTTGTCCTTTTCTCTTTTTCTCTTTTACTTAATTTAAGCATGAATCAACTTGTTTGTAGCCCCCAACAAGTATAATAGGTATCAATCAAGTTTAGGTAATTAGGGTTTTAAAATCACATAGCAAATTAATGATGGTTTAAAATTGTATAGGAAATATAATATGAATTTGATCATAAAATGAAGTACAAATATTCTATAAGTAGCTAGAGGGAATATGTAAATTAATCTATATTATTTTTTTATAAAATCATGTTCATGAACTATATTCTTCGCTTTCTATCGTTACTAGCTCTTTCAATTCCCTACTAAAGTCTATTTCAAGGACCTCAATTTGTGCAATCCTATTAACACTTTTTTCCAACTACATATATAATTGAAATGAAGAACTACAAGCCAAATAAATATCCATAGTTTTTAGGGGCTAAATACACTTCTGTTACATCAAATACTATTATATTCATAATTCATTCATCAAAAAATTTGAACTTACAATTTATATACTACATAAAGTGCCTAAGTCCCGAACAAAGCCTAAATTCTTTGGGGACCGAATTATAAATATGACAATTCTTGATATAACAAAAGTGTATAACATCCATATCATCTTTCCAAAAGTAAATTTATATTTTTTTCAAAGAGTTTAAAATTGACAATGAGTCATTTAAATTTTGGAAGAAAAAAAAAAGTTTCATAATTAGTTATGTTATTTTAGATCATTTATAATAACCATAATTGTATCGATAAATTAAATCATTTAGTCATATTTGAATTTTAAAATATTTCAAAACGATTTCAATATTCATTTTAGATTTTAAAACGGGGAGAGTTATAACACTTTTTTATAATTTTACAATAATTATAATTGTTTGTATAACAATCATATAAAAAACACTTGTATTTAATGTAAGACCCCAACTTATTATAAATAAAATCGAATTTCCTCTAATTATTAT
This sequence comes from Panax ginseng, assembly GCA_020205605.1. Classification (NCBI taxonomy): domain Eukaryota; kingdom Viridiplantae; phylum Streptophyta; class Magnoliopsida; order Apiales; family Araliaceae; genus Panax; species Panax ginseng. The sequence continues at coordinate 19,691,422 of CM035138.1, forward strand.
TGTGAATAATAAGGTATTAATTTGATAAAATTCTCTAGTTATAGGTGAAATGTGCAAATTTTGCAAATTATGCAAGTGGTTATAAAATAATCATTGTTGTCGGGGAATATTCATTTGGTCGTGGAATATTCTTGTTGTCGGGGAATATTCGCATTTAATTGTAAAATCATTTATGGGCCCCATAATGTAATAATTGTCGGATGAAGAAAACGACAAGTTTGAGTTTTTATAAATAACGGCGTAAGTTGTTACTGCTTAACATCATTTGGAATACCCGGTGGTTAAAATACGATGTCTGGCGTAGATCTGCGATATTGATGAATTATTGATCCTTACGTGAAGAAGGCACTACTCGATAATTGTTACAATAATTCTTCGCTCAATATTTTATTTTATTGATTCAATAACTATTGCGTTGATATTTTATATTATTGTTGTTTCAATAATTGTCATCAAGACAATTATTTTCCATTATCGATCAATAATTCATATTATTTGAATAATATTATTAGATAGAATTATTGGCAATGTCTAGAAATTTCATCGAGGAGAGGTTTGGTCACCTAATTGCGGCCATGAGAATGAGATATTCTTATTGTAAAGCCCCTTTCCTGAGGAACTACTTTGGTTGTCATAAATGTGATTCTCGTAATATTATTTGTGAATAATTAATTATTGATTCATATGATAAGGAAATATTTATTTTATGTGGATATAAATATTGGATATATTTATTGTGGTTAAAAATGAAGGAGTTAATTTTGAGGTGTTTTATCAGTATTTTTGTTGGAATGGAGGTATTAAAAATTAAACCAGTGTTTTTGAGATATATTGCGTGAGTTATAATTTTTAATCCGACCGTTGGATCGTTGTAATTTTTGGATATATTATACATATATAAGTTGAGTATATGTCCACAAATTTTGAACCGTTAAAAATGAACGTATGAGTTGTTATGAATTTTAAGATGTGACTGGTTCAGAAATTGTTGAAGTATCCGAATTTAGTATTTTGGTGGAAAATTCTAGAATTGAGTGGGCTCCACTTGTGGTTGGTGAAGAAATGTACTGAATTTTATTTCAAATGTGGTGGGTGGGAATAGTAGCAGGTAAAGCCATCAGGTTGCAGGTCAAGTCTGCTAATATTTTCCTATAAATAGAGGGTTAAGTTAGAATTGAAAATCACACCAGAAACATAAGCTTTCTCTCTTTCTCTCTCTAGATTATTGAGTGTATTTTGTGAGTATTTAGATACTTTGTGAATTTCTATTCATCAGTGCAAGTTTCCTTCAGCCTTATACCGATATTCCGATCGTAAGATCGATATTTTGAGGTAAGGGGTGTTATATTCTTCTTAAAATGATATTTTCTTCAATATCATTATACCAAAATGTTGGTATGAACTTTTTATCAAATTTAAAACTTTTTGTGTCGGGGTTACTATTCACGTATACGGCACTATTCACGTATACAACACTATTCACGAATACGGCACTATTCACCGAAAAAATAAAATTTTCTTCTTTTTGTCCAAGATATCTATTATGGTTACTATCTTTGATTGTATCCATATTTTGATCTTTATTCTTGAATTTTGCTTCAAAATTGGTTATTATGGAGTATTATTGATCTTGGATAAATTGTTATATGAATCCATACTGTTTGTCATTCTGTCTCACTGGATTCGTTTTCTTTAAAATAATTTTCATCATCCTCAGTCCTAAATGATGATATTACTAAATATCTTTGGCCTGTAATGCAAAGATAAATGATTAACTGATGAATATCTGTGGCCCGTAGTGCAAAGATGAACATGACCAACTGGTGATACAAATGAATATCTTTGGCCTGTAGTGCAAAGATGAATATTTGATTAAAGATGTATATTGATTGTTATTCTGAGGGATAAAATATTGATGATGGACTTTTAAATCTTAGAAGATAGTAGAACTCATTCTCTACTTGACTCTTACAATATATTGTTGTTTCATTGCGATTGTTGATCTAAAACTTGTTGTCTATTATATTTTATCAGATTTCTCCCTGTTGAAGACTAACGATAATTTGTTGTATATTATCTTAGTCATAATATTCTTTACTGGGATATTTGAGCTCACCCTTTTCCTTTTTGTTCTATTTTTCTCAGGAGGTAAGAACATAGCAGGAACTAGTCGGGGTACGGAGTGATGGTTCTAGAAAGATGTTTTAGCAGTCCTCACTATTTCTGTAAAATAGTGTTTGAATAATTGTAATGAGGACTTATTTGAGTGTGGATATTGTCTAGAAGACAATATTTATATTTAAACTCACGGCATGTGTTGTCGTATTTTGCACGACAATTGTATTATTGAAGTTGTAGTTTGCTTTACGTACCATGTATTTGGCGACTCGAATGGGTGTGTTTATACCTATTTTGGGGCGTCACAATTAATATCAAAGCTTAGGGATATGGTCTCCAAGAGATCGGGAATAGAACTAGGAGGAGAAATGATTAAATCCTTCGCTAGTGTGTCCTATCTAAGCTTATTTGTTGGTCGGTCATAATATAGGGATATTATGTGATATGTTAATTTGTTTAATTAACCCTTGTTTTATGGCAGTATTAAAGAATGGCTGCTGAGAACGTTAACAATGGAGTGTATGAGACTGTGGAACAACCTTTAGTTACAAACTAGGAGAACGTGCAACAGGAAGGCAATAATCCTCCTGTAAACAACACTACCGAACAAATGATGAATGATGGGATGTTCAGAAGTTTTTTGCATTTTATGCAAAACCAGACGAGGGAAACTCGTGCACAGAACACGGGTGGAAATGATAGCAATGCGCGGCTTGTCACAGCCAAGCAATTCAAGGAGTTGGGACCACCAGAATTTAAGGGAAAGCCGGATCCGATCATTGCGGAAACGTGGGTCAAGAAAATTACCAAGATATTTGATGTCTTGGGATGCACGGAGGAACATAAGGTTCCATTCGCCACCTTTATGTTCCGCGGGGAGGCGGATCTTCGGTGGGGAGTCATCAAGCGTACCAACCAATACCACCGCACTCGGCGTGTCTTGGGAAACATTTGAAACTATTCAATGACAAGTACTTTCACGAAAGTATTCGTCATATGAAGGAGGTTGAGTTTATCGACCGGAACAAAACAATATAACGACGTCCCAAAGACGAGGCGAAGTTTGCGAGTTATCCGTGTTTGCACCTCATTTGGTCGAAAATGAAGAATCGAATGACAAGGATGTTTCGAGAGGTCTAAAGCCCGAGATTCTAATATCTTATATCTCATAAATTTTCTTTATATTCGGATGTTGTAAACAGGCTCAATTATTAGAGCGAGATAATGAGTATATGCAACCGAGGGACCACAACTAGGGTCATCTGGGTGACGGCATTCATCGAGGCGATGATAACCAACGAGGAGGAAAAATACTGAACAAAGCGGTAACCACTCGGTGGTCATCGTGGCCATGATAATAGGAGAGGTGAGTCAAGTGAAAATTTCGAAAGAGGAGATACAACAATGACGGAAAGACATCAAAGAAAGAAAGACACCAACAACAAATTCTAGGGAGGAGAACGCGCCGCCGCTTAGATGTTACAAATGCAGGAAAGAGGGACATATCAGCCCAAACTGTCCACAACAATCCAATGTATGTTACAACTGTGGAAAGGAAGGCCACATAGCTCGGGATTGTTCTGTAGTAAAATCAAGTTCAACGGGGATGGTGACTCCAAGGGATGTCCCGGATAAGTCGAAATCAGCGGTTCCTAGAAGAGCGTTTGTCGTGACTGGCCAAAACGCGAGGAACCCGAACGAGGTGATTATGGGTAAGCTAATCTTGAACTCTTGCGAAGTTTATACCTTATTAGATACCGGTTCTACTCATTCTTTTATCTCTCCTGCTTGTGCTCAACGTTTAAATTTGACTCCGGAGAAATTGGACTTTGACTTATCTGTTGAAACTCCGTTGGGTGAAACCTTCGTTACATCTACAGTTTATAAATCTTGCATGATCCAAGTTGGCACTATCACATTACCCGCTGATCTTATCTCTTTAAAGATACTTGCTTTTGATGTGATTTTAGGAATTGATTGGTTAACCACTCATCATGCCAAAATTGATTGTTTTCGTAAGGTTGTTAGTTTTCATATTCCTAACCAACCTCATCATACTGCAATTCAAACAACTAAACCACTAAAATCACCACTATCGATCAAGCCATAAAGCTATTCGTTTATTGAAAAATGGATGTCAAGCTTTTCTTAGCCCATGTTATGGATTTGAACAAAGACAAGTCGATTTGAAAAATATTTACATTGTTAGAGAATTTTCGATGTATTTCTGAAGAACTTCCCGGTCTACCCCGAACGTGATGTTGAATTCTTTATTGATCTTGGTAGGGTACAAAAAACCCATTTCTAAAACCCCATATCGAATGGCTCCTATTGAACTTCAGGAGTTAAAAGTCCAACTACAGGAATTGTTAGACATAGGTTTCATTCGTCCTAGTACATCTCCTTGGGGTGCTCTTGTTTTATTCGTAAAGAAGAAGACGGGAGTATGCAACTTTGTATTGACTACCGAGAATTAAACCATGTCACCATCAAGAATAGGTATCCGTTACCTCGCATTGATGACATGTTCGACTAGTTGCAAGGAAAACAATTCTTTTCAAAGATCGATCTTCGTTCTGGATATTATCAGCTGAAGATTAAAACTGAGGATATTCCAAAGACTGCCTTAACTCTAAGACGGGCATTATGAATTCTTAGTCATGTCTTTTGGATTGACTAATGCTCCTGCTGCTTTCATGGATATGATAAACCGTGTATTCAAGGAATATTTGGATCAGTTTGTTGTTGTCTTTATTGATGACATCCTCATCTATTCCAAAAGTTGTGAAGATCATGAGCACCATTTGAAGCTGATACTTGAAAGGCTTCGTGAAAACAAGCTTTATGTCAAGCTGAAGAAATGTGAGTTCTGGCTTGAGGAAGTAGCATTCCTTGGGCACGTGGTGTCAAAACATGGAGTATCTGTTGACCCGGCAAAAGATTGAAGCAAAGACAAAGTTAGGGAGCAACCAAAGTCGGTGACCAAAGTCGTAGCTTTTACGGGCTTAAATTTGGTTATTATCGGAGATTCGTGGAAGGATTTTCTCGAATCACTACTCCGTTAACTCAGTTGACTCGGAAAGATACAAAATTCGTATGGAGCGAGGAATGCGAGAAGAGTTTCCAGGAGCTCAAGAGGAGACTCATTTCGGCACCTGTTCTGGCAATATCATCTGGTACGAATGGATTTGTTATATACAGCGATGCTTTAGGCAAAGGGTTAGGATGCGTTCTCATGCAACATGGGAAAGTCATAGCCTATGCCTCACGAAAACTCAAAGAATATGAGAGAAATTATCCTACTCATGATCTAGAGTTGGCAGCAGTCGTATTCGCGTTGAAAATTTGGAGACACTACTTGTATGGGGAGAAAGTGGAGATTTATACGGACCATAAAAGCCTCAAATATTTCTTCACCCAAAAAGAACTCAACATGCGGCAACGACGTTGGCTCGAGCTATTGAAAGATTACGATCATATCATTCAATACCATCCTGGAAAAGTGAACGTAGTAGCTGACGCATTGAGTAGAAGATCATATGCGAGTACGAGTGCGATATTGTCAATGCAAAGGCACATTCTGTATGACTTGCAAAGGATGGAGGTAGAATTAAAGACTCCAGGGACCCACATGATGATGGCGAATATACGAGTAGAACCGACTTTAATCGATAAAGTTAAAGCTGCTCAAGCTACGGACCTGGAGCTGATACGTATGAAGAAGAAAATGCAAGAAGGAGCTATTCCAGAAGCGAGAATCGATGAAGAAGGAATACTTAGATTCAACTCCAGACTTTGTGTTCCTAATGATTCTGACTTAAAGCATAGAATCATGATGTAGGCACACAACACATCGTTTGCAATCCATCCTGGGAGTACCAAAATGTATCATGATATTCGACATACATTTTGGTGGAACAATATGAAGAGAGAGATCGCGGAGTTTATCTCGAGGTGTTTAACTTGTCAACGTGTAAAGGCGGAACATCAAGTGCCAAAGGGTCCATTACAACAACTTGAGATTCCGAAATGAAAGTGGGAACACATTACTATGGATTTCATTATAGGTCTTCCCAAAGTTTCTCAAGGCATAGATGCTATTTGGGTTATTGTTGATAGATTAACCAAGTCTGCCCATTTCTTGCCTATACGTGAGACTTATTCCCTTGAACGTCTTGTTCGCATGTACGTGAATGTGATTGTGAGATTGCATGGCATGCCAGTATCCATAGTTTCGGATCGTGACCCAAGATTCACTTCACGATTTTGGGTTAGCTTGCAGAAAGCTATGGGCACAAATTTACGATTAAGCTCGGCATACCATCCTCAAACGGACGAACAATCAGAGAGGACTATTCAAACCCTTGAAGATCTATTAAGACTTTGTGTCCTAGATTTTAAAGGAAGTTGGGATAAGTACTTGCCATCGATGGAATTCTCCTACAACAACGGTTATCAAGCAAGTATAGCGCATGGCTCCATTTGAGGCGTTGTATGGACGAAAAGTATCGCTCTCCAAAGATGTTGGGGACGAGGTAGGAGAAGCAACGTTGTTGGGACCGTAATTAGTACGCATGACTACGTAAAAGATCCAAATGATTCGACAACGTATTCAAACCTCACAAGATCGACAAAAGAGTTATGCTGATCTTCATAGAAAGGACGTGGAGTTTAATATTGGAGATCATGTATTATTACGTGTTGCTCCATGAAAGGGAGTTACAATGTGACGCCCCCAAAATAGGTTCATTCCATCCAACCCATTCTGAGTCGCCAAATACATGGTACATAAATAACTACAACTTTATTAATACATTTGTCGTAAAAATACGACAACATATATATCTGTGAGTTTAAATACAATTATTGTCTTCTAGACAATATACATACCCAAATAAATCCTCATCACAATTATTTATACATTATTTTACAAAAATAGTGAGGACTACTAAACAACTCTCTCTATAACCATCATTCCATACCCCAACTTGTACTCGCTACATTCTCGCCTCCTGAGAAGAAAAATGGAACAAAAAGGAAAAGGGTGAGCTCAACTAGCCCAGTAAAGAATATTATGACTAAGATAATGTACAACAAATTATCCTTAGTCTTCAATAGGGAAAACTCTGATAGAATACAATAGACAACAAGTTTTAGATCAACAACTGCAGCGGAAACAACAATTCATTAGAAGAGTTAAGTAGATAATGAAATCTACTATCATCTATGAATTTAAAAGTTCATCGTCGATATTTTATCCCTGTAACATCAATCAATATATATCTGGAATCAAATATTCATCTTTGCACTCATGAGGCCAAAGATATTTATCGATTAATCATGTTCATCTAAACACTGCTTCATCTTTTTACTACGGCCAAAGATATTAATTAGTCGGTCATGTTCATCTCAACACCTGTTCATCTTTGCACTATGGGCCAAAGATATTCATCAAGAAATCATTCAACTTTGCACTACAGGCCAAAGATATTCAGTAATATCATCATTTAGGACTGAGGATGATGAAAAATATTTTAATGGAAACGAATCCAGTGAAACAAAAGAACAAATATTAAGGATTCGTATTTTAAACAATTCAAGTTCAAAAATACTTCATAAGTAATCAGGGTGGAGTAAAATTCAAGAATGATCAAAACATAGATCCAATCAAAGATAGGAATCATAACAGACAATCTTGGACACGTAAAAAGAAAATTTAAATTTTACGTGAATAGTATCGTGATCGTGAATAGTGTCGATATCGTGAATAATGTCGTATACGTGAATAAGAACTCAAAGCATTAAAAGATAAAAATTTCACAAAAAAATCATCATGCTTGCGTGAATAGTACTCGTGAATAAGAACTCATGAATAGTAACCCCGACATGAAAAAGTTACAAATTTGATAAAAATTTCCAACCAATATTTTGGCATAATTATATTGAAGAAATAATATCATTTTCAAATAAAATAACATCCCTTACCTCGACAGACAGTACTTCTAGTTGAAACAGGATATAAAGCTATGACTTGAACTTGCACCAGTATAGCAATACTCAAAGTATACTCAAAATACTCACAAGAATACGCTCAATAATATAGAGAGAGAAAACTTCAGTTTCTGGTGTGATTTTCAATTCTAATCTAAGCACCCTATTTATAGGAAAATGCTTAGAACACCAAAGTAGAAAATTTAATAAATTAATATTATTTATTTTCCAAAACCTCATACGCACACTTTGCCAACTAAATTCAGCTCTACACATGTTAAATGAGGCCACCTAAACATTCCAAAAACGTTTTTCTTTTAAAAATATTTAAAACTTTTAAAAATAATTATTTCGGAAATTGAACTTCAATAATTCATAATAAATAGCCCTTTTATCGTAAAAATTCGAATCTCGCAACTTTTTATAGAAAATTCAATTCTCTACAACTTTGCGGAAGAAAGTTTTCCAAATTCAAAATGTAAATTGACGAAATATATAAACGGTAGATTTTACAAAAGCTATAATCAAATTTCAGTCAATAATTGTGTCCACCAACACACAAAATCTGTTTTTAATATTTATTGCAACAAAAATACTCTTTTTCCTCGTATACTCATATATCCCACATTCATTATAAAAATATCACCGTTAATATATTATTAAAATAATATATTTAAATGAATTATTTTATCAGAAAAAGATAAAATATTAATTTTCAACAATTGTCATTTTAAAAAATTTCCCCATCTATATCCATATTAAATCAATATTTTCTTCATCATATAAATTAATAATTAATTATTCACAAATAATATTACGAATCACAAGATCTTGTGACCGACCGCTAGTTCAGGAAGAGGGGGCTTTCGATAAGGATCTCTCTTCTTGGTGGCCGCAATTAGGTGATCAAACCTCTCCTTAGACGAACTTTTAGACATTGTCAATAATGTTATCCAATAATATTATTCGGGATAATATGAATTATTGCTCCGATAATGAAAAATACTGTGTAATGACAATTTATTGAAACAACAGTAATATAAAATATCAATGCAACAATTATTGAATCAATAAAATAAAATACTGAATAGTAATTACTATAACAATTATTGAGTAGTGCCTTCTTACGTAAGAATCAATAATTAGTGCAATACCGTGTGCTACTATTCAACAACGCGTATTAGTGTGTTTTAACCACCAGGTATTCCAACAGTATTAACGGTAAAAACTATGCCGTTATTTATAAACAACTTATATTTGTCATTTTCTTCATCCAATCGCTTTTAAGCTATGGGGCCCACAAATTTGAGCCGTCGTCATTTAAATATTCCCAAACAATGACGAATATTCCACGACCAAACGAATATTCTTCGACAACAATGAATATTTTATCACCACTTGCTTATTTAAAATATTTGCGCATTTTACCCATTACTAACCACATTAATCAAATGCACCTTTACTATTTCAAAATAATAAATAAAGAAAATTCCTTTTTATTTAAAAAAATTTCGGGGTCTTACATACAAGATTTGGAAAGAGAGGAAAGCTCAATCCACGATTTGTTGGTCCATTTGAGATTCTTGACCGAATAAGAAATGTGGCCTATATACTCGCATTATCTCCAAGTATGTCTCGTGTTCATAATATTTTTCATATATCCATGCTTCGTAAATATGTGAAAGATCCGAACCATATTATTGCGTTAGAACCAGACGAGATAGCCGAAGATTTAACGTACGAAGATGTACCTGTTAAGATCTTGGATTGGAAAGAGCATGTCCTACGCACCAAGGTTATACCACAAGTTAAGGTTTTGTGGAGAAACCATACTATTGAAGAAATGACGTGGGAGTTGGAATCAGAAATAAAAGCGAGGTATCCTCACCTTTTCGAAACACCAGGTACGTATGTCAATTTCGAGGACGAAATTTCATAAGGAGGAGAGGTTGTAAGACCCCAACTTATTATAAATAAAATCGAATTTCCCCTAATTATTATTGTGAATAATAAGGTATTAATTTGATATAATTCTCTAGTTATGGGTGAAATGTAAAATTTTGTAAAATATATGTGATTATAAAATAATCATTGTTGTCGAGAATATTCATTTGTCGTGAATATTCTTGTTGTTTGGGAATATTCATGCGATAATGCTAGCTTATTTAGGGCCCATAATGTAATAATTATCGGATGAAGAAAAAACGACAAGTTTGAGTTTTTATAAATAATAAATAGTAGTTGTTAACGTTAACACTGCTGAATAATACCCGATGGTTAAAATACGATAATACGTGTGGATGCACAGATATTGATGAATTATTGATCCTTACGTAAGAAGGCACTACTCAATAATTGTTACGATGAGTTCTTGCTCAATATTTTATTTTATTGATTCAATAATTCACGGCGTTGATATTTTATTATTGTTGTTTCAATAATTGTCACTGCACGGAATTTCTCATTATCAGATCAATAATTCATAATATTTGAATAATATTATTAGATAAAGCATTATTGGCAATGTCTAGAAAGTTCTCTCACAAGGAGAGGTTTAGTCACCTAATTGCGCATACCAATAAGGAAAATTCTTATTGAAAGCCCCTCTTCTGAAACTACCGTCATTATAAATGTGATTCTCGTAATATTATTTGTGAATAATTAATTATTGATTCATATGATAAGGAAATATTTATTTTATGTGGATATAAATGTTGTATATATTTATTGTGTTTAAAAATGAAGGAGTTGATGTTGAGGTGTTTTATCAGTATTTTTGTCGGAATGAAGGTATTAAAAATTAAACCAGTGTTTTTGAGATATATTGTGTGAGTTATAATTTAATCCGACCGTTGGATCGTTGTAATTTTTGAATATGTTATACATATATAAGTTGAGTATATGTCCACAAATTTTGAACCGTTAAAAATGAACGTATGATTTGTTATGAATTTTAAGAGGTGGTGATTCGTAAATTAGGTTTATAAATGATTTTGGTGGAAAATTCTAGAATTGAGTGGGCCCCACTTGTGGTTGGTGAAGAAATGTGTTGAATTTATTTCAAGTGTGGTGGGTGAGAATAGTAGCAGGTAAAGCCATCAGGTTGCAGGTCAAGTCTACTAACATTTTCCTATAAATAGAGGGATAAGTTAGAATTAAAAATCACACCAGAAACATAAGCTTTCTCTCTTTCTCTCTTTCTCTCTCTAGATTATTGAGTGTATTTTGTGAGTATTTAGATATTTTGTAAGTTTCTATTCATCGATTAAAGTTTCCTTGACCTTTTATACTGATATTCCGATCGTAAGATCGATATATTTTGAGGTAAGGGGTGTTATATTCTTCTTAAAATGATATTTTCTTCAATATCATTATACCAAAATGTTGGTATGAACTTTTTATCAAATTTAAAACTTTTTGTGTCGGGGTTACTATTCACGATATACCAACTTTATTCACGAATCTGACAAGACTATTCACCTAAAAAAATAAAATTTTCTTCTTTTTGTCCAAGATGTCTATTACGATTACTATCTTTGATTGTATCCATGTTTTGATCTTTATTCTTGAATTTTGCTTCAAAATTGGTTATTATGGAGTATTATTGATCTTGGATAAACTGTTATGTGAATCCATACTATTTGTCATTCTGTCTCACTGGATTCGTTTTCTTTAAAATATTTTTCATCATCCTCAGTCCTAAATGATGATATTACTAAATATCTTTGGCCTGTAGTGCAAAGATAATTGATTAATCGATGAATATCTTTGTACGTAGTCTGAATGAAAACAGTGTTGAGATGAACATGACTAAACCAATGATACTAAATGAATATCTTTGTCCTGTAATGCAAAGATGAATATTTAATTAAAGATGTATATTGATTGTTGTTACAGGGATAAAATATTGATGATGGACTTTTAAATCTTAGAAGATAATAGAACTCATTCTCTACTTGACTCTTCTAATGGATTGTTGTTTCCGCTGCAATTGTTGATCTAAAACTTGTTGTCTATTATATTTTATCAGATTTCTCCTTGTTGAAGACTAACGATAATTTGTTATATATTATCTTAGTCATAATATTCTTTACTGGGCTAGTTGAGCTCACTCTTTTCCTTTTTGTTCCATTTTTCTTAGGAGGTGAGAACATAAAGCGAGGCCTAGTGTCGAGTGCGGAGTGATGGTTCTAGAAAGATGTTTTAACAGTCCTCACTATTTCTGTAAAATAGTGTTTGAATAATTGTAATGAAGACTTATTTGAGTGTGGATATTGTCTAGAAGACAATATTTGTATTTAAACTCACAGTATGTGTTGTCGTATTTTGTACGACAATTGTATTATTGAAGTTATAATTTGCTTTCTGTACCATGTATTTGACGACTCAAAATGAATGTTGTATACTTATTTTGAGGGCGTCACATTTATAACATGTGATGTTTTCGTTCTTAAGTTTGACTGATTAATAAATTTATAACTCAGTGTATAATTAATAGTTTAAAATCCTACTTTTAAATGTATAGTTAGTTAGTAAATCTCCTCCCCTAGCCCTTCTTAAGAATGAAATATATTGTTAGAATTGAATAAAAAAATAATGAAAAATAACCTAAAAATATAAATTTTCAATTTTAAATGCCAAGTAATTATTTGTTATATTATAAAGTCGAATACAATATTTTCACAAAGCGATGGTACAATATTTTGTATTTCAATCTCTAAAATTTATGATCAAGTAAAGATTTATTATTTTTAAATGTTTATTAATTCACATGAAAATGAATTTTGAAAAATCGAACTTAATAATAAGATGTTAGATGAAAAAAGAAAGTAACAATGAGGGTGCGTAGGTACAGCAGATAATAACAAAGATTATACAAGTAGAAGTGGCAGACAGAGGATGTCTATAGGATCACAGCGGCAACAGGATTTTTAGAGGGGTATGCTTACGTCATCAGATTAATACTACTACTAGCATTCCCATAATAATACTCCCAAAAATATTTAAATTTTACTAATTCTCATAAAATCCAAACACGCCGCTATTTAAGCCTAAACTTCCACACCCTTATTCGTTTATAGAGAGAGAGAAAAAGCGTGCTCGTAGCCTCGTATTACTACTTACTACTAGTAACAGAGAGATAAGAAATCCCGATTCCACCGCCAACCATGATAGCCTACTTAGAGCATTTCGTTCACGAGAACGAAACGGAAACAATGGCGGATTCCGACGACTCTCCGGTCTCCATCTCCAATTCCATGGCCATGGACCTCCGCGGCACCATCGATTACCGATCCACCACCTCCGCCAGCTCCGACTTCGGCGGCATGCATGCCTACAAACCGATAGCCGTCATTCGTCCGGCCGGAACCGACGACATATCCAAGGTAGTGAAATTCGCCTCCAAGTCGGCCAGTCTAACGGTCGCCGCCAGGGGGAACGGCCACTCAATCAACGGCCAGGCGATGACCGACGGCGGCCTCGTCGTCGACATGAGATCGACGGAGAGCACGGTTTTCGAGGTGAGAGAGCACCACGGTGCCGGGGGGTCCACTTACTTCGTTGACGTTAGCGGAGGGGCATTATGGGAAGACGTATTGAAACGGTGCGTTTTGGAGCACGGCTTAGCGCCGAGGTCGTGGACGGATTATCTCAGCTTAACCGTCGGCGGGACGTTATCAAACGCCGGCGTCAGCGGGCAGGCCTTCCGTTACGGTCCACAAACGTCGAACGTATCGGAATTGGAGGTCGTAACTGGAAAAGGCGAGACGATAATTTGCTCTGAGAATCAGAACTCTGAGCTTTATCATTCAGTTCTCGGCGGTCTCGGTCAGTTCGGAATTATCACGAGAGCTAGGGTTTTGCTTCAGCCCGCACCGGACATGGTGGGTACAGATCATTCCTCATTTCGTCTCTCCTATTATTTTAATTTTATTTTTGGGAAAAATATTATTTGTGCATGAACAACACCTTTACGAAACGTTGTTTGATTAGGTGAAATGGATAAGGGTAGTTTACTCCGAGTTCGACAAGTTCACTCGGGACACCGAGTTTCTCGTGACTCAGCCGGAGGGTGACGATTCCTTTGATTACGTGGAAGGGTTCGTATTCACCAACAGTGATGACCCGGTCAATGGGTGGCAATCGGTGCCATTAATTCCGAATCAGGAATTTGACCCGACCCGGATTCCTAACTCCGCCGGACCAGTTCTCTACTGTCTCGAAGTGGCATTACATTACAGAAAAGTCAATGATTCCTCAACCGTCAATGAGGTAAGTCGGTTATTTCAATTACTCCCTTCGTACTAAAATACAATTATTTTATCTCTAAAAAAATGAGATAAAATAAAATAAAAGATAAATATAATATTTAATGTGGTTCATTAATATTAAAAATAAAATTTTTTATCATTTTATATATATTTTTGTAGTTTCACTAATATTAAATTTTAAAAAAAAATAATTTTCTTTCTTTAATTTTTAATTTTTGTTAATTTGTACAAATTATACTTTGGTGATCCCAACGCAAGAATTATTTGTTTAGCATCTTCTACCTACTTCGCACCCATTTTAATAAAATGCTGCCAATTTTGTATCCATATGCTTGTGAAATTTTTTATCGCACAATCAAATCCCCTCCAAATTGAGAGTTCTTTTTTCACTTTTACATAGGCTTTTATACTCCCTCCGTCCTCGGAGCGAAGTTAATTTTTCACACGTAAAAAAAAAATAAAAAAAAAAGTTTAAAGGTAGAATTTTTTTAAAAATTAATAATATTAAACTTTATAAATATTAATAAATATTGAATATTTTTATTTTTATATTAATGATCTCGTCTTTTTATAGATAAAGATAATTATAACTTTAGTTATTTTTTTCAAGATGGAATGAGTATTTTTTAGTACCGTTATTTAACCCACCAACTCTGCTACGAGAGACATGGTGATATATTTAGAAAATTATTAAATTAATAGATTATTTTCCCATAAAAGTGCATAGATCTTATAATTTTTCATATATATATATACATATTTGTTGTGAAAATAATAAAAGTATTGTGAATTTAACAATTCTCTATATTTATATTATTGAGCCTAAATTAAAACACTTAAAGATCATTGTTAATATATTTAACAACCATATATCTAATATCATATAGTAACAAATTATTTTACTATTATATCATAATATTATTCACAAACTAAAATATTAAAACATTAGCAAGCTATATTAAGTTGGAGCAATATGAATTAGTATTTAGGTGGTGTTTGATTGCAGTTTTTTAACCATTCATCTTTTAATATATTTTAACAACTCACATTTTTGTATTAAAAAGTCCTCTGAATAGTTAAGATACAAATATGAGTCTAAACTATTGGACATCTTAATATAAATATGTGGGTTGTTCAAATACTTTTAGAGATGGACTAGGATTTTCTTATAAAGATACATAATGATAATGTTTTATGAGTGCTTAGTATTTTAGTTTTTTTAAAGAAGGCAAAACACATTTATTTTATTAATAACATTATTTTCAATATTTTATTTGTTTTATATATGATGTTTATTAAAAAAATTGAATTTCACAAATTAACTTACTATTGGTATTAGAATGATTACAACATTTATTTAAAAATAATAAATAAATTGAACCACATCCAATTATCTACTATAATTAATATTATATTATTTGATAAATTTATTTCAAATATAAATTTATCTGATTCAGAAGGGAGATAATTGTTTTTCAACCCCAACAAAATACGATTATGGGATATGTTGGGCTTGCAATTTCATTATTTTATAAATTTATATTGAATATATCGATTGCGTACACACAATATTTCAATTGGGCTATGGCGGTTTGTAAGAATTATAATTCATAAAATTAATTAATAATTTTAGGATTATAATTTTAATTACAAGACTA
Source organism: Panax ginseng (assembly GCA_020205605.1). Lineage (NCBI taxonomy): Eukaryota > Viridiplantae > Streptophyta > Magnoliopsida > Apiales > Araliaceae > Panax > Panax ginseng. Next base: position 19,707,461 of record CM035138.1, read on the forward strand.
TTAAATTATTTTATAATTTTTAAATTAATATATTCAAGTCTAAATTTATAAAACAAATAAGAGATTTGAGAATATAATCCTGTTTGTTGATATTTTGTATAAAGTAAAATTTGGTAGCCAAATTCTTATACTTTTGCAACTTAATACATTTGTTAGATATATGCCATTGTACATGCTTAAATTGTGTGTGATTTTGTTTAGTGTTCTAGAGGTTATGGGACTAATTTCCTTAAAAGTTTAGTTTAGTTTAGTTTAGTGAGATGGATGCTGTAGGGTCAATGCTGTGGGAGTGGGACCCATGGACTGAATTTTGACCTAGGTAGACCCAAAGTTAGATGTTGTTGACAATGAATCAGGTTTGGGTCCCACTAGCGTAGACTCCGGCAAAGGACAGTCAAAAAGTCAAAAACTTAGTTACACGTGTAAGGGAAAGAGGGAGGTGAAAGGGTTATTCTCGTCATTTTCCATTTCCAACCAGTCCCGGAAATTAGAAAAAAAAATATGCCTCACAAAATGTATTCTTTCCTTAGTAGTAGTAGCTATCTCCATCTTTGAAACTGACCATACGGTGTAATATTGTATCTTCCATTAGATTTTCTGACACAAACAAATGTGTAAGAATATGACCACAGGGTCGGCTCTTTATTACGAGATTGATACCGTACTTTCTCAACCCCTGTCTTTCGTAAATGACAAACCGGGTCAGGGTCAAAACAGTAACTTCCCAGTCGCCGTGCTGAACATGAAGATTTTGCTGACGTCTTGGGCCCCACCACCACCCTCCACCCTCCACCAATTCGCTACTGGCCGAAATAGCCCATCATTTTCCGGAATCTTTTTTTTGGGTGTGGTAAAAGACATGATAATTATGCAGTGGAATTTTAATTTGGATTTTTTGTAATTAATTGTTATTAGGTGGTGGATAGATTGGTTGGACGGCTAAGATTTTGCGAGGGATTGAGGTTCCAGGTGGAGCTGAGCTACATGGAGTTCTTGCTGAGGGTGAAGAGTGCCGAGCAACAGGCGAGGCTTAACGGTATCTGGGATGCCCCACACCCGTGGCTCAACTTGTTTGTGTCCAAAAGAGACATTGCGGGTTTTGATCGTCTGGTCTTCAACCAAATCTTGAAGCATGGGGTCGGTGGGCCCATGTTGGTCTACCCTCTACTCCGTAGCAAGTAAGCCCCTACTCACTACTCTACCACTACTTTTACTATTTTTTTTCCCCACCCTTTTATCTTTAATTAAAACAAGTAATTATATGTAGTAATATATTTGCAAGCACCGGTCTGAAATTTTATATATTCATAATAATTGGTAAATGTTTACTATCTTTTTTTACTTAAATCTTATATTTTAAAACAACGTAAGCAATATTAATTAAAAATAGTATAATATATAATTAAGTTTAGGTTTCTTTAACTAAGTTATGATGATACTGTTAAACTCGATTGGACTCGTTTATTAATGAACTAAGTAAATACTAGTGTATACAAATTCTGACTCGTCTGGACATCAAGCCAATTTTATATTTAAAAAAATTAGTTGAACTCGAGTTCAATACTAAACTCTGTTTACGAGATTTCCAAACATAGATCGAACAGGCTACGTGCGGGTAAGCGTATGTGGGACCCGAATTACCTAGCCGGAGGATACAAACAGATGGATTAAAACCGGATATGCTGACTCTTTGCTGAACATCTTAAAATCGGGTGGTTAAGTTTTTGAACTTAAAAGTCTTTTACATTTTTCCTATTAGAAGTTCAGCAAAGTAGGACCCACATTAGCCCCTTACGTTACATAGTTGGGTACCTGCACTGTGTGATGATGGTTTGTGCTGTCTCTCTCTCTCTCTCTCTGCATGCCTTTGTATGTTGATTAGCTCAGCTAATCTGTGCATATACTTTGATGGTTATGTGATGTGCACTGTTCTTGTCCCGTACCTTATTAGTATTTTCATCAGTTTTTGGTTTGAGTTGTAGCTAATAAATTGTTTGTAAGTTGTGAAACGTGTAATATAAGCAAACAATTAGAGATAAAGAAGACTATGGGACAAATATACCGTGGACCCTCTGATGTGTGATTTTGACCATTTGCTTATTGTATTTATATTTGTTTTATCTCGGAATAATTAATGAAGCGTCGCTTGTGTTAAATAAAAAATCAAAATTAATAAATTACTTGAGGACAGAAAACTAACAAAATGAACTAATGTTTATGATGTATGTGCATACATGGGATAGATAAAAATTAAGAAAAGTCTCATTATAATTTATTTTATCTTATGATGTACATTTTCACGTCGGTCTCAATCCAACTTTGTCAATATATATATCATTTTCCTTGGATATATGTACGTTGTACTTGGGATTCGATCATGTGGATCTACATTGGTTTTCTACTAGAGGGGCGTTTTTGTCATTTCAAATTTATCTTTTTGTGGAAAATGAGTTTAAAGTGACGTAGCTTTCAAGGACAGTCATGCCACATAAGTGAGGACAAGCATATTTAATGGCGGGTACAGTGACAGCATTCTCTGTCTTAGATTTTTGCAAGGACCAAATTATCCCTTTGAAGTATTCATTTTGTGGCAAAAATATTCTTCCCATGCTTTTTGTTTTTCTGTTGTGACAAGAGTTCATTTTTTTTATTACTATATGAATAAACTTGTATGGTAGGTAGAATGTAAATGTATATTGCGAATAAGTATATATTTTCACAAATTATTTTGCTAGTTATGTTAGGTTCTCTCTTATCATGCATGCATGTAGGTTTTATTTACGATTGATTAAAAATTAGCAAATTAAATAATTAATGCCTAAGATGTACTATAATTTAATTTTGTATGTAATTAGGTGGGATGATCGAACATCAGTGGTGTTGCCCGAAGGGGATATATTCTATCTAGTGGCATTGCTCCGATTTAGTCTGCCATATCCAAAGGGACCTCCAGTTGAAGAAATGGTGTCACAAAATCGAGAAATTATCAAATGCTGCATAAGAAATGGCTTCAATTTCAAGCCCTACTTCCCTCATTACAACTTGGAAGAAGAATGGAAGCAACATTTTGGGAATAATCAATGGTCCAGATTCGTCGAGAGGAAGGCTAGATTTGATCCAATGGCCATTCTTGCACCTGGCCAGAAAATATTCAGGAGGAGGAATCGACAACTCTAGCTAGCTAGCTTCCTTCCTTCCTTCCTTGTAGAAATTAAGAAACGTACCTACCTCAGTAGTAATTCCATTGTTTCATTTTATTCATCATTTTTGTCTTCTGTTTATGTCCGTTTATTTTAATTTCTGTTGGAAGGTCCATTGCAATTGGTTAAAAGAAAACAATGAAAATCTTCAGAAAAAAATTTCATTTTCGTTTTTAAGGTCATGCCTTAATATATACTCATATGAATTAATCCAATAAATTAAATAAATATATTTGAAAAACTATATTACTGCACGACGAATTAACTTTCTATATACAGCGACGGAGCTAGGCCTTTTTGAAGGGGGCCATGGTCCCCCTAAGATTTTAAAAATTTTTAAGTACTAAGCCTACCCACTTGAATTGTGAGATTAAATTTGTGTTTTGTGGGTCTTGTGGCAATCCATTTTATTTCATTATCTCCAATTCTTCACTACACAATCCACACCAACAAACAAAGTCTTCTTGACATTGCGTATTTGCGTTGTTAGATTTGCTTTTATTGAGATTTATATGCACTTCCAAGTCCCCAATAATGCTAGAAATTAGGATTGGTGGAGATAATGGACTGTTTCGTAAATACAGTGGGATTGTGGACCTGTGGTTAGAAGAAATAATGCCAGAAATTAAGATTTGTGAGAATTATTTTTTTGAGTTGAGACTTGGAAAGCTCAATGACATAGCCTTTTATATTGAAAAATCTGAAGACCGGAAGTTTGATTTTGGGCCCCCCAATATCAAATCTTGGCTCCGTGCCTGTCTATATATTACTATTCTTCCAAAGTTATCTGCTTATCTACCTATTGACATGTCTCTGTCTCTGTCTGGTTATGCTAGCGGTAGCTTATAATTTTATTTTGTTTTCACACTTTTATTTTTTTTTTAAAGGTCATTCTACTAAATTATGAGCTGGCAAATTTCAGCCACAATATTTGATGTTTGCTCCATCTTAATTATATATATATATATATATGTAATTATCGTAAAAATATAAGAATAAGAGTTTTATAATTTTTTTTAATAAAATAAAAAAGGTATCAAACTACTTATTTTCCTACCTTCCAAAACAAAACTCACAAACACATCAATGCTCGGATATCTATTCATTCAAGTGAAAAGGGTCGAACTTGGTTAAGAAGCTATTTGACCACATGTCTAAGTATTTTGTTACCTTAATACTATATAATATGAATATATATAAGTATATATTAAAAAGTTAAAGGGGGTGGTTTTCACTAGCTAGCTAGTTAGCTAATGAATTATAAAAAAAAGAAGAAGTAGAATTAGTTTGAAGTTTGGTATGGGTGAGGGATATGTCATATGTATAGTATAGATAAGGAAGGGAGGCCATCCAGCTGCTACATGACATGAGATTCTCTTACATGCAAAAAGACCAAAACTAAAAAAGTTTTATATTTTTCTAAAGGGATTTGGTTCCCTTCCCTCCAAGTATATACTATATCATGTTTGTTTGGTTCCATGCATAAATCAAATCATATCTACTTGGTTTCCACATCCCCTTGAAACTACTTTCTTGTTTTCTTTTCTTTTTCCTTTGCCCTTTTCCCCATTCTTTTTCTTCTCTCTCTCATAAAAAGTAGAGAAAATTAAGTTGAAACAAGGATAGGAATTTAGGAGGGAGAGATTCTGAGGTATCCTAAATTAAAGTTGTTTTACAATTAGGCAATCATAAGATCATGATTTCTTGTAAGATGAACCAACCAATTACCTTTAATTAAAAGTATTTTTCCTCCTTCCTCTCATGCATAAAGTAACTCATACCCTGCTCCGATTACTGTCCCATGCCCATGTTCATGCATGGACGTACGTACCTGCTTTTTTTTTTTTTTTTACTTTTATATATTAAAAATAGTTAGTATAAAATTAACTTTAATTAATTGATTAATACAATATCGGCATGCAGGTCGGAAGGTGATATTTATGCGTATAAGCATTGTATTAGTCAATTAATCAACATATCATAAAATTAATTTCATAATAACTCGATCCATATATATTTAGATTACCAAAATTTCTTAAAAGAATGATTGTGCTTGTGCTTCACTTTTTTAATTACCATTAGGGTATCCCATGATGGCATAATCACACTAATTTCCTGTTTTAAAGATATAGGTTCAAATTTTATTTTTTAAAGACCATATATATGTGAAACTTAAATTCAAAATTAATGTTGTACTTTCATTTACCTTTTTAATAAAATAAATCTAGTATTTAATATATACTACTTTTTATATGTAATTAATAGTTTTTAGAATTGTATTGTATAAAACTATAAGTTTGTTTTAATTTTGAATTTAAAAATGATTTAATTTGATTTAAAAAAAATTAATATTCATCTTATATCTTGAAATAGAGAAAGTATTGTCATGTAACCACCAGAAGTTGTCTAAAATCAAATTTTGACGAACTCACCAAAGGTTTATTCAAAAGTTACAACAAATTATTGATATTCTTGATTGTAGAGTTTCACTTTTTTTCGTATAATTTAATCTAATTAATTAACATGCATGTATATTTCCATATAAATTAAATGGGGGTATTACAACCCATGTGAGATTCAAATATCAACCAAATGGAGCCTAAAGTAAGATTCCATTAGGAAAAAAAAATTAAGAATAATATAAGGAATTACTTAATTTGAACGTCTAGCCAATCTTAAATTACATTGTTTCTTGAACTGCGTAAAAGTTGAATGACTAATAAAACTCTTTAATTAGTAGAGACGTCCTTTTTTTTTATTTAACATTTGAACTCACATTTTATTTAAAAAATTATTATTTTCGACATAATGTGACGCCCCCAAAATAGGTATACATCACTCATTTTGAGTTATTAATATATGATACAGAAATAACTACAACTTTATTATTATAATAGTAAAACTGTGAGTTTGAATACAAATATTATCTTCTAGACAATATCTATACTCAAATAAATCCTCATCACATTTATTGATACATTATTTTACAAAAATAGTGAGGACTACTAAACAACTCTCTCTAGAACCTTCATTCCATACCCAGACTCATCTTCGCTTATATTCTCTAGCCTCCCCGAAGAAAAAAAATGGAACAAAAAGGAAAAGGGTGAGCTCAACTAGCCTAGTAAAGATTATTATGACTAAGATAATATACAACAAATTATCGTTAGTCTTCAACAGGGAAAAATCTAATAGAATACAATAGACAACAAGTTTTAAATCAATATTCGCAGCGGAAATAATAATTCATTAGAAGAGTTAAGTAGAGAATGCAAACAACTATCTTCTATGTATGAATTTAAAAGTTCATCGTCTATCTTTTATTCCTGTAACATCAATCAATATATATCTGGAATCAAATATTCATCTTTGCACTACAGGCCAAAGATATTCATCAGTTGGTCATGTTCATCTAAACACCTGTTCATCTTTGCACTACGGGCCAAAGATATTCATCAAAAACCATTCATCTTTGCCTTCTGGGCCAAAGATATTCAATAATATCATCATTTAAGACTGAGGATGATGAAAAATATTTTTAAAGAAACGAATCCAGTGAAACAAAATGACAAGGATTAAGGATTAAGGATTCGTACTTTGTTTTATCCATACCTCAAAAATAATCATAGTGGTGTAAAATTCAAGAATGATCAAAACATGGATACAATCAAAGCTAGTATCCACAATAGATATTTTAGACGAAAAGGGAAAATTTTCATTTTTCGATGAATAGTGTCGTGATTCGTGAATAATTGTCGTATATCGTGAATAATTATCGTATCGTGAATAAGAATCTCAGACACCAAAAGTTCCAAATTTGATAAAAACTTGGATCAATATTTCAAAGATAATGATATTGAATAAATAATATCATTACGAAAAAAAATATCCCTTACCTCGAAAGATCAAGATACTTAAATTTGAAACACCTGGATATAAAGCATGACTTGAACTTTGCAATATAAAGAATACTCAAAATATACTCAAAATACTCACAAGAATACGCTCGATAATATAGAGAGAAAACTTGATTTACGGTGTGATTTTCAATTCTAACCTAAGCACCCTATTTATAGGAAAATGCTTTAGAACACCAAAGTAAAAATTTATTAAATATTATTATATTTTTTTCCCAAAACTTCATACGCATGCTTTTACCATCCGAACTCATTTCTATCACATGTTAAATGAGGGAAACAAAATGAAAAACACGTTTTTGTAAATAAAATAATTAAAACTTTCAAAAATCAATTATTTGGAACTTCAATAATTCACAATAAATAGCCTTTTTGTCGAAAAATTTGAATCTCATGAGTTTTATAGAAAATTTAATTCTCTACAACTTTGCGGAAGAAAGGTTTTTCAAATTCCAAATGCAAATTGACCAAATCCATAAACAGACGATTTTACACAAAGCTATAATCAAATTTCAAATAAGAAATGGGGTCCACTGACACATAAAACATGCTTTAAATATTTTTGGTAACAAAATATCCTCCTCCACATATACTCATATATCCCACATTCATCGTAAAAATATCATCATTATTATATTATTAAAATATAATAATATATTTAAATAAATTATTTTATCGAAAAGATAAAATTTCAATTTTCAACAATTGTCACATTAAAAATTGTCTCCATCTATATCCACATAAAATTAATATTTTCCTCATCATATGAATCAATAATTAATTATTCACAAATAATATTACGAGAATCACAATATTGACAACGAGACGGTTCGGGAAGCAGGGGCTTTCCAATAAGAATTTCTCCTTCTTGGCGCCTGAATTAGGTGACCAAACCTCTCCTTGATGCAGAACTTTCTGAGACATTGCCAATAAAGTTATCTAATAATATTATTCAGATAATATAAATTATTGCTTCGATAATGAAAAATATTGTGTAATGACAATTATTGAAACAACAAACAATATAAAATATCAACGCAAAGATTATTAAATCAATAAAATAAAATACTAAATAATAATTACCGTAACCATTATTGAGTAGTGCTTTCTTACATAAGAATCAATAATTGGTGCAATCTGGTATATCTACTATGTATTAACCAATTTAGTATTTTAACAAGATAATTAGTAGAATAACTACGCCTGCTTATTTTTAAACAACTTATATTTGTCGTTTTCTTCATCCAATCGCTTTTTAGTTATGGGGCCCACAAAAGGCTCTTGTACTGTCGTCATTTAATATTCCCAAACAAATGAAGAATATTTTATAACCACTTTATTTTTGAAATATTTAACGTATTTTACCCATAACTATCCACATTAATCAAATCAACCCTTACTATTTCAAAATAATAAACAGAGAAAATTAAATTTCATTAATAATAAGTTGGGGTCTTACAACCTCCCCTCCTTATGAAATTTCATCCTTGAAATTGACGTACGTACCTGGTGTTTTAAAAAGGTGAGGATACCTCGCTTTCATTTTCGTTTCCAATTCCCAGGTCATTTCCTCTATAGCATGATTCCTCCACAAAATTTTAACTTGTGGTATGACTTTTGTGCGTAAGACATGCTCCTTCATATCTAAGATCTTGACAGGTACCTCTTCGTACGTTAAGTCTTCGTCTATCTCGTCCGGTTCTAACTCTATAACGTGGTTCGGGTTTTTCACATATTTACGAAGTACAGATATGTGAAACACATTATGAGCACGAGACATACTCGGAGGTAACGCGAGTCTATAGGCTACATTTCCTACTCGGTCAAGAATTTGAAATGAGCCAATGAATCGAGGATTGAGCTTTCCTCTCTTTCCAAATCTCGTAACTCCTTTCCATGGAGCAACACGTAACAACACATGATCTCCTATATCGAATTCCACATCCTTTCGATGAAGATCCGCATAACTCTTTTGTCGATCTTGTGCCGTTTGTATACGTTGTCGAATTATTTGGATCTTTTCGGTAGTCATACGTACTAACTCGGGTCCCAACAATGTTGCTTCACCCACCTCATCCCAACATACTTTCGTCCATATAATGCTTCAAATTGAGCAACACCTATACTTGCCTGATAACTGTTGTTGTAGGAGAATTCCACCAATGGTAAATACTTATCCCAACTGCCCTTGAAGTCTAGGACACAGAGTCTGAATAGATCTTCAAGAGATTGAATAGTCCTCTGTGATTGTCCGTCCGTTTGAGGATGGTATGCCGAAATGAATCGTAAATCCGTGCCCATAGCTTTTTGCAAGCTAACCCAAAATCTTGAAGTGAATCTTGGGTCACGATTCGAAACTATGGATACTGGCATGCCATGCAACCTCACAATCTCATTTACATATATACTAGCAAGACGTTCAAGGAATAAGTCTCCGTGATCGGCAAGAAATGAAGCAGACTTGGTTAATCTATCAATAATAACCCAAATGGCATTGATGCCTTGAGAAACCGTAGGAAGACCCGTAACAAAATCCATGGTAATGTGTTCCCACTTCCATTTCAGAATCTCAAGTGGTTGCAACGGACCCTTAGGTACTAGATGTTCCGCCTTTACACGTTGACAAGTTAAACACATCGAGATACACTTTGCAATCTCTCTATTCATATTGTTCCACCAAAATGTATGTCGAAGATCACGATACATTTTAGTACTTCCAGATGGATTGCAAATGGTGTATTGTGTGCCTCTATCATAATCTTGTACTTCAAATCGTGAGTCGTTAGAACACAAAGTGCAGAGTGGACTCAAGTATTCCTTCTTCATCAATTCTCGCTTAGGAATAGCACCTTCTTGTACTTTCTTCTTCATACGCATCACTCCGGGTCCTGGTGGCTTGAGCAACCTTAACTTTTTCTATTAAAGTTGGCTCTATGCGTATACTTGACATCGTCGCACTCATTCATTCCTGCATATGATCTTCTACTCAACGCCGTCACTACCACGCTCGCTTTTCGGGATGGTATTGAATAGTGTGGTCGTAATCTTTCAACAACTCGAAGCCAACGTCGTTCTTGCATGTTGAGTTCCTTTTCCGTGAAGAAATATTTGAGGCTTTTATAGTCTGAATATATCTCCACTTTCTCCCCATATAGATAGTGCCTCCAGATCTTTAGCGCGAAAACGACTGATGCCAACTCTAGATCATGAGTAGGATAATTCCTCTCATACTCTTTAAGTTGTCGCGAGGCATAGGCTATGACTTTCCCCACGCTGCATGAGAACGCATCCTAACCATTTGCACAAGCATCGCTTATAGATAACAAATCCATCCGTACTCGGATGGTATTGTTAGAAACAGTCTTAAAATGAGTCTCCTCTTGAGCTCTTGGAAACTCCTCTCGCATTCCTCGCTCCATACGAATTTTATATCTTTCCGAGTCAGCTGAGTTAATGGAGTAGCGATTCGAGAAAATCCTTCCACGAATCTCCGATACTAACCAAATTAAGCCGTAAAGTTACGTTTCTTGGTCCACCGACTTGGTTGCCCCAACTTTGTATTGCTTTAATCTTCGTCAGGTCCATAGATACTCCATGTTTCGACACCACGTGCCCAAGGAATGCTACTTCCTCAAGCCAGAACTCGCATTTATTCAATTTGGCATATAGTTTGTTTTCACGAAGCCTTTGGAGTACCAGCTTCAAATGGTGCTCATGATCTTCACGACTTTTGGAATATATGAGGATGTCATCAATAAAGACAACAACGAACTAATCCAAATATTCCTTGAATACTCGGTTCATCATACCCATGAAAGCCGCAGGAGCATTAGTCAATCCGAAAGACATGACTAAGAATTCATAATGCCCGTCATTCGAGTTACAAGGCGCCTTTTGGAATATCCTCGCCTAATCTTGGTGATGATATCCAGCGAAGATCGATTTTTGAAAAGAATTGTGCTCCTTGCAACTGGTCAAACAAGTCATCAATACGAGGTAGAGGATACCTATTCTTGATGGTGACATGGTTCAATTCCCGATAGTCAATACAAAGTCTCATACTACCGTCTTTCTTCTTTACGAATAAAATAGGAGCACCCCAAGGAGATGTACTAGGACGAATGAAACCGATGTCCAACAACTCCTGTAGTTGGACCTTTAACTCCTGAAGTTCAATAGGAGTCATTCGATATGGGGTTTTAGAAATGGGCTTTGTACCAGGTTCAAGATTAATAAATAATTCAACTTCACGTTCTGGGGGTAGACCGGAAAGTTCTTCAGGAAAAACGGCAGGAAAGTCAATAACAACAGGAATATTATTCAAATTTGACGTGTCTTTATTCAAATCCATAACATGGGCTAAGAAAGCTTGACATCCGTTTTTCAATAAACGAATAGCTTTATGATTAGATATGACAGTGATTGATTTTAATGGTTTAGTTGCTTGAATTAAATAACAAAGTTGTTTAGGAATATGAAAGCTAACAACCTTACGAAAACAATCAATTTTGGCATGATGAGTAGTTAACCAATCAATCCCTAAAATCACATCAAAAGCAAGTATCTTTAAAGAGATAAGGTCAAGGTAAGGTGATGGTGCCAACTTGAATCAAACAAGATTTATAAATAGTGGATGTGATGAAAGTTTCTCCTAACGAGTTTCCACATATAGGTCAAAGTCTAATTTCTCCGAGTCAAGTTTAAACGTTGAGCATAAGCGGGAGAGATAAATGAATGGGTAGCACCCCCAGATCAAGTAAGGTATAAACTTCAAGAAGAATTTATAAATAGTTTACCGTGATTACCTCGTTTGGGTTCTCGCATTTTGACGATCACAACAAACGCTTCTTCCAAGAACCGCTGACTTTGACTTTTCTGGGATGCTTTTTTGAGTCAACGTCCTCATTGAACTAGGTTTCTCTACCGTATAATCTCGAGTGATATGTCCTTCCTTTCCACAATTATAGCATACCTTGAATTGTTGTGGGCAGTTTGGACCGATATGTCCCTCTTTCTCGCATTTATAGCATATACGACCGGTGGTCGTTTCTCCTCCTTTAGAACCGATTCTTCTTTCCAAGACTGCTGCTTTCATACGGTCGTTGTTAAATCTCCTCTTTTAAAAATCTCCTCCCGACTTTCGCTTCTTCTATTTTCATGGCCATGATTACCACCAGAGTGGTTACCATTTTTGTCCGCTCTTTTCTTTCTCCGTTGGTTATCGTTGTTTTGTTGATCGCTATCTCCTAGATGATCCTCGATTGTGGTCCCTCGGTTGACCGTGCTCGTTATCTCGCTCTAATAATTGAGCCTCATTTTAAACATCCGAATAGAGATAAAATTTATAAGAAATGAGATATTGTCGTATTATCGGGTTTCAAACCTCTCGAAACATCCGCGCGTCATACGTTCCTCATTCTCCACCAAATGAGGTGCAAACTCGATAACTATGCAAACTTTGCCTCGTCATCGAGACACCGCCATGTTGTTTTGTTCTAATCGATGAACTCCACTTCCTTCATACGACGAACACTTTCGTGAAAGTATTTGTCATTAAATAGTTTTTGAAATGTCTCCCAAGACATCGCCGAAAATGTACCGATTGGCTTCACGCACTCTACCAAGACTCCACGCTGAATCTCGCCACTAACATAAAGGTGGCGAATGGAACCTTCTGTTCCTCCGTGCTTCCCAAGACATCGAATATCTTAGTAATTTGTTTGACCCATGTTTCCGCCATGATCGGATCTGGCTTTCCCTTAAATTATAGTGGTCCCAACTCTTTGAACTGCTTGACTGTGACAACCCGTGAATTGCTATCATTTCCTCCTATATTTTGACCACGAGTCTCCCTCGTCTGATTTTGCATGAACTGCAAAAAGCTTCTAAACATCCCCTCGTTCATCATCTGCTCAGTGGTGTTGTTCACAGGAGGAACATTGCCACTGTTGCACGCTCTCCTCGTTGGTGAAATCACAGCGTCTCACTGTCTCATTTCCATTGTTAATATTCTCGATCGACATTCTCAAATCTTCATCATAAAACAAGGGTTAATTAAGGAAATCAATATATCACATAATATCCCTATATACTGACCAACTAACAAATAAGTTTAGGTAGGACACACTAGCGAAGGATTTACTCGTTTCTCCCCTCTTAGTTCTATTCCCCGATCTCCGCCAAAGATCATATCCCTAAGTTCTGATACCAACTGTAACGCCCCCAAAATAGGTATACATCACCCATTCTGAGTTGTCAATACATGGTACAGAAACAACTACAACTTTATTATTACAACAAGAAAAGCGTGAGTTTGAATACAAATATTATCTTCTGATAAATATCTATACTCAAATAAATCCTCATCACATTTATTGATACATTATTTTATAAAAATAGTGAGGACTACTAAACAAAAATACTCCTCCTCCACATATACTCATATATCCCACATTCATCGTAAAAATATCATCATTATTATATTATTAAAATATAATAATATATTTAAATGAATTATTTTATCAGAAAAAGATAAAATTTCAATTTTCAACAATTGTCACATTAAAAATTTTCTCCATCTATATCCACATAAAATTAATATTTTCCTCATCATATGAATCAATAATTAATTATTCACAAATAATATTACGTAATCACAATATTGACAACCGAGCGGCTTCAGGGAAGAGGGGCTTTCCAATAAGAATTTCTCTCATCTTGGCCGCATGATTAGGTGACCAAACCTCTCCTTAGACAAAACTTTCTAGACATTGCCAATAATGTTATCTAATAATATTATTCGGATAATATGAATTATTGCTTCGATAATAAAAAATATTGTGTAATGACAATTATTGAAATAACAAAGATATAAAATATCAACGCAAAGAATTATTAAATCAATAAAATAAAATACTTTGAATAAAGAATTATCAGAACCATTATTGAGTAGTGCATTCTTACGTAAGAATCAATAATTGGTGCAATACTGCAGCTACTTCGTGTGTGTTAACCAATTTAGTATTTTAACAAAGATTAATTGAATAACTACGCCAGTTATTTTTAAACAACTTATATTTGTCGTTTTCTTCATCCAATCGCTTTCCGTTATGGGGCCCACAAAAGACTACGCCGTCGTACGAATATTCCCCGACAGCAAGAATATTTTATAACCACTTACTTATTTTAAAATATTTGCATATTTTACCCATAACTATCCACATTAATCAAATCAACCCTTACTATTTCAAAATAATAAATAGAGAAAATTAAATTTCATTAATAATAAGTTGGGGTCTTACACATAAAGTATATAATTTCGATCGAAGTTTCGTCGAAAATAATCTTCTCCCAGAAAATTTGACCGACAGAATAAATTTGTCAAAAATAACATAATTTCGACGAAAAGTTGGTCAGAATTATTCCGTCGAATATTATTATGTCTGATCAAATTTTCGACCGACTAAATTCTGACGACCATATATCCGACTGAATTTTTTGTCGAAAACAGATTAATTCCGTCTCCGACTCAAAATTCCGTCAGAATTAGTAGTTTGTGTTGTAGTGGATGAGATTGAGAAAAATGTGAATCACTATAACATAAACTACAATAATTCTATGTGGGGAAAAAAAGAAGGGTCCTTTATAATAATATACAATATTTAGAAAGTAATTACACTATTAGTGCACTCATAAAATATTTACACAATTAATACACTTTCTATATTTATTTATAATATTAGTGCAATTATGATTCCTTAATTTAAGGAATTAGTATGCAATTAGGATTCAATTCATAATAATAAGGAAACCTAAAATCAAGGAGAAATAACTACCATAATTAATAATTCAAATTCAAATATCTTGGATCTAACAACAAATTCAAATTCAAAAATAATAATTAAAATTCAAATATTCAAAGTTTGGCAACGTCATCTTCCTCCTCCCCTTCGTCGCCACTTCAACACCATGGACGCCGATCTCCTCATCCATTACGGTCACAGTTGTCATTGTGACGAAAGTTGATTTAGTCCAGAAATTAAAAGGAGAAAAAGATAAATTTTAGTGCATTTGGTATCCAAATATTTATACAAAGGTAACCATTTTAATTTTTGTGGGTAACCAAGAGAAATTTCAGTGCAGTTGGTAACGAAAAGTTTCAAAGGTAACAATTTTAGTTTTTGTTGGTTACATTTGTATTAAGGTTTAGCTACCAACTGCACTATGAAAAAAAATCTATAATAGATTTTTTATAATTAATTGGTAACCTAATAAAATTGAATTGGTTACCTTTGTATTAAGGTTTGGCTACCAACTGGCAATTGCATTATAAAAAAAAATCTACAATAGATTTTTTTTAATTAATTGATAACTCAATAAAACTGAATTAGTTACATTTGTATAAAGTGTTAGCTACCAACTGCACTATTAAATAAAAAAATCTATAATGGATTTTTTAAAAATAAATTAACAACCTAATAACACTGAATTGGTTACCTTGGTATGAATGTTTGGCTACCAACTGTACTATAAAAAAATCGCAGCAACTGTACTATGAAAAAATCGCAGATGGAGGATGGCGTTAATGGTGGAGGAGGGCGGAGGATGAGGGCGTTAATGGTGGAGGAGGGCGGAGGAGAAGGGCGTTAATGGTGGAAGAGGGCGGAGGATGGGGACTGTCTAGGTTAATGGTGGAGGAGGGCAGAGGATGACGTTAACAAGTTGGGACTGTTAATGGTGGAGGAGGAGAAAACTGACAAAGACGAAGGAAGCGTGATTTTTATTAAGAAAAGAGAAGGTGTGCTATATAATTTACTTATTAATTACTTAATTTAATAAGTAAATCAATATTAATCCCCTAAATTAAGGAATCATGATTGCATACTAATTTCCTAAATTAAGGAATCCTAATTGCACTAATATTGTAAATAAATATAAAAGTGTATTAATTGTGTAAATATTTATAATCCTAATCCTTTTCCTATTACTAGTAAAAGCCCAATAAAAATTTATAGCAATGACGTACACCAAAATCTACAGTAGACTGAGGATTCCCTATTTCACTTATATATATATATATATATATATATATATATATATTATAAAACTATTATTTTCCAAATAAAAGTAATAAATCATATATTTTGGACAGCAGAATATGCACTGCACTTCTTGTTACTAGCACTCATCTCAACTTTTTATTTTATGTAAAAGATATGTTTATCATCAATTAAATTAGTGAACTTTGTGTTCCAAAATATAAGTGATATTTTGACTTTTAAAAGTCAATTGTTATCACCAAATTCCAAATTAAGGTGGTTTACATAAATTTTAAACTTAATGGGTCCTATTCATATTCGAGATGACCTTGAAAAACATATATTATTTTCACTTATAAAACTATCATTTTCTTTTACAATATTCATAAATATAATGATTAAATTAAATAATTTTATATTTAAAAATCAGAATAACTTTTATAAATTAGAATGGAGGGAGTCTTATGAAACCATGAAGAAAAATAAAAAATTGAACATGTTTGGTCAATAGATCAATACAGTGTCAATACATATATTGGGAGATGATCTTTCTCTGCATATTAACACTGTATCAATCAATTAACCGGATCCGGATCACTCACTATATGGAGTTCAACTTTAGAATCTAATAAGCATTCATTCCCATCCACTTAATAGTAATTTTCAACCATGGGGGTAGCTAGGGCCTAAGGCATGAGAAGGAATAATCAATTGTCGGCCACATTGGCAAAACATTTGAGAAATTGTCAAGGATTTGGTGGACCGCATGATCTATTAACTTATATGTGTATCACCATTACTTTGATCAAAGGGGCCCCATATGTTTCATCACAAGTAATAATCAGAAAATAAAGAAAACAATTTGGAGCTTCGATTCGTAGTCATTTCCGAATAAAATTCGATTCGAAACATTTTCAAATATAAATGAGTCAAATATGAGCACATTTTAAAGTTCGATAAATTACTCGAACCTCCTTAAATTGTAATTTTTTATTGATATCCGGATCATATTCGTTCGAAAAGTTCAAACTGTTCGGACTCAATTCGGAATCGTGCTCGACTCGGTAGTTAAATGAGCCTCAATCAAACCTTATCTTATACTCGATAAATTTTGTGAATCAAATCTGAACAACTCAATACTCGAATCGACTCGGTTCGTTTACACCTTTAATCACAGGGGTGGCAATGCCAATGCCCATGTCTACATATTCATCTTTACCCGATTCTAGATAAATCATTCTTAATCTTTGATTTAACTTGGAAAACATATTTAGATTTACAACCAAATCCAACTCCTATGATTTTATGGAAGTCTTTTCTTTGTCATCCGGTCATTAAATTTAGACTAACACACAAGTTTACGGTATAAAATAAAATAAATTAAGAGTCATTTTTAATTTATATTTATTCTATATATACACACTATAAATTTCGCCAATGAAACCTATCATTATAATGTTTTTATTTTAATTATGGAAATTGATATTTTTACGTATATTTTTTATATTTTCACATGGTCATCTTTTACGTGAGCATATAGTTGATCCTACTTTCATGTGAGAAGGAACCGCGTAAAAATATAAAAAAAACATATAAAAATAGTATTTCCCTTAATTAACCATTATCATTAACACATCTCCATTTATTTTGCCTCTTTAATCAATCTAATCAAGACTCCTACTACCTCGTACCTCATCACACAATAGCATGCATAGAATAAAACATTAAAAAAAATCACTCAACTCTCTCATTTAAGCTTAAAGTTTTTAAAATAGTATACATCAATGCATATATATTATATCTTCTGCATTATAAAAAATGATACTAGTAACTTTGACACAAGTTACAAAGGATAATGACGACCTATGTCTAATATGGATCCGATATAGTATGAAATTTATTTTTTGATAAGTTGATCAATTGATCAATAGAATACTGACACACATAGAGTTTCGTCTGCGTGTCAATACTCTATTGGCCAATTGACCAACTTACCCAAAAACAAAATTCATATTAACCACTTCTGTCTAATATATAAAGTCAGAGGAGAGGGTTTTGTGCTAAGAATTTTTGAAATCTTTTTAGTTTTTTAAAAAAATTATCCTTCAACTTTTAAAATAATTCTTATTTTGTTATTTTAAAATTAATTATTTTTATTTTTATATTTAAGGTTTTAAATTTTACAAAAAATTTATTTTATCCTCACATAATTTATACATGTAACGGGATGTTACCGAAAGTGTTGTTGTAATATAAATGTGTTTATCACTTGGTGAGGCCATTGTACCCGCATTCTTACATATAAAATTTATGGCAAAAAGCACTTTTTAGCCATTGTGATTATAGTGTTTTAAGCAATTAGTCATTGTGCTTTTAAAATATTTAATTAGCCCACTGAACTTTTTAAAAATATGCAATCAACCCATTCCGTCCAAATTGAGTAACAGACGTTACAAAATATCCTACGTGGCTTTTTTGAAAAAAAATAAATATTAAGTGTATTTACTGACTGGGCGGCTTTTCTTACGTGGCTTTTTTGAAAAAAAAAAAATATTACGTGGTACTTTATAATTTTAAAAAATCTATTTTTTAAAAAAATATAATTTTTTAAAAAAAACTGAATTTTAAAAAAAATAAAATTTGTAAAAAAACAGAACCTTTTAAAAAATCTGTTTTTCAAAACAGTTTTTTAAAAAAATATAATTTTTTTAAAACAGATTTTTTTAAAACAGAATTTTTAAAAAATCTCTTTTTTTAAAAATCTGTTTTAAAAAAAAAGTAAAATACTTTTAAAAATAGTTTTGAAAAATACTTTTATACTTATAAAATTTTTTTAAAATACTTATATTGTAAAAATTCAAAAACAGATTTTAAAAAAAAAAAATTAACATTTTAAAAATAACAAAAACATAATAAAATAAAACAAAAAATAAATTTTTTTTTTTTTAATTTTTTTTTTTTAAAAATAGGATTTTTTTAAAACAGAATTTTTAAAAAGCATATTTAAAAAAAAAATAGAATTTTTAAAAACAGATTTTTAAAAAATTGAATTTTTAAAAAAACAGATTTAAAAAAATAGAATTTGTAAAAAAACAGAACTTTTAAAAAATCTGTTTTTTTAAAAATAGATTTTTTTTTTAAAATATAATTTTTTAAAAACAGATTTTGTTAAAAAGTAGATTTTTTAAAAAAAAGTTCCGTTTTTTTAAAATCTGTTTTTAAACATTATCTTTTTTAAAATCTGTTTTTTTGCTAAAAAGCTGCTAAAAAAATTCTATTTTTAAAAAATTTTTTTTTTAAAAACAGATTTTTTAAAAAATATACTTCTAAAAAAATATACTTTTTTTAAAAATTTTTTTTTAAAACAGATTTTTTGAAAACGGAACTTTTAAAAAACAGATTTTTCAAAAAATATTACTTTTTTAAAAAAAGAACTTTTTTAAAAACAGAATTTTAAAAAATCGCTTTTTTTTTACAAAACAGATTTTTTAAAAATCTGTTTTTAAAAAGTTTATTTTTTTAAAAATTTTGTTTTAAAAAAAAACTATTTTAAAAAATAAATCTGTTTTTAAAAAAATCTATATTTTTTAAAAAATCTGTTTTTTTAAAAAAAAACTGTTTTAAAAAAATTATATTTTTTTAAAAAACATATTTTTTAAAATTATAAAGTGCCACGTAATATTTATTTTTTTCCAAAAAAGCCACGTAAGAAAAGCCGCCCAGTCAACAAATACACTTAATATTTATTTTTTTTCAAAAAAGCCACGTAGGATATTTTGTAACGTCTGTTACTCAATTTGGACGAAATGGGTTGATTGCATATTTTTAAAAAGTTCAGTGGGCTAATTGAATATTTTAAAAGCACAGTGACTAATTGCTTAAAACACTATAACCACAGTGGCCAAAAAGTGCTTTTTGCCTAACATTTATGAAAAAATATACATGATGAGTGGAAATTTTTTGGTCTGAGGGTCTGTTTGTTTAGAACTGAATGGCTGAATCGGTCAGTCATTTAAATGATTTGGGCTGAATGATTTAGTGTTATTTTTTTTTACTAAATGAAGTTTATTTTTTACAATGCTAACTACTATATTAGGTAATTTAAATAAAATTATAACAATTTTGAATTTTTTTAGAGGAGAAAAATAATAAAAATTTGTTTATTCAGATATTTCAGATATATCCATTATTAAACAATTTTTTTCATTCATATTCAAATTCAGCTCATTCAAATTCAGATTCATTCAATTTTTATGAAACATCGCGTAACCCCCTAAGTTGTGCATTATCTACTTGGGTTGACTAATTTATGTCGGCAGATACCCCGTACATATTACTATTCTTAATCTTTGTATAGGTAAGAGGATGATTAAATATATAATTATTTTTATTTTAAAAATACTTATATAAGGTATATAAAGTTATTTTTATTTTTAAAATAATCTTAAACAAATGAATTAAAAAAATAGATTGATTTTTTTTTTGTCATTATAACATACAAAATCATTTACATAGCCATGGAAACGATTCGAACCATCCCTATAACTCAAAAAACTATCGCTATAGCCGTTCGCCTTTGGTTCGCTGTTTAAGGTTTGTTAGAGAAAGGGATCGTATAAAGTAAATGATAATTATATAATTTAATAGAGTTTATTAGTATAAAAAATAAAATTACACATTACTTTATGAATCTTGTGGGATCACTAACAAAACAAATTAGAATTTTATTTACTATCTTTTCTCTATTTTTATTTTTTTAATATGTGTGAAAGTTGTATTTTGCTCATTATTTTGAGGACAAAGGATTATTTTATTTTATTTTTTGTCGAAAAGCTATGATCCTAGCATAAAAAAGTATATATTGCCACGTAAATTTGGGAGTCAGTTACATGTCTTGGACTTAGGAGTGTAAATAAATTGAGTCGAATCGAGTATTGAGTTCATGAGATTTAGTTCATAAAATTTATCGAGTATAAAATAAAGTTTAATCGAGACTCATTTCGTTACTTAGTCAAGTACAATTTCGAATCGAGCCCGAACAGTTTGATTTTTTAAAGCGAATATGATCCGAGTATCAATAAAAATTATAATTTGAAGAGGTTATAGTAATTTATTGAACTTTAAAATTTATTTATATTTAAATTATTTATATTTCGAAATGGTTTCAAATCGAATTTTTAATTGAAATGAATAAAAATCGGTTTTCAACTATTTGTTTCATTTTACAACCTTAATTGGACCTCAATGCAAAGACAAAGCTTGGGCTAGAGACTTCAAAAGTTCTAAAAATATTGACTGGGCCGGTTGGGCTTGTAATATCTTCATAGCCAGCCCAAATACTATTTTAGTTTCAATGAAAAATTTTGATGCTTAAAAAACCTGAAATAAGAAGGGAAAAGAACAATGGAAAAATAATAATAATACGTTTTTTTTAAAATAAAATAGTTAATTTGATTTTTTTTAAATCAATCTAAGATATTTTCAAATTTATTTTATAAGTAGAATTATGAATACGTAAAAAATTTAAAATGTACTACTTATTTTAAAAATACTTTTAAATTTTAAATATCTAAAGTTGAGTTAAAAAAGGAGTCATAAATGCTCTAATATTTTAAAATGAATGGATTAATAAAATAAAATAAAATACTCTTGTTTTAAGTATGCACTTTGCAATTAAGTTTTCGACCAACCAATTTATTTGGTGAGTGATTTAAAAAAAATAAGTTTAATATCACATAAAAAATCAAATTTTATTATTTACATTTAAAAATACATGTATATTTTGATAAGCACACATAAAACTTCCGCATGTATCCATTTTACCGATTTAGTCATTAAAATATATATACGCAAATGATTTTATGTGATAATAGACTTACTAATTTAGAAATAAAAGATGTTTTGTTTATTATGGAAAAAATGAAGCTTTTATATGACTAAAGTTTTATTTTAAAAAATAAGATGGAAATTCAGTGTATGATGGAAACGACGTCGTCAGAACTGTATTAAGTTTTAAAGTTTGAAAAAGAGACCGAAATAAAAATGAAGGGCGCTTCCAGTCTTATTTAACAGCTGCCCGAAACTTTCGTACAAGTACAATTTCTTACAGAAAGAAAGAGACACACACACACATATATATCGCCATTGCCGCCGATCTTTCCAAAGCATAAACGATTACAGATAGAAGAAGAAGAATAACTTTTAAAGATCCGATCAGATCTACTCTTCAATTTTATCTACTCTCTTTTTGGTCTTAATTGTCACAGATACTTTCTCGCTCTATGTGTTTTATATGTGTGTTTCTACATGTATGTAAATCTCCGCATCTGATCAATTGTACTCGCAGATGAAGCAGAAAGAGTTTTTTTTTGTTGAATTTCTGTATTTCGCTTGAAAGACCCTTTTTGTCCGTAATTCATTGGACCGAATCGATTTGTTGTTTCTAGGGTTTCTGGGTTTGTAAGTTTGAGGAAATTTAGGGCTAAAATGTGTGAGATCCTGTCATTTTGAAATAAAGGCCTCAGCTTTTAGGCCTTTAGTTAGTGTTTGAGTTGTTGTATGAGGATTTGGTGTTGTTTATGCTTCGGGGAAGAAGAAAAAGAAGATAAGGAAAAAGAGGCCATGGAATTGGGAAATGAGAGTGAGGCTAAGCCTGAGGACATGGAAAATGACGAGGTACCGCAGCCATTGGATTTTGATTTAGGGTTTTTGGAGTCGCAGTATGGAGATGCAATTAAGGGTCTTGATGAGAAAGAATGTCTTTTTGCTAGTGATGGGGTGACTATTGGGAGCTTGAGGAATTTCCATGGCATGGCTGAATCCTCGGGTAGTGGGAAGGGGGTAATGGAGGTTAATTTAAATTTGGGTTTGGGAGGCGAGTCCTCGGCATCGTCAGCTGCATTGGAGAGAGAGTCAGCTGCATTGGACAGAGAGAACTGTGATCGTGATTCTCACAATAAACGACCTAAAGTTCATTCATTTTCACTGTAAGACCCTATTTTTCCTTTCCTGTGATCTGAAAACTTAATAGCGCAATCGGTCCCTATGGGTTATAATTATTTAATCAGTTTGAACTGAATTGTAGTACTAACAAACCATTGCGGGATATGTAATTGTTTATAGTCGTAGATATAATGTCTAGTTGGTGGCATATAATTCCGAGGGAAAAATCTCAATCTACAATTTTAGCAAATAATAAGGAAGTAGATCTATAAGTGCCCAGTGCATTGTCTTTTTCGTTCATTCATTTTAGAAAGAAAATGGTAATCTACAATTTGAGGCTTTTGAGCAAATAATAACAAAGTAGGTTCTAAGTTCCCATTGCATTGTCATTTTAGTAACTTGAGTGTATCAATTGAAAAGGAAAATGTCAATCTACAATTTGAGCAAATAATAATAAAGTAGATGGTAATTGCGCAGTACATTGTTGTTTTCTTATCTTCAGAAAATAGTTATGAACTTTGGCATTACAGATTAATTCCTCTCGGTTCCTTACCTGCTGGAAGCTTTCTAAGTAGGCAAGAGAAATGATTGATGAGGGGATTAGAAACTGATACCGGCAGTATGAACATAATCACAATGCTTTTATATGTATTCTTATTGATTGTGCAGTTGTATCATGTTTCCGTTGTGATGTACTATTTTTTGAAATTTTGAAAATGACAAAGAACAGGGAATTCAAGTCTAAATTGTTAGGGAGATGGATTTTATTATATTTATATATTGTATTGTATGGAGATGTATAACTATAAACGTACCAATGAAAAGGTATTTTTGGTAAGGTATTTATAAATATGATTAACTATGATATTAACATAATTGTGGTGCGTTATTTGTGTTATTGTTGAAATTGTTATTGTATCATGTTTTCATTTTTGAACTTCAATTTATATTTTATAGCCAATTTAATGGTAAAGTGGTGTAGTTCTTGTGTTTATCGATTCAATCACTTGGAGTTTTCTGTCCCCATCTAGTGTGCCGTTATCATCTAGCAATTGAAGGAAATGAAGAGACAACAATGGCATTTTTACCTCAATACATCTTTGTTGTACATTGGCTTCTATATCTTGTAGTAATCTGAGATTCGTGCATACCATTAGTGATAGTCGATGGGGACCACAAGTTTTGTTTGTTATGTTTAATTTGGGAAAGTTGATGTTCGAGTCATTTTTTCATTTACTATGTCATATTCAATATTGGTCCGATTTGGGACATTTAATAGTTATTAGGATTTTAATTGAATGTCAATTTATATTACATTCCTTATAATTTCAATACATAAATAAAAGTGAAAAGTTTTATTATAAATATTAGCGTAACCAATTTAGTATGTAGTTCTTTTGGTTATTGTTCTCTAATAATATTAGGATTTTGAGTCTATATAAATATTAATGTAATCTCCACAAGTTAATTATATTAAATTATATTATAGATTATTGAATGTTGCTATGACTTATGTTTCTCTCTTCTGCTGTTGAAAAACCCTTGGGTTAGTGATGTGTGGAGTATCAACAAAGTAAAAGGTATTTGGGGTAGTGAGGTGCAGAGTCTAATTTTTCGTTTGTTTTAAAATTATTTTTGACAATTTTTCTTCTTCAAATCTCGTCCTACATCAATTAACTGTCCTCCTTTATTGTTTTTAAGTTGGCCTTCCGGTTTTTCATTGTGACAAGTTTCATGTGCTGTTACTTGTCCACATATTTTGCGCCAATGGAATTTGGTGGTTGATAGACAGAGAATATTTGATGACCTAAAATTTTAACATTGTAGAAGATCACATTATTTTGGTGGATCTGATACTGATATTGAAAACATTTGCAGGGATTGGGGTGGCCATTTTGCATCTGCGACTTCGGATAATGACAGTTATGGTTTGCTTGGAAGGGATTATAATATTAATCAGAGTTCCTTCAACAACGAAGTCCAATACCTCTCTCCAATATTGAGTGATGGAGGCAATGAAAACCCCATCGATTCTGTAAATCGGAGAGAAGATGTAGGAGATGGATGCAATACTTCGAAAATGGAAGATCTTGAATTGCGAATGGATCTTACTGACGATTTATTGCATATGGTACTGATTTTTATAGTTTTGTGTGGAAGTTCTTGGTTTATATGTTATAAATTTCTAGTTGCTATTTTCCTAATACTGTTATATGTGGTATCAGGTTTTCTCTTTTTTGGACCCCATCAATCGTTGTCGAGCAGCCAAGGTTTGCAGGCAGTGGCGCATGGCTAGTGCTCATGAAGATTTTTGGAGAATCTTGGACTTTGAGAATCGGAACATATCTTTACTACAATGTGAGGGTGTTTTGATCTTGAACTAAACTACTGAGTTTTAATTAATATGCAGTATTAAAAGAGTACTTATTTCTTTGTTATTCTTTATGTATAAATTCAAACAAATGATAATATTATCAAAATACTTTCAACCTGTAGATGTCAAATCTAGAAATTTTTTGCTCATGATGATAAGCTTGCAAATTGAGGATTCCATCGAGTTTAGACTGTCCGATTTGCATAATGTTCTTCTTTCTATAAACAAGTACATAGAAACAAAACATGTTAAATTTCAAGATTTATTGTCAGTGTAATTTGTCTCTCCTTTTATTAGCAAATGTATATTAGTTCCCCTGCTCTCGTCCAGTTTTTTGTTTTTTGATGAATAGTTCCTTGATCCTTATTAGGCCTTCGCCTCTTCAGATACAATCAAGTCTATTTAGAATAGATTGATTACTATACACCAGAGTTGATTGGCTATTCACTAGCTATAGTTCTTGTATATTAGAGGCAGGTCATTTTGTCCTGATTAAAAGTAATCTCTCGAGTCTTCTCATTATGACCTGATAAACTTGAGTGAAGGACCCCCTTTTTTAAGATAGAATTCATCTAATGATTTAGACACCACTAGTGTAGTGAATTTATGTGTTTATTCCCACATCTTCTATTGTGAAGCACCATATTTTGGGTAATACATAGTATGAAAAAAAATTAACCTGGGAACTTTCTGGAAGTGGTTATGGAGGTTTTGATGGGAGGGATTTATTTTAGAACGAGATATAGGGTTAGCTGATTGAAGAGCAGTTGAAAAGTGTGTAGAGATTTGTATATCAGTTACATTGGTCCTTTATGGAAGGGGGGTTATGGAGGGTTTGATGAAGAAACGGAGGGATTTATTTTAGGATGGAATATGGGGTTAGCCAATTGAAGAACAGAAGAAAAGTCTGTAGAGAGTAGAGACTTGTATATCAGTTACATTGGTCCTTGGTCGTGGACTTAATGTGTGGGTTTTCCAAGATCATCTGAATGTGAGGGTTAGATGTATTTCAATAATCTTCTTCTGGAGTGCAGTTAAAAATGGGGATTAAATTTCAATTTTAGGTAATGACTGGACGTTGATTCCTATTTTCAAAGGTGTGTTTGCAATTGCAACTGGAAGTTGGCTTCTCATGGATGCTTTTGGGGAATTGTGTGGAGAGTTTTATTAAAAAATGGATATTGTTTAAGTAGAAGTGGAATGGTTATGGAGGAATTTTAATTATGTATGAGGTTACTATTCTCTTTTTTGTAGTGGTCCTTGTTTTTATTTTCCTGAGAACTAGAGTCATTAGACGAGTGACATGGGTGTCATTTTAAGGCATTAGTGTTTTATGCCTTTGAAATAGGTGGGTTAAGCCAAATAAGATAGAGTCAATGTTCGAAAAAGCTAAAATCGGTACGAGGCGTTTTTCTCTGGGCTATGCGAGGCGTAAGCCTTGAGGCGGAAATGAAAGTGAGGCGAGGCTAAGCCTTGATTTAAAGACATAAAAGTCCCCAAAAATTATGAAAAATACTAATAAAATCATAAAATAATTCATCATTACAATTACTACCATAGGAGACATAAATAACCGCCATCGTAGTAATGTATCATTACAAAACATCAAAACAACATAATATCATCAAGTATTTATATAGTGATCATCCATCACTATGTAAGTAATGTATCATTTGTATCTAGCGGCTTGAATAATGGATCAAATCCTAAATCATCATCCCCATCACCATCATCACTATCATCACTAAGAGGATCCTCCATGGAATCATCATCGTATCTAATTGCTCTGTCATCCTCCTCATTGTCAGTGCTAAGATCCTCAAACTCAGGTTCTTCATCAACCAATTGCAATCCCTTCCCTTTATCTATAAATAAACAAGTGAATATATATTTAATCGAAATGAATATATTTTTTTAAAGAACACTTTAAAGGTAACTTAATTAATGACACTAACCTTTTGACATAGTTTTTGATGGCAAAGTGTTTCTCTTTCTCTTTTGACTTCCTTGTTTACTACTTGTTCCCCGAGTCCCTTGCCCTCCAAGTGTAATCTCTCTCGTCTCTTCTCCCCCAACTGTCTTCTCATTCCCACGAGTCCTTTCACCCTCCTCCATATCATCATTCCCAGAAGTCAGTCCCGATATATTTTCATCATTTCCCCCCGCAATCCACTCACTATCAGATGGCACATTTTCAACAACCAATGGATCTTCTTCTTCCGTTAATGCCTTTTTCTTGAGATGCCGATCTTTCAATTTTTTATTGTACATAATGTAAGCCAATGAGTTAAGTCTGGATGCAGAAAGTCGATTCCTTCTCTTTGTATGTATCTATATTACAAGTAATTTAGCATTAGTGACAATGTCAGATCTCATAAAATCTTAATAAATGATTTATATGATTATATCTAATAAATACCTGACTGAAAGTACTCCAATTACGCTCACACCCCGAAGATGAGCAAGTTAAACTCAGAATCTTCACTGCAAAATTTCTTAATTCTGGAGCTTCATCTCCATATGCGATCCACCAATCAGCTGGATCAATATTAAAACATATGTCAATCTTATCGGTACACGCTTAATCAAAATGAAAGAATAACCAGATATTAATCAATCTGTACTTCACACGAGCACGCTTTCTTACACGTGTTTCTGGCATTTGTGTAGCCAAATAACCCTTGCCTCAATCGGAATGCATCCAATTGCAAATCAGCTTTCTCTCTTTCCATAGCATTAGGAATAAGCTTGTCCATACATGAGTACAATCCCACTTTAACTTCCGCATTGGCATAGAAATTATCTTCATATTGAAACTGAGGATTCAAATAATATGCAGCAGCGTGCAAATGCCGATGTAACTGATTATCCCACTTAGCATCTATTATGCTCCATATCTCTTTATAGGCCCCCTCATTATCCAGATTTTTTGCAATCTCTTCTTTTGCATTGTCTATGGCACCATATAAAAATCCCATTCCCGGCACCTTTTCTGAATCTGCCATCCTCAATACACCTACTAGAGGTTTTGTGGTCTTAATTGCATATCCCACACTACCCCAAAAAGTCCTATCAGTCAGTATGATTTTTCTCGCCTCCTTACCTTCAGGTTTTTTTGCCCAAGCACAATTTGCCCACTCCCTAGATGTAAACATAGCCTCCAAAGGCCGTCTCAAACTATGCATACTCTGCAAAGTTAAATAAGCAGTGGCAAATCTAGTGGCAGCTGGCCGAACAAGGTCTTTATTAGTGTTTGCCCTCATCAATGCCAAGACCCATCCATGATTATATATGAAGTTGCTTACTTACATAATGAATAAAAATAATAATAATTCAAGTATTCATTGAATAAAAAAATTAGATCCAAATAATAATAATAGTAATTACCTTCTTTGCCTTTGTCAAAGCATTTTTATGTTGAGGCAACTCTCCAAGCTTCTCAAGCATCAAATCAATGCAATCGCGCGCACCACATTTGTCCACCACATACGTGGCCTCTTCTCCATTAACATCCTTCCCGCCGCTTTATAATTTGATGCATTGTCCATGACTACTTGAATGACAAGGTCTTCTCCCACTTCCTCAACAACCTCATCTAGTAGTTTAAACATCAAAATAGCATCTTTAATCGCATCGATGCATCAATGATTTTAAAAATACAGTTCCATGGGGGTTGTTTACAAGAAAATTTATTAGTTGTCTTCCGCTAATATCTTTCCAACCATCCGACAAGATTGACACCCCCGTATGTGCCCAAGTCTTTTTGACCTCCTCAACAAAGGCCTTTGTAATCTTTTCTTCCTCCTTCAATATCCAAGAGCTAAGCTCGTATGGGGTAGGGGGTTTCAAAGCACGACCATAGTTCCCAATAGATCGACACATATTTATAAATGAAGGACTATCAGCAACATTGAAGGGAATCCCATTTTCAAAGAAGAATCGACCTATATCAAGACAGACTGCATTACGAGCCTCCTTTGAAAATACAGTACGCCTTGTAGTAGCATCATCATCACCAGCATCAACATCCACAACAAATCTATCCATGGGTCCCCGAACTCCCCTCTCGGAGGCACTACCCACGCTTGAACCTCCCATTCCCAAGGATGGATGACTACCATAATAAGACCCACTTTGTATTTTTTCAGCTTCATCTCTTTGTCTTTCCTCCTTGGAGTCCAAATTTTTCTTCATATATGAAGCAATCTCTTCCTTCACTTCGCTTGGTACTTTTTTGCAAGCCTCGACGTTACTGTGATTTCCCACAAGATGATTTTTCAACCTTGTAATCCCTCCTTTGCAAATTTTCTTACAAAAATTGCATTCCACGTATAAATGAGCTTTATTAACTCCCGGAGCTGCAGTGCCATATTTCCAAGCTGGATCTTTTTTACCCATAATAATAATTCACTGTAATAATAATAAAAATTGTTATTACATTTTGATAACAAAATTATGGACAACACTAGTCATGTACTCATGTTAACATTGATAGAATTTAACATTGTTCAAAAACTGAATATAAATTTATGTTTGATTGTGATTCAGGGACTGAAAGACAGTGGAATCGGTTCACAAGGCATCACCAAGACACTAACAGCATTAACATGATGACCAAGAGTCTAAGATCAAGACCACAAATTTATAAACTTGCCTAACTAATTAATGGAATACCAATTGCACTTTCAAAAACTCAAAATGAAATTAGTGGAGCTAAAGTAATTTCTGATGGAAAGTACAGATACACATACAGCCATATATACAACTGAAATTAGTGGAGCTTAAGTCAAAGCATGTAAAACACGATCAGGATGAAATGAACGAGAACATATACATATAAACACATATAATGTATACATTGACATACATACAAGCCAATACACATAAATATATAGATTTTCTGATCAGATGCAAGTTCGAATGAAACATAAACACAATCAAATATTATAAATTGAGAAATATTAGATGCATATTTTGTTCAAAATTCTCTACAAACACTATTGGTAAAATCACAATAAAAACAGAACACAATAAAAATAATGCAGAAAACAAAACAAAACAAAAAAAAAAACAAAACAGAAGAAATCAGAAAGAAAAAAAAAACAGAGATTACATATAAAAAAAACAGAGACGCAGACAAAGGAGACGCAAGAAGAAAACAGAGAAAGAAGCAAGAAGAAGAAACGAAACGAAAAACAGAGAAACAAAACGAAGCAAAGAAAAAGGAGAAGAAGTCGCGGTGACAGAAACGAAACGCAAGAAGCAGTCGTGGTAACAAAAACGAAAAAGAAAATAGAGAAAGGAGCAGTCGCGATGAGTCGGTGACAGTCAGAAGGAGAAGAAGTAGAAGAAGAAGAAAGAGGAGAAGGAAGATACCTGGAGCAAGGAGAGAGGAGCAGTCGCGGTCGAAGAGGAGAAAGGAGAGAGGAGCAGTCTTCGCGTCTTCGGTAAGTCGATCCGTATCTGCTATTTAGGTTTTTTTTAGGCCAAATCGAGGCGCACGCCTCGCGTCGCCTTGAGGCGCAACGCCACGAGGCGTAAGCTTCGACTGGAAAAGGCGCAGGCTTCTACAATTCCAAACTATGCTCACGCCTCGCGAACTCCCTCTTCCGCCTTGCTACGAGGCGCGCCTCGAGGCGTACGCCTCGAGCGCTATTTCGAACGTTGGATAGAGTATATGTCAGTTGACAGTTTAGTCAGTTCTTTAGGTTTCATTTGGGTGATGCTCTTTGGCGTAAATCATTTTGACCATTGACAGTTTTAGCAGGTGAGTCTATTGTTATATATAAAGCATGGCAATGAATCTCTTTGCTTGTGAGCTTTTGACTTTGTTATTTTCCTTGTATGTTGCCACTTGGGTCATGTTTTATTTGAAATGGACTTCTGTTGGAGATGTGTTTGTATTTGAAAGATATGGAAAGGCACTACGCTGGTGGCTGCACTTTTGTCTTTGGCGGTGGACTTATGGTGCAACAATAGTAGCTTTGAAGGATCTGGGGGTTTGGTTATGGAATATAAGTTATCTTAACTTGAATTCCAGGAATAAGTGCCAATTATTTAAAGATGCACCTCTAGGGCTTTGCCTTGGCTAAGGCAAGGTCCGCGCCTTTTGGGCCTAGGCGTGAGACGTAAGAAATTACTTAAGTGACCTTATTGAATTCTTCTAGGACAAGGCTCTAGTAATTTTTTCACCTTCTTTCCTTTTCTTGTTTTTACATCTTTTTCCAGTTTTAATTCACCTTCTTTTTTTCTCTTTTCTCATCTCTTTCTTTTTTCTTCCCTGTGTTTTCTTTATTATTTTTTATTCTTCCTCTGTTTTTCTTTCTACATTTTTTTAATTCCTCTGTTTTCTCTCCCCCCCCTTCTTCTATTTTTATTCTTTCTACTTAGTTCCACTCCTTCCTTTCCTCTTTTTCTTCCTCTGTTTATCTTCTTTCTTTCTTCTAGTATTTATTTATGCCATATATTACCAATTTAGACCATAACATACTTTATTGTTACAAATATGACATCCTATATATTTTAACTTCACCTTTTGAGGATGTGTGCCTCATCTCGATGAGGCATACCCGTGCCACGCACCTAGGCTCCAAGGTGAGCCTTCTGCCTGTAACAACTGTGGATTGTATGTAGTCTTTCTAGCAAGGAACTGTATCTACCATATTTTTTTTATATTTGACTGTTTTGTATGCTCTGTACGTCACCTAACAAATGTATTCACTTGCAATTATTCTCTAACAAATGTATTCACTTACAATTATTCTCTTGATTGTATCTGAGCTTTGTTTCATTAGTTATGTAATCATTGAGAATAAGGTTTTTCAGTCTGTTGAGTTTTTACTAACCATAAAAGTATATATAGGAATTTGCACTTTGTAATTCTGATAATTCTACTTCTTGCTTGTTGCTGACACTATATAAACTATAAATAGTTTGATACTAATATCTCTTGCTTGTTGCTGATGCTATAAACTATAAATAGTTTGATACTAATAGCCCTTTATTTTATGAAGATTATTGTATGGCTACAGAATTTCTCACTAGTTCGATAAATTTTTAGTTGAGGATATGTGTCATCGGTATCCAAGAGCAACTCAAGTGAAAATTAATGGTGCACCTGTTGTTCACTTGCTAGCTATGAATGCAATTTCTTCGCTAAGGTAGGTAGCCTGTCCTTTCATGGATTCAATTATTAATTATATGTAGTTGGTAATATATTCGATTCTTCTCAGAAATCTGGAGGTTTTAAATTTGGGCAAAGGACAACTAGGAGAAACCTTTTTTCAAGACTTAACGGGTTGCCAGAGGTTGAGGAGTTTGATTGTGAATGATGCAACTCTTGGTAATGGTATTCAAGAGATACCTATATACCATGATCAACTCATGTGATCTTCAAATTGTGAAATGTCGCGTGCTCAAATTTCTGTCAGGTGATAATCTAGTCAGAAATTAACCATAAGCATCAAATTTAGTTGTGCTACTCAACTCTGTAGTAAAAATATTGTGTTTTGCAGGTGCCCACAACTTCAAAAATTGTCTTTGAAGAGGAGTAGCATGGCACATGCTGCACTGATCTGCCCTCTTTTGCGTGACCTTGATATAGCCTCTTGCCACAAACTTTCAGATGCTGCAATTCGTTCAGCAGCGATATCATGCCATCTACTGGAGTCATTGGATATGTCAAATTGCTCATGTGTTAGTGATGAGACACTACGTGAAATCGCTCTCGCGTGTGCTAATATCCATGTTCTCAATGCCTCATACTGCCCAAACATTTCGCTTGAGGTCGGTTTGATACACGTGGACTGTTATTTATGTGATACCTAGAGAAACCCTGTTTAACATTAATTTTTTTTTTGAAGTCTGTAAGACTGCCAATGTTGACAGTTCTTAAGCTTCACAGTTGTGAGGGCATAACATCTGCGTCAATGGCTGCAATATCATATAGTTATATGTTGGAGGTTTGAAAATCCATTCTTGTCAATTGCCTAGATGTTTCTGTTTTATTTTTGTTTCAGCTGTGAGCTGTGTCTCAGACATTTGATATTAATTTGTCTCTGCTTGCAGGTTTTGGAGCTTGATAATTGCAGCTTATTGACATCTGTCTCCTTGGATCTTCCTCGCCTGCAGAACATAAGACTTGTACATTGTCGCAAGTATTATATGCTCTCCTATTCTCCTTTCTCCTAGGATTTTCTTACCGGATCTAATTTGATTAGCACTCTTGTAATCAACATTAATCTTTTTAACTATTTTTCTTGCAGATTCATCGAATTAAATTTGCGAAGTGTAGTGCTATCATCCATCAAAGTTTCTAACTGCCCTTCACTCCAGCGAATAAGTATCACATCGAATTCAGTGCAAGTATGTTTAGATGGACTAGCTGGTTCTTTTAATGCTTCACACTTCCAGATAGGTTTTGAACTCAAAAAAATGTTGTTACTCTCTTGCAGAAACTAGTCTTGCAGAAACAAGAAAGCTTAACTACATTAGCATTGCAATGCCAGTGTTTGCGGGAAGTGGACCTTACAGACTGTGAATCCCTGACAAATTCTGTCTGTGAAGTTTTTAGTGATGGCGGTGGATGTCCTATGTTGAAATCGTTGATTCTTGATAACTGTGAGGTTTGTGATAATAGAACTTGAATTTTGCCAACTTCATTTTTTGGTAAAACTTGCTTATTTATGTGGATATTTTTAAATCGAAACAGAAGTTTTTTTTAGAACAGAAAGATTACAAAATGAAGCGGATCACGTAATTTACATATGAAAAAAGAAATGTGTACGCACAGTATATATGGTTAATTCATGTTTGGGGTTGGGTGAGGTGGTTGACTTGATTGCCTTAATGGAGTCCTTATTAACTGTTGAAAATACTTTTTTTCCCGTATTTTTCCTTGAACGCTAACGAAATATTATGAAGAAGCGTTCTTTGAAATGACGCTGAGAATATTGCATGGTGCAATACTAAAGAGTTCCGGCAGTCTATGATGAGAAAATATAATAACACTGTATTTAGAAGGCTATCTTGGCCAGCATCATGGACTAAGGGGTAATGGGATACATGGTGCTATATTGTGGTTGGCTGGTTGTTCACATGCTGTGCTTTGGACCTATGATATTTTCTTTAACTCCCCCTCCCCTCTCTCAAAACACATTCTTTTGGTTATAATTATTCTAACTGAGTTTGATTCTTTTTTACTTTTCAGAGCCTGACAGTAGTGGGATTCCGCAGTACGACCTTAGTCAATCTTTCTTTTGCCGGTTGCCGTGCTATTACTTCTCTTGATCTCACTTGCCCTTTTCTCGAGCAAGTCTCTTTGGATGGATGTGATCATCTTGAAAGAGCATCATTTTGCCCTGTATGAAGTTTATCCTTTTCTGCTTCTTTTTTTTAACATAATTGAAATGCTATATTACATCTCATTCTTTTCTTTTTGTTCTATCTGGTATGAGAATTTGAAAGCTAATTTTACTTAACTTTATATCCCCAACATCAAATCTAAGTAATAGTTAACTAATTAAAAGCGATATAATGTATCAAGGTAGACTGAAAATATCAAACCATATTACAAAAAGCTACTTTTCACAAAAAGAGGGATAATGTATTGCCACACATACAAAATATGGAGAGAGAATTAGAAAAAGAAATGGATGAAAATATCAAACTATATTAATATTTAATATGGGACTACCAAAATAGAATAATCTTATCCAGCTCAATATTGAAGAATCAAAGTCAATAGAGAACAAAGTCAACAGACGACAGACAACATAAAAAAGTACACCAATGATCTCAGTTCCAGCTCACTCGAAAAACCTACAAATCGTAAAAGAATGCCAGGAAAGAAAAACCTCCTTAATTGAAGAAACCTAAGACTCAATCTTAAATATCTTCTTTGCTTTTCTGCTAAGAAAAGAAGGCAACTTCTTACTTGAGCAGCTGAGCTCTAGATTTCGAAATGCCTAGTCATGGAAAGTGACTGGCTACAAACATAGGAGGAGAGCATTGAAAGGGGGAATGGAAACACCACACCTCTGATGCCTCTAGGTTCCACTCCACATGCACCCAAAACTGATAAATATAATAAAGAGTAGGAAACAAGGTCTGAAAAGGCTGTCCCAGCCTAGGATCCATGCCATAATCTCCTCCTTAGCAGCTCACCACTATGTAAAGACAAACGTAAAAATTTATGCCACAGGCCCACACCCAGTTTGCAATACGTTTGCGTAAAGTACAGCTTGTGCACCAACCAAGTGCATCCATTTGTGGCCTACCATCAGTGACGCATCTCTGTAAACTGTGCTCCTTATACCCATTTTCCCAACAGGGAAGAATTGTAAATGCAAAGGTTCTTGATACCAAGGTCACCTTCAATGATAGTAGTGCAACCAAGATGGCATTTTTTAGGGCAAGTAATCCAACAAGTAGCATTTAACTCATCTTCTGAACCTTTCCACAGGGAACTCACACCTGTTTTGTCTATAATCTCTTTCCAACTGAAATGTATAAAGGAAGGAATGACTTATGTCAACAGCCCTCCCAAAGACGTATGTTGGTTTCTACATACAGCAGACCTCATTTCAAGTGTTGAGATATGTCTTGGATTTGTTATACTTGTTTCTTTCATGCTCATATTCTTTGTGAGATTGTTATTACTCTACTGTAATGCTTTCTGATATAATATACTGATACTTGTGTCTGATTTTGTTCATCAAGATGCATTGCATCATATGATAACAATAAATAAGAGTGGTTATGTATCATAATAATATGTAATAAACCTGAAAACCTTTTTGTTTGTTGCAGGTTGGTCTTCAGTCACTTAATCTGGGAATATGTCCCAAACTAAACTCTCTCCATATTGAAGCAGCACATATGGTGTTACTTGAATTGAAAGGATGTGGTGTTTTATCTGAAGCCTCCATTAGTTGCCCTCTCTTAAAGTCTTTGGATGCTTCGTTCTGCAGGTAATATTAGTTAATATGGTACTTGTATTTTGTATGCCCTTATTCAAGCTAATCCCTAATTTCCACAGATTTGCTTTTCTCCCTTCCCAAGCTGACATTTTAATCTTTTTCACATGCACAGCCAACTCAAAGACGATTGCTTGTCTGCAACAACTACTTCTTGCCCTCTCATTGAATCATTAATATTAATGTCATGCCCTTCTGTTGGTCCTGATGGACTCTCATCTTTGCGTTGGCTTGAGAATTTGACCTTGCTTGATCTATCCTACACTTTCTTGATGAATTTGCAGCCTGTTTTTGAGTCGTGTTTGAAGTTGAAGGTAAATTGTGTAATTTATTCAGTTGCCCATGCTGATTTAGTTTTAGGTACTTAGCATCTTGTTGTTTGTATGCTGGGAGTGTCTATTTTGAGCCTCGTATAATATTGATATACGAATCAATGCATTTTGTTTTGTTTTACTGCTTGAATAACTGGCAATGTTACACTCACTAGGATTGAGTGTCCGGTTAGACACAATACATGGGTACTCCTCAATTTTTGCCAACTTTTATTGTAACACCTTTTTCTCAAAGGGAAATGGATGTCACGCACAAACATATCAAATACAATCATGTATTAAATCTCAAAATATTTCTAAATAGATTGAATACTAAATGTCATAAATGCTGATCTAAATAGAAAGAACTCCAAATTAACATAATCTCCAATTTTAAGAATAAATGTCAAAATAGCCCAAAACATCTATTTATAAAATATTAGAAAACCCAAGTCTAAAAATAATCTCAAAACTAATCGATTTATTTGGATCAAAGGTAGCTCTCATCCCACAAATCCACTAATCCCGATCACCCCTGATTACCTGTCGGAGAAAGAGCCGAAGAAACAAGCGAATGCTAACTATGAACGAATTATGAATATATCGAAATAAGTAAGACTAAATATAAACGATGATCATTATTGATCGAACAAGTACAATCAAAAGGATTCTAACAAGATGAAGGCTGAATCAAATGTTTATAAGGTGACAGTTTCATATTGAGTTCAAATACATCACTAATCCGATGTATGTAAATCAAATCGAAATCAAATCAAATTCAAACAAAGCAAATGGGTCCACACATATATATCCTGAACAAATATATCAAATGACCAAAGCTCCGCATACAAAAGGATACACTGTGGACTGATCACACCGTCACGGAAGGTGTCATGTCTTGGTGTCAAGGGGACATGTCTGTGGTACCCTCACGGGTGGTTAGCTCAAGTACACCCTAAGGATCGAAATACAAAATTTAAGCTAAAAGGGGTTCAAATCAAGGCTTACATGACCATCTTCAAATGAGATCGAATTATTTCAAATACGAACATACTTAACTATCACAAGATACCAACGATCTAAATACTCCCGAATGTGAACGAAAATATACGAAAAAGGATACAAACGAGTAAAGTGTCAAAAACATAGCTTTCCAAATGACGAAATATCACACAATTGATATAGGGAATGAAACCACAATCAAGAAACAAAGTACGGAATGCGTACCTGAATAAAATACCAAACAATTCAATGAAGCCAAAATATCACATCGCTAGACCTCCGCTACATGATTTATATAATCACCAAATTAATACAATAGAGTTAATTAAATTACTAAATTGTAAAATTTATGTTATTTTTTTAATAATTTAACCGCTTTAATATTAGTCCATATACTAAAGGGTTAAAGAATACGTTCTGTACATTCTGTAATGCAAAAATATCATTTTAATTTAGTACAATTAATGCTATAATAATATAAATGTAGTTTTATTAATTCTTAAACCCCTGTACATTAATACAAAGTCCCTATTCAATCATGAATCTACTAATTATAACTTCCATGATAAAATATCTATATAAATCATAGCTTGGGTTAAAACTATATTATATTATAACAATTAATTACTCTGCCAATTGTAGTAGTTTGAAGGCAAATTTCGCAGGAGATGCTCATGGAATTTCTTCCACTACTTTGGGAACTGTTGAAACTGCACAAACATTAGGCCAAGGGACACTTTTTGGTTCCACCCAGTGTGAAGATACATCAATTAGGATTTGATATGCAAAAAATAAAATTATTAATTTTAGGACAAAAAAAATAATTTATCACGTGTTTCTTAATACTCATTTTGAGATTAACAGTAACACAAAATTAATCAATAATATTTTATTGAGGCAGATGGAGTGTATTTAATTTATTGCCATATATATTTAAATACTACATAAAGAATGCAAAGTTTTATTGCCTTGAAATGTTTCACATCAAATACAATAAAAAAAAATCTCAGCCCAATGACTTCGACCAAATCAAAGCTGTTATAGATATACTCTGGTATTTCCCAAATTCTTTATTAGAAAATGATAGTGTATATATATATGCAGGAGGATTCTTCACTACTAGTTAGGATTGATTCTTCAAATGGAGTAATGCTCATTGACGGCACATCAATTATTTATAGAGAATTGTCCACCCCACCCCCCCAACACCCACCCAACCCAACCCAACCCAACCCACAATAACAATTATTTCTCTTAACAAAATAATATCATTGTTATAGTAGAAAAATAAATTTAATAATTACCTTTTGAAGATACGATTATGTTATGTTGAATATAGTCTCACAATTTTCTTCCCCAGATTTTTTTTAATTCTTCTTCGTTTCTTGCTGCGTCAAAGTCCTCTCCTTTTTTCGTTTAGTCGATTTATGTCGGCACATGTATTAGGAATGACCTTAACCTAATATATTAGTGTTACTCCTATTCCAATTTGGTTTTTAAGCCCAATACTTTAAATTGGGCTCAAATAGTTTGACAAGCCCAAACTTAAATACTTAAAAATTAGTTTGACCCAATTTGGTTGATTTTTTTATTAACTTTAAGGCAAAGTGAAGAGTCCGTAAAAAATAGATCTCTGGTCACTTCTGATTCCTTTATATTGTTGGGAATTATAATGCTATTAGAGCTTTCAAGAGCTTGTAGTGGACTGGGCATCATTGGATGGCATTGATCTGGAACCATGTTGGGTTGTAGAAGGCACATAGATTAGAAATGAAAGGCCCATATTAGGTTGACTCAAATAATGGTCGATGAATTGTAGTGAATTGAGCTTTGAACACTCAGGTTAAGAGGAAGAAAAAAGGGGGAAAGCATTAGGTAGAGATGATTAAATGACTATATTTCTTGAGTTTCTTATGATGAATAATTCTAAATTTCTGTAACAAGTGGTTGAAAACATTTTTGTAAATAAGTTAATGCATCTGATATACTGAAAATAACTCTCTACAACCATAACTAAAAATTTTAACAATATTTTCTGAGCAGATAAACTGAAGTATGCTGTTCCTTGGATCAAGGGGGTATTTATTATTATAATATTGGCTATAACCCATCTAACATTTACTAATGATTAAGTGGATAAGACCTATCAACAACTTTTCCTTGGTTATAAAACTACATCAACTCAACAACGGATAAAACTATTTGGGGTGGTTGGAAATGAATCCCATATTGTAAGAGTAGAAGGGCAAGAAAAAAAACTACAAATAGAAAACATATTAAATAACAAAGTATGGAATAAATAATTGATAATAATAGAACAGAAAATAATGGAGATAAATGAAATAATAATCACCTGCATTTGAAATAAATTTATACTCGTAATTTATTGGCGATCAATTTGACTTGAAATGAGATGAAATTTTGCATTTGAATTTGAAATAAAAGGTCAAGTACCATCATGTGAATTTGGAATAAAAGGACAATCATCTGATTTAAATTTGAATTATTGGATGAGTCCTTATAAGAGACGCTACAAAACGATTTGCTGGGAATTCCGGATCGGAGAAGAGGCATCAAACTATGGGCTATGGAAATGAAGCTTTTCAAAAGGAAAGAAATAAAGATCCCTTTACTGAGCAAGAATAGAAACTTTTGAGTAAAAGAAAACCAGCGGCCCTCTACTAAAGTCACACTTATTTTTAAGACTAGGCTATTACTTGTCAATATGGTTATCAGGGCAAGATGGTTCATCAGATGAAGGATTCCAACTTTCTATAAGTATGAAAACGATTATGTGAATTGTGGTCCTCCCAAAGTTAGGATGGTAAGAGTCATAAGACTATCTTGTAACAATTATTTACTTTTCTTCTATTTTTTTCAGTTAATCAAAGTTACTTGAAGACCTAATTTAATGGCTCGACAATTATCAGCCCAGAAATGACATGTTACAATCAATTACTGCTTGTCTACCCCGGAGTTACCATAATTCGTTGTTCCAGCCAGCCTGGAACGTGGTTCGTATATGGGTACGCGATACGCGTTAGGGTATCTTTATATAATTTCTTATAGTTAAGAATTCTCTTAGAATTTAAATGAAATAAGCCCAAGTTTTATAGAAAAATAATCAACAAGTTGGTTGTTTTATAAATAGTTTAGGACAAATGCAATGTTTGAGTATCAAATACTAAGTTAGAATATTGATATTTGTGCAATTATAGGTAAAACAACAAAGAAAATTTTTTGTTCACTAGATTTAGAATATTGGTACGTAAGTGTATCGTGCTTGGGTACAAGTACCAATACGCGCGGTTTGCTAGGTCAATGAGTATCCGGTAAATCCGGTCCCAACTAATTGTGATTTGGAACATGTGATCCCAACCTTGGTTCATTTATGTTCCAAATTGGTGATTTTGGCATTCCAAAAAATGAACTGTAATAGTTTGAAGAGAGAGAGCGAGAGAGAAGCAATTACTATCCAGAGCCCTAAGTAGACTGGTTAACCTTGTATCTTTAATATTCACCAACAACTCGAAATGGAGTCCTTTGACTTTGAATAATTCAGGCTGCTTTCGACTCGAGTTTGATATTCACAGCAGCTTTGAATTTTTGAATCTTCTATTGGTCTTCTCTAGGTCATAAATCAGAGGCCACATAATAGAATAGAAGTTGGTGTATGGATTAGGGATGTCATCACCAATTGAAGAAAAAGGTGAGAGAATGTGATTGAATTGGAGCCTGCAGTCATCTCCTATATTATACCAAACCCCAAAAAATAGGGTTTATTAATAAGATAAATGATTATCACTTATGGTAAATGATAAAAATAACATCCATGATTAATTGTTGTGTTATGGTAAATGGTAAAAAAATTGCCGTGGTTAATTAATTTCCTCGATGTTAAATGGTGATTTTTCCCCATAAATAGTTACCAGTAAATGGTAAAAAATAGTTTCCATAATTAAAATGTATTAAAAGAAGTTGCCAGAATTGAAAAATACCACCAGAACTAAAATGGTATTGGAAAAACTGCCAGAATTAAGCTTGCCCTGTTTCAAGCAATTACTCAGTTATATTAATAATTAATAACAAAATTTAAGAGTATTTTTTTTAAAAAAATATTGTGTTTATGACTTTTTGAACATTATCTTATGTTGGTGTAATGAACTTTAAATAACAATTTTCATCTTTTCACATAAAAGTTCATAATACTACCTCTGTTTCAAATTATAAGATCATTTTTGAAAATCAATTTGAGACATTTTCAAATTCAAAATTTGGACGGTTTACTAAGAATTACGAAACAACAATCTTACATTGAGTAGTACTTTTTAAATAGTTTACAATATTCATTATTATAGACTAAAGTTAAAGAATTAGTGTCAATTTTGCGCTTGAAAATGCTTAACTGACTTCAAAATGTTAATAATGATCTTATATTTTAGAACGGTGGGAGTATTATTTCTAATTGATAAGAGAATTATTACAAGAGAGTTATTAGTTTTAACCTAAAATTGTTCCTAACTAGCCTACTGCTACTACTTTCCGTAGTAACTAGATTTCGACGTTCCGTTCCATAAACCAAAATGTTCCTGGTAACATTGATCTAATCTCTAATAGTGACGATATGGGGGAGAGGGATTCTTAATGCCAATATAAATGTGTCATTAGGGAGAGGGATTCTTAATGCCAATATAAATGTGTCAACATAATGACATTTATGGACGAACGACATGACACTATTTGAACATTTGGACATTGTAACCCTTAAAAGTTGTGAAAGGACAGTGATAGTCATGCAATTTTGGATGATTTGACTGGAATTAATTATTTTTGTAATATTTCTTTTATTAATATATGTGCTTTTATTTATTTATTTATGTAGGTTCTAAAGTTGCAAGCATGCAAGTATCTCACTGGCTCGTCACTGGAGCCTCTTTACAAAAATGGCGCTCTTCCCTTGCTCAGTGAGTTGGACTTGTCATATGGAACCCTTTGCCAGTCTGCCATTGAGGAGCTTATTGCTTGTTGTACACATTTAACTCATGTGAGCTTGAATGGTTGTGTAAACATGCATGACCTTAACTGGGGTTATGGTGCTTATAAACAATCTGAACTGGCTCTTGGTTGTGATACATCTGGCTTGCCTTCTCAAAATGATATAGACTTGTCAGTTGAGCAGCCGAATCGTTTGCTGCAGAACCTCAACTGTGTTGGTTGTCCAAATATTAAGAAAGTTTTCATTCCTTCAATGGCACGGTGTTTCCATTTGTCGTCATTGAACCTTTCCTTGTCTGCAAACTTGAAAGAAGTTGACATTGCCTGTATCAATTTATGCTTTCTTAATTTGAGGTATTCTTTTGCTTCTATAAATTTTTTAATTTTGCATTTGCTTTGTTAGTTATTTACTTATGCTTCCCTACTCAGCAACTGTTGCTCCTTGGAAACTTTGAAGCTCGAGTGCCCCAGATTGACCAGCCTTTTTCTTCAGGTATGCATTTTGCCATCCAAGAAATGGGGGGTGGTTGCATCCCAAACTGTTCTAGTGTTCTTGGAAACATTGTTTAGGGAACTTTATTTCATTAACTGATGGTAAAGTGTTAAGGCTTGTTTAGTAAGTGTACTTGTTTGTTTCCTGTTTTTTTGGTGCGTCTGTGTGTGAAAAAACACAACAAAAAATAGGTTTGTTAACTTTGTAACAATTTCCTTTTCTTTTCATTAAAGTAGAAAAATGTTTTAACATTTTTGGTTCAAAATTGGAAAATAAAAGAATCGATGCTACTATGTTAATACTCTCTAGGTATCAATTCAATGTTTCTTTATATTTTTGGCACAAATTTCAAGGCACATGAAAAATTATAAACACTCCCTCCGTCCCAAAATTATTGCAGCACTTTCCTTATTTGGATGTACCGAATTATTTGTAACTTTTAATAATTCAATGCCCAATTTACCCTTAATGGTCTCATACCGATGATACTTTTAAAGCTATTGGTCCCCCCATCAATATGACAATGTTTCCTACTTAACTGTACACATTGAAATTTAAACTTTTGGCTCCAATTTTGATTTTTTTAATATTATAGTGTATTTTTACATGGGTGTTTTAGGCAAATTGTATAATATCAACACAAATCCTTTAAATGTATGAAAAGTCCATGGTTGCCATAAATATGGGACAAAGGGAGTATAATTTTTTCTATATATTTTGTAGTTTTAAAGTGGGAAGGAGAGTAATTTTTTAAAATACTTACCTTTTTTACTTGGTCATATCTATGCATCAACCACCATACTGCAACTACCACCAATCTCGTCTCTAGCTCCAGCACATGTATTCGTACTCACCAAGTTTTGCATTATGATATTAGAAGAAAACGTAAAGTACTAAAGTTACCATATAACACCTTGGCCTCTGGCTGTTTAGTCTACATGGCTTTATCATTGATTTATGTAAATGATGAATGCATTCAAATTTTTACCAGTGATAATGGAACAAAATATACTCCAATTTAACCTTACAGTGGAGCTCCAATGGTTAAAAGTGCAATGCGTTTATCACTGCCCTTTATTTAATTATTTTCTTGTTTATTAATTATTGCTATATTGGGATTTTTGTAGTCGTGCAACATAAATGAAGAAGCTGTTGAAGTTGCCATATCACAGTGTCATATGCTGGAGACCCTTGATGTCCGTTTTTGTCCAAAGGTGAGAGTAAA
This sequence comes from Panax ginseng, assembly GCA_020205605.1. Classification (NCBI taxonomy): domain Eukaryota; kingdom Viridiplantae; phylum Streptophyta; class Magnoliopsida; order Apiales; family Araliaceae; genus Panax; species Panax ginseng. The sequence continues at coordinate 19,751,934 of CM035138.1, forward strand.
TCACGCTTAACATTGATTGCATCATTAGACTATGAGAATTGTTCTCTTTTGTTTTCCAAAAATACAAATTAATTTGAACTTTCATCTCTCTTATCGTTGTATTTATTAAAAACGGTCACTGAAATATCTTCTGTTTTTTCCAAATGTCTTGTGGTGATTAATAGATACACCCCGTGAGCATGGGGATTTTACGAGCAGCATGCCCCAACTTGAAACGCATATTCAGCAGTCTGGCTTCTATATGATGCAGTGAAGGGTCTCATGTATTTTGTTTTCAGTACTTTTGTGTGCTTTGATTTCAGTAGCTGTAGATTGGTGTCGTCTACAATTAGTTGAGTCTTTATTTTATGTGGGTATAAAGTTACTAATGTAGGATCTATGGAAGTAAATGATACAAAAATCCTTGATCATGTTATGTTGCTATGATTATTGGTTGTTCTATTTGGCATATAATTGATATATGCAGATGAGTGAAATGCATATTTTATTTCTGCAAAATATGGCCATTTTCTTTTATTTCTATATATCAGCTTCACCTCTTGATTTTCTTCTTCCAGGACATTAGTATTCAGGACATTAGTATTCATTTTCAAGTAACTAGACTTTATGCCTTTCTACATCAAAGGGGATACCTCATTTTTGAAATGGCTGCATCATCTTGCCAGCAATTATTTTATGCTCCTCTAAACCTAGTATTAAGAAGTTGTTGGAAAGTGGAAACACCATGAGGCTTTCTAAACTTTTAGAAAGAAGAGAGTATACTCTACCTTGGCTAGAACCCTCAAAGTAGCCACTCAAAATCCTTGTAATTATCCTTTTTCAACTACTAAAGTTGACAGGTGTTTATATCTTTCATTATCATGTAATTACAAAAAATGAACAAATGAAATGATAATGGTTGGATAACTAGAAATGGCAAGACATCTTCGTTTAGTGTGCATGAGCATCATCTCAAATTTGAGTTTATCACTTGCCAAAATAATGTGTTCTTTTTTTAAAAAAAATTACTTTTTTTATAATTTTCCCTTAATTCAACTCCTAGTCCTTCAAATTGTCCTAGACCCTATTAGATAGTATATATATATATATATATGAGTAAATTTTATATGACTAGATGAGGTTTTGTCAATTTTCCACATGATCATATGTAGTCTTAAATACATGATATTTTGAGGTGAAGTGAAAAAGTTATTTTTTTTTTCAAACTAATTGTAATATAGTTGGTATTGTTTTCAATATCAAATGAACAACATCAATTCATTCATTAAAATACACCTACTATCAATAATACCAGCTATATCACAATTAATTTGGAAGAAAAATATAATTTTTTCATTTCACTTTAAAATCTCATGTGTTGTAGTAATTCATGTGTATTGAATATAATAACTCATATTTCTCATATTTTTAATTATTAGAGTTTACTCCCTAATCCCAATTCATTTTTATGTAACCACTTGTTTTATTTAACCTCTCACACTTTAATAGGCATGAATACAAATATCATGCCTAACAACATGACTTTAATTGAAGCAGTACACATTTTATCTTTCCTTCTCAACAATGCAATAACCTCTTTCACCCTTCCAATCTCTTCAATTTGAAGCTTTTCATTGCTTTTTTTCAATTCAATTATTTTTTCAGTGTCTCTCTCAATTTCATACTTCTTCCTTTCTATTTCTAAATTCAGAGCACTTATTATAAGTTTTAACTCAAGTAAAACTTCTTTAGACCTTTTACAAATCTCTTGGTCATACCAACAAAAGAAGTTGCAGTGTTTGCTTGTCAATTTGTCCTGCATGGTTGATAAAAATCAATCCAAAATATAAAAAATTAATACAATTTCAACACAAGTGTATTTTTAATGTTTTTAGAGAATACGAGAAAACTCAGCCAACCAAAAACTATATTACTACAGTACTAGTACCTTACTCCATTATGGACAACCAAAGAACCTTTTTCCTGGATTACTCTTAGTCCAAGATATCTTCATTCGAGCTTTATACCCACAATAACACCTTGGAGACTCACCCATCGAATCAAGAGGCTCGCCCAACTCCAGTTCATCTTCCATACAAGTAAATTCCATTTTTAGTGAGGAATTTTTTGGGGGGTAGATAACTGAAATCCCAGCTCGCTTGTTTTCATTAAATATTTTCAGTCGATCGATGATGCTAGGGGGGATAGGCTTTTTACTTTTGGGGTAGCAACATAGAAGAGCTAAATCAAATACTTACTTTATCGTTGAACCATTGATTCATCGGAATCGTTGATTCTCAGTACTTCTTCACTGTTGATTTGCAGTTCTTGAGCTAGGATTTTTTTTGACCGAGTTGGGACTTGCTTTAGATCGACTGTGGTGGAGGTTTAGATCGATTGTTATTGTTCTAAAGATTTTAATTTAATGTTTAATTTATCTGAATTGTTGCTGGACCATTTTACCCTCTATTATATCAGATTTGTTTAATCCATAATTAAAAAACTATTTTTTTTAGTCACATCAGCTTCTTATGGCCCCACACAAATTGCCACGTTAGCAATTTTTGACGTGACATGCTCAATTTGTTATAATTAAAAAAAATTAATAGTTCAATTATTTAATTGACAAAATTAAAAAATGAATTACCGATATAAAATATGACATATAATGATAGTAATTCATTTAAGGCTTTCTTTTGTTATCTTTTATCTTGCTTTTAATTTTTGGGATATATTATGCCCTATAAAAATGAAAGTTGAACTTTACGCGGCAAAAGCAAAGATCAGGGCAGCCTTCTCTGTCCAAGAAAAAGAAAGCCTCTCTCTCTCTCTCTCTCTCTCTCTCTCTCTATAACTATAAGTAAGTTCTTTGCTACTTTCGTGATATATCAAATCAACCCCCATTTACACGACGTCAATGACGGTTTTAGATTATCTGGACACTCCAATAATATCACTTACGTACCCTCATAAAACCCTAATAAATGACCTATCCAAACCTCAAAAACCAGAACTTTCCGAGGCTCTCTCTCATCGTCACTGTAGTTGTGTTCAAATTGTTTGTCACAATTTGATTTTATTGATAAAGCCCTAAATTTATAGGGTTTGGATCGAAATTTGGGTACTTTTCCTGAATTGGGTTACAATGGTTGGAGGAGAAGATTGTGTGGAAGCTTCGAATTCATGTAGTCGGAGTGGAAGTAAGAGAGTTATTGAAGAAATTGGTGATGGAAACAATGAAAGATCGGATTTTGTGAGTGGGAATTGCGGGATGAGGAAAATTAGGGTTCTTGAAAGACATGATGATGAATTTAGAGCTTCTAGAGGAGTAGGTTTGGGTATTGGAGATCAAGCGAATGAGGAAATTGGAGAGAAGGTGGAAGAAATTGAGAACAGTGATCGAGTGAGAGAATTGGAGAAAATGGGGTCAAGTTCTGATGTTGTAGAAGAGGGGAGAAAACTGGATTTTGATCTTAACGAGTCGGTTTTCGGTGATGAAGAATTCAGTGGAAGTGAGCCTGATGTTCGAGAAAATGCCCAATTAATACCTGTAAGTATGGAAGTTATTAACATTTCATCTGATGAAAGTGAGGATGAAGGTGAAAATTTTGTTGCTGTAGAAGATGATAGAAATGATAGAGGAAAGGGCAAAGAAATTGAGAAAGGAGATAATGATGAAAGTAAGCTAGGTCTTGATCTTGATTTGGGGAAAATGGAGGTAAACCAAGCTGCTGGTGAGAGTAATTCAATAGGTGATGGGAGGAGATACACTAGAGAGGAGAAGGGGAAGGAAACACTTGTACAATCTTGGATATCACTTGGTAAAAATTCTATGGAATTGGATTTGGGACCTGACTTGGAGGAACAGATGCAGTCTGCAGTTTCAGCCCTTAATTTGCAGCTAACTGAAGAAGAGTTAGAATTAAGAAGGGAACAGGAATTATCTAGGTTGGATATTAGTGAACAATGGAAAAAAAGGGATGCTGAAGAGTTAGAATTAAGAAGGGAACGGGAATTATTTACATTAAGGCAGAGACAAAGAGAAGCTGAAGAAAGGCTACGTACTCATCTTCGACTTGCACGTCCTCTAGAAGAGGATGGTCACAGAGAGTCTTTAGAGAAAGAACAGAAAGCACCATCCTTGGGAATTGACATTGGATCAGAAAATTTACCAAATCATTTTTCTACCGAGCTGAATGTGCATAGAGAGCGAATATCAAAGCAGAAGAGTGCTCAACAACTGATAAGATGGAAACCCTTGGAAGATCATGATCATAACATATCAAAGCATTTTGTTCCTTCGTTGCTGGATATTTCCTTGAAAGTCCTTGCGGATAATGCTGACACAATTGTTTCACTTGAAGCTGTCCCAGATGTACTGAAGCGGAGACTCAGTAACTTGATCTGTGATTTCCGGAAAATGAATGTCAAGACTTTGGATCTATTTGTAAGTGGGTCTCCAGCTGAGATACGCATAAAGGACTGTTCATGGATTACAGAAAATCAATTCACAAAGTCATTTGAGAGTTTTGACCCAAGAAATTTGAGGGTATGTTGTACTATTAAATTCTTTCAGTATTTATATATTTATATGTTCTGTTATTTTTATTTTTAACTTTTAAGTAGCAGAGCGTATCTGCTACTTTATAATTAACTTGAATATTCTCTACTTGAATGTTTGTCTTAGGAATCAATCACTTAAATTACAAGATAGGCATATCTCCAAACTTACTTCAATAGTTTCCTTTCCTTCAATAACAGTGTCAGACATATTCCCTTACTGGCACATCCGGAGTTGACTGCACCTTATGCGGTGTGTTATAGACTTGTAGTTTTCTTGCAGATGTGATAACTTATGTATTTAGAATTTTCTTAGTATTTGTCAATTTTTTGGTTATAAATTATGGGCTTAAATATGAATTAGTATCTTAAACTATGGGCCATATTCCACTTCGGTGATCAATTTTGTCAATTAGATGATTAAACTATTAAATTTTTCCAATTGCAAAAAATTGAACATGACACGTCATAAATTGCTGACGTGGCAACTTGTGTGGGGCCTTATGAAGCTAGTGTGGCAAAAAAAGAGTTTTTTAATCATAAAATAAACAAATCTGATTTGGTGTGGGATAAAATGGTCAAACAACAAATTATATAACATAACTAATTAATACAAAACAAACAATATTATGATTAAAAAACTCTTTTTTTTGCCACACCAGCTTCATAAGGCCCCACACAAGTTGCCACGTTAGCAATTTCTGACGTGGCGTGTTCAATTTTTTGCAATTGGAAAAATTTAATAGTTTAATCATCTAATTGACAAAATTGAAAGGTGGATCACCGAAGTGGAATATGACCTATAGTTTAGGGTACTAATTCATATTTAAGCCTAAATTATGCTAGGACTAGGCTGTTAATCATTACATTGCTTTGCGTACTTGTAGCCACTATATACCCTATTTTTGGCAATTAAGTTTTTCCACACTGACATGACACTTATTCAAATTCTGTAAAATACTTGAAAATTTTCTGCCCTATAATCTTCAACAACCTTAATTTTCACATTTGCCACTTAAATGGAGTGGAAGCTTTAGTGAGCTCCAACTTTTATATATCCTTCTTATTTTGCTGATTACTGATCAAGCTTAATTTGACTTTTGTTAATCAGGTTTTTCAACTTGACCTATGTGGGCAATGTTTCCTTGATGACATAATAGCTAAAACCTTAGCGCAGTCTTCAAACAGCTTGCCTGGTTTAGCTATCATATCCCTGAGAGGTGCATGTCATTTATCTGATGATGGTTTGAAAGTACTTGTTAAGTTAGCACCTGCACTATGTACTATAAATTTGGGTCAGTGTTCTCTCCTCACATCTGTTGGCATCAGTGATCTGGCTAATGCTTTGGGATCTAGCGTGAGGGAGCTCTTTATAGATTATTGCAACGGAGTAGATGCTGGGCGTATAGCACCAGCATTAAAGAAGTTTGAAAATTTGGAAGTTTTGTCTGTAGCAGGTATTCCGACTGTAAATGATGGATTTGTTAGTGACATTATGACTGCATGCGGTAGAAATATAAAGGATCTCGATTTGGCTGATTGTGAGTAAGTCCATTTGACCTTGCTGTACTTTTGTTCTTCACGGAGTTTAGGTGCTGAGATTTTTAAACGTTTCATTGGGGAAACTGACTATTTTCTCATCGGATGCAGGGGACTGACTGATTTTTCTTTGAAAAGCATTGGGAAAACTTGTTCTGGGTTACGTGCCCTTAACATAGCAAACTTGCACAAATTGACAGACTGGGGATTACTTAACCTTGCTAATGGCTGTAGATCAATTCAAAAGCTCAAACTTTGTGGAAATGATTTTAGGTTTCTGTCTTTATATTATGCAATTTCTATCTTCTTTAAAATAAACTTGTGAACTGTGATCATGTCAGAGTGTGTGAATTAATGTTTAGACTGCCATATAATGTTGGTTCTATGTGATTATTTTGTCATTTCTGATAAATCTAGTTTCATGCAAGTAGCATATTATATTCATCTTACAAAATTGTGTTGTCTTCTGATTTACACAATCATTATTTTTCAACAAGTATAAGATGAAGTTATGTAGTATACTTGGAATGGCTCGTAGTCATAGAATTAGGGCTGGTTGCAAAGAGTCACGAAGATATGACCTTGACCATTTTTTTCACCGTCAATGGCATTCCACTGAAACTGAAGTAACGCTTACGAATAATGGTACAGCTGTATCAATTTCTGGCCACTCTAGACAATGTTTGTTAGCTGATTTGGATATTGAGATCAATGGATGGATTTATTAACTTTTTAAATTTTGTTGAAATCAATACATGGATGCTAAGATCAGAATTCATATTTCTACAATTAGAATGTGAATCTATGATAGCTCTAGATGATTGCCACCAGTTGTCAACTCCCCCCCCCCCCTTGGAACAAAACTTGTTGCTGGGCTCACCATAAATCGTGGGAATCCGCGGATTTTGGATTTGAAGATTAAAATCTTAATGTTTCTATAATTTGTGCTCAGTGCTCTTTAGGTTTCAGCTTGTTGTGCCTTGCATTAAAAGATTTGGGGTTTGTGTAGAACAGATAATCACATATTTACTTGTTTTCCAAGTTTCACTTATTTCATTATGTCTCTATTCACTCTAAGTGATATATCTTTCCAGTCATATGATGTTGCGTTCTCTTCATATCTGTGGTCTGATTGTGTAACATTTTTACATGTCAGTGATGAAGCTGTTGCTACATTCTTGGAAATGTCCGGAGAGTCTTTAGACAAACTCTCATTAAATCATGTTAGTAAGGTTGGTAAAAGTAAGACTTACTAAATATATACTTGAATTGTTCTGAATGCCTGTCAGCAAGAAAAATTTATGTCTGCGATATGCATTATTCTACATGTACCTCATTTTAACACAGTTGTAAAGTTCAATTAATTTTGGAAGTCTTCATTACCATTTATCAGTGAAAACTGGTTTAGTGGATATTTTTCTTAATTGGCTAGAATGGATAGCAAATATTTGATTGACTGGAAGATGAAGAAACGTTTGTTAAAAATTAAAAATAAATTAAAGGAAGATTTTTAGATGAGAACCAATGTAAAACTAAGTGAACAAGATGTCCTTGGGAAAACTATAAAGTAAAAGAATGAAGTTGGACATGAGAAAGCAAACAGATATTAAGAATGGTTGCCCAGTCACGTTGAACATCAGAAAGATCTTCTCCTATAAAATTCCTTGATCCGGAGGACCACAGGGAAAGAAACACCATGTTCCATAAAAGATGGTCCAGAAGGAAATAATCATTGAAATTCATACTCTACAACCTAACCAAACACAAGTTACTTAAAAATAGCTGTACCTAATGGACATCTTCAAATAAGCTTATTGTCTTTGCCACATCCTCAGAAGACAGAAGCTTGTCTGGAACAGACATTCCAAGTAGCAGGACACACACGAGGCTCACCAAGAACCCCAAGAAGATTGTTCCAAGGACGCCAGACCATTGGAACGTGTAAAATAAAATGTGACTTGGTGTCTATATGAGCTTTAAACTTTGACACTTTTGTGGTGTTGTACCCACTGAAGGTCATAGTGTTGACTGACTGAGTCTATTTTGGACCGTAAACCAAGCAAAACCTTGATCATGTAGAGAACTACGACTTTCTAAATAAAACTGGATAAAGGTAAAGACGGATGAGTTAGAGCGTGGGCAAGGAAAACCAACAAAGGTTACATGAAAAATACCAGAGCTATCAAGTGCTCAATTATTAGGAGATGAAAAAAGAAATCAAGGATGTTGAGAAGTTAAAGCCAAGCTTTTCTCTAGAATCACTTCCTTATCACTAAGAATCTAGTCATGGAACTTTAAAAAGATGGTATCCCTCTAGGTAAAAAGGAAGCTCGAGATAGGTTGATCATGTGAAGAATAACACATTCCAAATGTCAGTCCCAAATTTTATGAGGATGCAGGGCATCAAGAATGTTAATATCATTCTTCAGATTCATGAGAACATTTCAGCTCAAGGTAAATATGTCTTACTGTAGCCTTGTTGCTACAAAGTTGATTATTTTGTATGTTTTCTTGTAGCCTGCTTTTTCACAATTTGCTTATGACGGATCTTGTTTTTGGAAAAGGGTTTCTATGTCTTTCTTTGTACTTCTGCTTTTAAATTACCCACCTCTTGAATCTTGCATCCAATTATAGGAGAAAACCTAAACCAGTCCCATAATAATACTGTCAAGATCATAATAGAAGGGTAAACTAGGCAACTAACATAGTTAGTGTATTCTAGAGTTAGATATTTTGTATACACATGTGTGTGCACATGGAGGTTGTTAGCATGTGTGTGTAGGATAAGAGAGTGGTGTAGGTTATGAATATTTACACTTCTGAGCATTTTAGTAGTTGTATATATGTGTGTAATGGGAAGAGCAATCCCCATATGAATTGATGAGTGAAGCTTTCAACTACTCCATTTTTATCTCTCTTTGTATCTCACAAACACTATTCACTATGTTCTTCTCCTTCCTTCCTTTTTTTCTTTATTTTCTCTAATTTTATCCATCTATATCTCTATTTCTTTCTTATTTTCTGGTTAAGCTTCAACAAGGGCTTGACAAATTGGTATCAGAGCTCAAGTTCTTTCCAAATTCATCATCTTCTTTCTTCTAATACTCTGTTTTCTTCTCTGTCTTCAACCTCTGAAATCTTCTCTCCTTTATACCCAATCTGAATTCTATCTATTTAAGTCTCTGCTATACTTCTAAGTCTCTATTCTCAGCCTAAACTTATCATCAACAGCTCCAAATCTCAGCCCCAAAACAGCAGCAAAAGCCATCACGGAGGTTCTGTTTATTTGGAAAACCTTCAACTCAGCAAATCTAAGTGATTTGTCACTTGTTTCAGGTAAAAATCTCTTCTATCTTACTCGTTTCAGTCATACACAACCCATAGCATATTTCTCATAAAAAGCAATACCCAAACATGTTTCAATCGATAGTTTTCATTTTCTTCTTGATCGGCAAAAATTTCCAAAATCTGGAATTTAAAGTTGCTTGATCTGTTTTTGTTTGTGTTTAAGTGACTCAATTTACTTTGTTAGCTTGTCTAGTATTAGTATAAGCATTCAAAAACCAAAAACATCATTATCAATTTCTAGTTCTTTTTAAATTCCAAAAATCAAACAGTTTCAGTTTATTTTCTAGTATTAGAACGTGTTACTTCACTGGTAATTAGTAATAATATTAGTTTTGATCATTTGGTGTTTGTGCTTCTTTTGTGTGCTCATTTTACTCTCTGAGATTCAACTAAGCTTTAGTTAGTTGAATTTACAACTTGTTTTGTCCACAAATACTTAGTTGTTTCACTAAGGATATCCAACTCTCACTTCAAAAGATATTCAAGTTTCATTACTAAGTCTGGCAGTATTGCACTACTAGAAAAAAAAAAAAGTGAACTCAGAATCACACTTGTTCTATGATTCATTTCATTCTATTCTCTATAAGTATTGTTGGTTCTTCACAAATGTTGCAGCAGGATGTCTTGAGCTACAGGGAATGTACACTAATGAGAAGTGCAACTAGACTGCTTCATGGGTGGAATGAATGAGCTCTTAAAGCAAAGAGGTTCAGATAATGAAAAGTGGTTTGAGAATCCTTTTGGGAACAAGGGGCAAGAGGCCTATTTATATGGGCCAAATGTGAGATAAGGGTTTCTTTAGAGAACCTAGGCATGCTGAGCAAAAAAGAGTAAGGAGACATGAAGAAGATGATGCTCAATGGAGGAGAAGGAACCATCATTAATGATGATGATGGTGAAGAGGGGAGAGAACTTAAGCATCTTAAATCGGTGTTTCCATCATTTATCGAGGGTGTTGATCCTATGAGTTGAATTTTGTGAAGAGTACTTTAGCATCTATGGAATCAACTCCTATAGGAGGATTGCCATAGCTAGAATGCATTTACATGGGTCTCCCAAGTTCTGGTACAAGTTATGTGAATGGCAAGGATGGACTTACATGGTGAGAGTTTGCTAGAGACTTTACTGTGAGGTTCATTGAGGCATGTGTGGAAAACGTATATGAACAATTCAAGTTGTTGAAGCAAGTGGGGATTGTGAACGCTTACTATGATGAGTTTGAAAGGCATAAGGAGAGACTACTTGAGAAGTTGCCTCATTTGATTGAGGACTTCTTTGTAGGGAACTTTGTTGGTGGACTGAAAGATGAAACCAAAAAAATGGTAAAGTTGCCTTACCAAAAAACTCTATTACAAGCCTTTAAACAAACCAAGTTCTATGTGAGTCCTATTCTTAAACTTGCTTTGCCCTAGGGTGAACTATCCTAAACCACAAGAATCCATCTAAACTAACACTATCCTAAACCACAAAAAAGGACCTCCTTGCACCACCAACAACCAAAACTCCTATGCTCACCTATCTTAGAAAAGACTTTAACAAGCCTGAACCTATTAATGCAGCTCAGAGATGAGAGAAAGGCTAAGGGCCTATGTTTCTATTATGATGAAAAGTATACTATATTGTGGGTCACCAATGCAAGACTCCTCAGAATTTCATGATCACTTGTGAAGATTTCCAGAACTGTAAGAACTTTCAACAATTTGAGGAATACTATGGACCTCCCTAGTTTGATGAGGAACCTGAGCTTACCCAAACAAAGGAGAATGATAAACTTGAAGGGAAAGCTACCTTGTGTAATATGAAACTAAAAGAAGAGGCAAATGGGGGTCAAGTCCTGATTCTCAAAGGAAAAAGTGAAGGAAAACAACTAATGATGTTATTATGTTAATAGATAATGGTAGTACCTTAAATTTTCTAAGTGAGGATGTTGCCAAGGCACTAAACTATTTTATGCAACCTATTGACCCAATTACTATTAACCTTCTTAATGGTGAGAAACTTCTTAGTAAAGCATGGTGCCCTGCGTTTACATGGAATTTTGACACCCACATTTTCAGCACACCTATGATCATTAAGTTGCAGTCATATGATGTTTTCTTGGAAGCCACATAGTTGAAATAGTTCGGAGGGGTATATATGGCTACAATAACCTTATCCTCAGCTTTACACAACAAGGAATAGAAGTCTAACTACATGGATGGACCAACTTCCAAAGATGTGCAGACCTTAACTATTTGACAATAGCCCAACCAGCATGGATGTCCCAGATTGTTGAAAGCTATGAAAGAGAACAATATTTCCCCAAGTTATAGTCGAGTTAGCAACTACAAATATGGGGCCTATTGAGTTTGAACTAGTCCATGGTCTACTTAAGAAGACAACTATTTAAAGAACTCCATGAGAAAGGAGTGGGGGGTCATTCAGGGGTAAGGGCCACTTAAAAAAGGATAGAACAATATTTCTATTAGGTAAGAATGAAAAATGTTATCACAAAGTGGGTGGTTGAGTGCTCTATTTGTACATTTTTGTGAAAATCCCAGTGTCTACACAACATAGCTATCCCTAATCAACCTTGATGGATGTAGCTATCATTTCATCAATGGACTCCCTAACTCCAACTCCAAAATAACAAAACATTATCCCCCAAAACATTATCCCAGTTATTTTTTGAGAACCTTTTTAAGCTTCATGGCCTTCCCAACTCAATGCGAGAGATCCTATATTTTTGAGTGACTTCTGGTGGACACTATTTAAACTTACAAGAACAAGGCTCCACATCAGTACTTCCTATCACCCTCAAAGTGATGGGAGCACTGAGAGGATAAATCAATGTTTTGGAGTAATACCTAAGGAGCATGTGCAGTCATTCACCAAAACAATCGAGCTCTTGGGTGGTACCTGTGGTTTAATATCACTTATCACACTTCTCTACAAATCACACCCTAAAAAATTCGCTATGGTCATGACCCTATGCATCTAAACATCTCAACCACACTTGGCACCAACATTGCAGCAGTTGAAGATATTCTTAAAGAAAAACTGCATCAAATGGAGACTCTTAAGGAGAATCTAGCTAAGACACAACAAAGAATGAAGAGTCAAGCTGATAAAGGGAGGATTGAAAGAGAGTTTTAGATTGGGGATTTGGTATATTTAAAGTTACAACCCTATAGACAAAGCTCAGTGTCAATTAGGAAGATCATGAAACTGGCCCCAAAGTTTTATGGGCCTTCTAAAATTTAGGAAAGATTTGGTATTGTTGCCTACAAATTAGAGCTACCTAGCACTTCCAAAATACATCCAACTTTTCATGTATCACAACTTAAAAGGCATTTGGGAACAGCTACAACACACAGCTACAGCACACAGCTACATGAGGTTAACTAAGAAGGAAGGTTTGATGTTGGGCCTTTCAGAACTTTGAAACAAAGAAAGGTTTATAAAGGAAGCAAAATCATTTATCAATGAAAATATTGTAGCTTGGAGGAAGCTACCTAGGAAGATGAAGACCTGCTCAAACTCAACTACTCAACTATCCAGACTTGTAACCTCATTCATGAGGACATGAAAGATCTTAAGGGGAAGGGAATATCATGATCATAACAAAAGGGTAAATTGGGCATAACTAAAATAGTTAGTGTACTCTAGAGTTCGATATTTTGTATACACGTGTGTGCATATGGAGGTTGTTAGCATGTGTGTAGGATAAAAGAGCGGTGTAGGTTGAGAATATTTTTACTTTTCAGCGTTTTAGCAACTATATATATATATATATATATATATATATATAGGGGAATGATCCATAGCATCTATTTGCTATGGATCAAAAAATGGCATATAGCATCTTAACCTTCCATTCCAAAAATAAAAGGATGGGATTAAAAAATATATTACATCGTCCGCTAGTAATTCTAGCGGACGCGGTAATAAACAATTTTAGACAAATTTGTCCCCACTCAGGCCTTTAAAACACGTAATTGAAATATTTTTTTATATGTCTGCTAGTAATTCTAGCGGACTTGCGCCAAATCTGCTGTTAACCCAAAAGCAAAAGTATGGAAACCTTTAAACCCAAAAATACAAATACAAAACCAAGTCACTTGTAAATCCAAGTCGCACAAAGAAGGTACAAATCCAAAATCTTACAAATCCAAGCTGCTTTTCTGTGCAAAACTGGGAATAATTTATTCAAGCTTTTAATTTGTTCTAGCTACCAAATATTGTACTTTCAATCTCCTCTTCTTGAAAAACCCTGGCATCTCCTTGTCCATATAGTCCAAGTCCTTAAACATGAGTCGTTTCCCCTAAAGAAATCCAGAACATCACAAACACAGAATTTTATCGAACATTTTAGACTTGACAGCCCCTAAGAAGCATTTTATCGAACATGTTGTGTGCCATTTTTAAAAACTGAATTCACAAACACTTATAGATGGTTTAAGTCCAGAATTTCCTTCCTTATAACTCCATATAACCTGCATCAAATCCTCCTTAGCGATATACAGCTCAATCCCAACCGATTCTCAACCAAACAACACAACAATTATATAAATTTTAACATAGATTAACTAATTTGTTATGAACATAACAAAAACTCACGGCTTACCTCATAATTTACTTGAATTTGATGATGTTTTTGCTTTAGAAATTCAGCCTTCTCTTACTATTGGTGCTCTAGACTTCTTCTCAAATCAATTTTCTACTTCAATTTTTTTGCCCAACAGTTAGCCATTGCTTGACATAGGAGAGTTTGGTGAACTTTTGAGGTTTTATAAATTTACTACATAGAGAGATGAGGAAAAGTGGAGCAGGTAGGCTAAAGAATAAGAGTCGGCGGGGGAACCAGGTTCTTTGTTTTCTTCCTTTTAAGTTTCCACTAGTTTGAGTGTTAAGGCTCATAATGTATTAACAACTCACACCGCTTTATCTTAGTGTCCATCTAATACTTCAAAGTGATGCCACCTCCTGCTTTAGTCCATTATGACTTAGCACTAACCACTTATTCATACGTCCGCTAGTAATTCTAGCGGAGCATACAATGTATTTTTAATGGCTTGAGTGGGGACAAATTCGTCTAAAATTGTTTATTATCGCGTCCGCTAGAAGTACTAGCGGACGGTGTAATATACTTTTCAATCCCAGCCCTTTTTTTTTGGACTGGAAGGTTAAGATGTTATATGCTATTTTTTAATACATAGTAAATAGATGCTATGGATCATTCCCCATATATATATATATATATATATATATATATATATATATATAGAGAGAGAGAGAGAGAGAGAGGTCTGTCCAGGGCAGACAGAGTTTAAAATCCTGACCTTTTTTTTAAAAAACAACTAAAAAAAAAGTTTAATATTTTATGGAATTAGAATTTTTACATAATACAGTGTTTTGGGTGTGATTTTGATACATATAACAAAACATGTAAGTACAGTATGTACATACATGTTTTGGTATATGTATCCAAATCACACCCAAAACACTGTATTATGTAAAAATTCTAGTTCCATAAAATATTAAACTTTTTTTTAGTTGTTTTTTAAAAAAAAAAAATGGGGTCCGGATTTTGGTCAGGTCCGGGAGTCCGGATGACCTGATCCATTCTGTATATATATATATATATATATATATATATATATATATACTGGATCTTAAGTTTAACCCTTATCTAACATACATTGCATATCCTCCTTTAGCGATGGACCGGGCGACGATTCGATCCTTCGCTATAGGTTCAGTCCGTCGTTATATGTTGTTCGTCGCTAAAAGTTAAGACGACGGTTCTATATATAGGGACGGACCGAATCGTCGCCCGATCCGTCGCTAAAGGAGGGTATGCAAGGTATGTTAGATAAGGGGTAAGCTTAAGATCTGGACCGTATATATATATATATATATATATATATATATATATAATTGAGGAGTGAAGCTTTCAGCTACTCCATTTTTATCTCTCTTTGTATCTCACGAACACTGAGAGTATTCACTATTTTCTTCTCCTTCTTCCTCCCTCTGTTTTCTCTAATTCTATCCATCTTTATCTCTATTTCTCTCTTATTTTCTGGTTAAGGTTCAACATGGGCTTGACAAATACCACTGTCCAGCTATCTTAAACAGTATTTGTGACATTCCGATTGATAATCTTATTTAACCATGCAACCCAGAGATAATAGATGCCTGACATATCTGCTAGATCCCGTGACCATTAGTGACTCTTAACAGGTTGGCTCCAGCACTGCTTTGTCACTTGCCAAATGTTCAAGAAAGTTGTTGAGTTTGGATCTCTCATGGTGTCGGAGAGTAACTAATGAGGCACTGGGATTGATTGTGGACAGCTGCTTTTCCCTGAAGTTGCTCAAACTATTTGGATGTACACAGGTATCCTTACCTAACACATTAATTTACATACAGCCTCCATTCTACCGAAAGAGTCCCATTTCTATCAATTTTTTTGGTTCCACAAAGGAGTCCACTTTTTAGTCATATTAATGTAAAATGACATAATGTCCTCTAAGTTTGTATCACAATTTCATTATGATGCGACACTACACTAACAACTTATGATTTTTAGGGGTGTAAATGGAACAAAAATATGTCCTTAATATTCACAAATTTTTGTATAGGGGACTCTTTTTGTGGAACGGAGGGAGTATTGTGATAAGCTACCAACAAATATTATGCCTATCTGCAAAATATAAAGTTTGTAATTGAAGGGTTAAAGTGTTAAACAGAACTGATACTGCTGCATATTATTTAAGCATTCGTCTTGCTTTCAATGACGTCTCTTCTTGCATACTAGCATCATGATCTTTATTAGTCTTGTATTCTCCTTTCTCTCCTCAAATTCATGCATTAGAGTACTTGCATCATTTTCCTGAAGATAGCATATATAACTGTGACAACTGGGAACTAGAAGTGAAATGGCACAGGATATTAGTCGACACTTGAATGATATACAACTTTGACATACTTTTAGTAGCTCTGTAGGTGTAACATAAAATCTGGATGGTTTAGTTATGTATGTTGATAATGGTGTGGCAAGACGTAGATGAGTGAAGGATATTAAGATTAATTGGGATGTTCACTTGGAGATGTGATTGTTTTTGTCTTAAAATTTATTTTGAGACCGACTGCAAAATATGCATAAACCCTTTTTGCATTTGTCATAGTTTGTTGATATTTTCATTGATTGTTCTTCACACTTTCTCCATTCTCATTGGATTAAATGCATGTTAAAGATAAAATGAGTGGTGGTATTGTAACAGATCACAAATGTTTTTCTGAATGGGCACTCAAACTCTCTAGTGCGGATCATTGGGCTGAACTTGACTTCTGCACTAGAACATATGGGCATGCTTGAAGCTGAAGAAGCCTTGTTGCGATATTCGCCTCTACCAATTCTTTCCGAATCTCAAAATGTGGATCACCAAGATGTTTGATGCATCTTCATAGTCTGGAACTTGTCATCCACAATAATACTTGGTTCTTCTTTTATAGATACAGCCTCATTGGCATGTTGCAGATAGTAAATCAATAATAAGTCACAATGCTTTTGTTGTCATGTCTGAACCTTCTTATCCGCCAATACTTTTTGGCGTAAAACAAATTTACTTTTTGAGGCTGGTAAATGACATATTAAGTTAACTCTGAGGTAAGGTGAAAACAAATTTACTTTTTGTGGCTGGTAAATGACATATTAAGTTAACTCTGAGGTGCCCCAGAGAGCTTTTCTTTCTTCCTTTTCATTTGGATATATCAGGTACTAATCTATTGCTCCCGGCTACTTAAATTGTCAGGAGAACACACTTCCTTTGGCTGGATTGAGAATATTAAGCAACAGTACTTGCTTTCTTTCTTGTAATAGTTGGCTATTCAATGGTTGTGCTGATTTAAAGAGAGTAACTCTATCAGTGCTGGTCCTGCGCAATTCAGAGCATTTTTTTCTTGCAAACTCTTAAATTTTGGATTTCCTTTTTGACAAAGTTTTTAAAGTTTTAAGACAATTAAATTTTGGTGCATATGATCTCTCGAAGGATTGATATTCACCTCTACCTGATGATCTTCTCTAATCTGTTGCTTTCTCCTTGGATAGAGACTATGTACTGCTAACTTCCTTCTATGTTTCCTGCTTGTTATAATTCTCTCATCCAGCAAAAGGGAAATAAAGAAGGTACTCTCTCCTTTACACAAAATAGAGTTCCATTTGCAAACCTAGGATATACTTTCCTTCCATGTTTATCCTTTTATATAGGGCAAGCGTTGAGTTTAGTAGTTGTAGCATGGTAATATAATCAAGGACATTATGTCATTTTATATTACCATCAATAAGAGGAGCATCTTTTTGTGGAACAATTTTATTTTACAAGTGAGACTATTTATATGGAATGGAGGGAGTAATAGTAAGTGTCTCCTCCCCTCTCTCCCTGGCCCTCTCAAATTTGTGCTTGTGTGCGTGTGTGTATATATATATATATGTATGGATATGTCCCTATTCTCAAATGGAAAAAATCAAAGAGTATGATTGAAAACCAAATTGCCACTAAATATTATTCCTTCCGTTTCAGGATAAAAGTTCTGGTAGATTTTTCACGCATATTAAGAAGAGAAATAAAATAACAAAATTGCCTATAATAATATTTCATTAATTATTTTCAATGTATGTGAGTATGACTTATTATACTTATTAAATATGGAGAGAATTAGAATAAGGAAAGTATAAGATATTTAATGCTAAGGGTATAATAGAAAAAAGAGTAAAATACACCGACACTCTCTGTAGATAATCATAATAATACTCACCACCCTTCTAGTTTATCAAGTAACAGTCAGTACCCTTCTAGTCTACAATATGTAACATTTACTACCCCTAGTGTGGTTGACCAACTAATATTTAAAAATATTTTTAATATAATGTCGAATACACCCTTCAAGTTATAATGTTTAATTTCTCCACTAAATATAAGTTTGTATATCATAATTTTTACTTTACTTGATCTAATTAATTAAATTATGAAATTGTTCAATAAATGACATAAAAGTCAACTGTATACTAAAAAATGTAATTATATTTTTTTAAAAGAATTTTTTTTACAAGATAGAGGTAGTAATAAATATAATTATATTTTTGTATTTAACATTGCATAAAAACAATGTCAATCAGTATACTAAAAAAATATAATCAAAATCATAAACATCCCAATTTTTTATATATACTCAATAAAATTTAACATATAAAAATTATAATATGAAACTAAAAATTCAAATAATATTTTTTGTTAAGCACCAAAAACTAAACTATCAATATACTCAATCACTCTAATTAGAATAGCTTCATTAATAATTTAATTTAAATTTTTTTAATATTTGTATCACTTATCCAAAAATATGTGTTAATTAAACTAAATTAGTTTTTTATTAGTTATCAACAATTTAAATGAGATAGTTTTAATTATAAATAAAACTATAATTAAAATGTATTGTATTAAAAAAAAAGGATAATTAAACACACACACACATATATATATATATATATATATATATATATATATATTATTTAGTAATTAAAAGTTGATAAAATACAAGGGTAAATATGTAATTTTATCTATTTAGTCAACCCTAAAAACTTGCAGGGATACTAGAGGGGAGGTGAGTGTTATTATGATTATCTAGAGGGTAAAAGTTTGATTATTAAAGGAAAGTGGACATTTAACATGGAACTATCTAAAATAGTAATAAGGACTTTTATCCTGGACGGAAGGAGTACTTATTAGGAAAATAAAAGGTTGAAAGCTGGATTGCAGAGATTAATATTAAAATGACTGTAGACCATGATATTTGTACCCGATATCATCTTAAAAGGGATAGTGGAAAGAGGAGTGTAAATTATGTTTATCTATGCTTTGTTAGACATTTGAATAAAGCACAGAAATAAACTGAGCATCAGGCTGAATAATATCAACTGGAGCTCCACATTTTCTTCAAGACATAAAGTCCTTGGGAGAAGAAGCTTTACACTTCAAAACCAATGCAAGAACCATGAGAATTAGTAAAATCCCACCAGAAGAACCACCAACCCTAAAAATCCAGTAAGCATCAAACCTGGAGAAGCTCTCGTCCAAGCAACACGATACGGCAATTACAATTATCAGAAACAGCAGCAGAATTGGCAGAAAAAAAGAGATGTCGATGGGTTCCTCCTCCGGCTCCAACTCAATTCTCTCTCTCCTATCAATAAACAGAGGTGAGACTATGGCAAGAAGTGCAAAGCTTAGAAGAAGTAGCTTCTCAGACAAAGAACGCCTGCGACTCCTGCACATGGCAGCTCCATGCTCCATTAGAACAACAATTCACAGTGGAGACTAAAACTCGACTCTAATAGAAAATGAGTTGGATATTGTATTGTAATTTCAGCATAAAGTTTTTCTTTGATTGATTTTGATCCGACTGACTGTTGAGCCACGAATTGTTCCGAATGAAGGAGTAGCACTAGCAGGATTATATTCTGTGGAAGGCAAACTTGTTCAGGAAGTTTTAGATATTAGTGGATGCGAGTAAGGTAGCAGAAAAAGATAAATCATTCTCTGTAGAGTGAACTTTATACAGTTGATGCTGGTTCATACTGCATACTTGTGCAGAATCTGATGCTGGTAGCATTAACATGGATTTTATTATGCTTAAATAGTACACCAACGGAGTATCTGTTTATAGTCACATGAAAGTTTCAACTTTCACATTACAAGCGAGGGTTTATAACAAATATATGCAGGGCGCACGGGAGTTTAATGTATTAAACTTGTGCATACTAAAGTTTGTGAACATATAGAACTCTTTCATCATAAAGTTTTGCACCCTAACTCAATATGTTATCACTCCCTATTAGTTCATTTACCTTCAGTTTGAGATCTAAGGAGATTATCCCTATTAGTCAAGTGGTTGTTGAGGTCCTTCAGGAGATGGAAACATCATCTTCAATTCTCATAGAAGTAGTACCCTTCGCAAAAATGGCAGAAAATTAACCGGTGGAGGGGGGGAGGGGGGAGGGGGGGGGAATATATGCATGTATCAATATTAAAACAAAAAATGTTATACACTTGGGAGTGTGTAGGTGAAGAATAATGCTTCAAGGTGCCTTTCTTCGGGAATTAAAAGAATTACAAAGATTGTACACAAAAGAGGCTAGCACAGTTCAGCAGCCATAAAAACAAAAGAAAAGTTGGTGTTTGCCATAACTGGATGACTTAATTGTCATTGCTGGAGCTCTTTGACCTGTTTGCAGCAAACCTTCTCATCCATTTCTTCTGTGATGTTGTAAGATCAGATAGTTCTGTACGAGATGATGGAATTCCTTGAGATACTCCCGCCGATGGAAGTTCAGCGGGGAGTGCAGAAGCAGTGCTTGTAAAGGCATTTAGGACGAGGAATGCCAGAATAGGAGAAAGATCCAAAGTCCCTCCTAGAGGTGGGATGAGTCCTCGGAATATGTTCAAGTATGGGTCACATAAAGTGCTGAATAAGAAATACCACTGATGTTAAGAATACCAACAAATTTTATCAAACGAAATAAATCAATAATCTAGTGACATGTCATTGAAGATGGATATATTGTGGGAACCTACTGGCAGACCTGGCCCCAAAGCAAGCAAGCCTATGTTCTTCTGAGCCAATGACCTATACCTCGATGCATAATTTTCTTGTCAAAGACTGAAGTGTAGGACTTCGATTTTAGAATACCAAAATTACATTTAACCCACTTGGCCAGTTTCCAGATAAATTTAACCTTATTTTTATCTCTTAACAATCGATATATGTATATATTTGACATATATAATTATGCAATGGAACTCAAGTCTTTATAAGCTGTGGAATAGTAAAGTGTTTTGTAATTCTTAGGCTATTGTCCTCTCCTTTGGTGTCTTCCACATATATAGACAAATATACCAAAAAACTGTTGACCGTAGTATGTTGATGCTTTAAAAGGGCACCAAAAGCTTGTGGATGGAATTCTGAATTTATCTGGAACTAAATTCATTGATCTCTTTTGAAGTTCTGAGATTGTCTAGAATTTTCTGAAAAGTTCTTAGATTATTAAAGTATTCTGCGAATTAAGTTTGTATTTAAGTCTACCATGTTTTGTTCCAGAGTTTCTAAGAATAGCTCTGGAACTAGTAACCATTTATGAGGACAGGTTGTCTTCTTGACTCTCGAGCCTGTAAAAGAAAAACTATTGTACTGCAACTTTTGGTGTAGATATGAATAACATCAGTTCTTTTTTATCTAATATTAAAAGCTTACTTCAGCTTTTATATGAGTTTTCTAGAGTAATAAACCTCTAGTTCAGATTCACTTCATGTCCTTAACTCATCCTCCCATATTAAACTTTGAATAAATAGCAAAACTCACTGCATCATTTAGGCAGGTAACAGCTCACCAACCACACAAATAAAGTCAGCTGTATCAATTCATTTCAATTGAAATTACTATTAGCAACTGGAAATTGCATTTTTCTAGATGGATACCTGAGGGGACTAACAATGGCCGGAGGAGAGTTCGGGAACCAGGTTAGAATAAGCCTGCAAACCAATAGTGTATTGTAAATGTTCAAGAAATTCAAAATACCATTAGTTACCACGATCCCAGCAACTGAATCGCCTGGTAAAATGGCTGCAAAATTGTGACTGGGCAGAGAGTTCAATTTCATGTAGTTTCTGCGATGAATCTGAAAAAGTTCAAAAGAAGATCTCATTCAAACTAAGGAAAGGAAACAGATTCTGCTCTGTAATGCATTAACAAGAGAAAATAACTCAAAAAAAGAGAGGAGGAAGAAGACTGTTACTAGAAAACAATGAAGGAGATACTACAATAACATAATCCCTAGTGAAAAGTATAAACACGGCTCTGAGATTTATCCTTTGATTCTCCAATTACTTCATCAAAAGAACAGCAACAACAACAATAATAATAAGATTTCAATTTTACCCATTATCAGCATTGAGATCAATCACAGTATGGCACTTGTCAGGCTAAAGAGACTTTCATATCTTCTACCTTTTCATTATTGTTTTGAACAGTTTCTTCAATTATTCCATTGCTAAGCTAGGAACAGTCTTCAATTGGTCATAAGTTTGCAATACATAATGTCTATATTCTTTATGAGTGAGTCCAAAGTACAATAATAAGGGGAATGGATGACGACGATGATGTCTGTCCATACACAGTCGCTTTTAGTGATATGTTATACCCAGGACTAATGGAAAATGAAAATGATGGTGAGGAAGGATGACGGGAGTGAACGAAGATGGTCCTCAAACTAGACGGCAAGCCAGCCAGATGATCTTTCCATTTAAAATATGTTAGCTAATAACTGAAAAACTCAATATAACATTATATCATACCAACACATGCAATAGAACAGTACTGTCTTCTGTTCCCTTTATCTATGGCCTTTTCTTCTCACAAATTGATCTTTCCATTAGAACTTACATAATCTGTCTTCCAATTCAACCATGTATTCCATCATTACCTACTCAAATCAAGTGTACTCTGGATACAAAAATTTGTCATTTTACTTTCTTTATTTCTGTATTTATTTGTGCAGCTATTAACACCCTTTTCATCTTAGCATCTCTTAACCACTTCAATTGTTCTATTCTAATTTCTACCACTAATTTCTTGCAAATACAAACAATTGATTTCTAAATATTCTTTCCTAAGAAGCAAGAAAGATTCCCTTTTTCTATAGCCAACGAGTATTAAAATCATGAGGTGGTTAGTAAATTCCATTATAAACTGCTAACTAATTGTCCATAAAAAAATGGCAGAAGTTCTATGACAATTTATAAAATAATCCCTTTTTCCCCCATATTTCTATGCACATAATATGAAAATAAAACTCTAAACAACTATATACAGTAAAACCTCTATTTAGAAATACTCTATATAAGAATAACCTCTACAATATTACAAAAAAATTTGATCCCAATTTGGGCCAGTTATAAATAGGAATAACCTCTAAATTGTAATATGTTATATACTTTTTAAGTCTCGTATTAAGAAATTATACCTCTATATAGTAATAATTTCATATATATATATATAGAGTCCATTTCTTAGGCTCACCCGAGCTCACCCTGCCTTTTTTTATTTATTTATTTTTTTATAAAAAAAAACATAACAGTGTTGTACAGTCTGTACAACACTGTTTTGTTATATGTACCCAAATCACATCCAAAACACTTTTTTTAAAAAAACTTTCAATTTCAAAAATTATTATACATTTTTTATTAGTTATGTTTTTTTTATAAAAAAAAAACGCAGGGTGAGCTCGGGGTGGGTGAGCTTAAGATCCTTGCTCTATATATATATGTGAGAGACACAATATTAATTTTAAAAGACTACATTTCTTATAAAGAACTAAATTTTCCTATAAAAGACTACATTTTCTATAAAGGACTATATTTTTCTTTAAAAGACTACATATCCTATAAAAGATCACATTTTTATATAAAAGACTACTTTACATAAATATTTTTTGAATAATAATTATTAGGGAGTTCTTATTTATATTTTTGTGAAAGTGTATTTTTGGGAGTTCGGAAAATATTTTATACCAGTTCTTCTATTTAGTAATAACCTCAATACAAATATTTTGGTCCCAAGTCTATTGCTAAATAGAGGTTTTACCGTAATTAGAATAAAACGTAGAGAGAAAGAGGGGATTACCTGGCAGAAATTCTGAAAATCGGAGGATAGAGAAAATACTTTGCCGATAAAGGGATTATGAGAAGCAAATAAATGGAAGAATCTGAGACATCTATCAGCAGTGGAAACAACGGAGCTGTGGAAATTATGCAGAATGTGGGTTGTTGTTGTTGTTACTAAAGATTGAAGGTTAGGGTTATTGGAGGAGCAAATGGGTTGTTTAGAAAGTGCTGAGGGACCAAATGGGTTGTGAATAAATTGAGGAATAGAGAGAGGTAATACTATTAGGCAGTTAGAAACCAGCTGAGTCGCCATACATTTTTGCTTCTCGATAAGACATTCTGTTAAATGCTTGGAGGAGGAAGAAGAAGACTCCATTCTCTCGTGACCTGAAGAACAAGATGATGAGAGGAGATTTTGGTACTGAAATAGTGAAATGGATTGGAGAGGATAAGATTTTTTATTTCATTTTTGGACTGAATCATAAATTGCACCTATAATTTATGTCTAAATTCGATTTATGCCCCCAAACTTTATTTTTAATTAAAATACCTTAATTTTTTAGCCCTTTTAAACAATTTACACCTTCTATATCAAAATAATTTGCACAATAAATTTTAGTGCGAAAAGTATAAATTATTTTGGTACCCAAAGTATAAAGTACTTTTAATTAAAAATATAATTTGTTGTGAAAAATTCTAGTTGTGACGCCTCAAAATTAGGTATACATCACCCATCTTGGGTCACCAGATATACTAAGATGTAATTCAAATACAACTTATTATCACAAATCGTCAGATACAATACGACAAAACATAAACCGTGAGTTTGAATACAAATATTGTCTATTAGATATTATACAAACTCAAAAAGAATCCTCATTATAATTATTATCACACTATTTCACGAATGGTGAGGAGACTACTAATCTTATCTTCTCGGACCATCACTCCGTTTCCCGACTCGTCCCAGCTACATTATCATTTCACGAAGAGAATAAAGAAAGAAAAAGGGTGAGCTCAACTAGCCCAAAGAAGAAATATTATGACTAAAATAATGCAGAATAAATTATCATTAGTCTCCAACAATGTTAAACTGATAAAATATAATAGACATCAAGTTTAACTGCAGCGGAACAAGCAATCCATTAAAAGAGTCAAGTAAAAAATAAAATCTACTATCTTTTATGATTTAAAAGGTTTTTCATCATCATTATCGGCTGAGACTCAACTTTTTAATAAATATTCCACATCATCAATCACCCCACTTACTACTGGCCAAGGATATTCTTTAAGTATCACGACCACAATTATCCATGCACTACGGTCCAAGAATATTTGTGTATTCATTAATGGTCATGATCATGCCAACAATCATCCATCAATGCACTACGGGCCAATGAGGACTTTTACCACATCATTTGTAACATTACTGTCCATGATTACAATCGAATAATCCTCATTCATAATCATACCAAGTTCATCTACGCACTACTGTGCCACGTATGACTTTCAAAAAAATATAAATATGAGGATGATGACAATGATATAAGAATTCAATAAAATAAGTTCAAGAATTAATTTATCCGAGAACTAATAACGTCCAAATTGTCAACATGATCATCGCTTTGTAGAGTAAAATTCAAGAATGCTCGTAAGAATATTTCCATGAAAAGATCTTCGGATGAAGCGAAATATCAAGAATATTCTACTAATTTCATGGAGTATAGAAGTCTAAACTTTAACCAACCGAGTATAATAGAGAATGGAATAACAATGAAATCACCACGCATGCGGTGATTGTGATGTATGTGTTATTCCAACAGTAATAATAATAATCTAACCAGTCGTGCAAAATTCATGCCGGCGGAAAGTTCCAATGAGAATAATAAAGAATGGAATAACAACAGAAATCACCATGTATGCGGATTTGATGTATGTGTTATTCCATCGTAATACTAATAAGATTTTAATCAGTCCCGCCAGAAAACGCATGCATGTGATATATTCCAATGTAATAATAAAGACGGAATAATAGAAGAATGTCACCAAGTATAGGTATCCATGATACACGAGTTATTCCAATGTAATAATAAAGAATGGAATAACAGAGTTCTCTTTATGAATAAGAAAGAATAACACCTCTTCACCGTAAAAAAACTTGATATGTAAAAGGGTAAAGTAGCGAACACTTTTCTTCTTTCTCTCTATAGTTTTTCTCTCCGGAGTTTCAATGAATTCGTAAGAAAAAAATAATGAAGGAATGAGCTTCTATTTATAGAAAAATGGAATGCATAAGAATTAAACTCATGAATCATTCTGAGATTGATTTACTTTAATCTGACGGTCCATATTTAAAGCAAAATCTTTTAAATAAAATATAATATATATTATATATATATATAGCATGTGCAAAAAAATTCTACGGTTCATGTCCACTACATGCCTTAATTGTCAACAATGTTACATTATTAAACACATATATATATATATATATAATACTAATAATGCTAATTCCCTCATAACTTTATTCTCCCACCCACATGTGACAACCCATTTGAAAACAATAACCTCCCAGCAAAATAATTTTTTACATATGGGCCCCACATGTGGCCCCACTTTTATAATATTTAAATAACTTTTTACCAATTATTTTGAAAAATGGGTAAATGGGGGTCAATAAAATAAGCAAAATTCACAACAATTACTATAGTAATAATTGAACAAAACTGAGTGACTTCTCACGTAAGCATCAATAATCAATACCGTGTCTTTCTTATACGCAACCACGCGTATTCATCGTCTTTTTACCAATCGAGTAGTTCAACAAGATTAATTGTGAAACTTTCGCCGTTATTTTCAATAAAATATTTTTGTCGTTTTCTCAATCCGGCAATAATTACATTGTCAGGTCCACCAATGATTGTGTCGTTGTCACGAATATTCCCCGTTAAAACGAATATTTTTTGACCAATCAAATATTATATAACAACTCACGTGTACTTTGCAAAATTTATAAATATTACCCACAACTATAACATTATATCAATTTTACTCCATAATATTCAAAAAAATAATATTTATAGAAAATTCATCTTTATTCAAAAGTTGAGGTTTTACAATCTCCCTTCTTATGAAATTTCGCCCTCGAAATTAGGGGTACGACACTGGTATGTCAAGAGGTAAGGATACCTTGATTTCATTTCAGATTCTAACTCCCAAGTCATTTCCTCAACATCGTGGTTTCTCCACAAAACTTTGACTTGAGGTATAACCTCGGAAGCGTAAAATATGTTCCTTCTTATCCAAGATTTGAACAGTACCTCTTCATACGTTAAGTCTTCCGCTATTTCGTCCAGTTTTAACTCAATAATGTGGTTCGGATCTTTCACATATTTACGTAACATGGATACGTGAAAAATATTATGAACACGAGACATACTTGGCGGTAAAGCGCAAGTCTATAGCTACGCCCTACTCGATCGAGTATTAAAATGGGCCAATGAATCGAGGATTAAGCTTTCCTCTCTTTCCAAATCTCGTAACTCCTTTCCATGGAAGCAACACGTAACAACACATGATCTCCTATATCGAATTCCACGTCCTTTCGATGAAGATCGGCATAACTCTTTGTCGATCTTGTTAGGTTTTTATACGTTGTCGGATCATTTGAATCTTTTCCGTAGTCATACGTATCAACTCCTGGTCCCAACAACGTTGCTTCACCCACCTCATCCCAAAGATCTTTGGAGAATCGACACTTTATTCCATACAAAGCTTCGAATGGAGCCATGCCAATACTTGCGATAACTGTTGTTGTAGGAAAACTCCACCAATGGTAAGAACTTGTCCCAACTTCCTCAAGTCAAGGACACAGTAGTCTTAATAGATCTTCAAGAGTTTGAATCATCCTCTCCGACCGTCCGTCCGTCGAGGATGATATGCCGAAGCTAAATCAGAATTGCGCCCATAGCTTTCTGCAAACTAACCCAAAATCGTGAAGTGAATCTTGGGTCTCGATCAGAAACTATGGATACTGGCATACCATGCAGTCTTACAATCTCGTTTATGTATATACGAGCAAGACGTTCAAGTGTATAAGTTTCTCGATCGGTAAGAAATGAGCGGACTTGGTCAATCTATCAACAATGACCCAAATCGCATTTGTGCCTTGAGAAACTTTGGGAAGACCGAGAATTAAATCCATGGTAATGTGATCCCACTTCCATTCGGAATTTCAAGTGGTTCAGAATGGACCTTTTAGTACTTGATGTCACGCCCGACTCGTTGACATCGTTAGACACCTTGAGATAAACAAGCATATCTCTCTCTCTCTTCATATTGCCTACCAAATGTATGTCAAGATCATAATACATTTTGGTACTCCCAGATGGATTGCAAAAACTGTGTTATCGCTACTCCATCATGATTTTATACTTTAAATCGTGGTCGTTAGAACACGAAGTCCTGAGTTGACTCAAGTATTCCTTCTTCATCGATTCTTGCTTCCTAAGATCGCACCTTCTTGCACTTTCTTCCTCATACATGCATCATTTCCGGATCAGAATCTCGAGCGACTTTAATTTTATCAATTAAATTCGATTTCTACTCAGATATTTGCCATCATCACGTGGGTCCCTGGAGTCTTTATCTCTATCTTCATCCTTTGCAAGTCATACAAAATGGGCCTTTGTGTTGACAATATCGTACTCGCACCCGCATATGATCTTCTACTCAATGTGTCAGCTACCACGTTCGCTTTTCGAGGATGGTATTGGATGGTATAATCGTAATCTTTCAACAGTTCAAGCCAACGTCATTGTCGCATGTTGAGTTCCTTTTGAGTGAAGAAATATTTGAGGCTTTTATGATCCGTAAAGATTTTCATTTCTCCCCATACAAGTAATGCCTCCAAATCTTTAGTGCGAAGACAACAGCTGCCAACTCTAGATCATGAGTATGATAATTCCTTTCATATTCTTTGAGTTATCGTGAGGCATAGGCTATGACTTTCCCATGTTGCATGAGAACACATCCTAACCCTTTGCCTGAAGCATCACTGTAGATGACAAATCCCTCCGAACCAGATGGTATTGTCGAATAAAATTTGAAATGAGTCTCTCTCTGAGTTCTTGAAAACTCTTCTCACATTCCTCGCTCCAATCGAAATTTGTATCTTCCGAGTCACCGAGTTAGTGGAGTAGCGATTCAAGAAAACCTTCTACGAATCTCCGATAATAACCAAATTCTTTAGAAAAAGATCGTCTTTTGATCATCGATTTAGTTGCTCCCGACTTTGAATAGCTTCAATCTTTGCTTTGGGTCAACAGATATTCCATGACTTGATACCACGTGTCCAAGGAATGATACTTCTCCAAATGTAACTCACATTTCTTCAACTGGCATAAAGCTTGTATTCACGAAGCTTTTGGAGTATCGACCTCAAGTGTTCCTCATGATCTTCACGGCTTTTGGAATAAATAAGGATGTCATCAATAAAGACGACCGTAAAGTGATCTAAATATTCCTCAATACTCGGGCTCATCATATCCATGAAGGCGGCAGGAGCATTAGTCAATCCAAATGACATGACTAGGAATTCATAATGCCCGCATCGAGTTTCGAAGCGCCTTTTAGAATGTCATCGGTTCTAATCTTCAATTGGTGATATCCTAACGAAGATCAATCTTTGAAAAGAATTTGGCTCCTTGCAATTGGTCAAACAGGTCATCAATACGTGGCAATGGGTACCTATTTTTGATGGTGACATGATTCAACTCCCGATAATCAATACAAAGTCGCATACTCCCATCTTTCTTCTTCACGAATAGAATAGGAGCACCCCAAGGAGAAGTACTTGGACGAATAAAGCCAATGTCTAACAATTCCTGCAGCTGAGTCTTTAAGTCCTCGAAGTTCAATAGAGCTTATTCGATATGGGGCTTTAGAAATGGGTTTTATCTGCAGGTTCAAGGTCGATACAAAATTCAATTTCACGCTTCGGGGTAGGCAGGAAGTTCTTCGTGAATACGTCGGAAATTCATTAACAATAGAAATATCATTCAAAACTCGACGTATTTTTGTTTAGATCCGTGACATGAGCTAAGAAAGCTTGACACCCGTTTTTCAATAAACGAATAGCTTTATGGCTTGAGATGACAGTGATTGATTTTAATGGTTTGGTTGTTTGAATTCGTATAATAGGTCGATTATGAATATGAAAGCTAACAACCTTACGAAAACAATCAATTTTTGCATGATGAGTATTTAACCAATCGATCCCTAGAATTACATCAAATGCAAGTATTTTTAATGCAATAAGATCGACAGGTAATGTGTGGGTACCAACTTGAACCAAACAAGACTTATAAACCGTGGATGTAATGAAAGTTTCTCCCAACGGAGTTTTCACAGATAAGTCAAAGTCTAATTTCTCCGGAGTCAAATTTAAACGTTGAGCGCAAGTAGAAGAAATAAAAGAATGGGTAGAACCCAGATCAAATAAGGTATAGACTTCATTTAGAGTTTATGATAAGCTTCACCCGTGATGACCTCATTTGGGTTCCTTGCTTCGGGAGGTCACTACAAACGCTCTCCTCAGACTTCGGCTTTGACTTTTCTCTCGACGGCCTTTTGGTGCCTCCATCCTAGCTAAACTTGCCTTCGGTGAACGACAAAATCGGGCTAGGTGACCTTCTCTTCACAATTAGAACATGCTTTGACTCAAGATCGCGGCATTGGATCGATGTGTCCTCTCCTCCGCATTTGAAGCATACGATAGTGGTCGTTCTCCTTCCTTAACAATGGGTGCTTTGGTCGACGTCTTTCCATCATTGTTGAATCTCCTCTTCTTGAAATGTCCATTTTACCGCTCTTGCCATGATTACCACCGGAAGTGGTTACCATTTCGCACATTGATTCCATCCACGTTTGTTGTCGCCAAGCTTCGATGATGGATACCACCGGTATTTTCATCTTCTCACGGCTTTTCTCTTAGTTAGGTTGACTCGTTCTGCGCGCTCCAATAATCGAGCCCTATTTACAACATCCGAGTACAAACACGCTTATATGAGAAATAAGATATCGACGTATCTCCGCTTTCAAACCTCTTAAAAACATTCGTGTCATTCGCTCCTCATTATCAACAAATGGGATGCGAACCGATAACTCCGCAAATTTAGCCTCGTATCATGACACGGGCCATATTGTTTTATTCTAATTTAATAAACTCCACTTCTTTCACGTGACGATATACTCTCTGAAAGTACTTGTCATTGAATAGCTCTTGGAACTTCTCCCAAGACATCTTGAGTGCGTCGCCATGCCGAAAGACGCTTTTACGATTCCCACTAGTAATCTGCTTCTTCACGTAATATGAAGGTAGCGAAGGAACCTTTTGCTCCTCGGAGCATCCCAAGACATCAAATATCTTGGTGATCTCGCTTTATCCATGCTTCCGCCTTAAGTGGTTTTGCTCTCCTATAAACTCCGGTGGTCCCAGCTCCTCAATTGTTTAGCGTTGACCGTCTCGAGACTTTCCGGTGTTTCCACCTACATTTTGGACAGAGAGCTCTCTCACTTTGATGTTGCATGAATTGCATAAAGCCTCCTGAATAGTCCCATCATTCATCATTTGGTCGTTGTTGTTGTTTGCATGAGGATTGTCGCCTTCCTCGATGCACATTCTCTCCGATTATTGATATGTGGAGACTCAACGGCCTCTTGTGCTCCATTGCTATTTTCAACATTCTCGGATGTCATTTTCGACATCGCCACAAAACAAAGGTTCATTAACATATAACATATTAACCATATACTTTGACCGACCAATTAAATACCAAATAAACTTAGGTAGGTCATACTAGCGAAGAATTCCCGCCTCTCCCTCCTAGTTCTAGTCTCACATCTTAGCCAGGGATCATATCCTAAGCTTTGATACCAACCGTGACGCCCCCAAAATTAGGTATACGTCACCCATCTCTGGGTCTCTAGATACATGGTACAGAATTCAAATACAACTTACTAATACAATTGTCGTGGTACAATACGACAAAACATAAACTATGAAGTTTGAATACAAATATTGTCTACTAGAGATTATACAAACTCAAAAGGAATCCTCATTACAATTATTATCACACTATTTCACGTAATAATGAGGACTACTAATGCTATCCTCTGGACCATCACTCCGCTTTCCGACTCGTCCCCACTATATTCTCATTTCAAGAGAAACGGAAAGAAAGGGTGAGCTCAACTAGCCTAAGAAGAAATATTATGACTAAGATAATGCGTAATAAATTATCATTAGTCTTCAACAATGTTAAACCGATAAAATATAATAGACATCAAGTTTAATCTGCAATGAACAAGCAATCCATTAAAAGAGTCAAGTAGAAAATAAAATCTACTATCTTTTATGATTTAAAAGGTTTTTCATCATCATATCGCCGAGACTCACTTTAATAAATATTCCACATCATTGAATCACCCTACGCACTACTGACCAAGGATATTCTTTAGTATCACGATCACAATTATCCACGCACTCACGGGCCAAGAATATTTGTGTATTCATTAATAG
This sequence comes from Panax ginseng, assembly GCA_020205605.1. Taxonomy (NCBI): domain Eukaryota; kingdom Viridiplantae; phylum Streptophyta; class Magnoliopsida; order Apiales; family Araliaceae; genus Panax; species Panax ginseng. The sequence continues at coordinate 19,784,643 of CM035138.1, forward strand.
TCATGATCATGCCAACAATCGTCCCATCAATGCACTACGGGCCAATGAGGACTTTTACCACATCATTTGTAACATTACGGTTATGATTACAATCAATAATCCTCGGTCATAATCATATCAAGTCCATCTACGCACTACATGTGCCACGTATGACTTTCAAAAAAATATAAATATGAGGATGATGACAATGATATAAGAATTCAATAAAACAAGTTCAATTTATCCAGAACTAATAACGTCCAAATTGTCAACATGATATCGCTTTGTAGAGTAAAATTCAAGAATGCTTGAAGAATATTTTATGAAAGAGATATCGGATGAAGCGAAATATCAAGAATATTCCACTAATTTCATGGAGTATAAAGTCAAACGTTAACTAACCGAGTATAATAGAGAATGGAATAACAACAAATCACCACGCACGCAGATTGTGATGTATAAAGTTATTCCAACGTAATAATAATAACGGAACTGTGTCAAAATTAAATTGCGACCGACTGTGAAATTCCAATGTAATAATAAAGAATGGAATAACAAAAGAAATCACCATGTATGCGGTATTTGATGTATAAAAGTTATTCCAATGTAATACTAATAAGATTTTAATCAGTCCCAAGAAAACGCATGCAGTATGAACGATATATATTCCAATGTAATAATAAAGACGGAATAATAGAAGAATGTCACCAAGTATAGGTATCCACAGATACAAAGTTATTCCAATGTAATAATAAAGAATGGAATAACAGAGTTCTCTTTATGAATGAGAAAGAATAACACCCTCGCAGTAAAAAGAAACTAGATATGTAAAAGTAAAAAGTAGCGTAACACTTTTTTTCTTTCTCTCTATAGTTTTTCTCTCTGGAGTTTCAATGAATTCGTAAGAAAATAATGAAGGAATGAGCTTCTATTTATAGAAAAATGGAATGCATAGTAACTAATTCATGAACGGTCCAGATTGATTTACTTTAATCTGATGGTCCATATTTAAAACAAAATTTTTTAAATAAAATATAATATATTATATATATATAGCATGTGGAAAAAAAAATTCTACGGTTCATGTCTACTACATGCCTTAATTGTCAACAATGTTACATTATTAAACATATATATATATATATAATAATACTAATAATGCTAATTCCCTCCTAACTTTATTCTCCCACCCACCTGTGATGTGACGCCCCCAAAATTAGGTATACATCACCCTTCTTGAGTCGCCAAATACATGGTACAGAATTCAAATACAACTTAATAATACAACTGTCGTGTACAATACGACAAAACATAAACTGTGAGTTTGAATACAAATATTGTCTACTAGAGATTATACAAACTCAAAATGAGTCCTCATTACAATTATTATCACACTATTTCATAAAATAGTGAGGACTACTAATGCACCATCTAGACCATCACTCTTGTTCCCCACTAGTCCCAAATTCGTTCACATTTCACGAAGAGAATAAAGGAAAGAAAAGGTGAGCTCAACTAGCCCAAGAAGAAATATTATGACTAAAATAATGCGAATAAATTATCATTAGTCTCCAACAATGTTAAACCGATAAAATATAATAGACATCAAGTTTAATCAATGAACAAGCAATCCATTCAAAGAGTCAAGTAGAAAATAAAATCTACTATCTTTTATGATTAAAAGGTTTTTCATCATCGTTATCAATTGAGACTCAACTTAATAAATATTCCACATCATCGAATCACCCATGCACTTACTGACCAAGGATATTCTTTAGTATCACGACCACAATTATCCATGCACTACGGGCCAAGAATATTTGTGTATTCATTAATAGTCATGATCATGCCAACAACTGTTCATCAATGCACTACGGGCCAATGAGGACTTTTACCACATCATTTGTAACATTACGGTCATGATTACACCGAATAATCCCTGGTCATAATCATACCAAGTCCATCTATGCACTACAGGCCATAGATGACTTTCAACATAATATAAACATGAGGATGATGACAATGATATAAGAATTCAATAAAACAAGTTCAAGAATTAATTTGTCCAAGAACTACCAATGTCCAAATTGTCAACACGATCATCGCTTTTGTAGAGTAAAATTCAAGAATGATCGGAAAGAATATTTACATGAAAAAGATCTTCGATGAAGCGCAAATATCAAGGATATTCTACTAATTTCATGAAGTATAGAAGTCAAAACTTTAACCAACTGAGTATAATAAAGAATGGAATAACAAAAAAATCACCATACATGCGGATTGTGACATGAGGCGTTATTCCAATGTAATACTAAATAACGGAACTGTGTCGTCAAATTAAATTATGACCGAAGCGGGATGTTCCAATGTAATAATAAAGAATGGAATAACAACAGAAATCACCATGCATGCGATACTTGGCGTAGATAGGTTATTCCAATGTAATACTAATAAGGGATGTAATCAGTCCCACGTAAAATGCATGCATGGGATATTCCAAATGTAATAGTAAAGGCGGAATAATAATGAAGAATGTCACCAAGTAAAGGGTGAATCACAGATACAATCTGAGTTATTCCAACAGAATAATAAGCAATGAAATAACAACAGTTCCCTTCATGAATAAGAAAGAATAACACCCTTTACGAATACAACAAATAATATTCTCTACCTTAAGAAGAAGAGTACTGGATATATAAGTAGTGAAGTAGCAGAGTACTTTCTTCTTTCTCTCTATAGTTTATCTCTGTAGTTTCAAAGTGAATTCGTAAGAAAATAATGAATGAATGAGCTTCTATTTATAGAAAAATGGAATGCATAAGTAATTAACTCATGAACAGTTAGAGATTGATTTACTTTAATCTGACGGTCCATATTTAAAAGCAAAATCTTTTAAATAAAATATAATATATTCTATTTATAATCTAATAAAACGAATAACTTTATAAAAGATTTTACTATGCAAATACTATCGCAGTAACCTATGCAAATACTATGCATAATAAAATATAATATATTCTAATTATTGTCTAATAAAATGTATAACTTTATAAAAGTATTCTATTTTATATAAAAAGATTTTATAATGCAAAATACTATAGCAGACACTATGTATAATAGAATATAATATATTCTATTTATAGAATAACTTTATAAAAGTATTCTGCTTTTATATAAAAGATTTTCTCAGATTATTACATTAATAATACCAACAAAACTGAGTGACTTATCACTTAAGCATCAATAATTAATACTGTGCTACTACTTAACCACCAGACATCATTCTTTCTTTAACACCGGGTGTTTCAACAGCTAATCTGTAAAACTTTCGCCGTTATTTTCATAAAGTATTTTTGTCATTTTCTCAATCCGACAATAATTTCGTTGTGGAGTCCACCAAACGATTGTCTTAGATTGTCATTTAATATTCTCTCGTTAAAACAAATATTCCCCACCAATCGAATATTATATAACAACTTCACAGCGTTTTTGCAAAATTTATAAATATTACCCACAACTATTATATCAATTTCACTCCATAATATTCAAAATAATATATATAGAAAATTCATCTTTATTCAAAAAAATTGGGATTTTACAATCTCCCTTCTTATAAAATTTAAGCCCTCGAAATTAGGGTACTGGACCGGTATGTCAAGAGGTAAGGATCCTTGATTTCATTTCGATTCTAACTCCCAAGTCATTTCCTCAACATCGTGGTTTCTCCACAAAACTTTGACTTGAGGTATAACCTTGGTGCGTAGAATATGTTCCTTCTTATCCAAGATTTGAACAGAACCTCTTCATACGCCAAATCTTTCGCTATTTCGTCCGGCCCAACTCAATAATGTAGTTCGGTCTTCCACATATTTACGTAATATGGATATGTGAAAAACGTTATGAACACGAGACATACTTGACGGTAAAGAGTCTATAGCCACGCCCTACTCGATCAAGGATTAAAATGGGCCAGATGAATCGAGGATTGAGCTTTCTCTTTTCTAAATCTCGTAACTCCTTTCCATGGAGCAACACGTAATAACACATGATCTCTTATATCGAATTCCACGTCCTTTCGATGAAGATCAGCATAACTCTTTTGTCGATCTTGTGAGGTTTTTATACATTGCCGGATCGTTTGAATCTTTTCCATAGTCATACATACCAACTCTGGTCCCAACAACGTTGCTTCACCCACCTCATCCCAGCATACTGGAGAACGACACTTTCTTCCATACAACGCTTCGAATGGAGCCATGTCAATACTTGTTTGATAATTGTTGTTGTAGGAAAACTCCTCCAATGGTAAGAATTTGTCCCAACTTCCCTTGAAATCAAGGACACAGAGTCTTAATAGATCTTCAAGAGTTTGAATAGTCCTCTCGATCGTCCGTCCGGTTCGAGGATGATATGCCGAGCTAAATCGTAAATCAGCGCCCATAGCTTTTTGCAAAGTAACCCAAAATCGCTGAAGTGAATCTTGGGTCTCGATCGAAACTATAGATACTGGCATACCATGCAATCTTACAACCTCGCTTATGTACATACGAAAGCAGACGTTCAAGTGTATAAGTTTCTCGATTCGGTAAAAATGAGCGCACTTGGTCAATCTATCAACAAGGACCCAAATCGCATCATGCCTTGAAAACTTTGGGAAGACCAAGAACGAAATCCATGGTAATGTGCTCCTACTTCCATTCTCGAATTTCAAGTGGTTGCAATGGACCTTTTGGTACTTGATGCTCCACCTTGACTCGTTGACATCGTTAGACACCTTGAGATAAACAAATACCATCTCTCTTTTCATATCGCCCCACCAAAATGTATGTCAAGATCATGATACATTTTGTACTCCTGTGATGGATTGCAAAACGGTGTGTTATGCGCCTCCATCATAATTTTATACTTTAAATCGTGGTCGTTAAGAACACAAAGTCCGAGTCGACTCAAGTATTCCTTCTTCATCGATTCTTGCTTCTAGAATAACGCCTCTTGAATCTTCTTAATTCTTCACATTCATCACCTCTGGGTGTGTAGCTTGAACGCTTTAACTTTATCGATTAAAGTCGATTAATTCTACTCAGATATTCGTTATCTTCACGTGGGTTCCTAGTAGTCTTTAACTCTATCTTCATCATTTGTAAGTCGTCGCGAAATAGGTCTTTGTGTTAATAACATCGCACTCAGAACGCGACACGATCTTCTACTCAACGCTCGTCATACCACGTTCGCTTTTTCGATGGTATTGAATGGTACGATCGTAATCTTCAACAAATCGAGCCAATGTCTTTGGCGCATATTACGTTCATTTTAGTTGAAGAAATATTTGAGGGTTTAAGAAATGGGTTTTGTCGGTCAATACAAAATTCGATTTCATGCTATAGGGAGTAAGCTAAGAAGTCTTCAAGAATACGTCAGAAATTTATTAACAATAGAAATATAATTCAAATGCGACCTCATCCAAGACTTGGATAACACATCACATTGATACTCTATCAACTTGCCATCGCCATTCACGACGTTGCTTATAGTAAAGTCCGCTTTGTGCATTCCACACAAGAAAGTCAACAACGAAAGGACCGGGGCTCTTTACTTATGGCTTGATATGACAATGATTGACTTTAGTGGTTTGGTTTCTTAAATTAGCATATAACAGTTGGTTAGAATATGAAAGCTAACAACCTTACAAAAAAGCATGATGAGTAGTTAACCAATCGATTCCTAAAATCGCATCAAAGGCAAGTATTTTCAAAGAGATAAGATCAACACGTAACGTGAAAGTGTTGATTTAAACAAGATTTATAAATAATGGAGGTAACGAAGGTTTCTCCTCGAATCGAGTTTAAAACAGATATATCAAAGTCTAACTTCTCCTAATTAACTTCAAACATTGAACACAACTAGGTGAAATAAAATAGTGAGTAGAATCCCAGATTCAACACTCAGTATAGACTTTCTGCAAGAAGTTTACGACTAACATACCCATGACCCAAACCACATTATTAATTTAGAATCGGACTGAATAATGGATGATTTAACGTATGAGATCTCGTGTTAAAATCTTGGATAAGAAGAATCGTATCCAACACTCAAGGGTTATACCTCAAGAGTTAGAATCAAAATGAAGTCAGGTATCCTCACCGTTTCTAAGATACCAGTGCATGCGTACGTAAATTTCGAGGGCAAAAATTCCATAAGGAGGGAGATTGTGAAACTCCGTGATTTTATAAATAAAGAATTAATTTTCTCAAAATATTTTTTTTATATTATGGTGTGAATTTGAGATAATGTTATAGTTGTGGGTAATATTTATAAATTTTGCAAAAGTATGCAAGTTGTCATATTATATTCGATTGGTCGAAGAATATTCGTTTTAAACAAAAAATATTCGTCTAACTAAGACAATCATTGGTGGACCCTACAACTAATTATTGTTTGATTGAGAAAATGACAAAAAAATACTTTATGAAAATAACTACGAAAGTTTTAACTGTTAATCGTTGAAACACCTTGGTGTTAAAAGAAATAGAATCTGGCGTGGTTGCGTATAAGAGCACACTCAGATAATTATTGATGCTTAAGTGATAAGTCACTCAGGTTTTGTTGGTATTATTAATGTAATAATACGTAAAATCTTTTATATAAAAATGTAATACTTTTATAAAGTTATTCTATAAATAAATATATTATATTCTATTATGCGATAAGGTCTGCATAGTATTTTTGCATATAAAAATCTTTTTATATAAAATAGAATACTTTTATAAAGTTATCTGCTTTATTAGACAATAATTAGAATATATTATATTTTATTATTACGCATAGTGTTTTGATAGTACTGCGATAAGATTTGCGTAGTAAAATCTTTTATAAAGTTATTCGCTTTATTAGATTATAAATAGAATATATTATATTTTATTTAAAAGATTTTGCTTTAAATATGGACCGTCGATTAAAGTAAATCAATCTCGAATTCATCAGAGTTAGTTCTTATGCATTCCATTTTTCTATAAATAAAACTCATTAATTCATTATTTTCATTTAATTCAATTGAAACTCTGAGAGATAAACTATGAAAGAAAGAATAAAGTATTCTCGCTACTTCACTACTTATATATCCAAAGACTTTTCTTCTTCTTAAGGTAGGAATATTATTTGTTGTACTCGTAAGGGTGTTATTCTTTCTTATTCATGAAGAGAATCGTTGTTATTCCATCGCTTATTATTCTCATTGGAATAACTCGTTATACGCCATTTCACCTATACTTGGTGACATTCTTCTATTATTCATTGGAACATCCTCATCATGTGTTTTTACACCGGACCGGTTTCGCTTTTATTATTATTCCGTTGAACATCCTGCTTGTGTGTTTTACACCTTTAACCTAGTTTCGCCTTATTATTATTATTCTCGAACATCCTCGTACATGTGTTTTATACCTGACTGGTTCCGCCTTTATTATTCTGTTGGAATATCCTGCTTGCAAATTTTGCCCCGACACGGTCCGTTATTATTATTCATTGAATAACTTTTGCTACATCAAGCATCGCATGCACGGTGATTTCTGTTGTTATTCCATTCTCTATTATACTCGATTAGTTAACGTTTGAACTTCTATACTCCATGAAATTAGTGGAATATTCTTGATATTTGCGCTTCATCCAAAGATCTTTTCATGGAAATATTATTCGATCATTCTTGAATTTTACTCTACAAAACAATGATCATATCGACAATTTGACGTAAATAATTCTGGATAAAATAATTCTTGAACTTGTTTTATTGAATTCTTATATCATTGTCATCATCCTCATGTTTATATTTTGTTGAAAGTCATATGTGGCTTCAGTAGTAATAGATGGACTTGGTATGATTATGACCGGGGATTATTCGGTTGTAATCATGACCGTAATGTTACAAATGATGTGGTAAAAGTTCTCATTGGTAGTAGTGCATTGATGGATGATTGTTGGTACGATCATGACCATTAATGAATACACAAATATTCTTGGCCGTGTAGTGCATGGATAATTGTGGTCGTGATACTAAAGAATATCCTCGGCCGTAGTGCGGGGGTGATTTGATGATGTGAATATTTATTAAGTCGAGTCTCAAATGATAATAAAGGATGATGAAAAACCTTTTAATCATAAAAGATAGTAGATTTTATTTTTATTTGACTCTTTGAATGGATTGCTTGTTCTACCGCAGCTTAAACTTGATGTCTATTATATTTTATTAGTTTAACATTGTTGAAACTAATGATAATTTATTCTACATTATTTTAGTCATAATATTTCTTCTTGGGCTAGTTGAGCTCACCCTTCCTTTCACCGCTTTTTCGTGAAATGAGAATATAAATTTGGGGACGAGTAGGGAACCAAAGTGATGGTCCGTAAGATAAGATTAGTAGTCCTCACTATTCGTGAAATAGTGTGATAATAATTGTAATGAGGACTTCTTTTGAGTTTGTATAATCTCAGTAGATAATATTTGTATTCAAACTCATGATTTTATGTTTTGTCGTATTGCATACCTAGTTGTATTAATGAAGTTGTAATTGAATTACATCACGATATCTGGCGACCAAGATGGGTGACGTATACCTAATTTTAGGCGCCTCATTATATAACAATTTGCGTACTTTGCAAAATTTATAAATATTACCCACAACTATAACATTATATCAATTTTACTCCATAATATTCAAAAATAATATTTATAGAAAAATCATCTTTATTAAAAAAGTTGGGATTTTACACTAGTGGTTGTACTTCCACTTGTGGAGATTTTTAATTCTTTCTTTCTTTCTTTTTTCAAATATTTGAATATCTATTTTAATCATGAAAAATTCTAAGTGACCTAGGCGTTTTTTGGATCGGAGTGAATAAGTAGGAATTTATTTATTTATTTTTTTTTTGCTTTTGACTATAAAATAATTAATGTGATTTATTAGAACTGAATTTTTTACAAAATGTAATGATTTAGGTGTCATTTGGATACACGTAATAAAAGCAATAATATATGATCGTATAACCCCGCTTGTTACGTGTAACCAAAAAGACACCTAAATCATTATATTTTGTAAAAATTTGATTCTAATAAATTAGATTAATTATTTTGTGCAAAAAAAAAAAAAAAAAAAATTCCTATTACATTACTCCTATCGAAAACGCTTATCCGATCGTATCAAAGACTCTTTAATCATTCAACATTTTTTATTTAATACTAAAAGCTATAAACATTTTGTGGGAGTTTGTTATGTAAACTTACTTCTTAGGACCTTATGTGTTGCTTGTTAATTAAATTTATAAATTGCTTTTGATACCATTCTATCCACTCTAGATTGTAAATTTATTATGAATTTTTGAAAATTAATTTAAAATATTTTTAAACTCAAATTTGATATTATTTATTAATAATTTTGAAATAGATAAATTTTATAATTAATAATAAATTTTAAATAATTTATAATATTCATTGTTGTATTAATTGACATTAAAGGAGTTTATATCGATTTTAAATTTAAAAATGACTAAGCTCGAGTTTAAAAACTATTAAATATATTGCGTTTTAGAACAAATAATTATAATAAAGAGTTCATTTAAAAAGTAATATGAGTTTTTGTTTAATCTTTGTACATAATATAACAAACATGTTAATATTGCATAAAATCATATTAATAATGCTAAACTAATAATATAGCTAAATATATACACACCAACGTGGTTATAGTCATAGGGTTTTTGAATGATGCAAACACAAATCATATTCAATTATATTATTTTCTTTAATTATATTCAATACACCGTATTTTTAGGGGAGTACTATTTCAACATGTAATTTTGATATTTTTACATGATATTTTCTCACAATTGAGTAAGATGGATTCCACCTTAATGTTAGAGGATCATACGTGGAAATATCAAAATTACATGTAAAAATATAATTTTATTTTATTTTTATAGTTATTGATAGTATGATTGAAATCAACACCAATCAACTATTTTATTACATAGAATAACATACTTGTTTTAAAAATAAAAATAATTTGATGCTTTTTTTATTATCAAAATTTTAATTGTTAAAAATTTTATTCTCTTTATTGTACTTGTTTAATTTAAATGGTCACTTCATTATACAAAAGAATAAAAATAAATAAATAATACTTTAATTTAAACTAACACGTGCTTGTTTGATTAAAAAAAAGGGTAAAAAAATGGTAATTTTGACCACATTTTTTTTTGTGACGACTGGAATAGAACCAGATCATCGTCTATCAATCTATCGGAAATGTAACATTACAATTGAAATCTTGGCATATTCATCCAACCAACCAATTCTCCTATTTCCTAAAAATGGCAACTATTCATCTCCTCCGTCTTTCTCTCTCCTCCCAACCCAAGCTCACCTTCACCTACCCCAGTCCCACCTCCATTGTCCACCGCTCTCACTTCACCGTCCTCCCCAAACGCCGCCGGTCCTATCTCCTCCGGCCGCCCAATCTCATTTTCGCCAAGGCCGTCGGGTTCAAAGTTCCGTCGCCGGAATTTCAGCAGCCACGGGAAGGAGGGGAAGATTTCTCTTCTTCTTCCTCGGTGCTCCTTGATGTCACCGGGATGATGTGCGGCGCTTGCGTTTCACGCGTCAAAACGATCCTGTCCGCCGATGACCGAGTCGACTCGGCGGTGGTCAATATGTTGACTGAGACCGCGGCGATTAAGTTGAAGACGGAGGGGGGAATTGATGAAAATAACGTGGCGGAGGAATTTGCGAGGAAATTGACGGAGTGTGGTTTTCTGGCTAAGAGGAGGGTTTCGGGGCTTGGTGTGGAAGAGAAGGTGAAAAAGTGGAAGGAGAGTGTGGCGAAGAAGGAAGCTTTGCTTGTGGAGAGTAGGAATAGAGTCATTTTTGCTTGGACTTTGGTGGCTTTATGTTGTGGATCTCATGCTACTCATATACTGCATTCTCTTGGCATTCATGTTGGGCATGGTAATGCATTGTTTCAATTCCGACTCAATTGGAATTAGCTTTGATGATAATTAAATGCAATTAATTTTTTTATAGTTATGGCAGTGTTAATGTTAAGGAGTTCGAAGTAAAGTAAAACCTCTATTTAAGAATACTTGGACCAAACTATTTGTATTCTAATTGAGATGTTATTAATAAATAGAGGTATTGGTACAAAATATTTTCCGAACACCCAAAAATATCCACTTTAACAAAAATATCAATAAGAACTCCCTAATAATTATTATTCAAAAAATATTTATGCAAAGTAGTCTTTTATAAAAAAATGTGGTCTTTTATAAGAAAATGTAGTGCTTTACAGGAAATGTAGTCTTTTATAGGAAAATATAGTTCTTTATAGGAAATGTAGTCTTTTATAGAAAATGTAGTCTTTTAAAAATAATATTGTCACTCTCTCGCTCATATATATATATATATATGAAATTATTACTATATAGAGGTATAGTTTATTAATACGGGACTTAAAAAATATATAACATATTACAATTTAGATGTTATTCCTATTTATAACTTGTCCAAATTGGACCAAATTTTTTTATAATATTGTAGAGGTTATTCTTATATAGATTATTCCTAAATAGGGGTTTTCCTGTAGTACCGTACGTCTGGAATGTTAAGTGATTACTCTAATAATTTTTATTTTTATTCCCTTTCTAATTCATATTTGATTTTGGTTGTAGGATCAATTTTTGAGTTACTACATAATTCATATGTGAAAGGCGGTTTAGCTCTTGGCGCTCTGTTAGGACCTGGGCGAGGTAAGTTGCTACTTGTAAATCTTTTCTCATTAGGGATTTATGGCTGCTCCGGAATTTTATTAGCTGCAAGTGTATCTTTATATATGTTTCTTGGTTTTGATAGCATGTAAATCTAGTGTTGACATGAATGATTAGAATGATCCTCTTATTAGAATATTTTTGGAAACCCATATACATTTCACCTTTATTGAGAAAAGTGCTAAACTTAATAAGCTACTTTATGAAGAAAACAATATACTGTTGCAGAGTTGCTTTTTGATGGTCTAAGGGCATTCACAAAGCGATCACCAAATATGAACTCTCTAGTTGGATTTGGATCAATTGCTGCATTCATAATTAGTTCTGTGAGACTCTTCTTCTTGTTTCAATTGAGTTTTGCTTCCTTTGCATGATTTCTTCAGCTTATCTTTTAATGTCATTGTTATGTTTTACTTTCTTGAAGATCTCACTCCTTAACCCTGGACTTCAATGGGATGCATCCTTCTTTGATGAGCCGGTTTGTTTGATACTCACTCTCTAATTTTATTTTCAATGCGGTTTGTTTTTCATGCATTAATTAAACTAATTATACCTAAATCCTTGTATCTAAAGTAGCAGAAAAGGCAGTTCTCCTAGCACTTACGTTATGAAATTTTAAAATTTTATTTGACTTCGAGCTTATGATGGACTTTATTGTCTCCATTCCATTCAACCCTCTTGCTACCCATATGTGAGGTGCCGTCTTAGCCTTCCTAACCAGGATCATTTGAAATATACAGTTCTAGGTCTTTGAAATTAGCTTGTTTTTATGCTAAATTTTTACATGTATATTCTCAATATTTTCTAAATTTTAGTATGCAGGTCATGCTTCTTGGTTTTGTTCTGCTAGGACGATCTCTGGAAGAAAGGGCAAGGATCAGAGCATCTAGCGATATGAACGAACTATTGGTAAGTTGTGATGTGCCCCACGTCCGTAGTTTTTTGGTACAAATTGATGCATATATTTTGTTACGAATCATAGTACTGAAGTAGCTAGGAGGGGCATGGGATGAAGCTAATTGTTAATAATCAATAGAATCAGAGGGCTGGAATTCGATGTTTGTAAAAAGATCTATGCCTAGGATGTAATGTAGAGTGATGCCAAAGTTAAGGCCAAGCCTGTACTGCGAGTAGATATTGAATATCAAATATAAAACTTCAGTTTCTCTCTTTCTACCTCTATGTATGGATTTACTGCAAAAGATTTGAACTTGCTACATATTTCTCCCCCAATTTGCCCACTACATAATATACACACTGTTTCTTTAGTGATTCTCTGTTTGTTCTAGATTTGAATCCCTTTCTGCTATTATTCGAGTTTTAGAATAAGATATACATGTTTGTAGTGGCACCCAGATTTTGAAGTTATGCTTATTGACTGAGATTCGTGACTCTTACTTATTTTAGCTCTCTCCGTCCCTAAATCTATAGGTTTTATTTTGCACCCAATTTTAGGAGAACTAACTGAGCGGCGAACGCATTATATCAGGTCATATAATTCCTTTTTCTATGTGAACCTACGTTATTAATTGGTGTTTGAAAGATTATGTAATTTTTTGGATTAAAATGATATAAAAGATATGCATTAATGCAGTGCATTAAATGAAAGAGCCTATTCAAAAGGAAGCATTAAGATTTGTTTGAAATGTCAAAGTGAGTTCTGTTTTTGGGAAATCCCAACAAGAAATGAGGATAACAAATTTAGAGATGGAAGGAGTATAGTCTGATTCAGTTATTGATATGCATGCTATATATACTTTTTTTTTTATATAAAAAAAAATCTACCAGAACTTTTGGTCGTCAGTTTGATTTCAGTTTCAGTTTGGTTTTGACCTCTATATTAGTTTTTGTGATGTAATGGGATTGACTCTCCTTGATATATTTGTTATTTATAAAACTTCTTTTCCTGATAGACTACAACTGTGCGCCTTTGCAGTCATTAATATCCACTCAATCAAGACTTGTGATTATTCCTTCTGGAAGTGATTCCTCTACTGATAGTGTACTTTCCTCTGAAGCAATTTGCATTCAAGTCTCAACTGATGATGTTCGAGTTGGAGACTCGCTGTTGGTGTTGCCAGGAGAAACTATTCCTGTAGATGTAAGCAATTTGAATTTTCAATTGAACCTCTCCATTCTCTAATTGGTAACTATGGAATTATTCTGGAAGTCTTCTGTTGGCAACTACACTGTGATGCTTTATTCCTTGGTTTCGTGTAAAATGAAATTTGGATCACTTCTAGGCTAAAGTAGCCCTAAATGCATTTGTCTTGAAGTGCTTATTTGATAATTTTGCCATGAATTGATGAACTTGGGCAATTATTGTCAGTATTAGTACACCGAGTAGTTGGCAATCTTTGATAGGTTTACACTGTATACTTGTATAACATATTTAAGAGTAAAGTTGTAAGAGATGTCGAATTAAAGCTCGAAGATGATAAATTCGACTTCAAATGATAAATTTGTACTTCAATTGAATTATATTTTAAAAATTCTATTCAGATTTAGCTCGACTCTACTCAAATATTTATTACTCGAATTCGATCCGACTCGGATCGAATTATATTCAAACTACTCGCGAGCTTAAAATTCAAACTCGAATTCGAATCTCCACATTATAGCTAGTTTTATAATAAATATAATTATAAATTGAATTTGTTATTTTACTTAGAAATGAGAAAATATATTTATTATTACACTTTACAAATATAAAATCACAATTAAAATTAAAAACAAAACAAAATAATAATAATAATAATTAATTATCCTAATTTGATTTAAATTTGTATATATTATAAGAGAATATATCGAGCATCTAATCTAATATGTATCTTTTATGTATTAAATCACAATCAAAAATTCGTGTAGTTTGAATTTTAAACGAGTCGAGTATAACATTGCTCAGATTCTACCAATGTTCTAAAAAGTAGGAGGCACGCGGCATTGGGGGCTAAAAGTGACGAGATTTTTTTTATTTTAAGTCAATTTTAATATTTTATCTTACATTTATCCAAACAAAACAATAATATAAAACAAAATAATCTATAATTTATTATAATAAAGACATTTGCTTAAAGTTCAAACACATATCCATATTGCTAATGTCAAAGTTCAAACACAAACATGCAATTGTTCAAAAGTTCAAACATATTTTTTAATGTATTAGTTTTATTCATAAACAAGATTGTTATTAAATAATAAATTTAAAATTTCAAAAATTTAATTCAATATTAAAACTTAAAAAACTAAACATAAATTTAAGAATTATATTGAATTAAACTAAATATTACAAATGTATCGTCATTTATATAATTTGAAGTTGGAATAAGTTCAAAAAATTACAACTATAATAAAATTATCCATTTTGACTTGATATTGTTCACTTCTTGTTGTGATTTGATATGCTACAACCTGTATTATGAATATGGTAAATCATTAGAAAAATAAATATATTAAGATCTTGCTTGGGTAGTTATTAAAATTAAAAAAACTTTCCGCTTAGGCCCCACTTAATTTTCTAGAGGGATTTTTTTGCCGCCTTAGACCTAGGTGAGGCGCCAGAGGGGGCCTAGCACCTAGGCGGGGAATCAAGGGCCTAGAGCCTAGGCGGGGGCCTAGGGGGGATTTTTAGAACACTGGATTCTACTCATATTTTTATTCGAACTATTTTTAATTCTCAGATTTGGATCATATTATTAACGAGTCTCGCTCGTATTTTTTTGAGTCGCCCGAATCGATCGTTTACGGTCTTATTTAAGAGTCATGAAACTATATTTTTGGCGGGATCAACAAGTCATCGATATTGCTTGAAAACATTGCTGGAATGCTAAAGAGTCTTGGTGACCTCTATGCTTTCTTGATTTAGATTGTAAGATGCTTTCCTGCTGTTAATTTTTCTGTTTGTAAGTGCTATAGGGAATTTGGTTTTCTCACTGAATCGTCAACTTCGGGCTTCTGTACAGGGAAGAGTTCTTGCAGGTCGAAGTGTCGTGGATGAGTCCATGCTCACTGGGGAATCCCTTCCAGTATTTAAGGAAGCAGGTTTTTTAGTTTCAGCTGGAACAATAAACTGGGTATGCTACTGTTCAAACATATCTTACCGTGTGAATGAAATTAGGGCTTTGTGTTTATGCAATTCAGTTATCTGAAAATCATTCCAACCTTTGCTGATAGAGTATGATATTATTTTCTCAGTAGTGACTGAAACTATGTCAAATTGCTACTTATTCTAAAAAATAAATTTGAAATAATAAATAATAATTAAAATAACTAGATGGAAGTATTCTTATGATTGTAAGTTTTGGTGAAGTTGGTGAGCTGAGACTATCTTATCCAATTATTTAGAATAAAAATGGTGCAAGATAATTATGTTGTCCTCATAGTAACAGCTTTGCTGCTATATGGTTGATGTGGTCCACTTACCCCTTTTACATATTTTGGGAAGAGAAATTAGAAATCCTATGATGGGAATATACTTTTAGTGGCTATGGCTTGGTAATTTTGTCTTGTTGAATAGCAGAACCTCTGAAGATAGTATCATCATCACTTTCCTAGATTTTGGTCCCCTTTTTTAAAAAATTTTGTGAAATTTGATGTTTATAGCATAACATGCTTTGGATTTTACTCGAGCTTCTTTCAATTGCAAAATCCTTTCCAATTTTCTTCCAGGACGGACCTTTGAGGATAGAAGCTTCTTCAACTGGCTCCAACTCAACAATAACCAAGATTGTTCGCATGGTCAGTATTTTCTTATTTTTCATTGATATGATAGGCACAATTAATAATGGTACCATAAGAAACATGTAAAAGAATGAGGATATAGAATATTAGAATATCTTCCTGATATTGGTTTGAAAGAAAGCTAGTTATGGCAGGTTGGTAGCTATAATATGGAAAGGTAATCCTAGGAAATTTTATTACTAACTATACTGATTCTCCTATTATTATTCTCCCCTATTTGTTAACATCAATAATTATTTTCCCCCCTACCCTTTCCTCTATATATTTATGTACATGTGTATGTGGGAAAACTACGCTAGGTGCCTTTTTGTCTTGCCTGATTACAAGGTGTAAAATCCAATAAGATGCTAACTGCTCTTTTGGAAATGAAATATCGTTGGTTTGGTTTGGTAATTCATTTTTGATTGGGTTGTATAGTGATTATTCTTTGTACTTTAATGTTTTTGGGTGATCAAGTTTATCCATTCTCTGATAAAATTTTGAATCCCAGATCATTGAATTTGACTCTAAAACAAAATGGCTCTAGTCTACAATGGCCCCCTACAGATGTGTGGTGCTGACTGGGAAGACTGAACTGATACAAGCCGAACAATATGCATTAGTTGGCTGGATCTACTTTTGTATTAAAGGGTTGTATAATGCTTTATCCTTTGTAACCTACATGTAGGCTTGGGCACTCTTCTAATTTTATTTTTTTTCTTATTTTGGACTATTGACTTTAGAAAAGGATATTTAAATAATGACCTCTCAAATATGGTGTTCTGGGAAGAATGAACTGTTAGCCCAATAATTGGGGCCAAAAATTACTTATGAAAAATAAAACAGACAATAAACTGATAGTAGCCACTTTAGTTTTACTCCACTTATTGAAACCTGCATTCTCATGATTGATGGTATTAACTTTTGCTATAAATGGCCTCTTTTATGAAATAGCTAATAGCTTTTACTGTTTGTTTGACTTCTGTCTTCAACCTTTATAGGTTGAGGATGCTCAAGGCCGTGAAGCACCTATACAGAGGCTTGCAGATTCAATTGCTGGGCCATTCGTGTACAGCGTTATGACTTTGTCAGTGGCAACATTTGCTTTCTGGTATGAACTTAAATCTCTACCTTTTCTTGAGGATCAAATGGAATTTAGAACGGAAATTGGATGACCAGCTTAAAGAATACAAAATTTCTGATGGATCTCATTCCTAGTCATAATAATCTATTAAGAGGCGGGAATAGGACACTGTTCCCAGCCCAAGCAAGAGTCTGATACCATATATGACAACGGTGCTGATCATCAATTCAATGATGTTTTATGACTTTTATCCCGCCTAGTAGGAATATGATCCTTTCTCATGTTCATGTCCCCTTCAGAACATCTTATTCGTTTCAACTGTCTTTATCTCATTTTCTGGCAATAGACTTCTTTCCTCTTTTGCTCTTAATTGTTCACCATACATTTTGTCATATTCACTTCTTGAAGCCCCCTTAGTTTTACTTCTGTTTCATTGTTCTAGTTTATGTTCATCCTTACTTTTTTACTTACTAATGATATCTATCTGACCTTGTAACACAGCTTGAAAATGTTTGTGGTCATGTCTTCCACTCTTCTATAACAAATGCAAAGAGATACGAATTTTTTTAGTTAAGTTGCTTTCCAGTTGTTCTCCTGCAAACTCAACTGCACCATACATCACTACTTAACCGTTCTCAACAAAAATAAGTAAAAAATTCAATGGTCTTCTTTCATGTCTCTGTATTTTTCACTAATCCTCTCTGGTGGTTAGCAATGATGATGAATCCCTTGATTGGGATTGGTTTTGTCAAGTTTTATAGTTTGAATCAAAAGTTATTATGTTTTTGCTACTAGTTGCTTGTTCCTCACTACTCATTTCTGTTAAGGTACTATGTTGGGACACACTTATTTCCCGATGTCTTGCTTAATGACATTGCTGGGCCTGATGGAAATCCTTTGCTTCTGAGCTTAAAGCTTTCTGTGGATGTTTTGGTGAGTCATGGTGCACTAATGATTCGTTCAAGAATATTATGACCTTCAAACTTATATCTTTTTCTTGTTTCTATTAACCGCTTACAGTTCACACAGGATTCTACTAATTGTTTTGCTGAGATATTTTAATTTGTTACTTCATAGGTGTTTTGAATCCATTCATTGTAATGATCCTTATATTTCTTCTGTTCAAATTTTTTAGCGAACAAACTAAATAAAACCAACCCCAAAGGTAACATCCTTTTTTTTTGGCTTTAAGGCAATAATGTAACATGACCAATGCTGGACGTAACAAAGGTTTCTTAAGTTATGAATGAACTAAAACAGTGTGGACAGTTGGATGAGTGTGTATTCGCTTATTGCCAAATTGTCTAAAATCGCTCTGATTATAAGAGATGATGCAGTACATAATGAAGTTTGCATCTTTCTTGATTTTTTTGTTATTTTTTTTTTCCAGGTGGTGTCTTGCCCATGTGCACTAGGCCTTGCCACACCAACAGCAATCCTTGTTGGCACCTCTCTTGGTATGTCATCAACCTTGTTTCCTTTTTTCATCTCTTTTTCCCTGATTGGCTGCAAGATGACTGCTTTTCCCTGACCATAAGCAACCCTCCATATGCATGTTAATGATGTTGTTATCTGATGCCAAGTCTTTCTTGCAACTACCAATGGACAGTACAAAACAAGTAGAACCTTCACTACTACGCTTTTTCCAATTTGATGGTCTCTTATGTAATATCATAGCAAAAGAATTGTGTTTTCATATTATATACATCATCTTTCTATAGTCTCGCAGTATATTTCCATTAAGAACATCCTACAGTTAGTGCAGACACACGTTTAGCAACTAATCAACTACACCTTGTTTAGCAAGGCATGTAAATACATAAAGTACTTAATAATACTAAACATAAACAAAATTGACCTGCAGTACTTTTTCAAGCTTTTTTAATTGGGTCTGAAGCACACTTGTGAATCTCAGATATCCCCCTTTTCTTGTTACAATGCCGTTCATGACATTCTTACATTACATTAAATCTGTTGACTAAATGGTTTGGGATTTTAAAATTAAGTGTAGGCACTTTGTACAATAATATCGAGGTGGTGCTCTGCACATAGCTCAATCTTCTTGACAGTCACTCTATTGATAGTTGATACAGTCTAAACTGGGGTTTGAGCAAACATTACAGCTCTACTTATGTAAGACACCTTACAAATACTATATTTCTAGGAAGCTGTGATTTCACTTTTGTTTCATTAATAATAAGCAGGAGCAAAGCAGGGACTTTTAATTAGAGGAGGTGATGTATTGGAACGCTTGGCAGCCATAGATGTAGTCACTGTAGACAAGGTATCAACAACTTCTCTTTTCTTCTTCTTTTCCCTTTTTCCTTTTTTTTAAAAAAAATTTTGTATTCAAGTGCTAATTTTAAATGGCCTAATGGTTTGGATCTGGAAGACATATTGAGTAGATTACATCAGTCTCCTCTTCGGTATCTAATAATTAAATGTTTTACATCCTTGCTTCAATTTTCAGACGGGAACTCTAACTGAAGGAAAACCTACTGTTTCTGCTGTGGCATCTTTTGTTTATGATGAACCAGAGATTCTTAGGATTGCTGCTGCGGTGGAGAAAACAGCGGTCCATCCAATTGCAAATGCTATTATTAGCAAAGCAGAATCATTGAATTTGAATGTCCCAACAACACAAGGACAATTAGCTGAACCAGGCTTTGGCTCCTTAGCAGAAGTGGAGGGGCAATTGGTTGCAGTTGGCTCTTTAGAATGGGTTCATGAATGTTTTCAGCAAAGAAAGAACCTGTCTGATATTTTGAATCTGGAGCAATCTGTGAAGCAAAAATCATCCAAAGGAAGTTCCCCATCAAACAGTTCACAAACAGTTGTTTATGTTGGTAAGGAAGGAGAAGGTGTGATTGGAGCTATTGCAATATCTGATAATTTACGACAAGATGCAGAATCTACCATAAACAGGTACTATCCTCTCCAATTCTAATTTTATTTTGATTGGTTAATGGTTATTTGTGGTAGGAATAAATAAAAAAGTTTCCATCTTGAATGGTGGTGTTCAATGTTTACTTACCTAGCTCTATAAGTATTTTATATCATTTAAATTGAGTTTAATTCTTGTTTTTTCTTCTCTTTCGTTCACTAATTTTGTTGGGTTGGGGTAATGGGGTGATTATGGTATACAAAATGCCTTTCATAGTATTACACTTTCTATAGCAAATACTAAACGAATTGTCTCTCTCTCTCTCTCTCTCTCTCTCTCTGTGTGTGTGTTTGTACTTTGCTAGTTCATCGTGTAAAGGGGTTTCCATATTTTTTGGAGTACTTTAACAGTCCTTGAGCTGGAAACTTGTGCTTTATGACATCAATCCTTCAAAGTTCTGATGGAGTGACTCCTACATATGATAATTTATATTGTGGACAGATCTTGCTGAAGATATTGAGTGATGTAATCCAAATATCATTAGCCCTTTTTTCCCACTTTTTTTAAGCAATCATGGGTGTCCAAACCTCTTAGAGCATTCAACCAATCCCACAAATACACGTCCCTCCACAAGAGTCACGCACCTGGCAATTCCAAGCATAGGCTTGTGTGGTTATCACTTGGACTTGGCAAGATTGATCATGTGACCTCTCTTATTATGGTAGAGTAATATCTATAGAACCCTAGTGTTAAATACGGACGGTGATCAACCTATACAAGCCAAAACTCGATTTAAGGGGAATGGATCACCCACAACAAACAAAGTATATATATCAAAATACTATTTTTGAAGTCATTTATTAGCATATGTTCTACACAAAATGGTACATGGTTTCTTACAAATAAATAATAGAAGAAACATAAAAATACCTAATATCTAAGTAAAAGTAATAAATTTCTAGTACTGAAAAGTTCATTAATCACAACAAATAAAACTTTGCATTTGGACATCTTTTCTTGGGTTGCACCGAAGAGTTTTGCATTGTTTCTGGAATTCAGATACTATTGCATTTTAAGTAATATAAATATACAGTATGTAGTTACCAGAGCCATCCTACCTCTGACACCTATTATGAAACTGCCTGTTTTACATTCTAAACATTGTTCTGTTTGCTTATCCGTCTCACATTGTTAGGTTGTTTTTGTGAAGGCTTGACAGAAGGAATTAAAACAGTACTCTTATCGGGAGACAGGGAAGAGGCAGTTGCAACTGTAGCTAAGGCAGTTGGAATAGAAAGTAAATTTATCAATGCATCCTTGACACCACAGCAGAAATCTGGTTGCATCTCAACACTTCAAGCTTCTGGCCATCGTGTGGCGATGGTAAAATCTTCCATTATAGTTCTTATTTCTCTAAATTCATTCTTGAATATATATAATCTGATGAAATGTACTATAAGCACTTTTCAAAGTTCTTCTGGGAATACTTTTCAAAATCCTCTGCTGACATGTATTGTACCTTTTTAGGTTGGTGATGGAATTAATGACGCTCCTTCTTTGGCTCTTGCCGATGTGGGCGTTGCTTTGCAAATTGAAGGACAAGAAAATGCTGCATCTAATGCAGCATCAATCATACTTCTCGGAAACAGACTTTCACAGGTAGATATTAAAACTATGTCAGTTCCTCCCCCCACTAGTTGGGATTAAGTCATGCTGAGTTGCTGCCTAAGAAAAAAGAGAACAAAAAGTAAATGCCAGTAAAGAAATTGATTTCTTGATCTGAAGCTAAAGTGCATAGATACTTGGATAAATAGAGTTCCTAATACATTTCCATGGGTCTCATGTTTACCAATATCAGGTGCTCATTGAGTTTCTATGTTGCAGGTGGTAGATGCACTTGATCTTGCACAGGCAACAATGACAAAAGTTCACCAGAATTTGTCATGGGCAGTGGCATATAATGTTGTTGCGATTCCCATTGCTGCTGGTTTACTTCTTCCTCATTTTGATTTTGCCATGACACCTTCCCTTTCAGGTGACTGATATTTAATAGTTGCTATTATTTTTATTTTTATGAAAATGTTTCTGATTCCTATTTTAGTCCTAGAATTTTTTCAATCTTCAAAAGGATGATGTTACAGGAATAGTATGAACAATGAGGTTATACATTGCTTATCCCAAATGAGAGAGAGAGAGAGAGATCATCCGTGAATAATTCAAATTTGGTTTTCTTGGTCAATAATATTAATTTATATATGTATCATATATCTCAAGATTTGTGATAAAAGAAAACTCAGATCCTTTTAGTAGTGGTGAATGAGTACAATAACGAATTTTGAACAACTTAAAAATCACAAAAAGGGGATAAGTAGAAACAATAGAACAAATATTTAGAAAGCCAAATGGCTTTTGGCAGAAGATAGTCGAACCCTCACGGTTTCTAAAATCAATGGTTTTTATGTTTATATAATATTTCATCATTCCTAACCAGATGATTTTACCTTATGTCTAAGGATCTGGTATTTGGCATGTCCTACGGAATAAGTATTTCATTCATGATTTTATTGTTTATAAACTTCATCATTGATCTTTTCTCCTTTTGGGTAATGTGCTAGGGGTCTCAAATAATTGAGAAGGTAGCAGATGCATGCGTTATGTTTCCTATGGTAAAATAGTGTACATATGTAATTTTTACTAACACAAAGTGGTCGTTGTAATCATATTATTTTTATCTTCTTGGTAATTCTATAAAATATTGGACTTTTGGTTGTACTGTTTCCTGAACTTTTAAGCTGAAAGTTTTCTGCTGTAATGTTTGTTTAGGTGGGTTGATGGCTTTGAGCTCAATATTTGTCGTCACCAACTCACTGCTTCTGCAGTTCCATGGACCTCAGAAGAAAGGAAAAGTGAGGCACGAATCTATCTCCTCGAGTTAGTGGTCTAGGTACATATGCTTTTCTATAATGCTAGGAATAACTCACCCTTCCTTGACTTTCGACTTCTTCCCCGTCCTCCTTGTTATATAGACTTGCCAACCTATAAAATATGTATCTGTAAAGACTTCATTAACCTATGAAATTTGTTGTATTCGATGAAATATAAAACTGGAATGAATTTTTTTTGCATATAATAAATAAAAGAGTGACCCGCAAATATTTACGAGATTCTTGGTCAGTTTCTGGTTTCTATGATATTTTGCAAGTCTTGTTGAAGTGTACAGTTAGTTTCACCCCCACCCCCCCCCCCCTAAATCAGAAATGAGCCTATGTGATGACATTGATTGGCCATATTTTCTTCCCCCTCCTTCCGAGAGTTTCCTGCATTGGATATTCTAAATGGAATAGATTTAACTCAAATCAGAGACAAAAATAACCGGCTGAAATAACAAAATTTGTTGGAATTCAAAATATACAGGTTTGGGAAGTTGAGAGTATAAAGGATCAATGTGTTGAAATGAAAGTAGAATCAGTCCTCTAAACACTTTATTTTTATTTTAAAATTTTGTCTGCCCCATCGAAAAGATTAACAGGGATAAAACTTTGTGAAAGTTTATTTAGTCTATTTTGTTTACACACCCAGTGTACATCCAAAAACATATCAAAATGTAAAATGATAATAAAATATTTATCTATCTTTTAGGGGATATTAAGAATACACGTTTGTAACTGCATTCGCAAAATTCGCAAGCTACGGTGCGGTGTTTAAAATTTGTATCCGTGCATACGTGAATTCCGCACATATATAATTTATTATATATGTACATATTTAGAAGGGAAAAATATATATGCTTAATTGTGTAGATCTGGCATTCATTTATGGCGACAGTTTTTAGAGTTATGGTGACGGATGAAACCGTCACGCCAGAAAGTTCAAAAAAAAGCATCATAGTAGTCGACTTAAATCTATATTATGTATATACATATAACCCTATTTAAAAATCTTAAATTCTAATACACAATATGAACACTTGCCTTCTGCAAAGTTTAGGCGTTCTTCTGCCAAGTTAGGTGTTGGTTTTATGCTTTGTACATAAATTGATTAAAGGGATATTTGTTTAGAACTGAATGAAGCTGAATCTAAATAGTTGAATCGGTCAGTGCATTTGTTTTGGTCTGAATGGCTGAATCGGTAAGATGGACGAGCTTTAATGATTAAGTCAGATTTTTTTAGCTGAATGACTGAATGAGCAGCTGAATGAAGTAAAAAAATTTTAAAAATTAAAAATTTAGAAAAAAATATTAACTATTATATTAAGTAATACTCCCTCCGTCTCATGATAAAAGTCATTATTACTATTTTGGATAGTCTCATGTTAAATGTCCATTTTCCTTTAAGAACCAAGCTTTTACACATATTTTCTTACTATATCCGTAGCATTAAATATCTCATACTTTTCTTATTCTAATTCTCTCTCCATATTTAATAACATTATTATGGACAATTTTGTCATTTCATTTATCTTCTTAATATGCGTGAAAAGTCCACCAAGACTTTTATCCTGGGACGGAGGGAGGGAGTATTAAATAAATTCACAATAATTTTGAATTTTTTCAGAGGGGTAAAATAATAAAATTTTATCATTCAGATGTTTCAGACATGTCAATTATGAAACATCTTTTTTCATTCAAATTCAGATTCAACTCATTTAGATTAAGATTCATTCAATTTTTATCAAACACCCCCTAACTAACAGATAAACTATTAAAAAATACGTTTTTATAATATGTATGTGATTTGAGTTTCAATAATTTGAGTGTTTGTTAAAACTTTTTCTTCACTGTTTTTTGTTTATAAACTTTTTTTTACTATTTTTATGGTTTAAAATCTAACGCTACATTTTCTAAATTTCTTATCGGATTTTATTAGTCGACTAAAGTTATGTAATATTTTATGGGATAAATAACCTTTTGGTCACTGTATTGAGGTCTGGTTTTCATTGTGATTACCGAATTTTTTTTTTGTTACAATTGAATAACTGTACTCTCAAAAACTTATAAAATGGTCATTCCGTTCGATTTCTGTCCAAAAAATGGAAGAAAGTAATGAGGAGGGCCGACCCTGAGTTTTTCAGGGCCTAAAGCGAAAAAAAAATCATTGGGCCCTTTGTGAATTATTATTAAGATAGGTATAAAAAAAAATTAAGAACTTTCTCTGAACAAAAAAACATAAATACAAAAGAATACCAAATATAATAATCGAATATTTCAATATTTTCAAAGTATCATTCAAATATCACATTATCACTAATTCAAAAAAATAATCAGTTCAAAGACATAATATCATCAACAGAGGGGTGGATAATATCATCAACAACTCCTCTTGAATAACACTCACTTATAATGGATAAATTATAAATAAAGAAGCATAACCTTACTGAATTTCAAATAGTTTCACAGAGATCAATCAGGGGGTGACATATCCAAACTATGACAAGAGTTAACCTGTTTGGTTATTCTTCAAATAGTACCCATGGTAGATAGTGTAAAACTCAAAATCTTCCGAGTAAGAGTTTACATATTTTTTTTGTATTATATTGGCTATATTATGACCTTAGTCTTTACCTGTCAAATTTTAATACCAATAAGTAAAGTACGCTTGACCCATAGTCTATTAATAGAGATAATCGTAAAGTCTGCACTAGCCAGATTAAGAGAAAAAATGGGATTATACATATTTGCAAAGAAACACAAGAATGAGTAAAGACATAATTATGAATTATGATGGACAAATGCATAGACTAACAAGGATTGAAATTAATTGAGACATATTGAAGTAATTATTTTTTAATTTATGTGAACTGGTTGGAATTTTTTTTAAATGTACATATTAGAATTTTTAGTAGTGTTGGATCTAGTTTTACTTGTGTAATAATTTTATTTGTCAACATTTTAAATATTTTAGATAATGATTCTACATAATCAATTATACTTATCCATTAGAATAAAACTAACCATGTACTGATTGTATGATATAAGAAAAAGGGACCCTAAAAAATTTTGAGCCTAAAGCCCGGGCACCTTGGGCTTTAGCCGAAGCCGATCTTTGGTAATGAGTTAATGAATGAAGTACTTGAGTTAAGCGATTTAATCGCATTTTTTTATTGATATGTATATGATTTTACCATGTGTATTATTATGTGTCAAACACATGCTCATAGATATTAAGAATAATTGTATCTTAACAATAATTTTAAAATAATAATAATAAAAATAATATTATTAAGAATAATAAAAATAAAAATAATAATATTAAGAATAATAATAGTAATTTCAAAATAATAATAATAACAATAATAATAATAATTTTTAATTAATAAAAATAATAATAATTACAAAATAATAATAATAATTTCACAATAATAATTTTCTATCTGTCTATTTCACAATATTATTATTACCATTACTATTATTTTATATCATTTGGAATCCAAGAGGTCATCATAGCTTTTAATTTACGGATATAAAAATATTTTATATCATTTGGAATCAAGGTCATTTTTTTTTATTACAAAAAGGAGTTTAATTTATGTTAATATTAATATAAAATAACACTGTGTACTAAATTTTTTATATTTTTACTAAATATTTTCAGATTTCGGCGAAGGTCCGATATCGTTGTGTACTAAAATTTTTATATTTTTTTTTACTAAATAACACTGTGTACTAAAATAACACTGTGTCTATTTCACAATTTTTTTAATATATAATTTAAGAAAATTAGCCATAATTTTTCAAAAATTATCCCTCATGAAAAAATATTATAGTAGATAGGAGAGAGCGAATGTGAAATAAGTATGATAGAGGGTATTATAGATAATTGAAATATATTATTATTAAAATTATTATTATTACAATTACTATTATTTTGAAATTATTAATAATAGTAGTAATAATAATAATAGTAATAATTATAATAATAATTTTAAAATTTTTAAAAAAGATTATATAAATTATAAAAATATTTTTATATGAAGTCGATGTGTATTTAAAAAAATATTTTATTATTTTATTAATTTAAATTATTTGAGTAAAGGGTAAATTTGACAAATCATTTTTATTTTCCATTAAAATAAAATAAAAAGAAATTATTATTATTATTTAAAATTTATTTTATCATTATTATTATTTAAAAATTATTATTATTATTATTATTTTGAAATTATTAGTAATCACTATTACTATTATTAAAATTATTATTATTATTTTAAAATTATTACTATTAATAGTATATTATTATTATTTTGAAATTATTGTTATTATTATTAGTTTTGGAATTATTTAGGTGAAGTAGTTAATAGTTTTGTTGATTTATCCTATAATAATCCGCCTGCTTGCCTTTTCTGTGCTCCACGTAAGCAAAAAAATGGAGTCAACTTACGATAGTCGGACATTAGATTCGTTTTTGAATTAAAATCGAACGGAATGACCATTTTTTACATGTATCCAAATGACATTCAAAACACTTTTTTCTGTAAAAATTTCAGTTCCAATAAATCTTATAAACTGTACAGGCATATTTTTTACATGTATCCAAATAACATCCAAAACACTTTTTTCTGTAAAAATTCCAGTTCCAGTAAATCTTATAAATTATTTGGGAGACATTTAAAAAAAAAAAATTATTGATTGGTCACAAGTCCTGGTTAATTACATACCTGGTCGCCTTCTTAACTACTCCATTGAAAATGATAATAAATACTTGTGGGAAACTAAGTCTTACATCGGTTAAGAATTAAAAATAAATTGAATATATATATAATTAGTTATCTCTTGGGTTAGGGCCCCAAGGGGCATTCCACTTTTGCGAATGAAAGAGCACTTAGACAAGACTTGGTTTGAACCACATGCACGCCGAGGGTTGGGCTGGGCTCAAATTTGTAGGTCTTGGTCATTTTATATCTTTTTGGGCAAAATTTGTTTTGCCACAACGTTGCTATACAGAGTCGCGACGCTGACGGTGTTTTATGCGCGAACGGACACGCCCATTCTAGTCCTTTTTGGGCTAACTGACTGAGTGACTGGTTTAAACAGGTTGGTTGAGGATAAAACAAAACCAGTTCGACATAGGTACAAGTAACTGGTATATACCGATTATTCGATACCGGATTCGAAAAGGTATGTTGGAGGTTTGATACATACTGTACCAAACCGATTGTACTGTTTGCGTCCATCTTTGGGTGCCAAGATAATAACAGATTGACAGTAGTGGTGTTGTAACAACAATAGGTTCCGACTCTTAGCACTCCTCGCAGGAATATTCCCCTTCCACCAAATAAAACTGCATTTATTCTAGTAATATTTTTTTCTTCAGATTCTTTTCTCATAGGGTGGAAATTGAATGATAAGGTTCTTATAGGCAGAGGAATCAGAGCAAATGAATGAATGTTTGTTGGTATTTTCAGAATCACTCATTGTTGCTCAAATAAACTGATAGACGGAGCCACGGAGGTTGATACGTAAGATATGATAGAGTGCAGAGTTGGACGAAGATATCTCCATACATTGATATGTCCAAAGATGGATGCAAACAATTGGACTTTGGAGTACAAGAGAAATTCACGACCAATTGCATCACTTGTAAGTTTGGGCGAGGCGAAATTTCAGTCAGAAACGATTTTTACAATACCGAATCGATCATAACTGGTCCTGAAATACCTATAATGTATGACCCCAACTTATTATAAATAAAATTGAATTTTCCTTTATTCATTATTCGAAATTAATAAGGGTTAATTTGATATAATTCTTTGGTTATGGGTGAAATGTGCAACGTTTACAAAATAAGCAAGTGGTTATAAAATATTCATTATTGTCGGGGAATATTCGTTTGGTCGTGGAATATTCTTTTTGTTTGGAATCTCAATGACGTACGCCAAGCGATCATTAGTGGGCCCCATAACGGAAAAAGCGGTTGGATGAAAGAAAATGACAAAGATTGAGTTTTATAAATAATTGGCGTAAATTATTACTGAATTAACACTATTGGGTTACACAGTGGTTAAAATACTGATGTCTGGCGTGGTTGCGATGGAAGCACGCGGTATTGCATAAAGATTATTGAATTATTGATCCTTACGTAAGAAGGCACCACTCAATAATTATTACGATGAATTCTTGTTCAATATTATATTTTATTGATTCAATAATTCTTTGCGTTGATATTTTGTATTCTTTGTTGTTTGATAATTGTCATTACACAAGATTTTCCATTATCAAATCAATAATTCATATTATTTGAATAATATTTTGAGATAACATTATTGGCAATGTCTAAAAGTTTTGTCTAAGGAGAGGTTTGGTCACCTAATTGCGCGCCAGGTAAGGAGAAATCCTTATTGGAAAGCCCTCTTTCTCGAGCGGCTACCGGTTGTCGATCTTGTGATTATGTAATATTATTTTTAAAATAATTAATTATTGATTATTATGATAAAAAAAATATTTATTTTATGTGGATATAGACGGAGAAAATTTTTAATGTGACAATTGTTGAAAATTAATATTTTATCTTTTTCTGATAAAATAATTTATTTAAATATATTATTTTAATAATATATTAACGGTGATATTTTTATATTGAATGTGGGATATATGAGTATATGGGGAGGTAGAGTATTTTGTGGCATTAAATGTTTAACACATATTTTGTGTGTCGGTGGACACAATTCTTGACCGAAAATTTATTATAGACTATAAAATCGCCCGTTTATGGATTTTGGTCAATTTCTGTTTGGAATTTAGAAAAACTTTCTTCTGTAAAGTTGTAGAGAATGGAATTTCCCATGGAAAGTCGCGAGTTTTGAATTTTTCTGATAACCGAGCTATTTTCTACGAATTGTTGAAGTTTCGGAAAATAAAATGATTTTTATTAATGGGTGGGACCCACTTTTTGGTTGGTGGAATTAGCATGTGGGCTGCTGGAAATTTTTCCAAGATGGTGGCTGGTCTTGGTCTTAATGAGCATACGTAGAGAATTGGTAAATAAAAAATAATATTTTATTATTTTAGTATAAGCTTTAGTTTCTAGCATTTTCCTATAAATAGAGGTTAAGTTAGAATTGAAAATCACACCGAAACAAAGTTTTCTCTCTTCTCTCTCTATATTATCGAGTATTCTTGTGAGTATACTTTGAGTGTTCTTTATCTGGTGAAGTTTACATCAACACTATCTAGAAAATTCATCAGTAAATACGGTTATTTTGAGGTAAGGGGTATTATTTTCTTCTTAAATGATATTTTTTTTTCTTCAATATCATTATGCCAAGTATTAGTGAACTTTTTATCAAATTTGGAACTTGTTGTGTAGGGGTTACTATTCACATATCTTACCTTTATTCACGTATACTGACCTATTCACGATACTCTGACCTTTATTCACTTAATCTGGCGACTATTCATTCGAAAAATAAATTTTTTTCTTTTTGTCCAAAATATCTATTCTGGATACTAGCTTTGATTGTATCCATGTTTTCATCATTCTTGAATTTTATACCAATATAATTATTTTCGAGGTATTTTTGGACATGGGTAAAACAAAGTACGAATCCTTAATCCTTAATTCTTGTCATTTTGTTTCACTGGATTCGTTTCTTTAAAAATATTTTTCATCATCCTCAGTCTTAAATGATGATATAAATGAATATCTTTGGCCTGTAGTGCAAAGATGAACGATTAATCGATGAATATCTTTGGCACGTAGTCAAAAGATGAGCAGTGTTGAGATGAACATGACTAACTCGGTGATTTAAATGAATATCTTTGGCTCAGAGTGCAAAGATGAATATTGATTGTTATTCTGAGGATAAAATATTGATGATGGACTTTTAAACCTTAGAAGACGGTAGAATTCTTTCTCTATTGACTCTTACAATGGATTCTTCGTTCACATTGCATTTATTGATCTAAAACTTGTTGTACTATTATAATTTATCGATTTTTTCCTGTAAGACTAACGATAATTTGTTGTATATTATCTTAGTCATAATGTTCTTTTTTTACCGGGCTAGTTGAGCTCACCCTTTTTCTTTTTGTTCCATTTTTTTCTTCTCGGAGGTGAGAACATAAAGCGAGGATCGAGTCGGGGTATGGAGTGATGGTTTCTAGGAAGATGTTTTAGTTCATCCTCACTATTTACAGAAAATAGTGTATGAATAATCAATGAGGACTTATTTGGGTGTGTATATTGTCTAAGACAATATTTGTATTTAAACTCACAGTTGTATTATGTCGTATTCTACACGACATACATCCGTATTATCAAAGTTGTAGTTTGCTTTACATACCATGTATTTTGGCATTTCGAAATGGGTGTTGTATACCTATTTTGGGGGCGTCACATATAATTTGGCAAATCTTTGGTGTGTAAAAATGGTAACAGTAGTTTGCATCAGTAAATTCTGAATGAACACCTCTACTTAAATGTGTCTCTAGATGTATATTTTGAGTGTGCACAAATATATATTTTTTAGATTTGGATCCCTCCATTACACATTATATTCCATTCCATTTATCACACTATATATATTTTATAGTTATGAATAATATAATTGGAATCGATCCCGCTCAACTAATTTATCATATTGAATAACATAATTATTTCTAAAATGAAAGTAATTCGACACTTTTTCATCATTTGATGAACATGTGGATTTTTTATCAAAATTTTAATGTATGAAAATTCTTTTAAACTTTTAACGGTAAAAATATTTTTTATGATTCTAAGTTTTTGTATGACTGATCTTAATATCATCAACTATTTATTAACATATTTTTATCATTATTAATAAAATTATTAAAATCAAATGATTAAAAGCAAAAATAAATGTAAACATGAAATTTTGAGCCCTTCATGCTGATCAATGAAACTTTATTTAGTCTTACTAATGGCACGATTGGAAACAAAAATTTCATAATTAATTTGATCCGATTTTTATGGCTAAAACTACTTGCAATGATTAAAATGTGCGCTGTCATCCAGTCGTGATATTGTACAGCAAAACATCAAAAATATGTACAACCATCAGACGTCACAAAACAGAAGTGTCACGGGCTCACGGCAGAACAAATGCACCCAATCACTTGGCAACCCATCTTCCTCACCAATTTCCACCGAGTGCTCAATCTGAAATTAATTTTGGTCAATTAATTAATATAGTGTTGATACGTAAGTCTAGACCCGAGATGTAATATTTCTCTGCGTGTCAATACTGTATTGGTTAATTAATTTTTTTTTATCATAAAGTTAATTTCATGATAACCAGATTCAATTTTCTAATACGACCATGCGCCACCAGTAATTTTCAAGTCGATTTGGCGGAGTGGCGATGAAGCAAAATATACTCCATTTAAAAGTAAATTTAGTAATTATAAATTTTAATTGAAATTAATTTTTTAAAAATAGAATTTTTTTTTGGACATAAAATTCATTTTCACCAAAATACAATTTATAAATATGCTCTTAAATTATCCAAAAAAAATTAAAAATTCATATAACACACTTTTATATAGTTTAATTATTATTTTCTTGGAAAATATTTATGAATTGTGTAAGTAAATAATATTTTAATTTTTTATTAAAGTATTTTTGTTTGCAATTCAGCCCGTCGGTCAATCTGTACTTCTTAGCCAAAGTGGCAATCATAGTAAATAAAACACAAATCAGGTTCTTTAGTCTCCTCAAACACCAAAACTCAAGGTTCAAATCCCAAAAACATTTTAATGCAGCAATTTCAAATCATAATCACAACCAATAAACAATTCCCTGAATTTGAAATGAAGCATAACGTGATCTAATCATCCTCTAATAATTCCTACACTACTTTTGTGTGTGTGTATATATATATATATATATATATATATATATATATATTTTGACTATAGGGTACTCCTTTATGCTAGGGCGGGAATTCGAAAGACCCAAAATTTTATTTTGCCACATGTTCCGTGTGGACACACATTTTTTGATTATTTGATTTTTCTCTCTCTTCTTTAGTTTCTCTCTAGGGTTTCTGTAAATTCAAAATTTGTCTGTAAATTTCTTCTGGATGTTTGATGCTAAGATGAGTTTACGTAAGGGTTCGAAGGTGTGGGTGGAGGATAGAGAATCCGCTTGGGTTGCAGCTGAAGTCACTGATTTTATCGGCAAACAAGTTCCAGTCCTCACTGAATTTGGGAAGAAGGTAAGCTTGTTCAAATTTTAAATTGTCTGGAGTTTAAGGAGGAGGGAATTGGAGTTAACTGGACTAGCTTGATGAATTTGTTGGAAATTGACGGAATTTCATTTTTTTGTAGGTATTGGTTTTGCCAGAGAAGTTGTTTCCGAGAGATGAGGAAGCGGACCATGGGGGAGTTGATGATATGACCAAATTAACCTACTTAAATGAGCCTGGAGTTCTTGATAACTTAAAGAGGAGATATGCTCTTAATGAAATCTATGTGAGTTTCCCTGTCTTTCTTAAGCTGACTTTGCTGGACATTTTTATTTCTAAATAAAAGGAGATGGCCTTATGATTATGTGTGCTTATCTTCACAAGCATGAAAATTATAGCAGTTTTAACATTTTGTGTGAGTTCATTATTTAATTTGGTTTAATGGCAAAAATTGTAGAATTGTTGTGTTCCAACTGAATTAAGTTATGAGCATTCTGGTAATATGGTTCAGTCAAAAACTATTACTAGTTTCTAATCATGTAAGTTTTTAAATGAAGAAAAGAGAGGAGAAAGTTTATGAGAGTAGAGGAAATAATTTTCATTTATTACTTCTCTTAAGAGGTTATGAGAGAAAAGAAAGTTGCTTTCTTTCTAGTTATTTGAACTTTGTTTTTTAGGGGAACATTTTTTTTAAATTTTCGTAATTATACTCGCAAGAAAGTAAAATGAAAGAGGAAGTAAGGTAATTTCTTTCCGCATCTATTATTTTGTCTCAATTTGTTTACTCTCATGCCTTCTATATAAATGAGGGATATGTTGGTCTGCTACAATGTCCTTCTATAGCATGCCCTTTTGTGTTTTTTAAATTTTCTCCCGGAAGTTCAGTCAGGCACCACTAAGCTTCCCCTTCTGTAAGGCCAAGAAACTTTGTGGAAGGGATAATAATTAAAAGATTTCTGCATTGTTTATCTAGCACTATATATAGATAGTAGAAACATGATTTGTATTGTAATATGAAATTTATTGATGAAATGACTTGGTCCATTATCCATCTATTCTCTTCTTCTTTCCCAAATTTCTCACTATTTCTTCCTAGTTCTTGCTCCAATTCTCCTATCAACTAACTTAAAGTTTTAGTTGAAATTGCTACTTGGGTTCTAATTTAAGTTTGGATCAAGGGTTTATTATGAAAATTTAGTATTAAAGCCTATTGCACTAGCGAGAGAACTTCATCTTCTTCCTCGTTTCAATCCTTGCTCTGTAATCGAATTCTCTTCGTCCCCACACAACTCCATATCTGACCTAAGAGAACCAATGTACATTCCTAATTAACTCAACAAGTCACTCGGTTAACCCAATTTCAGCAACTAATAGGAGATTGTAAGCCTTGTGATGCTTGGTTTTTCTGTCGTGATCTGTGACTCCCATTTTCAACAGAATTTGTTGGTTGTTTGAGGTAAAATATAATAACCTCCATCTAATTCCTTATTTATTTTGTCCATTGCTTTACTTCATCAATCAAATACAAATTTATAAATTGGAATTGAAGATTTTTGCACTCAATACTGTTTAATGAACAAAACGTTGTCACAAATTTGTGTTATGTGATTTTTACTATAGTGTAAAGCCCTGGGTCAAATCAAGAACCCAAATCAAATTATAGTATAGCAAGACCTAATGCACCATCTCAATAATATCTTCTTGTCTCATTTTAACCTACCACATGCTCACCTTCTAGATCGAGCCTTTATATACATCCTTGAGATGGGTTACTTGTTATATTTGAAATTGCATTCATACAAACGATAAATAGTCTTAGTCAAATTTAATATTTAACTATCTTTCTATGGACCATTCAAAGTGGTATAAAGGGTGGAAATAATGGCCTACATGCTTCACAATACTTCTAGAAACCACCACGTGCCATATATTACATTTGAATTAAACATTGGGGAAAGATAGCTAATACTCAAGATGGGATATTTCATATTTGACATGGGACCTCTAAGGAATTTTAAGACCAAAAGTGATACATTGAAAACTTCATTCTATATGAAAATTGCAACAATGATATGATAACTTGAAAAAATGAAGGACTAATCAAGTAAAAGTATTCTAATTTCATATTAAATCCACGAGAACATGGATTTTTAAAGAGGAAGGACTTGTAAGGACAATGATCTTAATGGAATGTGTAAGAATTAAAGGATTAGATATTAAGATGCGATTTTAGATTTAGAAGGTTTTATGTGCTCGTGCGTGGTAAGTTAGAGAGTATATTAGCCTATTGCATCTTAGTAGCTACTAGTTATGTAAATAGAAGAAACAGATTTGCATATATTTTTGTCTTTTTTTTCTTCTTTTCTTCTTTTTCATGCTCACATTTCATACTATTTTGTCTAGCTCTTCCATTTCACCGAGTTACTCTCTTATACCATCAACTAACTTCAATTGTTGGTTTTGATTACTAGATCAATTTTGAACACTTTACATAATTTTGTTCTTTGTTTTGTCCTTCAATGTCCGGAATTAATAATCTTTCCTAGCTTTATGAGGTTTGGTGTATACTCTTGTCCCTAAAAAAGGGTCCTCATTTCCCTTTGGGATAGTAATATTGTTCACTTGACAATTTATTTGTTTATTGATTATAATTTTCAAACATATTTGTTTCTTAATGCACAAACAAATAATTAATACTTTAGTAGTGAGAGTAAGTCAGCAAAAGGAGAAAATTCTTGCTGACCTCTAGTTCACTGGGTCCTTCCCTATACTCAAGTCTAAAAGTACTAATAAAAAAGAGAAATTGAGAAAATAATCTCTCATATAAATACACTAAATTATGACCCTTAAATTTGTGTTCTCTTAGAGCATTCACAATAGTTTCTTTATCTCTATCCGTACTCTACAGTGCTATTGGGTTATTCTGTAGGATAAGGATTCAATTTTTTCACTATGTACCCAACATGTTTCTTATATCGATTCCTTAAATAAGATTTTAAAAAATTAAAAAATTCATAGGAAAAAATAAATAGTTCCATGAAGTATATCAGCACAGATCCAGCATAAAAAAATTGTACAACAGGTGAACTAGATCGATGGATCGATCAATCATATATAAAGAAAAAGTAAACTATATGAATTTTATGAATTTTTTTTAAGAAAATGAATAAATGGGTTCAGAGGAAATTAATGGAACCCAAAAGGTCTGGGAGAGGAACTTGCTTGGCTTTTTCCACATCATAATTTCAGCCATTCAAAGGGTCGTAGAGTGGTAGTCAAGCTTCTGTGATGGCTGCTCCGATTAGAGAGAAATTGGAGAAAAAGAGATGATTTAGGGGAGAGAAAATAAAGGCGGAAGAGTATTTTGCCCTTTCTAAAGCCGACGTGTTCACTTGAATGAGGGCGTGAAATGTCATTTTGCATGGAATGGTCTTTTGACTCCCTCACTTTGAAGAGTAAAATCCTATATAGAGATTAAAATAGAGAGTTAAATAAAGATAAGGAAACTGTCGAATTATGATTTGTTGATGTATTCTTTAAATCTGGGGATACAAAGTTTATTGAGGAAATTGTTGTGAATGCTCTTAGAGTACAATAATTTAGGTTGGTAGACATGGAGTATAAATATATTGGATCGAGTTTCTCTAGAGTTTTTAGGAAATTCTAAAATTTGGAGTTCCCTAGATCTAGGCCCTTCCTTTGATTCAATGGTCAATGTGAAGCCTACCATCCAATTTTGAAATATTTTGCCACTTAATCCACAAACTCATTTGTCAACTCTGATTCTATCTCAATCTTCACCTATTTGCTCTCCTATGTACTCCGTTTCTTTCTCTCTTCATAAACCAACATCACACCATCAA
This sequence comes from Panax ginseng, assembly GCA_020205605.1. Classification (NCBI taxonomy): domain Eukaryota; kingdom Viridiplantae; phylum Streptophyta; class Magnoliopsida; order Apiales; family Araliaceae; genus Panax; species Panax ginseng. The sequence continues at coordinate 19,822,124 of CM035138.1, forward strand.
CTCCATAAACCAGCTGCATTATCTAATAAGAATCCCATACTCTATTGTCGATCCTTTTGTAATAGTGATTTCCCCTCTCTAGTGAAAGGTTCTAAAAAGCGTGGAGGCAAATCTATCAGGAACAAATTCAAGCGCTTAGGCCTTGTAGACGGTCCTTAGGTGGGCGCTCTAGGTGGTGTAATTTAATTTAATTTTAATCTTATTAATGAAAATGTAGTGGTGAAATTTAAAACATACTAAACTTTAAGACTGAATAATATTATGAAGAAACTTGGGGTGAATTAGTTTAGCAAAAGCAGAACCTGATAACTAATATTGAGTACTCTTATTTCGCTGAAAATAACCCAAAATTTTTGATATGTCGGCTGTTGGGGGTAGAGTTTCATGGAGAGTCGCACTTGAATTAGTCGTTGGAGAAATCTCTCATTGTCGTCTCACACCTTTTTATGTCACCTTTGGAGTTTTATGGTAGTGGTTTTTACATATTTTTAGGAGGCGACAATGAACGATGATGATGGAGGCATTCTGTATTACTTTTCTTGTTCAATTTCTTTTGTTCTTCTATTATTTATGAAATTGTTGATGCCAAGTGATGTAGGACAAAAGGATGGAGGAAGGAGGAAAGAGAATTCAAAGAAGATAATTAGGCTAAAAAGCACAAGTACAAGGCTTAAAATTCAATAATATGAACCATTCAATTCAATAATTAACAATGAGGGATTACAAATCTTTATATTGGAATATGAAAAACCTAAGGCTAAGTAAAATATTAAGTAAATTAAATAAGGAAATCTGATAATTATCTACTACCTTAAATAAGTAATATTCTAGAGTATTCTACTAATATAATTAAATATATCCTAATATTATCTACTAAATAAACTAATTACATTAAAATTATCCATAAATAATAATATATAATAATAACTCAATAATATTAAATTTCTCTTACTTCCATCCTCATCATTCTCCTCTCCCTTGAAAAAAACTCGTCCTCGAGTTTTGAAGTATAAAAGAATCCATATTCCACGAACTGGACTCTAAACATGCAAGAAAATTTAATCCTCCTTGTAACCATAATCAATAAGAATTGAACTTCCTTGTATTTAGGACTGATCATTCGGTTATAACCGAACCGAATAAACTATTCGGTTATAACCGAATACCGAAATAATCATAATTTCAATATCCGAAAAACTAACCGAATTTTGAAAATAACTTGAATTATCGAACACTTCAATTACAAGAATTTATAATTGATAATTCGATTAATCTTCAATAATATGCATGTATAAGAAGTTCTGAGCAAACCAGCAAGAATAATAAGAAGGGAAACTACGGTTAGTTTTCTTCCACTGCTTCAACGTCCCATTCATTATCTCCAACCGTCCTCCTCAAGGTATGCCCAACTTTCTCTCTCTCTAACATTTCCTTCTATTTCATTTTAATTAGCTATTGGCAGCATTTGCTCAGAAGGATGGTGTTATGGTTGATGATGATGGTGGTATATCTGGTCATGGTTGATGATGATGGTGGTAGATCTGGTCATAGTTGATGATGATGGTGGTAGATCTGGTTTTACGACGCCGTTTGGGGGGGTCGAATTTGGTCCCCATCGCGATGGATTTTGATGGGGGTTTTTGAGGAAGAAGATGAAGAAAGGTTTGAGGAAGGTTTTGATGGGGGTTTTTGGGGGTACTCTACTGCTGACTGGTGGCCACCAACAGATCACAGATTTCTTCTGCCGCCACCAAGCATTCAGCCACTAAGCATTTTTTGGGGGTACTCTACTACTGCTGACATTTCTTCTGCCGCCACCAAGCATTCAGCTACCAGTGGTGGGGGGTTGTTAGACTTGTGTGGGTTTTCTATTATTGATTGTTGAGTACTGTCGAGGCCATGTGGAGTGAGTGACAGAGTGAGTTAAGGCTGAGAAATGAATTAATTTGAGATAGTATAACTTTTTATTTGGTTATTCGGTTAGACCGAATAACCCAAAATTAAAACCCGTATTAACTAACCGTACACCGTAAATTATTTCAGGTATAATCGAATTGTTAAAAATAACCGAATTATTAGAAAATTTCGGTTAAATTATTCCGGTTCGGTTCGGTAATTCGGTTATACCCGTTTTTTGCTCAGTCCTATTTGTATTACATCTTGTTGGTGCTTTCATTGATAACAAAATCGTTGGTTTCTTCATATAGATGAATAAGTTGCTTTGAGAATAGATTATCGACTTTTTGCTGAATCTCACTCGTATCCTCAACTTCAACGTTATCTTCATGTGACTTGTCATTGAGCTGCGGAATTTCTTCCCAATTAGTGCCACTAGCATCGAGCGTCTTTGTCAATTGCGGTTTCTTAGTCATCGTCTTTGAAATAGTGGAAGATTTCACTATTTTCCCGATCAGACCTGTGTAGTTGGAACACAATATTTATTGATTCCGTAAGGATTTCATTTGGACCTCTACAGTATCAATTCTTGCACCATAACTTTTGGAAATCTCTTCCATCTTAGATACAAGCTCAACATTAGTAACCATGATTCTGCAAAGAAAATAAAACAAGATTTTTTTTGAGGTCTAGGGGCGCAAGTGCAGGAAAGATAACGAAATAGGGACTAATATGAAAATATCAGAAACTTTGGGGACTGATATGAAAATTTCAGAAACCTTGGGCGTGCCAATTTGTTATTCTATCACATGAACAGTAACACTGAACTATAGTAATTTTTTTTTTGGATAAAAATTTGGGATAGATTTGAGATTACGTTTTCGTCTTAGATGTTGTGTCGACTCTACTGAATTTCAACGATTGATGGAGGCCATAAAAATTAGGGTAGGAAGAAATTTGGTGAAATTAAAATTCAAAATATATCAAGACTTTTTGCTCTTGATACCATTATGATGTAGGATAAGAAGGGTGGAAGGAAGAAAGAGAATTCAAAGAAGATATTTAGGCTAAAAGCCACAAGCACAAGACTTAAAATTCAGTAATATCAATCATTCAATAATTAATACTCCCTCCGTCCCAGGATAAAAGTCCTGGTGGACTTTTCACGCATATTAAGAAGATGAATAAAATGACAAAATTGTCCATAATAATGTCATTAAATATGGAGAGAGAATTAGAATAAAAAAAGTATGAAATATTTAATGTTACGGGCATAATAGAAAAAAATGTGTAAAAGTTTGGTTATTAAAGGAAAGTAAACATTTAACATGGGACTACTCAAAATAGTAATAAGGACTTTTATCCTGAGACGGAGGGAGTAATAATGAGGGATTACAACTGTTTATATAAGAAAAGAAAAGGAAAAGGAAAAGGAAAATCTTAATACTTGGAACCTAATTAAATAAGGAAATAAAATCCTAGTAATTATCTACTAACTTAAATAATTAATATTCTAGAGTATTCTACTAATATAATTAAATATATCCTAATATTATCCACTAAATAAAGCAACTACATTAAAATTATTCATAAATAATAATATATAATAATAATCCAATAATGTTAAATTGTTTCCATCTTCATCAGTAAGTCGAGTACTAATCATGTGACTAGGATGCGTTATGAACGAGTTTGTGTGACGCCCCCAAATTCGGGTACCATCAAACCCTGGATATAGTGTTACACGGTACTACAACATACAAATATATTAAACTATATAACTTATTGACATGGATGTAATTTCTGTATTATTACATCATATCCAATCGTTTGCCCAGATTTCTATAACCATTACATATTCATACTGTCATAATATTACTTAATTACATAGTAATATTAGCCTCTTACAAGATCTTTTATTCTTTCCTCCTTTTCATTCCTTTATCGTTATTGGATTCTTCAATACGTTCGACCTTAGGTATGAGCATTTAATTGTCCAACAAGTATTATAATTTAATAACAAAAAAATCAAGAATAATATGATTTATTATTCAACAATTGAACAAATAGCTGTGAAGTATTATGAATAATAAAATAACACTTTTCTTTCCTTTAAAACATTTTGAAATGACATATTAGTCATTTATTATGAGTTGGTCAAAGGACCACGAACTTTATTTTCTTCCATTGAAAAGGACTTTCTGGCATTAAAACCATAAATCCAGCATTGCTTACGAGTACGTCTAGGTGATCAGCCTATAGTACCCTATGTTGTACAACACTCATCCGTTAAACATATTTACGTTAAAGTTTTGACACTTTGCGTGTCAGTTGAAAACTCGACTAAAACATTTGTTTATTCTTCCTCAAGCTTACCTTCGATCCATACCAAAGCAATTGGATTTGGATATCTTAACATAACATCACTAATATTTTGAAAGATTTAACAATAAATCAATAAAAATATTTTAACATTTGTCTAGCCGAAACAAATGGCATCGGCACTTCTTTAAACAGTTCATGGAATCGAACTTTAAAACTTTAACAATATATGTTATAACATAGCTTAAGATACTTGTACAAATACTAAGATATGCATAAGCATGTATTTCACACAATTATACATGAATTGTGTTCATCAGATATTGAAAAATATCGATAAAATCAGAGTAAGTTTAGAAAGCTTGCCTTTAGCGTTCTTTATAATCTTGACGATAATCGTCCTTCAAATGTCCTAAACATTTACATTAACCATAACACATCAATTAGGCACACAATGACACCAAGTTTGGTTTACATTAACTCCGCCTTCTAGTATATGTTAGTCAAATCATTAAACTCGGACTATTCGTTACGCTCATTATTACTCATTACGGCTTTCTGACGTCTATACGTCATACTCTAACACCCTAGCACTAATGTCTAAAACACTCACTTAAATGTATGCTTAACACATCCATTCTACGCAAATACTGAACATTTACATTGTTAAAGTATTTTATGTTTACAATTTTTATTCTTTTAATTAACATTCAACCATTTAATAAGGTTTTAATCACTCTTTATAGTGATTCATTAAGTGAACATTTATGTTCATAATCATTCCATAAACCTACCCAATAATAACTCTTCAATAGGTCTTGGGCAGAACCGGCGTTGCGGCGCCCACTTTAGTGTTAATACCGGTGTTGCGGCGCTCGGGAGTAGGAACACAACCTCCAAAGCGGCGCTGCGGCGGGCATGCGGCAACATTTAAACTTGCATTGGCGTTGCGGCGCCATGCTTAACACTTGGAATTTTTTTTATGTTTTCAAATGATGACTTTACCAATCCGTAACTATATCATCCCAACTCGGAATGAATCCGTTCTTGAGCCTATTTCTTGCTCTTACTACATACTACGATTTCCCCCGGACAGAATATTTTTCTAAGTCTTCTAACAAGCCTTTCAATCGGCTCAAAAGTCCCTAGTCGCTCAGTTTTTCAACTATGCGTTCTTAACGTTTATTTTTTGTTTCTTCGTAACTTGCTCATCTGTAACTGGAATAAGTTCGTTCGTAGGCTCATATTTTCTACATTCTTCATCATTTTCATTAAACTCTAATTATTCGGGATCATTAACTGACATAACAAATTCGTTCGGAAATCATATTAAACTAGGATTTCGACGATTAACGTCTTTTACTAAAATTTTCGCCATAACTTTGTTATAACATATTTTTACTCCGTTCCAATTAGAACATTTCTACAACTTATACATGTCTAATACCTTATTATCAAATATTAAAAATAACTTACGAATGATGGTTTTAAACTTGTCCATCAACAACAATCTAATACATTTTTTGTTCGTTCTTTGTTTAGTTCGTTATTTCGATTATGATTTCACTTGACATGCATATATTAGTGATTTAAATCTACTAATTCTTCCTTATTTCTCCGGAACTCATATGATTCATAGGAATCAACTACTAACCACCAACAAGGCACTTCTTTAACATTCTACAAAGAATAAAAGAAATGTTGAACTAGGTTTCTTTGTTCTTACCTTTTGAGTTCTTGATTACTTGATGAACTTAATAAATAAGCTAGAACTTCCTTCCTTGCTAATCCGAATTCTCTCTCTTCTCTCTCAATTTGTGTAGAGTTTTCTCTAAGTGTTGGTGAAATAGGTGAAGAAAATGAAGACAAATGTTTGCTATTTATAGAATTTGCAACACTTAAGGTCTTTTGGTCTTTAAGACAACTTTGCTCTTGCTTACTAATTGCTCACTTAACTTGGGGTCTTGTATGGTCAATTTACAAACCATCCCCTCATTAATCATTTAACAATTAACCATAGTTGAGTCAAAATCATTATCTAAGACTTTTGGGGCAATTTTTCATTAAATGAAACTTGCAAGTGGCAAGATCTTTTGGCCAAGCTTTGTTGGGAAGCTTGGGGCCCGTATATCACCTCCTTTGGGGGCACCACATAGGTTGCCCCAACCCATTGACCCATGGTTGACTCATCTTGGATCTTGGTTTGGGCTTGGTTCAAATTTAATTTGGGCCATTATTTGGGGTTACATTAACATTCATTTGGGCCTTGAATAAATTCATACTTGGACCTCCTAACATTTCTTATTGGGTTTCTCAAAGTCAAAGCCCAAAAGGCTTGAAAATAAACCTCGACTTTTGTTGACTTTGTCTTCCTGTATTCCTATCGTATAATTTTCATATTATATTTCTTTAACTTTTTGAAGCAAATTAGTTACACATTTATTGAGCGCCTAAAACAGAAAACTGACTGTGTTTTTCATTTTCAAATTTTATTGAACATTCTATCTTTCCTCGTCATAATAACGTTAGCGTGTTCTTTGAAAAATCGAAAAAATGCAAAAACTTTTTTGGGTGAATTAGTCACGTTGTTGTAATTGTTCAACAAGCTGCCATTATATTTCGAAAAGATACTGAACTCTATATGAGCTGTGTGGTTTTGATTTTCTTGACACTTATCTTATAGTTTGCTGTTTACTGATGAACCTGTGAAATATTCTTTTGTGCTGTTGACAGACATATACAGGAAGCATATTAATTGCTGTTAATCCGTTTACAAAGCTTCCTCATCTTTACAATGTGCACATGATGGAGCAGTATAAGGGAGCTCCTTTTGGTGAGTTGAGCCCCCATGTTTTTGCTGTGGCTGATGCATCTTACAGGTTTGTTTGGTTTTAGTAGTAGTATCAATATTATTGGTATACTTTAAGGCAAAAGTGATTTAATTACCTTCTATTTGATTGTCTTGGCTCAGAGCAATGATGAGCGAGGCCCGAAGCCAGTCAATATTGGTTAGTGGAGAAAGTGGAGCTGGAAAAACTGAGACAACAAAATTGATTATGCAATATCTTACTTATGTTGGTGGGCGGGCTGCCAGTGATGACAGGACAGTTGAACAACAAGTCCTTGAAGTAAAATTCACTTATTAAGATCAAATTCTTAAGCATATTATGAAATTTTGTTATCTTTATGAACGGGCAGTAGGTATATAAACAATAATTCTAACATCTTACCCGGTTGAAATACTTCATGCTATTATCTGGGGTCACAATATTCCTTTTTTCATAGTCATCCCTCACATAACTGGACTAATATATTTGTTAATCAAGCTGTTAATCTTGTCAAATTGCTTTTCTTCTTTAATGGCTAATGTATTGGACCGATCACTTGCATTACTAATTTGCATTTTGATTCAGTCGAACCCACTGTTGGAGGCCTTTGGTAATGCACGAACGGTTAGAAATGACAATTCAAGGTTAGTTTAAGGTTTTTTGCACTTTTTCATTTTTATTTGGTTGTTGCTTTTAGAGGAAGGTTGTGCTATCCTCTTGTTTTCTCCCTCAGAAATAAAGTTGTGATCTTCATGATATATTTTAACCAGAATCAGGGGTTTCTTATTAAATTAGGTTGCTCAAGTTATATTAATTAGAGTTCTACTGTTCTATATAAATTGATGTAATCTCCATGTAACATAAACTTGAATTATTTGAAATAAAGATGTGCCCTTTTGTGTTTTTCTATCAATTTGTTGCGAGGATGGACTTCTCTCTTTTCCACCTAGGGCTATAGACGAGATTAGCCGAGCCGGGCTTTGGCTTGTTGAGCTCGAGCTCTTCTAAAAGTTAAACGAGCCGAGCTAGGCCGGGCTTTAAACGAATTTGAAATTTTGTGTACAAACTCGGCTCGTTTATAAACGAGCCGAGCTCAAGTTCGAGCCGAGCTCGAGTTTAAGCCCGACCCGTTTAAATATATATATACTTTATTTTTTATTTATTTTCATATTTTTATAAAAAAAATATATAAATTCAAATTAGCCATCAAGAAACTTAATATCATAAACAAACATAACTAAGAATTTTATTTGAATTATGTTTATTTTTGTATTATATTTTTATATATATATATAAAAAATAAAATGTTAATTAAATAATTGTTAAATGAATTTGGCCTAAACTAGCCAAGCTTGAGTCCGGCCTAAACAAGCCGGGCTCGAGTCGAACACCACACTCTTTGAGCTCGGCTTGTTTAGCTAAACGGGATTAAAGTCTTGTTCGAGTTCGACTCGTTAACGAGTTTGAGTCAAGCTCGAGTCAGCCTTAGTCGAGCCCAACCGGACCAGGCTTGCGGGAAGCATGATTTTGTTTACAGGCCCTTCTTCCAGCTCTTCCTCCCTATCCCTTTTATAAACCCTTATAGACCTTGTCCTGCATCAGCCTCATTCGCTCTTACCCTTATCCAGTTATATACATGTAAATTATAATAAACCATAAATGCACATGATACCCAACTCCCTAGTACATGGATAAAGGATTTAAGATTAACATAATCTTGCAAGAGTACTCCCTTTGACTTGAAAAATAAGTGTCTGGGCTTGATTGGCACATTTATTCCAAGTTTATTTTTCTTTTTATTTTTGATAAAAGAAGATATTGGATTATAAATAAAGAGATATACAAGGGGGGGAGGACTAGGATTCCACTAAGAAATACACTGTGAAAAAGGAATGATAAATGACTTCTCAAGAACAGCCTGCCAATCTCTACAAACATCCAACACTGTAATGAACATTCAACACTGTACCTTCTCTAAAAATACCCTTGGAGATAACTGAAAGTAAAGCAACTAAATAAGCAGTATTCCAAAGTACTAATGTATCTCATAAACACACTGTCATTTTTCTTACAAACTACCAAACAGTTAAAAAGTTCACAAGAGCTTTGCTTATTAAGAACAGCCAAAACCTTAAAATTGGATACAAAGCAAACTCTCAAAGGATCGGAACTCCAAAAATACAATTACATAATTTAATGAACGACAGATTGTTGTTACTCAATCTCAAGTCTTGATCTAAGGAATAACAGAATGTTATTTTTTAATCTTATAATTTTGGGGTAAGAGTGATTCATTCAGTCTGAAACAAAAGAGTGGTAGATTTAGATTTATCAAGAACTTTTGATGTTGGGAAACAAATCCCACAAGGTCTACCATGTACAACAACGAGCAAAACCAAATTAGCACATGAGAAGTATAAAACATAATTCTATTTATGGAACGAGCAAGATTCACCTGCTGTACAAATTCGCTTTGTAGTAGGTGGGTGTAGGTTCTCTCCAAGGATGTAACCCGAACAAGGTGAAGCAGGTACAAATGGTCAAGTTGGTTTATTGTGTTGGTGAGAGATGGAGGGACAGAGGAAGAGATGACTTTTCTAAGCCTCTACCAGTTTTACTTGGGGAAGTCACTGTTTCATCATGATGCTGGTTTGTAATGTCCTTGAATTATGAGGATATCTAGGCAGCACGGATACTTCTAATGGATCTCTCTGTCTCTTCCCCTATGTGAGCGGCTTAGAAAGTAAGAACAGTCATTGTCATTGTGCACTTGAGATTGAAAAAGATCTATTTGCAATAATTGGCGGAAGGCTTTAGAATTTTAAAATTTAAGGGTAGTCAGTAGCCTGTTCAATGAGGGAAATCTTCACTTTATTAACTGTTTATTCCTTGTTCAAGGATGCTTGGAAGCAACTTGATCAAATAATTGGCTGATTTGTCAACTTGGTAGGACTATACTATATAGCATATACTACCTCATTCCGGGAAAAAAGAGTCGTATTTCCTTGTAAATTGTTATGGGAATAGTTCTCTTTCTTTCGAGCGGAAGGAGTATAGTTCATCTACATGATAAAAGTTTGCAATTATTTTCTTCCAATTCTGGGAATCATGTTCTGTTTTTACTTTCTGCAGTCGTTTTGGAAAATTTGTGGAGATTCAGTTTGATGCCAACGGTAGAATATCAGGAGCTGCAATCAGAACTTACCTTCTGGAACGATCTCGTGTGGTTCAAATAACTGATCCCGAAAGGAATTACCATTGTTTTTATCATCTCTGTGCATCTGGAAGGGTAATCTCTTTCTTTGCTATGTATCTGTTCTTTTGTGTTCGCAAATTTAACCAAGTACATGTTTTACCTTATGTGCTCATGTACTCTATGCTTTGATTTTCAGGTTGTAGCTTTGAATATGATTGTGTTTATTTCAGTTGGGTGTATAAACACTAAAATCAAGAGCAGTATGCATTTTTTTTTATAAACGAGATCTCTCTTATTATAAATAGGGATATATATAAAAGAAGGCAAAAATAGGGAACCATCTAAGTTATACAAAGCAGGTTGATTAAAAAAAAAGAGCCAAAAAAACAGCCTGCACTAAAGAAAGTCCCTCTACTAAACCAAAATAACCTGTAAACTGAACTCCCCCATGAAACTATAGACCCTTAGAAAACCGCATTTTGCCAATAATATAACTACAGAGAGACATTTAATCAAGACTAAACTGGACATTCCGAATTTAGAATATTAATATTCCTTGAAGCAACTCAAGTCTTAAGGGGTGGAAGAAGGAAGATTGAGAAAGAGGACGATCTCATACAGCATTATGGAATTTTTGTAGCTAGTTACTCTGAGAATTGAATCTTCTCTGCAGATTTTGCCTTCAAGAGATTTTTTTTATTCATTAAGCTTCTTACAAGCACCATAAACGGAAAACAAAAGAAACCTAAAAAAATTTCTATGTTGCCTACAATTTATAGGGAGTTGGGGACTATGGAGTAGACCGAGTATATCTAGGAGGTGAATTTTGATTTTCTTTCTTTTCAATTGAAGTGTTTAACCAAATATTTTTTGGACTTTTCATGATTCCTGCTCTCATTGTTTTACCATGTTTGAGGGAGTCTTCATATTTACTGACTTTTATTTGAGTCTGTCTTCATGTCATAGGTTGCGGAAACTTACAAGCTAGCTCATCCAAGCAACTTCCACTACTTAAATCAGAGTAAGGTTTATGAGCTAGATGGAGTTAGCAGTGCTGAGGAATACATGAAGACGAGAAGGGCTATGGATATTGTTGGCATTAGTCACGAAGAACAGGTGTCAAAAATTTGCTTGTCACGCCTTACTTGTAATATTTGTATATTCTATTCCTTGTATTTACTTTGATTGTTCTTTTCTAGGAAGCAATATTTCGGACTCTGGCTGCAATTCTACATCTGGGAAATATTGAATTTTCTCCTGGAAAAGAGCACGACTCATCTGTCATAAAGGATCAGAAGGCTAATTTTCACATGCAGATGGCTGCTAATCTTTTTATGTAGGTGAATTATTACGATATCTTCAAGTTTTGTTTTCACAATGTAATTGACCTATTTAAGCTTTATTCTTTAAGCACCTGTAGTTTCTTTGTTGTTTGAAGTTAAAACCGTTACTATGGTTTCGGCCACGGGCACGTTTTGGAGCATGGTTCAAAGTATTGTCCGATACTGGTACATATCCTCCGATACTTATTGCCCTATTGGTATTGGCAATTACCTATCCTGATATCACATAACGCGTCCAACATGAACCACTACGAACCAATATTCTCATTATACTGCTACATCAGCTAGTTATCGGTATCGACAATATATTGGCAAAAACACAAAATTATTTTACAATGTTGTGTTCCATAGATAATGATATCAATTTTGATGATTATGATTTATAGATTTACAAGTGTGTTATATATCCCTTGCACCATCAATCTAACCCACCAACTAAATGCTCTTCTTTGGAATTTGTACTTGTATAATAAATTAATAATAATTGATATTAATGCTAAATAACTTAATGCTCTCTAAATAGCTTAATTCTCTCTAAATAACTTAATGCTTAGTAATTGACTTTTGATATCGACCAATACAATGCTCAATAGATAACAGTTCTCACTTAGCAAAAAATAAAAATAGATAACAATTATCTTAATGCTTTTGAAATAACTTAATAATCTTCTTTTGAATTTTATTTATCTACAATTCAATTAAATTCATACTCACTTACAATTCAGTAATTAACTTATTCTCACATTTATAACTTTTTATTTTTTAAAGCAATATATAGCTTTTTGTTGCATGTGGCCTGATAATTCGATATCGAAACACACCCAATATCGCATTAAGAATTGACGGTCTGATACTTATTTTGGTCCCACCACTTTGAACCCTGTTTAGGAGGTTATCTGTTTTTGATTTTCACCGGGAAATTGGAATGATGCGCTGATAAAATATAATTCTAATTAAATTTCTTCTTTTGAAAAAAATATAAATAAATAAAACTATCCCTATGTGGGGATGTTTGGCTTGAAGATGTTTTTTTTGTGGCATGATGATATTAGCAAGGATGTGCACTGTTTAATTAGAATGCCATGAAATATCTAGGACCTATCTAAGGGTTTTGGGATTCAGTATTATTTCTATTATGTTCATAGGAACCATTTTCTCTTTCGTTCTCCTTTTTTTTCTTTTTTTATGTTTAAGGCATATCTTCCAGTCCATAATGTGGATCCAAATTAATTTAATTGCATGCAGCGTTTCCATGTTGTTTTTATCAAACAATTCCATTTAGTTAAATAGTTCTATCTCCTTTTTGATGTTCTTATTCAAATTGTCATGTAGTCTACTCGTATTTATTTGGAGAAAAAAGGATTATACAAATTATTCCTTTTAGAAATTAGACTTGGGAGTAAGCCATATGATCCAGAAACACTCATTTGAGGTATCAGTGGAACTTCAAATGCTTATGTAATTACTGATTGCATTAATTTTGCTTATTGTATTTGCTTTGCGAATACATGTAAGATGTACACAAACTGAACATGGTTTACTTGTTTGTTAATTTTTTAGGGAGCAATATTTCATAGCACATAAGTCGTTTTTGATTGTCTGTTGGCTTTTAAAATCTGAAATGACAGTTGCATTTTTTTCTCAGGTGTGATGTGAATCTTTTACTTGGGACACTCTGCACACGTTCAATTCAGACTCGTGAAGGGATCATTGTTAAAGCTCTTGACTGTAATGCTGCCATTGCAAGTCGTGATGCTTTGGCAAAGACTGTTTATGCTCGGCTATTTGATTGGTCTGATCTGATGGCTACAGTTGGAGTGGTTGAAATGATTTTTTCTGATTAGGATGGCTTATGATAGTAAATTTGTTTTGTATTATGTTTGTTGCAGGCTTGTTGAAAAGATCAATAGATCTGTTGGCCAAGATCGTGATTCTCGTGTACAAATTGGGGTCTTGGACATATACGGATTTGAGTGCTTCAAACGTAACAGGTCTAGTAATGTCACCAAGTGTTCCTTTTTCTTTACTTTATCTTTTCATATTATTATCCTTGTAATGGTGTATAACATATTTTTATTGGTCTTCCCTTTTCATTGTTTATTTTCATGTAGGTTTATCAAATGTTGGTAGACTAAAAGCTTAATCTGTACCGAATCATGTTGTACATTGATATATCATCTCTAAAAGCTTAATCTTGTACAAAAGTGCTGACATGACATGAAACTTTACTTCAAGACTGAGAAGTGACGAGTAAGAGACTAAAAACAACAACAAACTATGACGACCATCTATCGCAAGAACAAAATTTAATGTAGAATTGTTCTATATATGGTTGCAAGAAACATTCCCACCCTCCACTCCACGCACCATCAACAAACTCACAATGAACAAGAAAACAATCAATATTTCCTTTGGGGCTAATATGTTGTATATGCTGTGGTATGTCGAATGCTGAGCTTGTGTACAAAGTCGTCTGTCATGTTGATTGTGCATCTAAAATCTCTTACCCGTGTATGAAGATTTATTTGATCTTTTGATGATAATACTAGCTGTCTTCTTTTTCCACCTTGACAAATCGATAGGTGATCTGATCTGAGTTTTGAGAGTCGACTTAATACTATTTGAAATGACCCTGGTCTCAACCAAGTCCAGAATAAAGTTCAATCAAGGCTCCAATAGCATCAACTTGCGTCATCTTGGCCTATCATAGACCAATCCAGAAGTTCATGACTTGTTGATACTAATTGGTAGTAGAGTTAATCATTGTACACACACTCGCTAATCAACCCACATGTTTAGATGTGGCAATGGATTTTACAATCTCCCTCAAGTACATGACGTCTTTGTTAAGCCTGAACATATTGCTGCATAGCTCAAAATCATTGGCTTTCTAGCAATTGTTTGATAATACCGGCCATATCTAACGTGTCTAAGATCAAGACTGGAATGTGTGTTGGAAAAGCATTCATAACTTGGAAAGTTTATTAATTTGCTACATTTGCTTCTTGCAACTAATTGATCATTGTTATATATTCTTGTTGAACAGTTTTGAGCAATTTTGCATTAATTTTGCAAATGAAAAGCTTCAGCAACATTTCAATGAGGTGCACGCCGATTCTTCATGAAATGTCATTCCATCATTGGGTAGATCATGTGATGCTGTATGTAGCCAAATAAAAAAATTTGTATTGGTTTTACTAATTTATGTCATGGATTTTTGCAGCATGTATTTAAGATGGAACAGGAGGAGTATCGCAAAGAAGAAATCAATTGGAGCTATATTGAATTTATAGACAACCAAGATGTGTTGGATCTGATTGAGAAGGTTTTCACTTAGTCCTTTTGTCATATACTTTATTGTGCTTTTAATGTTTCCTTATCATAACTGGAAACTGATAAAACACTTTTTTTTGAGTTAATTGCATATCGCACCTCGAAGTATACACCCTTTTACCATTTGTACCGAGATTTAAACGCTCTCATTCCACTACCCAAAGTACTGCTACATAATCAACTAATCATTAATGACCCTTTTGTTATTTCCGGCCAAAAAAGTGGTCGAAACTGCCACGTGTTCCGGTAGAGGGAGTATAAATACGGTTTGACCATATATTTTTATATTTGATCTTATAAAATCACCTTAAAAATAATTTATATTAATCTTATTCAAATAAAATATCAATCATCTTTAAATACCCAAAAATAATGTAATTTCTTTTCTCTTCTTCATCTTCTTTCCCATCTACCATTAAACTCAAAAATTTAAAAAACCAAAATACTCAAATCATTCATGAAACTCAAATATGAAACACAAATTTGGGAGGAAATTTAAATCTGAAGCATGTTTTCTCTATAACATGAAACCCAAATATGAAAACTATGTTATATTCAAAACTCCCAAAACCATGTTCACCCAAATGTGAAACACAAATTGGGGAAGACATCTATCATGTTCTATCTCTAAATCACAAATTGGGGAAGAAAGTGACAAGTGAAGAAGACTAGAACAATTGAGGAAGAATTCTCAAACCTAAATCTGAAACCCATTCATTTTCTCTCTCTAAAACATAAATCTCAAATCTCAAATCCACTTCACTTTCTCTCTCTCATAAACCTAAATCTCAAACTCACTCCACTTTCTCTCTCTGAGATGCCCGATCTGAAATCGCCTTCTCTAAAATGTCTGTTGAAATCGTCATTTGAAATCTCTTCAAAATTTTCGTTAGTGGTGGAAATTAGTTTGATATTTGGCAAAAAACACTTTTTCACCACTGTGGTTGTAGTGTTTTAAACAATTAGCCACTGTGCTTTTAAAATATTCAATTAGCCTATTGTACTTTTTAAAAATGTTCAATCAACCCATTCCGTCCAATTTTGCAGACGGACGTCAAATAATTACACACGTGGCATTGATTTTTTTTCTTTCAAAAAGTCATTATTTCTTACGTGGCAAGCTAGTTAGCCAAATTCTTAATACTATTGAGCCACTGCACTTTAAAAAAATGCAATTGGCCCACTGTGGTTTTAAAAATATTTTTATGTTTTATTTTCTATCTTTTTCTTTACCTAAATATTTATAATATGTATAATATTAATAAAAACTAATATTATAATATTTATAATATGTATGTTTTATTTTAAAAATAAAAATAAAAATACTTGTGTTTTAAAATACTTATAAAATTTTAAAAATAAATATATTTTTATGTTTTATTTTCTTTTTTTTTTTTACCTAAATATTTATAATATGTATAATATTAATAAAAATTAATATTATAATATTCATAATATTAAAATAATACAATAATTTGATACATAAAATAATAATAAAATTAAAATAATACAATAATTTGGAGGGAGACTTTTTGGTCTTCAAATCCCTCCCTCAGCAACAGCTTCTCAATGCTCTCTCTCCGCAACGAAGACCAACGCTCCCTCCTGCATGTTGCCACCTCTTATGGCCGCATCGAGGTCCGTCTCCTCCCTCCAAAGTGCCACCTAGAAGATCTAAATAGACTGTGCCACTTAGAAGATCTTCATTCAGAACTCCAGTTTCAATTCCTCCGATAGAACCTCCTCTTTCACCGATAAACCGCCTCTTTCGCCAGAAATCTCTGGCCGATTGGGTGGGATTTCTCCTCTTGTTGTGGGTGTCGGGTGAGTGTCAATTGGGCAAATCTATGGCCGATTGGGGGGATTTCTCCTCCTGTTCTTCTTATCGTCGTCGGAGACGAATGCAGTGAGGAAGAACATGAGCAGATGAATCTGATGAGGAAGAAGATGAACAGTAGGGTTATTTATTCATTTTGAAGGAGAAAGAAAATAGGAAATGAAAAAATTATTAAAAAATGAATTAAAATAATTATTTAAATTTTATTATTATTTTATGACTAAAAGACAATTTGCACCCCAAACTTCACTTCTTATTTACGTTTGCATCCCAAACTTAAAAAGGTGTCTAAGTACACCCTAAACTTCATTATACGTAACAAAACGTACACTTTCTTCACTTAACCGGTCAAAAGTGACCGGTTAAGGCGGTAACACAAGTTTGGGGTGCAAAATGTTTTTGCCACATAAATTTTTTTTCTATTTTTGTTTTTAAAAACAGAATTTTGTAAAAATAGAATTTATTTTAAAACAGAATTTTATTTTACAAGTTCAAAAAAAATAAAACAGAAAATTTTTTAAACAGAATTTTATTTTACGAGTTAAAAAAAATCTGTTTTAACAAATTCTATTTTTTTAAAAAAATCTGTTTTAACAAAATTTTATTTCCGACTTTTTGCTTTGATTTTTTTGAAATTTTGTTTTTTTAAAAAATTATGTTTTAACAAAATTCTGTTTTAATTTTTTTTTTAAATTCTGTTTAAAAAAAATTCTATTTTAAAAATTCTGTTTAAAAACAAAATGTAAAATAAAATTCTGTTTTATAATTTTTTAAAAATTCTGTTTTTAAAAATTTTGCAGATTTTTTTTACAATTTTACAACTTTTTTTAAAGCAAAATTTTTCAAAAACAGAATTTTTTTTAAAACACAATTTTAAAAACATAATTTTGTAAAAACATAATTTTTTTAAAACAGAATTTTATTTTACATGTTAAAAAAAAATCTGTTTTTAAAAAAATCTATTTTAACAAAATTTTATTTCCGACTTTTTGCTTTGATATTTATGAAAATTTGTTTTAAAAAAATTGTTTTAATAAAATTCTGTTTTTACAAAAAATCTATTTTAAAAATTCTGTTTAAAAACAAAATTTAAAATAAAATTATGTTTAAAAAATATCTGTTTTTAAACATTTTACAGTTTTTTTTTACAAATCTTACAATTTTTACAAATTTTTAAAATTCTGTTTTAAAAAAAATTCTATTTTTAAAAATTCTATTTTTACAAAATTCTGTTTTTAAAAACAAAAACAGATTTTTTTTTATGTGGAAAAAACATTTTGCACCCCAAACTTGTGTTATCGACTTAGCCGGTCACTTTTGACCGGTTAAGTGAAGAAAGTGTGCGTTTTGTTACGTATAATGAAGTTTGGGGTGTACTTAGACACCTTTTTAAGTTTAGGGTGCAAACGTAAATAAGAAGTGAAGTTTGGGGTGCAAATTGTCTTTTAGTCTTATTTTATGTATCAAATTATTGTATTATTTTAATATTATAATATTAATTTTTATTAATATTATACATATTATAAATATTTAGGTAAAGAAAATAAAACATAAAAATATTTTTATTTTTAAAAATTTTATAAGTATTTTAAAACATAAAAGTATTTTTATTTTTAAAATAAAACTTACATATTATAAATATTATAATATTAATTTTTATTAATATTATACATATTATAAATATTTAGGTAAAGAAAAAAAAAGAAAATAAATCAATTTTTAAAACCACAGTGGGCCTATTGCATTTTTTTAAAGTGCAGTGGCTTAATAGTATTATGAATTTGGCTGACTGGCTTGCCACGTAGGAAATAACTTATTATTATTTTTTTTTCATAATCCACGTAGGAAAATTGGCGCAATTTTTTAAAATCCGTCCAAGAAATTGGACGGAATGGGTTCATTGAACATTTTTAAAAAGTACAGTGGGCTAATTGAATATTTTAAAAACACAGTGGCTAATTGCTTAAAACATTACAACCACAGTGGTGAAAAAGTGCTTTTTGCCTTTGATATTTCGTAGCAAGAGAGTGAGGAAGAGGGAGAAGAGAAAGAAAGATTAAGAAACAACTCAGTTCAAATTCCGAGTCCGGAACAAATCTTAGGTCAATTCTAAGTCCGAATTGAATAAAATCCTTCCAAATAAGGCCTTAAACCACTGACCCAATAGTAACTTTTTGGATCTTCTTACCACAAGCTCGCCCAAAAGGTCACGAATTGGAGGTATTATTGTGAGTAATTTAATTCCTTATGCAAAAACAATTTTTTCCCATATCTCTCGATGTGAGATTGAGGTGTTGCAATCTCAATCTCTCTGAAATTAATGTATTCCTGTTAATGAAGAATAGTTCATTTC
Source organism: Panax ginseng (assembly GCA_020205605.1). Classification (NCBI taxonomy): domain Eukaryota; kingdom Viridiplantae; phylum Streptophyta; class Magnoliopsida; order Apiales; family Araliaceae; genus Panax; species Panax ginseng. The sequence continues at coordinate 19,841,232 of CM035138.1, forward strand.
GTGGTTTAGATTGCTAAGCTCACGTTTCAAATTATCATTTAACTTGATATCAAACATGAGTGGTAGTAAGTTTCATCTTTATGTAAGCAACAAAAGTTAATTACTTTATTTTAATTAATGTAATTAATTATTTAATTTTGATTAATTAGTGAAATTAATTATTTAATTCTTCTTAATCAATGGGTTAATTGTTTCTTTGAGATAATTGGGTTAATTAATTGAATAAATAATTTGGGTTAGATATATAATCATTTATACTAATTTAAAACATTAAATACGAGACAAGTACGGTATTTATACGGTAAACAATATTTAAATATTAAATTGTGACACGTGATCATTTTTCGACGAACAAATTGACCGGATTGTTCCACTAGGGTCCATCATGGTTACTTAACGGTAATTTGGGTAGCGAGATGAGAGCGTTTAAACATCGGAGTACGAATGGTAAAAGGGTGTATACTTCGGGATGCAATATGCAATTAACTCCTTTTTTTGACTAATCTCCACTTTGCACCCAAAACTTTAACCTTATAATCAATTTGCATCGTATGCACCCTAAATTTTTAGTTTCAAAACAATATACACCCTCTGCACCCTCTACATCAAAACAATTTGCACCCTAAACTTTAGTGTGGAGGGTGCAAATTATATTGAAACTCAAAGTTTAGGGTGCATTTAATTCAAAATAAGGTTTTGGGTGCAAAATGATTTTAAGGTTATAGTTTAGGGTGCAATTTGGAATTTACAAAGAATTTTCTTATCACATGCGTAGTTTGTATCTCTCCAGATCCTTTGTTCTGGAGGCTGCTTGTATTTGCTGCTTTGTTTCACGTGAGAGTAGTTATTTTTGTTTTTTATAGTTAATTTTTTTAATAGATATGATTATGTGATTTGTTTAGTGTTCCTATATCTTAATTGAAGTTTCAGTCCGACTCTATTATTTAATATGGAAACTATTTTGCCTAGCTCCTTAGATGAGTCGGGGTATAATTTGGTAAACATTTAGAGGCCTGTAAAGGCTTAATTATGTGAATTGACAATATTTTTCAGTTATTAAAAGCTCTGTTCCGCTACTTCTGTATCTTCAGATTGAAATGTCATGTGCATTGAATCATTGTCTTTATTGATAATTAGAGCCTTGGAGGAATGCTATTATAGTAATTATACCAGCCTTCTAATTTTGCTCAGGAGGTGTTTGGTTGGACGGAATGAGCATTGGAAGGGAATGCCTAGCATTCCAACGTTTGGTACAGGGCACACTAATTATGGATGGAATTACCATTCCAATGGAGTGATCATTCCTTTATACATATACCTTATATAATATATTCCTTGGGGTTGGGGGGAGGGGTAGGAATGGCCATTTCAATGGGTGGAGGAATGAGAAAAAAAATTAGGACAAAAATGCCCTCACCCAAATCAATAAATATATAAGTGTATTTATTCAACATTATATATGTATTATATTTATTTTGTACTATATTATAATATGTATATATATATATATATATATATATATATATATATATATATATATAGAATGGATCCATCCGGTCCCTAACCGAGTAAAATGCTTGGACAATTTTTTTTTTGCTTTTTTTAAACAACTAAATAAAAATTATGGGCTCAAATTTTTCCATAATATAATGTTATGGGCGTGATTTGGATACCTATACAAAAAATATATATACGATGCATGCATCGTATATACATGTTTTGTTATATGTATCCAAATCACGCCTGTAATAATCGTATGATGTAAAAATTCCAGTTTCATAATTTTTTTTAGTTTTAAAAAAGAAAAAAGTCCGCATTTTAAGAAAATACTGAGAGTTCTGGATAGAAACGGACTATATATATATATATATATATATATATATATATATATATATATATATAAAAATATAGTCATATAAATGACGTATGTAAATATCATAAGTAATTTTATATTATATAATATATGTGATATAACAGATATCGTCTCTGATATATAACATATAGCGTATAATCATAATTGTCACTGACTACAATAATGATGAGACACTATGGTGAGTATTGATCGCTGAGACACCTAGGTAACAAGGTGTCCGCAATGACGTCCGTATGGCGACAAGTCATTAAAAATGTACAATTTATGCATTATTTATTTTACTTGATGTCGTCCGTATGGCAACAGGTCATTAACACTGCAATTTATACATTATTATTTTACTTTTGAAGTATATTCAACAATAAAATTTTATATATATTAGAGTGCAAAATATAATAACTAACACTATGAAATACAATTAAAAACACAAGTTATATGAATGCTTCATAATCAATATTCAAAAATAAAACACTTGACATTGAAAACTAGTAGAACAAGTTAACAAACACTACGTAGAAAATAAAAAATCAACCAAGTGAACAATCATCGCACATTACAACATGCGGCGATAGCTGACCGCCAGGACACCTAGGTAACAAGTTCTACGAAGAAAATAAAAAATCAACCAAGTGAACAATCATCACACATTACAGGACTAATAAATAATAAATTTACGCCATATAACTATTTCATAGGTTATGGTGAGTCATGGATACAAAATGACTTAATCACTTAACTTGGGCCAACTACCAAGGCATAAGTCTTGGTGGCTCGGTGTCCAAGGCGTTTCCTTGTCCTTCTCTAGTGCCAGAACGCCATGGCAACACCTTGACAACTATGAGTATAATATATAATATTATATTACATATACGTTATGAATATATATTGATATATATGATATATCACATAATTTTATATAACATATATATTATATAGTATTATAATTAATATACATCATATAAAACTATATTACATATATATATATATATTATAATATTATAATATATATGAATATATAATATATATATATATATATATATATATAATATATATAAGATTTATTATATATTTATTTTGTATAATATTATGTTATATATTTAATTTTATTAATATGATATTATATGTATGGATATAATATAATATATATTGATATCTAATATATTTTTAAATGAAATATATGTATAATATATATAAGCGTATATTTATATATAGTTAGTTATGGATATTATGATCATTATATTCTATTTTCATTCCATTTCAATATATAGTTAGTTAGGGATATTATTTACATTATATTCTATTTTCATTCCATTTCAATATAATTTTTAACTAACGTACCAAACGCATGAATGAAGTATTCGATTCCGATTCCATTATATCTGATTCCGATTTCGACCATCATTCCATTCCGCCCTAAAACGATTTTGTCCAACCAAACGACCCGCAACTGTCATCGATTCATTGGATGGAGTGAGATGCTAGACTATTTCATACTGTTGCTTTGTCTATCTCTAATTTTTTTGTGGCATATTTCTTACTGTATCATTTCCTATTATTTATTACTATGATACCAAGAGTTATTATATACTTTAAAATGTGGTTTTATTTTGTGAACTTCAAATGGAATATAATGGTTGATGTAAAATATTTTTATCAAATACACAAAGATTACCGTGCTTTTAAAATTCATGTCATTGGAATAATTAAATCTGTTAGGTAAGCTATGTAAGAGGATAGAACTATTAATTGGTTGGAGTTACTTGAACTGTGTGATTTGTATATCTCCTAGATACTAATAACATAGAGGCTAACCTTATCTTAGGAGGCACAAACACATTTTGGAAGCCCATGAATTCTTGTCGGACACGAATTTGCTTCGACAAGCCTCCGACACGCACCAAACACTTGTCTGTGAGCTTCATTTTTTTCAAAAACTCGGACACGCCTTGAATACGTCCCTACTCGCCTTGTGGACATGCAAGAGACATGCCTGGGGTAAAAATTTTAAAATTTAAATTAAATTCCAGCACTTAAATTGCAAGATAAAAGTTAATTAAAAGTACCCATATGCAATTGGTACCTTTTAAACCTAATTCCTTTAAATCGGCACCTCTGAATGGACTATATGGTGTAAACTGAATATGTTATAAATTTGTAGATGGAGTTATGGACTATGTGAGTTGCCTAAAATGGGTTTATTATAGAATCTCTATTAATAATTAAATTTATTTATTGTGAAAATACATTTATGTTATTAAAATAAAACAATATATATATATATATATATATATATATATATATATATATGTGTATGTATATATATAAATTGAACGTGTCCCGACGTATGTTTTTTTTTGGAAAATGCGGTATCCCGTGCTCGTATCGTGTCTGTGTCCAAGTTGGTGCTTCATAGACCGTATCCAATATCTTGAGAAATATAAGAATTTTGTAAACTAGGAAGGAGCTGAACTGTCAATAATTTTCATTTTCTGCTTCTTACTTGTGCATATGAATTCTATCATTTCTGAGTATCATATATTTTTTGGCCTCACACTTTCTACGTGATTTTGCAGAAGCCTATTGGGATAATTGCTCTTTTGGATGAAGCTTGGTACAAAATTAGTTCTCTACTGTTAATTGGTGCGTGTTGCTTCCTGAATTACTAGGTTGCATCCTATCCTTATCCTGATTTTCATATTTATGCAGCATGTTTCCTAAATCAACTCATGAAACATTTACGAACAAGCTGTTTCAGAATTGCCGGAGCCACCCTAGATTGGAAAGGGCAAAATTTTCTGAAACAGATTTCACTATTTCCCATTATGCTGGGAAGGTATGTAATTTGATACGGGCGTACTGCAACTGGAATTATGTGAATGTGGAGAACATTTATCAAGATATTAACTTGGTACTTTTTCTGAAGGTTACGTATCAGACAGACACATTTTTAGATAAAAATCGTGATTATATCGTGGTTGAGCACTGCAATCTTTTGTCTTCTTCAAAATGCCCTTTTGTTGCTGGTCTTTTTCCTTCATTAGCTGAGGAATCTTCAAGATCTTCATACAAGTTTTCCTCGGTGGCCTCTCGATTTAAGGTATGCAGCGGATTTAACCTTTTCTTACCTTTGCATCTGTATCTGTAAGGGTAGTTGTATGCAAAGAAAATACGTAAAAGAAAAGGAAGTCGGTAGACTAGGGGTTAAAAAAGAGAAAGCTACTTTTATTAGATACCATTTGATAGTGATTATGTTAGAGTGAATGTTTTCTTTTGGGACTGATGAATAGTCTGATAGAAATAAAATTTTGGATTATGTATAATGATTGAAAGATTAGTTTTGCTCTTATGTACAAAAACAGGTAGGGTGGGAGTTGAGGTCAGAGCATGATTGCGGTTGTAAATACTTGTATGTTTTAGAGAACATCTGCATAATTAATTCTCAAGTACTTTATTATAGAAGAATATTTTGGCTTAAATATGATTTACTATCTTAAGCTATATGCCTTCCACTTTGGTGATTCACATTTCAATTTTGTTAATTAGATGATTGAACTATTATTTTTTTCCGATTCCATTCAATTGGGTTTGCCACGTTAGAAATGGCTGACGTGGTTATCTGAGTAGGCATAGTTGATCTTATGTGTAACAAAAAAAATAATTTTTAATTTTTGATTAAACATTTATGATATATTAAAGGGCAAAATCGTCAAACCCTTTTATATTAAACATTAAAACTAAACAAATTAATTACTCATTTCTTCAAACAATAAATCATGGAACCAAAAATCTAGAATTCCCCACCTAAAGACTCCTAAATGAACCTCCCCGACACCATAGTTTCTCGTCAAACTCGTGAAGACTCCCAAAAAATTCCCATGATAAAATGCAATCCACTTAACTACTCATTTCTTCAAAGGAAGAATGATTCATAACAACCAAACCCAGAAAATAGAAATCCTATTTATCAAACTAAATCAAAAAAATCTAATTCATCACACAAAACCCAAATCTTATTCATTTGAATTGAAGAATAATAAACAACTCATAATAAAACTGATGAGCAAAAGGAATCTGACGTATATTATGGTAAATCATTTGTATGCATATTTGATTTCATATAATTAGTGCAAGAAAAACGAAACCACACATACAACAATACAATGAACCCTAATAATCATGTTCCAAAAATCAGCCTCAACTTGTTCATATCAACCCAAATATAGATCTAAATATGTAGAGAAGAGAGAAAGAGAGTGGAAAAAGAAGTCGATCTGTTGATTTCTCAAAAAAATCTCACGTCGGTGGAGCCTTGGAGCATAGAGAGATCCAATCGGAAGAAGAAAGTAGATTGATTTCTGGGTAAGTAGTTTTGTTCTTGTTGGAATTAGATCTGGGCTTGGATTTGAAGGATCTGAGATGAAATGAGATGGGTGCTTCCTCTACGTCATGTTCCTCAGCGATTTTCTTGCCGGACATGGAGGCGTCGACGGAATAGTTGCGGCGCTTGTGGGTGGAATCATCGTCGTGGTCGCCATAGGATTCGGCGACGGGGCATCGATGGAGGGGAGCTTGGTTTTCATGGAGGTGGAGAATTCTCTGAGATTTGTTTGAGGAGTTTTGTTTTCATGTTCCTCGCGCTTGTTTTGTTTTAATGGATCTGAGATGTGTTTTGTTTTAATGGAACATAGTGATTATCTTCAATTAGGCTTTGCCAAATTTGTCCTTGCCCAAATAATTTAAATTAATAAAATAAATAAATAATATTATTTAAATACACATCAACTTTCTATGTCCCCACTCAGGAAAACACGTCATCAATTTCTAACGTGTCAAGTGAATTTGGACAAAAGTGGAAAAAATTAATAGTTCAATCATCTAATTGACAAAATTGAAAGTTAAATCACCGAAGTAGAATATGGCTAATAGTTTAGGATAGTAAAATATATTTAAGCCGAATATTTTTGAATTCCTAGTTTCCATATACTGGTACATGGTTTTGAAGCCCTATCTTGAAGACAGTTCAGATCCTACGATAGAAGACAACACAATTTATTTTGTGGGGTGACCCATATTGTATATCAGGCTAGTTGGAGAACCTAGTTAGCTGTATATTGAGGAGAGATACATTTTGGCCAAATTGTATAAAAAATTCCTTTAATCTGCACTTCGTATAGCAAGTGTAAGTTTTAAAAATTTAATTCAACTGCATACGTATGTTAATTTGCCCTTGTCCTCTTTAGTTTAATCCGAACCCAAGATTCAAAACTCAGCTTTGACCTTGTCCTCCTTGGTTTAATCCAAACCTAAGATTCAAAACTTAGCTTTGACCAGTCAACTCTCTGTGTCTATCCTTAATTAAAAGCTATGAAAAATTTGGAAATGGAATTCTATGTTTAAATTCAAGGTAGGGAATTGCTCAAGGCTGGCCTGGTGAGAGGAGAGAGGAGAGAGGCAGGGAGGCTTAACATATAGATAATGTTGGCGTGATCTATTATACAAGGATCAAATCAGTTTATGTAAAATCTCTCATTTAAAGGGTCAACCATAATTATAGCCTTAGATCATGTATGTCTTAGACCATAATTATAGCCTTAGATCATGTATGTCTTAGAATAACTTCCCGTGTATCTATATATACTCGTGTACTCTGTTATTGCAAATTATTGAAAACAAAAACTTTTGACATGGTATCAGAGTGGATCCTAGGATTTTTGCTCCGTCTACCCACTGATCAAAACCTCTAACTTCGGCAACCATGTCAGAGACTCCAGTCTCAACGAGTGGACAACTAATATAACAGAGGCTTTGACCAAAGTTCAGATCTCCTCTCAAACCTCATCTGATTCCTCGACTGCTCGTATTGGCATAAAGTTGGATGGTTCCAACTATGCTCTATGGTCCCAAGCTGAGATGTATATCTCAGGGAAAGACAAATTGGGATATATTACTGGCTACTCTCCACAACCTCTCGAAACCAATCCATTTTTCTGTAAATGGAGAATTGAAAATTCCGTTGTCAAAGGATGGTTAATCAGCTTGATGGACCCCTTTTTGATTGGTAATTTTATTCGATTTCCAACTGCTAAACAGGTATGGGACTCAATTACTACAACTTTTTTGATGGGACTGATACATCCCAAGTGCGTCTTGTAACTCGCATGAGGCTGGCGAGTGGCTCCGTTGAAAAATATTACACTGATCTTCAAGGTTTATGGCGTGAAATTGATTTTCATCGTCCTAACCCTATGAAATGTGCTGAGGATATTTAGAAATATAACTCCATTCTACAGGAAGATAAAGTTTGTCTTCCTTGATGACTTAGATGATCGACGGGACACAATTCGAAGTGATCTTCAATTACAACCCTTCCCTACAGTTGAGCAGGCGTATGCTTATGTCCGACGTGAAGATATTAGGCAAGCAGTAATGACATCCGAAAGTGACATTGCTCCAGGTGTAATTATGGCATTTAAAAGATTCAAACTCGGAAAACCAAAATCAAAACCTCAATCTGATGGAGCGAAATGCACCCATTGTAGCAGCATGAAACATACCTGTGAAACTTGCTTTAAGTTGCATGGATATTCTGAGTAGTGGAACGATTTTAAGCACGGAAAAAACGTGAGGGGGCCGACACAAATGAAGGAACGAGGAGAGGAGCTGTTGCAAGTGCTGAGCCACAACTATCTCTTACTGCTCAACCATAATTGATAAACCTATTCACACCCCACAGTGATCAAGGTAACTGTGGACAAACTTTGGTTACATGTCATGATCACAACGAGAGCATGTGGATTATAGATTCCGTGGCTACTGATCACATGATTTTTGATTCTCGTGATTTCTCACAAATCACTAAGCCCAGGAGAAGTCGTATTGCAAATGCTAATGGAGTCCAATATCCGGTCACAGAAGTGAGAACAATGGCCTTATACTCTTCTTTTTCGCTGAACCATACTTTACTTGTTCCATCCTTATCAAATAAATTGCTTTTTGTCAGTCAAAGTTACAACAGACCTCAATTGTGTTGTTTTAATCCTACTTTATGTCTTCAGGATATTCTCACCAAGGAGATCATTGGGCGTGGTACTAAAAAAAAGGGATTCTACTACATGGATGACTTCAGTTCAGGGAAAGCTAATCAGGTCCGACACACAACCAGTGATAAAGAACAACAAATTTGGCTTCTTCATAACCGCTTGGGACATCCTTCCTTTGGATATTTGCAACATTTCTTTCCAACTTTGTTCTCTACAGTACAACACTCATCTTTTGGGATAATACATTTTTTGGTCACTGTACTAGGGTCCGATTTTCATTGTGGTTACCGAAACTTTTTTGTTACAATCAAATAATTGTACTATCAAAAATTACAAAATGGTCATTACTTATGATTTCCGTCCGAAAAAATGGACGGATAAGCTGATTGTGCATATTGGCCCGTTATTTTTGCTGACATGGAGGGCATTTTCGTATTAGCCATCACCAAAATCCCCGAAAAAATCGAATCTTTATCAGGAGACTCCATAGCCAAGTCCTTCCACACCCTGGGCCTCTCTAAAGGAACAAACCCGATTGGATTGAAATCACCATTGGGTTTGGGATTAGGATTAGGGTCTGAGAAGGTGGATTTACGTAGAGAGAAATCGCCGAGGCGGGGCTTAAATTGGAGAGAGAAAGTAGGGGTAGGGGAATTAGGGTTTAGTGGGGTAAATGAGAAGTGAGCGGATATTATGGGAGGGGAGTTGTTTGGGGAGCCGAGAGGCCGACATGAATCTCAGTGAGGGGGTTAGCGGAGGCAATGGCGGCAATGGCGAGCAGAGGAGAGTGTAGGAGAGTTTGAGGGAGGATCGTGGAGAAATTGGTGCGGAGGAGAGAGGAGAGGTCGGAGGAGAGGCCGGAGGGTGGTCGGCGGTGGGGGCCAGGAGAGGAATGGGAGGTCAATCATCAGAATTGAGATTTTGGCACGGATAAGTAAAGGGTTTCATGGGTGGTTGTTCTTTGGTGGGTTTCTTGAATTTTGAAAGATAGCTTCATTTCTCTATATCTATCTTCTCTCTAAAATCTCTCCTTATCCTTTATCTTTGTAGAAGTAGAACCATCTTAACAATTCTCTTTTTCCAATCTCTCGGCTCTGTGTGGATTGATTGAGGTTCAGGGTGCTCTCATAGGATTGAATAAAAGTTCCAAGTTTTATCATAATTTCAAAATAATAATAGTAATAATAAAAATATTAATAATAATAATAATCATAATAATAATTTCAAAATAATAATAAGAATAATAATAAATTTTTTAATAATAATCGTAATAATTATTTAAAATTTATTATTATTATTTAAAATTCTTATTATTATTGTCATTATTATTATTTTGAAGTTATTATTATTATTCTTAATATTATTATTATTATTATTACTATTATTATTATTTTGAAATTATTAATAATATTATTATTATTTTGAAATTATTAATATTATTATTAATAATATTTTTTTATTATTTAAAATTATTATTATTATTATTATTACTACTATTTAAAAATTATTATTATTATTTTAAACCAACTAAATCTATGCAGGGACAATTAGCACGATTATTCATATAAAAATATTTTTATAATTTATATATATTTTTTTTAAAATTTATAATTTTAAAATTATTATTAGTATTATTACTATTATTTTGAAATTACTAATAGTTTTGGAATTATGATTATTATTATTACACATACATGATGCCACTTAATCGCCTCTTTGCATTTCTGTCTTCCACGTCAACAAAAATAACGGGCCAATATGCACAGTCAGCTTTTCTGTTCGTTTTTTCGGACGGAAATCATAAGTAATGACTATTTTGTAATTTTTGATAGTACAGTTATTCGATTGTAACAAAAAAATGTTTCGGTAACCACAATGAAAATCGGACCCTTTATCTTTTAAATGTGAAACATGTATTGCAGCCAAAAGTCAGAGTTCCTTACCCCGTGAGCCACACGAAAAGAGACGTGCCTTTTTCTTTAATCCATTTGGATGTATGGGGACCCTCCCATGTTATTACTCCATCGGGAAATAAATGGTTTGTTATTTTTGTTAATGATTGTACTCGAATGAAATGGTTGTATCTGATTAAATGGAAAGATGAAGTGTTTGGTGTGTTTCAATCGTTTCATGTAATGATTCAAACACAATTTTAAGTTAAGATTAAGGTCCTCTGTACCGATAATGGCCGTGAATATGTCAAAACGAATTTCAGGCTTACTTCCAACACCATGACCTCATTCATGAAACCTTATGTACCCCGACTCCCCAACAAAACGGCATTGCCGAGTGGAAAAATCGACACATCTTAGAGACGACACGAGCATTGTTGATTGGAGCACATGTGCCTTCTCGACACCGGGATGATGCAGTTGCCACAACCGTATATTTAATCAATAGAATGCCTTCCAAAGTCCTGAATTTTCGAACTCCATTGCAAACTCGGATCTTTGGTTGTGTTGCCTTTGTTCATCTCCATAAAAACCAACGAACCAAGTTGGATCCATGTGCAGTTCGATGTCTCTTCTTGGGATATGCTTTGCATCAGAAAAAAGGATATAGATGTTTTGACCCCATCACTAAACGAACATACATCACCATAGATGTCACTTTTCTTGAAGAAGGGACTTTTTATCCATCGCCCGCTAAATCATTTCTTCAGGGGGAGTTTCAAAATGAAGAGGTGAATTGGCTAGCAACAACACGCTAAAATCAGAGGCTGACTAGTGAAGGAAATAGTGACGGAAATACTGAGGTAAGGTCGACTGAGGAATGATCTCTAATAGTAGAACCAACACTTAAAGAATCGTGCAATATGGAATGTAATGAAACACATGCACTTGTCAGTGATGTCTTCAAGTGATAGTTCCCCCTCTTTAGTACCCGAAAGACCCTCTCCTGAGAATATCACTGAGGTAAGTTTCCCTACCATATCTCCTTTTATTGATGACGTGGATAGTATTGTGCATTATGTGTTGCCTTTCAGACATAACCGTGGCAAACCTCCAAGCCGATACTCTCCAAAAGTGGAAGATAGAAGATCCAAATATCCCATAGCCAACTATGTGTCCACTGCACTCACAGGCTATCCAAACCACTTAAAGCCTTTGCACATAAACTGTCCTCATATTACATTCCTCAAAATGTAGAAGAGGCATTACTCGATCCACAATGGAGTCAAAAAGATAAAAGGCCTTACAAAAAAGACTGAAGGTCTCTTACAAAAAAAAAACAGTACGAGACTTGGAGGCTAGTCTCATTACCTTGTGGCAAGGAAAAAAGATGTAGTATAGATTACCAAGATACTTTCACCGGTAGCAAATGGGTCTTCTATCATTAAATACAATGTTTATGGATCCATAATAACAGATACATTCCACGGTAGGCTCTCCAAGAGATGGCAAATGTTACACACAGAGGCGTCCTATGGTATAGATTATTTTAAGATACTTTTTATCTTTTACCAGTAGCAAAGAAACTAAACATAAACATTATTAGAGTTTTTACAAATATCTCTTTATATAATTTGAAAATTTAGATTGGTCGCTTACATCAATTTAATGTGAAGTCCATGGTAATTTAGAAAAATAAATATATCAAGTTTTTTGGGTGATTAAAATAAAAAAATCGTTCCACCTGGGTACTCGGCAACTCCAAAAGATAAAGTAAAATGCAAACTACAAAAGGCTTTGTACGGTTTAAAGCAATAAAACTATTTAGTGCAGTTGTGTAAAAATTTGGCTTCCAACAGAGTAACTCGTACCATACCCTTTTCTTAAAGCACCAATCTAGAAAAGTGACGGCCCTAATTGTTTATGTTGACGACATGATCATTACGAGTGATGACAAAGAAGAAATATCCAAGCTTCAAGAGCAATTGTCGGCTGAGTTTGAGATGAAGAACCTTGGGGGACTCGAATACTTCTTGGGAATCGAAGTATCCAGATCAAAACAAGACATATATTTATCTCAAAGGAAATATGTCTTAGACTTGTTATCTGAAGTGGGGATGCTAGAATATAAACCAGCCGATACTCCTATTGTCCAAAATCACCAACTTGGTATACTGATCAAGTTCCCACGGACAAGGAGAGATACCAAAGGATAGTCGGTAAGCTTATTTACTTGTCACGTACTGGACCGGACATTGCTTACTGTAAGTGTAGTGAGCCAATTCATGCACTGTCCTAGTGAAGCTCATATGAATACAGTAACTAGGATCCTTTGTTATTTAAAGTTCTCTTCTAGGAAAGGACTGATGTTCGCAAAAAATGTTCATTTTAACATTGATGGATACACCGATGCAGATTGGGTTGGAAGTTTAGATTGGAAGTTAACTTCAGGCTACTTCACTTTTGTAGGAGGTAATCTTGTTATTTGGGGAAGCAATAAACAAAAAGTTGTTGCACTTTCCAGTGCTGAAGCAGTCTTGAGGTATGGCCAAGTGTGTGTGTGAACTTTTTTGGCTGAGAAGAGTATTGACAGAAATAGGCTTTGCTCCCTGCTCAGAAATGAACTTGTTCTGCTACAATAAAGCAACCATTATCATCTCTCATAACCCTATCCAACATGATCGGACTAAGCACGTTGAGGTCGATCGACACTTCATTGAACAGAATCTTGAAAAGAAAATTATCCGGTTTCCATTCGTCAAGTCAAAAGACTAGCTAGTGGATGTACTCACGAAAGTCGTATCCAGCAGAAATTTCTACATCTTAGAGATATCTATGCACCTACTTGAGGGGGGAGTGTTGGCGTGAGATGTCATACAAGGATCAAATCAGATTATGTAAAATCCCTCATTTAAAGGGTCAATCATAACTATAGCCTTAGATCATGCATGTCTTAGACCATAATTATAGCCTTAGATCATGTATGTCTTAGAATAGCTTCCCGTGTATCTATATATACTCTTGTTCTCTGTTATTGCAAATTATTGAAAACAGAAACTTTTGATAGATAACTAGTTCAATCTGAGAGAGATCTCTTTTACCAGATCGGCACTTCTTAAGTAAAGATTTACTCATTATTGTATGGATATAGCACCTCCTGGCTCCTGTTATAATAGGTTGCTGGCTAGCTAGTCATCCGACTTGGATATGTTGTCTGCTACTGTGTTTATCATGTGTGCATAACGTTCAGAGAATGTTTGCTTCACATGTGACCACAGGACATTTAATCTCTGAAATAGGGGTCCTCTTCAGTGGTCACTTGTAGGAACCACAGGTTGACGAGATCCTTGGCTCCAACCACCAAAGTAATTAATGCGAGTGTTCGCTAGACGTTTCAAGGCAACCCCATTATGGTTTTGGACCCAAGCTCCTGACAACCTTCAAGTCCTGCCCAAATCAAGGCACAGGTTTTAGCATGCGTGTGTTACCTGTACAGCATATATACTGCAGGATTTGGATGTTGCCCCAATTTCTAAGTGATGTGGGTATTAATTTGTGTGAATTTCATTAAGTAGAAATTGAATAAAATACTTATGCTCATCTTACACTCCCTAGACCCTACTATTTTCCAGAGCATTCTCACCGGGTACTACCTTTATGTATGCTCATACTAACATTCCATAACTAATAGCAATTATGTGTTTTTTATATCTACAAGTCACCTGGTGTAGGTTCAGAAACATGAGAAGTTTTGGAATTGTCATGGTATGGTGCATATCTATTTTTCTAACATCCTGTTCTAGGTGCAACTGATCTTTGTATTTTGATTGCAGCAACAACTTCAAGCTCTCATGGAAACCCTCAGTTCAACAGAGCCTCACTATGTCCGATGTGTGAAGCCAAACTCTTTGAACCGGCCTCAAAAATTTGAAAATCAAAGTATCTTACATCAGTTACGTTGTGGGGTAAGTAGCATCAGACTTCATTCCTTTCCTTTTCGTTAATTCAAGGATAGTGTGTTGATATATGTTTTCTGAAATTACCTTGCTCGACATTCAATGTTCAGAAGTTGTAATAGATTGGCTTCTACCTTGTTTAGTTATACTGATTATTTTGCTGTTTATTACTGTTGTTGATCAGTACTAATGAGCTAATTGTGGGTTCTATTGTCGTTGGGTCATTGTAGCTTCATTCAGACAAAAATTCTTGCAAACAGTTCGGGCCTCTTCTGTTTCACTTTCTTATTTCTTTTCTTTCATCTGTTGTTGGCACTTGTCACTTCTATGAGATACCTATTTATATTTGATGGGACGGTCAGGTTGTGAATCCATTCATGAGCCTGTTGGATCAAATATTACAATTTACACTATCATTACATGGTTGTGAAAACTTGCTGGACAAATTTATTATGTTAAAAGTTTTGGCTTCCTTTGTTTTATGAAGAACATTTCTAAAAAATATTAAAATAATTTGTTGGCAATAGGCACACCATCTCAAGAATAAAACCAATCAATACGTGTTAAAAAACTCATGAAATGGAATCTATGGAAGGACCTAGTCATGCAAAGAACCTCTATGAGAAGAATATTTAGATTTCTGTAGAAACATTAACATGCATTCTCACCCCTGAATCTCCCTCCTCGAGGTGAAGTCAAGCTTTGATTGAATGTTTGGTAAGAGAAGTGGAAAAAATGAGATGGAAAGATAAAGAGGGATTGAAGGTATTTCAGTGGAGGATTTTTGTGTCCCTCTGGGGTAATTTTAATTAAGAACAGGAGAGATAAAAAGGTGTCTTTGTAGATTATTTTATTGCTGCTTGGCCATATAACATATTAATTTTAGCAAGTCAAAACTCAAAACACTAGCTAATGAAATTACACCTACCAATGTTAATCCATTAAAATAGACAGGTGTGTAATTAAAATCTTATTTATTTATTTATTCAATGATTATACACGCAAGGAAAATCGAATCATATTTTTTAATCACTGATTTAAATCACTCAACGATCACCCTTTGTCTACCTTATAAGCATGCTGATCTTTGTAACATCAACTAATGTCAAAAATTTGACAGCTGTGATTCTCTGACACCTCCAGTAGCTTACCAATTGCCATTGTTCAAGGTCTCCTTCCATTGGATTTCACCAATGTTTTCCCGTTTGTGGGATGCTTGAGAGAATTAACCAATAACCACCAAAGAACTGCACAACACTCTTAACCATTGAGCTTAATATCCTTTCATCATTATCACAATGGTCTATTCTCAAGACCAATGCTTTCCTTTCTTTTCATTTATTCTCTTTCTATAGTAATGTTCAATATTTGTTTAATCTCAAGAAAGTAATCTCTTATTCAATTTTCGAGTAGAATTAATGTTATATGGTACTAATGTGATATTCTACAGGGTGTTTTAGAGGCGGTTCGTATAAGTCTGGCAGGTTATCCCACTCGGAAGACTTATCATGAGTTTGTAGATAGGTTTGGACTACTTGCCATGGAAATTATGGATGGCAGGTTAGTTTCATGATTACTTGCTTGAAGCTCTTATATTCTGTGCTCACATTCAATGCTTCTACCTATATGCTTTGTTTTCCTCCCCATTTTTTAGATTGATTTTTGCTTGCAAGTTACAGAAACGTTTACTTCTCATAATTTGTTTTGGATTTTAATCTCTCTTTCTCTCTGTATCAGTTCAATTGTTTCTCCTTCTATTCATCTAGATATATAAGAAAAACAACTTCTTCATTTTTTTTCTGGGGTCAAAGTGTATGTGTTTATATCACACACACCCACACGCTTTACACAATTTACCTGATTATGTTTATTTTTGCATTTGTCATGGTCCATCTTTGGAAGATAACTTCACACTTGACATTTAGATGCTAATTTATTGACCTTCGTATTTAAATGGTTATACTGGTACTGATTTCTAGTGTGTAAAAACTTCTTAAGGAGGGCGCAGTCCATGTACACCCTGGTTTTTTTGGGTCGAAAGCAATTTTATGGTTGAGACCAGTGTTTCTTTTGGTTGGGAACCAACTTCAACAATAGTGCTGCTGCTTTTATTTTATTTTTTTGGTTGATAGTGACTATTTTAAGTATATATCAGCGCTTCTTTAAAGCTCAACGTATTACAAGTAAAACCTTTTGTGGAATTTTTTTGTGGGGGATGATGATGTGTTGTTTTCGGAGCAACGACTTGCAGATTTGGAAAGGGTAAGCCATTTTCGAACTATTCTTAAATGAGCATCTACTCGTAATACAATTTTGTTGATTAGTTTTCCAAAGTCGTATCAAACATTTGAAGACGCACAAAAGAAAATGGATTCTAGGAAATATTTTCCTAGAAACAAAATGAGATCAACCATTATTGACGAGAGTGAATGAGGTACCTGACAATCAGTAATTTTTTACCTAAATAAAATACTAGTCTTGCCATAGTTAGAGCATATAGATGATAGTGTGAAGATACCAATGTAAAAGTAAGAAGCTATATGAGTTGTAATGTAGCATATTATAATCAGGATGGCTGCAAGCATTTCCTAATACTCAATATTTTTATGTGGTTCTTTAGGGTGTATTTCATATGGTTGTTAGAGGCTTTCTGAATAAGCATTTTCTTAGAACACATTAAAACTATGTTGTATTTTCTGAATGATTTTCTTGGTGCGTACTTTTTTGATTGTTTTGCGTCCTGTCTTCTTGAATAATGTACTTCAGCTTCTTATTTTCACTATTCAAAGTGTTTACAGTTATGATGAAAAGTCAATGACAGAGAAAATACTGAGGAAATTAAAGCTTGAGAATTTCCAGGTATTTACTTTCAACAAATAGCACGTTTTAGGTTTTTTATTTGAGCTAATTACTTGTGAATTCAGAAGTTTTCTGTTGAGAACTTGCTGAAGTGACATTTTGTCTTTTTGTTATCTTCTCTTTTTAAATTTTTTTTACAAAATGTCTTTCGTTATTTATTTTCCAGTTGGGAAAGACCAAAGTTTTTTTAAGGGCTGGTCAGATTGGTGTTCTTGACTCCCAACGTGCCGAGGTTTTGGATTTTGCTGCAAAGCGTATTCAATGCCGATTACAGACTTTTATTACACGCAGGGTCTTCATTGCAAATCGGACTGCGGCAATTTCTCTACAAACATACTGCAGAGGTTTTGCTCAACTTATGCCTTGCATTAGCTGCTATTTATGTTGGGAAATTCCTATCATGCAAATCATTGTTGTTTCCTCATTCTTGTCAACAATGATCTCAATTAGTTTTTTCTTTTGACAACAAAAGTTGAAAGTATATATGAAGCAAGCTTGGAAGTTGACTATAATGGTAGTCACATTACTGTATCTCACTGTTTTTGTTTTAATTAGTATGTAATGAGCTGGCCATGGCTAAGCAATGGTAGGTAGGAATCTCTATTTTCTGTTGAGCAGCTAAAGGTTTGTGGATGAACGATGCGGTAGCTTCAATAAAGATACAGCACGAAACTAATACCTGATATGATATTTTCAGAAAAAATAGGATACAATTAGTTGTGGATACGTTGAATTTCTTTAATATTTTTGTAGATTTTCATATTTGTACATGATAAATATATTATATTACATACCCATACACAAGTAACTAACTTCAAATTTTAAGTTCATTTTAAAGTAGCAACTATTAAAACATTATATCCAGATCAGTTTCTTTTCTCTATTTCTCTTATATTTAATAATTCCAACAAGTTCCGATTATTTAAGTCTACTTGTTGTTTTAAAGTTGACCAAAAATTATTTTTAGGCAGTATAGCATTAAGTAAAGACCTGGTTAGAGATAGCACATCTTGATTTCTAGAACTTTTAAAATTAATATTGCAACATCATTATTCAGTTCATCAGCAGTCAGCTGCAAACTTTGGCATAATTTCCTCGGGTCATTGGGGCTGTCATACTTGAACTCGTGTTCTAGTGCTTGGTCAAACCCAATCATTTATCAAATCAAGTAATGACAGCTGCTAGTTATTGTGACAGAATATTCTTATGTATGATACGGAATGAATGAGCAGTACCCTGTGCGAGATTGAGATTGAGTATGTTTAAAAAATATTTGGACTTTATAGCGTCGTGAGAGCACCTACTTTATGTGTAATCTGTTTCAGTTTTTTATTTAGTTAAACAAATGTTCCTTCTAGGCGTCTGCTTAGGTCCCCACGTAGGTTGGGACGGTCCTCTACCGTGTCGAGTTGACCCTAGTACCTTAAACTTAAACTTGATTAGTTTTATTAGGCCTTGAAACTAATATTTTATACTTTATATTTTAAAAATTATAAGTTTCATCCTGTTTTTAATTATGATAATGTCACATTTTTTTAATCTACAACTCTAAAATCTAGACCGCTTCATTGTTTTTATAAATGCTAAATGAATTTTACCAAAAAGTCAAAAATAATAGAAAGAGTTTTCAGTGTAATGACTACAAATAAGAAATTAATATGATGGTATTTAATGAGGCCCTAAAATTCTTGAAAAGAATTTGTTAAGATTTATAAGTTTCTGGTTTTGATAATTTTTCATCAAAGGCTTAGAATTTTTTACATATAATATATGCTTTATATAGTATATGAAGGTATAGTTTACATGAACAAGGCTCTTCCTAGGCGCCTTGTCTGCCGTGAGATCAACCTACCGATTTTTGGAACACTTGTTGAAACATTTGATAAATTATCAGAGAAGTTACATTGCATTGAAAAGTATTGTAACGATGTGTCGATGTTGCTGTAATGTATGTTACATCATACATGGACTCGGCAACCCCTAGAAAGATTCTTAAAAGCACACGACACGGTAATGGTTCATTTTCAAAGAAACTACTGAGTCTGACAACCGACCCATGTGACAAGGGTACTGCTGAATTTTAGAAGAGTCCAGGTAACATAGGCTTTAACAAACCAGCATTTAGCTCAGCATTGGATATTATTGGAACCGTAATATCTCTTGTGCAAGGTCTGGGTTGATACTTGAGTGGATATAAGGTGCTTTAGGACACTATGCAGTGCTTGTTATTCGCTGAAATGAGAATATGATGTGCCAGCAAGCCGCAAGTTTGGTTGATCCACTTTTCATCTTTCTGTACATATCAAATCAGTGAATGTGAATGTGGCAGTTAATTGCTGAAATGAGAAACTTCAAGCAAGAACTGAGTTTAACTACTTGAGGGTAAAACTTAATTGCACATACATAAGTTACTGATTTATGCTCTGAGAGCATTTTGGTCACCCAAGATTACGGGATAGGCTGCTCAGTTTTGGTCTTGGGCGGTTTATCCCAATTTTCCTTTTGCTTTAAACTTCAAATCTTAATCATCTACATTTTACTTTATATGTTATCCAACCGAATGATGTTGTTCTGCATCTGCTTCTTTATGTGCTATGGTCTTGATGTTTAGGTTCTTGAATGATGCCCAACTCTGCAGGTCATCTTGCTCGTAAAACATATGCTGCAAAAAGAGAAATGGCAGCTGCCATGTACATACAGAAATATGTCAGAAGATGGCTGCTAAGGCATGCTTATGTGCAACTTTGTACTTCAACCATACTCATGCAAGGGTGCATTCATGGATTCTTAACTCGTCAAAGATTTTTGCACAGAAAAAAACATAGGGCTGCCACTCTTATTCAGGTGAACTGCTTATTGCGCGCTTTTTTTTTTCTTCCTAAAATTAATTATTGCAACATTTAGTGAGCTAAGGCACGATCATATAAATGTAAACTATAGACAAGATCACAAAATTATCCTAAAAAAATTGTGATATCACGAAGTCAGATACTCAGATTTACATTTTTGCTCCACATCAGAATCATGTAAACATAAACTGTAGACAAGATCACAAAATTCTTATCTTCAAAAAATTGTGATATGATTAACGGAGGCAGGCCGACTTACATTTTGTTCCACGTCAGTTAAATGGCTTCCATGCCCTAGCTTTCTAAAAATCATGACTAACTCCGCTTAAAAATCTCCGCCTTAAGTCCGCCTTAGCGCTTAGGCTCTTGGCGCCTGCTAGGCGCTAGGCGCCTCACACCTCACCTAGGCCCAAAGGCGGCAAAAAATCCTCTAGAAAATTAGGCGGTGCCTAGGTGGGGTTTAGGAGAGAGGTTTTTTATTTTAATAACTACCCAAACCAAATCTTGATATATTTATTTTTCTAATGATTTACCATATTTATAATACGATTGTAGTATATCAAATCACAACAATAAGTGAACAATATCAAGTCAAAATGGATAATTTTATTATAATTGTAATTTTTTGAACTTGTACCAACTTCAAATTATATAAATGATGATACATTTGTAATATTTTGTTTAATTTAATATAATTCTTAAATTTATGTTTAGTTTATTAAGTTTTAATATTGAATTAAATTCTTGAAATTTTAAATTTTATTATTTAATAGCTATCTTGTTTATGAATAAAACTAATACGTTAAAAATATGTTTGAACTTTGAACAATTGCATGTTTGTGTTTGAACTTTGACATTAGCAATATGGATGTGTTTGGACTTTAAGCAAAGACCTTTATTATCTTTATTATAGATTGTTTTGCTTCATATTATTGTTTGGTTTGGATAAATATAAGATAAAATATTAAAATTGACTTAAAATAAAAAATTCCGCCTAGGCACTAGGCCCCCACTGGCCGCCCGACCCCCGCCTAGCGCCTTTTAGAACATTGCTTACATGCCCTTGCTTGCCAGACAATCATGAGGAATAGGCCTTCAGTGTGCTGGTTTACTTACTCATAATGGTGCAACATTGCATTTTCTCCATATCCGTTAATGAACTCGTCTGCCTTTCCATATTATGCTAAACGTATACATATACAAATAAGAAATATCAGCAGAACATCCTATGACATTTTTAAGAAAATGGGATATGAATATCGTCACAAGGCTCCCGCAAATAGCATGGTCTGAGGAATTAGGTAGATATATGCAGCCTTACTCTGCATGTAGAAAGGCTGTTTTCAGGACTTGAACCTGTGACCAAACATTTAACTAGTGAGCACTTGACCAGTGCGCCAAGCCCCATATATCAATGCTAAGCTAAAATAACTGCAAAGTGTAACACTTTTATGCAATAATAATCATAATATTGGAAGCAAAATAGTGGCCTCAATTTTTTGTATTCGTATTTTTTTTGCATGATTCACGTTTTTGGCATGATACTTCTTCTCTTCTTCTCACTAATAGCTTCAGCCTTTAGAATAGTTGGCAATTTAATTTGGTATTAGTGCTCTAATTTCACCAGGTTTTGGGTCAAGTTCTCCACTTCTCCTGCCCTTGTGTTGTAGTGCAATTGCAACATGTTTGATTTGTTCACTATGATGCACCTTGGTTTTGTCACTCATTGTTCAAGTGGTGTTGCATATAGGGGAGTGTTAAGCATGATTAAATTGTTGAGCCCTCTCGCTATCAGTTTAAGATTACAGAGTAGTTGGTAATTTGACACAAGTTAATTTTTTTTATCATTATTGTTATACGCAAAACGGGAGCATCCTTTTTCTCTTAAGAATATTAGATATTGTGTGCATCCTTATTTATGGTAGTCCTGATTGAATTTTAATTTTATAGGCTCAATGGAGGATGCGAAAGGTGCGTTCTGTGTACTGTCATCGCCAATCAAACATAATTGCAATTCAGTGCCTCTGGAGGCAAAAATTGGCAAAAAGAGCTTCGAAAGCTTAAAAAGGTGATTAAGATGATTTTAATATCTCTATAATGTTTTTCTACTTTTAAGAAGCAGTAATCTCGTCTGAGTGGTGCAATTGGCACGACCCATCTATGTGTGTCTTGCAAATTATGGTGCCTGAAACTATATTTTATTGTTATTGTGCTCATTCGATATTGTGTACTTACTCCTGCAAGAGTGGTTTTTTCTACCTTGTTTTAATCTACATGGAAATGCATAAATTAAATTTTGCCTCTGTTAGGTGTTGACGAGGGTTGGCATTACAATGTTGTTCAGTGCTGGCACCCTCAGAGATATGAAGCTCCTAAATGACTTGCCTTTCTGGATCAAGTATTTTGTAGCCAAAAGAAAAGTATATAAAAAACAGGCAACTTGTCTTTGAGCAGATGACTGTAGCGCTGCGTATGATCCCTATTATAATAGCTTCTTTGATTGTATAGGATGACTTTACTCTTGTTCCAGTTTCTTAATGTGGCACATTTTTTAGCCTGCCGATCAGAGTTGTTTCTGTAGACTTAAAATCGGCACAATGGCTTTTTGATTACACTCCCTGAAATAATGTGATAAGAAAGATCTTGCAAACTCCCTCCCTTCTCAAATTCATTGATTGTTCAATGAATCTTGTGATGATTATCTTCTAAGATATAGTCTATCATTCTCGCATATGCTACTATCACTTATTGTAATACATCCATTCATTCCATTTTCTCTCTTTAGGTTCAGGCATCCATCCATCATTCATTCATTTTACAGAGGCCAATGAGGCTGGTGCTTCGTCTAGCTAAAACAAAGCTTGAGAGGCAGTTGGAGGATCTCACATGGAGATTGCAATTAGAAAAAAGATTGCGGGTATGGCTTTGCATATAAATAATTTTTCCATATCTAGTTTGTACTTTGTAATATATATTTGTTGTGTTTAACGCATAAGTTTGAGCTGTAATTTTTTTTTTTTGATATTTTACTTGGTCATAAAGTTGCATACTGAATATACTTTTCTCACTGAATCAGGTTCAAGTAATCCCATTCCTAGTTTGTGGCAATAGCAGCTATCAAGTATAAGCCATTGTGCGCAGTTGATATATGACAAATCTTTTCTAATTTTTCTTTGGAATTAAAAGTTTGTTCATATTATTTTGCGTTTATCTGACCCATAATACCTTTTGCATTATGATAAAAACACAATGAGACTGATGGAACATGAATGGAAAAGGCTTTTCCCATTTAAAGTGCAATCATCTGATAATACTTCAATTTAGTCTATATCAATCTTTTCCATTTTTTATTAGTTCTTCCTTTAAATTTCTTGTTGGAGTAGCGAATAGTGAATTTTCTTTAGTTTCTTTATTCTGTACTTTCGAGATTCAGTACCTATATGTTAAGCTTCACTCAACAATATCTAATCTATTATGAGCTGATCTCATTTATTGTTTGTGGCATCACTTTAACATGCCTACTTGATGTCCACTCTGTAATGGAAATAGTTTGGAATACAGGTGACAAACGAGGAGGCAAAGGTAGTGGAAATGGCAAAACTTCAGAAGACAGTGGAATCATTAAGCCTCGAATTAGATGCAGCTAAATTGGCTACAGTTAATGAGTGCAACAAGAATGCTGTGCTGCAAAATCAGTTAATGTTGTCAATGAAGGAAAAATCAGCTTTGGAAAGAGAAGTCGCTTTGTTGGCTGAACTAAGAAATGAAAATGCAGTTTTAAAGGTTGTTAACTCCCCCATCACTTGGAATTTGCTAAATTACATAAAGTTCGGTAAAAGCCAATTAGTGCTGCCTAGAGCAATATTGTTAATTGTTTATTTACCTTTGATCTTATAATAATAATAATAATAATAATAATAATAATAATAATAACAACTATAATAATAATAATTATTATTATTATTTCCTTTTTCCTAATTCATGAGTAGAGGTTGTGGGTGATTGAAAATTTTAAATGGATTTTTTTTTGCTCTGCAGAGTTCTTTGAATAACTTTCAGGCGAAGAACTTGGCACTAGAATGTGAGCTTACCAAAGCTAAGCAAGATTCAAATGACACCATAGAGAAGTTGAGAGAGGTTGAACATACATGCTCGCAACTCCAACAGAATTTGCGAAGGTCTTGTTCATTACTTTAAATATGTTTGACATACTTGATGGGTCATGCTAACGTGTTGTTTGTCATCCTTTCTATTTTTTTATTTCTTTTTTCCCTGGGGAGTGGGTCGGAGGTTTCCGCCCCACAATTTAGCTTTTTTGAATAATCATGTCCATAAATCATCTTACTGCTGTCATGTAAATATTAAATTCTCAAAGTTTAGTTGGAGTACTAAAATATAGTATCTAATATGTTTTTTGATTCTTAAGATATGTTTTGCTAAAACAGTTTGGAGGAGAAGCTCTCAAACATAGACGATGAGAATCAAGTCCTCAGACAGAAAGCACTGAGTGCATCTCCAAAAAGCAACCAGCTTGCTTTTGCTAAGCCGTTTTTAGATGTAAGGTTCTCATTTATTCTTTTGTTCAAACAAGTATGCGTGCAGAAATATATGCAAAGAGTCTGTTTCTGCCTGATAGAAATATCCTGGTTATTTTCATATATAGTCTGTTTGTGCTCACTCCCTTTAGTGATACTTTTAGCGACGGACAACATATAGCGTCGCTAAAAGTATAGATGACCACCCATCCTGGTTATTTGCACTATATATATATATATATATATATATATATATATATATATATATGTATAAAATGTATGCTCTTGTTTACAACTTCAAATAGAAAATTAAAGGAAGTAAGATAAATCCATCATTGCTTAATATGTTTTTTTTATATAATTTATTTATTTACTGAAACAGAAGTTCTCTGGTGCACTTGCTCTTCCCTACAATGATCGGAAATCAGCTTTTGTAAGTTTCAATCCCTTGTAATTTCTATCATACCGAATTGACAAACTTGTTTGCTTTTGTTTTCTGAAATGTGGATTATGTTTATCACAGGAATCACCTACGCCTACAAAAATTATTCCACCTCTTTCACAAGGTCTATCTGAATCGCGTCGCTCGAAGCTAACCATTGAAAAGCATCAGGTTTTTCTCTTGACTGTAAACAATTAAATATATGTGCTTATATTGTTGTACCTCAACAAATGCTGATATATATCAGTAACTATTGTAAATAATGACTAATAAAAGTGGTTGGCATCTACCTTTTCTTGGCAATTCCTGGCCACGATTCTTTTCTGTTTGTTTTAGTGTCATTGTAAAATTTCATGCAGGAGAACTATGAAATTCTCTCACGGTGCATCAAAGAGGATTTGGGATTCAAAGATGGTAAACCAGTTGCTGCTTGTGTTATATATAAATGCCTTCTACATTGGCATGCCTTCGAGTCTGAGAGAACTGCTATATTTGACCACATCATTGAAGGAATTAATGGTGTTCTGAAGGTGATTTACTTATGTTGACCCTGTACTCTCCCTTCCCTGTTTCCTCAATTAGTTTTTCATTCTAATTCAGGATGTTTAGTACTCCTCTCTTTTATCTGTGTTTCTTTTTCATAACTCAATCATGAGATCGATAGATTCAGTGTTTTAGGCTCATAAATTTTAATATCCTTGTAAGGTTATGGATATTCGGTTGAATTACTGAAGAATATGTTTAATTGATATTGATAATTTTACAATTTTTGTCTGCTTGTTTTTCAGGTGGGGGATGAGGATACTACCTTGCCATACTGGTTGTCTAATGCATCAGCCCTTCTGTGTCTCCTCCAGAGGAATTTGCGGTCTAATGGTTTCATGACTGCAAGTTCTCAGCGTTCTTCTGGGCTAAACGGGAGGATTGCACAAGTAAGTTTTGCAGTTACATGAGAGACCACCCAAGTAATATATCAATGAGTGAACTTAGTTCCTTGATTATAATTGATGTTGGTCGAATTTATCTTTACTACAATTCACAAAAAGTACCTTACTTTTTTCCAATGTTCTAAAAGGCGCTAGGCAGAAGGTGGGCGGCCGGGTCGGGCCTAGGTGGAATTTTTTATTCTAAGCCAATTTTAATATTTTATTAAATATTTATCAAAACAAAACAATAATATAAAGCAAAACAATCTATAATAATAATAAAGGCATTTGCTTAAAGTTCAAACACATCCATATTACTAATGTCAAAATTCAAACATAAACATGCAATTATTCAAAATTAAAACTTGTTTTTAACGCATTAGTTTTATTCATAAACAAGATTGCTATTAAATAATAAAATTTAAAATTTCAAGAATTTAATTCAATATTAAAACTTAAGAAACTAAGCATAAATTTTATATTGAATTAAACTAAATATTATAAATGTATCATCATTTATATAATTTGAAGTTGGTATAAGTTCAAAAAATTACAACTATAATAAAATTATCCATTTTGACTTGATATTGTACACTTCGTATTGTGATTTGATATGCTACAACCTGTATTATGAATATGGTAAATCATTAGAAAAATAAAAATATTAAGATCTGATTTGGGTAGTTATTAAAATAAAAAAAAAACTCTCCGCCTAGACCCCACCTAATTTTTTAGAAGGATTTTTTTGACGTCTGGAGCCTAGGTGAGGTTCCAGGGGGGCCTAGCGCCTAGGCGAGACGCCAAGGGGGCCTAGAGCCTAGGCGGACGTAGGCGAGGATTTTTAGAACACTTTTTTTCTAATGAAAAAACTATTTATATTTTTCTTCGAGTTCCTCTGCCTTTCCTAGCATGTTAGAATCTCTAACAAGTCGACATTGCATAGGCAGAATTTTCTTTATATCCCTATTTGCTTATTGTTGATGACAAATGCATGCGGTGACATGTAATGATAATCCTAGAAGTCAAGCAATCTGCATACACTTTTGAAAGATTTAGAACAAATCGTGACAATTTAGTTGTAACACCCCCTCTCCGAAATAAAAAGAGGTTTCTCAAAACACAACAAAACTTATGAATTTATAACAAGGCTCTAAACCACAAAAGAATAATCTCATAATGAGTAATTGTCACAAGACAAACCATAATAAATGCCACACTGGCTCAAACCACAATCTAAGATAATTATTACAATTCCGAACAAACTAATGTATCACAACCTAAGGTCTTAAACAGAATATATCTAAATCATTTGGATAAAAGGGAGCTCTCGTTACATTTGCCCTTGATTACCTATCGGAAGAAAAACAAAGCATGAGCCAAATGCCCAGTACGGATATAGAATACGAAATAATAAACGAAAATAACTAACTCAATTTAATGAACTGAACTGAAACGAACAAAACTAACACAACGAAATAATAGGCTAAATCAAATGGTTGGGTGTTATTTCATACTGAGCTCAGAACAAAACAGAAATATATCTTGCCACACAGGCAAGTCAAATAATGTCACACAGGCAAGTCACACGCATTGAACCGCGAATCCAAATGTATGTAAAATCGAAAGGCATGTTTGGCACAAACATTACCAATCCACAGAACAGAACAGAAAACTAGGGTCGATCCATGCGCCTTCCACAACAAATCACCAAATGGCCAACTCCCACCGGAGCACCAAATGGCCAACTCCCACCGGAACACAAAACGGAGACGCAGCTGATTGATCACACTGCCACGGAAAGTGTCATGCCTCGGTGCCAAGAGAACATGTCTGTGGTACCCCCACGGGTGGTTATACCTCAGGTATACCCTACAGTACATTTTAACAAAATATCATGTCACAACACATGCGACACAATATCAACACAAAGGGGTTCTAATATGTACATGTTAAACGGAAACGAATCATCGATACAAAGTCCAAAAAAAAATATTAACATGCACATTACTACGAATATCAAATTAAATTTTAAACATGGTACACTAGTCTAAAGAGTACAAATATGAGTTTCAATATCAATGCCAAAACGAAACTATTATATTATAATAAATTTGACAAGAAATAATTATGAGATGCAATACTAAATTTCGAAACAAGATGCACAACAAACAAATTAAAATCAAAGTAGTCTCACTGAAAGAGTACGGAATCCGTACCTGGATTAAGTAATGTAATACCCAAACATTTCTATTCCAAATTTGACTCGTTAACTTCCTCCGTCCAAACTAATGAAAAGAATAAATAATTAATAATTAACTTATAACCTTAATGATAATTATATTATTAAACCTAATAATTCTTATCTTTTATTGTTCTGCTAGTAGACATATATCAATTAACTAATTAATTTGAACAGAAACTACAGCAACCAGCAACCATGCATACTTTAAAAAATTAGTTTGTCATTTATTTGCCTGACATAGTGACATGGCATCTTCATCATTAATTAGTATAAATATATCTACATATATTTACAGGATACTACTATACTAGTAATAATCATATAATACATTCCTTTAGTTTATATCTTATAGAATCATGAATATAAATGTTAGTATAAGACATTACACGCTTTACGAAATTTGATGATTGAATCTAAAATTTCTTTCACAGGTATCATTGACTTAAAATTGTAAGAGAGACACATATATATCTGTAACTTACTTGTAAGTTGTATCCGAAATTAGATATCAAATTCTTGTTCCTTTTATCTCATACAAAGTACAATTCAATCTCTCCTTTTTCTTTCTTCGTAGCAGCGTCGTTCCTCTCTTCTTCTGTTTTTCCCAGTTCGTATAAAGATGTAGTGTCATGTAGTTGGGTTTTATTTATTATCTTATTAATTCTCCTAATTATAATATAATTTAATATTAACCACATATAAATTAAACCTAATTAGTTTTAAGGCCTAATTTTACCAAATAAATTTATCCATCACTTATTAATATTTATTAGCCCACATAAATTAAATGACTAGTTTGACCCAAATAAAAGACAAAGTCCAATTAAAATATATTTTTAAAGAAAATAAATGTTTATTTATTTATTTATTTTTCTGGGTATTACATTAGTAGTAGGGGTCAAACCCAATCTCAACTTTCTGTAGAAGGTGTTTGAGGTCCTCTTTAAACTCTCACGAATATATTTTTAAGTACCTGAATATTTCTATAGGATGTCTAGATGGTGTAACCACTTGTAAAATCATACTACATATATTAGTGTATAATTAATATTTCCTCTGTTCCGAATATAGGATCAACATCGACTTTTTGAAGTCAATTTTAGATATTTTCAAATTTAAAATTGATATGAATTAATTAATTTTAGACAATGCAATTTTAAAAATTGTAAACTAGCTAAATAGTATATTAATCAGAAGACTTGTTCTTTCAAAAGTTAAAATTACTTCAATTTTTATTTTAAGAATATCTCACTTCGCCTGTGAAAAGTCTAATGTGATCTAATATTTTGAAACCGAGGGAGTATTAGTTATGGTGTTTCTGAATTATTCATCTTTCGTGCTAGTTCCAACTTTTTGCTTAAGATTGTTATGTTTAATCATAGCAGGTAATTCTATTTTGCTCTGTTTTCAATCATTTATTGGTAATGATCAGCTTCATATGCCAAAATTGTGCTCAAATCTGTTTTTCTTTCATTTATTGTTATATTAAATTTCTGCATCAACTCTTATGTCACTAAAAAAATAAAATTTTGTATTAATTTTTAATTTTACATAATACTCACTTTCATATAAATCATCACTTTTGTTTTAAATGTCAGCGCAGTTTTTATAACCTTTTCTTGATAAGGCTGATTTTCTTTTATATACATGTTTTCAACTTGTTAGGGTCTAAAATCTCCTTTCAAATATATTGGATTTGAGGATGGTTTATCACCTATGGAGGCAAGATATCCTGCTATATTGTTTAAACAACAATTGACTGCTTGTGTGGAGAAAATTTTTGGCTTGATTCGTGATAATTTGAAGAAGGAAATATCACCATTGTTGGGTCTCTGTATCCAGGTTAGCATTCATTTCATTGGTTTATCTAACGTATATTCTTCTTCAAATGATTTTCTGTAGTTGTGTTATTTGGCGGTAACAGTTGCTAATGCGTTTATGATATTTTTTCTTGAGAATTTTTTTTAAAATGTTCTCCTTCGTTCCAAAATATATGATCAATATTTACTTTTTGAAGTCGATCTGAGATACTTTCAGATTCAAAATCTATACGAGTTCTTTTAATTTTAGACTATACAATTATTAAAATTGTTAACAATAAATGTAAAATGGGTTACATCAAATTTTAACTGAAAAGTATCTTATATAGTTATACTTGCTTTGAAAAGAAGAGGGCAGAGACATTCTTTTAATATCACTGCTTCTAGAGTTTTAAATACATTTAGATTATTTTTAAGAGCTCCGTTTTCAAATACATTAAAGGGACTAAAATGCCCTCAACTCACCTGGTTGTCTGGCCATCGGCCAACTGCTCCCAAAATGACTCATGCCATCCACCAACTGCACTTGCATATTTTTTTTGTATGACACTTTTTATCCCATGACTGCTTAGTATGTGATCCGCTCAATATCAACACTAATACAACCATGCTCTCTAACACTCTTCATAATGCTATAGCAAACTCTTCACAACACTAATAAACACATAGCTCTTGTCAATTTTCTCAGAAATTCTTAGTACTTTGTAGACTTTCAATAGCAATGCTGTAGCAGCTAACATTTGTTTATTAGTGGATGAGTAAACTAGTTGTTTGACCTACAAAGCAACAAGTGTGAACTAAATTATTGTCTTTCCCATTTATATGGTACAGTTAAAAGGATCTTGCTATTTGTATTCAGTTTGGTATATACATCTGCTAGGTAATGACCTTTTGAACTCTTCTTGCCATCAATCAGCATTAGAAAATGAGCTTCTTTTTCCATTCCTTCACGTTTTTTCTCTGTTTATGTTAATAAACCATTTCGGTGAACTACTTATGGCCAATACGTCAGAATACCTTACTGTTGGAAAGCTTATATGTTCCAACTGTATGCAAACAGAAGTCAATCGTAATTAAATTCATCCTATGAATTCAGAGATGTAATGATTAGACATCTGTTAAATCCCAACGGGACAATACTTCTCTCTTTCTCTCAATGACTCTGTTTTTTTGGGTTCTTTTTAATGAATTATGAAAAGAAATGTTACGGTCAACATAGTATTTCAAGTCATTACTGGTTCTTAACCTAATTTTCCTTTAAACATAGAATTTGGGGTTTATACTCCGAAGATATTGTTGTATATGGTAATTTTCTTAACACCGATGAGAGTTCCATATAGAAAAGAACACCATTTTAATGATAATATTATCCCTCCAAAATATGTTGCCATCTAAAAGAGCTGAAAATATTATTATCATTTATGCTGCCAAATTGCTAATTTTTTTGCTATGTATGTATTTATGACAGTTTTGTTAACAATGTTTCTCTCTAGTAGGGGCATGCACTGACTCCTTTATTCATATATATTGATCATTTCTAAAGGCACCCAAGATCCAACGAGTACATGGTGGAAAATCATCTAGATCACCCGGAGGTATCCCTCATCAATCATCCAGTAGTCAGTGGGATAGCATCATCAAATTTTTGGATTCTTTAATGAATCGTCTACGTTTAAATCATGTATGCACAACATTCTTTTTCTCCCTTCTATTTGTTAGTTTTATTGTTTTTTTTCTCCTTTTTCATTTTCTCTTAATATTTACTACTCCCTTCGTTATGTACACTTTTCACACAATTTAAGAAAAAACAAAAGTAGAGGAGAGTACATATAAGTTACCATTATATGCAGGGACCCCATGCAAGTAACACTAAATATATATTTTTTTCCCTATAAGTAGTGGACCATACTTAAGTACTTTTGACAGTAAAATAGACTTTATATGACATTTTAAATTAAAATCGTGTACTTTAGACATCTTTTATGGGGGATTTTATTTATCTTTTTTCTTATTATTATTATTATTTTGTAATTCAGTTGTGGGACAGAGGGATTGTTACTTAGTTATATCCTGCAAAGATGGAGCAGTATTCCTTTTTTTCTTGTGTTATATTTCCCCTTGTTATGTTGTAATTTTTTCATATTACGTGTATCAGTTCAATCAAAAAAAAATTGGTTGTAAAGCTAGTAATTTTTTTTATTGAAATAATTTTGGAATGCATTTCTAAGTTGATATGGAGTCGGGAACTCTTTTCTTGCTAAAAAAAACTTAAAATAAAAAATAAACCAAAATATCCTATGGTTGGCTATGGCCGTTGACTACATGATATTTTATTAAATATCAGTTCAATCAATTACTAATTGGTTGTAAAGCTAGTAATTTTTTTTAATTGAAATAATTTTGGAATGCATTTCTAAGTTGATCTGGAGTCGGGAACTCTTTTCTTGCTTATTAAAAACTTAAAATAAACCAAAATATCTTGTGGTTGGCTATGGCCGTTGACTACATGAAATTGTATTAAATATTCTTTATATCCTTACTATGAGTTACATAATGGATACATTTATTCTAATTTTCTTATTTGTCTTGTACATTACTACAGTGAGTCCATTGATAACATATAACTTGGACAATGCACTTGCAGGTTCCTTCATTTTTCATTCGTAAGTTGGCTACACAAGTTTTCTCTTTCATCAATATATCACTTTTTAACAGGTAATCCCCCTGATGTGGTTTTATTATTCTTTGATTTTTACTTTATCAATTTCTCGTGTATCTAATGAGCTGAAACTTCCTTGTCAGTCTTCTGTTGCGGCGAGAATGTTGTACATTTTCAAATGGTGAATATGTGAAATCTGGTCTAGCAGAACTAGAAAAATGGATCGTCAATTCAAAGGAGGAGGTACATACAAGTTTCGGTACCTTGTAATTCATTTATTGCTGAAGGTAAAATAATAATGGTTGGGGACTGAATCATCAGTGATTGTAGTTTGCAGGAACCTCTTGGCATGAGCTAAATTATATTCGACAAGCTGTTGGGTTTCTTGTAAGATCCACCGAACTGCGAACTGCTATAACAATGTGTATTCTGTAAAGAGTTTAGACAAATGTTTTACTTGACCATATTAAAAATCTGTTTAGGTGATACATCAAAAAAGGAAGAAGTCCCTTGAAGAGATAAGGCAAGATCTTTGTCCGGTATGGTCTTCTTCTACCGTATACTCCGTTCCGTATTAAACGTCCTGATTTTGTTTTAGGATATTCCACAATAAATGTCCTATTTCTATATTTGTAACTATTTTTATCCTATTTTTCCATTTATACCCTCATAATCTGTTTACTCAACTTTTGTTAGAAATTGAAGAAATGGGAAAAGGTTTACATTGGGAACTGATGAATTATTATACCACTTTCTCTCTCATATTACGAGTATAACATGCCTTCTATTTAATGGCTCACTAGACTCTCTTTCTCTATTCATTCTAGTTTTTTGTACTTATTCAGAATGTGTCAATAACAAAAAGAATGAGCTAGTGAACTCATTCACATGGGAAGAAGTAAATACTTCAATTAATAAGTAATTTGTTAGGACAAATTAGATTTAAAAAAATATTATTAATCAACGTGCAGAAACTAATTAGGACATTTATTTCGGGACGGAGGGAGTATTAAATTTGATTAATTTCCACCTGACATGTTTTTTCTTTCTTTTTTGCATTCTTGACTTCATGAACAATATTAATACTCTAACTACTTCTATATGTGATCTTGGCAGGCATTGACCGTGAGGCAAATTTATCGAATAAGTACGATGTACTGGGATGACAAGTATGGTACCCAAAGTGTGTCAAATGAGGCAAGTTTTTTGTTTTTTGTTTTCCTTTTTACTGTGAAATGCGTAATATGATGTCAAATAGTTTGTATAACGTTTCTGCATTGCAGGTTGTTAGTGAGATGAGAGAGATTTTAAACAAAGACTCTCAAAATTTGACCTCAAATTCATTCCTGTTGGATGATGATCTGAGGTAAATTACCCGAGCTCCTAAGGTTATGGGGTAATATTGTTGTTTTATGCCTAGTTATAGTTATTCTTAAAGTTTTGAGCCCTTTCGAACGCAAATGATAGTCGGGTCTAATTGTGTGCAAGTATCCAACACAGCAATATGCATGATAAGAGAGGGAACAAGAAACCTTCAATAAAAGATGCAATTAGGGGTGGTCATCGGCCGTCCCGTACCGATTACCGATTATGTACAAAATAGGATACCAAAACCGGTACCGATTAAACTGGTTTCCCGTACCGGTGAGTCGGTACGAAACCGGGACGGTACCGTAAACACCTGTTTCATACCGATGGCTAAACTCCTTAAAATATCTATGCATCCAAACAAAGCCTTATCTGTTGATTCTGTTCAACACCATGAACTGATGAACTAATGAATTATATAATAATCCAGATCTCAGCAACCTTCTATTTGCAACCAGTTAGCTTCAATAAAATTAAAACCCTAGTCACCCAAAGATAGAAAATCCCACATATTACAACCAGTTAGCTCCAATAAAATTAAAATCTTAGCCACCCAAAGATAAAAAATTTCACATACAATTACAATTAATTGTTGTCAAAGCCCAATTACAAAGTATACAATCACTAGATCAACCTCAAATTGATTACAATAAATCCACAAAGATGAGACTTGTGAGAGTGGGAAAAAGAAAATCGGAACCCAAAACAAAAATTGTACTTACCGAATCTGTGACTCTGTGAAGAAGAAAAAGAAATATGAGATGGAGACTTGGAGAGGCAAGATCTATGAGACTGTGACTCTGTGAGGAAGAGAGAGTATGTGACTCTGTTGGTGACGAGGAGAAGAAACAGAGCGATGAGAGAGAATGAGGGATTGAGTGACTGGGTATGTTATATATATCTAAGAGGCTAACATAATATATATATATATATATATATATATATATATATATATAATATAAATACATACCGTTAATACCGTCCTAATACCTTACCCTATCCTAAAATTTAAATACCGTACCTATACCGTTTACCGATCTGTACCCTTTTTTTTACCGGTACCGAACCGGTTAACTAATTTACCGAACTGTCCGGTTCGGGTTGCCCGATTTCGGTAAAAAAAACCAGTTGTACCTTATGGATTTGCACACCCCTAGATGCAATGACAAGAACAAGACAACACATGGCACATGCAACAAGTAATATAACATGTTTCGGAAGAACTTACCTGTATCCATGGAAAAAATCAACTTCACTAGACTCAAAAGAAACTTCGCTAGTCTTAAAAGAACTTACAGTATGAAAGAAGGCTACACCCTTGTGTTTGTCACTCAAATGCAATCCCAAGCTCCATGTACACCCTATGTCAGGGCCTTTGTATACGGCTCGTCTTTCTGTCCATTTTCTTTGCTCTCTGCATCTTGCATTTTGTGGTTTCTAATAGAGATTCCAAGTACCTTATTTTTAGATTCTCAGATTTGAGATCCCAAAATCACATTGAAATAGAAAAACCAAAAGCTTCATAGAATAGCATATGTTAGGAAACCCAAAACCTTCATGGATTAGGAGTCAAATTAAATCATAATCGTTTTAAATACCTTCCCTTTCTGGAGTTCAATACGTTACAAAATGTTTTAGGGTTAAACTGGTATCAAAGAAGCTTTGTATCTGTTGTACCTAGCATTTGTGTGACAAGATTGAAATACCAGGCCAGTACAAAGCCAATTTAATCTGTTTCTTCTAGTACCATGTATAACTTCCATTCAGTGTTAGTCATACATCCCATGCATGGTGAAAGAATCTTTATTTGCTTCAAGAAGATAATTTTTTAAGATGAAAAATATTCTACTGGAACTGAAAATTGGTTACACATACATGCACATACGCCATCGTTAAACAATCGTTAAATTTTACTTATGAATCATGAAGATAGGCATATAAATAATAAATGTTTATTTATGTATACATACATGTATAATATATTTATTAATAATAAATCCGAGGTGGTTGGAGCCTGGACAGGTTTGTATCACTTTAACAAAGAAACAGGTACGACACTTTTGCCCAACATAATAATAGAAATCTGTATAAGCAAAAATATTTTGAAGACCAAAATAACGTGAGTGAAAATTTTCCTTACAATAATTGGGTATGCGTTTAACCTGGTATGACTTCCACTCAGATTTAGATATACCAACTCTCTGTACTTGTTAATGATGATGGTCGATATGCTTATCAGATACCACCTGTCATAGGATGTGAAAATTAACAAGTACTCTGTTCGTCAATATTAATTGCATCACTTTGTTTTCTCTGTGCTCCACATACTCTACATAAGAGTTGCAATTAATGTGGGACGGAGTAGTACTACATTTGTCTTATTTCATTAGACAATTTTCTGGCTATTTTTTTTAATAGTTTTAAAGACATTCCAGAATGTACATTTTTACTTTTTACGTATCTTGAATATAGTAAATACTATAACACGTGTATATTAATAATATTAAATGTGTAATGACTACATATGCGTTTTAAATCATGCCAAAAAGGTTTCAATTTTTTGTATTATATAGTGGGAGTAATGTGATTAATAGTCAGTGATGAAGTAATAAGGTGTCTATGTATTATTTCAGATGATAAGGTAGATATTTATCTTCAATTTCTATTTTTGCAGTATTCCATTCTCCACTGAGGACATATATATGGCGATTCCTGCGATAGATCCTTCAGATATTGAACTCCCAACAGTCTTGTCTGAATATTCATCTGCACAGTTTTTGGTCCAGCGGGTGAAGTAATTGTTATGCATCAAGTTACACATGCCTTTATATGTGAGCTTTGTGGTCCGGCTTGTTTCACATGCATGAAGAATGGTTACGAAATCAATTACGGAAAGCTGGTATCTGATATGTTGATTAGATTAGGTAACACAGAAGTGATGATATACCATGCACAACCAGTATGCAGAAAGTAGGGAGACATTACCTGCAAACAGATGCAGTGGAGAAAAGCCTAGTTAAAAAAGCATATGTAGTGTACATAATTATATAGAAGCAGGTAACGAGTTGCTTTAAGGGTTTCTATAATTGTGAGGATTGTTACACCAAGTTCTGTACATCACTATTCGTTTCAGTAGTAGCCTTCTCCCTTTGATGTTGTATTCCTCTGTTTTTTTATGTTTTCCTTTTTATCTTTCTATAGTTTAGGTGCTCCAGCCATTTCCTTTTTGGCTGCAATAGTGTAGTAGCTCAGATTTAGAATTGCTTTAGGTTCTGTTGTTCTAGTGATGGTGTAGTATTATTGTAAGGAACCTGAATAATTCTGTTGAATATTGTATATAAATTTTTACCCAGTCTAACATTGATAGACCATATTTGTAGCTCATTTTCCAATCTGTGCATATTACTGAGGGCAAAGAAGGCCCATTTATTCAAAATTCAGATGGAGAGATTTTAATTCTTGCAGATCTCAGGTTCAGTTTGGAGAAGCTTGTTTATATTTTATTTTCATGTATAGTTTGTGGAAGATTTTGATGGATGCTTCACCTTTAGATTTAAAAGGATGTCATTTTGTCATATGCTTCACCATTGTGTGTATTCTGTCGAGAGGAATTTGAAAAATTGCATTTCCATAATCATATTTTCGTTTATAGTGCCAATTTTTTTCCAATGGTTCTGTTTATGGTTTGACAAGTTCTTTACACTTGATACTATAAAATAGACCTGAGAATTGAGAGATGACATTTGGTTCTGCTGCTTGTGGAATTCTCAATCGGGTATTACTAGCAATGATGCTCATGTTCAGCCATGCTTAGTTGCGGCGGTCACAGGTGTGTATGCTTTATGTTATCTTTTCGGTACATCTACAATTATTTGAATTGAGTAAATCTATAAAAGCATCGTATTTATATACTCCTTCCTATAACTATAAGCAAGAATCTTGGTATATTCTCAGTCTTAAAATATACAAATTAGAAATAAAATACAAACAAACTAATTATTATTTCAAAAAAAAGTAATTCAAATTTCAAATATATAAATAAATTTTTGAAAATTAATTATAATTTATAAGTTTGAAAATTAAAATTATTATTATTATTATTTATATAATGAAATCACTAGATCAAGGCTTAATTATAAGATAAATAGATTTTTGGAAAATATTTAAACGCTTAAATATATGAAGCGTCTGCAAAACCAAAACCAAAACCAAAACCGTAGTTGTGCATTTATTTATGGCCACTGCCCTTTATGCCTTTTGGTGTTATTAGGACCATCTATCTATTTTGAAGTCAATAAATGGTTTGTAGGTTACCTCAAAGCTGGTTGCCGAAGAGTGTAAAGTCGAGAGGCCAACCAATATCACGAGAGTGATCAGTTATGCTCTTTAATAGCTGATGAACTATTGGGTTCTTTTTCTTATCCTAGTTATTTCTTTGTTTTTGTTACTAGTATAATAATAATGATGAGGATAAGAAATTTAATAATGGTTATTTATTGAAAATGATGTTAAGATTTGAGAATGAAGGAGGCTCGGAAAGTGGGAATGAAAGATAATGGGTCTCTAGAAAATTATAAACCATAAATAAATTTTTTCTTATTCAAAATTAGTAATAAATTATCTCATAAATAGGGCCCCACATGACTTGCCTTGTATTTCTTGATTTTGATTTTCTTAATTTATTTTATAATTCTGCTAGTTAATTATTTTTGGATAATCTCCCTCCACAAATTATTTTCACTTTTGATCATTTACACTGTCAAAAAATACAATTATTATGCCAAATTTGCCATTAAAAGTACAATTATATCCATAATTATGCAATTTGAGAATTTACCAAAAAATACAATTATATCCATTTTTTTGAGAAGATATTTTTTTTAATATTTTCACATGTTTCTCTCTCACATAAGCATATAGTGAGTTTCACTTTCATGAGAGAAAAAATAATGCAAAAATATCAAAAGCATGTGAAAAATAGTGCTCCCCTGTGAGAATTATACACTTAAAAATGAGTAATAAATGAAAAGGTTAAATTTGTACTGTAAGTAATTTAATTGTTTAGAAAAAAATGAAATACTGTTAATTTGATACTAAAAGAAACTGATATTTTCACATGTATTTTTAATATTTTCACATAATTTTTTCTCGCATTAGCATACAATGGATCCCATCTTCGTGTGAGAAGGAACCATGCAAAAATATTAAAAACACATGAAAAAATAGTGCTTCCCTCCTCTAAATGAGAATTGATATTTTCACAAGAAAAATTAATAATACCACAAGACTCTCCTCACATGAATAGTAAATGAGACCTGCATTCATATAAATAAAGTCTTATAGAATTATTAAATTTTCCTTATGGAAATAACAATTATCTCTCTAAAACTGTAGTTAATTTGGGATGGAGGGAGTAGTATATTGTATACATTGTTCAAATTTAATTAAAATTATTAGATTTTAAAAAAAAAGTTACTTTACTTTTTTGTATATTGAATATATATTAAATAAAAGTTATAATTACTATCAAATTATTTAATTATTACATAATTATGATATCATTGAAATGATTCTCCTTTATATAATTATATTCCCTATCAATGGGAGAGAATAAAAAAAAGGTCATATCATCATTGTCAGGTAACTATTTTAGGAAACTGATATTTTCACATAAAAAATTTGATATTTCTACATGATCCCTCTAAGATGAATAGTGAATGGGTCACACATCCATACGATAGACTCGAGTTTCCTTTTCATATTGGGAATTGATATTTCCACAAGGGGCTTCCTTCACTGCCTCACGTGAATAGTAAACGGGATTCACACTCATGTGAGTGAGGCCTTGTGAAAACATCAATTCCCTTTGATATTTTCACAAGTATGATCCACCCTTTAACCAAACCAAACATGGTGTAGTAAATTAACCAAGATAAAGAATTTCTATTCCAAATTTGCCCCTTCTCATATTGGGAATTGATATTTCCACAAGGGGCTTCCTTCACTGCCTCACGTGAATAGTAAACGGGATTCACACTCATGTGAGTGAGGCCTTGTGAAAACATCAATTCCCTTTGATATTTTCACAAGTATGATCCACCCTTTAACCAAACCAAACATGGTGTAGTAAATTAACCAAGATAAAGAATTTCTATTCCAAATTTGCCCCTTCTTCAAGCTTTGTCGTTCTTACTCTTTATTACTCATCATCCACAAGAAATAAGAATCAAAGTTTACATATACTGTACTGGAAATCAAGTTTACAAGTTTACATATTGTTCAGGAATCAAGCTTACATATAGGAAGGAAGATTAATTAAGCATCTTAATATGTCTGCTGATAGAGACCATCAAACAGGTAAATAGAGAGATATTATCTTAATATCCGTCCAGCCATCAAACCTCTCTCACACAGACATCAGTTTTCAAAATATATGAACATCTCTCGCACGGTCTTGCTCTATGAGAATTGAGAGGAACAATGTCTTAAACATATCAGTTTTCAAAGGATAATACAACACGTTTTACAGACACTTCAATAAAAGTTCTGACAAACAATTTATTAGTATTATGCAGATTAATTCAATAAAAGTTGTGAAACAATTTGTTACTGTTATGCAGATTAATTCATGGTGATTGTATAAACCTATTGTACAATCCACAATCAGACCTTTGTCAACGAATACTTCCAATGCCCAATAAGCAAAACAGATGTTTCTATACAAAATTTACCAATTTGATTTATATGAGTATGACAACAATTATATATACATAAATACTAAAATTGACCACGGAAATCACAAAGAAATTACGAAAATCTGATCAGAAAACACATAAATTTCACAAATATGAATTACACAACAGATTTCAAATAACAGTATACATATATGATATATGATGACGATGAATAATAATAATACTCCATAAATTACCTAAGCATCTTAAGCACACGCACAAGGATTATCAACCACCACCACTTGATCATCGTCGCCACTCCTAAACAACAGATATCCAACAGCTAGACCTAGCACCACCGCTATGAAAACGCCGCCGTTGAACGACATGATCGCTAGCATCAGCATGTATCCGATGGCGGAGTTGACACCGAACAGGATAGTTCCGGCGAATCTCCCCGGACTCCACCGGCCGCCGCCGGCGAGCTTGGGATAAAGCAGGGGAACATTAGCGGCAGATCGAGGACGAGAAGAAGAGAATAACTTGAATCGGATTCGGCGATCTTCCATGTACTGGTAGAAAACGGATAAGAGGAAGATTGCTAACAAGGAGACGGCGTAACCGGTCCAGGAATCGGTCTTCCATGAATCGAACAACAAGGTAACCTTTCGGCCCCAGTAGAAGGTCATGTGCATCATTTTGCTTTATTTTTGTTAGAGAGAGAGTGGTATGGCCAGGTTAGGTGGGGAGAATGGTGCTTTTGCGGTTGGGATTTTTGGGATACTCACTTGCTGGATTGGTTCTAGTTTTTTTTTGGTTAAAATTGTTTTTTTAAGTCAAAAAAAATTGTATAGAATTGTCTAGTCCATGGCCAAAATTTGATTAAACATTGCATTATTTTTAATTTTTTGTTAGTTTGTTACTTATTTTTAAAATTAGAGTTAGGAAGAGTTTTAATCTATTAGTTAATCTAATCAAATTAATTATTTTAGAATTAATAATTAATATATAAATATATTTCTAAAATTATAAAAATTAGAATTAGTAATAAATTGTATATACTTTCTTTTGGTTATAATCTCTTCACCTATATTTTAGCAAAAATAATAAAAATATTAGTTTTAAAAATGATCA
The DNA here is from genome assembly GCA_020205605.1 of Panax ginseng. Taxonomy (NCBI): domain Eukaryota; kingdom Viridiplantae; phylum Streptophyta; class Magnoliopsida; order Apiales; family Araliaceae; genus Panax; species Panax ginseng. Next base: position 19,883,501 of record CM035138.1, read on the forward strand.
ATTTGACTTTAAAAAATCAAAACTGAGCAATTAATTTGGGACGGAGGGAGTATTATTTTAATTTCGGGTCTCAAATTTGGGTCTTTAAATCTTTTTTCTTATTATTTATTGCATAACTAATTACAAATAATATAGTCAGCCAATATACATACACGAGTCTTTGCATTACTCTCTTTTTTTTTTCCTTAAATGAAAAAGACCTTGAAGAAGCTTTTATTTATTAATAAATAATTACCATTTCGGGTTTAATAAAGATGTTCCTCAAAAATAAAAAGCAAACTTTTAATTTGAGTTGAAAGCGAAAGAGCTCATTTCTCGTTTAGGGTGTAAATAAACTGAGTTAGTCGAATATTGAGTTGTTCAGATTTGATTCACAAAATTTATCGAATATAAAATAAGATTTGACCGAAGCTCGTTTAGCTACTGTGCCGATCACGATCTCATTCTCGTCCGAACAATTTAAACGAATATAATACGAGTATCAATAAAAATTTAAATTTTAAATTTAAAAAATTTCGAATAATTTATCAAATTTTTAAATTTATTCATATTTAAATTATTTATATTTCAAATCTAGACCGAACGTTACTCATTTTACGGTCCTAGAGCTTATATACCCTAAAATAGAAAAAGAGAAAAGGAAAAAATTGTAGGCCTTGAGAACCCAACATCCGATAAGTGAATTAGTGTACAACATTTCAATTAAAGTACTACATGAGAGCCCTACGTCAAAATAAATATAAAAAAATTGTACTACACTTTATTATTAGACAAAAAACAACAAATGATATGATATACTCCGTCCTATAATATACAAGATTTTAGATTATTTTATTTTGTTAAATATCAATTTAATATTATTTTCTTTTCTTTTCTTTTCTTCTAAATATCAATTTAATCGTTAATTTGATGTTATATATGTATGTAAGCTTTTTGTTTATAATTTCTGTCAACTACAATTTACCCACGAGCATCTAGCCAGCAAGTTTCATAGATTTTTCTTGTCTACATATTTTTTTTATGTATTAATTTGTAAAATTACAGTTCAGCCAGGTAATAGACGCGCTGGATTTGCTAATTTCAGTTGACTTATATGCCGGATTGCCGCCAGCTAAATTTGTATCTTCTATCTTCTATTTTTTATCTTCTAGAATCGTGATAATATCGGATTAGGATCCTTCCCATTTTAAATAAATACAAATTTTTTATTTCATTGTTCAAATTTAAAATATAATATAAATAGTACTAGTATCATATCAGCCATCTCTTCATTATAAATAGTACTAGTATCATATCAGAATCATCGTATCAAAATTATCTAATTAAGCATCACTACTAATAAAAGAACTCATATGGTCCTCTCACGCATGCAGTGTATCCCGCCTTCATATAAAAATATCAAAAATACATTTGAAAATAGTGTTCTCTATAAACTTAATATAATGAGCCACTAAGACAATGTTTGTTTGCAATGATTATAATTTTTCATGGGATTATAATCTCAAATTAAATAATCTTAATTACATGTTTATTTTTTATAAGATTGTTAATTGGATAATTTAAAATAATATCATGTTATGTTTGTTTTTTTTCAAGATTAATTAAATGATTGGATAAAAAATATCGTTTAAACTATTATACTCTTACTAATAATAACTATTTTAAATTATAATTTAAATTTATTTATACATCAAAAAATAATAAACAATTAATTATAAACTTTAAAAATCTTTCTATCTATCGATTAAAATTTTGTCAATGAATCTTAGAGCCATAGCCCATATGCATCTTAAAATTTTGTCCCACGTGAAACCCCCACTAACACAGGGAGTGGTATACCAAGGTCTACAGCATAATGCACAAACAAAAGACAAATACACGAGAAAGCAATGAAGGGATGAGATGCATAGCTAATAAAAGGTTCAGCAGCAGTAATGCGGCTCGTAAGTGGCAGCTTCATGTTAGAGATGAAACAGAGGAGCGATAGTGAATCATTTAGTTATTTAGGATATTATGGTCATTTAGAAAAAATTGAGGTTAATTTTGTCTAAAATTTTTTAATTTCAAATGATAGGAATTATAAATATGAGATTAAATAATCCCTTATATTAAGTCATTTTATAATAATTTTATATTTAAATTTAAAAACAAACAAGACACATAAAATTAATAAATCTTAATCCTTGTAAACAGGAATAACCTAATTTTTAGTCTAATATCTTCCTTGAGCCCCGGAAGTAAAGAAACAGGTTGGTTTAGCTGCTTTTTTTAGGCACCTACCATAAATATTTAATTAAAAGTGGAGATATTTTTTTCGGTTTACTAATCATTTTTAATACTACATAAATTCCCATTATATTCCTTCTCAGGCAACGGCAACTAGTACTAAGAACATGTTTTATACTCTCCATTATGCAAGGCTGCTATCCTAAAATGGCATGTATTACACGACAAACAGTAAACATATATATTGCTAAAAAAAAAAGTAGGCTAATTACTATGTGTGTATCCTGTTGCTAATTATTGATTGTACATTAAACCCAAAATTGTATCATGTTAGTAATTGTTTGTGAGTTTTGTCAGCTAGATAATATATAGGCCAAAACAAAAAAAAAAATTCAGTATTGTTTGAGGTACTGCTAGATAAGCCATAGTATACTAGTAATAAATCAAGAAGCAACCAAGATACTAGCATAAATTGAGAAAATGAAAATGCTGAATTAATGCTAATGTTGGTAGCTATAGTCTATAACTTCTACTTCCAACAATTTAATTGTTGTTTTAATTCGGTAATCAATAATTCATTACCTTAATGATTTATATAGTTCAAGCATCCATGGTAGAAAAGCAGCTCTCGGATCGGACAAATCCGTCCTTCCTCATTGGGCTACTCGGATTGGATCTCACAGCTTTCGGAGAATCCAAACTTCGACGGAGGAGCTGTTTCACGGCGGAGATGAGTTCCTCCGTCGGATTCGGCGGCGGACTGCAAGATCTGAACTTTTTGCAGAAATTCATGTGTCGAATCACCGCTTCCTCGGTGTCAATTAGCCGCTCCGATCTGAAGATCTCGTCTTTAACCGCCTCCGCGCAGAGTCCGCAAATCCAACGGCCCTGGTACCTCTCGCGTATCCGAGATATGTACGTCGGCGTACATTCCTCCGTCAATCCGCAGCACTCGCACTTCGCGAACTCAAACTCACCGCTCTGAGCCGCCGCGGTTTCCTTATTCGGCGGCGACTGAGTTTCTCCGGCGGACGGTGATTTTGTCTCCTTCATCACTGACCCAGTCATTGCTAAAGAAATCAGAAAATTCCAGGTATAAACCCTAAACAACATAAACAAAACAAAATTCCTAATTTAGAAAATCTAAACATAATAAAAACTGAAATTGAATTGAATGAAACAAAATCATATGGATTCTCTTACCGTAAATTCCTCAAATTCACGCAAATAGATCACAAAATTTGTGCTTCAATTCCTCCTGAGACTTGAAATCTGATTTTTATGTTTATTTCTCCCAATCGCCTTCTTCTTCAACAAACTCTCCACCAATAAGCAAGAGCTTGAAAATCATATACATTTCAGAGCCTTTGTTGGCTCTTTCTGCAACTCTCTTTAGTATCAGTAACTGATTGATCCAACACTTGTGAACCAAATGGTTCAGCAATTCATGTATGTTTCTCTTTCTCTCCCTATATATATATATATATATAGCTGTATCTATCTTCTGTGAACTGAAATGAAGAGCAGAGATAGGATATATATATATATATATATATATATATATATATATATATATATATATATATATATATTTTGGAGTAATACTTTTCTACGTACCCAATGATTGGAGGTTCCATGCCACAGTAATTGTCGTCCAGGTCCGATTTTAACTGGGGTGATAAGCGAATAGAGCACGGTTCTATTGGATCCGGTTAGCATAAAGTTAATTTTTTGATAAGTTAGATTAATTAATTAATAAAATATTAATACATATATAATTTTGTCTGCGTGTAATATTTTATTGGTCAATTAACCAATTTACTAAAAAATAAACTTCATGCTAACCGGATCGGGTTCTACTGCTCTATGGACTATGGACCACTCTTAGTGCATGATCTCCATAGATCATGAGTTCATGACGCCTCGGCTCGTGAATTACTACATTTTTAATAAATTGTTTGATTTTATATTAAAAAATTAAAAACATAAAAAAATAAAATATCGGTTAATTTACAATTATTTACCAAACAACTTATATTTAAATTAACAATTTAGGTATAACTTCTCTCGAATTTATTACATTTTGTGTTCAAGAAAGTATAAAGTGTATGGGAATTTCCTTGATTTTATATACATTTATGATTTAAAAATTTATTTTACCAAAATATTATAAACTATATCGTTTGTTCATATTGTTTTCATTTCATGAATTATTTAAAAATAAAAAAATACACCTTATTTTCATGTGAGACAAAATTATTTAAAAATATTAAAAACACGTTCTTAAAAAAATTGTACTCTTTTTGTTTTAAAATATAAGATACATTTTAAGATGGGATTGACATATTTTAAAATTAAAGTTAGTGTGATTCATCAAACTTTTAAAAATGAAAATTATTTAAATTGGTCATATCATTTAGATATCTTACTTTTTTTCGTAAAAGAAATTACTGTGGTAAGTTTTAAATTTTCCTATTATTAATGATCTGGACGGTTCAAAATAAGTTGTAAAGTTATAACCTTTCATCCAAGATTGGAGGTCCATGACATTTATTTATTATGGCATGCTAACCTTCGTTGAGATTAAAAAAGATATGTTGGAGTCCGCTAGAATTATGCCCCCAGCCGAATTCAAGGCAGTAAAAAATCAATTTGTAAATGGTCCTCTAGAATAACCGGCGGACTACATGAAGCAATGAAGCAGTACCCATGTTTTCTCCAACGTCAGATGATGACCTTTGATGCAATCAGCCGCTGCACAACCCACGTGGGCAGACAAAGCTAGTTGAAAACAGGGGGCAGCAGCTTGCAAAGGGAAAACCAACCTCCGGCGCCGACAAACCCCCAAGAAATCTAGGGATGAAGTCACCGGAAACACAAGTTAATAAGTATGGTGTCATCCTAAGTTCCTCGCACCATGGAGTTGTTTTTGGGCCCATCGAACCATGAGCTCTGATACCATTTTGTAACAGAATTGCAGGATTCATTCCACATCACACATGTGTAGACTGGCCTAATAAGTATATTGGACCATCTCTTTACCTATTAAGTTGAGACTCTACCATACTTATTAACTCATCTACACTATTATTGACACACTCAAAACACCAAACTGCTGTTGTAATTAATGAGTTTGTGTTTGATTGTTTGGGTAAGTGGGGTATAAACAGGAAGGTCAACCGTTCGGTCGGGTGGGGTCGGGTGGGGTCGGGTGGGTGGGGTAGGGTATAAGCGTCCTGAATGCATAGTTATTCCGTCCGCTATAATTTCTATCGGACGGCTTTAAATCCTTTTTAATTTCATTCGTTAATAATTATTATGGAAGGTTAAAATATTATTTATTAATTTTTAATCTATAATAAATAGATAATAAAAATTATTATCCATATATATATATATATATATATATATATATATTATTTGTTAAAAGTTTGATTTTTGTGTGAGGATAGATGATCCATGGTGCACCTGATTAGAACCAGTCATTGCATCTGCCAGTTGTCTTGACTTTGCGCGTCATCTAAGAGAACATAATCTTGTGACTTGTCGAATTTCCCTCACGTGCGGTTTCAAGCGAGTGCAGGCGGAGCAATTGTCCTACTATATATATGCCACGTGCTCCTCGTTCTTTTGGATCGGGCTGGCTTTTAGACCGCGTGGACCTCCACTTGATTTGAGATTATTTTCTCTTATTTATTGGTGTTTCAATTAAGTGTGGACATTTTTTTTTCTTCCTTCTCTTGGGAGTTATTTCAAAAGTTGTGTTGGGTCATGATATTTTTTTTATTTGGGTCGGGTAAATTGGACTCACTTATTAATTTAATCAATTGGGCTTTTATAATTGAGCCATGAAAGTCGTTGGGCCTGGTCACCATGTTACCTTTATCCTATAAGACTGGGTCAGTTCGTTGGATTAACCCGTTGGATCATTTAATATCTATTACTTTGACTTAAATTATGATATAGCATGTGATTAATGAAGAGATATCTGCCATGCATTAATGTGGATGGGATTATAGTCACGGCCAGATAAATAAAGGTGTGGCGATGGATAGACTCCAATGCGATCGGCGTAACCCATCGGATCGGGATATGTCGGATAGTAGTGGGTGTACGGTAATCCAAAGAAGATATTATATCTGGCGAGTAAGTCTTCACAAGAGGTGACGTTTTGATATATACACATATACACACAACTAAGAATTATTATCTCTCTCATTACACTAGATATTATCATCCTCTCTCGGTTAACCTCATGAAAATTATATACTTACTCTCGCTTTGAAATATCCCCGTGGTCCGTGTAATCACAAAGCTTGTGGTATTTGTTGTGTTTCTTTATCGCGAGGATCGGGGCGTCTTTTCGTGATTGGGGACGTGGAGAAAGATCCTGGCGTTAACATCGACTCTGAAGGAAGGTTGTGTTCTAGTGTTCTTGAAGTTTTCAATCACAAATTGTAGGCTTCTTTCTACCTAATCCATGGTGAAGAAGAGTAATGCGATTACCTCTGAGAGGATACGATGGCTATGACTTCGATTCACACAATGAGTATCTGTCGAGGATTGATTGGGTCCTTGAAAGAATGCTTCACGCTTTGATACTAACTTCCAAGCGGTCTCGAGGGTTCTCGTTCGAGAGCCGGGATGATCTTGGAAGAAGATTGATTTTTCTTTGCTAGAGAAGACGACCATGGTCGGAAAAGGGTGAAGGCATCTTGCTTAGAATCCTATACCGAAGTGGTCGGGGTGACGACACCGTCGAGTTAGAAAAGTCTACACTTTAAAGACATATCTCGAGGCCTTCCTCGGGATCGAAGCACTCCAACAACCATTTTCCCGATCGATTGACCGAGAAGGGTATTCCGCCTATCGGTCTTCGGGATTATGGTCGAAGCGAGTAGATGAAGACCAAATGACCATTTTCCCGATCGATTGGCCGAGAAGGGTATTCATCCCTATTAGGTCTTCTGGATTATGGTCGAAGCGAGTAGATGAAGACCCAATGACCATTTTCTGATTGATTGGCCAGAGAAGGTATTCCGCCTATTGGTCTTTGGGATTATAATCAAAGCGAGATGAAGATCCAACAACCATTTTCCGATCTATTGATCGGAAGGGTATTCCACCTATTGGTCTTGGGATTATGGTCAAGCGAGTATATGAAGACCAATGACCATTTTCACGATTGATTGACCGAGAAGGGTATTCCGCTTCTATTGGTCTTCGGATTATGGTCGAAGCGAGTAAATGAAGACCCAACGACCATTTTCTGATTGATTGGCCGAGAAAAGGTATTCCGCCTATTGGTCTTGGGATTATGGTCAAGCGAGTAGATGAAGACCCAATGGCCATTTTCCACGATTGATTGACCGAGAAGGGGTATTCCGCCTATATGGTCTTCGAGATTATGGTTGAAGCGAGTAGATGAAGACCCAATGACCATTTTCACGATTGATTGGCCGAGAAGGGGTATTCTCGCCTATTGGTCTTGGGATTATAATCGAGCGAGTAGATGAAGACCCAATAGCCATTTTCCTGATTGATTGACCGAGAAGGGTATTCCGCCCTGTAGACACTTGTCTTTGTAGATGCCCATCTAAGGCTGTCAGGTTCAGATTCAGAACACAAAATGCACCCATATTCCTAAGCATCCGAAGAAGGTACCTCATCCTAGGCGTTCTCGGGACTATGGCGCAAGCAGACGAGGGAGTAATTCAAGAATATATTCACCCGAGAACACAAAAAAGGCACTCTGCCTTGAGTGTTCTCGCCAACAACGAAGGACTCGTCACCAAAGTAGATCTATAAGCTGCACTCCTGGAAATCCAAACACTTCGATAAATATTTCCAAGGTCGGTTGACATTGTGGTCCAAAGCTGATAATAGTTAAAGAGAAGCTGAGGAGTCCGACAAAGCCGTGGGCAGATTCTTGACAGAGAAGCAAAGTTAAATGGGTATTGCATGCGGATGGATATTCTATTTCGACATCAATATAGCGAAAGCTATCAAGGAGTCGATCATCACATAACAATTCCACCGTAGGTGCATTATCGGTAGCGGCCACTACGGATGCTTATAACTTTGATGGCGGATGTGGCGCCCCCAAAATAGGTATCTGAACACCCATTCCGAGTCGCCAAAATACATGGTATAGAAAGCAAACTACAACTTTGATAATACTGAGATGTCGGTGTAGAATCGACAATACAATGTGAGTTTAAATACAAATATTGTCTTACAGGCAATATACACACCCAAATAAGTCCTCATTAATTATTCATACACTATTTTACGAAATAGTGAGGATGGTAAAACATCTTCCTAGAACCATCACTCCATACCCGACTCGATCCTGCTTATGTTCTCACCTCCCGGAAGAAAAAATGGAACAAAAAGAAAAGGGTGAGCTCAACTAGCCCAATAAAGAATATTATGACTAAGATAATATACAACAAATTATCGTTAGTCTTCAACGGAAAAAAAAATCTAACGAATACAATAGACAACAAGTTTTAGATCAACAAATGCAATGAAGCAATGAATCCATTAGAAGAGTCACGTAGAGAAAGAATTCTACATCTTCTAAGGTTTAAAAGTCCATCATCAATATTTTATCCCTATAATAACAATCAATATTCATCTTTTGCACTACTGAGCCAAAGATATTCATTTAAATCACCAATTGGTCATGTTTAAATCTCAACACTGCTCATCATCTTTTGCACTACAGGGCCAAAGATATCCATCGATTAATCGTTCATCTTTTTCTACTGTGCCAAAGATATTCATTTATATCATCATTTAAGGTAGGATGATAAAAAATACTTTTAAAAAACGAATCCAATGAAACAAATATGACAAGGATTAAGGATTAAGGATTCGTACTTTGTTTTACCCATGTCCAAAAATACCTCGAAAATAATCATATTGGTGTAAAATTCAAGAATGATCAAAACATGGATACAATCAAAGCTAGTATCCGAATAGATATTTTGGGCAAAAAGAAAATTTTTATTTTTCGATTGAATAGTCTTAGTATTAAGTGAATAGTCTTTATATCGTGAATAGTCAAGTATCGTGAATAAGTAACTCCCCAACGACAAGTTCCAAATTTGATAAAAAAGTTCACCAATACTTGACATAATGATATTGAAGAAAAATATCATTTAAGAAGAAAATAATACCCACTTACCTCAAAATAACCGTCTTTAACTCGAATTTCGGTATAGTCTTGTGAAAACCATAGACCAGTATAGCAACACTCAAAGTATACTCACAAGAATACGCTCGATAATTTAGAGAGAAAGAAAACTTAGTTTAGTGTGATTTTCAATTCTAACTTAGCCTCTATTTATAGGAAAATGTTAGAACATGAAGGAGACTAAATTAATAAAATATATTATTATTTACCAAATATTCAAGCCCACCACCAAGGAATCTGATTTTAGCCACCAACCACATGTTAAAGATGCTCACCAACCTTTGAAAAACGTTTTTCTTGAAAATAATAATTACAATTTCCAAAATCAATTATTTGAACTCAAAAACATCAATAATTCACAATAAATATCCCTTTTATCGAAAAATTCAAATCTCGCGACTTCCCATGGGAAATTCCATTCTCTACAACTTTGCGAAAGAAAATTTTCTAAATTCCAAGCAGAAATTGACCAAAATCCACAAGCAGGCGATTTTACGATCTATAATCAATTTTCTATCAAGAATTGTGTCCACCGACACACAAAAACATATGTTAAACATTTAATGCCACAAAATACTCTACCTCCTCATATACTCATATATCCCACATTCATTATAAAAATATCACCGTTAATATATTATTAAAATAATATATTTAAATGAATTATTTTATCGAGAAAAAGATAAAATATTAATTTTCAACAATTGTCACATTAAAATTTTCTCCATCTATATCCACATAAAATAAATATTTTCTTTATCATAATAATCAATAATTACTTATTTAAAAATAATATTCTGTAATCACAAGATCGACAACTGGGCCTTTCCAGGAAGAGGGGCTTTCCAATAAGGATTTCTCCTACTGGCCTTGATTAGGTGACCAAACCTCTCCTGTATGAACTTTCTAGACATTGCCAATAATGTTATCGATAATATTATTCAAATAATATGAATTATTGATTTGATAATGGAAAATCTTGTGTAATGACAATTATTGAAACAACAAACAATACAAAATATCAACGCAGAATTATTGAATCGATAAAATATAATATTGAGCGATAACTACTGTAACAATTATTTAGTAGTGCCTTCTTACGTAAGGATCAATAATAATCATCATGCAATACTGTGTCTTCTTTATGCGACCACGCCAGACATCAGATTTTAACCACCGAGTAACCCAACGGTGTTAGCGGTAATAATTTCTACGCCAGTTATTTATAAAACTCAATCTTTATCGTTTTCTTTCATCCAACCGCTTTTCCGTTATGGGGCCCCAATGATAGCTATGGCAGTCATGCGGAGATTCCGAAACAAAAAGAATATTCCACGACGAAACGAATATTCCCAACAATAATGAATATTTTATAACCACTTCCTTATTTTGTAAACTTTGCACATTTCACCCATAACCAAAGAATTATATCAAATTAACCCTTATTAATTTAGAATAATGAATAAAGGAAAATTCAATTTTATTTATAATAAGTTGGGGTCTTACTGACAATGAGATGGCGTCTTACCTTCCCGGATCGGATGCTCGCCAAGAAAATCAAAATCTGAAGAGTCTTAATTTTGTTACGATTGATGGGGATCTTTTCCGAAGGGCCTTCTCGCCTCCATTCTTGAAATGTTTGAATCCATCCGAAGTCGAATATCTTTCCGAAAGTACATAAAGGCATTGTCGAGGCCTTCGGGGTAGGCAATTGTCGCCACTTAGACTTCGTCAGGCCCTTCGTGGTAAAGCGAATGTCATCTTTTAACCAATCGAGCCCTTCGTTGTAGGCGAATGTCATCTTTTAACCGTCGAATGCCCTTCGTGGTAGGCGAATGTCATCTTTAACTTCGGGCCCTTTGTGGTAGATGATTGTCATCTTTTGGTTACATTAGGCCTTTCGGTAAACAAACTCTCGATGAAGCGGATCATCTTACACTTGATGGCGAAATAAATGAATTAATATTGAAGTATTGACAGGAAGTAAAAATGCACTGAAGTCATAAGGGAGAAGATCACTTTTCATTAATATCTAACCTACTTACAATATTGGAAAATAACAGAAATTTTTACAAGTGTTTTTTAAATAAAACCAAGGAAAAACAAAAAGCTGTCGCTTGATGACACCTCAAATCATCCAAGAAGAGTCGAGTAAGGATGGATCTATGTTGGCTTTGATCAACTTCTCCTTGCCACGACTTCGGCAGAGCTCGTAGCTTTTAGTATGTATCTTCATGATCTCTCCATTGATTTCATCCGAGTTCCGATACTCTTCTCAGATTTGTTTGCGAAGGGCATCAGTTAAAGGAGGCCCAAGGTCCCGAAGAGTCTTGAGTTCTCGGATTTCTTCTTCGAGCTTCTGCCGTATATTTATCTGACGAGTTTCTTCCCGCTCCAGCTTATGAATCGTCTTGGTTAGGAGCTTAGAATTAGCCTTTAGCTCCTTGATCTTATCCATCCTTATTTCACTCCTCTGAACCAAGTCGACATTCATCTTGACGATCTCCTCAAATCTTGTGCTTTAGTCGACTTCGATTCTTCCTTGGAAGTCTTCACATCTCCTCTGGCTTGGGCCAACTCTTTACAAGTCCTTCATTTGTATGAAGGATGCCTTCACGTTGGGTCCTTTCCCGAGCCAAAGCGAGACTTCGAGGATGGCGTTCTCCTTCCTCGGACCTCTTCTTCTTGATTCACCTCGAGGATCTCGGGGCCTTGAGCCTTTCGAATCTGACATTCGCTATGCATATTCAAAGATTATTTGATCGATTTGGATGTATAAGTGTGAAGATAAATACGGAAATAAGGGAGAGAATCCTTTACCTTCGCCAAGTAGCTCATGCCTTCGCTAAGCAAATCCCCATTCGAACTGTTCCCAAATCGATGGTTATCGGTCTCACGAACGAAGGCCTCGAACAGTTGAAAAGGGAAGTTGGCATTAAATCGGGGCCACATGGTTGGAGAGGCCATAGCATCATGCTGAAATTCGGTGGTCGTTTGTCTTGGAGGAGAGGGCATAGATTGATTCTGAACCGTGAGGATCCGCGTGTCTGGCTTTACGGAGAAGGAGATCGGGCGAGGAGTAGGCTTCGGGGTTGAAGATGGAGCGAGAGGTTGCACCCTTTGGTTTGTCTCGAAGGTTGTTTTCTTTTTCGGGATAAGAGGGGGACAGATTCAACCAGCCCAGCATCAGGTGTTTGGTTTTCGGTTGGGATTGTCGGGGGAGTGGCCGTCGAAGACGTTGGAATTCAGAGTTCTTCGACAGTGAGTGGAGTTATCTTTGACCTTAGCTTCTTAACACGAAGAACTTTCGCCCTATCGCATAGAGGTATGTCAAGAAAGCTCCTTTTAGTTGGAGTTGATTCAGAAGGTGCAGTAATGGGGTCAGTTGGAGGGGCTGATTGTGGGATTGCTTTGGGAAGGATCTCCTCGTCGCTTTCAGGATCTATATCGCGATGGATAGTTAAAGCTTTTTAGCGACTTTCTTCCTTGGCGAGTCGAGGGTTTCTTCGGGAATGAGAGGCTCGTCGACCTTCAGGGCTCATCATTCTGAAGGAAATGGTGGTGGATCGGGCCGGGGGTCGGTTCGGGAAGACTCTTGGTAGGAAGCTCTTCACTTCGCCTCTGTAAGTCTTCCTAACTAGAAAGTCTCCCATTCTTTCACTTAGAAGAAGTTGGTTTGATCGGAGACACCTATGAATAACCATATATTAAAACCCATACCACTTAAATACCTCAAAAACTATATTCTGAGTTGTTTGAAACTTACATTTGTGATCATACAACCAGGCTTGTTTGGTCAGAAGTGTGAAACTCCATTCTTTTGGAGGAATCTTCTTCAGAAAGTCTCCCATCTCTTTCACACGCTCTTCGAGAATATCTCCGAAGTCGGCAGAGATCTGATCTGAGATGGTCCAATCTGGAAGAGAAGAGATCTCTGGTCCTGTGATGAAGAACCATTTCTCGTGCCATCCCTTATTGCTCGAAGGGGTACTCATCAAGGACCTTTTCTCAAATTTGGAGTCCGGGCGAGGAGATTGTTTGCTCAGCATCTTAAAGCCTCATTCTCGGGATCTACCAGCGGAGAAGAGGGTGAAGAAAATGTCGACAGAAGGAGTAATCCCTAGCTCGTGGAAGAAGGCAATGAATGCCAATATGTGGATGTAGGAATTGGGCACTAGCTGAGCGAAACCCACTCCTATGAACCCTAGGAGGGTAACAACGAAAGCGTGAAGGGGTGACGAATCCCTTTTCTAGAAAGGTAATGGCATGGCGACCCAACCATCTGGTCATTTGGTACATTCGCTCTTTAGGAGCGGGAGCCTATAGCATAATTATCGGAATCGATAACGAGTCCGGAGGGTGCGATATCTCGATTCCGTGACGATAGATGGAATGTTGGCATGAAGAAAGCTGCTCCCCATCCTTGAAGAAATCAATTTGGGGTTTGAACTCGAACCCTCTTGGTTAGGGTTTGGGTTGGGAGTAACTGTCTTTACGGAGTCACACGAAGAGGAGAGAAGTCAAGCTGGAGCTCGCGATCACCATTGTTTAAATTTACGTAAGACAGAGAAAAAAGTTACGGGAAGGAGAAGAAGGTTCAAGATTCAATTAGCGAGTAAAACCGCTCGAAATTGGTAAAGTTTACCTTTTATATTGATGATTACCACGGTTTACGAGGATGATTTTAAATCTTTGGTAATGATGAGAATTCGAATGGGAAGTGTCTGGGTCGACCTTTGGATATCTTATCAGATTGGGCCTCACAGTTGGATTTCTGATTGTTGGTCCATCTTGTTCAATTTCAATCCTTTATTGATTGGACTTATTACTCTGGGCATTCAGCCATTCCACGTCCCATTTCATGCACCAAAGTGGGTATGTCTCAATTATTTCCTGTTTTGGGCCTTTAGTAAAATTCTAATATCATGGACCGTTTATAGTTTTCCATTAACCATTCTGTTCAACAAAAAACTAGGGGGCAATGTTGAGTCATAATATTTTCCTTATTTGGGCCGGGTAAATTGGGCTCACTTATTAATTTAATCCATTGGGCTTGTATAATTGAGCCATGAAAGTCGTTGGGCCTGGTCACCATGTTACCTTTATCCTATAAGACTGGGTCAGTTCGTTGGATTAACTCGTTGGATCATTTAATATCTATTACTTTGACTTGTAATGATGATATAGCATGACAGTTGACCGAGATATCTGCCATGCATTAATGTGGATGGGATTATAGTTAAGTGGCGGGTATAAACGATGTGGCGCGTGGGATAGACTCCGTGCGATCGGCAGAACCCATCGGATCATGGGGATATGTCGAGGATAGTAGTGGGTGTACGATAATTGAAGAAGATATTATATCTGGCGAGTAAGTCTTACATAAGGAGGTACGTTTTTGATATATACACATATACACACAACTAAGAATTATTATCTCTCTCATTACACTAGATATTATCATCCTCTCTGGTTAACCTTGTGAGCACATATACTTACTCTCACGCCTGAGCTATCCCCCCACGATCCGTGAAATCGAAACTTATGGTGTTTGTTGTGTTTCTTTATCTTGAGATCGGGACGTCTTTCGTGATTGGGACGTGGAGAAAGATCCTGGCGTTAACATTTTGATTTCATATTTCTAGTGTAAATAACTTGCTCCATCTATCCCAAAATATGATTAAATGTAAAAAAAAAAATTATCTTTAAATGATGATATACAATACAATACATAAAATAAATAGTAAATATGTTATTTAATAGAATTTATTAGTATAAAAAAATAAAAATATTCATTACTTTATATAATATTGGGAGGCTACTAAGGATAAATTATATGAGAACGAATAAATTACAATTCACACATATATTAAGAAAAATAAAAATATTTGAATTGAGTAAAAATCATACAAGAAGGAGTTATTACCTGACTCTATGCGTCATATTGATACTACTAGAGTATGATTGATCTATAATACAAAACTTATAGGTATAGCCTCCCGAATATTAGAAACAGATTTCTATAAAAGCAATCAACGAAATATATTCTTCCCTTTAAGAAATGAGTAATACTATAACTCATTCTTTCTTGCATAGTAATTAGCTTAAGCTTTGATTTCAGTTCTCAACGAATCTCGGTTAGTTATACCCTTTTGTTAGTTATGGTAAGAACCCTAGCGAGGACTGGAGAGTATATATTAAGTAATAAGTACCAAATAGACTATTGAAATACTTATAACTTGATCCCAAAAAAATTAATTATTGTAAATCGTATTATAAATTGTCTGTAAATGTCAATCTAATAATTCAGTTTAGTTTGATAATTTTTATTTTCTTCTCCAATTTAACTATTTGTGGATGCCCAAAAAAATTGTGTAGAAGTTATTTTCATGAAAATTCTTATAAAATAAAGTAAAAACCCAAAAATATTAAGTATTTATGTCCATTTGTTTGTTTCCTAAATATTAAAATTGAAAAATATGAAATACGGGATTACACGCGCTAGATGGTGTGACTGTTGTTTATAAAATTAAGTAGACATTGTCATTTCGTCTTATCATGATTCATAAGCAACTTGCCAACTTGGCATGAGCACGTATATCACTCATCCTCCCTGAACGAGACCTGCACTTGTCTTGACTCGCAAGTCTTGTCTATAAGCAAAGTTATGTTTCTAAAATAAAAAATAAAAAATAAAAAATATTACGAAGTTACGTTTGTAACTTGTAAGTATCAAAATGATTATTAAATAAATAAATTATACACACATATAAAATCAAAATTGTTATAAAACTTTAATAAAAGTATATAAATCTACTTTAAAAATTACAACATAAATTTAGAGAGAATAAGCAAGAGAAAATAGAGAAATTCTTTAGAGGAAATTCTTCAGAGAAGTTTCTTCTTATTATTTCTTTCAGTATGATTGCCTGTATATAGGCGAGGCATGAGAAAAGGAGGAGAAGGAGGAGAGTCACAGATGGGAAAAACAAGAATGGGAGTCACGGGGAAAACACAGGAAGAGGAGGGAATCTACTTTATAATACTTCCCCTGATTTCCTACGATAGAAGATTATGTCTCATTAAAAATTTTGTGAAGAAAATTCAGTGGGAAAAACTTAACGAAGGGAAAAAGAGTACATATCTTTTACATAAACTCATTGGGATAAAAACCGTGACTAAAGAAAAAGAGTACAGTCTTCCCCTTAAAAGGAATTCATTACTCCTTGATGAAATGTTGTCATAAGTCTTTCAGTCGACACATTCCGATCCTTTTTCAAAGTTTTTCAAACGTTGCATTTGGTAGCGACTTTGTGAATAAGTCAAATTTGAGATTATCACATGATCGAATTTGATGCACATCTATATCACCCTTCTTTTGTAGCTTTCAGTGTGAAAAAGAATTTAAGTGAAATGTGCTTTATTCTATCTCCTTGATGTATCCTCCTACAAGTTGAAGCAATAAATGCGGCGTTATCCTCATCTGAAATTGTAGGAATGTCTTTGATTGATGGTAATCCACATAACTTTTGAATATCTTTGAATAATTGATCTCAACCAAACACACTCTCTACTTTTGCTTCATGTATAAGCGAGAATCTTGGAGTGATTTGAAGATGTAGTTTGTCATGGTTTCTTTGTGGATTTCGAGGATATGGTAGTATCACAATATGTAAATACATAACTTTGTTTGTGATCTTCCATTATGTGGATCGATAAATATCCTGCGTCGGCGTATCCAACTAATTGTGACGTTGAATTTCTGGGATAAAATAACCCAAGATCTATACTTCCACGGAGGTATCTCAAAATGTGTTTGATCCCATCCCATGTCTCTTGGTCGGGAGAAGAACTGTATCTTCTTAACAAGTTGACATCAAAAGTAATATCGGGTTTGTGAGCAGTTTTGAAGATACATAAGAGCACTATTAGACTTAGGTATGGAACTTCAAGTCCAAGAACTTCTTCCCCACTTTCAGAGGTAGAAATGGATCTTTATCAACTTCTAAAGATCGAACAACCATCGGGGTAGTCAAAGAATGAGCTTTATCCATATAAGCAAGCGATTTGAGAATCTTTTTCAAGATATGTGGATTGATGAACAAAAATTTTAGATCTTAAATGCTCCACTTGTATTTCTAAATGAATTTTGTCTTTCCAAGATCTTTCATTTCAAATTCATCTTTTAAATAAGTAGCAGTTCTTGTGAGTTCTTTAGGAGTACCTACAAGATTTAAATCATCCACATATCTGAAGAATGATGGAAAATCCACTTTGTGATTTCTTAATAAAAACACATGGACATCTTGATCATTTATATATCCATCTTTTATTAAATAATCACTAAAAATCGATTATATCACATCTGACACTGGCTCGTTTGAACCCATATAATGAGCGTTGTAACTTGATTGAATATATGTAACGTGGCCTTTGTGATTGACCATTTTCAATCCTTGAGGATTCTCATATAAATCTCAACATCGAGTGAGCCATATAGATATGTTGTTACAACATCCATCGACGTGTTTTCAAACCTTCCATGGTTGCCATACCTATCGAAAAGCGAAAAGTGACTCCATCCATTCTTTTGAGAGTATGTATCATGATAATCAATACCGGTTTTTGTGAAAACCCTTGAGCTACAAGTCGAGCTTTGTATCTCACAATTTCATTTTTCTCATTTCGCTTTCGTACAAATACCCATTTGTTTCCAACCGGGATTACACCCAGTGGTGTTTGGACTACTGGTCCAAATACTTCTCTTTTCAATAGAGATTGTAGCTCAGTTTGAATAGCATATTTCCATTTTGGCCAATCTTTTCCTTTTCGACATTCTTTCACATTTTGTGGTTCAGGATCTGTGTCAGGAATCAAAGTAATATATGATGCTATAGAGAAAGCAAATATATCATTAATCATGACTTTGCTTCGATCCCATATTTTCTCATCATGTACATAATTTATTGAGATCTCTTGGTGTTCATCTCTTATCCCTTCACCGAGATTTTGAACCTCTTCGGGAGCTATTCCCACTCTTGGAATAAGTCTTTACTTACGGGCGGGTATTCTTTTTGGGATTCCACTTATTTGCTTTTGATTTTAGTGTGATGCGATGTCTTTTTGCTAACCGGTCTTCCACGCTTCTAACGTGGTTTAGATTCTTCTATTACCTTATTCGTCAATTCTCCAGGAATTAATTTTTCAATAGGTATTTTTATCCTTGCTGGAGTATTCACTACAGGTGTATGTGACTTTATCACTTTTCTAGCATCATTAAATGCATCCGGCATTTGATTTGCAATATTTTATAAATGAATAATTCTTTGAACTTCAATTTCACATTGTCATGTACGAAGATCAAGTGAATTTAAATCTGATGCATTTCATGATATTTCAAAGGGTTTTTTATTTAAAACTTTCTCTCCTCCTAATGGAGGAAATACAGTTTCATCAAAATGACAATCTACATAACGTGCAGTAAAAACATCTCCAGTTAAAGGCTCAAGATATCTGATAATAGAAGGAGAATCAAAACCAACATAAATACCTATTCTTCGTTGGGCTCCCATCTTAGTTCTTTGTGGAGGTGCAATTGGAACATATACTGCACTTCCAAAAACTCGAAAGTGTGATATGTTGGGTATCTGTCCAAGAACTAAGCGTAGAAGAAATTTATGAAGAGTCGTTGGTCTTACTCGAATGATAGGCTGCGACGTGAAGAATTGCATGACCCCAAACCGAGGTAGGTAAGTTAGCCCTTAACATTAATGGTCGTGCAATTAGTTGAAGTCTTTTTATTAAAGATTCAGCTAAACTATTTTGTGTATGAATATGAGGAACAGAATGCTCAATAGAGATTCCAATAGTCATACAAAAATTATTAAAAGTCATTGATGAAAATTAATTTGCGTTATCGAAATCGAATTGACTTGATTGGATGATCTGAGAACCGAGTCCAGTAACTTGATTATTTGAGCAAGAAGTTTTGGGAAGGCAAAATTTCGAGAAGAGAGAAGACAAACTTGAGACCATCTAGTTGAAGCATCTATTAAAACCATGAAATATCGAAATAGGCGGAAAATGGGTGAATAGGTCCACAAATGTCTCCTTGAATTCTCTCTAGGAATTTTGGGGCTTTTTATAAACTTTTCTTGGTGATGGTCGAACAATTAATTTTCTCGAGAACACGCAAAGACAAGAAAATTCACTTCTTAGGAAAAACCTTCTTATCTTTAAGAGGATGACCGGTAGAATTTTCAATAATCTGACATCGTAGAAGTACTGGATGACCAAGTCTTTCATGCCAAAAGCATAAAGGATTTGGGATCTATGATTTTTGGAATCATAACATTATGAGACTCAATTGCTCTAATTTTCATAGTATATAATCCAGAAGAAATTGAATGAAGTTTTTCTAGGATATTCTTTTTTCCAAAGAAAGTAGAAGTGATGAGAAGATATTCATTATCATTTTCATTAGTCGTTTCAATGTGAAAACCATTTAGTCGAATATCTTTAAAACTAAATAAATTTCTTCTTGATTTACTATAATATAGAGCATCTTTGATAAAAACTTGTGTCTCATTTGGTAGCAAGAAACTAGTTTTTCCAAATCCCTCGATTAAATTTGATGTGCCAGAGATAGTTCCTACATTTCCCTTAGCTTTGATCAGTTATGAAAAATATTTCTCACTTCGAAGGATTGTATGAGTTGTTGCACTGTCTGCTAAACATATATCCTCCATATCCAAAAAATGGTCTGACACATATAAAAACATAAATAAGAAAAGTTACATTTCAAATATAATTTTATTCATGAGAAACACATACCACATATAGAATGAAAACTAATAATATTATACATGCAGGGTGTTCAATTAAAACAAGAAATTAAACGATGTCCCAAAAGATACTTTCAGAAGGTTCAGTAATATCAACAACCTTTTCCTCAATGTTGGTCATTGGTGGAACATCAACAATATTCGATTGATGATTAACAAAGTTTGTTTCTGCTTCCATTGCTTTGTTCTTTTGAGACTCCTGAAATAAATTAATCAGATGCCTCGGCATACGACAGGTACGCGACCAATGCCCATTCATCCCACACCTAAAACAAACATCTGGTTTTTTCTTTATCTGTGTTGCATTTTCTTTATTTTTACCCGACCCAGACACTTGCCACTTACGGTGGCTTGAATTGTCGCGGTTCTGGAATTTGTTGTTATGATGGCCTCGTTTATTCTTTCGTCCCCAAGACTTCTTATTATATGACCATCTCTTGTCACGTTTATTCTGCTGGAATGACGTGCTGTTAATATCTGGCAATGGGGTAGCACCCGTTGGCCGTACTTGATGGTTTTTCAACAACAATTCATTATTCTTTTACTGCAACTGGGAGGATGAACAACAAGTCACTTGAATTTTGTAAACTTACTATATACATATTGTTGTGATGAGAATCATGTTAGTGGGATGAAAAATTAAGAGTGTTTTTTCTAACATTTGGGTTTCAGAAACTGGATCTCCGCACAAAGCCAAAGTAGAGGTTATTCTATAAATATTGGAACTATATTCCGTAATTGATTTGTAATCTTGTAACCTTAAATTAAGCCACTCAAATTTGGCATTAGGGAGAACAACCAATTTTTGGTGATCAAATCTTTCCTTGATTGTGTCCATAAAGACAAAGGATCTTTGGTTTATTAAATACTCGATCTTTAATCCTTCATCAATATGGCGACGAAAAAAAATTATGGCTTTCGCATTTTGTGCCGAAGTTGCTGTATTTCCTAATTCAATGGTCTTTTCTAACTCATTTGCACTAAGGTGCAATTCTGCATCAAGTGCCCAAGCCAAATAGTTGTCTCCGAAGATTTTCAAAATAGAAAAATCTATTTTTGCCAAGTTTGCCATCTATTCTGGGTTAAACCACAATTATTATTTATTAAAATAATAAATAATTGCATGTATGATATATATATAAAAATAAACTAAATCACGAATTCAAGTGGTGATAAAGTGCAAATATAAATAATATAAATATTCTTATATTTATGTTATTAGCATATTATCTTAGTAAAAAGAGTATGCAATCGTTAATGTATATATACAATTACAAAATATATATATATATATATATATATATATATATATATATAGAACTGCAAATGGATCTTCATCCGCCATGCGGTAATCTACGTAGACAGATTATTCCAACAAAATAATAAAGAATGGAACCAGGTCATGCGTAAACGCATGCATTGGGATATTCGGCGAGAATAATAAATAACGAAACCCGGTCAAAGTGAAATTACCGGCTGCGGGAGGTTCCAACAGAATAATAAAGAATGGAATAACAGAAGAATTTCACCATGTATAGGGTAGTCGCATGATCGAGTTATTCCAACAATTTAATAAGAAATGAATACAAAGGATTATTCACCAGGTATATGATATTTCACATATACAGGTTATTCCCATAATTTAATAAGCGGTAAAAAGGTTCCCACCAAGTCTTGTAAAATCAACAAGGATAGATGGTACAATTCTAAATAACAGAATTTAAATGCAATTATAAGAATAAATTATATTATTGGTGGCATAGCCCAACCTGTAATATAATAATAAATTGCAAGAATTTAATTTTACCGTCTCAGTTGGTTAGAGTTTCGTGATGATAACGTGTTATAAAACTTTAGCAAAAGTGTATAAAGAAACTCTTAAAATTACAGCATAAATTTAGAGAGAATAAGCAAGAGAAAAGAGAGAGAAATTCTTTAGAGAAAATCTTCAGAGAAGTTTCTTCTTATTATTTCTTTCAGTATGATTGCCTTTATGTAGGCGAGGCATGAGAAGAGAAGGAGAGTCACGGATGGGAAAAACAAGAATGGGAGTCACGGGGAAAAATAGGAAGAGGAGGGAATCTACTTTATAATAAAAATTGTGACGCCCCCAAAATTAGGTATACATCACCCATCTTGGGTCGCCAGATACATGGTACATAATTCAAATACAACTTACTAATACAAGCATGGTATACAATCAATCGACAAAACATAAACTGTGAGTTTGAATACAATTATTGTCTACTAGAGATTATACAAACTCAAAAGGAGTCCTCATTACAATTATTATCACACTATTTCACAAAATAGTGAGGACTACTAATGCTATCCTATGGACTATCACTCCATTCCCACTCTTCGTCCCGGTATATTCTCATTTCACAAGAGAAACGGTGAAAAGAAAGGGTGAGCTCAACTAGCCCATGAAAAATATTATGACTAAGATAATGCGAGAATAAATTATCATTAGCCTCAACAATATTAAACCGATAAAATACAATAGACATCAAGTTTAAGCTGTAGCGGAACAAGCAAGCGATCGATTAAAAGAATCAAGTAGAGAATAGAATCTACTATCTTTTATGATTTAAAAGTTTTTCATCACTTTTCATCGAGACTCAACGATAAATAATCCACATCATTAAATCATCCCCGCACTACGTGCCAATGATATTATTTAGTATCACGACCACGAATTATCCATGCTACTACTGAAAGATAATCGTGTTTTTCATCAACTGATCTGATCATGCCATAAAACAATTCATCTTTGCACCCTTGGCCGAAGAGAATCCATAGCCATAATCATACCAAAAACTGTCCATCAATGCACTACGGGCCAATGAAGACTTAATTTTTACATCATTTGTAACATTACGGTCATGATTATACCGAATAATCCCTGATCATAATCATACCAAGTCCATCTATGCACTACAGGCCACAGATGACTTTCAATAAATATAAACATGAGGAAGATGACAATGAGATAAAAATTCAATTAAACAAGTTCAAGAATTAATTTGTCCGAGAACCAATAACGTCCCAAATTGTCAACATGATCTTTGCTTTGTAGAGTAAAATTCAAGAATGCTCAGAAGAATATTTCCATGAAAAGATACTGGATGAAGCACAAATATCAAGGATATTCCATTAATTTTATGGAGTATAGAAGTCAAAATTTTAATCAACTGAGTATAATACCGAATGGAATAACAAAAGAAATCACCATGCATGTTGTACTTCGCATAGACAGGTTATTCCAACAGAATAATAATAACGGAACTAGGTCAGGTTAAATTCACACCGACAGGATGTTCCAACAGAATAATAAATGCGGAATAATAAATGATGGAACCAGGTCCCAGGCGTATAACACAGACGAGGATATTCCGAAGCGAATAATAAAAGACAGAATAATAAAAAATGGAACTAGGTCCCGTACATATAAGATGACGGTGATATTCTCGAGAATAATAGAATAATGTCACCAAGTATAGGGTATTCAAGCGTACAAAGTTATTCCAATGAGAATAATAAGAAATGGAATAACTACAGATTCTCTTCATGAATATAAAAGAATAATATCCTTACCGTAAAATAATACTTGATATAAGAGTAGTGAAGTAGCGAGAAAACTTATCTTCTATCTCTACTATAGTCTCTCTACAGTGTTCGGTGAATTAAATAAAGAAAATAATGAAGGAATGAGCTTATTTATAGGAAAATGGAATGCATAAGAATAACTAATCCATGAACGGTCCAGTTGATTTACTTTAATCGATGGTCCATATTTAAAGAAAAATCTTTTAAATAAAATATAATATATTCTATTTATATAAAAAGATTTTTACTACTGCAAACACTATATATGGGAACTATGCAAACACTATGCATAATAAAATATAATATATTCTATTTATAGAATAACTTTAATAAAGTATTACATTTTATATAAAAGATTTTTCTATTTTATTACGTGAATAAAACAAAACTTCTAAATCAACAATAATTTAATCAAATAATGTGAGATATTATCACAACAACCGTTGTAGCAATAATTGAACAAAATTGAGTGACTTCTCACATAAATATCAATAATCAATACCGTATGCTTTCTTATGCGACAACGCCAGACATTCTTGTACTTTTACTACTACCGAGTAGTTCAACAAGATGTCATCAGTAAAACTTCCGCCGTTATTTTCAATAAAATATTTTTGTCATTTTCTCAATCCGACAATAATTCTGTTGTGGGGTCCACCAATGATTATGCCATTGTATGAATATTTCCTATTTAAAACGAATATTCCCCGACCAATCGAATATAATATGACAACTTGCATACTTTGCAAAATTTATAAATATTACCCACAACTATAACATTATCTTAAATTCACGCCATAATATAAAAAAAAATATTTTGAGAAAATTAATTCTTTATTCATAAAATCTGGGGTTTCACAATCTCCCCTCCTTATGGAATTTCGCCCTCGAAATTTACGTGCGATACTGTAGTATCTTAGAAACGGTGAGGATACCTTGACTTCATTTCAGATTCTAACTCTTGGGGTATAACCCTTGAGTGTTGGATACGATTCTTCTTATCCAAGATTTTAACACGAGATCTCATACGTTAAATCATCCGCTATCTCGTCCGATTCTAAATTAATAATGTGGTTCGGATTATCCACATATTTACGTAACATTGATACGTTAAAAACGTTATAAACCTTGCTGACATACTTGGCGGTAAAACGAGTCTATAAGCCACGCCCTACTTTCGATCGAGTATTTCAAATGGGCCAATTAAATCGAGGGTTGAAATTTCCTCTCTTCGTCGATTCTTGCTTCTAGAATAACGCCTCTTGAACCTTCTTCTTCACTTTCATCATTTCGGGTGTGTGTAGGCTTGGCGGCTTTAACTTTATCGATTAAAGTCAATTCTACTCATATTCGTTATCTTCATGTGGGTCCCTAGAGTTTTTAACTATATCTTCATCATTTATAAGTTATACTGAAATGAGTCTTTGTGTTAACAACATCGCACTCAGAACGATACGATCTTCTACTCAACACGTCACCTACCATGTTTGCTTCTTCCACGATGATATTGAATGATACGATCGTAATCTTCAACTCGAGCCAACGTCTTAGTAGCGTGTTACGCCGTTTTTAAGTAAAGAAATATTTGAGGGTTTTAGAAATGGGTTTTGTCTTTGGGTCAATACAAAATTCGATTTCACGCTCTAGGTAGGCTAAGAAGTCTTCAAGAATCGTCGGAAATTTATTAACAATAGAAATATCATTCAAAATCTATTTTTCTCATCCAAGACTTGGATAAGTCGTCACATTGATATCAACTGTGACTTCATCCCTTAACCTAGATAGCACCTCCTCACAATGATACCTATTAACTTGTCATCGTCATTCACGACGTCGCTTTATAGAAAGTCCGCTTTTGTCATCCCACACAAGCGAAGTCATCAACAAAAGGATCGAGGCTCTTTCTTATGGCTTGATATGACAATGATTGAATTTAGTGGTTTGGTTGCTTGAATTAACATAATAGGTTGGTTAGGAATATGAAAGCTAACAACCTTACGAAAAATATGATGAATAGTTAACCAATCGTTTCAAAAAAAAACCACATCAAAGGCAAGTATTTTCAAAGAGATAAGATCAACAGGTAACGTGAAAGTGTCGATTTGAATCAAACAAGATTTATAAACAGTGGAGGTAATGAAGGTTTCTCCCAATGGAGTTTCAATAGATAAATCAAAGTTTAACTTCTTCAGAGTTAAGTACAAACATTGAACACAACTAGGTGAAATAAAAGAGTGAGTAAAACCGGTATCTAACACAGTATAGACTTCGTAAGAGCTTATGATTAACTTACCCGTGATAATTTTATTCAGGTTCCTCGTTATGAGAAAAAAAATGCTCTCTCTTAAACTACCGGCTTTGGATTGTCTAGGACATCCTTTGGCATCACTATCCCGGTTGGACTTGACTTCACCATACGACAAAATAGAGCTAGGTGACCTTCTCTTCCGCAATTAAAACACGCTTTGGATTGTTGCGTACAGTTTGGACGGATGTGTCCCTCTTGTCCGCATTTGAAACATACAACCGATGGGCGTTCTTCTTCCTTTGAAACGGGTGATGGTGCCGACGTCTTCACGTCATTGTTGAACCTTCTCTTCTTAAAATGTCCATTCTTATTATCTTGGCTATGATTACCACCGAAATGGTTACTATTCTTGGCATGATAATATCCCCCATGATGGTTATCGTTGTTCCGATGACCGTTGCCACCGGTATGATTATTATCGTGTTGTTGGTCGTTGCCTTTGGTTGTGCTGACTCATTATCGCGCTCCAATAACTGAGCCCTATTCACAACATCTGAATATAAACAAAGTTTGTAAGAAATGAGGTATTGACGTATATCGGGTTTCAAACCTCGCAAAAATATTCGCGTCATTCGCTCCTCATTATTGACCAAATGGGAAGCAAACCGGGATAACTCCGCAAACTTAGCCTCGTACTACGACACGGTCATATTGTTTTGCTCCAGCTTGATGAATTTTACCTCCTTCATGTGATAAATACTTTCAGGAAAGTACTTGTCGTTGAATAATTCTTGGAACTTCTCCCAAGACATCTTGAGTGCGTCAGGCTGGGTACGTTTTACAGATTCCCACCAATGATCTCCTTCTTCACGTAACATAAAGGTGACGAATGGAACCTTTTGCTCCTCTGAGCATTCTAAGACATCAAATATCTTGGTAATCTGCTTTATCCATGTCTCCGCCTTAAGTGGTTCTGGCTTTTCCAAAAACTCCGGTGGTCTCAACTCCTTGAATCGCTTGGCGGTGACCAACCGTGGGTTACCATTGTTTCCTTTGCATTATGGACAAAAGTGACTTACTTGTTGTTGCATGAATTTCTCCTTAAACTGCTTAGCGTGACCGTCCGAGAGTTATCAGTATTTCTACCTGCATTTTGGACAGGAGCTGCCTTCATCTATTGTTGCATGAATTGCATAAAGCCTCTGACCATCCCATCATTCACCATTTCATCGGTGTTATTGTTTTCATGAGGAGTATTGTCCTCTGGTTGCACATTATCCTGATTATTGATCTGTGA
Source organism: Panax ginseng (assembly GCA_020205605.1). Taxonomy (NCBI): domain Eukaryota; kingdom Viridiplantae; phylum Streptophyta; class Magnoliopsida; order Apiales; family Araliaceae; genus Panax; species Panax ginseng. The sequence goes on from CM035138.1 coordinate 19,910,926, forward strand.
AGACTCAACGGTCTCCTGTGCTCCATTGATAATCTCAACATTCTCGGATGCCATTTTCAAACATTGCCACAAAACAAGGGTTAATTAACATATCACATATTATCCCTATACTTTGACCAACCAATTAAATACCAAAGAAACTTAGGTAGGTCATACTAGTGAAGGAATTCTCCGTCTCTCCCCTCCTAGTTTTTATCTCACATCTTAGCCAGGGATCATATCCCTAAGCTTTGATACTGTTGTGACACCCCCAAAATTAGGTATACATCACCCATCTTGGGTGCATGATATACGGTACATAAATTCAAATACAACTTCTTAATACAATCTGCTGTATGCAATAATATGAAAACATAAACTATGAGTTTGAATACAATTATTGTCTACTAGAGATTATACAAACTCAAAAGGAGTCCTCATTACAATTATTATCACACTATTTCACAAAATAGTGAGGACTACTAATGCTATCCTATGGACTATCACTCCATTCCCCGACTCGTCCCAGCTATATTCTCATTTCACAAAGAAAGCGGTGAAAGAAAGGGTGAGCTCAACTAGCCCAAAGAAGAAATATTATGACTAAGATAATGCAGAATAAATTATCATTAGCCTCCAACAATATTAAACTGATAAAATACAATAGACATCAAGTTTAACTGTAGCGGAACAAGCAATCGATTAAAAGAATCAAGTAGAGAATAGAATCTACTATCTTTTATGATTTAAAAAGTTTTCATCACTTTTATCATTTGAGACTCATTTCAATAAATAATCCACATCATTAAATCATCCCCGCACTACGGTGCCAATGATATTATTTAGTATCACGACCACGAATTATCCATGCACTACTGACGAAAGATAATCGTGTTTTTCATCAACTATTCCGATCATGCCATAAAACAATTCATCTTTGCACCCTTGTCAAGAGAATCCATAGCCATAATCATACCAAAAATCATCCATCAATGCACTACTGGACCAATGAAGACTTAATTTTTACATCATTTGTAACATTACGGTCATGATTATACCGAATAATCCCTGATCATAATCATACCAAGTCCATCTATGCACTACAGGCCACAGATGACTTTCAATAAATATAAACATGAGGAAGATGACAATGAGATAAAAATTCAATTAAACAAGTTCAAGAATTAATTTGTCCAGGAACCAATAACGTCCAAATTGTCAACATGATACTGCTTTGTAGAGTAAAATTCAAGAATGCTCAGAAGAATATTTCCATGAAAAGATACTGGATGAAGCACAAATATCAAGGATATTCCATTAATTTTATGGAGTATAGAAGTCAAAATTTTAATCAACTGAGTATAATACCGAATGGAATAACAAAAGAAATCACCATGCATGTTGTACTCTTGATGGTGTTATTCCAATGAATAATAATAACGGAACTAGGTCGAGTTAAATTCACACCGAAGCGGGATGTTCCAAATGAATAATAAATGCGGAATAATAAATGATGGAACCAGTCCCATGTATATAACACGCATGGATATTAAGCGAATAATAAAGACGAAATAATAAAAATGGAACTAGGTCCCACAGATATATGCATGCAGAGGATATTCGACGAATAATGAATAATGTCACCAAGTATAGGGTATTATTAGCGTATACGAGTTATTCCAATGAATAATAAGAAATGGAATAACTAGATTCTCTTCATGAATATAAAAGAATAATATCCTCTACCGAAAATAATACTTGATATAAGAGTAGTGAAGTAGCGAGAAAACTTATCTTCTATCTCTATATAGTCTCTCTACAGTGTTCAAAGTGAATTAAAAGAAAAATAATGAAGGATTGAGCTTATTTATAGGAAAATGGAATGCATAAGAACTAATCCATGAACGGTCCAGTTGATTTACTTTAATCGGACGGTCCATATTTAAAGAAAAATCTTTTAAATAAAATATAATATATTCTATTTATATAAAAAGATTTTTACTATGCAAACACTATACGGGAACTATGCAAACACTATGCATAATAAAATATAATATATTCTATTTATAGAATAACTTTAATAAAGTATTCTGTTTTATATAAAAAGATTTTTCTATTTTATTACGTGAATAAAACAAAACTTCTAAATCAACAATAATTTAATCAAATAATGTGAGATATTATGCAACAACTGTTGTAGCAATAATTGAACAAAATTGAGTGACTTCTCACATAAATATCAATAATCAATCTAGTATTATTCTTATGCAACAACGCCATATTCTTGTATCTTTTACTACTGAGTAGTTCAACAAGATGTCAACAGTAAAACTTCCGCCGTTATTTTCAATAAAATATTTTTGTCGTTTTTTCAATCCGACAATAATTCCGTTAATGGGTCCACCAATAATTGTGTCGCCGCATTTAATATTTCGCTTTAAAGCGAATATTCCCGACCAATCGAATATAATATGACAACTTGCATACTTTGCAAAATTTATAAATATTACCTACAACTATAACATTATCTCAAATTCACACCATAATATAAAAAAAATTATTTCAAGAAAATTAATTCTTTATTCATAAAAAATCGAGGTTTCACAAAAATGACTATTATTTATTTATTTATTTATTATTATTATTATTATTATTATTATAAAATTATTTCTTTATTCATAAAATTTACTTAGTGAGTCGAGTTAATGAACTCAAGTTCAATAAGACATAATTCGAGTTTGAATTATTTATGTAAATAAATAAAATTTATTTAAACTCAAATTTATAAAGTCAGTTAAATGAATCGAATTTTATTTATAACTAATTTAATTTAATTCTTATTTTGTTTATCATATTTGAGTCCCGTTGTAAGACCCCAAATTATTAATAAATAAAATTTAATTTCCTCTATTTATTATTTTGAAATAGTAAGGGTTGATTTGATTAATGTGGTTAGTTATGGGTAAAATGCTAAATATTTTAAATAAGCAAGTGGTTATAAAATATTCATTTTATCGGAGAATATTCGTTTGGTGGTGGAATATTTTAATCGTAGGGGAATATTAGGTATAATGGTAGCGACCTTGTGTGGGCCCATAACGGAAGCGATTGGATGAAGAAAACGACAAGTATAAGTTGTTTATAAATAATGGCGTAGTTATTCTCAAGTTAATATTGTTGGAATACCCGTGGTTAAAAAAAAAGATGTCTGGCGTTGTTGTCAGATGCATGAATATAAGACCCCAACTTATTATAAATAAAATCGAATTTCCTCTAATTATATTTTTAATAATAAGGTATTAATTTGATATAATTCTCTGGTTATGGGTGAAATATGCAAATTTTGCAAAATATGCAAATTGTTATAAAATAATCATTGTTGTTTGGGAATATTCGTTTGGTCGTGGAATATTCTTGTTGTCGGGAATATTCGTGCGACAGACGACGCCTTGATCATTTAGGGCCCCATAATGTAATAAGCTGTCATGATGAAAAAATGACAAGTTTGAGTTTTTATAAATAACTGGCGTAGTTATTACTGTTAACAACATTGTTGGAATACCGGTGGTTAAAATACAAGTCTGGCGTGGATGCATATTATTTTGAATTATTGATTCTTACGTAAGAAGGCCTTCTTTCAATAATTGTTACGATAATTCTTGCTTCAATATTTTATTTTATTGATTCAATAATTCTTTGCGTTGATATTTTATATTATTGTTGTTTGATAATTATCACTTCTTTCGATATTTCCCATTATCGGATCAATAATTCATATTATTTGAATAATATTATTAGATAGCATTATTGGCAATGTCTAGAAAGTTACATCGAGGAGAGATTTGGTCACCTAATCGCGCCCAATAAGGAGAAATTCTTATTGAAAAGCCCCTCTTTCCAGGAAATCTACTGCTTTTGTCATAAATATGATTACATAATATTATTTGTGAATAATTAATTATTGATTTATATGATAAGGAAATATTTATTTGATGTGGATATAAATGTTGGATATATTTATTATGGTTAAAAATGAAGGAATTAATGTTGAGGTATTTTATCGATTTTTTTGTGGAATGAAGGTATTAAAAATTAAACCAAAGTTTTTTGAGATATATTGTGTGAGTTATAATTTTAATTCGAATGAATTTGGATCGTTGTAATTTTTGGATATGTTATACATATATAAGTTGAGTATATGTCCACAAATTTTGAACCGTTAAAATGAACGTATGATTTGTTATGAATTTTAAGAAAGCGAATGATTCGTAAATTAGGTTTATAAAAGATTTTGGAGAAAATTCTAGAATTGAGTGGGCCCCACTTGTGGTTGGTGAAGAAATGTGCTGAATTTATTTTAAATGTGGTGGGTGGGAATAGTAGCAGGTAAAGCCATCAAATTGCAGGTCAAGTCTGCTAACATTTTCCTATAAATAGAGGGCTAAGTTAGAATTGAAAATCATACCAGAAACAAGTTTTCTCTCTTTCTCTCTATAGATTATTGAGTGTATTTTGTGAGTATTTAGATACTTTGTGAGTTTCTATTCATCAGTGCAAATTTTCTTCAGCCTTATACCGATATTCCGATCAGAAGTACTGATATTTTGAGGTAAAGAATGTTATTTTCTTCATATATGATATTATTTCTTCAATATCATAATGCCGAAGTATTGATATGAATTTTTATCAAATTTAGAATTTTTTGTGTCGGGGTTACTTATTCACGATATCTGACCTTTATTCACGATCTGACCTTTATTTACTTAATCACGATCTTATTCAATCAAAAATAAAATTTTCTTCTTTTTGTCCAAGATGTCTATTATGGTTACTATCTTTGATTGTATCCATGTTTTGATATTTATTTTTGAATTCTGCTTCAAAATTGGTATTTATGAAGTATTATTGATATTTGATAAACTGTTATACGAATCCCTACTATTTGTCCTTCCGTTTCACTGGATTCGTTTTCTTTAAAATATTTTTCATCATCCCCAGTCCTAAATGATGATATTACTAAATATCTTCGGTTTGTAGTGTAAGGATAAATGATTAACTGATGAATATCTTTGGCCCGTAGTGCAAAGATGAACAGGTGTTGAGATGAACATGACCAACTGATGATACAAATGAATATCTTTGGCCTGTAGTGCAAAGATGAATATTTGATTAAAGATTTATATTGATTGTTATTCTGAGGATAAAATATTGATGATGGACTTTTAAATCTTAGAAGATATTAGAACTCATTCTCTACTTGACTCTTCTAATGGATTGTTGTTTCCGCTGCAGTTGTTGATCTAAAACTTGTTGGCTATTATATTTTATCAGATTTTTTCACTGTTGAAGACTAACGATAATTTGTTGTATATTATCTTAGTCATAAAATTCTTTACTGGGCTAGTTGAGCTCACCCTTTTTTTTTTTTGTTCTATTTTTCTCGGGAGGTGAGAACATAAGAGAACTAGTCGAGTGCGGAGTGATGGTTCTAGAAAGATGTTTTAGCAGATCCTCACTATTTCACGTAAATAGTGTTTGAATAATTATAACGAGGACTTATTTGAGTGTGGATATTGTCTAAAAGACAATATTTGTATTTAAACTCACAGTATGTGTTGTCGTATTTTGCACGATAATTGTATTATTGAAGTTGTAGTTTGCTTTCTGTACCATATATTTGGCGACTCTGAATGAGTGTTGTATACCTATTTTGGGGGCGTCACAGTAGCACACGGTATTGCACCAATTATTGATTCTTACGTAAGAGACACTACTCAATAATTGTTACAGTAATTATTATTCAGTATTTTATTTTATTGATTCAATAATTGTTGCGTTGATATTTTATATTACTGTTGTTTCAATAATTCTCACTACACAGTATTTTCCATTATCGAAGCAATAATTCATATTATCTGAATAATATTATTAGATAACATTATTGGTAATGTCTAACAAATTCTTTCTAAGGAGAGGTTTGGTCACCTAATTGCACGCCAAGAAGTGAGAAAATCCTTATTGAAAGCCCTCTTCTTGAACTGCATGGTTGTCGATGATTGTGATTCAGTAGTATTTTTGTGAATAATTAATTATTGATTTATATGATGAGAAAAATATTCATTTTATGTGGATATAGATGGAGAAAATTTTTAAAGTGACAATTGTTGAAAATCGATATTTTATCTTTTTTGATAAAATAATATTTTATTATATTATTATAATATAATAATGATGATATTTTTACAATAAATATGGGATATATGAGTATATGAGGATGAAGAGTATTTTTGTTGCAGTAAATGATTAAAACATGTTTTTCATGTTTATGGACCCCATTTCTTGACTGAAATTTGATTATAGCCTGTAAAATCGTCTGTTTATGAATTTCGGTCAATTTTTGTTTGGAATTTGGAAAAAATTTCTTCTGCAAAGTTGTAGAGAATGGAATTTTCTATGGAAAGGTCATGAGGTTCGAATTTTTCTGATAAAAGGGCTATTTAATATGAATTATTGAAGTTCTAAAGTTCCGAAATAATTATTTTTTAAAAGTTTTAAATTTGTTTTAAAAGAAAAACGTTTTTGAAATGTTTGTGGGCATCATTAACATGTGCTAAGTGGCTGAAATTAGTTGGTAAAAGTGGGCATAGGAATTTGTAATATAAATAATAATATTTTATTAAATTTTCTGATTTGGTGTTCTAAGCATTTTCCTATAAATAAGGTGCTTATGTTAGAATTGAAAATCACACCAGAAACTAATGTTTTCTCTCTCAATATATTGAGCGTATTCTTGTGAGTATTTTGATACTTTGAGTGTTGTTATACGGTGCAAGTTTCTTTCAGCACTATATTCAGTATTCCAGCCAGAAGTATTATTCTTTCGAGGTAAGGGATATTATTTTTTTTGAAAATGATATTATTTCTTTCAATATCATTATGCCGGAATATTGGTAAGATTTTTCTTGTGAAATTCTTGTCTTTTAGTGTCGGGGTTACTATTCACGTATATGGCACTATTCACAGAAAAATTAAATTTTTATTTTTCCTCCAAAATATCTATTATGGATACTAGCTTTGATTGTATCCATGTTTTGATCATTCTTGAATTTTACTCCACTATGATTATTTCGATGTTTTTTGGACATGGATAAACCAAATACTTAATCCTTAATATTTGTTATTTTGTTTCAATCGAATTCGCTTTCCTTTAAAATATTTTTCATCATCCTCGGTCTTAAATGATGATATTCTTGAATATCTTTGGCCCGTAGTGCAAAGATGAATGATTTCGATGAATATCTTTGGCCCGTAGTCAAAAAGATGAACATGTGTTTAGATGAACATGACCAACCGATGAATATCTTTGGCCTGTAGTGCAAAGATGAATATTTGATTCCAGATATATATTGATTGATGTTACAGGGATAAAATATCGACGATAAACTTTTAAATTCATATATAGAAGATAGTAGATTTCATTATCTACTTAACTCTTCTAATGAATTATTATTTCCGCTGCGAATATTGATCTGAAACTTGTTGTCTATTGTATTTTATCAAATTTTTCCCTGTTGAAGACTAACGATAATTTGTTCTATATTATCTTAGTCATAATATTCTTTACTGGACTAGTTGAGCTCACCCTTTTCCTTTTTGTTCCATTTTTCTTCTCAGGAGACGAGAATGTAGCGAGTACTAGTCGGGGTATGGAATGAAGGTTCTAGAAAGTCGTTTTAGTAGTCATCACCATTTTTGTAAAATAATGTATCAATAATTATAATGGAGACTTATTTGGGTATAAATATTGTCTAGATGGGAATATTTGTATTTAAACTCATAATTTGTAGTTGTTTCTGTACCATGTATTTTGACAACTCAAAATGAATGTTATATACCTATTTTGGGGGTGTCACACCCGTATTAAATTACTATAACATAGTATTAACTATACTATCCAGAATATCAATAATTCTTTATGAATTTGAAATAATCAAAATAATTCAACTAATATTCATAATAGATTAATTGTGAATTGAACATTATTTATAAATGTAATTTGAAGAAGAGTTATTTAAGAAGTTCCTTATCCAAAAAGACAAAAAAATAACACATTTAAATAGACAAACAATAGTACCAAGAGATATTATTAATATTTTCGTCATCATAAATTATTCATAATCATTTAAGATATTGAATTTTAATTTCAAATAATATATTTTAATTGTTGAGATGACAACCGATTAAGCCATTGCCGGTACCCTTAACTATGTCACAATCCTTTCTATCGCTTCATTGCAATAAATTAAAACATTTTAATTTTATGTCTTCACTGTGAAGGACATTGAGTATATCTACTCCATTCCACCTTTAATATAAATTATTTAAAAAAATATTTTTATTTTTTAATAATTATTATTATTTAAAAAATTTAAGTAAGTATTAATTATTTATTTTTTAATATTATCTCAAGTATTAAATATAATTTGAATTTCTGTCAAATAAATAGCACTCTATTTTTTTTATACTAGGAATGTTATACAATTATTTTTTAATATTTATGTACAACATTAAAACGACTTATATTAATGTATTTTAGAGAGAGTACATATAATAAATTACATATAACCTCAATAAATTACTCTTTATTACAATAGTGTGTTAAAAAAATTACAGATATTGAATATATTTAGAAAATAAAAATTATTATAATATCTTTGGGACACCTATTACTCCTTCATTGGCGTAAAAAAATCTTTTTCTTTTTAGAGTTTTAGCTGGTTTGAAATGTATGTATTTTTGTTTTCAAATAATTATATTTCTAATTTGAAATTTGTGGACAATTATTGGACTATCTGCATTGGAAAAAAGTAATAGAAAATTCCATGTATTACCAAGAAACAAAAAGTTTCCATCTTATGCTAATTTCCAATTTATTTAATGGCAATGTCCGAACATAATTTTTATTTCTACTTTCTCTCTCCCACTCTTTCATCAGTTATCCATTTTACTCTCATACTCTCTTATCCGGCACTATGGACTGTTAGATTTATTCCAAATTTTGGACAGCCTAGATAATTTATTAGAATGAACAGAAAATTTAAAATCATTTATATTTTGTTTTATAGATTTTTCAATATAAAATATTAAAAGATCCAAAGCTTTGATTTTGTTTACTACAGTTATCAACTCCGATCATTCTATTTTCATATCCTCTCTGCTAATTCCAGCTACATTCTCATATTTTAGAAGAGATTATGAAATAAAATGGTGAACTCAAATAACCCAATAAAGAACATTATGATTAAGATAACGAAAAATAAGTTATCCATAATTTGCAACGGTGATAAATTAGAGGTTTAAAAATTTATAGAAAATATAAATTTTCAACAAACAATTGTAGCAGAATGAACAATTCATTAGAATAGTCAAAAATATATCATAATGTCTACTGTCTTTTAAAAAAAAATCACCATCAAGAATTCATCAACTGTAACACCAATGGTCGTGATCAAACTAATCAACAATTCCTTTTTACAGCCAAGTCAAAGAGAACTTTCATCATAAATTTTTGTCACACAGACTAAAGACACTCAATAATCATATTGTCTTTGCACATATGTCAAATACATTCAAACGTAATATCAATGCTCATGAACATGTCAATTAACAATTCCTCTTTTCACTCAAACAAATAGAACTTTTACCACAACTTAAGTTACGGTGATTATAACAATGATATAAATGATAAATAAAATTAATAAAATAAATAATAAATATTATAGATTTATAATTTAATTTGTCCAGAGTCCCATAATATCTAATTTGTTAACAAAAATATACATAATATTAATTCAAGTTCAAAAATAATATATAAGATTCGCAGTTTTAAATATAACGGTTAAAATTCAATATAAATAACTTTGTTCTCATCTATATTATAAGACCTTTTAAGTTTCATGGATACATTCATTTATATTCAAATACCAATTTCGATTATACCAAAAATCATTTCACCTTGACTTATATACATTAATTTTAAAAGACACGACCAACAAATATAAGTACTACCTCCGTCTCATAATAAGTATTTTTTTAGATTTAATATTTTTTCTCAAAATAAATGATGTATTAGAACTTCAATACAATTTTTACAATATTTTCTCATATATGCCCTTATGCATTTAATGGTATTTATTGCATCTTTCAATCACTACAATTAAATGACATTCATTAATTCTTCAACTTTAAATAAAATATATTAAGGGTATTTTTATCATTTTAATTTATGTATTGATATGTATAATTTAAGCTAAAAAAACACTTATTATAAAACGGAGGTAGTAATTATTAATTATTTTTGATCGAAGGGATTTATTATTATCAATGTGACTATCCGAATTAACTAAAAGACTCCAATATAACTCGGTCCCACTTGAGTTCACTCGCTGATTATGAATTAAATTAACTACTATTGCGGTACACAAACAATCATAAAGATGTTAACATTTCGAGTCAACTCACAATTATTTTTAATAATTATAGCCGACACATAAGAGGATCTATTATTGGACTTTTATTATTTAATTTTGAGATGAATTCTTCAACCATTATTATGTTGATATCATTTTCATTTTGACAATATTAACTATTATTAAATAAAAATACATCATACTACTAATTTATAAATAGAATTATTTTCAGTGTAGAGGGGCCCATAGAGGAGGAGGAGTATTAGTGTATTACATTTATTTATAACCCGAGGGCCCTAGGGGAATATTTTTACTTTTTTTTTTTTTTTTTCTATATATTTTTGAAGAGTGAAATTTATCCTTTTAAATGTAGTTTGTAGATTTTAATAATGTATTAATGATTTAATTTTTATATTATTCTTATATTAAATATTAGAGTAATTTTTTAAAAGATAATATTAAAATTTATATCTAATTTAATGAATTAAAAAAGTATTAATTTTATTTTTTTTAAACATCAATTAAAAAGAAATGGAGGGTATGGTATTACATTTATTTAGAAATAAATCATAATTATGGGGTAAGAGAGTCAGGAGGAGAGAGAAGATTCAGATAGATATGTAGACTTGTAGAGGCGAGGAGAGAGAAAGAAAGAGAGAGTTGTCATATCGAGTGGCGAAGGGTCGAATTTCTACTCTTCTTTATTTTGTGGTTGCCAAGACAAATAAAATAAATAAATAAATAAATAAAACGAACAATTAAACCAAAAACAAAACCACGAAGAATAACAAAATAGCCTGAAGAGAGAAGCTGAGGATATATAGATAGATAGATAGATAATCTACAAAGCACGAACCTCCTAGAAAAATCTTCTTCTCTTCCCCGTCTACTGCGTGTATTTGTGTGTGTTTTTTGCTGCCGTACCTTATCTTCTTCAGTTGATGGATCCATTTGCTATGGTTTCTTCAATCATAGAGCTTCGCAAAGGTATAATAAAGACACAGGCTTTTGCTATAGTCAGATCTTATCACTTCTTGTTTGTTCTTCTTTTTTAATCTACTTTAGATTTTGTTTGCTTAATTTTTGCTTTTTGTTTGAGGTCTGATTTGTTGAGATCTCTTCAATTTCATTGCTCAAATCAATGCAAGTTTAAGCTTATTTTGTCTTGTTAATTCTGTTTTAGTTTTTGGGGTTTATGATTTCATATTGATGGTTTATTTCTGTGAGTAAAGTAGGGACCGGGAATCCGTACTATTTGTTTTAATGAGCTGTTAACTTGAATATTTAGTATTCATCGAGTGAATTATGTTAGAGGATTTGTGTGGATTTATGAGATGCTTTTTACCCCTGTTTACTGTCTATGTGGATTGTATTAAATGCAAAATTTTGCTGGTTAATGCTAGATTTGCTTACTGCAATTACTTTCTTTTTGTTTGTTTTTCTGTTCTAGTAACTCATTATTTTGAATTGTGAATATCTTGGTGAGATGTTTACTGGCTAGTAGATTTTAGACCTGCTGTGGTTGTTGACTTGTAGTTTGTCAATATTTACAGTCTTGAGATTTTGTGATGCTGTTCAATATTACAGAATTATGGAGTTTATTTAGTATCTTAAATTGGAAACTAATTTGGCATGATGTTAATGCATAAACACATGCAAACCACATGATACCACGCCTATGAGAGGATGTCATGTAATGATTGTCATAACCGTCAATTTCTCCTCAATTGCATATCATAATAAAGGCTTTAAACTTCTGTCATAGCTACTTGCTTATCAACGAAGCCTTTCACACTGAGTTCTGTTAATTCTTTCTGTATCTGCGATTAAGTTTGTTTGTTAGTGGTTGCATGGAATCATTATGTTTGAATTGGTGTCAATTAAGTCCAATGTATGCTTATCATCTTCTCTTTCTATTTTTTCTTTCTTTCTGCAATTTCAATATTTGTTAGTATGAAGTCATTTTGTTGAATTCTGGCAAGGAACAGACTCCTCTCATCCGGTAAGTTGTAAAAAGGAATTTTATCCTTGAATTACCATTTTGGTGCAATATGAAAAGGGTTTCTACCCCGGAATAACCAATTTTGGTGCATTTTGAAAAGGAATAATATCCCGGAATATCCGATTATGGTGCTTTAGTAAAAGGAATTTTATCTCGGAATAAACCAATTTTGGTACATTATGAATATGAATTTTATCACGGAATAACCAATTTCCATAAACTTGCTTTCTTTTGCAGGATTTGGGTAACATCTGCTACAACAGGCAGTTTTTTTTTTCCTGTTCAAAGTCTCCTTGTGCAAGTATAATCCGTTTTGCTTTACGAAAAAATAAATAAATAGAATGAGCTTGTACAACAAAGAGGCTCCTACCACTGACAAAAAGCTAAATACTGCAGCCAAGGTTACACTTTTGAATCCAAATGCAGTAGAATTTGTCCCCTTTGCTCTTAGATCATCCCCTGGAAGTACTAGTGCAGCAGATGCATCATCAAGATTTGCTACCACTGGCAATGCACCACCAGGAAAAGCAGTACTAGATAGGTCAGAGTCATCTGCTACAAATAACTCTGATGAAGAGGCACACCAATACTGGCGCTGCCAGCTCCCTGACGACATCACTCCTGACTTTAAGGTCACGAGGGAGGATGACACTCCACGTATTAATATCCTGCCCTTTTCAAACCTATCCTTAATCGATGTCAACGAAACGTCAAGGTTTCCCGCTTCACCGGGTAGCAGCTTGATATTGAACGGACAGCAGGAATTATCTCCTCATCGAATCAATGGTGGTAGCTTTTCCGAGAAGATGGGATTTTCTGTTGCATCATATGCTGAAGATCCATCCGCAGCCGGTTTTCCTAATTTGCATGCTAAACCTTGGGACAGGCAAATTGTGAGTAATGATCAGCTTTTTAACAGTGTTAGAGAGGGCACCCCTTACAATGGGAATTCTGGGAAGAGGTTCCTAAATGATGTGTTGTATGAGCAACAGATGCTGGATGGTACAGATGTAAATCCTCTCGAGTTTTTAGCTTCACAATTTCCTGGTTTTATGGCTGATAGCCTTGCTGAGGTGTACTTTGCTAACAGGGGTGATTTGAACCTGACAATTGAGATGCTTACTCAGCTTGAGGTATCTCTACTTTCTTACTTTTGTACCTTTCCTAGATGTTAGTATATAGTGTTGTACCTTTGTCGTATGTTTGAGACCATTAATTCTTTGTTATCTGATCAGCTATTTGTCAAGTCATATCATTGACTATATTTGAAGCAATTATGTTTTGTTTTACGGCCTCACCAAACATCCTTCTGGCCTTCAACTTGAATTTATTCACTTCTTTCGATTATGTTAATATAGTATATGTTACATGCAGCCAAACCATGATGTCATTTCCCTCCGCCCTCCTTCCCTCCCTCCATGACACAATTTATCTGTGAATGCATATGTTCAAATTATATAGTCTCTCAACATCCTTTTTCAAAGACACTTATCTTTGTCTAGAAATTGTGCTCAACTACACACAACATCATCTGAAACAATGTGTTTCCAGTTGAAAATTTCCCAACTGTAACATCTTAGTGTCAGAGTTCGTAAGACATGACCTAATTTTATTATTTTTACCTACTGCAGTCTTACTTGACTTGGATTTAAGCTTGGTTGTTTAACAGATAAGGAACAGAAACTTTTACAGTGGATCATAATGTTTCTGTGCTGTTTACTTTTATACACGCGCACACTCACGAGTCACGAGCAAGCACGCACATAAACGGATAAGTAATTTTGTCCCCAATTATGGATTGGAACATTGGTGACCTTGAGGTTATTCCTCAAGGCCTCTGCCATTCCCTGTGTTAATTTAATACACACACACACACTTGTTATGATGGTTATAATGGACGGAAAGTATTTTATCACATCAATAAAACCAGACAATATTTCAATAGATGGCTTCTGTTGTTGGTAGGACCAGACAATCCTATTTCCTTCCGAATAACTGCTGATTGAGCTTTAGATCTTGGAGATGATGGCTTCTATTGGTAGTGGTCGGGCATAGGAAAGATCATTCACAACTTGGTCTAACTATTAGTCCTATGTTACTTTTCCTTTGAATAACTAGGACAGGTGACAGGTGATTGAAATATGGATTATTTAGATGGAAAAGATTTGGAGATGTAATTTGTTTTTTTTTTAGCCTAGAATGTTGAACTATGTACATTATTACTGGTTGTAGCTTCAAGTTGAAGGTGGTTTAAATCAGAATCTCAACTCAAAGGCCTTGTCAGCTCCAAATCTTAGTGCACTAGATTTTCCTGCACTATCTGTTGTAGATGGTCACAATGGAATGCCAAAATTCTCTGGAGATGAGCTCCAACAAAATGTTAGTCCTTATCAAGCTTCCGAGAAGGAAAACTTGCTCTTATTCAAATCTAGCTCTTCCATTCCATCCAGAGGGGTCATAGATTTTGCTTCGGCTGTGAGAAAAATGGCATCTCAGGATTCTGGTATATGGAAGTATGATAGAAATGGTTCTGCAGATGCGAACGTTGGCTCAAGTAGAAGTTCACATGTTTTAGCTAGCTCTTACAATGGCGGGCAAGGGAGGGGCATTTATGGTGATAGGTTGCAAGGTCGAAGTTCATCTCGTGCAGCTCCTGTTTGGCTTGAAACAGGAGAAGCTGTGGGTAATATTCTTGAAGCAACAAACTTACTTTTATTAACCTTTAACTGTTGGAGAATACCTTATGCACATTTGTAAGCTTAACTGTGTTGAGATCGCAGCAAATATGTATACTGAAACACGGGAGGAAGCTCGTGACCACGCTCGTCTACGTAATGCATATTTTGAACAGGTTTGTCCTACAGGATTTTGGCATAGTTCATGTTGCTAACATCCCCACCCCCTTCTTCTTCTTCTTCTTCTCTTCTCTCTCTCCCCTTTCTTACTTGTTTTAGGTTGATTTTTAATGCATGTTTTGTTCTAGTGAATTCTTTCAAAGGACAGCTAGTTGGTCACATCAGTACTTCAGATTGGTACGAAGTAGTAGTTTGGTTAATGTTATTCATAAATATTGAAGATGGAGGTTATTCATGTACTTTGGTAGTATGTAAAGCATGACTTATTTGTGTTTGTGCACGTGTATATAATGTCTTTGATACTTGTTTGTCAACAACCATCTTTTTGCAATTTTCCCCCCTCCCCTTTTCTATTTTCCAAAACTCTGAAGAGAAGTATTCATTTCTAGTATGGCCTTTTACTAGCTTGAAGTTTTGAATTCTAATTCCACAAATGGAATATTAGGTATGTAGCTTTACGTTATGGATAGTGATATGGTTAAGGTTGTCATGTCTGGTTATAATAAATGCAAGCGAACAAAGTCCTAATCTTTAGTACATGGATTAAATTTTCAATTGAAATTGGGAAAAAAATTAGGCCCTAGCTTTTTTAAAGAAGGTTTAATGATGAGAATTTGACTTCTAGTTGTAAGAGAAGTCCATCCATAGATTCTTTAATGCAACACCTTGAGGTCAAAACAGTTGGGGCATATTTGTCTGGGTAAACATGATATTTTTGGTGGTGCAAACATGGTCAAGAGGAGCATGTAGGTTGAGTCAATAGTCCTTTCCTCTAGAAAAGAACTCTGAGAATTTTATTAGTGGTTTTGTTGTTTTTTGACTACTTTTGACTTTTTAGTATAGTGGATACTTTCAGCTGTGGAATAAATTTCTCTTTACATTATTAGAAAAGAAATTTACTACTAAGAGCTCATTCCTCCAATTATCCCCACAACGGAAAGTGAAAAAAATAAAAATTCAAGCGTATGCTTACACTTGGACAATGAGTGAGGAATGAAAGAAAAAGAAAAGAAATCCAAAAAATAAAAACTCTCCCTTAATGAACATAAATCCAAGTACCATAAAAAAGCAAATATCAACTATAAATTCTGTGTGGTGTGATGATGGTTAATTAAAGCTCTAAAAATAAAGGATATTGTTTCCTTTATTTTTCCATTGTGTTTTTCAAGTTCCAAATATAGCCCTAGCGGATATGGAAAGAAAATCGAAGAATTTTCAACATTCCAAGATGATAGGTCTTTGTGGGCTTTTATAATATCTGACAATATAAATTAAGCCATAGGGTTGCTCACAAGGTGAAATGAGAACGGTTTAGAACCTGGGAGATTCTTGTTGTTAGCTGTCTTAGTCTGATTAGTTTTGGGGCAACTGCTATCGCATTTTACTTCTGCTTGAGCCTATTTTAATTGGAGTATTTTAATTAACCACAATATTAATTTGTATTAAAATAGGCTCGACAGGCGTACCTCATTGGTAACAAGGCATTGGCGAAAGAACTAAGTGTGAAAGGACAGCTGCACAGCATGCAGATGAAGGCAGCTCATGCAAAAGCTCTAGACTCCATTTATCGGCAGAGGTTTGTAGTTTCATTGCTGCTCTCAAACATTTATTCTGCTCTGAATGCCTGAATGGGGTTCTGGGCATCTCTTAGTAGCATATTTCGACCAACAAATTGCTGAACCTAAAATGTGAATAATCTTAAAACCTCCCCATCTCTTTTTGTTGTCTTTGCTTTTGAGGTGCATATGCTTCTATGCAAGCTTAGCAATGGGCGAACATTTGTACACCACTAATTAAGAAGGGGCCCATGGCTACAACAGTTCCATTATTGGGACCTCATGGTCGTGCTTTGGGCTTTTACAGAGCCAATATATTGGATTATGATTATTAAGCTTTTCTCATTTTTCTTATACTCTATTGAAATAATTTCATTGCAAGTGCACTGGTGATGGCAAAGCTTGTGCTTTTTCAAAGCTTATATATGTCAACTTAAACAGTTACAGTGATTTGTTGGCTTCTCATTTTCTTTTACTTTTGAGTGCATTATTTCATTGTGTTTGTTTTTCTTTTCCTTTCCAAATTTGGCAGGAATCCACTTGGTGCAGAAATACAAGGAAACGGGAGAGGACAGGAGAGATTAATAGATCTGCACGGGCTCCATGTGAGCGAAGCCATTCATGTATTGAAGCGTGATCTGACAATGTTGAGGAGTGCAGCTAGGTCAGCAGAACAATGCTTGCAGGTTTATATATGTGTTGGAACTGGCCACCATACAAGAGGTTCTCGCACTCCCTCCAGACTGCCCACCGCAGTCCAGCGCTACCTGCTCGAGGAAGAAGGCCTCGACTTCTCCGAGCCCCAGCCGGGTCTGCTCCGAGTTGTGATATATTGAGACAGGGAGGTATAGGAGTTTTTGACACACATCATAACCCATGAAATCAATCATCAAAAAATTTTCTTGTATGTATATGGGGAGGAAATGGAAGATAGTAGTGCAAGTCTGGAAAAAGGTGAAAGGCAGAAAGTGTATCATTTAGGTGTTAATCAGTCAACAGCAGTTCAACATTTTGGTAGAGCCATTGCTAGCCCTAGATAAGGGTAGCCTTGTGACTTTATTTTTGATGATTTTGTATCTTTATTTTTGTTTTTGGTATTTTTTTTTTCATTTCCTTTTCTTTGGATACAGTTTTTGGTCCTCAGATGTAACTGATAGATTCATTTACATGATAGCTCAAATTTTCACAAAGCATTTACCATCTTCTTGAACGGCTGTAGAGTTTGATATTTCCTTTCCTAGTCATAGTACCTAATAAAGGATATATATTCCAAAGAGGAGAATACTCGCGTTCTTTTGAAAAAAATAATAAAGAACAATAAAACCATTGAGCATAGATTTTAAAAGGAAAATATTAAAAGATGAATAAAATGATAAAATTGTCCATAATAATGTTATTAAATATGAAAAGAGAATTATAATATGAGAAGTAGTATGAGATATTTAATGCTACGGGTATTATAGAAAAATATGTGTAAAAATTTGGTTATTAAAAGAAAATGGACATTTAACATGGATTACCCAAAATAGTAATAAGGACTTTTATCATGGGACGGAGTACGGAGTGAGTAATAAAGAACAATCCCAAACCAATGAGCATGATTTTAAAGGAAAAAGATAAAAAGGAGAGTAAGTTCTTGGCAAATTATGATCAGAATAATGCTCATTTCTTACAACATTTTCTTGCAAAAATGGAAGTTTGTATAAGGTTTAAAGAATCTTGTTCGATGTTAAAATTTAATAATTTTTCATGCTAATAAATATTTCCAAAAAAAGTAAATTCAAACTGAATTACAATTTCAGACCGAGGAAGTATTTAAGAGACTGTTAAACTTAAATGTCAATTACCAACTCCATGACTCGGTTACTGTTGAAGTTACTGAATAAAACGACGTCGTTCAACTAAGGATTAGCTTAACAAAACCATCCCATCTCACTATAAAAGCAGAGGTAAAACTGAAAATTGGAGGGAAATCGGTAAATAAATGTAGCCCCTGCAAATTAACCTCCGGCCAACTCTACTCCGATCCCTGCAAGCACCGATTTACAACACTCTCCTTCTTCACAGCCAATACTTCTCTTCTCTCCTCAACCGCATCTCTCATTCCTATAAGAAAACCCTCTACTGTCGCCCTTTATCATCATCTTCTTCATCCTTACCATGGTTCTCTCTCCTCCGCACCGCCATTTCTACGGCCGACTTACTCCTCGGAAAATCCATACACGCGGTTATTATAACCTCCGGAGACACTGCAAACCGCTTCCTAACCAACAATCTCATAACCATGTATTCAAAATGTGGTTCTCTTTCTTCCGCACACAACGTGTTCGATAAAAGTCCTGACCGGGACCTTGTTACCTGGAATTCTATTCTAGCTGCCTATGCCCTGTCTGCTGACCTTGATAACCATAATATCCAAGAGGGTTTCCATATCTTTCGTCTTCTTCTTGGCAGCTCATCTGGTCTTTCTGTTAGTAAACACACATTGGCTCCTGTCTTGAATTTATGTTTAATATCTGGGTATGTGTGGCCCTCGAAATGGTTCATGGGTTTTCCACTAAAGTTGGCTTGGGATTGGATTTGTTTGTTTCGGGTGCTCTTGTTAATATTTATTGCAAGTTTGGTCGAGTTAGGGATGCTCGAGTTTTGTTTGATGATGTGATTGAAAGTGATAGGGATGCCGTGTTGTGGAATGTAATGCTTAAGGCTTACGTGCAAATGGGTTTTCAGCAAGAAGTGTTTCGTTTTTTCTCAGAGTTTCATAGGAGCGGATTTGCGGATGCTGCTAGTGTCCGTTATTTTCTTAGTGGGTTTCCTGGTGTTGATTTTGATGAAGGCGTGATGTTTATGCACCAAGTTCAAGCTTATGCTACTAAACTATTTCTGTATGATCATGCTTTCCATAATGTGATTTTGTGGAATAGAACCTTGTCTGAGTATCATCAAGCTGGTGAGAATATGGCTGCTGTTGAATGTTTTATGGACATGAATAGATCAAAAGTAGGCTATGATAATGTTACATTCGTCATTATTCTTGCTACAGTTACAGATGTTAATAATTTAGGGTTGGGGCAACTGTTTCATGGCATGGCTTTTAAATCAGGTTTAGATATTGATGTTAGTGTTTCTAATAGTCTTATTAACATGTATTCAAAGACCGATGGGTTAATTTCTGCACAAAAAATATTCGCTAACATGGAGGAATTGGATTTGATTTCATGGAACTCAATGATAGCAAGTTATGTACAGAGTGGGTTGGAGGAGGAATCGATAACCTTATTTGTAGATCTTTTATCTGATGGATTAAGCCCTGATCATTTTACATTGGCAAGTGTATTGAAGGCTTGCTCTCTGCTAGCAAGATTGTCTCTTTCTGAGCAAATTCATGTTCTTGCATTGAAAACTGGAGTCATTGCTGACAATTTTGTTTGCACAGCGCTTATAGATGTTTATTCTAGAAACGGAAGAATGAATGAGGCACAGTACCTTGTACAAGATAAAGATGAGTTTGATTTAGCATCTTGGAATGCTATGATGTCTGGATATATAGCTTGCAAAAATAGTGGGAAAGCATTGGAACTATTCGCTTCGATGCACAAAAGTGGAGAGAGATTAGACGAGATGACATTCGCAACTGCAGCTAAGGCCTGCAGTTGTTTGATAGGGTTTGAACAAGGGAGTCAAATTCATGCCTATGTAGTAAAGATTGGGTTTGATTCAGACTTGTTTGTTGGTTGTGGAATCCTTGATATGTATATTAAGTGTGGAGCCATGGTGGATGCACACAGAGTTTTCCAAGGGATGCCTACACCTGATCATGTTGCATGGACCGCTATGATCTCAGGATGCGTGGAAAATGGTGATGAGGACCGTGCTCTTCTAGTATATCATCAGATGAGGGAATCTGGTATAGAACCGGATGAATACACCTTCGCTACCCTCATCAAAGCCAGCTCTTGCTTAACTGCGTTAGAACAAGGACGACAAATTCATGCCGAAGTGATCAAGTCTTTTTGTGCTTCAGACCATTTCGTCTGGACTTCATTAATTGACATGTATGCGAAGTGTGGGAACATAGAAGATTCATATAACTTATTTAAGAGAGTAAATGTGCCAGAAATTGGCTCGTGGAATGCTATAATAGTTGGTTTAGCGCAACATGGACATGGCGTAGAGGCTCTTAAACTTTTCCATAATATGATATTTCTTGGTATTAAACCTGACGGGGTTACTTTTGTTGGAGTTCTTTCAGCCTGTGGTCATTCTGGCTTAACTTCTGAAGCTAATTTGTACTTCTACTCAATGTATAATGATTATGGTATTCGACCAGAGATCGAGCATTATTCCTGCCTTGTTGATGCCCTTGGTCGTGCAGGCCGTGTTAAAGAGGCAGAAAAACTGATTGAATCAATGCCGTACAATGCTTCTTCTTCAATGTATACAGCTCTGCTTGGCGCTTGTAGGATTCAAGGGGATACGGAAACAGGAAAGCGGGTAGCAACCCAGCTCTTGGCTTTGGAGCCCTCTGACTCGTCAGCTTATGTTCTTTTATCAAATATCTATGCAGCTTCCAACCAATGGGATGAGGTAACTGATGCTAGAAAAATGATGAAGAGGAAAAATGTTAAGAAGGATCCCGGATTTAGTTGGATAGATGTGAAAAATAAAGTGCATTTGTTTGTGGTAGATGATAAATCCCATCCCCAGGCAGATATGATATATGACAAGGTGGAGGATATGATAAGGATGATAAAAGAAGATGGATATGTGGCTGATAAAGATTATGTGTTGCTTGATGTGGAGGATGAAGAAAAAGAGCTCTCACTCTATTACCATAGTGAAAAGCTAGCTATAGCTTTTGGACTCCTAAGCACTCCTCCATCTACAACAATCCGAATCATTAAAAACCTTAGAGTTTGTGGGGATTGCCATAATGCAATCAAATATATATCCAAGGTGTTCCAACGTGAAATCGTGTTGAGAGATGCAAATCGCTTCCATCGCTTCAGTAGTGGAACATGTTCTTGTGGAGATTTCTGGTAATATCAAATTGAGGATGGCGCTGTGTGAAATTTTATGTCAGAATAAGGATATGTGATTTAGTTGTGACTTGGTGTCCTCAGTTCTGTTCTCTGGTGATGATTAAACTCGATCAAATTCTAGGCCATGTTTTGTGCTTTACTTTTGAACATGCATTCTCCTGAGGAAGTTAAGCTATTATAAAAGAGAAACTTTGAAAGCATGAATTCCAAGCCTGGAACAGACATGATGGAAGCCGACCCTTCTCCTCTCCAGAACTTCCGATCCAGAAAGTAATCCTTTTTCTTTCCCTTTCGTCAAGGAATTTATGCTTGTTTATATGAGTGCTTATGCATATATTATTTTTTCTTGATGTGATCATATATCACTCAACTCAACTTAATAAAGCCTTTTAATCCCAAGCTAGTTGGGATAGGCTTGATCATATATTTAATTTTATGGGGTGGTCTTCAATTTGTCAAGCTCACTTTTAAATTAATATATCACGATCAAAGATATTGCTCAATCTGTCAAGCTCACTGGACATAAAAGAAATTGATTATTTTATTGGCTTCTACTGTTCATCTTGTTCTCCTGGCATGTTCTTTATCTTGTGAATTCTAGATAATTATTAACTGTAAATAATAAGTTTGACTTTGTTTCCCTTTGCATATTCCTTTTTCTGAGACTGTTTGTATTAGTTCTCGAGCTTGAGATTTCCAAGTTATTTTTCCCAACTTACGTGTCCTTAATCATGGAAATACTAGTCTTCAATCTCAAAAAGTTTTGGTTTGTATTCGTACTTTATGCATATTTGTTATCTTCTTGAAGAATGGATGTGCTTGAGAGTAGTTCATTGGTATATATATATATGGTATTATGTGGTTTCTAGTTTCTACTACTAACCCTGGCAGCTGGTGAAAAGAAGTTTGCGATGTACCAGACTAGTCTGAGGTTATAGAAGACCGAAGGGGTTGAGGAGTGAAATGCCAAGTGCTTGGAAATGGAGATCAATAAGCAAGCATGATGTAAGTTACCTCTTCTTATCTCCATCCATGCGTCTCAATTAAATGTATTTGTACTGAAATATCAGCCCATACTTATGCTCTTATTGGTCATAGATATCCTTGTATAATAAGGGTGCAGTGCAGAGCTATGCTGACCTGACGACAAGTTAAAAATGATTTTTAATGTTACCTTTGTTTTTTCAAACGGTCTGAAGTAGGAGTTGATTCGACTGTTCTTCCAATCACAGTTTTCCATCTAATTAAGACTCTGAGCAGCAACTATCAGTACCGAAAGATTTGTTATAGAGTATTGTATTGGAGATATGGTAGAGGGGTGGCAAAGATTTGTTGATTTTTAGAGAGAGAGTGGGGGATGGGGGAAGAAACAGGAGAAGTGAAAGGTAAGACTTTTATGTTACAAGTTTTCTTTAAAGGTAAGACTGTTCTTTAATTCCTTTCAATAATCTCAGGAGGATCTCGGGAATTTCTGACCAGTCTAGCAACAGCTCTAAAATTTTTTTAACTTTACTCCCAAAAATATATAATATTTATTTTAATTGAAATTTTTATATGATCTAATGATTTAGTTATAATTTGGATACATATAAAAAATAGTGTTTTACAGTCTGTGTAATACTGTTTTTTATATGTATCCAAATTACACCTAAATGAATTTTAAATTTTTTTTAATTAAAATAAATATTATACATTTTTTATGGGGATAAATAAGGTTTTAGTCATTTTATCTTTGGAATTAGGTTTTTTCGTTGTAGTTATCGAAACTTTTTTATTCTTACAATCGAATAATCATACTTTCAAAACTTACAAAATGGTCACTCAGTTTGATTTTTCGTCAAAAAACAGACGGAATCTTGATCATTGAAGTTGACTCCATTTTTTTTCTTGACGTGGCCCGTTATTTTTTCTTGATATGGAGGTTAAAAATTTTCTTAAAGAAAATGTTAGTCTTGAACTCTAGACCTCTTCACATTAGAAATCTTATATTCCAACAAAAATCATTGTGCCAATTATCTAACATGCTTAAATTTATGTAATACTAATATTTAAACTAAGTAGCATCATTTCTAGGAATTGTAATAATGATAATAATTGTAATAATTGTAATAATAATAATTATTATTGTAATAATACAGTGACCAAAAAGGGATAATACACTGTAGTATTTCAATAATAATAATAATAATAAGGCTTAAATATGATTTACTATCCCAAATTACACATTTTTTTGTAATAAAAAAAACGCAATTTTTTTGTAATAATAAAAAAAGCACAGTTTTTTTTAATAAAAAAACAAAAACAACTAACAACGCAAAAAAAAAAAAAAAAAAAAACACAAAAAATACAAAAAAAAACGCAAAAAAAAAATGCAGTTAATAAAAAAAACTGCAGTTTTTTTTAATGTTTATTTTTGTAATAATAAAATGCAGTTTTTTTATTTTTATAAAAAAAAATTGCGTTTTTTATAAATAAAAAAAAAACTGCATAAACTGCATAAATATTATTATTATTATTATTACAGTTATTACAGCTTTTTTTTTTAATAAAAACAAAACAAAAACAACGCAAAAAAAAAAAAACCCAACAACGCCAAAAAAAAAAATGCAGTTTTTTTATCTTCCTGCTTGCATGCTCTCTGTAACTCTACTTTGTCGCATCTTTTTTACTAATAAAATGCAGTTTTTTTTTTGTAATAATAAAATGCAGTTTTTTTATTTTTATTAAAAAAAAACTGCATAAACAAAAAACAATGCTATTATTAAAATAATGCCGCCTGAACTGTGTTCACTTAGATGATCGGATCTAGAAACGTCTATTTAAAATTAAAATAATGCTATTATTATGTAAAAAAAATTCACGGGATAATTGCATTTTTTTAACTGCATTTTTAGTTAATAACTGAATTTTTTTTTGCGTTTTTTTTTTTTTTGTGTGCGCGTTTTTTTTTTTTTTTTTGTTGTTAGTTGTTTTTGTTTTTATTAAAAAAAACTGTGTTTTTTTTTATTATTACAAAAAAATTGCGTTTTTTTTATTATAATAATAATTATTATTATTACAGTTATTACAATTATTATTATTATTACAATTCCTATAAACGATGCTACTTAGTTTAAATATTAGTATTACATAAATTTAAGCATGATAGTTAGTTGGCAAAATGATTTTTGTTGGAATATAAGGTTTTTAATGTGAAAAGGTCTAGAGTTCGAGACTTGTGAGTAATATTTTCTTTAAGAAAATTTTTATCCTCCACATCGCCAAAAAATAACGGGTAACGTCGTGAGAAAAATAGAATCAACTTGCAGTCAACAAGAGATTTCGTCTGCTTTTTTGAATGAAAATCGAACGAGTTAATAATTTTGTAAGTTTTAATTATAACAAAAAAAATTTCGATAACTATAATGAAAATTGACCTCAAAGATAAATGATTAAAAAAACTTTATTTATCCCATTTTTTATGAGTAAAAGCAAAAAAAATTTAAATAAAATTTGGACTGAAGTTGTTCCCGATACACTCCTAGAAGGACTGAATTCCTTTGACCAAAAACCTTATCGGTTGTTGTACTATGAAATGTCAGTGGTCATCAGTGTACTTGTTAGTGCAGACGATGTCGTATCGCGTGTCTAGATGTTGAGCAAATAACTGTTGAAAAGAATATCTTGTTCCCTATATTGACTTCAACGAACAAGATCAAACTTGGGATTAGGAGACCAAGTTATGTTTACCATCTCCATACACGATGGAATCAAGAGTGAAATGATTCATTTTATTTTAGTTGAAATGAATTATAATTTTATATTTTCTCTGTCCAGGAATAAAATTTAAAAATTTGGAAGGAATAAAAATAGTTTAATCCATTTCAATCGCATCCAAACACAATTTTTTTATTCTATAAGAATGAGTCATTCCATTCTCACATTCATTATTCTAATTTAAACGTAACATTAGAGTTTACCCGGGTATTTTTTAACTCGACGATTATCACTAGTTATAAAATTTCAATCTTTACGAAAATTGTATAAAATTTATCATTACAAATATACATCAAGTCATCATCAAATTACATCAAAATAAAATAAACTTAAAATAAATAGTCAACATGCTCGTACTATCAAAATTCAACAGCTCTAGCCACAATTATTTTAAGAAAGATAATTTATATATTGTTAAATTTATAATGAAATTGTATTGTGACTTTGGTAAAAACTCTAAGCGATAAGATAAAACAAATTGTCTTGAAATTATTTTTAATTTTCTCACTCCCTTTGTCCCTTAATATAAGTCGTTTTAAAGTTGTGCATAAATATTAAGAAAATAATTGTATAACATTAAATATAATATCAATTGTCTATATTGTCCTCGTATTAAAAAAAGATAATATTATTTATTGGGCAAAAAATAGTGAGAAAACTAAAGTTATACTATTAAATACTTAAGATAATATTAAAAATTAAACAATTAATACGTAGTTGAAATTTTTAAACAACTTATAATAATATTAAATGACGAAAACATTTCTTTAAAATTTCTTTAAATATTAAATGACGAAAATATTATTTATAATAACATTTCTTTATCACACCTATTGTCTCTCGTTATCATCATAAGTATATTGAAAGACAAAATATTTATCACACAAATTGTCTCATTGATTAAAGGAAGGAATATGAATATGAAACAACAAATGTGGGTTAGTATATATATTTATGGGCAATAAAAGAGTGCAACACGTATTTTAGTTAAAACTATAGGGGTATGACCGTCAATTACACAAGCCAACAACTTATATGTAATTAACCTTAATTGATACTCTTAATCTCAGTATAAACATTCTCTAATAGATAGACAAGAGTTGCTAATTTTTATATTTGATTCTAAAAGGTAGTCCATGAGATACAAAAATCTATAATTTCTGACCTAAGTATCCAAGTAAAGTCTTAACATATCTTTATTATTCTTTGTTTTACAGGTATTGAATTTATCAAGCATCAACAAAAATTCTTCAAGAGTTTTACTGCATCAGGTGCAAAACCTTTCTTAATTATCTTTTATTCTTCCTGATTTAGTTAAAAGGATGAGCTCATTTGTGTTTTGCATTTTTATGAATGTTCTAGTTTTGCTATTCAGAAATATGTAGTTGATATTTATTCGTTCCAAATCATAAAAAAGGAAGAGAGTTTTTGCACAGAAAAATCATTATGGAACCCATCAAAAAAAAGCATCAAAGTTTTTATCCCTCGTTCTACACCTTTAAAAAGGAAAAACAAGCATCAAGAAAGAATAGTCAATACTACTTCATCTAACATTGAAATATATATAATTACTATTACACTTTACAAATATAAAATCACAATTAAAATTAAAAACAAGTAAATAATAATTAATTATCCTAGCTTGATTTAATTTGTATATAATATAAGAAAATGTATTGATTATGTAAAACCCCAACTTATTATAAATAAAATCGAATTTTCTCTAATTATTATTGTGAATAATAAGGTGTTAAATTGATATAATATTTTGGTTATGGGTGAAATGTGCAAATTTTGCAAAATAAGCAAGTGGTTATAAAATAATTATTGTTGTCGGAGAATATTCGTTTGGTCATGGAATATTCTTGTTGTCGGGGAATATTCGCATCACTACTGCACGCGATCATTTATGGGCCCCATAATGAATAAGCGCCGGATGAAGAAAACGACAAGTTTGAGTTTTTTATAAATAACGGCGAAGTTATTACTGCTAACACCTTTGTTGGAATACTCGGTGGTTAAAATACGATGTCTACGCTGGATGCACGGTATTTTTGAATTATTGATTCTTACGTAAGAAGCCTTTACTACTCAATAATTGTTACAAGTAATAAGCTTCTCAATATTTTATTTTATTGATTCAATAATTCTTTGCGTTGATATTTTATATTATTGTTGTTTCAATAATTATCACCGCTTTCAATATTTCTCATTATCGGATCAATAATTCATATTATTTGAATAATATTATTAGATAGCATTATTGGCAATGTCTAGAAAGTTCATCGAGGAGAGGTTTGGTTACCTAATTGCGGCGTGGAAGAGAGAAATTCTTATTGAAAACCCCTCTTTTCTGGGAACTACTGGTTGTCATAATTGTGATTCTGTAATATTATTTGTGAATAATTAATTATTGATTTATATGATAAGGAAATATTTATTTGATGTGGATATAAATGATGGATTTATTTATTTTATGCGGTTAAAAATGAAGGAATTTTAGCATGAAATAATTGTTGAAAGTTTGGCATATTTTTGTGGAATTACAATTATTTCTCCGATAAATTATTCGTTAAAATATATTATTATAATATATTATAATTGTTTAATAATAATATTATTATATATATATATATAAGCATGTGGTTAATTAGAAACGGAAGTAAACAAGATGTTTTTGCATACTTTGTTTGTACCATTGAGATGGTTGGTGGAAATGGTGGGTGAGCTAGAAAGTTGCCTGCAATCCTTGATTTTCAAATATAAAACAGGAGCCTTGTCCTGTTTCTTCAAAGATAGTGTGTAATTTTTCTTCCTGCAAAGTGGCTTTCTAAGTTGATAGGAAATTCTTTCCTGCAATCCTTGTTTCAAGTGGTGGGCCTCACCAATTGAAATTGATACCTTAGGCATTGAAAATGAAAAAGTTGGCAGATAAAAAAGGTTATGCAAAATGAGAAATTAGGCAGATTGCTTTGTTGTTTCTCCCTCCGTTTCAGTATAAATAGGGGGTAACCCCTCCTTCCTCATCACACCATTTCATAATCAGAAATTCTTATTCTATAGTATTGTGAGTATTTTCTTGAGTATAAGAATATTTTGAGCGTAGTTTTTCTGCAAGATTTTTCCAGTCAAATCCAGTTTCTACCAAGGTAAAGGATATTATTTTATTGCAACACTCATGAGAAATATTATTTTCTTTCATACTCCATATTACGAAAGCGATATTATTTTATCTCGTATTCTAAAATTTGAACTTACTATGGTAAGTATTGCTTCTATAATTCCTGAAATGATTAGAAATTTCGTTTCATCTAATATCATTTCATAGGATTATTGGTCGGAACTTTTTATCAAATTTGGAATTTTTCATGACCGGGTACTGTTCACGGTTATTGTTCATAGTTACTGTGACGCCCCCAAAATTAGGTATACATCACCCATCTTGGGTCGCCAGATACATGGTACAGAATTCAAATACAACTTACTAATACAACTGTCGTGTACAATACGACAAAACATAAACTGTGAGTTTGAATACAATTATTGTCTACTAGAGATTATACAAAATCAAAAGGAGTCCTCATTATAATTATTATCACACTACTTCACAAAATAGTGAGGACTACTAATGCTATCTTCTGGACCATCACTCCGTTCTCCGACTCGTCCCAGCTATATTCTCATTTCCTGAAGAGAACAGTGAAAGAAAGGGTGAGCTCAACTAGTGTAAGACCCCAACTTATTATTAATGAAATTTAATTTTCTCTATTTATTATTTTGAAATAGTAAGGGTTGATTTGATTAATGTGGATAGTTATGGGTAAAATCTGCAAATATTTCAAAATAAGCATGGTTATAAAATATTCATTGTTGTCGGGGAATATTCGTTTGGTAGTGGAATATTCTTCTTTGTCGGGGAATATTAAATGCGACGCCAGTAGCCTCTTTTGTGGTCCCCATAACTTGAAAGCGATTGGATGAAGAAAGCGACAAATATAAGTTATTTAAAAATAATTGGCGTAGTTATTCTGAATTAATCTTCGTTAAAATACTCTTGGTTAACACACAAGAAGATACGGTATTGCACCAATTATTGATTCTTAGGTAAGAAGACACTACTCAATAATAGTTCTGATAATTACTTTATTCGATTTTTATTTTATTGATTTAATAATTGTTGCGTTGATATTTTATATTGTTGTTGTTTGATAATTGTCATTACACGTATTTTTCATTATCGAAGCAATAATTTATATTATCTCGAATAATATTATTAGATAACATTATTGGCAATGTCTAGAAAGTTACATCTAATGAGAGGTTTGGTCACCTAATTGCGCCGCTAGTAAGGAAAAATTCTTATTGGAAAGCCCCTCTTTCCTGAAACTATGCAGTTGTCGATATTGTGATTACAGAATATTATTTGTGAACAATTAATTATTGATTCATATGATGAGAAAAATGTTGATTTTATGTGGATATAGATAGAAAAAATTTTAATGTGACAATTGTTAAAAATTAAAATTTTATCTTTTTCTAATAAAATAAAATAATTTAAATATATTATTATATTTTAATAATATAATAATGATGATATTTTTTACGATGAATGTGGGATATATGAGTATATGTGGAGGAGGAGTATTTTTGTTACCAAAATATTTAAAGCATGTTTTATGTGTTTGGACCCCATTTCTTGGTAGAAATTTGATTATAGCATGTAAAATCGCCCGTTTGTGGATTTCGGTCAATTTCTATTTGGAATTTGGAAAAACTTTCTTCTGTAAAGTTGTAGAGAATTGAATTTCCTATAAAAACTCGTGAGATTCGAATTTTTTGACAAAAGGGCTATTTATTGTGAATTATTGAAGTTCCGAAGTTCCGAAATAATTGATTTTTGAAAGTTTTAATTATTTTTATTTACAAAAGCATGTTTTTCATTTTGTTTCCCTCATTTAACATGTGATAGGGGCTGAGTTCAGATGGTAAAAGCATGCGTATGAAGTTTTGGAAAAAAATATAATAATATTTAATAAATTTTCTACTTTGTGTTCTAAAGCATTTTCCTATAAATAGGGTGCTTATGTTAGAATTGAAAATCACACCGTAAACCAAGTTTTCTCTCTATATTATCAAGCGTATTCTTGTGAGTATTTTGAGTATATTTTGAGTATTGCTATACGGTGCAAGTTCAAGTCATGCTTTATATCCTGTGTTTTAATTTAAGAAATCTTGATCTTTCGAGGTAAGGGATATATATATTTTTTTCGTAATGATATTATTTCTTCAATATCATTATCTTTGAAATATTGATCTGAAGTTTTTATCAAATTTGAAATTTTTGGTGTCTGATTCTTATTCACGTATCGACATTATTCACGAAATCTGACACTATTCATCGAAAAATAAAAATTTTCCTTTTTGTCTAAAAATATCTATCAGGATACTAGCTTTGATTGTATCCATGTTTTGATCATTCTTGAATTTTACACCACTATGATTATTTTTGAGGTATGGATAAAATAAAAGTACTTAATCCTTAATCCTTGTCATTTTGTTTCACCGGATTCGCTTTTTTAAAAATATTTTTCATCATCCTCGGTCTTAAATGATGATATTATTGAATATCTTTGGCTTTGTAGTGCAAAGATGAATGATTTCGATGAATATCTTTGGCCCGTAGTGCAAAAATGAACAGTGTTTAGATGAACATGACCAATGATGAATATCTTTGGCTGTAGTGCAAAGACGTAATATTTGATTTCGGATATATATTGATTGATGTTACAGGGGATAAAAGATGAGCGATGAACTTTTAAATTCATACATAGAAGATAGTAGTTTGCATTCTCTACTTAACTCTTCTAATGAATTATTATTTCCATTATGAATATTGATTTAAAACTTGTTGTCTATTGTATTCTATTAGATTTTCCCTGTTGAAGACTAACGATAATTTGTTGTATATTATCTTAGTCATAATATTCTTTTTATCGGGCTAGTTGAGCTCACCCTTTTCCTTTTTGTTCCATTTTTCTTCTCGGGAGGCGAGAATATAAGCGAGTACGAGTCGGGTATGGAATGAAGGTTCTAGAGAGAGTGTTTAGTAGTCCTCACCATTTTTGTAAAATAATGTATCAATAAATGTGATGAGGATTTATTTGAGTATAAATATTGTCTAGAAGATAATATTTGTATTCAAACTCACGATTTCTTGTTGTAATAATAAAGTTGTAGTTGTTTACGCACCATGTATTGATAACTCGAGAATGGGTGATGTATACCTATTTTGGGGCGTCACGGTTGGTATCGAGCTTAGGGATATGATCTCTAGCGGAGATCGGGAATAGAACTAGGAGGGAGGCGAGTAAATCCTTCGCTAGTGTGTCCTACTAAGCTTATTTGTTAGTTGGTCGAGATATAGGGATATTATGTGATATATTGATTTCCTTAATTAACCCTTGTTTTATGACTGTATTTGAGAATGTCGACTGAGAATATTAACAGTGGAAATGAGACCGTGGAGACGCCTGTACTCACCAACAAGGAGAACGTGCAACAGGCTGTCAATGTTCCTCCTGTGAACAACACCACTGAGCAGATGATGAACGATGTGATGTTTAGAAGCTTTTTTCAGTTCATGCAAAATCAGACGAGGGAGACTCGTGTTCAAAATACAGGAGGAAATGATAGCAATTCACGGGTTGTTATAGCCAAGCAGTTTAAAGAGTTGGGACCACCAGAATTTAAGGGAAAGCCAGATCCGATCATGGCGGAAACATGGGTCAAGCAAATTACCAAGATATTCGATGTCTTGGGATACACGGAAGAACAGAAGGTTCCATTCGCCACCTTTATGTTCCGCGGCGAGGCAGACTACTTGTGGGAGTCTGTGAAGCGTACCCATCCAGCCGCACTCAGCATGTCTTGAGAGACGTTTCAGAAACTATTTAATGACTAATACTTTCCTGAAAGTGTTCGTCATATGAAGGAAGTGGAGTTCATCAGATTAGAACAAAACAACATGACGGTGTCTCACTACGAGGCAAAGTTTGCAGAGTTATCCAGGTTTGCACCTCATTTGGTGGAGAATGAGGAACGTATGACGCGGATGTTTCTGAGAGGTTTGAAACCCGACATACGACAATATCTCATTTCTCATAAATTTTTTCTCTATTCAGATGTTGTAAACAGGACTCAATTATTAGAGCGAGATAACGAGTACGGTCAACCGAGGGACCACAATCGAGGATCATCTGGGAGATAGCGATCAACAAAACAACGATAACCAAATGAAGAAAGAAAAAGACGGACAAAAATGGTAACCACTCTTGTGGTAATCATGGCCATGAAAATAGAAGAAGCGAGTCAGGAGGAGATTTTAAAAAGAGAAGATTTAACAACGACCGTATGAAGGCAGCGATAAACCGACAACAACCGGTTTTAAGGGAGGATAACGACCACCCGGTCATATCTTATAAATGCGGGAAAGAGGGACATATCGATCAAACCGCCTACAACAGATTCAAGGTATGCTATAATTGTGGAAATGAAGGACATATCGCCGAGATTGTGCGGTAGCAAAACCTAGTTCAATGGGGACGGTGACTCAAAAGACATCCCGAAAAAAGTCAAAGTCAACGGTTCTGGAAGAAGCGTTATTGTGGTCGTCAAAATGCGAGGAACCCAAACGAGGTGATCACGGGTAAACTAATCATAAATTATTTTGAAGTTTATACTTTACTTGATCACGGTCTTTACCCATTCATTTATCTCTCTCTACTTGTGCTCAACGTTTAACTTTGACTCGGGAAAATTAGACTTTGACCTATCTGTGGAAACTCAGTTAGGGAGAAACTTTCATCACATCCACTGCTTATAAGTCTTGCTTGATCCAAGTTAGCACCATCACCTTACACATTGACCTTATCTCTTTAAAGATACTTGCTTTTGATGTGATTTTAGGGATTGATTGGTTAACTACTCATTATGCCAAAATTGATTGTTTTCGTAAGGTTGTTAGTTTTCATATTCCTAAACAACTTTTGTTGTTGAATTCAAGCAACTAAACCATTAAAATCAATCACCGTCATATCTAATCATAAAGCTATTCGTTTATTGAAAAAGCGGATGTCAAGTTTTCATAACCCATGTTATGGATTTGAATAAAGACACGCCGTGATTTGAATAATATTCCACATGGTTATTGACTTTCTGGCGTATTTCTGAAGAACTTCCGGTCTACCCCGAACGTGAAGTTGAATTCTTTATTGATCTTGAACTCGATACAAAGCCCATTTCTAAAACTCCATATCGAATGGCTCTATTGAACTTGAGGAGTTAAAGGTCCAACTACGAGAATTGTTGGACATCGGTTTCATTCGTCTAAGACATCTCCTTGGGGTGTTCTGTTTTATTCGTAAAGAAGAAAGACGGGAGTATGCGACTTTGTATTGACTATCGAATTGAACCATGTCACCATCAAGAATAGGTATCTTCTACCTTGTATTGATGACTTGTTTGACCCGATTCTGAGGGCACAATTTTTTCAAAGATCGATCTTAGCTCGGATATCATCACCAAGATTAGAATCGAGGATATTCCAAAGACTGCCTTTAGAACTCGGTAAGGGTATTATGAATTCTTAGTCATGTCTTTCGGATTGACTAATGCTCATGCGGCTTTCATGGATATGATGAACCGAGTATTCAAGGAATATTTGGATTAGTTTGTTGTTGTCTTTATTGATGACATCCTCATATATTCCAAAAGTCGTGAAGATCATGAGCACCATTTGAAGCTGATACTCCAAAGGCTTCGTGAAAACAAGCTATATGCCAAGTTGAAGAAATGCGAGTTCTGGCTTGAGGAAGTAGCATTCCTTGGGCACGTGGTGTCGAAACATGGAGTATCTGTTGATCCGGCGAAGATTGAAGCAATACAAAGTTGGAGCAACCAAAGTCGATGTGGACCAAAATGACGTAGCTTTACGGGCTTTAGCTGGTTATTATCGGAGATTCATGGAAGGATTTTCTCAAATCGCTACTCCATTAACTTAGCTGACTCGGAAAGATATAAAATTCATATGGAGCGAGGAATGCGAGAAGAGTTTCCAAGAGCTCAAGAGGAGACTCATTTCTAAGCACTGTTTCTAACAATACCATCCGAATACGGATGGATTTGTTATCTCACAATGATGCTTGAGCAAAGGGTTAGGATGTGTTCTCATGCAACGTGGCGTGGGAAAGTCATAGCCTATGCCTCGCGACAACTTAAAGAGTATAAGAGGAATTATCCTACTCATGATCTAGAGTTGGCAGCAGTCGTTTTCGTGCTAAAGATCTGGAGGCACTATCTATATGGGGAGAAAGTGGAGATATATTCAGACCATAAAAGTCTCAAATATTTCTTCACGCAAAAGGAACTCAACATGCGGCAACGACGTTGGCTTGAGTTGTTGAAAGATTACGACCACACTATTCAATACCATCCTGGAAAAGCGAACGTGGTAGCTGACGCGTTGAGTAGAAGATAATATCACGAGAATGAGTGCGATGATGTCAAGTATCTGGCGTAGAGCCAACTTTAATAGAAAAAGTTAAGGTTGCTCAAGCCACCCACCCAGTGAATCATTATGAAGAAGAAAGTACAAGAAGGTCTTTATTCCGAGCGAGAATTGATGAAGAAGGAATACTTGAGTCCACTCCGCACTTTGTGTCCTTAACGACTCGATTTGAAGTACATGATTATGATGGAGGCACACAATACACCATTTGTAATCCATCTCGAAGTACCAAAATGTATCGTGATCTTCACATACATTTTGGTGTAACAATATGAAGAGAGAGATTGCAAAGTTTATCTCAACGTGTTTAACTTGTCAATGTGTAAAGGCGAGCATCTAGTACCTAAGGGTCCGTTGCAACCACTTGAGATTACTGAATCGGAGTGGGAACACATTACCATAGATTTCATTCACGGGTCTTCCTACGGTTTCTCGAGGCATCAATGCCATTTGGGTTATTGTTGATAGGTTAACCAAGTCTGCTCATTTCTTGCCGATCACGGAGACTTATTCCTCGAACGTCTTGCTAGTATATATGTAAATGAGATTGTGAGGTTGCATGGCATGCCAATATCCATAGTTTGGATTGTGACCCAAGATTCACTTCAAGATTTTGGGTTAGCTTGCAAAAAAAGCTATGGGCATGGATTTACGATTGATTCGGCATACCATCCTCAAACCAGACGGACAATCGAGAGAGGACTATTTAAACTCTTGAAGATCTATTAAGACTCGTGTCCTGAACTTCAAGAAGCGGTTGGGATAAGTTTTTACCATTGGTGGAATTCTCCTACAACAACGATTATCGAGCAAGTATAGGTGTGGCTCCATTTGAAGCATTATATGGATGAAAGTGTCGCTCTCCAATATGTTGGGATGAGGTGGGTGAAGCAACATTGTTGGGACCCGAGTTAGTACGTATGACTACCGAAAAGATCCAAATGATTCGACAACGTATACAAACGGCACAAGATTGACAAAAGAGTTATGCGGATCTTCATCGAAAGGACGTGGAATTTAGTATAGCGGATCATGTATTGTTGCGAGTTGCTCCATGGAAGGGAGTTACAAGATTTGGGAAGAGAGGAAAGCTCAATCCACGATTTATTGGTCCATTTCAAATTCTTGACCGAGTAGGAAATGTAGCCTATAGACTCGCGTTACCTCAAGTATGTTTAAGTGTTCATAATGTGTTTCACATATCATCTATTAAATAAATATGTGAAAGACCCGAACCACGTTATAGAGTTAGAACCGGACGAGATAGCCGAAGACTTAACGTACGAAGAGGTACCTGTCAAGATCTTGGATAGGAAGGAGCATGTCCTACGCACAAAGGTCATACCACAAGTTAAAGTTTTGTGGAGGAATCATGCTATATAGAAATTACAGGAATTGGAAAGCGAAATGAAAGCGAGGTATCCTCACCTTTTAGAAACACACAGTATGCGTCGTCAATTTCGAGGACGAAATTTCATAAGGAGGGAGGTTGTAAGACCCCAACTTATTATTAATAAAATTTAATTTTCTCTTTTATTATTTTGAAATAGTAAGGGTTGATTTGATTAATGTGGATAGTTATGGGTAAAATACATAAATATTTCAAAATAAGCAAGTGGTTATAAAATATTCATTGTTGTTTGGGAATATTAGTTTGGTCGTCGAATATTCTTGCAATCGGGAATATTAAATGACGGCCAGTAATCCATTGTGGGCCCATAATGAAAAGCGATTGGATGAAGAAAACGACAAATATAAGTTGTTTAAAAATAACGGCGTAGTTGTTACCGTTAATACTGTTAAAATACTCGGTGGTTAACACACAGTAGCACACGGTATTGCACCAATTATTGATTCTTACGTAAGAAGGCACTACTCAATAATGGTTACAGTAATTACTGTTCAGTATTTTATTTTATTGATTTAATAATTGCTGCGTTGATATTTTATATTGCTGTTGTTTCAATAATTGTCATTACTGCGATTTTTTCATTATCGAAGCAATAATTCATATTATCTGAATAATATTATTAGATAACATTATTGGCAATGTCTAGAAAGTTACATCTAATGAGAGGTTTGGTCACCTAATTGCGCCGCCAAGAAGGAAAAATTCTTATTGGAAAACCACCTCTTTCCTGGGAACTGCCTGGTTGTCAATATTGTGATTACATAATATTATTTGTGAATAATTAATTATTGATTCATATGATGAGGAAAATTTTGATTTTATGTTGATATAGATAGAAAATTTTAATGTGACAATTGTTAAAAATTAAAATTTTATCTTTTTCTAATAAAATAAAATAATTTAAATATATTATTATATTTTAATAATATAATAATGATGATATTTTTACGATGAATGTGGGATATATGAGTATATGTGGAGGAGGAGTATTTTTGTTACCAAAATATTTAAAGCATGTTTTATGTGTCGGTGGACCCCATTTCTTGGTTCAAATTTGATTATAGCATGTAAAATCGCTTGTTTGTGGATTTGGTCCAATTTCTATTTGGAATTTGGAAAACTTTTCTTACGCAAAGTTGTAGAAATTGAATTTCCTATAAAAATTCTTGAGATTCAATTTTCTCGACAAAAGGGCTATTTATTGTGAATTATTGAAGTTCAAGTTAAAATAATTGATTTTGAAAGTTTTAATTATTTTTATTTACAAAAGCATGTTTTTCATTTTGTTTCCCTCATTTAACATGTGATAGGGCTGAGTTCGGATGGTAAAAGCATGCGTATGAAGTTTTGGAAAAAATATAATAATATTTAATAAATTTTCTACTTTTGGTGTTACAAGCATTTTCCTATAAATAGGGTGCTTAGGTTAGAATTGAAAATCACACCGTAAACTGAAGTTTTCTCTCTATATTATCAAGCGTATTCTTGTGAGTATTTTGAGTATTGCTATATCGATGCAAGTTCAAGTCATAAATTTATGTCAGGTGTTTCGATTAAATCTTGATCTTTCGAGGTAAGGGATATATATATATTTTTAGTAATGATATTATTTCTTCAATATCATTATGTTGAAATATTGATCTGAAGTTTTTATCAAATTTAGAACTTTTGGTGTCGGAGTTATTATTCACGTATCTGACCTTTATTCACGTATCTGACACTTTTCATTCACGAATACGACTATTCATCGAAAAATGAAAATTTTCCTTTTAAATCTAAAATATCTATTGTGGATACTAGCTTTGATTGTATCCATGTTTTGATAATTCTTGAATTTTACACCACTATGATTATTTTTGAGGTATGGATAAAATATAATTTAAATCCTTAATCCTTGTCATTTTGTTTCAATCGGATTCGCTTTCTTTAAAATATTTTTCATCATCCTCGGTCTTAAATGATGATATTATTGAATATCTTTGGCCTATAGTGCAAAAGATGAATGATTTCGATGAATATCTTTGGCCCGTAGTGCAAAAGATGAACAAGTGTTTAGATGAACATGACCAATGATGAATATCTTTGGCACAGAAAGTGCAAAGACGAATATTTGATTTCGAGATATATATTGATTGATGTTACAGGGGATAAAAGATGAGACGATGAACTTTTAAATTCATACATAGAAGATAGTAGTTTGCATTCTCTACTTTACTCTTTCTAATGAATTATTATTTCACTGCAAATATTGATTTAAAACTTGTTGTCTATTGTATTCTATTAGATTTTTCCCTGTTGAAGACTAACGATAATTTGTTGTATATTATCTTAGTCATAATATTCTTTACTGGGCTAGTTGAGCTCACCCTTTTCCTTTTTGTTCCATTTTTCTTCTCAAGAGGCGAGAATATAGCGAGTACGAGTCGGGGTATGGAATGAAGGCTCTAGAGAGAGTTGTTTAGTAGTCCTCACTATTTTTGTAAACTAATGTATCAATAAATGTGATGAGGATTTATTTGAGTATAGATATTATCTAGAAGATAATTTTTGTATTCAAACTCACAATTTTACTGTTGTAATAATAAAGTTGTAGTTGTTTCGGTACCATGTATTGACAACTCAGAATGGGTGATGTATAACTATTTTGGGGCGTCACAACTAGTCCAGTAAGAAATATTATGACTAATATAATGCAGAATAAATTATCATTAGCCTCCAACAATGTTAAACTGATAAAATACAATAGACATCAAGTTTAACTGCAGCGGAACAAGCAATCCATTAAAAGAGTCAAGTAGAGAATATATAATCTACTATCTTTTATGATTTAAAAAAAGTTTTTCATCACTTTTATCACTGAGACTCAGCTCAATAAATAATCCACATCATTAAATCATCCCTGTACTACAGGCCAAAGATATTCTTTAGTATCACGACCACGAATTATCCATGCACTACGGGCCAAAGATAATCGTGTTTTCATCAACTATCTGATCATGCCTTAAAACAATTCATCTTTGCTCCCTTGGTGAAGAGAATCCATAGCCATAATCATACCAAAAAGCTCGCCCATCAATGCACTACGGGCCAATGAGGACTTTTAATTTTACATCATTTGTAACATTACGGTCATGATTATCTTAGAATAATCCTCGGTCATAATCATACTAAGTCCATCTATGCATTACGAACCATACGAGATGACTTTCAACATAACATAAACATGAGGATGATGACAATGATATAAGAATTCAATAAAACAAGTTCAAGAATTAATTTATCCAGAACCAATAACGTCCAAATTGTCAACATGATCTTCTTTGTAGAGTAAAATTCAAGAATGCTCGGAAGAATATTTCCACGAAAAAAATTTGGATGAAGCGCAAATATCTAGGATATTCCACTAATTTCATGGAGTATAGAAGTCAAAATTTTAATTAACGAGTATAATACTAGAATGGAATAACAAAAGATATCACCATGCATGCGGTACTTCGCATGAGGCGGTTATTTCAACGAATAATAATAACGGAACCAAGTCGTGAAATTCACAATCAAGCGGGATGTTCCAACCGAGAATAATAAATGCGGAATAATAAATGATGGAACCAGTCCGACGTATAAAGCATGTATGAGATATTCCGAAGTAATAATAAAGACGGAATAATAAAAATGGAACCAAGTCCGTATAGATATAGCATAGGCAGGATATTCCGACGAATGATAAAAAGCAGAATAATAGAAGAATGTCACCAAGTATAGGGTAGCAGCGCGTATCAAAGTTATTCCAATGAACAATAAAGAAATGGAATAACAAGTTCTCTTCTTGAATACAAAAGAATAATATCCTTACCGTAAAATAATACTTGATATAAGAGTAGTGAAGTATCGTAAAACTTTTTCTATCTCTCATAGTCTCTCTCTATAGTTTCTCTCTCAGAGTTCAATTGAATTCGTAAGAAAATAATGAAGGAATGAGCTTCTATTTATAGGAAAATAGAATGCATAGTAACTAATCCATGAACGGTCCAGATTGATTTACTTTAATCTGATCGATCCATATTTAAAGAAAAAATCTTTTAAATAAAATATAATATAATCTATTTATATAAAAAGATTTTTACTATGCAAACACTATCTTGGACACTATGCAAACACTATGCATAATAAAATATAATATATTCTATTTATAGAATAACTTTAATAAAGTATTTTGTTTTATATAAAAAGATTTTATTATGCAAAATACTATGCATAATAGAATATAATATATTCTATTTATAGAATAACTTTAATAAAGTATTTTGTTTTATATAAAAAGATGTTTCTATTTTATTACGTTAATAATACGAATAAAACAAAACTTCTAAATCAACAATAATTGAATCAAATAATGTGAGATACTATGCAACAACTATTGTAGCAATAATTGAACAAAACTGAGTGACTTTTCACATAAATATCAATAATCAATACCGTGTGCTACTATGCAACAACGCCATTCATCAGTACTTTTACTACCGAGTAGTTGAACAGTATCAACGGTAAAACTTCCGCCGTTATTTTAAATAAAATATTTTTATCGTTTTCTCAATCCGACAATAATTTCGTTGTGGGGTCCACCAATGATTGTGCCGTCGTACGAATATTTCCTGTTTAAAACGAATATTCCCCGACCAATCGAATATAATACGACAACTCACATACTTTGCAAAATCTATAAATATTACCCACAACTATAACATTATCTCAAATTCACACCATAATATAAAAAAAATTATTTCGAGAAAATTAATTCTTTATTCATAAAATTTGGGGTTTCACAATCTCCCCTCCTTATGGAATTTAAGCCCTCGAAATTTAGAGTGCGCACTGGTATCTTAATGTGTGAGGATACCTTGACTTCATTTCGATTTTAACTCTTGAGGTATAACCTCTTGAGTGTTGGATACAATTCTTCTTATCCAAGATTTTAACACGAGATCTCATACGTTAAATCATCCGCTATCTCGTCTGCTTTCTAAATTAATAATGTGGTTCGGGTCATCCACATATTTACGTAACATTGATACGTTAAAAATGTTATGAGCATCTGACATACTGGCGGTAAAAGCAGTCTATAAGCCACGGTTCTACTCAATCGAGGATTTCAAATGGGCCAATTAAATCGAGGGTTGAGATTTCCTCTCTTCAAGACTCTTTGCTTCTGAATAACGCCTCTTGAACCTTCTTCTTCACATTCATCAGATTCAGGTATGTAGCTTGAGCGTCTTTAACTTTATCGATTAAAGTCAATTTTACTCGTATATTCGTTATCTTCACGTGGGTCCCTAGAGTCTTTAACTCTATCTTCATCATTTGCAAGTTATACGAAATGAGTCTTTGTGTTAACAACATCGCACTTGTAAACGCATACGATCTTCTACTCAACACGTCAGCTACCACGTTCGCTCTTCCACGATGATATTGAATAGTACGATCGTAATCTTCAATAGCTTGAGTCAACGTCTTTGGCGCATGTTACGTTCGTTTTAGTTGAAGAAATATTTTGAGGGTTTAAGAAATGGGTTTTGTACTGGTGTCAATACAATATTCGATTTCACGCTCTGGGGTAGGCTAAGAAGTCTTCAGGAATATGTCAAGAGATTTATTAATGATAGAAATATCATTCAAAATCATTACTCTCATCCAAGACTTGGATAAGACGTCACATTGATACCAACTGTGACTTCTATCCCTTAACCTAGATAAGACCTCACAATGATACCTATCAACTTGTCATCGCCATTCACGACGTCGCCTACGAAAAAGTCCGGCTTCGGTGCATTCCACACCGTGAAGTCATCAACAAAAGGATCGGGGCTCTTTACTTATGGCTTGATATGACAATGATTGAATTTAGTGGTTTGGTTGCTTGAATTCGCATAATAGGTTGGTTAGGAATATGAAATCTAACAACCTTACGAAAAACATGATGAGTAGTTAACCAATCGTTTCAAAAAAAATTACATCAAAGGCAAGTATTTTCAAAGAGATAAGATCGACAGGTAACGTGAAAGTTTGAATTAAACAAGATTTATAAACAATGGAGGTAACGAAGGTTTCTCCCAATGGAGTTTCAATAGATAAATCAAAGTTTAACTTCTCCGGAGTTAAGTACAAACATTGAACACAACTAGGTGAAATAAAAGAGTGAGTAAAATCGGTATCTAACACGGTATAAACTTCGTAAGAGCTTATGATTAACTTACTCGTGATCATTTTATTCAAGTTCCTCGTCACGAGGAAAAAAAATGCTCTCTCTTAAACTACCGGCTTTAGCTTGTCTGGGACATCCTTTGGCATCACTATCCTAGTTGGACTTGACTTCACCATACGACAAAATCGAGCTAGGTGACCTTCTCTTCCGCAATTAAAACACGCTTTGGATTGTTGCATGCAGTTTGACTGGATGTGTCCTCTTGTCGCATTTGAAACATACGACCGATGGGCGTTTCTTCTTCCTTTTAAGAAACGGTCTTTGTGCCGAAGCGTCTTCACGCCATTGTTGAACCTTCTTTTTAAAATGTCCATTCTTATTATCTTGGCCATGATTACCACCAAATGGTTACCATTCTTGGCATGATAATATCCCCCACGATGGTTATCGTTGTTCAATGACCGCTGCCACCGGTATGATTAT
Source organism: Panax ginseng (assembly GCA_020205605.1). Classification (NCBI taxonomy): domain Eukaryota; kingdom Viridiplantae; phylum Streptophyta; class Magnoliopsida; order Apiales; family Araliaceae; genus Panax; species Panax ginseng. The sequence continues at coordinate 19,954,243 of CM035138.1, forward strand.
TATCGTGTTGTTGGTCGTTGCCTTTTGGTTGTCTTGACTCATTATCGCTACTCAATAATCGAGCCCTATTCACAACATCTAAATATAAACAAAGTTTGTGAGAAATGAGGTATTGACGATATCGGGTTTCAAACTCGCAAAAACATTCGTCATTCGCTCCTCATTATCGACCAAATGGGATGCAAACCGGGATAACTCCGCAAACTTAGCCTCGTACTGCAACACAACCATATTGTTTTACTCCAGCTTGTTGAATTCTACCTCCTTCATGTGACGAATACTTTCAGGAAAGTACTTGTCATTGAATAATTCTTGGAACTTCTCCTAAGACATCTTGAATGCGTCAGGCTGGGTACGTTTTACAGATTCCCACCAATGATCTCCTTCTTCACGCAACATAAAGGTGGCGAATGGAACCTTTTGCTCCTCTGAGCATTCCAAGACATCAAATATCTTGGTAATCTACTTTATCCATATCTCCGCCTTAAGTGGTTCTGACTTTCCCAAAAACTCCGGTGGTCCCAGCTCCTTGAACTGCTTAGCGGTGACCAACCGTGGGTTACCATTGTTTCCACATGCATTATGGACAGGAGCTGCCTTCGCCCGTTGTTGCATGAATTGCTCCTTAAACAGCTTAGCGGTGACCGTCCGAGAGTTATCAGTATTTCTACCTGCAGTTTGGACAAGAGCTTCCTTCGCCTGTTGTTGCATGAATTGCATAAAGCCTCTGACCATCCCATCATTCACCATTTCATCGGTGTTATTGTTTTCATGAGGATTATTATCCTCTGGTTGCACATTATCCTGATTATTGATCTGTGGAGACTCAACGGTATCCTTTGCTCCATTGATAATCTCAACATTCTCGGATGCCATTTTCAAACACTGCCACAAAACAAGGGTTAATTAACATATCACATATTATCCCTATACTTTGACCGACCAATTAAATACCAAATAAACTTAGGTTGGTCATACTAGTGAAGGAATTCCCCGTCTCTCCCCTCCTAGTTCTTGTCTCACATCTTAGCCAGGGATCATATCCCTAAGCTTTGATACCAACTGTGACGCCCCAAAAATTAGGTATACATCACCCATCTTGGGTCGCCAGATACATGGTACAGAATTCAAATACAACTTACTAATACAACCGTCGTAAATACAATACGACAAAACATAAACCGTGAGTTTGAATACAATTATTGTCTACTAGAGATTATACAAACTCAAAAGGAGTCCTCATTACAATTATTATCACACTATTTCACAAAATAGTGAGGACTACTAATGCTATCCTCTAGACCATCACTCCGTTCCCCGACTCGTCCCAGCTATATTCTCATTTCCTGAAGAGAACAGTGAAAGAAAGGGTGAGCTCAACTAGTCCAGTAAGAAATATTATGACTAAGATAATGCAGAATAAATTATCATTAGCCTCCAACAATGTTAAACTGATAAAATACAATAGACATCAAGTTTAACTGCATTGGAACAAGCAATCCATTAAAAGAGTCAAGTAGAGAATATAATCTACTATCGTTTATGATTTTAAAAAAAATTTTCATCACTTTTATCGCTGAGACTCAGCTCAATAAATAATCCACATCATTAAATCATCCCTGTACTACAGGCCAAGGATATTCTTTAGTATCACGACCACGAATTATCCATGCACTACGGGCCAAAGATAATCGTGTTTTCATCAACAGTCCTGATCATGCCTTAAAACAATTCATCTTTGCTCCCTTGGTCGAAGAGAATCCATAGCCATAATCATACCAAAAACTGTCCATCAATGCACTACGGGCCAATGAGGACTTTTAATTTTCACATCATTTGTAACATTACGGTCATGATTATACCGAATAATCCCTGGTCATAATCATACCAAGTCCATCTATGCACTACAGCCCACATATGACTTTCAACATAACATAAACATGAGGATGATGACAATGATATAAGAATTCAATAAAACAAGTTCAATAATTAATTTATACAGGAACCAATAACGTCCAAATTGTCAACATGATACTGCTTTGTAGAGTAAAATTCAAGAATGCTCAGAAGAATATTTCCACGAAAAAATATTGGATGAAGCGCAAATATCAAGGATATTCCACTAATTTCATGGAGTATAGAAGTCAAAATTTTAATCAACTGAGTATAATACCGAATGGAATAACAAAAGATATCACCATGCATGCGATTTCTTGATGATTTGTTATTTCAACAGAATAATAATAACGGAACCAAGTCGTGTGAAATTCACAATCGGCGATGTTCCAATGTAATAATAAATGCGAATAATAAATGATGGAACCAGTCCGACGATAAAGATGCATGTGATATTCCGCGAATAATAAAGACGAAAAAAATAAAAAATGGAACCAGTCCTGTATATAAGATAGATGAGGATATTCCGGCGTAATGATAAAAAATGATAATAGAAGAATGTCACCAAGTATAGGGTAGCTCATGATATCAAAGTTATTCCAACAAAACAATAAAGAAATGGAATAATGTAAGTTCTCTTCTTGAATACAAAAGAATAATATCCCTTACCGTAAAATAATACTTGATATATGAGTAGTGAAGTATCGTAAAACTTTTTTCTATCTCTATATAGTCTCTCTCTATATTTTCTCTCTCTGAGAGTTCAAAGAATTAAATAAGAAAATAATGAAGGAATGAGCTTTTATTTATAGGAAATTAGAATGCATAAGAATTAAATCCATGAACGGTCGTATTGATTTACTTTAATCGACAAATTCATATTTAAAGAAAAATCTTTTAAATAAAATATAATATAATCTATTTATATAAAAAGATTTTTACTACGCAAACACTATCGCGACACTATGCAAAACACTATGCATAATAAAATATATTATATTCTATTTATAGAATAACTTTAATAATGTATTCATTTTATATAAAAAGATTTTACTATGCAAAATATTATGCATAATAGAATATAATATATTCTATTTATAGAATAACTTTAATAAATTAATGCATTTTATATAAAAGATGTTTCTATTTTATTACGTTAATAATACTGAATAAAATAAAACTTCTAAATCAACAATAATTGAATCAAATAAAGTGAGAGATCTTACGCAAAGTGAATTATTGTAGCAATAATCGAACAAAACCGAGTGACTTCTCACATAAATATCAATAATCAATACCGGTGTCTTACTACGCAATAACGCCAGATTCGCATTTCTTTTACTACCGAGTAGTTCAACAATGATCAACCAGTAAAACTTCCGCCATTATTTTCAATAAAATATTTTTGTCGCTTTCTCTCAATCCGATAATAATTCCGTTAATAGGGTCCACCAATGATTGTGTCGTCGCATTTAATATTTCCTGTTTTAAATGAATATTCTCCACCAATCGAATATAATATGACAACTTGCATACTTTTGCAAAATTTATAAATATTACCCACAACTATAACATTATCTCAAATTCACACCATAATATAAAAAAAATTATTTCAAAAAAATTAATTCTTTATTCATAAAATTTGGGGTTTCATAGTTACTGTTCACGGGTACTATTCACAAAAGAAATTTTTTTTTTTTTTTTCTTCCAAGTTATCTGTTGTGACCCTTATTTTTGAAATTTAATCCATGTTTTGATCTTCATTCTTGAATTTCACTCCACTATAGTTTATTATGGAGTATTATTGAACTTGGATAGACTAAAATATGAATCCCTAATATTTGTCCTTCTGTCTCACTGGATTCGTTCTTTAAAAATAGTTTTCATCTTCCTCAGTTCTAAATGATGATATTACTGAATATCTTTGGCCCGTAGTGCAAAGATGAATGATTAACTGATGAATATCTTGGGCCCGTAGTGCAAAGATGAATAGGTGTTGAGATGAACATGACCAACTGGTGATACAAGTGAATATCTTTGGCCTGTAGTGCAAAGATGAATATTTGATTCAAGATGTATATTGATTGATGTTACATGGATAAATTATTGATGATAGACTGTTAAATCTTAGAAGATAGTAAAATTCTTTCTCTACTTGACTCTTCTAATGGATTGTTATTTCCGCTGCAGTTGTTGATCTAAAACTTGTTGTCTATTATATTTTATCAGATTTCCCCTGTTGAAGACTAATGATAAATTGTTGTATATTATTTTAGTCATAATATTCTTTACTGGGGTAGTTGAGCTCACCCTTTTCCTTTTGTTCCATTTTTCTTCTCAGGAGGTGAGAACATAGCAGGAACTAGCCGGGGTATAGAGTGATGGTTCAGGATAGATATATTAGTAGTCCTCACTATTTTGTAAAATAGTGTATCAATAATTATAATGAGGACTCCTTTTGAGTTTGTATACTCTCTATTAGACTATATTTGTATTCAAACTCACAAGATATGTGTGTTGTCGTATTTTGCACGACAATTGTATTATCAAGTTGTAGTTGCTTTTTTGTACCATGTATTTGGCGACTCGAATGGGTGTTGTATACCTATTTTGGGGAGTCACGATTGGTATCGAGCTTAGGATATGGTCTCCATGGAGATCGGGGAATAGAACTAGGAGGGAGAGATGAGTAAATCCTTCGCTAAGTGTGTCCTATCTAAGCTTATTTGTTGGTCGATCATAATATAGGGATATTATGTGATATGTTAATTTGTTTAATTAACCCTTGTTTTATGGCAGTATTTAAGAATGGCTGTTGAGAATGTTAACAATGGAGTGTATGAGACTATGGAACAACCTTTAGTTACAAACCAGGAGAACGTGCAACAGGAAGACAATATTCTTCCTGTAAACAACACTACCGAGCAAACCATAAATGATGGAATGTTTAGGAGCTTTTTGCAGTTCATGCAAAATCAGACGAGGGAGACTCGTGTACAAATTACGGGTAGAAGTGATAGCAACGCGCGGTCTGTCACAGCCAAGCAGTTCAAGGAGTTGAGACCACCGGAATTTATTGGAAAGCCAGATCCAATCAAGGCGGAAACATGAGTCAAGAAAATTACCAAGATATTTGATGTCTTGGGATGCATAGAGGAACAGAAGGTTCCATTCGCCACCTTTATGTTCCGCGGTGAGGCAGACTACTGGTGGGAGTCTGTGAAGCGTACCCAGCCTGCCGCACTCAATATGTCTTGGGAAACGTTTCAGAAACTATTCAATGACAAGTACTTTCCTGAAAGTATTCGTCATATGAAAGAGGTAGAGTTTATCATACTGGAACAAAACAACATGACGGTGTCTCAAAGACGAGGCTAAGTTCATTGAATTATCGAGTTCGCACCTCATTTGGTAGAGAATGAGGAACGAATGACAAGGATGTTTCTGAGAGGTATAAAACCCGAGATTCATTAATACCTTATCTCTCATAAATTTTCTCTGTATTCAAATGTTGTCAACAGGGCTCAATTATTAGAGCGAGATAGTGAGTATGTTTAACCGAGGACCACAACTGGTCATCATACTACCGACATCACCATCGAGCGATGATAACCAACGAGGAGGAAAAAATACGTCTGAAAGCGGTAACCACTCGGGTGGTCATCGTGGCCATGATAATAGGAGAGGTGAGTCAAGTGGAAATTTCGAAAGAGGAGATTCAACAATGATCGGAAGACATTAGCACCAAAGACCAAAGACCAAAGAACAAATTCTAGGGGAGGAAAATGACCGCCCAGCTTAGATGTTACAAATGCGAGAAAGAGGGACATATCATTAAACCGTCCACAACAATCCAAGGTATGTTACAACTATGGAAAGGAAGGCCACATAGCTCGGGATTGTTCTCAGAGCAAAACCAAGTTCAACGGGGATGGTGACTCAAGGGTCATCCCTGGATAAGTCGAAATCGGCGGTTCTGGAAGAAGCGTTTGTCGTGGATCGCCAAACGTGAGGAACCCGAACGAGGTGATCACGGTAAGCTAATCTTAAACTCTTGCGAAGTTTATACCTTACTAGATACCGGTTCTACCCATTCTTTTATCTCTCCTGCTTGTGCTCAACGTTTAAACTTGACTCCGGAGAAATTGGACTTTGACTTATCTGTTGAAACTCCGTTGGGTGAAACCTTCGTTACATCTACAGTTTATAAATCTTGCTTAATCCAAGTTGGCACTATCACATTACCTTTTGATATTATCTCTTTAAAGATACTTGATTTTGATGTAATTTTAGGAATTGATTGGTTAACCACTCATCATACTAAAATTGATTGTTTTCGTAAGGTTGTTAGTTTTCATATTCCTAACCAACCTGTCATAGGAATTCAAACTACTAAACCACTAAAATCAATCACTGTCATATCAAGCCACAAAGTTATTCGTTTATTGAAAAACGGATGTCAAGCTTTCTTAGCCCATGTTATGGATTTGAACAGAGACAAGTCAGATTTGAATAATATTTCTGTTGTTGAAGAATTTCTTGATGTATTTCCTGAAGAACTTCCCGGTCTACCCCCAGAACGTGATGTTGAATTCTTTATTGACCTTGAACTGGGTACAAAACCCATTTCTAAAACCCCATATCGAATGGCTCCTATTGAGCTTCAGGAGTTAAAAGTCCAACTACAGAAATTGTTAGACATCGATTTCATTCGTCCTAGTACATCTCCTTGGGGTGCTCCTGTTTTAATCGTAAAGAAGAAAGACGGGAGTATGCGACTTTAGTATTGACTCTGAGAATTGAACCATGTCACCATCAAGAATAGGTATCCGCCACCTCGCATTGATGACCTATTTGACCCGATTCATGAGGAGCAAAATTCTTTTTTGAATCGATCTTAGCTTCGGATATCATCACCAAGATTAAAACCGAGGATATTCCAAAGACCGCCTTGAACTCGTTACGGGCATTATGAATTCTTAGTCATGTCTTTTGGATTGACTAATGCTCCTGCTGCTTTCATGGATATGATGAACCGAGTATTCAAGGAATATTTGGATCAGTTCGTTGTTGTCTTTATTGATGACATCCTCATCTATTCCAAAAGCTGTGAGACCCCAAATTTTATGAATAAAGATTTAATTTTCTCGAAATAATTTTTTTATATTATGGTGTTGATTTGATGTAATGTTATAGTTGTGGGTAATATTTACAAATATTGCAAAGTACGCAAGTTGTTATATAATATTCGATTGGTCGGGGAATATTCGTTTTAACAGGGAATATTCGTACAACGGCACAATTATTAGTGGACCCCACAACGGAATTATTATCGGATTGAGAAAATGACAAAAATACTTTATGAAAATAACGGCGGAGGTGTTACCGTTAAAACTGTTGAACTACCCGGTAGTAAAAGTACAATAATACGCAGTAGTTATACAAAAGAACACTCAGATATTGATTATTGATGCTTACGTGAGTCACTCACTCACTATACTCAATTATTGCTATAGTAATTACTGCATCATATCTCTCATATTATTGATTCAATTATTGTTACAGTATCATCTGCATAATATGATATATTGTTCAATCGAGTATTTGGGACACTTTTCGTGTTGGAGTACTATTCATGAGTTACTATTCACGAGTTACTATTCACGAGTTACAATTCATGAGTTACTATTTATGAGTTACTATTCACCCGGTTACTATTCACTTTAGTATTGTGCATTCGGTATTTTGGGTACAATATTATTCCATGAGGAGATGTGCTAATTTTTTGAATAGTTGGTTGAAGATATAATAGTAAGTCAATATGGATTTCTTTGGTGGAGTTATAATAGTAAATCAATATGGATCATTGGTTTAAAGTTTTAATAAGAAATCAAGATGGATCGTTGTTTTAAGTTTTAATAGTAAACCAATATGGACCGTCCGCTTAATAGTAAATCAATCTGACCGCTCATGAATTAGTTTCTTATTCATTCCATTTTTCTATAAATAGAAGCTCGCTTCTTCATTATTTCTTACTTAATTCACCGAAACTCTAGAGAGAGAAATTATAGAAAAGCTATAGAAAAGTATTCTCGCTACTTCCCTACTCTTATATTCGCTTTTTTTTACTGTAAGGGGATGTTATTTATTGTACTCATGAAGAGAACTTATGTTATTCCATTATTTATTATTCTCATTGGAATAACTCAGATACGCTGCTACCCTATACATGGTGACATTCTTCTAATATTCCGTTCTTTATTATTCTCATTGGAATAACACATATGCGTACATTTACGCCAGATCTCGTTCCATTATTTATTATTCTCGCCGGAATATCCATGCATGCGTTCTATTTACGGGACTGTTCCATTATATATTATTCGCCGAAATATCATATCTGTGCGCTTACGCCTAACCTCGGTTCCATTATTTATTATTCGCTCGGAATATCCTCACATGCGTGCGTTCTGGCGGACCGTTCCATCCTTTATTATTCTGTTGGAATAACTGCGTATGCGATTACATCGCATGCGTGGTGATTTCTTTTGTTATTCCATTCTTTATTATGCTCGGTTGGTTAAAACTTTGACTTCTATACCCATGAAATTAGTGGAATATCTTTGATATTTGCGCTTCATCCAAAGATCTTTTCATGGAAATATTCTTCCGAGCATTCTTGAATTTTACTCTCTAAAAGCAAAGATCATGTTGACAATTTGAACGTTATCGGTTCTCGGATAAATTAATTCTTGAACTTGTTTTATTGAATTCTTATATCATTGTCATCATCCTCATGTTTATATTATGTTGAAAGTCATCTCGTGGCACATGGTGCATAGATGGACTTGGTATGATTATATTGAGGGATTATTCTAAGATAATCATAACCGTAATGTTACAAATGATGTGGAAAAAGTCCTCATTGGCCCGTAGTACATTGATAATGGCTATGGATTCTCTTTGACCGTAGTGCAAAGATGAATTGTTTTATGGCATGATCAGGACCGTTGATGAAAACATGATTATCTTAAGCCGTAGTGCATGGATAATTCGTGGTCGTGATACTAAAGAATATCCTTGGTCGTAGTGCAGGGGTGATTCGATGATGTGGATTATTTATTAAGCTGAGTCCCAGCGATAAAAGTGATGAGAAACCTTTTAAATCATAGAATATAGTAGATTTTATTCCCTACTTGACTCTTCTAATGGATTGCTTGTTCCGCTGCAGTTAAACTTGATAGTTATTATATTTTATCAGTTTAACACTGTTGAAGGCTAACGATAAATTATTTTGCATTATCTTAGTCATAATATTTCTTACTGGGCTAGTTGAGCTCACCCTTTCTTTCACTTTTTTTCTTGAAATGAGAACGTAATTTGGGACTAGTCGGGAACAGAGTGATGGTCCTAGATGTTGCATTAGTAGTCCTCACTATTATGTGAAATAGTGTGATAATAATTGTAATGAGGACTCCTTTTGAGTTTGTATAATCTCTTGTAGACAATATTTGTATTCAAACTCACGCTTTATGTTTTGTCGTATTGTACCACGATAGTTGTATTATTAAGTTGTATTTGAATTACGTACCATGTATCTAAATGACTCAAAATGGGTGATGTATACCTAATTTTGGGGCGCATAGTTGGTATCAAAGCTTGGGATATGATCCTCAAGCTAAGATGTGAGAATAGAACTAGGAGGGGAGAGATTTGAGAATTCCTTCGCTAGTATGACCTACCTAAGTTTTTCCAAATTTCAAATGTAAATTGACCAAAAATCCACAAACTGACGATTTTTACAAAGCTATAATCAAATTTCTACCAATAATTGTGTCCACCAACACACAAAACATATGTTAAACATTTAATGCCACAAAATACTCTTCCTCCTCATATACTCATATATTCCACATTCATTGTAAAATACCACCATTAATATATTATTAAAATAATATATTTAAATGAATTATTTTATCGTAAAAAAATAAAATATTAATTTTCAACAATTGTCACATTAACAATTTTCTCCATCTATATCCTCATAAAATCAATATTTTTCTTATCATATAAATCAATAATTAATTATTCACAAATAATATTACGTAATCACATTATTGACAACCGCATGCCCCAGTGAAAGAGGGGCTTTCCAATAAAGATTTCTCCTTACTGGCGCGCAATTAGGTGACCAAACCTCTCCTTAGACAGAACTTTTTATACATTGCCAATAATGTTTTCTAATAATATTATTCATATAATATGAATTATTGCTCCGATAATGGAAAATACTGTGTAATGACAATTATTGAAACAACAGTAATATAAAATATCAACGCAGAATTATTGAATCAATAAAATAAAATATTGAACAAAGAATTCATCAGTAATAATTATTGAGTAAAGGCCTTCTTACGTAAGAATCAATAATTGGTGCAATACCGCACCGTGCCATCTTGTGCAAACAACGCCAGACATCGTGTTTTTAACCACCGGGTATTCCAACAATGATTGACTTCAGAATAACAACTTATTTTTGTCATTTTCTTCCTCCAATCGCTTTCCTTTATGGGGCCCACACATGGTCGCTACTGGCATTTATTTAATATTCCCCGACAAAGCATTTAATATTCCACGACTCAAACGAATATTCCCGACAACAATGAATATTTTATAACTACTTGCTTATTTGAAATATTTACGCATTTTACCCATAACTAACCACATTAATCAAATCAACCCTTATTATTTCAAAATGATAATTAAAGAAATTAAATCTTTATTTATAAAAAGTTGGGGTCTTACAACCTCCCCTCCTTATGAAATTTCGTCCTTGAAATTGACGTACGTACCTGGTATTTCGAAAAGATGAGGATACCTCGCTTTCATTTCCGTTTCCAACTCCCAGGTCATTTCTTTAATAGCATGGTTTCTCCACAAAACCTTAACTTGTGGTATAACCTTCGTGCGTAGGACATGCTCCTTCCTATCCAAAATCTTGACAGGTACCTCTTCATACGTTAAGTCTTCGGCTATCTCGTCTGGTTCTAACTCAATAATGTGATTCGGGTCGTCCACATATTTACGTAACATCGATACGTGAAAAACGTTATGAACACGCATCATATTTGGCGGTAAAACGAGTCTATAGGCCACAGTTCCTACTCGATCGAGGATTTCAAATAAACCAATAAATCAAGGTTTGAGCTTTCCTCACATTGCCAATTCTCGCTTTTGGAATAACAACTTCTTGCGCCTCCTTCTTCATATTCATCGATCCGGTATGCTTTTTGAGCGATTTTAACTTTATCGATAAAAGTCGATTATACTCAGATATCATCAATGCGGGTACCTAGAGTTTTCATCTCTATCTCTAATATTTATAAGTTATACTGAAATGAGTCTTTGACAATATCGTACTTTCGTGATCAGATAACGATCTTTTACTCAACACGCCGCCTACCACGTTCACTTTTCCGAGATGGTATGGTCGAACATGTGCTTAAATGAGTCTCCTATTGAGTTCTTCAAGCTCTTTCCACATTCCGTGCTCCATTCGAATTTTGTATCTCTACGAGTCACCAAGCGTTAATGGAGTAGCGATTCGAGAAAATCTTTCCACAAAATCTTCGATAATAACCAAATAAGCATGAAAAGCTATGTATTTCGATTCATCGACTTAGGTTGCTCTCAACTTGTGACTCATATCCTAATCTTGGATAAGACGTCACAATGACACCTATCGATTTACTCACCGCATCGAATATGGCGTCCCCTACGGAGAGTCTCGCTTGTATTCCACAAAAGGAAGTCACCAGATAAAGGCTCGGTACCAAATTCTATAGTTTGAATTTTAACTCCACAAGTTTAATAGAGCCATGAGATTTTAGAAATGGGTTTTGTCTTGAGTTCAAAGTCGATACAAAATTCAATATCACACTTTGGGAGTAAGCCAAGAAATTCTTCAGGAAATACGTCAGGAAAGTCAATAACAACAGGAATATTATTCAAATCTGACGTGTCTTTATTCAAATCCATAACATGGGCTAAGAAAACTTGACATCCGTTTTTCAATAAACGAATTACTTTATGGCTTGATATGAAAGTGTTTAACTTCAATGGTTTGGTTACTTGAATTCGAATAACAGGTTGCTTAGGAATATAAAAACTAACAACCTTACAAAAGCAATCAATTTTGGCATGATGAGTAGTTAACCAATCAATCCCCAAAATCACATCAAAAACAAGTATCTTTAAAGAGATAAGATCAACAGGTAATGTGATGGTGCCAACTTGAATCAAACAAGATTTCTAAACAATGGATGTAATGAAAGTTTCTCCTAACGGAGTCTCCACAGATAGGTCAAAGTCTAATTTTTCCGTAGTCAAGTTTAAACGTTGAGCACAAGCAGGAGAGATAAATGAATGGGTGGCACCGGTATCAAGTAAGGTATAAACTTCGCAAGAATTTATAAATAGCTTACCCGTGATCACCTCGTTTGGGTTCCTCGCATTTTGACCAGTCACAACAAACGCTCTTCCAGGAATCGTTGACTTTGACTTTTCTGGGACAGTCTTTTGAGTCACCGTCCCCGCTGAACTAAGTTTTGCTACCATACAATCTCGAGCGATATGTCCTTCCTTTCCACAATTATAGCATACCTTGAACTGTTGTGGGCAGTTTGGACTGATATGTCCCTCTTTCCCGCATTTATAGCATATGACCGGTGGTCGTTATCCTCCCTTAGAACCAGTTGCTGCTGGTGTTGACGTCTTCGCAGTGTCATTGTTGAATCTCCTCTTTTTAAAATCTCCCCCCCGACTCGCTTCTTCTATTTTCATGGCCACGATTACCACCAGAGTGGTTGTCGCTCTTGTCCGTATTTTTCTTTCTCCGCCGGTTATCGTTGTTCGATGATCGCTGTCACACCCAGATGATCCTCGTCATTGGGTCTCTTGGTTGAATGTACTCGCTATCTCGCTTTAATAATTGAGCCCAGTTGACAACATCTGAATATAAAGAAAATTTATGAGAGATAAGATATGGCCGAATCTCGGGTTTTAACCTCTCAGAAACATCCTCGTCATTCGTTTCTCATTCTCTACCAAATGAGGTACAAACCTGGATAACTCTGCGAACTTCGCCTCGTATTGGGACACCGTCATGTTGTTTTGTTCTAGTCTAATAAACTCTACCTCTTTCATATGGCGAATACTTTGAGGAAAGTATTTTTCATTGAAAAGTTTCTGAAATGTTTCCCAAGACATGCGGAGTCGGCGAAGTCGGGTCCGTTTCACGACTCCCACCAAAGAATCTCCGCCTCGCCAAGGAACATAAAGGTGGCGAATGGAACCTTCTGTTCCTCCGTGCATCCCAAGACATCGAATATCTTGGTAATTTACTTGACCCATGTTTCCGCCATGATCGGATCCGGCTTTCCCTTAAATTCTGGTGGTCCCAACTCTTTGAACTGCTTGGCTGTGACAACCCGTGAATTGCTATCATTTCCACCCGTATTCTGTACACGAGTCTCCCTCGTCTGGTTTTGCATGAACTGCAAAAAGCTCCTAAACATCCCGTTGTTCATCATCTGCTCAGTGGTGTTGTTCACAGGAGGAACATTACCAGCCTGTTGCACGTTCTCCTCGTTGGTGAGTCTTAAATTCGCGTCCTCCACTGGCCTCATTTCCACTTTGTTAATATTCTCGATCGACATTCTCAAATACTTTCATAAAACAAGGGTTAATTAAGGAAATCAATATATCACATAATATTCCTATATCTTGACCAACTAACAAATAAGCTTTAGGTAGGACACACTAATGCGAAGGATTTACTGCCTCTCCCTCCTAGTTCTATTCCCCGATCTCTCGCCAGAGATCATATCCTAAGCTCGATACCAACCGCGACGCCCCAAAATAGATATACATCACCCATTCTGAGTTGTCAATACATGGTACAGAAACAACTACAACTTTATTAATACAACCATAAAACTGTGAGTTTAAATACAAATATTATCTTCTAGACAATATCTATACCCAAATAAATCCCCATTATAATTATTGATACATTATTTTACAAAAATGGTGAGGACTACTAAACAACTCTCTCTAGAACCTTCATTCCATACCCCGACTAGTACTCGCTACATTCTCGCCTCCTGAGAAGAAAAATAGAACAAAAAGGAAAAGGGTGAGCTCAACTAGCCCAGTAAAAAATATTATGACTAAGATAATATACAACAAATTATCGTTAGTCTTGAACAGGGAAAAATCTGAGAGAATACATTAAACAACAAGTTTTAAATCAATATTCGCAGCGAAAAATATTAATTCATAGAAGAATTACGTAGAGGATGAAATCTACTAATATCTATGAATTTAACAGTCCATCATCCTTATTTTATCCCTGTAACATCAATCAATATTCATCTTTGCACCACAGGCCAAAGATATTCATCAGTCGGTCATGTTCATCTAAACACTTGTTCATCTTTGCACCACGGGCCAAAGATATTCATCAAGAAATCATTCATCTTTGCACTACAGGCCAAAGATATTCAGTAATATCATCATTTAAGACTGAGGATGATGAAAAATATTTAAAGAAACGAATCCAGTGAAACAAAAGAACAAGTATTACGGATTCGTATTTTATGTCCAAAAATACCTCATAAATAATCATAGTGGTGTAAAATTCAAGAATGATCAAAACATGGATACAATCAAAGCTAGTATCCACAATAGATATTTTGGACGAAAAGGAAAATTTTATTTTTCTCGTGAATAAGTCTTGTCATGTTATGAATAATGTCGATATCGTGAATAGTCTTAGATATCGTGAATAGTAATCTCAGACACCAAAAGTTCCAAATTTGATAAAAACTTCAGATCAATATTTCAGCATAATGATATTGAAGAAATAATATCATTACGAAAAAATAATATCCCTTACCTCACAAAGATGGTACTTCTGACTAAAAAATTGGATACACAGTCAAGGAACTTGCAATCCGTATAACAACCCTCAAAGTATACTCACAAGAATACGCTTTCGATATATCGAGAGAAAATAGAGAAAACTTCAGCTTTACGTGTGATTTTCAATTCTAACCTAAGACCCTATTTATAGGAAAATGCTTAAACACCAAAGTAGAAAATTGAATATAATATTAATATATATTATAAATTCCTTAGCCCACCTTCTTAGATCTGAACTCATTAAATTTTGCACATGTTAATGCAAAACACCACCAAGTAAAAAAAACGTTTTTCTTCAAATAAATAACGAAAACTTCCAAAAATCAATTATTTTAATCATGGAACTTCAATAATTCATAATAAATAGCCTTTTTATCTGAAAATTCGAATCACTCGAGTTTCTATAGGAAATTCAATTCTCTACAACTTTGCAAAAGGAAGTTTTTCCAAATTCCAAAATGTAAATTGACCAAATCCACAAACTGACGATTTTACAAAGCTATAATCAAATTTCTATCAATAATTGTGTCCACCAACACACAAAACATGTGTTAAACATTTAATGCCACAAAATACTCTTCCTCCTCATATACTCATATATTCCACATTCATTGTAAAAATATCACCATTAATATATTATTAAAATAATATATTTAAATGAATTATTTTATCAGAAAAAGATAAAATATTAATTTTCAACAATTGTCACATTAAAAATTTTCTCCATCTATATCCTCATAAAATCAATATTTTTCTCATCATATAAATCAATAATTAATTATTCACAAATAATATTACAGAATCACATTATTGACAACCAGGCCGTTCCCAGGAAAGAGGGGGCTTTCCAATAAAGATTTCTCCTTACTGGCGCGCAATTAGGTGACCAAACCTCTCCTTAGACAGAACTTTTTAGACATTGCCAATAATGTTTTCTAATAATATTATTCAGATAATATGAATTATTGCTCCTATAATGGAAAATACTGTGTAGTGACAATTATTGAAACAACGAGAATATAAAATATCAACGCAAAGAATTATTGAATCAATAAAATAAAATATTGAACGATAATTCATCAGAATAATTATTGAGTAAGGCCTTCTTACGTAAGAATCAATAATTGGTGCAATACTGCGTGCCATCTTGTCTGCAACAACGCCAGACATCAGATTTTAACCATCTGGTATTCCAACAAGATTGATTTTGAATAACAACTTATTCTTGTTGTTTTCTTTCTCCAATCGCTTTAGTTATGGGACCCACACATGGTCATACTGTCAGCATTTAATATATTCCCGACAGCATTGAATATTCCACGACCAAACGAATATTCCCCAAACAATGAATATTTTATAACTACTTGCTTATTTGAAATATTTATGCATTTTACCCATAACTAACCACATTAATCAAATCAACCCTTATTATTTCAAAATGATAATTAGAGAAATTAAATCTTTATTTATAAAAAGTTGGGGTCTTACATAGCATGTGACATTAATGGCTGAATTCAGATCTACAAAGGTTGGCATAGGAAACTTAATAATATATATTATTATATTTTATTAAATTTTCTGCTTTGGTATTCTAAGTATTTTCCTATAAATAGGGTGCTTAGGTTAGAACTGAAAATCACACCAGAAACTAAAGATTTCTCTCTATATATCGAGCGTATTTTTGTGAGTATTTTAGTACTTCGAGTATTGCTATATGGTGTAAGTTCTTTTAGCACTATATTCAGTATTCCAGTCAAAAGTACTATTCTTTCTGAGGTAAGGGAGATTATTTTCTCCATAAATGATATTATTTCTTCAATATCATTATGCCGAAATATTGGTTTGAACTTTTTATCAAATTTGGAACTTTTTCATGTCTGGGTTACTATTCATGAGTTACTATTCACAAGTTACTATTCGTGAGTTACTATTCATGAGTTACTATTCACGAATTACTATTCACGAGTACTATTCACGAAGCATGATGATGTTTTTTGTGAAATTTCTATCTTTTGGTGTCGGAGTTACTATTTACGTGATACGACCTTATTCTGCAAATCGACATTATTCACGTAAAATTAAGTTTTCTTCTCTTGTGTCCAAGATTGTCTGTTATGATTCTTATCTTTGATTGGATCTATGTTTTGATCATTCTTGAATTTTACTCCACTCTAGTTATTTATGAAGTATTTTTGAACTTGGGTTGTTTAAAGTACGAATCCTTAATATTTGTTCTTTTGTTTCACTGGATTCGTTTTCTTTGAAATATTTTGCATCATCCTCAGTGATATAACTGAATATCTTTGGCCTGTAGTGCAAAGATGAATGATTTATGATGAATATCTTTGGTTCGTAATGCAAAGATGACCTGTTGTTGAATATCTTTGGCATGTAGTGCAAAGATGACTTGTTGATGAATATCTTTGGCCTGTAGTGCAAAGATGACTTGTTGATGAATATCTTTGGCCTGTAGTGCAAAGATGACTTGTTGATGAATATCTTTGGCCGTAGTGCAAAGATGAATTTATTAGTATGATTATGAACATGAACTGTGATTTGGTATAACCATGATCTTTGATGTTTCAGGTGATGAAAATTAACTTTGTCCTGGATGAGGAAAGGAATTTAGAACTACAATTACGATTATGAGTTATACTCGTGATTGTGGACAGGAATTGTTGATTAATGTTACAGGGATAAAACATTGTTGATGGACTTTTAACATGGAGAAGATAATAGATTTTATGGTCTATTTGACTTTTCTAATGGATTGCTCGTTCCGCTGCAACTATGGTTGAAAAGTTTTATCATCTACCATATGTTCTAAATCTCTGATTTATTACTGATGAAGACTATTGATAATTTATTTATCTTTAGTCATGATATTCTTTACTGAGTTAGTTGTGCTCACCCTTTTGCTTCACAATTCATTTCAGGTAATAAAAGTGTAGCTGGGTCGAGCGGGGGATAACATGGGAATAAAACGGTGGTCATCATTTAGTAGTTATACTTGGTGAATCAACTGGGGTTAGGCGAACCCAACGTTGGAAGGGTGTTTTGTCACTATCATACAAGATGTCTAATGACATACAACCTCGTGTCATCATAAGACAAGGTTGTGCTCATCCACTTGCTGAGTATATATACGAGCACTACCTATATAATCTTGGAGTTTGGTTGAAGTATAATTCTCAATTAGAGACGGTGGAGATAATGATATGTCAAGAGAAGACACACCATTGGGAAGAATATGATAGTAATCTTCTCGTTTTTCTTTGGGGTCTATTGGGTCAACCAAGGATAATTTTGTGGGCATATGATATCTATAATAACCTAGACGCATGGCCTCCCATGTACGAAGGTTTCTTTAAGCATTTTCCAAAGATTTTAATTTCTAAAACAGTTTTCGACTATACCTTTATGTAAGGTGCCATTATGAGGTGCTGTCCATGGTTGGGACATGAGTCACAGTTGGTATATATTTGTATTTAAACTCACACTTTAAGTGTTGTCGTATCTTGCACGACAATTGTATTAATAAAGTTATAATTATTTTCTGTACCATGTATTTGGCGACTTCGAGAATGGGTTGGATGGAATAGACTATTTTTTGGGGCGCCACAGATTTGTTATCTACAAATGATGCTTCGAAATGAAAGGGTTAGGATGTGTTCTCATGCAACATGGGAAAGTCATAGCCTATGCCTCACGACAACTCAAAGAATATGAGAGGAATTATCCTACTAATGATATAGAGTTAGCGGCGATGATTCGCAGCGTTGAAAATTTGGAGACACTACTTATGCGGGAGAGATAGTGAGATTTATCACGGACCATAAAAGCCTCAAATATTTCTTCACCCAAAAGAACTCAATATCTGACAACGATGTTGGTTTGTCTTTGTTGAAAGATTACGATCACACTATTCAATATCATCCTCGAAAAGCGAACGTAGTGGTTTCGCGCATTGAGTGAAGATCATATCGCGAGTCTGAGTGCGATATTGTCAATGTAAAGGCCCATTCTGTATGACTTGTAAAGGATGGAGGTTGAATTAAAGACTCCAGGGACCCACATGATGATGACAAATATACGAGTAGAGCCGACTTTAATCGATAAGGTTAAAGCTATTCAAGCTACGGACATGGGGCTGATGCGTATGAAGAAGAAAGTGCAAGAATGTGTTATTCCAGAAGCAAGAATCGATGAAGAAGGAATACTTCGAGTCAACTCCAGACTTTGCGTTCCTAACGATTCTGACTTGAAGCATAGAATCATGATGGAGGCACACAACACACCATTTGCAATCCATCCTGGGAGTACCAAAATGTATAATGATATTCGACATACATTTTGGTGGAACAATATGAAGAGAGAGATCGCGGAGTTTATCTCGAGGTGTTTAACTTGTCAACGTGTAAAGGCGGAGCATTAAGTACCAAAGGGTCCATTATAACCACTTGAGATTCTGAAATGGAAGTGGGAACACATTACTATGGATTTCGTTACAGGTCTTCCCAAAGTTTCTCAAGGCATAGATGTTATTTGGGTTATTGTTGATAGATTAACCAAGTCTCGCCCATTTCTTGCCGATCTGAAAACTTATTCCTTGAACATCTTGCTCAGTATGTACGTGAATGAGATTGTGAGATTGCATGGCATGCCAAGATCCATAGTTTTGGATCGTGACCCAAGATCCACTTCACGATTTTGGGTTAGCTTGCGAAAGCTATGGGCGCGGATTTACAATTGATTCGGCATACCATCCTCAAAGCAGACGAACAATCGAGAGAGGACTATTCAAACCCTTGAAGATCTATTAAGACTCGTGTTCTAGATTTCAAAGGAAGTTGGGATAAGTACTTCTTCTTGGTGGAATTCTCCTACAACAACAGTTATCAAGTAAGTATAGGCATGGCTCCATTTGAGGCGTTGTATGGACGAAAGTGTCGTTCTTCAATATGCTTTGGGGACGAGGTGGGAGAAACAACGTTGTTGGGACGAGTAATTAGCACGCATGACTCTGAAAAAGATCCAAATGATTCGACAACGATTTCAAACCTCACAAGATCGACAAAAGAGTTATCTTGATCTTCATCGAAAGGACGTGGAATTTAATATTGGGGATCATGTATTGTTACGTGTTGCTCCATGGAAGGGAATTACAAGATTTGGAAAGAGAGGAAAGCTCAATCCACGATTTGTTGGTCCATTTGAGATTCTTGGCGAATAGGAAATGCGGCCTATAGACTTCAGATACCTCAGTATGTCTCGTGTTTATAATATTTTTCACATATCCATGCTTCGTAAATATGTGAAAGACCCGAACCATATTATTACTTTAGAACCAGACGAGATAGCCAAAGATTTAACGTCTGAAGAAAGTAGTCATTAAGATCTTGGATAGAAAAGAGCATATCCTACGCATACGAAGGTTATACCACAAGTTAAGGTTTTGTGGAGAAACCATGCTATTGAAGAAATGACACAGGAGTTGGAATCGTAAATGAAAGCGAGGTATCCTCACCTTTTGAAACACACAGTGCGTCGTCCAATTTCGAGGATGAAATTTCATAAGGAGGGAGGTTGTAAGACCCCAACTTATTATAAATAAAATCGAATTTCATCTAATTATTATTGTGAATAATAGGGTGTTAAATTGATATAATATTTTGGTTATGGGTGAAATGTGTAAATTTTGCAAAATAAGCAAGTGGTTATAAAATAATCATTGTTGTCGGGGAATATTCATTTGGTCGTGGAATATTCTTGTTGTTTGGGGAATATTATTGCAGACGACTAGCGATCATTTATGGGCCCCATAATGTAAATAAGCTTTCGGATGAAGAAAATGACAAGTTTGAGTTTTTATAAATAACGGCGTAGTTGTTCCTGTTAACACTGTTGGAATACCCGGTGGTTAAAATACAGTAATATGCGTGGATGCACAGTATTTTTGAATTATTGATTCTTACGTACGTGAAGAAGCCTTTACTCGATAATTATTACGAATTATTGTTCAATATTTTATTTTATTGATTCAATAATTGTTGCGTTGATATTTTATATTATTGTTGTTTCAATAATTATCATCGCTCTCGATTTCCCATTATCGATCAATAATTCATATTATTTGAATAATATTATTAGATAGCATTATTGGCAATGTCTAGAAAGTTACATCGAGGAAAGGTTTGGTCACCTAATTTAGCCAAGATGGCGAAATTCTTATTGGAAAGCCCCCTATTTCCTGGGAACGGCCTGGTTGTCATAATTGTGATTCTGTAATATTATTTGTGAATAATTAATTATTGATTTATATGATAAGGAAATATTTATTTGTTGTGTATATAAATAATGAATTTATTTATTTTATGTGGTTAAAAATGAAGGAATTTTAGCATGAAATAATTGTTGAAAGTTTGGCATATTTTTGTGGAATTACAATTATTTCTCCGATAAATTATTTGTTAAAATATATTATTATAATATATTATAATTGTTTAATAATAATATTATTATTATATATATAAGCATGTGGTTAATTAGAAACGGAAGTAAAAAAGATGTTTTTGCATACTTTGTTTGTAACATTGAGATGGTTGGTGGAAATGGTGGGTGAGCTAGAAAGTTGCCTGCAATCCTTGATTTTCAAATATAATACAGGAGCCTTGTCCTGTTTCTTCAAAGATAGTGTGTAATTTTTCTTCCTGCAAAGTGGCTTTCTAAGTTGATAGGAAATTCTTTCCTGCAATCCTTGTTTCAAGTGGTGGGCCTCACCAATTAAAATTGATACCTTAGGCATTGAAAATGAAATAGTTGGCAGATAAGAAAGGTTAGGCAGAATGAGAAATTAGGTAGATTGCTTTGTTGTTTCTCCCTCCGTTTCAGTATAAATAGGGGGTAACCCCTCCTTCCTCATCACACCATTTCATAATCAGAAATTCTTATTATATAGTATTGTGAGTATTTTCTTGAGTATAAGAATATTTTGAGCGTAGGTTTTCTGCAAGATTTTTCCAGTCAAATCCAGTTTCTACCAAGGTAAAGGATATTATTTTATTGCAACACTCGTGAGAAATATTATTTTCTTTCATACTCCATATTACGAAAGCGATATTATTTCATCTCGTATTCTTAAATTTGAACTTACTATGGTAAGTATTGCTTATAATTCTGAAAATGATTAAAAATTTCGTTTCATCTAATATCATTTCATAGGATTATTGGTCTGAACTTTTTATCAAATTTGGAACTTTTCATGATCGGTCGTTCACGATTCTCGTTTCACTTGATTCGCTCACGAAGCATCTTTCATTCACACTCTTCATTCGCGATTCGCTCACTCACGTACTATTCACAAAAGAATTTTTTTTTCTTCCAAGTTATCTGTTGTGACCGTTATTCTTGAAATTTAATCCATGTTTTGATCTTCATTCTTGAATTTCACTCCACTATAGTTTATTATGGAGTATTATTGAACTTGGATAGACTGAAATATGAATCCCTAATATTTGTCCTTCTGTCTCACTGGATTCGTTCTTTAAAAATAGTTTTCATCTTCCTCGGTCCCTAAATGATGATATTATCAATATCTTTTGCAGTAGTGCAAAAGATAAATGATTAATCGATGAATATCTTTGGTCCGTAGTGCAAAAGATGAATGATTAATCGATGAATATCTTTGGCCGTGGTGCAAAGATGAACAAGTGTTAAGATGAACATGACCAACTGGTGATACAAGTGAATATCTTTGGCTGTAGTGCAAAGATAAATAATTTGATTCAAGATGTATATTGATTGATGTTACAGGGATAAATTATTGATGATGGACTGTTAAATCTTAGAAGATAGTAAAATTCTTTCTCTACTTGACTCTTCTAATGGATTGTTGTTTCAACCGCGATTGTTGATCTAAAACTTGTTGTCATTATATTTTATCGATTTTTCCTGTTGAAGACTAATGATAAATTGTTGTATATTATCTTAGTCATAATATTCTTTACTGGGCTAGTTGAGCTCACCCTTTTCCTTTTGTTCCATTTTTCTTCTCAGGATGTGAGAACATAGTAGGAACTAGCCGGGGTATGGAGTGATGGTTCAGGATAGATATATTAGTAGTCATCACTATTTTGTAAAATAGTGTATCAATAATTGTAATGAGGACTCCTTTTTAGTTTGTATTCTCTCTATTAGACTATATTTGTATTCAAACTCACAGTATATGTGTTGTCGTATTTTGTACGATAATTGTATTATTGAAGTTGTAGTTGCTTTTTGTACCATGTATTTGGCGACTCAGAATGGGTGTTGTATTGTGACATCCCCAAAATTAGGTATACATCACCCATCTTGGGTCGCCAGATACATGATACAGAATTCAAATACAACTTACTAATACAACTGTCGTGTACAATACGACAAAACATAAACTGTGACTTTGAATACAAATATTGTCTACTAGAGATTATACAAACTCAAAAGGAGTCCACATTATAATTATTATCACACTATTTCACAGAATAGTGAGGACTACTAATGTTATCCTCTGGACCATCACTCCGTTCCCCGACTCGTCCCAGCTATATTCTCATTTTCTAAAGAGAACAGTGAAAGAAAGGGTGAGCTCAACTAGCCCAGTAAGAAATATTATGACTAAGATAATCGAATCAATAATATGAGAGATATGATGCAGCAATTACTGTAGCAATAATTGAGTGACTTATCACGTAAGCATCAATAATCAATACAGGTGTGCTTCTTATGCAACCACGCCAGACATTATACTTTTAACACCGGGTGTTTCAACAGCTTAACTGTAAAACTTCCGCCGTTATTTTCATAAAGTATTTTTGTCATTTTCTCGATCCGACAATAATTACATTGTGGGGTCTACCAATGATTATGCCATTGTACTAATATTCCTGTTAAAACGAATATTCCCCAATTGATCGAATATTATATAACAACTTGCGTACTTTTTGCAAAATTTATAAATATTACCCACAACTATTATATCAATTTCATTCCATAATATTCAAAATTAATATTTATAGAAAATTTATCTTTTATTCAAAAGTTGGGGTTTACAATCTCCCATTCTTATGAAATTTCTCCTCGAAATTAGAAGTGCGTGCACGGTATGTCGAAGAGGTAAGGATACCTTGATTT
The DNA here is from genome assembly GCA_020205605.1 of Panax ginseng. Classification (NCBI taxonomy): domain Eukaryota; kingdom Viridiplantae; phylum Streptophyta; class Magnoliopsida; order Apiales; family Araliaceae; genus Panax; species Panax ginseng. Next base: position 19,978,294 of record CM035138.1, read on the forward strand.
CATTTCAGATTCTAACTCCCAAGTTATTTCCTCAACATCGTGGTTTCTCCACAAAACTTTGACTTGAGGTTTAACCTTGGTGCGTAGAATATGTTCCTTCTTATCCAAGATTTGAACAGGAACCTCTTTATACGTCAAATCTTTCGCTATTTCGTCCGGTTCCAACTCAATAATGTGGTTCGGGTCTTCCACATATTTACGTAACATGGATATGTGAAAAACGTTATGAACGCGAGACATACTTGGCGATAAAAGCGAGTCTATAGGCCACGCTTCTACTCGATCAAGGATTAAAAATGGTAGATGAATCGAGGATTGAGCTTTCCTCTCTTTCAAATCTCGTAACTCCTTTCCATGGAAAGAACACGTAACAACACATGATCTCCTATATCGAATTCCACGTCCTTTCGATGAAGATCGGCATAACTCTTTTGTCGATCTTGTGAGATTTTTATACGTCGTTCTTGGGATCGTTTGAATCTTTTTTCAGTAGTCATACGTATTAACTCCGGTCCCAACAACGTTGCTTCACCCACCTCATCCTAGCATCTTGGAGAATAACACTTTATTCCATACAACGCTTGAATGGAGCCATGTCAATACTTGCTGATAAGCTGTTGTTGTGGAAAACTCTACCAATGGTAAAAACTTGTCCCAACTTCCCTTGAAATCAAGGACACGAGTCTTAATAGATCTTCAAGAGTTTGAATAGTCCTCTCCATTGTCCGTCCAAATCGAGGATGATATGCCTAGCTAAATCGTAAATCTGTGCCCATAGCTTTTTGCAAACTAACCCAAAATCACGAAGTGAATCTTGGGTCTCGACAGAAACTATGGATACTGGCATACCATGCAATCTTACAACCTCGTTTATGTACATACGAGCAAGACATTCAAGTGTATAAGTTTTTTGTATCGGTAAGAAATGAGCAGACTTGGTCAATCTATCAACAATGACCCAAATCGCATTTATGCCTTGAGAAACTTTGGGAAGACCAGTAACGAAATTCATGGTAATGTGCTCCCACTTCCATTATGGAATTTCAAGTGGTTGCAATGGACCTTTTGGTACTTGATGCTCCGCCTTGACTCGTTGACACGTTAGACACCTTGAGATAAACAGTGCTATCTCTCTCTTCATATTGCCCCACTAAAATATATGTCGAAGATCATGATATATTTTGGTACTCCCAGGATGGATTGCAAACGGTGTGTTGTGCGCCTCCATCATGATTTTATACTTTAAATCAGGGTCGTTAGGAACACAAAGTCTGGAGTTGACTCGAAGTATTCCTTCTTTATCTATTCTTGCTTCTAGAATAACTCCCTCTTGAACCTTCTTAATTCTTCATATTCATCAGCTCCGGGTGTGTAGCTTGAACGGCTTTAACTTTATCGATTAAAGTCGATTAATTCTACTCGTATATTCGTTATCTTCACGTGGGTTCCTAGAGTCTTTAACTCTATCTTCATCATTTACAAGTCGTACGAAATGGGTCTTTGTGTTAACAACATCGCACTCGTAAACACATACGATCTTCTACTCAACGCGTCAGCTACCACGTTCGCTTTTCCACGATGGTATTGAATGGTACGATCGTAATCTTCAACAGCTTGAGCCAACGTCTTTGGCGCATGTTACGTTCATTTTAGTTGAAGAAATATTTGAGGGTTTTAGAAATGGGTTTTGTACTGGGGTCAATATAAAATTCGATTTCACACTCTAGGGGTAGGCTAAGAAGTCTTCAAGAATACGTAAGGAAATTTATTAACAATAGAAATATCATTCAAAACTGTGACTCTCATCCAAGACTTGGGTAACACGTCACAATACCTAACAACTTGCCATCGTCATTCACGGTATCGCCTCGTAAAGTCCGGCTTTGGTGCATTCCACACAAGGAAGTCAACAACGAAAGGACTGGGGCTCTTTACTTATGGCTTGATATGACCATGATTGACTTTAGTGATTTGGTTGCTTGAATTCGCATAACAAGTTGGTTAGGAATATGAAAGCTAAGAACCTTACGAAAAGCATGATGAGTAGTTAACCAATCGATTCCTAAAATCACATCAAAGACAAGTATTTTCAAAGAGATACGATCGACAGGTAACGTGAAAGTGTTGATTTGAACAAGATTTATAAATAGTGGAGGTAATGAAGGTTTCTCCCAACTGAGTTTCAACAGATAAATCAAAGTCTAACTTCTCCGGAGTTAACTTCAAACATTGAACACAACTAGGTAAAATAAAAGTGAGTAGAGAATCCCAGATATCTAACACGGTATAGACTTCGTAAGAGTTTATGACTAACATACCCGTGATAATTTTATTCGTGTTCCTTGTCACGAAAAAAAAACGCTCTTTCTTAAACTAACGGCTTTAGCTTATGCAGGACATCCTTTGGCATCACTATCCCAGCTGGACTTGACTTCACCATACGACAAAATCGAGCTAGGTGACCTTTTCTTTCGCAATTAAAACACGTTTTGGATTCTTTACAGTCTGATTTGACGGATGTGTCCCTCTGTCGCATTTGAAACATACTGACCGGTGGTCGTTCTTCTTCTTCCTTTGAAGCGGGTCTTTGGTGTTGGCGTCTTTACGTCATTGTTGAACCTTCTCTTCTTGAAATGTCCATTCTTATTGTTTTGGCCATGATTACCACCGAAGTGGTTACCATTTCTGGCATGTTGATTCCCTCCATGCTTTTTGTCACTGCTTTGAGGACTGTAATCACCGGTATTATCATTTTGCCGGCTGCTCTCTTTTGGTTTGGCTAACTCATTATCGCGCTCCAATAACTGAGCCCTATTAACAACATCTGAATACAAACACAGTTTATGAGAGATAAGATATTGACGTATCTCAGGTTTCAAACCTCTTAAAAACATCCGCGTCATTCTCTCTTCATTATCAACCAAGTAGGACGCAAATCGGGACAACTCGGCAAACTTGGCTTCGTACTGCGACACGGTCATGTTGTTTTGCTCCAACTTGATAAATTCCACCTCCTTCATGTGATTTAATGCTTTCGGAAAATACTTGTCATTGAATGACTCTTGGAACTTCTCCCAAGACATCTTGAGTCGTCCAGTCGGTGTACGCGTTTCTGATTCCCACCAGTGATCTGCCTCTTCACGCAACATAAAGGTGGCAAAAGTAACCTTTTGCTCCTCGGAGCATCCCAAGACATCAAATATCTTGGTGATCTGTTTTAACCACGTCTCCGCCTTAAGTGGTTCTGGCTTTTCCAAAAACTCTGGTGGTCCCAGCTCCTTGAATTGTTTAGCGGTGACCAATCGTGGGTTGCCATTGTTTCCTCCTGCATTATGAACAGGAGCCGCCTTCGCTTGATGTTGCATGAATTCTTAAAAGCTCTTAAATGTACCGTCGTTCGTCAATTGATCAGTGTTGTTGTTTACAGGAGGATTATCGTCATCCTGTTGCACATTGTCCTGATTATTGATCTGTGGAGAATCAACAGTCTCATGTGCTCCATTGCTATTTTCAACATTCTCGGATGCCATTTTCAAACACTGCCACAAAACAAGGGTTAATTGACATGCAACATATTATCACTATACTATGACCGACTAATCAAATACCAAATAAACTTAGGTAGGTCATACTAGCGAAGAATTCCCCCTCTCCCCTCCTAGTTCTAGTCTCACATCTTAGCTGTGGATCATATCCTAAGCTTTGATACCAACTGTGACACCCCAAAATTAGGTATACATCACCCATCTTGGGTCGCCAGACATACATGGTACAAAATTCAAATACAACTTACTAATACAATTATGCGTGTACAATACGACAAAACATAAACTGTGAGTTTGAATACAAATATTGTCTACTAGAGATTATACAAACTCAAAAGGAGTCCTCATTACAATTATTTTCACACTATTTCACGGAATAGTGAGGGACTACTAATCTTATCCTCGGACCATCACTCCGCTCCCCAGACTCGTCCCCAAATTATATTCTCATTTCCTAAAGAGAACGGTGAAAAGAAAGGGTGAGCTCAACTAGCCTAGTAAGAAATATTATGACTAAGATAATGCGAGAATAAATTATCATTAGTCTCCAACAATGTTAAACCGATAAAATATAATAGACATCAAGTTTAACTCGCAATGAAACAAGCAATCCATTAAAAGAGTCAAGTAGAAAATAAAATCTACTATCTTTTTTTTGATTAAAAGGTTTTTCATCATCATTATCGCCGAGACTCGACAATAAATATTCCACATCATCGAATCACCCCCAGCTGCGGCCAAGGATATTCTTTAGTATCACGACCACAATTATCCATGCACTACGGGCCAAGAATATTTGTATATTCATTAATGGTCATGATCATACCAACAATCGTCCATCAATGCACTACGGGCCAATGAGGGACTTTTACCACATCATTTCTAACATTACGGTCATGATTACACCAATAATCCTCGGTCATAATCATACCAAGTCCATCTATGCACTTCTGAGCCACAGATGACTTTCAACATAATATAAACATGAGGATGATGACAATGATATAAGAATTCAATAAAACAAGTTTAAGAATTAATTTGTCCAAGAACTACTAATGTCTAAATTGTCAACATGATATTGCTTTGTAGAGTAAAATTCAAGAATGATCGGAAGACTATTTCCATGAAAAGATCTTTGGATGAAGTGCAAATATCAAGGATATTCTACTAATTTCATGGAGTATAAAGTCAAAACTTTAACCAACCGAGTATAATAAAGAATGGAATAACAAAAGAAATCACCATGCATGCGGTGCTTGCATGAGCATGAGTTATTCCAATAGAATACTAAATAACGGAACCAGTCGGGCAAAATTAAGACCGCAAGCGGGATGTTCTAACATAATAATAAAGAATGGAATAACAACAGAAATCACCATGCATGCGGTACTTGCATAGGCATGTTATTCCAACGAGAATACTAATAAGATCGGAATCGTGTCCCAAGATAAAAAGCATGCAGACGTGATATTCCAAATGAATAATAATAAAGATTTTAACCGGGTTCGGTAAAAACGCATTGAGACGGATATTCCAATGAATAATAAAAAAGACGGAATCGGTCCCACAGTAAAATGCATGACGAGGATATTCCAAATGAATAGTAAAGATGAATAATAGAAGAATGTCACCAAGTATAGGGTAGCCAGCGTATCTGAGTTATTCCAATGAGAATAATAAAGAATGGAATAACATAAGTTCTCTTCATGAATACAAAAGAATAACACCCCTTACGAGTACAACAAATAATATTCCATACCTTAAGAAGAAAGAAGTCTGGATATATAAGTAGAAATGTGCAGAATAATTTTTTCTTCTTTCTCTCTATAGTTTATCTCTCTGAGTTCAATTGAATTCGTAAAGAAAATATTGAAGGAATGAGCTTATTTATAGAAAAATGGGTTTGCGTAAGAACTAACTCATGAAACTCGGTCCAGATTGATTTACTTTAATCTGACGGTCCATATTTAAAGCAAAATCTTTTAAATAAAATATAATATATTCTATTTATAATCTAATAAAATGAATAACTTTATAAAAGATTTTACTATGCAAACACTATGCAAATACTATGCGTAATAAAATATAATATATTCTAATTATTGTCTAATAAAATGAGATAACTTTATAAAAGTATTACATTTTTATATAAAAAGATTTTATACAAAACACTATGCGAGACAACATGCAATACTATGCGTAATAGAATATAATATATTTTATTTATAGAATAACTTTATAAAAGTATTACATTTTTATATAAAAAAGATTTTACGTATTATTACATTAATAATACCAACAAAAGCCGAGTGACTTATCACGTAAGCATCAATAATCAATACAGGTATTATTCTTATGCAACCACGCCATATTACTATACTTTAACACCGGGTGTTTCAACAGTTAACGGTAAAACTTCCGTAGTTATTTTCATAAAAATATTTTTGTCGTTTTCTCAGAGTATCTAATTGAATCAATATCAATCGAGTATGTATCGAATCATAATCGAGAATTCGAGTAGTTTGAATCTTAAACGAGTTGAGTATAATATTACTTAGATTCTACTCATATTTTTATTATAACTATTTTTTATACTCAAATTTGGATCATATAATTAACAAATCCGAGTCTGACTCGTAGTTTTTAGAGTTGAGTCCGAAATGTTTGACTTGTTTACAGTCTTAGGGGGTGTTTGTTTAGAGCTGAATGACTAAATTAGCTAATTATTCAATGAGTTTGTTTTGAATAAAAATCGTGTGAATGACTGAATTAGTCAGATTTTGGATTGAATGGTCAAGGGTAAATTTTTTTGCTAAATGATTGTTAAATGAAGTATTTTATATTTATTTTTTTTACAATATTAACTATTATATTAAGCAATATTAAATAAATTTACAATAATTTTAAATTTTTTCAGAGGAGTCAAATAATAAATATTTGTTATTTAGATGTTTTAGACATACATTATCATACAAATTATTTCATTCGAAGATAAATTTATATTCATTCATCTCATTTAGATTACTTAAACATTCAGAACTATTTAATTCAATTTTATCAAACACTCCCTTAATTATAATTGAGCCAATGTGAAAAAAATTGATAGTTAAAAAAATTGAAACCTTGATCACCGAAGTGAAAAATGGTCAATAATTTAAGATAATAATTTATATTTAAGTCGGTGAAATTATAAAATTGATATTTTCTCCTCTTTTCATTAAAATTGGTCAATAATTTAAGATAATAATTTATTTTCTTTTTATTAATAATTTTTTTTTAATTTTTTAATTTTTTCTATTAAAAACTGAAAAACAATACAACGAAAAACTTTCATATTTTCTATTGTTTTCTATTCTAATTAAGTTTTCTATTTCCTTTTCCGTCCAAAATTCTGAAACAAAAGTCTGAAATCAGTCCCACACGAGAAAAACACACTAACCAAGTCTCCTTGTCCCAAACAAAAAAGTACTTCTCTTCTCAACAAAAAAAATAAAATATATATAGATATGACGCACATCGTTGTCTCTTCCAGACTTCCACCCCTCCTTCTCTCTCCTCTTTCTAAAACCTTCAGAAAACTAAAATAAAATCTAAAACCCAGTACAACCCAATTCACCTTTTTCCTTTATTATAATTATTTTTTCCTTTTCTCCCATTAAAAGTAATTTACTCTGTTTGGAAAAACAATTTCTGTCATGCATTTAAACCCCACAGACATTGGTTGTTGTTTTCAGTATAAAGATTAGTATAGTAGTACTGATTTATACCTTCACACAATTTTCATTGTTCATCATTTTAGGGCTTTTCCCTTCTTTTATCATTGAAAATTTGTAATTTGAAGATTACAGTGTAGAGAGAGAGAAGAGTGAGAAATTCTCGAAAATTTTCTTTAAATTAATTAATTAGTTTTTGGGGTTTTTCTCTCAATTCATTAAACATGCATTCTCCTGAGGCAGTTAAGCTCTCAAAAAAGAGAAGCTTTGATAATATGTTTGCCCCTGCCACAGATATGATGGAAGTGGATGATTCTCCTGTATTCAACTTCAAACCCAGAAAGTAAGCCTTTTTTTCTGTTTCTCTTTCTGAAATTCAATTTATTTCTTTTTTTATGTATATATAATTGGTCCTATATATGAATGTGTATACTTGTTTGTGTTATATATGTATGGGGTGGTCTTAAAGTTTTGATCTTTACGGTACCACATCCGATTTTATGTTTGTTGATATGAATGTTCTGTGGGTTGATAGTTTTTTAAAATTTTATTCCAATGTAGGTGTTTAAAAACACGTTTTATGGTATTAATTTGTTGATTTATATGGTTATTCCTTTTTCTGTTTATCTCTTTTTGAAATTCAGTTTATTTCTTTTTTGCATATATTACTTGTTTATATTATATTTTTATGGTGTGGTCTTAAAGTTATAATTTTTATTGTATACAACATTCAACTTTATGTTTGCTGATACAAATGTTTTGTGAATATATAGTTTTTTTTATTTATAAATTTTATGTTAATGTAGGTGTTTTAAGCATGTTTATGATCTTAATATGTTGACTTATATGGTTATTCCTTAATTAGGTATCAATTGAAGGTCTTTGAAGTTGCTATGCGGCGAAACACAATTGCCCATTTGGAAACCGGAGCTGGAAAGACCTTGATTGCAGTCATGATGATTAAAGAAATTGCTCAATCCGTCAAGCTGTCTGGTCATAAAAAAATGATAATTTTCTTGGCTCCTACTGTTCAGCTTGTTCACCAGGCATCTTCTTTTACCATTTGAACTTTTGTTTTTTTCTTAACTAATATTAATGAACTTTGTTTCGTTTCACTTTATGTGATCCTTTTTGGCTGGGATGGGTATTTATTACATCTGGAGTTTAAGATTCCCCCAATTTTTCTTGTCTCAACCTATGTTCCGCTAATGACCGAAATACTAGTTTTCTGTCTAGAGAAGTTTTTGTTTTTACATGAATAATTATGCGTGCTTGTTATGTTCTCCAAAAACCAATGTTCTTTATCTGTAATCTTGATTTTTAATCAAATTTAATGTTTTTCACTTTGATTTTATCAATTCTTGACTTTGAGATTCGCGCAATTTATTTGTTCCATACTTGTGTGCCTTTGTTTTGTAAGTACTTGTTTTTCAATCGAGAAAAGTTACGGTTTTATATGAAATTTACGCGCGTTTTGTTCTGTTTCCAAGAATCAATGTGCTTTAAGGTAGTTCACTGCTATGTGTTCTATACTTTCTAATACCCTGTCAGATGTTGAAAAGAAATTGTTGGTATGTGTGCATCGCAGCAATTTAATGTTATAAAGTCCAATACTGAGCTTCAAGTTGAACAATATTATGGTGCCAAAGGGGTTGATGACTGGAACGCCAAGTCCTGGGAAAAGGAGGTCAATGAAAATGATGTGAGTTGCTTTTTAACTCCAATATTACTTTTATTTGGGGGAGCATATCATTAATCTACCACTTAAATATATTAAGGTAAAATAAGATTTGTTTTGGTCGTGGACCCTTGCTCAAGGTTACAGAGGCTCGTATCTTAATACATTGAAAATGATATTATGACATGTAATTTTATTTTCCTTTTCTTAATAAAGTTAGCATTTAAATGCACTTTTTCCCCATAAGGTCTGAAGCATGAATTCTTTGAGAAGATAATCAAGAAGGCAATTCATGTCTATTCAACTGCCCTGTTGTAAATTTTTTTATAGCTTAATTATGAATGAAGCAGTCAGTTAGTAAAGGTCATGTTATATCTTCCAACTACATGTCAGTGCGAAGTGAGAATATTGTAATAGTGGTACATATTTTGTTTTCTTTCTGCTTACCTTGCAGGTGCTGGTTATGACACCTCAAATTCTGTTGGATGCATTGAGGAAAGCGTTCTTGAATTTGGAAATGATAGGCTTATTGATACTTGATGAATGCCACCGTGCTACTGGTAACCACCCTTATGCAAAAATAATGAAGGTAAACATCACTTGAAGTCAGAAAGTTTCTGTCTTTATATTTTATATAGCATTTGTCAACTTGTCATTTTAACTTTTTTAATTCATTCTTCTGTTTTTTTAATGTCCATATTTAGTTATAGTTTCTATAACTGAAAGTTCTACTGATTAATACTTTGTTAAGGAATTTTATCACAAATCTGAAGACAAGCCAAAGGTGTTTGGTATGACGGCATCCCCAGTAATTAGAAAAGGTCAGATTTGTTCCTTGAACATGACAATCAAAGGATTGAATACTAGTATGTATTAAAAGTTATTGCAGGGTTATCAGTTTTGCCTTCCTATGATACATTACTAACCTCCTCTCAATGTAATTGTTCTCGGGAGGTTGAACATTAAAATCTAGATAGTAACTTCTTTCAAATTTATCTACAACAATATCTTCTCAAATTTTGTTAAATATTCCACTTATTTGTTTGTCCTCTCAAATTTCGCTATTAAAGGATTGAATTTAAAAATCCGATTTAGGACAAATTTCGCATAATAAATTACTTATGTGGACTAGTTAGGCGGCATTTCATTGCTGAAGTTGAAGAGAATGCATTTTACATGGAAAATGATATACAAAGTTGAAAAATAATTAGATGAAAACTGAATAAAGGAAAAAAAATATAAAACCCCTGATTAACACAAATGAAAAGCAAACATACCTCATTATTGAGGGTGCAATCATGGACAATAGAAAATTTGATATCCCATTCATCTTTATCATCTCCATTTAAAGAAGTACCTCTTAGTTCATTTATGAACGAATTGTTTAATGAAGAACAAGGAGTATCATCATCTATATTACTGTCGTGAGTCGTCGTCGTCTTCTTTTTCCCACCTTTACCGTCTCTTCCTGACCTCATTTAATAAACAAGTAAAAAAGTATTCATACTTTTAAGATGAAGGAGTACTATGTGATGATATATTTGTGCATCTTTTCATATGCCTTTTTGTTATTAGGTGTATCTTCCATCAAAGACTCTGAGCAGCAAATATCAGAACTTGAAGGCATCTTGGATTCTCAGGTACTATTTGTTTCTTAACTGAAATTTTCATCAAGTAAATTTACAATTTCACATTGATCATTAGCATATGATACTTGTTATTGATGTATTACCATATTTAACCTGCAGATTTATACGATCGAGATCAGGACGGAACTGGAACCAGTCATCCCCTCTGCAAAGGAAATTTACAGATTTTGTGACCCAAAAGTGTGTACCTATTCGGAGTTGAAAGCGAAATTGGAATCCTTATGGTTGAAGGTGAATATTCCCAAGTTTTCACAGACCAGGCACATGTGTTTACATTTTAAAATGCATTTACTCATAATTATTTAGATATAGTACTATACACAGTAAGACAAAGACATTGTGTAGGTATTTGCACATTTATAAACGAGTTTTTGTGTAACTGGACATACTGTATTATATTTTTAGCTCTTATCTTACTTGTAGTAAATTAGTAATATTGATGCTCTTATATTATTGAATATCTTCCTGGGACAGTTCGACAGTATTTTGGTTGAGTTGCAAGTGTCACTGCCAGATAACTTCAAGGATACAGATGATATACACAAATTACTGAGAAAGAGGCTGTCCAATGATTACACAAAGATCTTGTATTGTATTGACGATCTTGGTCTCATATGTGCTTATGAGGTATGATTATGTTGGCATTAACTTACTTTTTTAGAAAGGGGATATATGTAAAAGTGAAGGAAGAAATATTTGTTACAAGCTATTAGTTTGCATTTATGTAATTATCTTAGTAAGAATGAAAGTTCCATATTGATCAACAAGTAGTGCATCGATAATGCGGTGAATCAACTTAAGTTGCCATCGGCGACTTATTATTTTTATTTTTTAGAAAAGTGGTAACATTCACGAGTTCTTTGAAAAATACTGTTTGTGCCTCTATGCCTTAATTTTATTGGAGTATATAGATGTCATTTGTTAGTGCCCTTCCCATTTTTATACTGCAATGGTATCTTCCTTTTTTTGAAAATTTGAATAGTTTTCCCCTAAAACTTTCCTGCCTGCTATTTAGTCTCAAACAAACCGAATATGTAGACAAGCATAAAAACTCAGTTTGGTTCCATAAGTATTTAATCTATTGCTGCTCCTCCCCCTTTTTTCTCAGTTTTGATATTCATATTCTTAATAACTTCTGGTATTTGTAGGCTGTTAAAATCTGTATAGAGAATGCCCCAGACGTCAAAGAAGAATGGGAATTTCATACTTCGAGTTCTCTTCAATGTAAATATTTCCTTGAGGAGGTGTTGTCTATAGTTAGGGAATCATTACCTCAAGGTATGCTATTTGCGAACTTCTATTTTTCCATTTACTCTCAACCTTTATATGTATGCTGCATAATTTTTGTATGTTTGTTGTTCCTTGTACAATTTTCTGATAAAGCATTTATTATTTTGATTACATTTGCAGTGATCACCACATTTTTGGAGGATAGTTGGCTTGATGATGGCAACTTTTTTGAGATTGTCTTCTTAAAACTAATGATTTGTTTCCAAGGAAAATGCCATACTAAAAATTTGTGTTATGTGAAATTGAAGGTCAAAGTGTCGTGAGAAACTTTTTTAAAATTATGCTACAACGAGAAGGTTATAGTGTTTCCTTTTTGAATTTTTGAGGAGGTTAGGTTTCCCCTTACTCCTTGGAGAGTTGCTTCAATTAAAGATTTTGGTATTTGAGAGGCAGAGTATGCCAAGATTCTTTGGAGGTGCTCTTGTTTTGCTATTTTGTGAGGTATATGGATTGAAAGGAATGCTTAAATTTTTAATAATGCTCATCTTTCTCTTGGAAAGGGTTTATTTCTAGCATCCATGTGAGCTTCGGGTATGATAGTTTTTACTTTTTAGAGGATTGCTATCTCACATATTCATTCAGACTGGCTGGCAGTGCTTTCTTATTATTTTTTATTTTTTATTTTTTATTTTTATTTTCACACTTGTGTTTCTGTAGAGGGCTCCTTGAACTCTCTTTCTGTACTTTCTCTTCTATATGGTGAAACTTCCTCTTCATCTGTATGTGTGTGATTCATAGCCAGCATTGGTTATAACCCTATTATGACCTACCCATCTTTTTGCTATTTTAGGTTTGAAATCTTTACTTAAAACTATTTCCTGTCAATTTCTCAGGCCATGAGAAGCTGTTAGATGCTGGATATGATTTTTCAAAGATTGTGTCTACAGGCTATATATCTCCAAAACTATATGAACTCCTTCAAATTTTTCAATCCTTTGGGTAATTTTATTTTCAATCAGTATATGGCCTATCCACATGTTACATTATATCATCCTCAGTTTATCCTTTTTTTTTGAGCAATTACAGGAAGCTAGGCAAGTGCTTTGCCTCATTTTTGTGGAACGAATAATAACTGCTAAAGTTATTGAAAGAATCATGAAGAAAATTACATTCTTATCTCATTTAGCGGTTTCATATTTGACCGGAACCAATACCTCAGTTGATTCCCTGACGCCAAAAGTGCAAAAGGAAACCTTACAATCATTTCGCTGTGGAAAGGTATGCATATTTTTTTACCTATTATGCACTGCCAGAAGTTTTGCAATATTGGTTTTATTAATTAATGACTTGTACATTTGGTGTCAGGTGAACCTCTTATTTGCTACGGATGTTGTTGAGGAGGGAATTCATGTGCCAAATTGTTCCTCCGTGATACGTTTTGACCTGCCAAAGACCGTTCGTAGTTATGTACAATCACGAGGGAGAGCTCGTCAAAATGACTCCCAATATACTATTATGCTCGAGAGGTGAGTCACTTTTCTACCCAGACTAAGATTTAGAAGAAGCTATTACGCTCTTCATGACAATTTTAAAGCTTATTTTATATACTGCATTGCTCTTCCTCACAATGTATAGCTATGCAGGGGAAACTTAAAGCAAAGAGATCAAATGTTCGATATTATTCAGAGTGGCAGTATTCTATGTTAGATACTGCTATTAACAGAGACCCGGATGCCTGCATCATAAAACCTTGTAATATCAAGGACATAGATTCATATGTTGTGGACGTAACTGGAGCATCAGTTACTGCAGATTCGAGTGTCAGCCTCATTCATAGATATTGTGAAAAACTCCCTGGGGATAAGTATGGAAATATTGTTCTGTATCAATTTTATTTCTCATTCTGTCAGGGATTGGGTGGGGGGACTGCTTATCCATGTCAAATCCTGATTAAGTCTTTTCCTCCATAGGTACTTCACTCCAAGGCCCAGTTTTCAGTTCTTATTGATAGGGGAGCTGTATCAGTGTCAAATGACATTACCTCCAAATGCAGCTTTTCAAACAATAACTGGATCTTTATGTAAGAATTCCCAACTAGCGAAGCAGCTTGTATGCTTGGATGCGTGTAAGAAGTTGCATGTGATGGGAGCACTCAATGATCATCTTCTCCCAGTGAGTGAACAACCACCAGAAAATGATTCCATTGTAAAAAGCAAAGCCTCAGGTGCAGGTAGGTATTTCTGCAAAATGGAAGATCAAATTGAATAGAACACTCTTCATGCTATTTATTCCATTATGTCCTTCCCTCTAATTTTTTTAAGGAAATATTCCAAATTATGAGAAAATTTGATGTTTTCATATGTTTGATACCTTTCAAAATTCTTGGCTTTCGAAATCAACATTTTATGATCGAATCTAAAAGGGAGATAAATAAAGTGTAATCCATGAATATTATTCATTAAATCATATGCAAATTAATATTCGCCACACCTTAGACTGATGAAACTATCTGTGGTTATAGCCTAAATGTTATTACATGCCTATATGTATTATTTCGCTTCTAATTTCGTCTACTAATGTTGATATTATCTTGCTAGAGGTGGTTTATTAGGTTAAATGCGTCTAGGATAACATCCCTGTGTCTGTAGGACTTGTGTCGGCTCATCTTTGCTTGTGTTTCCCATCTTGGGTATAAAAGGCATTTTGTGTTTCTGGTGGTTTCTGTAGGAACAACAAAGAGAAAAGAATTACATGGGACAACCTGCATTCGGGCGCTATCTGGAAGTTGGGGTGAAAAACTTGATGGCATAGTTTTTTATGCCTACAAATTAGATTTTGTATGTAACATTGTTGGTGAACAGTATTCAAATTTTATTCTTTTAACTGAGTCAAAGCTTGATGATGATGTTGGAAACATCGAGGTTGATCTGTACTTGGTCTCGAAATTTGTAAAATCTTCTGTTTCTTCCCGTGGGCAATTACGTCTGGATGCCGAGCAGGTAGAAGCATAACTTTGTACGTTAATGTGATATTTTTTTTTTATGTTATCTATGATAAGTCTACTTATTGCTTTTCTTTATTTTGGTTTTGTTGAGCAGGTTGTGAAAGCAAAATGCTTTCAAGAATTTTTCTTCAACGGAATACTTGGGAAATTATTTATTCATTCCAAATCAGAAAAAGGAAGAGAGTTTTTGCTTCAGACAGATAAATCATTATGGAACCCATCGAACATGTACATGCTTTTACCATTGGAGTCTTGGGACAATCCTAGTCACAAACCATGGGGAATTGATTGGATGGGAATCAACTCTTGTGTTTCTGAGGTTGAATTTCTGAAGAAAAATGCTTGGTTAAGTGCTGAACAATCAGGTCGTAATGGTGGGAATTCATCACTAATGACTGATTCAATTGAGACTGATCTCATTCACTTGGCCAATAAATCAGTTCATATAAACAACATCAGAGAAATGGTGGTTTTGGCCGTTCATACAGGAAAATTTTATTCTGTTCTTGATATCCTTTTGGACACATCAGCTGAAACTGAATTCGATAGAAACTCTGATGAGGCCCCTTCGAGTTTTTCGTCCTTTACTGACTATTTCCACAAAAAGTAGGTGATTCCGATTCTTGAAGATTTTTCTTTCCTCTGTTGGCATATTCAGTTTCTCCTTTACTATTCTTTACAATCTAAAACATTCCCCCTGGTCAGGTATGGGATTTCTCTAGGGCTTCCTAAACAGCCATTGTTGCTGCTCAAGCAAAGTCATAATGCCCACAACCTTCTTGTTGATTTCAAAAAAGAAGGTATGTTAGTTTGTGCTCTAAGTTACTTAATCTGCAAGTATTTTTTTTCAACACCAAGTATTAATATTATTCAACTTTGTTCCTTTTCTAACTTATTAAAGTCGATATATGGATTATGCTCTTCGTAGTTATAGTTTTACTTTACTTCCAGTTATGAATGCGTCTGAGGTAGGACAGAAATTGACTCTCCTTTCAGGCATGAATATCATGTTTAATACTACTAGTCTTTCTCTCACTCCCTTCCCAGTCTTCCCAAAATTATGGTAGAGTCTTCATTAAATTTGTATGAATGGTTGACCTCAATTAAATCAACTAGAGTTGCTGGATGGCATATTTTATAATTTGGAATTTTTTCCAAACTATTGTAGTACAATTGTTAGTTTAACTGACCATATAGAGATACATACATTGTGTCCTATTATTTCTAATACACTTTATTTTGTAATGCATACATGCTCCGTGTGGAAGGAAAAACAATTGTTAGTCCTACCATATTCTACATATTGTGTCCTATTATTTCTAATACACTTTATTTTGTAATGCATATAATCAGGTGCTCCGTGTGGAAGGAAAAAAAAATCCGGAAGTAAAGTGGTTGTCAAAAAGCCATACAATCTTGTTCGCATGCCACCAGAACTTTTAGTTGGTATTGATGTACGACTAGGTGTTTTGAAATCAATGTACTTGCTACCTTCACTAATACACCGTCTAGAGTCCCTAATGTTGGCCAGCCAGCTTCGGGAAGAGATTATTTGTGATTCTGGAAGCTTTCATATATCAAGCTCACTGGTTTGTGATTTAAATGGATTAAACTTTTAGTGATTTCAGTTTAGTATTTTTCATATTGGTACATTTTTAGTCTTCTTAGTCTTAACTAATATGTTCTACAATTAGATTTTGGAAGCTCTCACAACTATGACATGTAATGAGAGTTTCTCTATGGAGCGTTTGGAGTTGCTTGGAGATTCAGTTTTGAAGTATGCCTTAAGCTGTCACCTTTTTCTTAAATATCCCAAAAAACATGAAGGGCAATTATCTAATTCCCGCTCTTGGGCTGTTTGTAACTCCACTTTGCACAAGTTCGGAACTGATAAAAATATACAGGTATTATAGTATTATATCTATTTTCTGTTAGCAGTTGCCTTTACAATTGTTTAGTCTCTTACTTTCTTTTCGTGTCTGTTGTTGAATTGTAATGATACCCAAATCTGAGACTAGGGGAATCAGGAACAATTTGTGTTAGTTAGGAGTTTAGGATAATCCTGTAATGATAAAAATCCAAAAACAAAAACCTGAAGACATAAACCTAAAATTTTATGAAATTATGAATGTTATTCATAATTATGAAGATCCTGAAACTCTATAGAAATTTAGTAATATACCTTTCATATTCTATTGACATTCTGGATTTGCGATTTGGTACAAATGTTGAATGTTCCAAAACAAAGTACATTTAGTTACAAAATACTTACTTTCGCAATATATAGTTTCATCCTTACAAGATTAGAAACACATCTACGTAAAAACAGACCTCAGGTATTCTATTATAATCATTAACTTTCTACAAGTAAACATTAATTAAATTTGGAATCATCATAATATATTGTACCCTTTTACTTGAGAAAGCTACCCCAACATACCATGTTTTGGATTACATGGCATACTGCATTCTCATTCCTGTAACATGAACTAAAAATATATGTGCTTTTAGGTAATAAGAACTTGCATCAATGAGAAACGCCATTTTTTATATATTCCCAAATCTCTGCTGAACTCAAATAGTTGTTTGTGCTTTGAACATTTACAAGACCATGAATAGAAGCTGTCTGAATAAGAGAGGAAAATAAGGAAGGTGAAAGTTCTAGTCTTGAAACGCTTTAATGTGCCTTTATAATGCCCTGTATTTCTTTGAGTTTCTGATTATTTCATAATTTAGAGCATTTTTATCTGAATTCTGATTGTTTTAGTTCTTACTGACAGGGCTATATCCGAGATAGTCCTTTTGATCCGCGTCGATGGACTGCTCCAGGGCAGCGGTCTATACGTTTTTGTCCTTGTGAACACGGTGTGGATACATTGGAAGTGCCTTTAGATAAAAAAATTCAAACTGAAGACATAAAAGTTATGGTTGGGA
Source organism: Panax ginseng (assembly GCA_020205605.1). Classification (NCBI taxonomy): domain Eukaryota; kingdom Viridiplantae; phylum Streptophyta; class Magnoliopsida; order Apiales; family Araliaceae; genus Panax; species Panax ginseng. The sequence continues at coordinate 19,996,047 of CM035138.1, forward strand.
AGTGCTGTGATAGGGGTCATAGGTGGATGAGCTCCAAGACCATATCTGATTGTGTTGAGGCCCTCATAGGAGCATACTATGTTGGAGGCGGATTATTTGCTGCTGTTCAATTGATGAAATGGCTTGGTCTTGATGCTGAAATTCAGCCCTCGATGCTTGACGAAGCCATTAAAACCGCCTCTCTCCGTTCTTACAGCCCAAAAGCGACAGAGATTGCGATCCTAGAATCAAAGCTTGAGTATGAATTCTCGGTCAAGGGTCTGTTAGTGGAGGCCATTACACATGCATCCGACAAGCAAGAGCTGGACCTTGGCTACTGTTATCAGGTACCAAGAAGTTCTTTCAAATTTTCTTCTTAAATTTTTCTGTTTTTGCTACTTCTTTTAAGGGTCTGGATCATAAAAAGGAATTGGTCTTGTCAATTTGAAAACATCGAGGTTAGAATGTAACATAAAAAACAAACTCTCCATGTAAGTCTATAGCTTAAGGGGTTTAGATATAAAACAATCTCTGGTGGATAGTTGATATAGTAGAGTACAAGTGTGTATATGTGTATATATAGATTTATATATATATATATATATATATATATATATATATATATATATATATATCACAAGATTGTTATTTTCAAAACATTTTTGCGTTTGTTTCCAAATCGATGGACAAGTTATGTATGATTTGACCTTTTTCTTCTTGAACCTTTGACAGAGACTTGAATTTCTTGGTGACTCTGTGTTGGACATACTTATTACATGGTATCTGTACCAAAGCCACAAGGAACTTGATCCAGGGGAACTGACAGACTTGCGATCAGCTTCTGTTAATAATGAATATTTTGCTCAAGCTGCTGTGAGACGAAATCTTCATCTGCATCTTCAACATTGCTCTGGGCTTCTTTTAAGTCAAATAAAAGAGTATGCGGAGTTTGTTTCTGGTTCTCGCAGCACCACTAAGTCTTCCCAAGTTGCAAAACGTCCCAAGGTTAAGGTGAGTTTTTGCCTAATATGGGATTTGTTGCACAATTTTTCACTAGCTTTGTTGTATCTTTATGTATTCCATAGAATGCAGTTTTCTGAGGCGCATAAACTTTAACCATTCAAAGCTCTATTATATCAATTCTTTAGGCTTATGGTCCATTTCTTTTTCCTTTTCCTCCCGTCCCGTAGGTTCAAATTACCGTATCTTTTCGTTACAGGCACTTGGTGATTTGGTGGAGAGCATAGCAGGGGCAATATTAATTGATAGCAAGCTTAACATGGACAAGGTCTGGAGAATCTTTGAACCGATATTATCTCCTATTGTGACGCCTGATAAACTTGAACTTCCCCCACTACGTGAACTGATTGAATTGTGCGACTCTCTCGGGTACTTCGTAAAAGACAGTTGTGTAACTAAGGGAGAAACTGTGCATACAGAGCTTAGGTTACAGCTGAGAGATGTCCTGTTGATTGGAGAGGGGTCTGGGCAAAATAAGAAAGCTGCAAAGGGGCAAGCAGCTCTTCATTTGTTGAAAGAACTAGAGGTTTGTCAGTACTCCTCTAATTGTACTTAATTTCAGCTTTTCATTCTCATTTTTGCTTCTTCCTGGAAACTTCCAAAAATTTTTTTTGCACTTGCCGTCTTTCTATGACGAAATATAAATACAAGAAAAATCAAAGGACTGTTTGCATAGTGTTCAATACCCCCTCCCCTCACACCCCCAACAAGATTACCTGCAGTTGTATGGCCTATAGTTGTTTTGTAATGACCATAGGAGTCATTGGACTAAGACTACTTCTATAGTTTATTAAATTCCGAAAAGCGTTTACATAAAAATTGAATATTAGAAAGGGCCATGTTTTCCTTCTTGTAATATATACAGATTGCATGAGCTGAGTTCTTTTCTTAGGCAAGATAAAAAAAACAAACATTTTCTGTTCACAGAGAGATGTTTGTCTTTGATTATCATAAAGAAGGAAATTGATTACTAGCAACAATATCCAAGGTCTAACTATGTTGTGCATTTCAGCTTCATGCCATTTTCATCACTCATATTTTTCTACTTTCTCTATTTTACAGTGTAGAGGAATTTCCAGGAAGATAAAACAGGTTCCGGACCATGCTGTTACTTCATCTTCCCTGAACTTGGCTGATAATATCTGCAGCCAAGCATGTTCTGAAACTTCATCCAAGTCAACATCCCATAAAAAGCAAAAGACAGCCAAGTTGCAATCCGAGCCAACTAAAAGTCCTCATGGCAACGATTGTTCTACAATAGTTTGTGACTCTACTCTTAACCTACCTGGTATGTGCCACATAGCTTGTTCTTTCTTTTAATATGATTGTAGAAGTAAGTAAATACTAACCCCAGGGGCATGATCCTGTAGAATTTTTAGTTTTAGCTGGTAATGAACAACATTTAGTAACCGACAGTGACTACCAATATTTCTTTTGCAACCCTTTTAGATTATATTCCTGAATTTTATCCTATATCAAAACTGTACCGTATTGCAAAGGATTTGTAGACACCGATCAATGGTAGTTTCTACTGTTATTCCCATATCGTTATAATCTTCTGAATAGATATATTCACATATAAAAGTAAAGAAGGTTCTCCCTTAAATTAGAGCTCGCCGCTTTGTCAAGTAAACTAATTTTCATCTTTTGATATGTTTTATTATTTCCTATCATGTAGCTGTTGCATCAATCAATACAAAAAAAGGTGGACCACGAACCTCCCTTTATGAACTATGCAAGAGACTGCAGTGGCCAATGCCTACATTTATTTCAACGGAGCACAAGTCAAGGTTAGTAAAACAACACATTTGTTAATCAATAATTCTAATACTTTTTTGTATTTATAATTATTCATTAGGTAATCTTAATTATATATAGACTTCCATATCTTATTTGTTTGCCTTTATAACATTCCGATCCTAGCTTAAACTAATATCATGCTGCACAGATCTCCCATAGAATTTGTCGAAGGCCCTGAAAAAAGGCAAGGCTTTAATAGTTTTGCATCGCATATCACCTTAACCATACCAGAGTTTGGTGTTATCGAACTCAGTGGTGATCAACGAGCGGACAAGAAAAGTTCGTTGGACTCTGCTGCCCTTCTCATGCTTTATGAGCTCGAACGACGAGGGGTTCTAACAATCTGCAAGGCATGATGAATTTGGTGGTTGTAACTTATGGATATCCTCAGAACGTCTAGTATTAAAAAAAGTCGGGCTTTGTAGAATCTGCATTTATGCAAGCATAGTAAGTTGATGGGTGGGAAATTGTATTTAATTAGTGGAAGTAATATATAAATTTAGTTTCAACAAAGTCCGTGGCTAGTGTCCTCGGGATCAATAAGATGATGGATTATTGATCTTCGCACAAAAATGGCTAGTTTTTTTTTTTTTTTTTCTGCAAACAGGTGCAGTTAGTTATTTATTTGCATGATTCTGGTTCTCAAAGGCTCCATTTGGGTGGTTCAAATATTTTTACTGAAGCCCCTAAATTAATACTTGATTCTACACCTGTTTCTTGTTTTGATTCTTGTGATTTTTGTTTATTGGGTGTCAAAATCAAAGATATAGGGAGCAATATTTCCTACTTAAACAAGGATAACCAAAACTGCAAAAATTATATCTGCAACACTTCTGTAGGAAATAGACCAAAGTCACCCCCCCAACCCCAAAAAAAAGAGGGTCCTAAATTATTTTAAAAAGTATGTTCAATAAATTTGAATTAAAATTCATTCCCATTGTCTATTTTACATATATACACTGAAACCATTAAGTGTAGCCTTTCATTCTACTATACATGTCAGAATTCACATTGCTCGTACATTTGGTAAGTTGCAAATGCCACAAAGTTTATGAACAATGTGGAAATCAAATCTTCAGTACAACTTTCGGCTCGGATTATTAAAATACCAGAAAGGGTAACTCTTCAAAGATGGATGAATGTAGAACGTCTAGAATTTGATTCAAGATGATATCTTTTGCAAGCTAAAAAGGTTGAATGGACTCGTGCCTGAACGAAGGAACAAATTGTGGAATTCAATTCTCTCACGCTCTGATCACCAACTCGTATACATTACTATTGTTATCCCCAGTACCGCGCTTCAGCATTTCAAAACTCCTTCGACTCCCTAGAAAGTCAATGCGCTTGAAGTCAACGTAACCATGCCTTGTTGCTTCTTTACTGGAGTACATTGATCGGAGCCGATCAGCATGCCTTGAATCAGTATGAATTGCTACCTTTACTTCCTCATTTGACATGTTCTCCTACAAGCAAGCATATATGGAAAAACTCATTGACATCTAAAGTTGGTACTGAATTTGTGAATTACATTGCTTTAAAGTCATTATCTATCCACCTCACCAGCTCATATCAATTAAACAATCATCGCAACAGAAAAGAGACATACTTCTAGTAATGACTATTTTTTTTATGATTTTTCAGTCACCAGTTTCGAGGCACTCGCAAATAATGGTATTCGAAAGGATCAAAAGCTTTTGGGAAAATATTGACAAGTCTTGCTTATAACATATAGCAATAATAATTCATTCTTCCTTGCACAAAACAAAAATATTTAGTTCACTTTGTTATTAATAGCATGACAAAAGAATATACATCTACTCTCATAACGAAAATAACATCCTTCTGTCTGAAAACTAGAAAATAGAGGGCATCACACATCAAGATTGGTTGATCCCATCAATGAGGTATGGCAATAGAATCATGTACCTGATAAAAGGCATAGATATAATCTAACACCTGCAAACAAGTGAAGCCCGTATCACTGAAAAATATCCTTGAACAAGGACCCATTTCACCAAATCGATCAACTGGAAAGAGTATAGTAAGGAAGTGGTTTTTAAATATCACCGCAGTTTTCTCACTGCAAGAAAAGCCAAATGAATAAAAATGCAGTTAAAGGAAAAATCAGTCGTATGCGCTTCCCATTAGATCAGATAATAAAATTAAAACAACTCAGTTCTGCTATTAGAGTTTGTAACAAACGAAAAATATAAACTTCTTCCATTTCACAAAAGTTGTACTGCATTTTATTTTGTCTCAAAATGATAGCAAATATAGATTCAAATTGTATTGGTTCTTCTTTGCAGAGTGGACATACAGTTGTTTAGGGGGTATCTTTTGCAATCATTTTAAGACAAAAGTAATATGTAAAAGCGACACCAACAGCAAAATGGATGAAGTGTAGTGCTAAAAAAAATTAGCACTTAACCTTTCTGTAATTTTTCTAGAAAAGTTTACGAATGAATCTTGTGATTCCTTTGTGTCCCCATTTGCATCAAAGAATACAGATGTATGGTGTTCGCTAGCATCCTCAACACTGGAAGATTCTGTGTAAATGGAAGCACTAGAGGTTGGCTCAGATATTGACCAGCAGATTGAATCCAAAAGACTGTTCGGAGTGATTGGGCGTATTGGGGTCTGACATCTCTGTGATCATAACAATGTGTAAACAATTCAAATCAAAATGGATATTCAGCTCACTAACTAACAAAATTGATGACAAGAAGTAAGATCAACAAACACAAGTAGTCAATTTTCGCAGAATGTAGCAATCTCTACCATCATACCTAGTACCTACAGAGAAAGTGAGTTCGTGCAAGTCTGTCTTTCTGCTATACACATGACAGGCACGCAGCAGGGCAATGGTCAGCTGCATGTTTCCTTTTAGCAGCCAACAGGAGGGCAATTAGCCAGAAAACTACTATATATCTTAAATTAAACTTGCCATTTGGAGTTTCTAACATACCCTCGAAGATCCCCATGCCTAGCTATGAACAGTGAGCAAGAAAACATTGGATGGCCCCAGCGAGTGCATGTAAAACTATGTTACACGAACTCTTTTAAATGTGTTGAACAATCTATGACGGACACTCGACACTCGGACAAGGATATGGGATATTTGTCCGACAACTGTGACCAAATTCGACGCTTCAATCCTGTAGGTGTACATATGGAATAGAAAGTAAAGGCCTGTATTCAATAATAAAGGAGTGATCTCTCTTCTTCAATGAGGGAAAAGTGGAAATCCCTCTTCCTCAATGTATCCCATTTAATAAAAGTATAAAACTTGTTGATTATATGATTGAAGATGAGTAGATGATTATCTTAATACATTGAAATTAATAATGAGCTCGATGTCTGTGAAATCATGTTCTATGTTTGAACACGAAGCCAAGTCTAATATATTTGAGAAGAATAAAGGTCCAACACCTGGACAAACTTGCACCGAAGTACATGTAACATAGCTGTAAACTAATGAAAACCCAAATCTGATGTATGGATATCTCGGTTTATCAGGAACATAGTTGTTCATGAATAGCTTGGTTTATTTCCGGCCATACTCAGGTACTCAGTTATATTTTCTTTCAGATCTAACTTCTCCTAAACGCTCTCTTTCCCTAGTTATCTCATTTTTTTTCACATGTCCAACTTCTCCTAAAGTCTCAAGTCCGAACAAATCTTGGGTCAAATACCAAGTCCAATCGAATCAAACCATCCATCCAAGACAAAACCACCCCAATAGTATTTTTGAGGTCAACCACTAGCCCCCAATTATAAATTAACAACACGTTTGTTATAAATTATTTTTCTTATCGGTCACTATGGTTGCCATAAATTGTTAAAGCTTCCACCTAGACTAAGCAATAAAGTACTCATATTTTTCCCTCCGCCTCAGGTCATGATACCTTCTACAAGGTGGCTAATCTGTCCGATAATACAAAAAACCCCTAATTGTTCATTATTATAAAATAAGAATCGAACGACTTTTCCAAAGGCATCGAACAACCATTTGATCCCCATCAAAGTTTGGAATCTTTACTGAACTAATGAATGTAAACAAATAGCTCCCCCATCACATAATATCCCAGCTTATTTTAGCTCTTTTTGAGATTCGTAGTCGATTCCATAATCTATGAAATTTCGATACTACAAACTCTTTGTCTCTCTCGATCACATACAATCTTTGTCTCTCTGGGATAATATTGGTTAGCTTCGTGTCATCGATCACATACACATCTTTGTCTCTCTAGCAATTGTGGGATAATATTGGTTAGTTTCGTGTCTCCACCTCCAGACCTTTCTCCATTGTGGGATAATATCACCAGCCTTTGATCTTTCAAGAGTTGGCTCCACCTCGATTTCTCATAAGAAAACAACTCCTTGATCTTTTCGAATCTCAAGTCTAGAACAAATTTTGGGTCAAATCTCAAGTTCGAATCGAATCAAATCTATCCAAACAAGGCCTTAAACCACTAGCTCAATAGTATCTTCTTGGGTTATCTTAACCCACCACAGATTCACTCAAAAGGTCATGACTGAAGGTACTATTGTTAGTAACTTAATTCTTTATATATAGACAAATTTTTCTCATATCTTTCGATGTGGGACAGGGGTGTTACATATAAATAAATTAAGAGTTCAACACTAATTAAAACAGCTAATCTTTCCATATAGTTATGCAAAACTTCCATGAGGCCAAATGACAGGTGAGTATATTCCAATAATAATAAAAGGCCTCACTTATCATCCAATACTCATCCTTGTTCAATAAAAAACATGTACAAATCAACAAAGTAATACTAGTTGAAACCAAGTCAAGTGTGGTAATTATTAATACCTACCTGCATACGGCGACCCCGACGTTTTCTAACCCCATTTTTGGCCAGGTTTGCCATCTTTTGTCTTTCTTCATGGCTTGCTTTAATTTCAGAACTCAATGCATCATGAGAACAGTTACACCCATTCCTGTCCTATAAAAGAATAAAAGAGAAAGCTCAACACACATGAGCAAACAAATAAACCATCTTATATATTTAAAAAAGTTTATCCTTATGTATTCAAAATGGCGTTTCTCTTGCTGATGAATATTTTTTCTAGAGTCTCGTGGACAGGTTAAAAAATGAGAAGATGTTTATGCATAGTCATTTTTATAATAATCTAAGCAAATCCTTTCCAAATACAACTGATTAAATCTTTCATACTAGTAAGAAATTTAGATGACCAAGAAAAAAGATAAGAAGACAACAGAATATTTACCTCAACAGATAAATCACTTTGAACATTTTCAAGTATAGTTCCAACATGGTGAGCCAAATCGGCAGATATGTGAACTAATCTCTGCACACGTTTTTCCTTTGCGGTTTTCAAAACCCATAGTGGCTGAGGAACATCATTTGTTAAAACTTGCATGGGGATAATAATAATAGAAAGAGGAGAAAGACAAAAAATAAATCCTCACTCCATTCCCAAAAAAAAAGAGTCCCATTTGTACAAAAATAAGTTGTTCCACAAAAAGAGTCATCTTTTTATTTATGGTAGTATAAAATGACACAATTTCCTCAAGTTTAATATCATAATTTCACTACCATAATACCATTACTAAACTAAATACTTACTATTATACTAAGGGATATACATGGAATAAAGTAAAACCTTAACACTAGCAAAAATTTCAAATGCGTCTCTTTTTGTGGAATGGAGGGAGTAGTTAATAAGTACTTCAAATGCTATTATGAGCTTGGCCTATCTGAAATTATAGTCAAAATCCTCATTAAAAAAGATGTAATAGTTCACCTATGGTTGAAGATAATACTAATTTGCTACTAATCTACACACACACACACACACACACACACACACACACACACACACACATATATATATAGAGAGAGAGAGAACTCGGCACAGGTATTAAATGTGCCAAAAACTTATCTATACATTATATATTATCTTTCAACACATAATATATAGTATCTTTCAACTATATCAGAGACAATTAACAATTAAAATGTACAAATGTATTTTCATCAAGCCTTAAATTCTTTGCTGAAAACAGTTAAAAATGGGAGGGAGTAGTACTTGTTTTGATAAGTGAGATAATACAAATTTCTCTTAGTTTATAGCACAGTCAATTGCCAAACTAAAATGTGGATCAGTAGCACACTAGAACTTACCGTAACTAGATTATCTGAGTGGCCAAGATATTTTTGAATACAAGGCCCTTCACAGACTACATGACTGGCACTGCGACCAACCTGCCATTGATCTACTAGTGTTGCACCTTGCGAAGTAGCAGCCTCAACAACCTACCCAAAAAAATCCACGTTCAAGAGAATGGCTCAAACCACCAATACAAGTTCTATATCTTCTGAAATCAGGAGGTCTAAGTCTAATACTAACATGCTTGTAAAGCATTAATTGGCACTGCCAGAAAAGTATAACAAATCAAATCCAAAGAAACCTGAATAAACATCAAAGCTTTTTCCAGATACTCCCTCTATTCCAACAAAAGAGTCCCATTTTGAGTTCCATTTCTTTTGATGGTAGTATAAATGACACAATGTCCTTAAGTTTTATAATCACAATGTCATAATCATGCCATCGCTAATAAAAAAGTTAATAAATTTAGGGTAAACATGGAACAAAAATATATATTCAAAATTTGTAAATGTGCTGAGACATCTTTTTTTTTTGTGAGAACAGAGGGTGTATAATTAAAGAGTAACACAATCAATGTAAATTAAAGGCATCTATTTAATCCTTATTTCAAATTTCAACGGAAAACATATTTAAATATTAACAAAATTCTAGACTACCTTACTCTGCAGTTCAGCAGAAACATCTGCATCGACATACAAGGAGTGACCGGACAGAATTGAATCCGTACTTCTTCCTAACTCTTTCTCTGAAGAGCATAAGTGTGGTCGTACAATCGTGTCAGATTGCTTAAAATTTTCAAGCATACCCACGGGAAAACAAGAATTTTCTGCACTAGCATAATGAAATAACCCATTCAAATCATCCCTAGGGACACCATTTTCTCCAATACTCTTAACGCCATACTGGGATTCACTCAACCTTACTGCAATAAACAAATATATCCATCAATTTTGCAATGGAAATGCATAACAAATTGTTTATTCATGATAATAAGAAAGTTTTGAAGAGAAGCCACATTTCTGATTACTTTAAAAAGGGTAATCTCTGATAACTGAAGCATAAAGAAGCAGGAAGGGCGCATAATGCAAGAGTTATAAATCAATTAGAATGAGATTCATTTTCACATATAAACAGAAGGGGTGCATGAAAAATAAAAAATGGCCATACTTATCAGAGCTGAATTATTATTTGTAGCTACTAGCACTTCACACATAGACAACTCTTACCATTTCTTCTGACACTATCCACAAACCACCCAAGCGTTACAATAAAGAGACCGTTTCTTGATCCATGTTTCAGAGCATGCTCAAACTTACGCCCACAAGAGCTGTAAAGAATGTTAAGTTTTCACAGAAGCATGCTTCAGAGTGCAAAAGGAATTTGCATTGGTGAGAAACCAAATATGATAATAAAAAATTAAAAAAAAAACATTTTACCATAGTCAAAGTGTGACGAAGATCAATCTATGCGATATACTCGGTATGGCTGTCATAATAATAAACAAAAACTTTAAAAACATGGAAAAGATGTAAGGATTTAGCTGAACCTACAACTACCATCACCCATCAGTGAGAGAAAATCACGTGCATACTTGTAGGCATATCAACCTAATCTTAATATTAAAATTAAAAAGGATATCTGAACCACCAGATGGGTACATTGAGGATGCAAATGGGGACTGTATTGGCCACCTAATCTCTCTGTTGCATCCATGACTTGTTTCCTTGCTTCTGTGAATCACATAATGAAAAGGACATATGTTACTTATTAAACTATCCCAATATTGGTATTTACAATAAATTAATTACTTCATTTGAAGTGAAAGAGACTAAAAAAAATTACAAAAATATTGCTTCTATACAAGAATCAAGGAGCTGACTGCTGACCGACAAAAAAACAAAAAAAGCAGAAGCAGAGGATATTCATGTGATCAAACACAAAAAGGAGAGGATATGGAAAAAAGAGAGCAAGGACAGAATAAAAATCTCCAAATTCATATATAATGAAAAAACACCAACTTATCAGCTGAAAATATGAAAAATACTATGTGCAGTTAAAATTGGAGACTTATTTAGCAAAAAAAAAATAAAAAAAAATTGGACACTTTACATTACAATAACATACCTTTGGAAAGTCCAGTAACACAAATAACAAGACCAGAAAAGGGAGCAGTTGATGAGGGAAGAATTGGCTGAGAGGAGAATGATGAAACAGAAGCAGAAGCAGGAAACATTTGGAGACCAACTCTCAAATTCATTGAAGGGATTGAATCTACAAATAGTTTTGAACAATTCTTGCTGTTTATCACCTCAACTCCTCTAACACCACCCATTTTTACCAATATTAACTAAATATAGCAACACCGACAGAAAATTGGGAACCAAACCGAATTATGGAAGAGATAGCTATTAGTACAACTTGTAACATTAAGGATCATAATAAATAATAATAGTGATATGGGTAATAAAGATTTGGTTTTTAAAACAAAACTGAATAGAGATAGAGAGGAAGAAGTAAAACCGGTAAGCACAGAAAGAAGACAAATTTATTGAAGATGGGGGATCTCAAAGTGCACCTGATACTATTACAATAATTGTGTGTAAATTCAATGAATGGCTAAACTTGAGGAAAAATGAAATGGGTCCGAGTAAAAAGTGAAGAAAAAGAGGGGGAATATGGAGGGATTGGAGGAATGAAGCGGCAGCTGGAAAAAGGGAATGATTTATTAGATCAAATTTGCAAGAAGAACAGAGATTTTTTAAATGAGGGCTTCTTTCTTCCTACATGTAGTACAGATATATAGATAGAAAGACTGAATAATCAGATATTTTTTTAGGTCTATTTCATGTGGGTTCAGAAAGGAAAAGGGGCATTCTTCAAGAACGGGAAGAAGCACACATATATACTAGACTCTGTTAATCGCCACTCTGTATTCTCTGATTTTGAAACGTTGTTGCCCTCCACTTATCGTTACTCCTCCTCCTCCTTTTCTCCCACTTTTAAACTGTTTCTCTCTCTAAAATAACAATTATGCAGAACTTTCTTTCTTTTTTAAAGAAAGAAGAAAAACTCAAATTTTAAAAGTTATATATACCGTTCTTTATAAGTGTGTACTTTTTTTGGTTTGCAAGTTTATATAAAAATTAAAATTTTATATGTTGGTTGAATCCGGGTTATGTATTAAAGGTTTAAATATGAATTATTATCATAATATATTTTATTTCGGTGATTCATTTTTTAATTTTGTCAATTAAATGATTAAATTATTAATTTTTTTTATTTTCATTTAATTGGACTCATACGCCGTAAATTATCGTCGAATTCAAGCTTCGATTCTCAGTGGACCAGAATTCAGTTGATGTATCATTAAAAAAAAATATTTTAATTTTAAATTATATATTAAAGGACAAATTCGTCAAATCATTTTATATTAAACATTAAAACTAAACAAAACCTACAAATCATCAAATTAAACCAAATCAAAACTAAGATTAAAAGAAATCAAAACACAATCCCTCTCTCCCCTAATCTTCCGATCCATTTTCCCTTCCCCTTACGTTGAGCCCTTCCCCCCCGACCCCTGTCGTCTTCCCCCCGGCCGTTCCCTTCCCCGTGCCCCCTTCTTCCCTTCCCTTCCCCTTCCCCTTCCCCTTCCCCCATGTGCCCATAGAGAAGATAAAGGGTTGTCTAGATGGATCTGTCAAGGTGAAAGTGGTTGGATTGGATATGGGCACATTTAGCTTTTATTCCTTCTCTCTCATCCAATTTCTCTAGCATTTCGTCAATCCTTACCTGATCAACTTGTCTTTGACTGAAGTATTCTTTGAAATATGCTTTGATTGAGGGTGCACATAAAGTGCACTGCCATCAGAACTGATCTTAAATTTTCTTTCCAACTTCTTCAATTCTACAACTTCACGTTTCTGTCTTGGGCTGAGATTTAGAAATACTGTGAAGTCAACAAGGCCCGGTAATTCATCCGGGAAATCCCCCTTGTAGTAGTGAAGAACTTTGCTAGTCATCTCTCTCAGATCTTGTATGACAATAGCCCTCCTCTTTAGGTTGTCATCTTTCACCAGAGATTCCTCTACCAGTTCATAGAATTCATTATCGCCCTTCTTCGCCATGTTCCCTCTCTTAGAACTAGACACTCTGCTCAATGTCTTTTAATTGCCTTCAGCTTTCCATTCTCAGAAACTTAAAACGGATTGACCATTTTGCCCTTTAAAATATATCATAAATGTTTAATAAAAAAATTTAAAAATTATTTTTTTTACCCATCAGCTCAACCATGTCCTACTCAGATAGCCATGTCAGCAATTGCTGACGTGGCAGACACAATTAAATGGAATCAAAAAAAATTAATAGTTTAATCATGTAATTGACAAAATTAAAATGTGGATCACCGAAGTGAAATATGTCATATAATTTAGGGTAGTAAATTATATTTAAGCCTTTATTAAATATTCTTTCTTTTTAATAAGACAAAGGGTTGTTTGATTGCAGTTGAATGGTTGATCGATTTAGTCATTTAATGGATTTATTTTGAAAAAAAATTGTTTGAATGGTCAGCCAATCATACGATTTTGAACTGATTGGTTTAATCCGATTTTTTTTGACTGAATGAGCGGTTGAATGAACTTTTTTTTATAATATTAATTATTATATTAAGTAATATTAAATAAATTTACAATAATTTTTTGAAATTTTTTAGAGGGGGAAAATAATAAAAATATGTTATTCAGATGTTTCAGACATGTCAATTATCAAATAATTTTTTTTATTCAAATTTAAATTCAACTCATTTAAATTTAAATCAAATTCATTCAATTTTTTATCAAACACATCCAAAGTTTTATTTTTATTTTGCTCGACTTTATTCAACTTCTTAATTGCTTCGAGGCTTCTACCCCTTTCGAGTTTGAAAGGGGTCCCCCCTGTTAGTTAGTTATAGTTAATGCCTAAATGGACTCCTCTCCAACCTTGGGCCCATATGTTGCAATCTAAGAGTTTGGGATATACACATTTAGATCTATCCATAATAATAATCATTTTAGTTTTATACATATAAATTAAAAAAATTATTTATTAGTATCATTTAAAAATTAAATTTTATATTATGGAAAGTTAAAAACTATAAACACAAAAGAAATTTTTTTTTGAGACAATGAAAAAAATTAGGGGTGATATAAAAAAATAAATAACTAGAAAATTATAAACAACAAATAAATTAATTTTTTTTTTTTTTTTAAAAAGTCAATTATTATAGAATATAGGTAGTATTAAATTATAGCCACACGTAACAAATGTCATAGTCTAGTAATCTTGATTGTTTTTGGTTAATATGTTTAGGGTGGATTAGAGTTCTTATATGACATTATATCAGATAACTCAAAACAGTAATATGTTTTCCTTTCGATTATTCTTTATATTTTCTCTATTATTATTTTTATTGCATTTTTATTTTGCTAACAAGAACAACATCTTTACAAGGTCTCTCAATAAAATCTTATAGCCAATCTAAAACATTTTCTAGCTACTATGGTAATATTAAGGGGGTAAATGAATTGAGTTGAGTATTAAGTTTTTTAAAATTGATTCACAAAAATATAAAATAATTGGGGCTCATTTAGTTATCGAGTCGAGCACAATCTCGAATTGAACTCGAACAGTTTGAACTTTTCAAACGAATATAATTCGAGTATCAATAGGAAATTGTATTTTGAAAATATTAGAGTAATTTATCGAACTTTAAAATTTGCTCATATTTGAATCATGTTAGCAAAACTGAATATTAACTTATCTCCAAACTGCAAATTTTTTTTTGTCAAGATTAGTATTTGGTACCAGTGTTTTAAAATCGGACCTGATTAACTGGTCAACCCCAAGAAAAATCGAATCGGTCCGCCTTTCGATCCGATTTGGACCAATAACCCGCTTTTGGTCAAAACCCGGGTTAGCCCATTGATCACCGTGTCAACCGGTGGTCCAACCGATAAACCCGATTAATTGGCCCGGTTGACCCGGTTTTTAATATATTTTTTTACAAAAAAAAATTAATATTAAAATTAACCGCTTTTATTAATATTGTAACTCATCTTTATTATGTTTTAGTTCATAAACAATGAAATTTTTTTTAAAAAAATATTAATTACTAATAATATATATTTTTATATATTAATGATACTTTTCTCGATTCGACGTAGTTTTAGCTTTAGCAGAAGACATGATTTTTTATAATAAATAACATTTATCAAAACGACCTACAACCAGGCCGATTAGGTCCTCTCCTTTGCGTAAAACCAATGGGATGCCCTTTTAATCGACCCAAACCCATTGAAAGCAACTTTAATGTATATAAACCAATTAATACTTTAATTTTTCATTCATTACTCCATGAATTTGAATTTCTAAATATTTAATTTAATCTATTCATGAAGTAGAACATATGTAAAATCATTACAAATAATTAATAACATCCATATTAATTTTAAGCTCAAATCAAATTCGAGCTGTTTGCTCATTTTACCTGCATTAGTAACACTATATTTCGGTTGACCCTCTAAACTAGTAACACTATATTAGTAATACAAAAGCAACTCATACTCCTTTCATTCCAAAGTTATAAAAAAATAATAATAATAAATTGTTTTCACATTTTAAAACTATAAAATGACATGTACAACAATTTATTATTATATTGGTTCTTAGTATTAATGTGAATTTATAAATTTCTGTTGGGTAAGAAAGTTTGAGGAAGCAATGCAGCCAGCATTTATAAATCCTTTCTTTATGCCTAATTACTGGCAAAAAAGTTGTTCTGGACCAGTGAAATCATTCAACTGTAAGAGAGAGACATTAGCAGAAATTGTCGACACAGTTAAATCAAATGACTTTTATTCCTTTTGTACTACAATGTAATACACAAGTAAACATGAAGACCAAACTTCTGAAAACTTAGAACTGCAGAGTTCATAAAATTCCCAGAAACATAAATAAAATGAATTGTACAAAACAGAGTTGGTCAATAATATTAGTCGAACAGACACTAGTTAACTGTCATGCCGAGTGTTGGAGAATACACAAATCAATGGCTTAACATTTTCAGACTAGATACATGCTACATCAGGTTGGCAATACAAAACTGTTTGAACCAAAGAGAATGTTGATTACTCACTTTTGCCGAGTCTGTTGGGATTTAACATTCCCCCAGCGTCGATCCAAAGGAGATGATTTGTAGGACAAGACCATCAATTTCTTCCTCCCTTTTCTCGTATACGAAGAAAGCAACAAACACAATGGGAAGTACTGCAATAACAAGAAGAAAATGACCCCAAAAAATTACCATTGGTTTGGAGAATATCTTTGTATTGTTATTAAAGTGCTATAATACGTCTGAGAGTCCACTTTTAAAGCAGTTGAGAAAGTTTTGAATTTAATATAATGGTCAAGATCTTAACTTACTTTAAATGTAATGAGATTTGATATATTGATTTTGGAAGTTCAACCTTCTTTTGGGAAGCCATAAAAAGATAAAGTGGACCCTCAATTTGAAACATGACTAACAATAATATGGGCAAAAAACTGAAGTGGCTGAAATCAAAATGAAATGTCAAACTGTTTCCAACTTATGTAGATGGTAAGAGGATGCCGACGTACTTGGGGTGAGGAGAGGAGGAAGAGAGAGAGAGAGATTGCAAACCTATAGCAAACAAAGTCTGCAGAGAAACAGCTCCAAGGAAGTTCAGAATCAATACAGAGAGAACTACCTGTTTCAATAGCAGAAAACAAAAATGCATAAATTAATGAGACTAAAAAACTATGGAAGCATATTAACAGGCTTAGAAATTATGACAGTGTCAGAAAGTAATGTGAGGTGACCATAACTTCCTAGGCCTCACCAAGGAATATTATACCTCTTAAGCAATCTTATGATGGTATTAATTTTGGTTTTCCCTTCTTAACAATGATATGTAAAGTACTCCACCAAGGGAGCAAACTAATGGAGACTATGATGGGATCAAAGAGCCATACATGAAGACACATATCTAACTAGCAACAAGCCTGTGCCACATGGACAGTGTTTAGGATTAATCTGTATTTTCTCATCTTAGGAATTTATTTTTTGACCCACGAAAATAACTCGAGATCCTAATCCTTTCCCTGATCATTTGATTGTTATTTTGTTAGGAACTGACTACATGTCAGGTCGATATCAGCAGATACACTGTTTACTAGCAATATTTTCCAAGCCACTTAACTATTTTTTGCTGTAGAAATATTTTAACCAACATGCCATCAATAAGAAGTCGGAAAATTCAAAACCTTTAGTTTTCAGTACTCAGTTCTTTTAAATTAAAACTGAACTAGAAGCACAAAAAATAAGAAGAAGAGATGCAAGTTAGCATAAATACCTTGAGGAACAGCGGCCAGTCATTCCCACAGCAAAGAGATTTTAAATCATTTACTGAAGAATTCCATGATGAAACCACTGATAAAGCAACTCTATGCGACATCTCTTCTGACAAATGGAATTTTGACTCGGGAAGTTTCTCAATTGTATATCCGAAGCTGCACCAGCATAAAGCCATAAGATAACATTCTTGGAAAAACTTTTCCAACCTGCGTGTAATACCCGAAAAAAAAAGTAATAATAATAATAATATTTAAATCTATATTTAAAAATAGTTAATTGGGCTTTCCTTATATTTGGGTCAGATTCTATTTAATTAATGTGGACCATAATAAGTAAAGGATTGCATTAAATTGGGCCATTAAAATTAATTGAGTCTAAATTATATTTGTCTAATTTTTAAATCCTATTTAAATTAGGAGTATTGATAAAACATATTAATTAATAAAAAATGAGTAAAACCTAGCTTTACCTTATTACGCCTGATAAGTTGTGGGAATATAGCGAGAACAAAAGAAAGAGGCGGAAGAAGAACGAGGGAACATGACTGGGATTGCAAAAGGGTTTGAGAACAAGATCTTTAAACTTTATTCATCATATTCTTCTTCTCAAATGTAATTGTTGGACTATTTTTGAATACAAAACAATTATTTTGCTACTGTAATTACAATCTATTTTAAAATTTTATTATGCCGTTTGATTAGTTGAATTTGTTAAAAAAAATAATAATTTACAATTGAGATATATGATATATATATATATATATATATATATATATATATATATATATATAACTTTGATTCGCTTTATATATATATATATAATTATCCTACAAAATAATATATATATATATATATATATATATATATATATATATACCTCGCAATGAAGCGATTCGTTAAATATAATATATATATATATATATATATATATATATATATATATATATATATATAAGATATGTAGACTTTTTAAAAAAGGGATAGTAATAAATAATATTATAATTTTATTATTATAATTAAAATGTACCTTTTGATTACAAACTGAATATAGTATATTAAAATTATTGAATTTATGAAAATATAATTTGTATGAGTTTATAATTTAATTATGTGTATTATATTTTATTTTGATAATTAGATCGGATTGAGGGAGTTTAGCGGGTGATATTTGGATTCGGCGAATTATTTTGGTACTATATTAAGGTACGGATTCCGTAATTTTTCAGCGAGACTCTTTTGAATATAATTCGTTCGTTTTGTTATTCGTTTAAAAATTTGGTATTGCTTCTTAGGATTATTCTTTGTTGTCCAATTTATTGTGACAATTTCGTTTTGGCGTATACATTAAAATTCGTATTTGTACTCCTTGAACTAGTTAATCATGCCAGTATGTTTTGGAGACTTTATTCGTTTGTACCATTGTTGTATATTTTCGTTCACATTCAGGAGTCATTTTGATCATTGATATATTGTGATAATCAATAATGTTTGTATTTGATAATTCGATTTCATTTGAATATGGTCATGTAAGCCTTGTGATTTGAACCCCTGTTGGCTTACATTTTGTAGTTTGATCTTTAGGGTATACTTGAGCTAACCAATTGTAAGGTACCACATGCATGTCTTCTCGACACAAGGATATGATACCTTCCGTAAGTGGTGTGATTAGTCCACGGTGTATCCTTTTGTATGCTCTCTGGGTATGAGCTTTGGCCATTTGATATATTTGTTCGGGATACGTATGGGTCAATTCAATATTTGATTTTATTCGATTTGTTTTTGGCGGATTAGTGACGTATGTGTCGTGCGTACTATCCGATTTGATTTGTATACATCATGATACCGATGTATTTTGTTAGCCTTTGGCTATTTGTATTTGAGCTCAGTATGAAGTTGTCACCTTATAACCATTTGATTCAGCCTTATTTTGTTTGGACTTCTTTTGACTATAGTTGTTGGTTCGACAGTGTTAATCATTTGTACCTTGTCTCACCAATTTCGATATATTCATATTTGGTTAGTAGTTGTAATTGTCCGTTCATTCAGTTCCTTCGGTACATATGTATATTATATATATATATATGTGTGCATTTTTATATTCAGTCTTGGGCAATCGCACACGCACGCGTTTTTCCTAAGAAGTTTGTAGGGGGTGATTCAGTATTAGTGTGATGAGAGAGTTGTCTTGGACAATCTAGGTTGTTTCGATTTTTGGTTTTGATTATTTGACTCTAGTGGAAGAATTATATTTAGTATTGTATTAATGGATCAAGACCACTATTAATATTTTGAAGTTATTAGTGCTTTGTTTACTTATTTTGAGGTTTGTTGTGCTTTGCACGTGACCTCTCTTTTCTTTTTGGGAAGGGGGTGTTACACTGCGTCAGTCTAACTTTTATTATATATTGTCGATTGGATGCAAACAAGAAAGACTTGAAACAATCAGATGGGCTTGCATCGTAGGTGATACCAATGAGCTATGAGTTTCTCACTATATTGATTGTCAATTGGATGCAAACAGAAAGACTTGAAACCATCAGATGGACTTGCATCATAGGTGATACCAAGAAGCTATGAGTTTCTGGCTCATTGATCAATTATTATGCTATAGAACAAGATGCCGTATTTGTATATGGTCAGTGTAAAAGGCAAACTTAGAATAAGTGAGTAGGCAAAAACATACATTTTCTTAGGTGATTTTCCATGGATGAACAAGAAGATTGATGCTGCAAATATTAGTTTGGAAACTGCAGTAACGAAGGTATACCCAGGTGCTACGAAATTGAAGTAAATGACAACCAAAACTAGCATTGTGGTGAGTGTTTGTTTAATATCCCTCCAGAGAAGCACGTCAGCAACTGAAATTGTAGCGTCAAAAAATCGATTGTTACTCAATACCATAAATTATAATGTTCTCAAAGGAAAAAAAACAAAATTATAAATCAGAAACTCAAGTTATCACATTATAAACCAAAACTAGCATTCATGGCTTGCTGTAAATCATATGTTGGTGCCATGGTCACGACTCACGGACTTCTCATTTACCCAAACACATTTACTATATGAGAAGTCAAGTAATAAAGTGAATTTAATCCTGACAAATAAAGCTACCAGAGGCAAACTGTTATGCAATTCAAAATATGTATCAGGGAATAAGCCTGCATAAACATTTACATTTTTTGGATTACTGGAAGGACAATTTATCATATTTGAACACTTAACTCCTGTAACAAGGAACAAAAATCCATACACACAAAACCCAAGTAAGGATATAAATAAGGCTATAACAACTATATAGTAGTGCCTCCCCTTCTCTACTGAGATTCGAACATATGACTTCTCATATACGAGATGGTATGAAACCATTTGAGCTAGACCTTGTTGGTACTAGTGGGTTATTTCAGTACAAGAAACAGATAACAATCGCAGGATTATAAATGCTCGCACTTGCAAAAGGATACAATTGCAGGCATGGGAAGAAAAGTACGGAAAAAGCTTTGTAGAATCCCCCCCCCCCCGGATACAACTTTTCTTTTTATAAAATGTAGCATCTGTGTTTTTTCCCTGGGATATTTTTCCGGTGCCACACTGCTACTATCTTTATTTTCTAAAAAAAAATCATGTTGATGTATCTAAGACATAGATGGCATTTAATAAACAGCACGGCCAGACAAGAAGATGGAAAGAAAGGAAAAAGAACCGTGCTGTAGAAGGAACTGATTATATATACCCCATCCGCTGCCAAGATATAATGAAGCTTTAGATGGGCCATCCTTCCGACGTTGCAGTTCAGCCCTCAAGTGTGAGTATGACTCAATTGTCCTATTAAGACCCTCCTGCAGAAAATCAATTCCAACTTATCACAGAGAAACCATTAAAATAAGAATCTGGCATATATTATTATTAGCGAACCATGTCTTTTTAATCCCATCTTTCAACGCAAGAATTGGTGCATAAATATTATATGGATCAGAATATTTGAAAACCACCCAAAGAAAAAGAAGAGATTTTCATAATGCATTTGGGACATGGTAATACATAACATTCCAAAAAATTATCTCTTTCTTAACCAGGTATGTTCTAGAGGATCACCGCTTGGATCTTTAGACCAATGCATCTCTAACTTCATGACCTCAGGCTCAGAAAAACATGAAATACCTTAATTGGAGAACTCTAAGTCCTTAGCTAAGAACTGATAAAATATATTTTAGAGAAGATAGCAAGTACAATGATAACATTTTGTGTTAAGAAAACTAGATCAAAGTTTACTCATGTTATGGGACATGGAAACACCTGTAGTGGCACGATTGGTGTGTAGCCTAGTCGATCATTTGCTTTTGAACAATTAAACGTCCTACTGCAAGAGAGGAGTCTGATTCTTGAAGGTGTAAACTGAGGAACCTTCATCCCATATGGTGCTAACAGATTATATATACCCTCCACAATATGTGCAATTGGCATCACAACTGAGGCAGGAATTTTAATTCTTGGCCTGCAAACTACATAAAATCAGAAATAAAGATAACTGCATTGGGAATACATAATGCATGGTTCAGAATCACGGTAGTGGCTTATGTTTCGGAAGGTCATTTTTTTACTCGATACCTATTTTGGTATCGGTTCGGGGAATACGCATCATTACACTAGTTAGGAACTTCAAAAAAAATATGAAAAAAATTCTAAAGAATAAGAACAATATGATGTATCAATTAAGTTCACAAAAAATACTATCTAATCCGCATAACACTTTCCAAATGATAAAATATAAACATAGACACCTCGCAAACGTGTCTAATACTGCATTCCATAAAAATTGAGTAGCAAATTTTTAAGTTATACTTAACTTACCAAGTTAAAGATAAATTTTTATCAAGTTTATTACTAAGTTACAAAGAATTTTATGGGTTCGAGGGCGCTAGGTAATTTTTTAATACTTTATATTTTCTATATAAATATATATTATATTACAATGAAAATAAAAAATAATATGATATATATACACTATATTGACTCATAATATTTTTTAATCACAACTGCTCATATATATTTTATTTATACATTATAAAGTTTTTTTTTTCCAAAATTGCCAAGTTTTGCAATGGTTTTTTCAAAAAAAAATTAATAGTAGGTTCTAGTTTTGTAGGTTCTAGTTAACTATAGTTGTTTTTATGTTAAGTACTTTAAGTATAATTTTATAATTTGTAGTAAACTTGAATACTAGTGTTATTTTATTTTTTAATACCCATTTAAGTACTAGTTTACAATGTTTTAAATATATATATATATATTATATTTGTGCATGGCGTTTCTCTCTTTTACGCCAAAATTTCTCTGCTATTTGATCCGATATCATTCTGCTACACTGATAGGCCAAAATTTTGCTAAAACATACCCTTTCATGAATAATCTCTGATTTTTCGACTTGTATCAAGGTTGTGGTTTGACTAGGGCCAAAAACTAGATTTCTGCGTACACCGAAACTTTGAACTGTGACATAATGTTATCCTTGTCTTGGCAATGAAGGAAAAGAATAACTGAAACAAAAAAAGGAATACTTGAAAGACTTTGATTTAATATAGACTTTGAAGTTCTACAATACTTGAAATAAATTTGTAGTGGACAAAAATATAAAGCAAACTATGCTAATCTAAATTTCCTGTATAATAGCCAAACTAAGACATTTTGACCACGAAAGAAAAACTATTGAGATGTGATATATTGCTAAAACTATGGTATACTGAATCCATACCCTGCCACTGAAAGGGAGAATTAGAGTACCTATCATAGCCAAGACCGCCAAGGATAAGTGAGACAAACTCCCAAAACTTAATCGGCTCCATATTAGTTATAAAGTATGCCTGCAAAACCAAGGAGTGATTGCAACATTTTCAATTAGTTCAATCATTCAAGTCTCAAAAAATGCTATTTGAGTTCCTGATTTGAAGCTTGATAGGCGAGGTGCACCTTAAAAGCTTGACTATGTTATGTTTTGAACACGTTCGTGCAAACAGGAGGATGTCTAGTGTCTCTCCTAAGTTGTAAATATGTCAACCCAATTTAACAGTCTGTAGGCTGTCATTTCATCTTTTTTTACGTCAGCTAAATAGATATGCAGAGGAATGCAATAATGCTGTTTGGATTGTTTTATATAAATTAACTAAGGCAAAACATGACAGGTGAGACAATCTCTTTCATGATTTACTGTCAACTTTGATAAGAGACATCTATATATTATTGCGTATTGAATTGTTACAGAGTCACATGAATACATATTTTACAATATCCTATATGCTTCTCACGGCATTGTGGTATACCTATATCTATTGACTTTAGATACCTGATAATTAAACACCCCAGTAGAATCTGAAAAGAAATATTACCTCACCGGCAGCTCTCTCTGCAATTGTCCCCTCGGATGCTAAAGCTCTTTCAGCACATATATGAGCATGTGCCACATTTTCAACGTAAGTAAAATCATACAAGTTGTTGCCATCACCGATAATGAACTGATCAGTTTGAAGTACAACAAACAAAGTGACATTAAAGTTTGTGAAGTAGGCCTAAACAACAACACCGCCAAGCAAGGTAATAGAAAACAGTCAAAAGTAACATGCATTCATTAGTCCACTGAACCCGTGAGGTCAAAAATATTTTTTTTAATCAAGAAGTCTTAATTAAGGACATCTTCTATGTGAATGCATCCTACCATTTACCAACACAAATTGTTTGAAGGAAATGGTCATTTTGATGTCAGTCTACAGGAAGCAAGGAGTTGGAAGTGTTTCAACAATACCGAAGCAGACTCTTAAGGATGCCATAATAAGCTCAACCAAAATGTTTGGATGTTCCACAGATGTAGACGTTATGGCTGAAGACACAGACAAGTATCCAGGATGTTTAGAAATAAAATTTATTCACTTCTTAGATTTAAAAGGACTAGTACTAACAAATTGCATGGCATGCTCTCACTTGTGGAAGAAATCTGGCTATACGATCTCACTTGATCAGCTTGTTGGCTAACCTTTAGCTTTTGAGGAAAGAAAGACATTTACATTTTTATGTTTTGGACTTTAAGATGAGTTTTTTCCAAGCTATTTGGCGGGTTGACAGTGTGAGTTGGAGCATCAGGAAGTTCGAAAAGATTTGTCATAGATTGAGAGTGCAAAGAAAAACCAGTCGTCTACATAGCCTGAAGAAATACCCATAATATTAACATCTACTTATCACTTATCAAATTAATTATTAACATCTACGTATCGAGCCTTTTTTAGACAAAGTTTCTAGATTGATAACCACTAAATGAATTAGACACAAAATCAAAAGTAAAAGAAACAAATGACTTAGTTACCTTAGATTTCCCTGCCCTTGCAGCATCAACTAAAGATGGAACAAGTAACTTATCACCAGGACCAAATATGCTGCTAGGACGGATGCAGCATGTTAGAAGCCCATTAATACCATTGGACTTGATAACTAGTGCCTCTCCATCGGCTTTAGTTGCAGAATATGAATCATTGTGCTGAAACAATAATTACGCATCATTATAAACAAATACATACACAAATCTGGTTTACATGATAAGTGCTCCCAGTAATTGATTTACTAAAACTAGTTTGATACTTAAATTTTCTTACGAAGTGGAAACCACAGCCACTACATAGTAAACTATGTGTGGGTGACCAGAGGATATATTGCTTTTGTAGAGTATTGAACACATGACCTATGCTTTGAAAGACCTTTTCAGTAGGGTTTACTATCACTTGAGCTAACAACTTGGGGTTATTGGTTTGATAGTTTATTGATCTCGTCTGCCTTAGTTAAATTACAAGAAAGTAAGAATAGTTTTATGAGTACTTGAAGGTAGATAAAGAATATGACGCCAACCATATCTAGAAGTTCAAGCATAAAACCAAAAAGAAAATTGAAAATGGATAAAGCACTTTGTCCCACTGGTGGTAATTACTAATAACAAAATAACAGATAGATTTAATATGGGTGGTGATATGTGCACACCCTAGATTACTAGTTGCACACCCAAATACAAGTAAATGCCTAATTTATCCTTACTAAATAAGACAATTATAAGTAAGCTAGGCTTTCTTCTAATTTTGGCATTTATCATAATATACATAATAAGTATAAAACAAAAAAACAACTTAATTAAGTATAATCGTTATGTTGTAAAATAATTAAACATTACATAATACTTATCAAAAGATGAAGACAAGCTTAAACTCGTAATTGTTCCCTATAAAATATAAAATGTTCATGCCTTCAAAGAAAATTAGACACAAAAAAGATCCTATTTTATAATAATCACATAAAAATAAACTCATTATTGATAGCTACATAATTGAATTGATGAATGAGTGTAGGGTGAATACTAGTTTATTTAATATTATTATCAAAAATTGACTGACTTTTTTTTGTTAATATTCTTTTAAGACATTAACATTTTATATTTTTCAAGGAGACAATATAAGGTTAAGTTTGTCTTTCGCTTTTGATAAACATTATGTATTGTTTAACCATGCATTTTACATAATTATTGTTGTATTTGTTTATGTTATTTTTTATTTTATAGTTATTATGTGTAATAGGATAAAATACAAAATTAAAAGATGATAAATAAAAGAATTGGGGTCTCATTTATTAGGACAAATTAGTCACTTACTTATAATTAGGTGTGCAACAAGTAATTCGGGGTGTGCATATACACCACCCTTTCATATTAGTTTCCCAATAAATATTTTAAAGGAGGAATGTGATGCAGTGAATACCTTAGCTGGATAGGGAAGTGATTCATCCCCATAATAAATTCCATGTACTCCATCAAAGACTACACTAGGAGAGCTAGTGTAAATAAGTCTTTTTACATTTAGTTCAACACATGCCTCAATTATGTTCACGGTGCCTATTGATCAGAGCTAAAATAATAGGTGAAAAGAATACATTCAATGATATTAAAGTTAAAACAGAAATAATATTCCAAAATCACAGGAAAAACTCCATTTTTTTAAATGCTCTACATGGCTAATGATTAACCTTGTACATTAACCGAAACATGAAGTTGGTGGTTATTGATGGATGAATCTGGAGCAGCCATGTGGAAAACAACCTCAGCTCCTTCGCAAGCTGCAGGTATAGTGAGATTATGTGAGAAGATCAATAGATGTAAAGGATAATTGAACTTCTATATCAATCAAATCACATAGTGCTAGAAAATGAATCAAACTACTGAAGCTCAGTCAGCTCATGATCGCCTCATTTAGATCTAGTTAACATTGGCTTGTAAGATAAATTGGCCTAGCATGAGCACTTTTTAATTAACATGATACTGATGATAGGCTAGGCTTGAGCTCGGCCTGTTTAGCAAAGGACGACAATTTGTGACAATATACGAACAGGACATCAGATATGAGAGTTTGGGTTCAGTATAAAACGGTTTCCTTTATTTAGAAGGTTCACAAACAGGCTAACACATTTAATCTGATTTTAACCCATTTATATAGGATGACATTATGTAATTAAGAAATCAATACAATATACTTATTAGAAGAAAAGGATAAAAAATCCAACTGCACAATGGATTGCCTTGAATATATCAATTATGAATGTCTAGTCACTACCTAACCATGTCATATTGTGCTTTGTTAAATGGGCTGTGTTGTGTTAAAAGAGGCTGTTATGTGACAAATAAGAATAATGAATAGTGTAAAAATATTCGTGTAACATAACCTACACATTAAACAGGTGTAAAAGGTTGCTGGTAGAGTGTTAGGCTGAGGGTCTTAACATGATTAGTTAAATGGGAAATGCTAGAGTTGATATTTAGTGTAATACCTATGTCCTAACACAAAATAAACTCACCTAACACAACATAATTTTTAGCCTAGGTTTAGTTAATTAGTATTATAATCGACATGGAATATCAAAATAATCCAAGTAAATGCATACAATTAAGTCGAGCTTTAAATTTACTTGTGCTCATTATAGAAACAAACCGATCCTAAGCAACCTACAATTTGACTTAACTAGGTTAACTTGCACTTAGTTCGGGCATCTAGGCTACTTTATCTTATTAAGCTGAAGAAATGATTGCCTAAAACTAACAAATCTATTAACTATAGAAAACATCTTCAACAAAAGACATTATTGTTAAGAAAAATCCACAACACTTTTTTGTTATTTCTTCAAGTAAAAAACTGAAACTATAACAACACTTTTGTTGTGGAAATAACAATTTCTATTGTGGATTTAACAATTCCCGTTAAAGGGATGAACCTTTGAAAACTTGGGGCTTGTTACAAAGATCAGTAGATGCATATTGAACACGCCCTGACCGAAGAGCTTCACCAAGGGTTCCCTTCACTTCATGGGGATCTAGTTTGATAGAGGGGCCCAAGTCAACAATACGAACTGAAAACATTTCATAACGAATGAGCATTTCCACCAAATGCCTCGCAGCAAACCCTCTTCCCCCTGTTACTACACACCATCTCTCTTGCCCAGACATTTTCTTTATTTTCCCCTGTTGTAAGCAGAAGTAAATCTAAATGGGCATCCCCATTCTAAAAACAAAAACCAAATACAATAAAAAATAATCATAAATCAAACCACAATTCAAAATGCAGATAAATTAAGCAAGAACATCATCACATTATAATAATGAAATCTGGAATTATTTCATCGACATTTAGTTTTTCTTTCATTGCTAACGGGAAAAACATAAGGAAAATCGGCAATACTCGCATTGCCATCAATTACAAAATCCAACATCTTCGCTATTATTCATCATATTTTGAATTGAAAATTAAGGCTTACAGGTTAGCAAGTAAATGTTGGAGGATTACCTGAGAAAACTTGTGTCTGCCTGAAGGTCTCTGCTACTTGATCGGAAAGGGAGGGAGAAGAAACGCAACAAAGAGCTTCGCTTAGCTTAAATTCCTACCTGCTTGTGGGACCGCAACCAATTCACATGTAAAATCATTTGAAAAACGATTTCAATATTAACTTGTAATAATATATTGAAATCATTGATAATTCAGATACTAATCAATCTATGTAATGTTTATGAGTTAAAAAAAAATTGAAACAAGTCCCTCGAAAAGATTTCAGAAATTAAGCTGGTGGATAAAAATAACTTCCAGACTAACAAAAGTAAATGTCAGCGCTCCCAAAAGAAATCATGAGCACCTCTATAGCAGAAAACAATTTATTTATTTATTTTGGGTGTGAATACAAATGACATACTAACAGGATATTTACCTTTCTGTCCAACTGTGCATTCAAAATGTTGTTTGCCACATCACATCAACAAAGCAAATAGACAAACAAATTGCAATTAGTATTAGCTTTAATTTGTGAAACCAGCACACTTGTGGTGACATACTCATACATGACTAACCTTGGAGGGAAAAATCCTTGAGGTTAATATGGCAGAGGTCATAAACATTTTTTGTAATATTTACTTTCTGCAGTTTCGTTCCAAGTGATGCAGACAATCTAAAGCTTGCAAGTTGGTTGTAAAGCTCTGCTTTTGCAAGTGAGATACATAGCCCGTCATAGCATTACAGCATGCTGTTTGGTTGCTTATCTCATTTCCACAGCCCTTCATAACAGAGTTTACATTGGGGAAATCCAAGGGGCAAACTGAAGTAGAAATGAAAACATACAAAAGAATTTGCATTATTGGTTACCGTCATTGAGTATATAAAAATGAGTTAGCATTATCTATGCAGGTCACCATACTTAAAGAAGGAAACTGATCTCTTCTCATAAGGTTCGGAAAATCACAAGTATGAACGGAAACAGTTTCATTACTGGAGATGCAGAAACTGTGCAGGTGATGAACAAAAAAGACAACTATGAATATCTCGACACTGGCTGCCTATAGTTGACTATAAGATGAACAACATTCAGGTAAGTGTACATGTTATGATGTAGCGTAATTGTATGAACTGAATTCTGCCCAATTAGAAAACAGTCACCTAGTGACCATCCCATATACAAACGCCCTAGACTTGATCCACATTTTCAATCTAAAACTAAGAACATGATAAGCAGATAATTTTGGAATTTGGATTTCTTTGTTATATGATTATAACTTATGTAGAACTTGAATAATGATACATGCTGCAATGCACTGTAAGAAGTTACGTACAATCCTGGTTTACCTTTATTTATATTGCAATTAGATAGTCCTCTAAGGACCTTTTTGGCATGAGAAGGATCAAGTTTACTTGCCAGCCATCGGAGTACAATACTTCTGCAATCACCAATCCTATTTGACTGGCCAGACAATGCATGATGCCCATCCATGCTCATAAGATCATAAGCTTTTAATGCAAGCTTTTTGGCAGCTTCTGAGATAGCATTCTGACAAACTTGCTCACAACATTCATTGACAAGATCAATCTTTCCACAGATAGCAAGAAGGTTAGAGGAATCCACTATACTCTTAAACTCGTCAACTTCTTTGACTGGACAAGAACCTTCGGTAAGGTTCGTTGCGTGGATTGAACATATATTCTGCAAACCATTATTGGCACCCTGACTCACCAGAATTTGCTGAATCTCTGAGAGGCAATCTTTTGCAGAGGTCCCATTTACAGCAAGCATATTGCTGTATTTACTTGATTGACCAATTAGGATAACTAAGGTCGCTTCCAACTGGGGACAACATACTACATTAGCTAGATATGGTGCAAATGCTGCAACACAATCAATTGACGTATCGCGCATCATGCTTTGAACAGCGTCAAAATTTAGCACACATCGTCCTGCAAGACAAAAACAGAAGCACTCAGGGTGCATCATGTAACACATTTCTCATACAAATGACACCAGGATCAAATGTACCACGAATATGCAAAACAAACCTGACAACTTCGGTACACTGTCATTGGTAAATGGTGTCAATGGAGAAGGAGCTCAAAGAGGAAGAAAGGGTTGTGGGGCTGCACTAGGGGAGGTATCAGGCAATAGAGCATCCACCTTTTTGTCCCAAATCACAGAACTCAGATAATTCGATGAACTGTAACAGGACTCATGGAGGCCTACAAAAGGGGCATGTAAGCTTCATAGCAGTAATACGTATCGTCTTTCTTATCAAAGAAAATGAAACAATATAAAATCGAGAGATATAAAGCGAGTATGCATTAAGAGGTTGTACAAATGTACTACTACAGGCACACAGAACTACAGAAATCAAATTGTCAAAGCTAAAAAGAGACAAAACATACAAAACAATAAATGCACAAAATCAAAATCATATCAAAACGGACGTGAATGTATGTGTTCACAGACACACGCCCGGATAAGAAAATATGGGTTTTCCTTCTTCAATGTCAAAGTGAAATCAGGTTGAGGCTGCAAGGATGACGAAAGGACCATATATATGATAAGAGCATAGGAAGCACGGACACTTCCCGGAGGCACACGAATTCACTCCAACACGCCTTGAACACTACACCCAAAACGTGTCCGCGAGCTCCTCGTTTTTACTTTTTCTTTTTTAAAAGCTTGGACACGTCGGGACACGCCTGGGTCAAAAAATTTAAAAGAAAATTGCAGTACTTAAATTGCAATATAAAAGTTATAGGCTATTATATGTCTTTTAAGTTTGGACATTATTATGTAATTTTAAGATATTTATTATGCAATGTGCTTGTGTTTCTTATTATTTTGTTCAAGTTTTTATCATGCTCTATTAATATTAAATTTATTTATTGTAAACAACACATTTATATTATTAATATATATATATATATATATATATATATATATATATATATATAATTGAATGTGTCCCATTGTATCGTATCTTGTTCTTTTGGAAAATGTCACATCCCATTGTGTCGTGTCCGAGTCGGTGCTTCATAGATAAGAGCTGAAGCAATGTTTCCTGGACTGTGGACTATATTGTTCGTGGAACTGATAAGGGAACATTGTGCGTTACATAAGCTAAAGATTGTTACGCTAGGAGTAGCTTTATATGGATGCTTATAATTAGGAGTTCTCTTAGATCGAAATGCAATAAAGCTAGAAGAATCTAAACGCGATAAAGCTAAATTTCATAGAAGATTGTTAGTTGTATCAACAAGTTAATTGTTCTAGAAATAATTTAGTTGATATTTGAGTATCCTATAAGTTAGAATATTATTTGTGCAGTAAGAGTTAGAAAACAAATAAATATTTGGGTATATATGGAATTTTGAGTTTGAGACATAAGAATGACATTTTGGGAATATGTATCGATATGCTATTTGCAAGGTCAAGAATAAGAGTATCCGGTAACTTTGAGTTGAAGCATTGAGACAAGACATCCTAAGATGAGGATTAGAGAAATGGTGGCCCAAAGAAACAACACAAGATATAGGTGGCAATCAAGTTAATAGTTAGGATATAGAATAAAGGTTTTGGTGAGACACTAAATTAAGCCTTCCTAAGAATCCTTAGCAAAGGTCACGCTTCTTCCGCAACAATTTTAAGCAGTATAAGACCACAAGCTATTTTAAATCAGGCACTTAGTTATCACACAATGCCATCCAGTATACAACAATAACTCCACCAAGAAAAGCTTATTTCTTGACTAGTGTATCTGATGGCAGTTTTGAACATAATCATAGACTCGGACTTTGAACTAGCAAAAATAGTATAAATTGTCTCCTAGTTCCTCCCTGAAGTCAAAACCATAATATTGTGGCAACCCAGAATAATGTCATGCCAAGACTAATAAGCAAGCTAAGAAACTTAAACAAAAAGCAGAGAAGTATTGGAAGCAACCAAAAAGGCAGAAAGTACTGATAGTGCAAAAGGAAGAAGTTAAACTAAATAAACAGCAAATACAGCAAGTCTAGACAAAATTTAGTAAATAAAAAAAACGAAATTGAAATCTAAGCCCTATAATGTGAAAGCTTATTCTACGGAACCAATGTCGCCAAACCCCAAAAGAGCACAAACACAGAAAAAGCCAACACCCTTGAAATATGAATCGCATAAGCTAGCCAAAGTGAAGGAAAACTGGAGATCATGCGACAATTATGGGAACCCAGAAAGCAATTTAAAGAATAAGCCATAAATACTCACAGAGAAACACAATTAGAAGATCAAAATGGAGATGGAGACTGTGAACCACCTGCTCTGTGTAGCTCAGTCTCCCAAAGAGAGAAAGAAACACACTTAAGAAAATTATCAAACAGTGCAAGAACCCCAAATGGATAGAGATTGTTACAGCAAGAATTAGAAAGTTCAATTTAGATACTTGAAGAAATGGTGGGGTTGTAAGAATAAAGAATAGTGTAGAAAAGAGGGAGAGTTGGGGGGGGGCATGAATGAGCAGGCAGCTAAGTCAAGTGTGTGGGGGACAGAAGCAGCAATTAGCTTTCAGAAAGAGGTGTCCATAATACTCCTTGTGTGAAAGACCCCTCCTTTAATAAATAAAAGACAGAAACTTTAGCTCAGATATAAATAATAGGTGTATTTGCTTGTTAAAATTCCACTCTTATTTAGCAACAGAAAAAAATCCACACTCTTGAACTTACTACCTTCTTCCTAACCCACAGCCAAACAGGCTATGGTTATGGTTCTTGATGGTAGAAAGAAGAAAGAGGATTCCTTTGAACCCACATTTTGAGGTAAGAAATTATGCTCCGGTTCTTCTAGTATAGAAGAATAGTTCCAAATAATCTATGGGCTCTTCAGTTATGTTTGAGTGGGAAACTGGGAATTTTGAAGGAGAAAACAGACAGAAATACAGATCTGGGACATTGTTTTCTGGGCTGGGGCATGACGGGCCGTTGATTACTGAGGGTAACTTTAGTCCACAGTCAAAAAATGTGGTTGGGGTTGTAAAAATATTAAACTTTACCTAGGTTGAGGAAATATAGTATAGTGAATTTTAGAGCTATACTAGACTGCAGGAGAAGGAAGATAACCGAAAGAAATGAACACTACTTAAAGGCATAAACAAAATCCAAACTATATGGACTGTAGTATAGACATAGTAGTCTCCAAATTGTAGGAGAATGGCTCACAAAACTTGATAGGCCAAGCCAGGCCAGGCCAGGCGAATGACAAACTAATGTACCTTTCTTGAAAAAGGTAAGCCAGAGGTTGAATGCCAGATTTGTCAACTTGTGCCCACCATCACCTTCCATTAAAAAGCAATTTTGTGTTTCTTTTTGTGGTCTCAACTAAAGACTTCAACTACCCACCCCTATTCATTTGCCATATTATCTTTTATTCCTTCCCCCTCTACCTCTACCTCTACTTTCGGATTCTAAACTCTTTTTGCCCGCCCCCGTGTCTGCCATTTTGCTTTTAAGACTATTATCTTAAGTTGATCTTGCTACTTGATTATCAGTTGTATGAACAGATATCTATTTGTGTTAAATGGAACACTAGTATTTTCCTGCATTGTTGGAAGAAGTTGATCATTCAACCTAAAGCCATCAAAGTCAATTGTACGTGAATGGACTTAAGGTCTATTGACTTAATATTGAACTTGGCCGAGTTTAATTTCATGCACAAACTTGGTGCAAACATTAATAACTAGAGTACATTAATCATTTCAAATATGAAGCGAGAGTCTTGTTATACATTGTAAAAAAAATCGGCCTACTTATGATTCAGAACGTATGTATCTGTGAAAATAACTAAGAAAGATTTTATTTTAATTTATTTCAGGTTAGTCGGAATTCAATTTCTTCTATTTGCATTCCTACCCTTCATGTAAGGATATCAAATAGTAGGAATGATTTCTCATTTTTCTTTTAAATGGTTGGGATACTATAGACTTTGAGTAAATATTTTTAAAGTTACAATTAATATAATTCATTTATGTTTTCTTTGTTTGCAATAATTATAATCTCAATATTATTAATTTTTGAATCAAACAATCTTAATCACTTGTTTATTTTTTACAGAATTGTTCATTATTTATTTTTTACGGGATTATTCATGTGATAATTTAAAATAATCTCATATTATTTTTGTCTTATTTATATTTATTTAAAGAATTGAATAAAAATTTATCGAAGATAGGTTAATTTTGTCAATAAATTTATAGTCTCACGTGATATGGATTATAATATATAGTTGGACATAATATTAAATAGTCCCCCATTATAAGTCATTTTATTATGTCGAGACTAATAGTTCCAAATCTATTTTTAAAATCAAACAAGACTTTAAATTAATAATTCAATTTTAAGTATAATATTTACAAACAAACATAATCAAAACTAATGAAAATATAATATTTTTATTATTAAGAAGGTTGATTTATGTGTTAAGAAGAAAATCATCAAAACTTTCAATACAAATTCGATTATAGCCTTATAGGTTACTTTCATTACTTACAATAACGTGAATTCTTTTTATGTATATTTATATTAACTCATAATTATGAAATTTATCAATTAATAAAAATTATAAAAGGACCATGCTTATTACATATTTATTTAAAAAAATTATCATTAATATTTATGCACGTAATTAATAATTAAATAGTCAACATAAATATTCAAAATATATATTATTTTGTTAAAGAGACCTCATAATTATTTATTTATTTATTTCATAGATATTTTGGATCCTTCCGAATTAAATTACTGTTCAGAAACCCCCGTTTACAGGCCTAGATCCAGCCATACTCTTTCAATTTTTGGGCCCTTGGCAAAGTTAGAAGGTAGCAAACAATGGGCTGAGCTTAGGTCCACCAAACCCCCAAGCCTAATCCAAACAGTCCAAGCTGCAGGCTCCTTAAAGGCTTAAACCCTCGATCAAATGTGGCAAATTCCCTCCATTCACCTGTCTTTGCGAGAAATTTGAAAAAAAAATCTGAGTAATCCCAATTTCCGAAGAGAGTTGATCAGGAAAGAAACGATGGCTCCTCCCAAATCCAAAAAGACGAAGAAGAATCCACCTTCTTCTTCTTCTTCTTCTTCTTCACAATCCACCGATCCCCTTCTCCCTTTTCCTTCAGATGATGACGATTTTCAAAATCCAATTCTGTCTTTTCCTTTGACTCAAACCTCACTCAGCACCAGTAAAAAGACCGCTTCACAAAAGCCCTTTAAACCCTCAAATTCTTCCGCCATGAATGTCAATAATACCCCATCCCAGAAGCTAATACAGCAGAAAAAATCGATCTTTAATGCCGCCAACAAAGAGAACATTCCGCCACCACATTTCCAATCATATTCACCGGATACCCATGATTTAGATTTGGGTTTGGATTTCATAGAATCAAGTATAGCTTGTACCCATGTGGATTACGATTCTACTTCTTCCGGAACTGGTACTAAGGAAGTGGAATTGAAACCCCAAGGGGGTGCCTCTAATTACTTTTCGAATTCAATAGAGTCCAGGTTGCTGAAGTCTGGTGGTAATTGCGGTCTAGATGTTTGTGAAAATGATGGGAACTCCGACGAGGGCGATTCTGAGGATGAATGTGAGCTTGATGTATTGCTTAAGTTATGTTCTGAGGCAGTTGACCCTATTAACAACTCGAATATAGCTGAGTTCAGTGACAGTCTAATTCAATGTCCTCTTTGTGGGGTTGATATTTCGGGTTTGGGTGATGAATTACGACAGGTTCATACGAATGGATGTCTTGATAAAGGCGAAGCTCCAGGCAATGTATGTAATCAATCTTATTGTTTTGTTCTTTTTATAGGATGTACATACTTCCATGCTAACGGATATTATTCTCATAAACTGATTTACACAGATATTTGATAGTCATAAAACCTTTTGTAACCTGATTTCTGAGGATTTTTTCCCTTCGAGTTATTGAATGTAAAATAAACTTTTTTGGGTACTTATTGCAGCCGGTCCTTCCTAATGATGACACAGGGCTTCATTGTGCCGGGCAAGTTCTTAATAGCTCTCCAATTCGATCTCCTCGGCAAGCTGTTGATGTCTCTCCTGTTTTAGAATGGTTACGCAGTTTAGGTCTAGCTAAGTATGAAGAAAATTTTGTCCACGAAGAGATTGATTGGGACAGCCTGCAATGGCTGTCTGATGAGGTTAGCTTCATGTTCTTCCATAAGATTGACATTTACCTATTCAAATTAGAGCGGAACCCATGGGATGATGTTATCTTAAACAACCCGAATGCTAATTAATCATGTCAGATATTTCATTAGTACTAAATCTTATAGGCTAGTAAACATATGAGTCACAGGAAAAGTTTTTGTGAGCCTTGACCGCGAACTGCAGAGACTGGGTTTCAGGTATATTTGCATGTGGGGGAGTGGTGACAAATTTTCAAAGATCTTGCTGCTTATATTCAAGTTCCAATATTTCAAATATATATATATATATATATATATAAAAGCCTATATATATTTCATGACCAGCCTAAATTTTCAGCTCGATTTGAGGTTGTATTATGTTGGGAGGATCCTGTACAACTAATCCAACTCAAGAGTTGAAGTGTTGAACTTGGCCATTTATACAATAACACTATAACAAATACTTTTGCATTTTATATTAAGCATTCATTAACATTAATACTGTCATATGTTCCCCACTTTCTAATATTTTATTTTTTGATAAATTATTTCTAAGATGTTATATATTGGTAAAATTCTTGCTCTTTTTTTTTTCCTTCTTTAAATTGGTTCATGTAACTTCCACCGATGAACTTTGTATAGGAAAATCGCTCTGAAAAGTTTGCTTGACATATAATTTGGAAGTGGCAACATTTCAACCATATATCAGGTTGACTTAGCTATAAACGACAAATAAATATTGGTGGAATACATTTCACTGTACCTTAGGTGTTGCTAGTCGTTTAAACTCTTAGGTCGGGCTTTGCTTAGGTAGAATAATTAATCTTGTTTGTGTTGCAGCCCCACTGTTTTTGTTTTGATACTTTTGCAGATTATTATTCATCAAATATACTGGTTTGTCGCTTTATTTAAAAACATTCAAGTGCTTTTTTAATATTTCATGCAGGATCTATTTGGCATAGGTGTTACTGCACTTGGCCCCAGGAAAAAGATTATTCATGCTCTTAGTGAACTTAGAAAGTTAGGAACCAAAACAGTGCAGGCGCCCGCGGAGGACTCTAAAGCTGTAGCTGATGACATTGGTAAACTAGCTGCAAACAAGTTGATTACAGATTATTTTCCAGGCTCTGTTGCTGACAAAAGAAAGAGCACAAGTATTCCTAGAGGACAAAATGAAGTTGAAAAGGGTCGCTCAGACTCAGGTCGTGGACGTGCAGTGGTAAAAAAACATGTTAAAAAAGGGAAACTCAGGGATATTCCAGTGTGGTGCTGCATACCAGGAACACCATTTCAAGTGGTAAATTGCCTTTAATCAGTCCTAATTTCCTAAGCATAATGGTTCATATTCTTACCTTTTTTTACTTAATATTTTATCCTGATGATCTTCCGCATTGTTAAACATATGTAACTTGAAACTGATGACATTGTACACACTTGTTTTGTAAACCTTGGACAGTACCTCAGTTTATCAAAGTAGTTATTATGAGACTTTGGAGCTCTATATGGGGTTTAAGTTACTGTTTCTAGTATGATCTATAATCCCATAATTTGTCAGTGACATCGAAGCTTTGCATGATTTTATACTTCGTTCTTGTGTTCTTCATTATCTTATGTATCTCTTTCTCTCTTCATAAACTTGTGTTTTGCTTTCTACCTGAAGCTCAGAGTTGTAGACCCTAGGGAGGTCTTTCTACTTGAGTTTGTCAATCTTCTCCCTATTCTAAGAACCTTACCTCGAGTTCACTTAGCGATACCATTCTGCATATTGTAATTTTTTTCTTTATGTAGGTCAGAACCATTCCACCCTTTATTTTGGCTCCATTTATTATGCTTTCAATATTAAAATATATTTAGTACTAAGTTCATTTGGTGTTTGCAGGATGCATTCAAATATCTGAGAAGAGATTGTTGTCACTGGTTTCTTACCCACTTTCACTTAGACCGTAAGTTCATATTCACTTGTTATTTGTATTTTACGCTTATTTCAAAGGTTATCAAGCAAAAGTAATGCTATTTTCTCCCTAATTTATTTTTGTTGCATATTAGATATTTTTTTGACATGTAACATATTAGATGATTAGGAATATAGGAGTTTACTTGGTTTTACTTGTTCTGGCTCCTGATTACTATTTTGTGGTTGATACATTTAATTTCAAAAATCATGTTGCATAACTTTGTTTTTCTGATTTTTCATACATATCATTTCCCTTGCTACTGTAAAAGTTCATAATTACAGTAGGTGCTGTCAAGGGTTGGACTTTGATCAGATTATTGGGGCTGTCAAAGGGTCAGATTTTGATCAGATTATTGATACCAAGAAGGCAAAATTTATTCTATGATCCTTACATATCATTCCTATGGCTACATAAAATTTGTTTCCTGGTTTGAACTTTGATGTTCTAATCTGAACTTGAATTGTAAAGTTTTATTATAATTGAATTGAAATTTGGTTTCAGCTTATTTTGATGCATTTTATACTCTTCAATTAGATAAAGAAAAGCAAAGTTACAACACAAATCAGGGGTTAAATTGACCTTTGCAACACCTAATACAGACATTTTTCTGCAGT
Organism: Panax ginseng; assembly: GCA_020205605.1. Classification (NCBI taxonomy): domain Eukaryota; kingdom Viridiplantae; phylum Streptophyta; class Magnoliopsida; order Apiales; family Araliaceae; genus Panax; species Panax ginseng. The sequence goes on from CM035138.1 coordinate 20,035,011, forward strand.
TGGTCAATGTTAGTATTTTTAATGAGTCCAGTGTCCTGGTTGTGGGGTTCAATGTTGTAGGATGCCAAGTGCCAACATTGCTATTAATGACATTTTGTGTTCCCCTTGCTTCTGCAGATTATCAAGGACTTACAAGGTCATTCTGTCATGGGAAGATTTATTGCTCCTCAATTACGGCACAACTTGTAAATTTGAAAATTGGGGTCCCTTGGGATAATCTACAAGTTCTACCCCTCAACCAGAAAGTTAGCATTGCAGGAATTGATGTGACATGCTTTGATGCAAATCACTGCCCTGGTTCAATCATAATACTATTTGAACCTCCAGGTGGTAAGGTGTGGTCCTAATTCTCTGCTTAAAGTAAACATTTGGCATTTTCTTTGTGATTGTTTCTGAATTTAGCTCTGGGTATCTTCATTCCTTTAGGCTGTTTTACACACTGGAGATTTCCGGTTTGATGAGGAAATGACAAGGATTCCTTTTCTGCAGAAGCTTCACGTTGACACGTTGATTCTAGATACCACCTATTGTGACCCTCAGGTAAATCCTGCAAGTGCAAATGGAAGATTTATTTCTAATCTAAGAGCTTGACCAAGCTATATGAACTGAACCAAATTGTTTATGGGAAAGATTTAATGGCATTTGACAGTTTATTTGATATTCAGCTCACAACTCATTAATCATGAGTATGGCAGTGTTATTAGATGGAAGTTGCTTTAAACCTGTATGTTCATTCACTTGTATAAAATATGATTTATCGTCGATCTTTACTGTAGATAAGTTTTCATACTTTCAGGAGCATGCTACTACTACTTTCCTAACTATATATGTAGAGAGAAAAATTGTTCATGTACATATTTTAATTAAGCTACTTCCATTTTTTTTACTGGATTATCATGATGGAAGTTTATAAACTATTCTTTGCAGTATGACTTTCCAAAGCAGGAGGCTGTTATTCAATATGTCATTGAGGTCATCCAGGCTGAAGCTTTCAACCCAAGAACTCTATTTTTGATTGGTAGCTATACAATAGGTTCTCTCTCTCTCTCTGGGTTTGCTCCCCACTGAGGGTCCATCCCCCATATAGTATATCTGGTACCATAATTTCTATTATACAACATTCTCATCTCTACAGAAACATTTAATCTTTTCCTTCCATTTGTTTCTTTTTGAAAATAGGAAAAGAAAGGCTATTTATAGAGGTTGCTCGTGTTTTGCGCAAGAAAATCTATGTCAATGCTGCAAAGCTGCGTCTTTTGGAATGCTTAGGTCTCCCTAAAGAAGATATGCAGTGGTTCACATTAAATGAACAGGAAAGCCATATTCATGTTGTACCTATGTGGACACTCGCAAGCTTCAAAAGACTGAAATATGTATCTAATCAGTATATGGTGAGTAAGTGCAAATATTCATTAGTTATACTTATACCATATATGGTTTCAATACCAAGTTTAGCTCAAGCTTTGATGACTTTTAAGTTGGATTCCATGTGTAAACTTCATAGTTAATCTGCATTAATCACAAAAATAAAAACTTTACAATTAATTTGTAAAAAATGGGAAAACTAGAATGATGAGGTTATTTAGGAAAAATGTCAAAAAGTTGATTAGGTAAAGAACATGAATTCTCTATTCAGCTAGTGTAGTTGTCATCTGTCAAATTCACCTGTGTGAGAACTAGGGAACTTATTTGAACAGTGGGGTTGTGACATCTAATACGCAAACCTAAAGGTATATAAGGTGTCAGAGATATTGCTTAATTTGCTTTATAATCTTATCATGATACATTTTCTAGGCTAAAATTTTTAACATTGCTTGAGACCTTGATTACATCCTGTATGTTGTGATCTTGGCCGTTGATAATGCTATATTCAAGCTCTTCTTAAAAGCTTTAACTTTTAAATGTGGACACTCATTTTGAGACTAATAGAGTATAAAAAAACTGTTCATGTTCTAACTCAATCATTATACAATCATTTGATGTGCTGTGTTTATTATATATGTTTTATTATTAGTATAGTTGTCATCTGTCAAATTCACCTGTGTGAGAACTAGGGAACTTATTTGTTGTGACATCTAATACGCAAACCTAAAGGTATATAAGGTGTCAGAGATATTGCTTAATTTGCTTTATAATCTTATGATGATACATTTTCTAGGCTAAAAATTTAACATTGCTGGAAACCTTGATTACCTCCTGTAAGTTGTGATCTTGGTCGTTGATAATGCTATATTCAAGCTCTTCTTAAAAGCATTCATTTTGAAACTGGACATTCATATTGAGACTAATAGTTCATGTTCTAATGTTCTAACTCAAATCTTTATACAATCATTCGATGTAGTGTGTTTATTATATATGTTTTATTATTAGTATATATTTAATTATTTTTCCAGCTTTGCCACTGTGTTGAGAATTTTCTGCATCTTTCCCCCCTTTTTCATTTGCTTGAATGGTTTCTTTTTATTTTTGTTTTTTTTAATTTTATTAATTCTAATTTTGTTTGATTATCAATTTTTTTGGGGTTCCAATGCGATATTTTTTATATAATATTCTTAAAATAAGTTTGAACCTTCATTTTTACTTCTATCATGGTGTTGTCTAAATGTAAGACCATATTGAAGTTGAACACATAATGTACTTGCCTCCTTATTCAGTGGAAAGATTACCTAGGAACTATGAGATGGACTGTACCTATTTTTGTTTGTGTCTAATATTTTCTCTGCCATATTTTTCTTCCTTAAGTTATCTTTTGGTCTTTTTTGTTCAGGGTCGATTCAGTCTTATAGTTGCTTTCTCTCCAACTGGTTGGACATTTGGTAAAGGAAAGAAGAAGTCTCCTGGAAGAAGGTGGCAGCAGGGTACAGGGTACCATTTCCCTTGTATTCATCTTGGTGATATATCTATAGTTTCCTATATATTACTTGGCTCATTCAAGCTTGAGATTCCTATTCTCATATCTGAGATATGTAAACATGTAATCAAGCTATATATTGAGCTTGGCTTCAATTATTAAGTTAGACCCCTATTGTCTTTATCTTCATCAACTGACTGGGAAATAAATTAACTCTTTAAACTCAGAATACAACTTGTGTATTTTAGTAGTAATCAAGTAAGATGCAGCAACCAAAATAAACTTTAATTGATGCCAAAAAAGCAGGCTCACGCAGTTATTAAAAATAAAATTCTGCCTATTAAAGTCAATGAGGAAGACCTAGTTCATCAACTACTGACCTTTTTGGTGGGAACCCTTCACAATTTTCCTGCAATTTATATTTGGCCTTCTTTAATTTCTGAACTGTATTAAACTGCAAGGAAAATAAAAGCTCTTCACATCATATCCCTTACCTTCCAACTTTCTTTAGTGTTTTGTGCTATGTCATAATCAACTGAGCATAGCCTTGAATTCTCCAATTAGTTCAGTCTTATATCTACGACTATTTGACTAAAAATCAGTATCAACTTTCCTTTTGCTCAAGGGAATTCTCCAGGTATATGATCAGTACCTTGCTCTTGGAATTTTCGTCTACAGACTGATCGCATTCTAGGTATTTACTGAACTCCAACTCCAAGAGTTTGTCAAGTTCGTATCACCTGTAAATATTATCCCAAGTGTAAACAATAATGGACCAGAATCCACAGATAAGATGGTCTCTCTCCTAACCTCTTAATTTTTTTGCAAGGTTCCATTAAACTATCAGAAAGTGTGTGAGTTGTTGTTTGTACTAGCTAGCTAGCTCTACTGGCCCATCTTGTTGTTGTATTGAAAATGAATAAGGAGGTGACATAAAACTTAAAATCATTATTTATTTTTGGATGTAAGATTATGTAATGTAGTTAGTGTGAATTGAATATGAGTTTATAATAGTGACTGCTAACCTAATTTCTCAGACTAATTATATGGAATGGACCCTTGTTGATGGTATAAATAAGGAGAGAGAAAGAGAAGAATTTCAAGTGTAGGATGAGATGGATTTTTGGGTGTTTGACATGAATGAATAAATTTAGACCAACGACTATGTTGATCTCATTAAAAGGTTTGTTCAGCTGTTAGCTCATCACCACCTTTGCATTTATTTGGCTCAACTTTTGGCTGGATTTGAGCTGCTGCTGCTTCTTCTTGTATAGTCACTTGTTCACTCACTATTACTATACTCCATGATAATAACTAGTTTCTTGGATTTTAATGTCATCTAATTTCTTTGTATTATTCTGTCTAGTACAACTCTGAACTCTCTCTCTCTCTCTCTCACACACACACACACACTAGATCTTGTAGATGGTAGTATAATATTGTTTGGGGGAGGAAAGAAACCATTGCTTTTTTCCTTCATCAAAATGAAACCCAAGGGGTTAGTTTTGCAAGTGATATGAAACCCAAGGGGTTATTTGCAAGTAATACGGAATCCAAGGGGCTATTTTGCAAGTAATATGAAACCAAGAGGTTAGTTTAAGTGGCAAATCATGATAAGTAGATTTAAAGTCAAAGTCTAGTAAAAGGAAAGGTTAAAGTGAAGTTGACATTAATTTCACTATACTAATTTTATATAACTTTTTATTGCATTGATTATAGAAAAATAGTATATTAATGCAAATATGCAATAACAAGTTATAGAATTTATTAGGGTGAAGTTGGTACCAACTTCACTCTAATCGGTTTCGGATCCAGGGAGTGGTTAATATGAAATTAATTTTGATCAATATAATATCGACACGTAAGCGGGAGATGATCTCTCTCTGCGTGTTAAACACTATATTAGTTAATTGACCAATTTATCATGAAGTTAACTTCGTGATAACTATATTATTATTATTTTTAAGGCATTTGCAAAATATAAGGTAGAAAAGTATTATTTCTCTTTCTTATCCTAATTAGTCACTCACATTTATTTATTTTTATATTATTTTTTGAATGTGTTATAAATAATAACGTGATATTACCTTTATGTTAAATATTTATTTTTCTCTTGTGGTCCTGAGTCCTGATGGTAGCTCAAATTTTAAGGTCATTTAATTTACTGGTAGTACTTGTAATAGAGTCCCTTGTCTCCTAATTTAAGGAACCTTGAAAAACCCTAGTCAATAGCTGTGATTTTTCTACCTATACATACAGCACTACTCATTTATTTCACTTTACTGCTCACTTTTCTTGGCAAGCTGATAGCCTCATTTTTTTTTTATTAAAATAAAATAAAATAATTATTTATATATTACTACTACCTCATTGCATAAATGTTACACAACCTACTAAATGATTTTAGTATTCAAGAATAATAAATGAAGAACAACCCATATTTTATTTCCATTTGTATGTATTGAATTTCATTTGATATTTAACAGAAAAATTGCTAAAATTTCATCAAATAAATAATATATATATATATATATTATTTATTTGATTGGAAAAAAGAGTCTTACTTTTTTGTTGTTTTCTTTTATTTATTGGATATTAAGATTTGAAAAAGAGGCAATTAGACATAATTTTTTTTAGTATTAATTTTTCACAACTAAAATTATATCAAATATGCCTTCTTTCCTTAGACATAACTTTTTTTCAATAATTTATTTAGTCTTAAGAAATTTCAAACCTAAAAATGAATATTTAGAAGAAAAAAAACTTAACTCTCATTTTCAAATGGAGATAATTTTGGATTAGGATTCCTTCTATTACACCTATCTTCCATTTTTTTTAATATACATCTAACGCACTTTCAGCGACATAATTATTTATCACAAATTTTATTACGTTGTTAATTATTTGCGATAAATTTTATTATCACTAAATAAAATATAAGTGTTATTAATTATATATTAAAAAAAATTAAAGAATAAATATAATAAAAGAGATCCTAATCCATAAATTTTGCATATGAGCTAATGGAAGATGTTATCAATGATGTGTTTTATTAGTCATTGTCCCACAATCAATGTTAATAAAGACTCGAGGCAAGAGGATCAAGTACTAATACTTATTTCGACATCTTTGACTTTGGTTACAATAGTACTAGTTTCGACATCTTTGACTTTGTTCATACCGTCTCTTGAGAGTCAATATAGGTAAAAAAAATAGAATTATTAGTATTTTATTGTAATCGAGAGAAATTATGATTTTTCAGTTATCTCTTCCTTAAAATATATTTTTTTGGATAAAATTTATAATTTTTATTTATTTATTTGTTTTTTTTTATTTTTGGGTGAACACAATGTTTTGAAAAGAATATTATTTTCAATTTTTTCCCTGGCCCACCAAAATCTTAGAAACAACTGACTTTTGATTCTTGTAATCGAGTATATTTGGTCAAGTTATAGTCCTATAGACATTTAAATAACCAGTGCGACGAGTATGATCTCTTCCGTTACACTTATTCTCTAATTATTTTAATACATATTTAGTGACAAATAATTAGCAACCCAATAAAATTTATCAAAAATAATTGTGTCGCTAAAAATAATATTTATGTCATCAAATGTATATCGGAAGAAATTAAAGTACTCGACAAATATAACTAAAGGGATCTTAACTTCAAATCTTTTTCTTAAGCCTTCACTAATTAAAATAACTCCTAATGGTATATCCATTTATGGGGTATTGAATTTTAAAGTACAAAGCATGAAGTCAACAAATTAATTATGACAATTACTAATAATTAAGAAATGGATGGATATACATCACTAATTATATGCCTGATATTTCTTCTTGTATATCGTTTCTTGTCACATCCTTCATTTAAAACAATATTGACCAACTTAATAATGTAATATAAAACCCCCAACAGTTCTAACTCGTGAATTAAAGTAGCTCACCTCAAAGTCAAATACGTATTATTAGCTACTAATTATAATGTTTAATGAGTTAATTTATGGTGAAGAATGTGACATATAATTAATCTTTAAATTCTCATTATTCACTCAAGACACGTCAATAATCCTCATGTGATTAATCCCAAACTTAATATATGATAAAGATTTAAGGATTATTATCAAAAATTAAGGATACAATTTAATTTTTGAAGTCAATCGATTTAATTATATTAAATTTTAAAATTGTTAAGACTCATGAAAATTTAGAATAAATAAATTTGTGATTAAATATTTTTTGTTATATATTAAACTTTTATGACATAAATTAATTAATAATTTTTTTTTGTTTGTATTTTATTAAAATATTAGTATACAAATGTTAAAATAATTACTAAAATAGCGGGCGCCACGTGTCACAATTTTTTTCCCCTATTGTCCCTACAAGTTTACTTTTATAACAATTTTGTCCTTATTTATTTTTTAGTTTTTATTTTATCTTTAATTTGATTAAAACTATTGTATTCTACCCCTACAAGCTGATAGTATTTTCGAATGAGTCTATTCTGTCGGAATAAGTTTATTTCAGTCGTCGATAAATTAGTAGGCGTAAGTGGAAATTATTTGTGCCACGACTCACGAGTGATCAGTTTAATTCCGATAAAATTTCGTCAGTCGAAATTATGTTTTTTTTTATAGTACTGTATAATTAAATTAACACACGCAACGCGTATGCACCACTTGTGACTGATCCCTACCCATTATGGGAACAAAAATACTAGGGGACCGGGTTTTGGCGACAAGGACAGCGATGTAATTTTTTGTTTTTTTATTATTTGTAAATAATTTATTTTTCACAAATTTTTTTTTTGTATATATGTCGTTTTTTTGATAGTATATTTTTTATATGTTAACGAAAATTAAGAAAACGTGATTAAAAATATTATGAACTATACTTTTTTTCATGATCAATTGTTTATAATTCTTGGACTTTTACCTCAATATTTTTGGTGCTTATCATCTCATTAATATGGATCAAAAATATTAGGTTTGAATTAATAAGGGACAATTTGAAAAAAAAATAGTTTCCATCAATTCTTCTAGAATTGAAAAAATTAAATGAAAAAAATTAGGTATAATTAGGAATAAAAAAAAAAAATAAAATTCTAAAAACCTTGCGACCTACAAAGAAATAGGAATAGAAACAAACGAGTATAAGATTTATCAACTTGAAAAAAAAATTCAAAAAAAATTTAACGAGTCGTTTTATCCAAAAAAAAAGTAATTTCTCCTTTTTAATATGGATGTCGTTTCAATACATCCATAAAAAATAGAAAAAATTTGTCGCCAAACCACTGTCGGCCCACAAAGACCGTAATAGGAAAGAAACTACAACCAACAATCAAGTTACGTTGTGTCAACACCAGATCGAACCAGTCGTTTGCAAGTCTGTAAACTTTAATTGCATGCATGTTTTGGCAGAAGATGGATTAACAATTCAATTCAATTATATTACTCTCCTTTTCCTAAAAAGTTTATCGCTTTTAAAAAAAAAAAAATTATTTTAATTTATTTGTTGCTTAGAATTTTTAGGAGAATAAATTATTTATTTTCTTATATCACCTCTACCTTCTCTTATTGTCCCAAGAAATTATCTTCCTTCTGTTAATAGTTTTCAACTACTCATAAAGGAGTAGTGATAGAATTTTAAATAAATTTTAATTATTAAATAATAATTTTAAATAATTTTTTTAATCTATGTATAAAAATCTTAAACGATAATTTTTTAAAAACGGAGATAGTTATGCTTTACTACTCCTATATCCCGGTGGATTTGAATTATTTCACGCCTCCAACAACAAGAAGATTTTCAAAAATGCATGTGACATTTAATTTAAAGCACCACAAGACCATCCAACTGTACAAAACCTACTTGTGTATTCACATTAACTCCTCTCCCACCCACTTCTTCAATCCATTTTTATGTCCAAACACCCCCCTTCCCCCACAATTAATTAACCAGCTGGAAAAAAGAAGTTAAAACACTATTTATGTTAATCTTGAAAAACTTTAGAATGACTTATTACTATTTTATAACAATTTTATTTTTTATATAAATTCTTTATTAATATTGATTCTTATGAGTCTAAATTAAAACACATACATACGGATCATCATTATTGTTAAAATATAGTTAACAATCATATATAATATATATAGTATAACAAATTATTATACTATTATATCATAATTATCAACAAATTAAAATATTAAATATAAGTAAACTATATTAAGCGGGAGTAATTTGAATTAATATTTATAACATAAAAGACATAATTATTACTAATATAATAACTAAAATATACAATAGTAATACTTAATTTGGATTAACTTATAAAGACACATATATAATGATAGTGTTTTTATGAGTGTTTAGTATTTAGTTTTTTTACTTAAAGGCAAAATAAACAAAGTTTATTTTATTAATAATTTATTTTTAATATTTTATTTATTTTATATATGATGTTTATAAAAAATTGAATTTCACAAATTAACTTACTATTGGTACATATTAGAATGATTACAACATCTGTTTTAAATAAATAAAATAAATACAAGAGCCACATCCAATTGTCTACTATAATTAATATTATATTATTTGATGAACCTCTTTCAAATATGAATTTATCTGATTTAGAACAAATAATTAGCTTCCAACCCCAACACAATATGATCATGGCGTAACAACATAAGATTTTAATAATAAACAATGAAATAATAAAATTAAACTAAATCATACGCAATTAATAAGTTAAGTTGTGAAATTATTCACTATTAAAAAAAATTAATAGTTAATGTTAGAGAACAAAATTCTTTTTATAATCCTATAAATTTGAAGTTAACTTATTACTCTACAATAATTTTATTCTATAGTTTATAATTATTTAATCATATATTAAATTTTAACTTAAAAATATATTTAGAATTTTACTTTACTTAACTTTAGACTCTAAATTACTAAATATTAAAAATATAAGAAAAATTATTACGATTACATAATAATTAATATATGCGACATTTAGTTAATTAATGCTATATATAAATAATTATGACTTATATATTGTGCTTAAACTTTAATTAATTTTTAAAACTAAAATCAATAATAGTAACTTATTATTTTACAAAAATTTATTCCTAAATAAATATATATTAAAAATATAAAAAATATTATGTAAAAATAATAATTAAAATTAAAAAGTATAATATATATTATAAAATATATTAATGATTAAACTTTAATAATCAATCAATGTTAAAACAAATCTCATTTATATATAGTTATTAAAATATAAGTTATCATTAAAATAAAAAATCGTGATGATAACTTATTAATTTACAACAATTTTATGTCATGTAAAAAATATTATATAATCATTATATATATAAAATAAATTAAAAATTAAAATTAAACTCTTTTTGGTGGGACGGGGAGTATATCTATATCTATCTATATATATATATATATAGCAATAAAGCTAGTTTACTTACTACTACTACATTACTCTTACAATTTACAACACATGCAAATTAAGTATGGCAGCAGAACAAGAATTCCTGTCAACAGAAATCGTTAACCGGGGAATAGAGTCGTTGGGCCCGGATGCCGGTTCCATGACGTTCTCTGTCAGGGTCCGGCGACGTCTGCCGGACTTTGTCCAATCAGTGAACCTCAAGTATGTGAGATTGGGTTACCATTACCTTATAAATCATGGGATTTATCTGGCCACCATACCGGTTCTAGTACTAGTATTTGGAGCTGAAGTGGGCAACCTTAGCCGGGAAGAAATGTGGCGCAAAATATGGGACATCACTGCTCTCTACGATCTCGCTACCATGTTAGCGTTTTTTGGTGTCTTTGTTTTCACTCTTTCTGTTTACTTCATGTCTCGCCCTCGATCCATTTACCTTCTTGATTTCGCTTGTTTCAAACCCCATGATGATCTCAAGGTAATCGTTCTATATATTATAGATATATTTTTGTTTAAACATGCAACTTATATAATTTTATGCATGTTTATGAGTTTAAACAACTTATTATATAAGTATAACAATATATATTACTAGCTAACCATATATATATATATATATATATATACCTGTAGGTATCAAAGCAGCAGTTGATTGAGCTAGCACAAAGATCAGGAAAGTTCGACGAGGCAAGCATCGAATTCCAGAAGAAAATCCTCCATTCCTCAGGAATAGGAGACGAAACCTATGTCCCAAAAGCCATAATGTCCTCAGAAAATTGTGCAACAATGAAACAAGGCAGGGCAGAGGCCTCACTGGTGATATTTGGGGCACTCGACGAGCTTTTCGAAAAAAACCCGAGTAAGGCCCAAAGATGTAGGAATACTAGTGGTGAATTGCAGCATATTTAACCCAACCCTTCACTTTCTGCCATGATCATAAATCACTACAAAATGAGGGGAAATATTTTGAGCTTTAATCTCGGTGGAATGGGCTGTAGTGCTGGTATTATTGCACTGGACTTGGCTCGTGACATGCTGCAGGCTAATCCTAATAACTATGCAGTTGTGGTTAGCACTGAAATGGTGGGATACAATTGGTATTCCGGAAAAGAGCGGTCCATGCTCATTTCTAATTGCTTCTTTAGGATGGGTTGCTCCGCCGTGCTCCTCTCTAATCGCCGCCGCGACTTTGCCCGTGCCAAGTATAGGCTTGAACACATTGTTCGCACTCACAAAGCTGCTGATGATCGCTCCTTCAGGTTAGTTATAATTAAATTACTTTGTTAGATCATCAAGTGTTGCTTAAAAGTGTTAATTAATGTTGTTAAAATAATTATAAAAATGCCGTTAAATATTTATCTTCTATGCTTTGGTAGCAACATGATTTTTGCTTCGGTAATATCAACACATTTTTTTCCTATCCTTGAAAGTCTTCTTAAGCATTATCATATTTTCTGTTTCATTATTAATCATATAGTGAATAAATTTACATGTTCATCAAGAAGAATAATATTTAGTTGATCTAGTAATTCACATATGTATATTAGGGTGAATAAATTTACATGTTCATCAAGAATAATAATATTTAGCTGATCTAATAATATGTTGACATTTATATTAGGGATTAGATCCCCACATATTTCACTTAATTTTTTCAATACACATGTAATGACAAATATTATTTTTAATAACGTTATTTATTTGCATAATAATCAAATAATAATAATTGTGTTGCTAAATATTTGTGTTTGAAAATTATAATGGAGGGAATCCTTGTTTGTATATCAGCTATATATGACATTGATCAATATTGATTTCTAATATATATTTTCAACAAAATAGTTGTAAAAGTTGTGAAATATATATTTAAAAGCTAAATTATAAATTATATCAGTTGATTCGTGTTTCGCTAAAATGCACAATTACTACTAATGATCAGGAGTGTGTATCAAGAAGAAGATGATGAACGCTACAAGGGACTAAAAATCAGTAAAGATCTGGTGGAAATAGGCGGCGGCGCACTCAAAACAAACATCACCACACTCGGTCCCCTGGTGCTGCCCTTCTCGGAGCAGCTATTTTTCTTTGCAACACTAGTTCGGAAGCACTTATTTGGTGGCGCTGCAGGCAGTAGTAGTTCAGAGACATCCAGGCCATACATTCCTGACTACAAGCTTGCGTTCGAGCATTTCTGCGTGCACGCTGCCAGTAAGACCGTGCTGGACGAGCTGCAGCGAAACTTGGAGCTCAGCAAGGAGAACATGGAACCTTCTAGAATGACTTTACAACGCTTTGGCAATACTTCCAGCAGCAGCATTTGGTATGAACTGGCGTATTTGGAAGCGAATGAGAGGATCAGGAGAGGGGACCGAATCTGGCAGCTTGCGTTCGGCTCTGGTTTTAAGTGCAACAGCGCGGTTTGGAAGGCAATGCGCCGTGTTAAGAGGCCTACCAACAATCCTTGGCTCAATTGATTGGCTTAAAAAGGAATAATACTCTTGAGGGGAGGGCTTTAGTGTGAAAAAACACATTGGGGTTTCTTGATAGAGATCATTTGCAAATGCATGCATGCATGGACTTATTGTTTTTATTCGAATTGTTTTCCAAGATTTGGCTTTAACTTGTATCTACATATATATACTACTTAAAATGTTTCGTACGTATTGTGGCCTATGAATTAATAAGATCTATTATATATTAATCATCATTCTTCAAGGTTATATATGGACTATATATGAATCATCATTCATCAGTAAATTAAGGACAATTTTATTGTTTTCTTTTTTCCAAGTTGCACCATCTCACCTAGGCAGTTGAAACATTGCGTGCAGTACTCATTTTCATGTTCATTCCTCATATTCAACAAACAAACTTGAAGCCAGGGCCACACTAAAGTACCCTAGCTCATAACTGACGAACTCCCAAATATATCCTTTGTTAATTTCTAACCTAACAAACATATTCAAGTATAAATGCATTCTAAATCTGTCCTTGCCAAGAAAACTAAATAAGACTAATTAATGGCAACCCGAAAAATGTTAGGAAATCTGTATATATATATAAGCCTAACCGATGTAAATCAGAATTCAAGTAAATACAGAAAAGGGTAGGAAAAGAATTAATGTATGTCCAGGCTAGTATTTGGTACTATGTTGTTAAAATAATTACGCTCTCCTATGGTGCTTAGAGTTGTTAGCGCTTGTCTACAATGACAACGTATACTATATCAACACTTCAAATAGTACACACAACGAACCAATGAATGCTCTGAACTATCTCAATTTGACTATGAATATGATGGAAAAGATGATGAAAAATTGAATGACTCAAATGACTGAATTCATATGGTATTTATAGGAGGATTATTAACCCTTCATGATTGGACATGACATTTGTGAACCGAATGGATACCTATGAAAAGGCATGGCCGGGCAAAAAGTGGAGCGCAGCTACACATAACACACTGTTTGCGCTTGCTTTGTTTTCTCAAAACTAATAAATAAAATTGGAACTAAGCAAAAAATTAAAGAATTTTTTGTCCAAAAAATATATATAGAATTAAGGACCCCGAACCCGTACCCGTACCCGTGCCCAAGCCCAAGCCAGGCCTGAACCAAAAGATGGTGGCTAAAGATATGATCAAATTGATCATTCGCTATATTAAAGACCTTGGAACATTAATTTATCAACACCATCCCCAAACTCAAAAGCCTCCCAAAAAAAAAATGCAAGGGACTCGCCAGAGCTTCTCGATTGTGTGAATGGTTTGATTGGGAACATAACCATAGCTCGCCTAACACTTGAGAGGATACGACATTTGAATCATCTCCAATAAGCCAGAGAAACAACAATTTTAATATTTAGTCTAGGATTCATATTTCACTCCAGCAGCCGGACTAAATTCCATGAGTTTTTTCAATGAAGCTAGTAGACTATATTAAGGAACTAGAATTTGGTGGACTATAAGTATAGCTAAATTCAAGTTTTTTGAATTCCTTGATTATTTTAATCTTTTTATATTATAGTCTACGGAATAGTTCATCTGCTGGAAATATTGAAAACTAAAGCACATCTGCTGACAAATGTTGTATCGGATGCAAGGCACTTGAAGAATCAGGCTATAAACCTGCAGGGAGAAGTGTGCCTGCCATCTAGCACTGAAAGATGCCGATAGGTCGAAAACTACTAGATGTTGCAATGATCGTTGATGATGTAGAAAGCTTTTAGTTTCCAACTGTATTTGCTTGTTAGTTTCCAAGTATTTGAAGAAAGAAAACATTTTCTCAAGAATAATGTAGTAGTTTTTGTTCAACTTTAATAAATAATGGTGATTTAAATTCATCCAGGAGTCAGTAGTATATGTTTCATAAAGAACAAACCTTTTAGGCAACAAAAACTTAAAGATGATTCAGGTGAATTAAATGTTCTTCTTGTATAATAGCTCAAATATTAAATTAAGATAATTATAAAGCTACAAATTATTCAAACGTGGACTCTTTTTTCGAAAAGAAGCACAAGATTCAGAGAGCACTGTAAATAATTTTTACTGATGTGTGCTAAAAACTTAGAATGAAAATATACCATAAAAATTTGACCCCATACAATATATGAACTCACAAAAAGAAAGTTCAGCTCCGAAATTACAAGACAGAATTTGAAATTAGTACAAACTCATAAAGGAGGTATGCATACTTCTTCTTCCCTTCTATTATTTTACTCATATGGTCTGTCTAACTATAATAATTTTGCAGGCCTTATTAAAAATTAAAAAAAAATGAAAAGTAAAAAAGAAAGGAAAATACTAGGTTCAAATTCTAAAAAATAAAAAATGGAGGCAGAAGATTTGATCAGACAAAAAACAATCAATCTTTCTCATGCTAACCATTCTCCATCCATTCCTTCAATTTCCCCGATGTCCATGCTGCATAATTCATAAAAACAAGTACATAAAGATTAATTGGGTGCTTTCAGAAGTATGTATACTTCTAAATTAAGTAAAATGATTAAAAAAGAATATTTAAACATATAAAATAAAAAAGAGATTACAATGAATAATTATTCTCAAATTTTCGTCATCAACTCAAGACAATTTCGTTTCCTGTACTAACCCAATATAAATTGTCTACGTATTTGGCTCAAGATGCGTTTAGAATAATACAAAGTCAGCAATTAAACAAGTTAAGCCTTGAAATTTAGTAAATAATCCTAGTGTAGATAATGAACCTTTACATAATACCATATAAATATGTTCAGAAGTCTCTCCCACATGCAACTGTATTTTGCTAGCCAATTTTCAAACTTCGCAGCATAGTGTTATAAAAATGGCCATGCTGTGGGGACACGTGTGGGTACTACCTACCTAGTGTATACTGCATTTTACAGAGTGATATGTAAAAACACCACTGCCCCAGCTACAGCCATGATTAATATGGACAAATAAATAATAATAACAAATAATTAATTAATTAATTAAAATAATGAAACTGTACGGAGAGAGAGCCTAGGAACAGAAAACACCTCCATATTTCTTTAATAATTTTAAAAAACATAAAATTAAAGAACAAGAAAATGCTTACCATGGCAATGCGGGGTCTTGGAAGTAGTCACTCGAGTATTGGTGGTGATCTAATTGTTGCAAGCAGCTGTCATTTGCATTTAGCCAGGCTGGGAATTCCATGACTTGATCAAATAAATGAAAGCTATCCTCTTCAGCTTTTACCTCCGGCCCAATTTCCATGGTCTTCAAGAACTTAAACCACCATGCTGAGCTGACCAAATTCAATGAGTCATTCCACTCAATCTGGTGCTGCTCACCTAGTGATCTGATCTCTGCCATCTCCTCCTCGTCCATCGCCTGGTGCAGGCCTAAGTCCCTTTCATTAATGAGGTTTGAATCTGTTACCAAAGGAGCTTGTGATATTTCCAAGTATGGAGTTTCGTTTGTAGTAACAGAAAGAGGGGGTGAAGAAGAAGTTGATGGAGATGAGGGTGAATAATTTATTGAAGGGTTGTAGTTGTTTTGGAAAAAAGAGGCGTCTAAATTGTTAAAGTCATGCAGGTTGAGATTCAAGCCTAAGGTTTGGTTAGGAAGTGTGAGATTAAAATTCTCTGAAATAGGCAGTGGAGCTGCAGCTGAAATAGGCCACGAATAAGAATTTTGGGGAGGTTGATATGGGAAAGATTGGTAGGACAGGTTGTCTAAATAATTTGAGAAATTTGTGGTGGTTGTGGTGGTGGAGGCATAAATTCTTGGGTTTCTTCTAGATTTCGATTTCATTTCTTGTTCGGGTTGAGGTGAAGGCTGAAATGATTGTGTTTGAGGTGGTGGTGGTTGTTGGTGTTCATTGGCTTGTTTCATGGTGGCTCTATGGAGTTTGAGGGCAGTGACAATCTCTCTCCTCGCCTCAGCCATATTGAGTAGCCTTTCTTGATAAGGCCTACTGGTGTGAAGTCTCCTCCTAACTTGTTTCTTGTGCTGTTGGGGTGGCTGAGGTTGTTGGGTTTCGCTTATTTTAGTTAAATTTTGGTTTTGGGCAGGGAATTTATTATCCCCATCTAGTACTGGAGAGGAATCTTGGTGGTCTTTTGGGTTCATGGGATCTTTAGTTCTGGAAGAAGTTAGCTGTTTGACAAGGCTACGGATGTAAGCACCTGAGAGTTGAGGCTCTTCTTTGAGCTTATCAAGATTATTGTCTATTTCCATTCTCTCACCTTTACAATTCCCTTGCTTTGAAGATCTTCCTCTCATCTCTCTTTTACTCACTTTTACTTTCACTTGTCTTTCTTTCTCTCTTTTTCTCTTGCAGGTCAGTCTTTCAATTTGGATGGAAATGGATTGTTGGAATGTTTAAAGAAGGTCGGTCAGGAAAATCATGGTTTCCCTTTTTCTGATAGACAAAGTACACAATGCAGAGGTAGAGGGCTGTTGAGTCTCATGGATGATATAAATAGCTGAGGACAGTCTAGGTTTTTTAAATTCTTTTGGACTTTTCCCTGTTTTGGCAAACCACTAGGTTCTTACATAAATGTATATATTTATTTATTTTACGATAAGAGTTTTAAATAGGCAGTTAGATGTCATAGCAAATTTGCCCTTTGCTTCCATTTGGATTTTCAAGACCTTGAACCTTCTATACTAAGATATTACTCTCACCACACCCCAATCTTGATAGATTGGATTGTAACAAACTTATCCTAACCTAATGATCCCAGCCACTACTCAAAAAAATCTATAAATTATACTCCAAAATCTTGAGAATCAGATGGCTGATGGCTCAATAGATACCCTCATTTTTGTGGTAAAATCTAAATGCATATCCCAGTAGGGAATGTTAAATCCCAGTAGGGATTGTACCATGTTTTTTACCATTATACGTAGGTAGTAAACTTTCTCTGCCCTGCCAATAGATCCTCACTATAGCAGATAACATAAATCATAAAGTTGTGAATCACTAAGCACTTTTTGTTCAAATGAGCTTAATGCCTTAATCTTTTGTAGATTCACTACATGAAATAGCTATATACAATCATTTCCTATCTCTTAACGGCAGACTTTACCTAATCCAAACCGACCTTAGACACTAAAGTTAACTAGGCCAAAACCCCAAACCTTATAATCACTTTCCATATAGTATCTACCAATGCCTCCAACAGATACAATTTCTTGTCTATCGTTTCCATCTCTACTTCAATAGCAGAGTTTTTTGAGTAAAGCTTGTGATTTTGTAAAGCATTACTCACGGAATTAATTCTACTGTAAGAAGAGCAATTGAGGTCTTAAGGAGGCAGTCAATATAAATAAGTAGGGAGTATAATTATGTATTTATGTCAATACTTTGTCCTTAAATAATAGTGGAAAGGTATGTAACATCTAAACTAACATACCATCCTTATCTAAGAAATCCACTTCATTAAGAAACAGAGATTCAAATAATTTGAATAAGGCATTCCTCTACAAAAAGTATAATACACACCTACATCTACATCAGATTACTGTACAATAATAATATACATGTTTAAGCATTGTCTAACATAACTTCCTACAAGCACAAATTAATTGATAGCAAAAATCCCAAATACTTAGTTATGTGATTGGTTAAATGTTGGTTAGCATTTTATGTGAAAAAACAGAGCATATCAATAAATTTGTTAAAGAAAAATTCTGAATTTTCTTATGATAAATTTTTTGACTTTCTTAGTGATGGCTGATGTATAGAGGGTATTATTGGCATAGGATGTTTGATGGGTATTTTAGTATCTTGTCTGCAAGCTTGTATATGGGACCAAGCTTTAAAACCTCTGCAGAAGGCAATAGAAACTGACGGGAGAATCTCCATTACTGTTGTAACCTTCTCTCCTTATCTATATTCATAAATCATAATGTAATACAACAATAGATAAATTAAACGATTTTCTGTTTAAATCGTTGAAGATACATGATTAGAGAGTCTGGTCATGAAACAAGGCACTTGGACCTTTTCTAAAGGCGTTACACAGCCTGTTAAAGACAGAAATGCCCCATACCTCTATTTCAATTCTGTTTTCCTTTCATTTCTCGCTGCTTTTTCTCCAAATAAATCTTGACAGTAATTGGAGGTGACAGTGGGATGGTATCCGAGTCTTTTAACAGAGTTTTCTGACAGTAACAACAGTAAAATTACCAGAAACGAGCTCTAGCTCAAGTGGTGTCAAAAATCCCATATATGGGAGCGGCATGAGGTCCAGGCCTTATAGTGGAAGCATGATCTTTTAGTCAATATGTCTTAACTTGCTTGTAACTCGTAAGGTTTGAGGTTAGATTCTATGTCCCTCCACCCGCTAATAATAGGCCACTCAGAACATTGACTCCTAGAAAATTGTTTGGCTTTCAGATGAGAAAAATAAAACAATAAAGAAAGGTGAACTACCATCTAAATAGGAAGGATCATTGTCAAACTGCTGTATTCTACCATCATTCACATGGCATTGTCTACTCATCTACTTTGCACAGTTGCAACAAAAGGAAAAAGAGCATTGGATAATCCTATCATTTATATTACTGAGTATTCTAATAGTTGTCAATCAATTAGAGTCAACTGATTATCAAAGATTAGTATTTGAACCAGTGGCTACCATTGTCCACATATGATCTTCACAGAACTATCTGTTTCTAAGTTACCAATTCTAAACTTTACTACTTGGTGAAAATCTAACATCATAAGAAACAAAAGTAGCTAATAGGTTCCGTTTGCACCTAAAAATAACTGTAAAAAACAAAGGGAAATGTCATATTGTTGGTTATAATTATGTAGGGTGCTAGAAAGTAATAGAGGGGATGCAAACCTAAACTTTGATACTTTCTACAAAGTGACTATTCTCAAACTTAAAACTAAATGCTTGAAGCCCCAAGCAAGCTTGGACCGCTCTGCTTGAGACTACAACTTGCTGTTTCTTTTCTTTGTTAGCATTCATCACTTTACCATAAGGTCCATATTCCATAACAAACAGCAAGAGATATTCACACTAATACATTTACACAACATTATGGCTATGTATGTATACATATACACATTACCAATATATATGCATCTAGACCTCAACAAATAAATAACCCCATAGGGTTGGTCAAATGGTAGTCGGCTTCATGATAAGTATATATCATATATTCATATTCAAATTATAACAATCCAAAATTTAAAATTATCATGGGTTTTAATGAATATGCTTGACATTCTCTAAAATGTTAGAAAATTTATTATAGATGACGCGTAATCTATAATCGCATATGCACCTTTTCGAGCAACTTCTAGGATTGTGCTAATTTTGACCATAAGTAGTAATATGATATAAATAAATTGTAATAAAGTGGTCTCTACCAATATGCACTTGAATATGTATATCGGCATTATATACTCCTATACTTCTATTCATACACACCTACATAAACATGAATATATGACTATTTAATCTGAACATATGTATCCTGTAATAACAATAACTGATTTTAAAAATCCTGCCAAATAGAGTAAAAAATTAAACAAAAATGATTTTCCATTACTAAATAAATAATTAATAGTTAGGAATTATTTTATTTTAAGGTTGTGTTTATCCGATCCAAATTGTTATGGGTGATGACAGATGAACACCAACTAAAAGTCCAAGACATGCATCATCACCCCACTTATACGTTAGCATCACTACTACAATCCTAAGAATAACTTATTTTTCCTCATTCACACCTCAGCTATTTCTAAAAAAAATTATTTAGTTTCCAATCCCTTAATTTATAGGGATATTCCTACCATCCTTTTTCAGTTGAAATAAAGTGAAAAAGGTTGGAATCTTAAAAGTCTAAAAGAAAACTCTTTTGACATAGATATCTTGACCCTCCTAAGGATTATAACTTAACCAGCACTAATTTTTTGCCAAAAAGGCTTTCCTTATGAAAAAATCTCCCTCATGCTTGGTGATTATCCCTTTATTTCTTTACCATGGAAATCAGAAATGAGAACCAAATAAGCAAAACTAGAATCTTTCCGAGTCCCTAAAAAATTGCACCAACATAACTTATAAAGGAACAAAAAAATCTGAACATATATTATCCCCTTATTTGCTAATCATAGCATCTTCTCAGACTAACTACCCCATACATACGGATTCCATCTCCATAAAGTTGTAAAATTGGTCTAAATTTTGTCCAGACATTACATTCTTGGGAAAGAGTTGCATTGAGATTATTAATATAAATGTAATTTTTAAATGCAACTCTTTCCCTATAGGAATGCAATACCTTGACAAAACAAATTTTATAACTTCATGGAGTTGAAATCCAATATACATACAAATCACTCCAATTTATTCAAATCCTAAATATAGAAAAAGCGTGACAGAAAAATCTTAATGTTGACATTACTCACATGTGGATACATACCAATAAGATAGAATTGAAGAATACAAACATATATCTATATTTATACATATACATATACATATATATATATATATATATATATATATATATAGATATACATATATAAAGGGAAAGAATAGTATAATAATAGGAGGAATGATGTAGGAAAGAGGGCAGGGAGAAAAAACAGGACTGATTACCTGGCTGATGGGGGTTTTTGGATAACATCAAGCACCGCATTGGCCAATTTTGATGGCAAAAACTGGTTCCACCAATCCCCTTCTTGCTCAGATTTCTCAATTATATATATAAAAAAGATGGCTTCATCAAATAGCATTGAAACTCAACCCTTTCCCCTCTTTTTTCTCTCTCTTCTTTGGATTCCGTTCACAATTTTCAAGTTGAATTAAAACCAAATGTTTCGACCCTTCTCATATTTTTATGGAACAAGTTGAGAAAATTATAATTGATTCACAGTCTCAGACCTTGCAGGTTGCATCCCAATTGGATTTTCTCCTCTTCTCTCTCTGGTTCTCTGTGTATAAGAGGGTCGGTCCCAATTGGTTCTCATCTAGACGACTTCCTTCTTTTTCCCCTCCTCACCAAACACAATAAATAATATCTCAAAACACAATAAATAACATCTCAAGCGCAAATGTTAGCTATCTTAATCGCATTTAAATTAAATTTAAAGATATAAATCTCTTAAAAATAAATTAAAAATGATTTATATAACGACAAATTTTAAGACTGATTTCAAATGAAGAATAATAAAGTATTTTCTTTTTTATATAAAATTATAAAGTATTAATGTTCAATTATGATAATAATATTCATGGTAAAACAAATGAAGCAAAATATATATGGAGTATTTTTTATATTTTTAATGTGCAAATATAAATTCTTTAGTCTGTTTGGCCTCCCTATCCTTTATTTATGGAAAAAAGTGGCCAAATTTTCTCGTCCATTTCTTTTCTTTTCCGTTTATTAAAAAACTCAGAAACATAAGAATTGAAAAGAAAATTTAAATTTTCCGTCCATTTCTTTTTTTTTTGTCTATTTTAAAACTCAGAAACAAAGCGTTAAGGATAATTTGATTACTATCCCAAGAGTCTTGTTTGTCAACTAATAACTATAAAATATTGTACATATGGGATTAGAGAAAATTAAAAACGACTATATTTTAATTTAATTTATCTTATTATTTAAAATTTCACGTAAGTCCCAATTCAACTTATTGCAATACCTTGTAGGCTTATCTATACTTGAATTATAGGTTCTGTTCTTTATCTAGGCAAGTTAATCTTGAGATTATTTATTAAAAAATGATATATATATCGATAAATATATGATTAAATTAAATTGTGAATAACGTGTAACTATTTAAAATAAAATAAAATATATAAGAGTGAAATCATGATTATTATAATTTGATTAAAAAATTTCAAGATATATAGAGTGACTCTTACGCAATACGAGTAAGAGGACATTTAAAATTTAACAATCTTGAGATTTTGGTGGCTCAAGGTGAAAAATAAAAATGAGATTATTTTTTTTTTGAGTAATACTAGAGACACAAATTATTCTATAAATATTTTATAAATTGTTGATGTGACATATTCCATCTCAACATATTAATTAACAAATTATTTCAATGTAGTCTTCGGCCCCACACAATATGTTGAGGTGGAGTATGCCACATCAACAGTTTGTAAAATATTTGTAGAATAGTTTGTGTCTTTAGCATTATTCTTTTCAAAATATTGTCTTCATAAAAAAATAATTAAAAAAAATAAGTTGTATGTAAAAAAGTATTTTTCGGGAAGTTTAAAACATAATAGTTGACTACAACAAAATATATGAGAATTTCAACTACAACAAAATATGAGAACTTCGATTAAATAGTTCGACTACAACAAAATATATGAGAATACATTCATTAAAATATTCTTCTTCTAGTGAAAACATTCATTGGAAGATTTTTTTTCTAATATTTTAGAGCTAAAATTTTTAATTAAATATTTATATATATATATATATATATATATATATAATTGAGATTCTTATAATTGAGGGCTAAGATCGATTAGACTCTCCCTGCGTACGTCAAGAACGCCCTAAACAAGTACTTTCTCCGTCCTAGGATAAAAATCTTTATTATTATTTTAGGTAATCCCAAGTTAAATGTCTACTTACCTTAAATGATCTAATTTTTACAATAATTTACATATAATACCCTTATTATTAATTGTTATATTTATATTCTCTATGCATATTTATGGAGTATCACTAGTAATGTACAAAAAATTATGTAATTAAATGAGAAATTAAATATGAATAATTTTGTCATTTTATCCTATTTTTTAATATGCGTAAAAAATCAACTAAAATTTTTATCCTGAGACGGAGGGAGTACTATTTCTATTAAAATTTTATTTGGACCAAAAGAAAAATAAAAATAACAAAACAAAAGAGAAGAGGAGAAGTCCTCATTTTGGCTCCTACATAATAGTCAGTAATGCTATAGACACAAATTATTTTATAAATATTTTATAAATTATTGATGTGGCATACTCCACTTCAGTGTATTGATCAATAAATTATTTTAATGTATTCTTTGACCCCACACAATACGCTAAGGTGGAGTATGCCACATCAATAATTTATAAAATATTTATAGAATAGTTTGTGTCTCTAGCATTATTACATAATAGTAATGCAAGCGTGGGGCAGCCTGCAATCGGTTATGGAGGTGATGTGACCGGTCAGAATCAGAACGGCTATTTATGTTCCGATGACAGTGATGACACGTGGGCAAAAGTAAAGATCCAATCAAAATGAGGTCGCCACGTGGGAAATTAGAATAGGGACAATAAGTAGGCAACCCTCGTCCCCATGCCTGCACTCACATTTAAATTACTAGTAATAAATAATAGAAATTGAATAAATTAACAAAAAAAAATTGAGAATGTCATATTTATTTACAAAGTGTGTGCGAGTGTAAATATTAATTTAGTATTATATAATTTTTCTTAAATTACTTTCGGATTACAAAATTTAAAACAAAAATATTCTTATTTTAAGTATACCATGTATTTCCTTCATTAAAAATTATATAATTAATTACCCAACATTTACTCGATCCATTAATAATTCCTTAGAATTCTTATAAACTTAATTTTTAAACTTTGAGAATGGAGGACAGGCTAGTGTTAATTTCCCTATACTTTTATTTCAATTATTAATTATAATTATAACACCCCTCCCCTACCACTATAATTGTCTGGTCATTTTCCGATATAACTGTGGTGGGGGTAGGGGCCTAGGGGTAGAGAGGGGGCTGTAGGACCATTTCATATTATTTCATTTTAATCTCCCACCTACAACATATTTGACAGAGATGAGTTGATTTTAGTTTTAGAAAGAAAGACAGTAGTGAGTCTGCAGAAAGAGGTGAAGTTGTAACAATAAATATCATTGGCAAGGGAGTGGTTAGTAAGTTAATTTTGGTTAATTCATTAATACAGTATCGACATGCAAGTTGAAAAATGATTTTTCTTTCTGCATGTCAATACTGTATTAGTCAATTGACCAACTTACTAAGTTAACTTCATGATAACCGAATCTCTATAAAATTTTTTTACATTGGTTATAACAAATGTATGTTGCATTCTGTTTGTGTGCATCCACAAATGTAATATTTGTTATAACCAATACAACAAAAAGTTATAAACTTAAACTTACCAACGGTGTGCAGTGCAACAACTTCATCCTAACCGAATCCCCGTCATAAAAGGTTTTTTTATGATAATTTTTGTAATAACATGATGTGTATGTACATCTAAATATTAATGCAAGCACATGGAGTTTAAGCTAGCTGTAAAACAAACGGATGAGTGGTGCAGCATGCATGCAGGCATCCACAATTATTGCCACACAACTTGGTTTCTACCATCTACTTCAGGCTTAACACTAAAATTAACTTTATAGCAACCACCACCAACAACAAAAGAAAAGTACGATGGATAAGAGAAAAAATAAATTTGATACTCCACAAGCTTCTGCTCACATTAATAGTAAGTAGAGTCGGAGATAATACCTTGTGAAACTAACAATTTCACTTGTGGAAATATCTATTCTCTATAAAGTTTAGCATAACGTTGTGACACAACCAGGAAGTTAACAAAGCCGATAAAAATAAAAATTAGAAATCCTTGTAACTAAGGATCGATATTAGCATTCATTTTTCAATGGAAACACGATAGATTTGATTCCTCATTTTCTTCAAGACTTCTTTACCTTGTTAGTTCTTATTAGTGAAGATAAAACTTCTCTCTCAATTCCAAGATCACTTGCCTTTGTAATACAATGGCACCCAATGCTCACTAGTATGTTGTTGGTTCTAGTTTGATAAATCCGAGTCGAGCATAATTTAATCAATTTTTTCCCCTTCCATACAATACAAAAGAAAAATCAAGGGCTCAACTCCCTCAGGACCCGACAGAGACTATTAAGGTTCAACACTAGAAAGACCCACCAAAGAAAAGTTCACCATATTGGAACTGATTCAAAACTTCAAATAAGCTCTACTATGTAAACACCACTTTGATCCATTAAAGTCAAATAATTAACTTGGGCATGTATGTAATCAACCATAATGAGGAAGGAAGAAAGAAAGACAACCACGAGTCAAACTCAAATTTTTTAACTTGCCAAACATCAAGGAAGGAAACAATATAAATTGCTCTAATCTATACATACATGTATTCACCCTCACGCACGGCATTTGCAGCCCCTCTCCTCTCCTCCTCAGCCTCCTTCTCCCGCTCCTTCCAGCTTTCATAGGCATGATCATCCGTCTGCAGTTCATGCCGACAGATGGGACATGAATTATGCTCATCCTGTGACACGTAAAATTTTAAACAAAAACAAAATCTCAGCTTTTCACTTGAACTATATTTTTAATACACAGCATGAGAAAAATATCTAAGAAACGTATTTACCAGCCATGGCTTCAGGCAAGGCGGGTGGAAGGTGTGCCTGCATGGCAACTCTTGCATCTTGTCATTTACAACCAAATTCTCCTTGCAAATGCAACATTCTGCATCTGGTCCTAGCTTGGCCAGTACTTCTTCTGTAATAGTAATAACTGGAAGCTTTGAGACCACTTCTTTACTGGCAGGTGGTACTCTTGGGATTGCAGGATCATTCTCCAGAAACTTATAGACAAAAAGAAGGAAGAGTACAAGATCAGTATTAATTTCTATATCAAGGTTAGTTGGACCAAAATATGCTCTATAATTGTATGTATGATATTTTTCGTTAGCAACTAAATTATGTTTTATTTTCCAAGACTCGACATATCAATGACTAAAATTTCTCATCGGAAGGAAGAGAAAAACCATCAACTGCTTATAGTTCACAGTTCAGAAATGGATTTGGTAGTTTTTTTTCTCTCTTTATATGTTTTCTTCAGATAGAAATACTGAAAGGGATATGTATCAGTTTAAGGAAAAATAAACACCATTGAGAGGAAAGGAAAGATACCATTGGCACTATGTCATCAAGTCTGTCTACCAGCCCTTGGAGAAGATTTGCAGCTTCTTCTGACATGTTATTGTTTTCCGTTTGACCATCAGAAGATGCAACGGGTAACAAGTTGGCAACTGCAGTGAGGAGGTTTGACTGCACCAACCATTCAGGCTGTGGAGGCTCTGGGTCTACGGTAAGATGTCCTTCAAATAAATATCCTGAATCATAGATAAGAAAGATATAAAGCTTGTGACTTTCAACCTTTCGAAGCATTGATACAGAGGCTGCAGTAACTAATTCTGATGTACTTCAAAACAATTTAAGGGAAAGTAATGATAGACCTCCAGTTGTCCGATTGTGCACAGTTTCCGGACCCTCCAACTGATCTACTTCCCTCAACTGCTCCTGGGCTTGAGCAACACAATCCAGCAAATGTCTCCTTCGAGAAGATTCAGACACCAGTTTTTCAGCTTCCAGGAATAGCTGCAGCCCAGCACTCCAGAATCCTGGTGCAGTGTATCTCGTCTTTAAAATTGTAGCAACCCGACATACAACAGTATAGAACTGCACATGTGAATATTGGTTTAAAACAAACATTCAGCACATCATGAAAACATACTTAAAGGAATAACAGCAAATAGAAAAACGAATTGTGTCAAATTGTTAAATTTTCTTCTTCATAACAGGTGGTCAAAATGAAGGAAATGCAAATATTGCGTGTTAACATTGAAGTTCTCAATTTTGATTCTGGCCCTGTGATGGTATTTCTGTTATAGGTTGAGGGAACTTGGGAATGAAATCCTTGTTTTCTAATTTCTTTTAACTTGGTGATGGAGAGCTAGACTCTGCACTTATTACATCCCATGGAGGCTTTTTGAGGCAGATTACAAGGTTGGCAGGGTAGGAAGAAGTTCTTTCTCTATACTGCATCTTATGCTTACAGACGGATCATATTACTTAAATTTGTGCATTTCTGATTCGTGGTAGGTCTTGGGTTGAATTTACATCAGGAGGCATAAATATTCCCATTAGGTGGTGCAATGGATACAAAGATTACCAGTGGCCTTGGGCAGTAGGAAAGTAGTGCCCATTCTTCTTAAAGTTGTGCCCCCCAAATTTGAACAACGTTAAATGTGGTGGCTGATAGATCTGAGAAGACATACATCAGCAGTGTGGTCCTTCCAAAGGAGGTTACACATTAATAAAGAGATAATATAACCATCCAATGAGGGGAGTTTGTGAAGAATTTGACACAATGACACCTAAAGCAGTAGCACAAGGTAAGTGGTAGAAATACGGGTCTCTGAAGGAGAGTTGTTTTAGAAAATTTGTCAGTTAGAGGAGTATCAATAATCCTCAACCACGATTCATTGCCAGAAAATACACCTTTCTCCACCACATCTAAGAAGTATTTGAAAATCTAAAAACAGACTTCACGAAAAATTGATATGTAACCTATCTGGTCCTTTCATTACTTTGGAAGCAAATACAAAAAAGAATAAAAAAGCTTAGGAGGATGGAAAAGTTCCTAGTACTGATCTACCTACTTCCAAGAGGCATTGCCACTTCAATTCAGACAACCCATATCTATGCAACAATGCTGATAGAAAAAGTCATTGGACCAAATTAGTAATTACAGACAAAGAAGAACAACCCCTTTTTGCTAAGGCTTTAAAATCCATATGCACCTTACTCTGGAATCATACTTTGATTAGTTCTGAAACTAAAAATAGAAAGTCCTAAACATGAGCCCTAGCAGCCCTAATTTTACATTTTGAAACAGTCCCATCACAGAAACTCAGCACTAGCAAACAAGCAGAACAACAAAGATTTATGCGATGTCAGAGAACTCTTGACAGTGTTAAATAATTAATGCCAGGATTGCTCACTACAAACTCTACTACTTAAACACTTGAATGTTCTTCACTCTTACATCATTAGGCCACAAAGTCAATAAGATCAAAAGGATTCTACTTGATCAATCAAATAGATAAAACCAGCCATATGGCACAAACTTGATCATTACAAGGGATGTTCAAAGGCAAACAAAATTAGCCTAGAAATGTAAAGGGCTTCTCAATTTTTAAACTTTTCAGTCTTTTCCTCTTTCCTAGTATTTGACAAATCTCGTACCTATAATTATGTAATAAGTAAGTGGTAGAAATACGGGTCTATCGAGGAGAGTTCTTTTAGAAAATTTGTCACTTGGAGGGGTATTACTTAACCTCAACCACCATTCATTGCCAAAAAATATACCTTTCTCCACCACATCTAAGAAATATTTGAAAATATCCAAACAGCCTTCACCAAAAAATTGCTACGTAACTTATCTAGTCCTTTCTTTACTTGCGCTAGAGTTGTAAGCAAATACAATAAGAACCAAAAAGCTCAGGAGGACGGAAAAGTTCTTAGTACTTATCTACCTAGGCATTGCCACTTTCAATCAGTCAACCCATATCCAGGGGCGGATCCAGCTTGAAACTTCAGTGGGGTCAAATTCGAAAAAAAATAATCATTAAGAATAAAAATTAATTTAATAAAATGAATCACAAAACTAAATAATCCTCAAATATTGTTTACAATAACATTTTTCGAGGTTTTATTGCTTGAAATTGTTGCATGAAAAAAAATATAATGATGTTGATCTCGAATTTTATACTACTACTACTAATGAAATGACACTTGTCTACATAATATAGGAATATTTACTAGACACTATTTTTTTTTGTTGGAAAATTTGGGTAAATTATAGAAACTCTAAACGAAATCTTTCACAATCAATACTTATATATAAATACATCACAGCCTATCTTTTAAAATCAATTTCAAATCAATTAATTAATCTAGCTTCTAAACACACTCAATTTTAATCAATTGAAATCGATTTGATTTTTAACAAAGTTAGTCATACATGTAAGTTATGAAAAGGAAGAGTCATGAACATTAACATTTAAAATATATTTATTAACATGAACATTTAAAACATCATTAAAAAAATAATTAAAAATCTGAAAAAGGAAGAGTCATGAACATTAAAAAAATCTTTAATAAAATCATTAAGTATATGACTTCTCACTAAACAGTTACAAATGAAAATTTAAATACATTTAATAAAAATACTACTTATCATAGTACTTCACCCTATAAAAATCTCATACTACACACAAAAGTACTCTACATCTACATTTGTTTCTACACTTAAAGGTCAGATTAACAAGAAAGTGGGATGGGATCAATTTGAGCACTGGACAGATTGTCAACACCACAACTATATTGCTTGATAAAGAGGTAGTATTCTAAATTATATATTACTTCATAAATAAATATTACCAAGAATTAAAAGTTGTTATCTTATAAATAGATTATTTATCTTATATATTATGTGCAGGATAATCACATGATGCTCATTTTGAGATTCAACCAACGAGCACAATACATCAAAAGATTGAACGAAGACAACGTATACATTATCAAAATATTTTACATGTAGATATAAAAATAATGTATTATAAAAAAAATATTCTTCTCATTGTAATTTTAATAAATTATATAATTTGTTATTCAAACTAGCTCGTGCGTTGCAGGGGCTACCAACTAGTTTTTAGTAACTACAACTCTGTTTTTTACCTTCTTGGTATTCAGGAGAAGTAAATTGATCAAGACAATAAAATACTTAATGTCTTATAGTAGTATTTTATTTTAACAATATAGTAGTATATTATTTTTTTCAGTAACATAATAGTAATGTACTAATATAACTGTAGTACTCTACTTATTTTGTTCCACCATGCTTTAAAATTTGTGAATATATTAATAACTGTAGTGTGTATATATATATATAATATGAAGAGGTGAAAATCCAGTGGGGGGCAGGTGCCCCCCCTGCCCATATCTATCCAACAGTACTGATAGAAAAAGGCAATGGACCAAATAACCAATTATAGACAAAGAAGATTTAAAATCCATATGCACCTTACCCTGGAATCATACTTTTAGTTCTGAAGTAAAAAATAGAAAGACCTAACATGAACCCTAGCAGCACTAGTTTACAATTTGATACATTCCCATCACAAAAACTCAATGCTAGCAATCAAGAAATCTACAAACACCAAAGATTTATGCAATGCAAGTGAAGTCTTGCCAGGGTTAAATAGTTAATGCTAGGATTCTCATTAAAAACTCTACTACTTAAATACTTAAATGTTCTACCATCTTGCATATTTAGGCAAAAAAGTCAATAAGACCTAAAGGCTGCTACTTTATCAATCAATTAGATAAAACAGACCATATGGCGCACCAGTTAGGCTTCCAAATTTTAAACTTTTTTAGTTTTTCCTCTTTTCTTTTTTATAAATATTTATCTGTAAAAGTTCTCGTGGATGTTTACTTAGATTGTTGAAGGGGATAATTACTAAATACCCTAACAAAATTGCAGTTGAGATTCATCTCAGCAAATAACAAAGGAAAAATATTTACATAAATATAAGCTAATTAAATCAACATCCGATGAAAAATTGAAACAATTTGCAATAGATATGAGTGAAACTGAAAGGGTTTTTCGAAAACAAACCGAATCGCGGAGAGAAGAGGAAGCCGAGGGGTATGAAACTCGAAGGAGAGAGGTGATGGTGGAGATAGCTTCCTCGAACGATTGCTTCTTCCCCAACTGTTTCTGCAATTCTTGTAATTTCTGATTTACTTCATTCTCATAACTACCCTCCATTTTTCTACTCTTTTTTCTTATTTCTTGCTTATGTATTTTGGAATTCTTCGTTAGATCGAGTATACATATATGTATATATATGGAAAGCAATTTGTTTCTTGCAAGAGAGGAAAGCCGTTGAAGAAATTCTGGTCTTTGTTCGACACCTCCAGGCCCCCAGTCAAAGCGAGGAGGAGAGATAAATTTTACGTTATTTTTAATTTTATTCTCAAAAATCAATCATATTAAATACTACTACTCTCTATTTTCCACACAAATAAAATAAAAATAATTCTGTTTTAAAATTTAATAGTATATTCTGTTTTCCATGTTTATACACGCATAAATTTCATAACAAAGTTGAATTGTAACAAAACTCTAAATATATTAAATGATTAGTTTAGCAATAATACTTTGGTGATTAAAAAATTATTATTTATTAATTAATAATCCGTACAATGCACACATGCTAGTTTAAATAATAAATTAATATATGAAATTAATTCAAAACAACTAATTATAATTAATATCACTTGGCTCAAACTAATTATAATTTGACATATTACTGTGTAAGATAATTATAATCTAGCTAATAAATTATAAATGATTTTGAATTTTTCGCTCATTCAATAAATCATCTGGACCGTCTAAAATTTAAAATAAATTTCATTGTTCATACAGTGCCAGATTCACGAGACATAACTAGTTATACACATTACTCTTAGTTTAGTAGTGATATTATCAGTCATGTACTGAAATTGTGTTGTTATATTTGAACACATTATGGTATTTATATTATCCTCTACAAGCAGCAAAGAACTGTTTTTGCATGACCTTTTTTTTTTCTTTTTGTAAATACAACTCTTTTTGTTGGATGGAGAAAGTATATATCTGCTGTCAAAAGAATTATGATTTATTCACAATACTTTACCTAACAAAGTATATATATTTTTAAATTAAAATATAATTATTTCTCTGTTTATTATTTTAACAATAAAATATAATACTCAGTAAGATATTCTTGACTGGATAGAAGCAAATCAGCAATACCTTAGACAATAGAATTTGATTTTACCAAGACATGCATCATAGATTAATGGCTAGAAAGGAATAGAATTGATTACTTATTTTAGTTTTCAACTTTTGTAATTTCATTTTATTTTAATTAATCCAATCACAATTACTATAAAATATTTTAAAAAGTATCAAAGAAAATAAAATTTTTGATTAAAAGAATACTGATTGTTAATACCAAGATCCATCCACATCGCACCGAAAGTTTAACAACTTGTGCCGCATAATATCTTTACGGATCATAAAAGCCTCAAATATTTCTTCACTCAAAAGGAACTCAACATGCGACAACGACGTTGGCTTGAACTGTTGAAAGAGTATGATCATACCATCCAATATTATCCTGAAAAAGCGAACGTGGTAAATTGGACGCATTGAGTAGAAAGATCATATCGCGGTCACGAAAGTGTGATATTGTCAACGCAAAGGCCCATTTTGTGTGACTTGCAAATGATGGAGATAGAGTTAAAGACTCTAGGGACCCATGTGATGATGGTGAATATACGAGTAGAACCGACTTTAATTGATAAATTTAAAGTCGCTTTCAGCTACGCACTTGAGAAATGATGCGTATGAGGAAGAAAGTGCAAGAAGGTGTTATGTCGGAAGCAAGAATCGATGAAGAAGGAATACTTCGAGTCAACTCCAGACTTTGTGTTCCTAACGACCCTTATTTAAAGTATAAAATCATGATGGAGGCGCACAACACACCGTTTGCAATCCATCCTGAGAGTACCAAAATGTATCATGATCTTCGACATACATTTTGGTGGGGCAATATGAAGAGAGAGATAGCGTTGTTTATCTCAAGGTGTTTAACGTGTCAACGAGTCAAGCGACATCAAGTACCAAAAGGTCCATTGCAGAACCACTGAAATTCCGTGAATGGAAGTGGGAGCACATTACCATGGATTTCGTTACCGGTCTTCCCAAAGTTTCTCAAGGCATAGATGCGATTTGGGTCATTGTTGATAGATTGACCAAGTTTGCTCATTTCTTATCGATACGAGAAACTTATACACTTGAACGTCTTGCTCGTATATACATAAAAGAGGTTGTAAGATTGCATGGTATACCAGTATCCATAGTTTCTGATCGATACCCAAGATTCACTTCAAGATTTTGGGTTAGTTTGCAAAAAGCTATGGGCACGGATTTACAATTTAGCTCGGCATATCATCCTCGAATCGGACGGGCAATGGAGAGGACGATTCAAACTCTTGAAGA
Organism: Panax ginseng; assembly: GCA_020205605.1. Classification (NCBI taxonomy): domain Eukaryota; kingdom Viridiplantae; phylum Streptophyta; class Magnoliopsida; order Apiales; family Araliaceae; genus Panax; species Panax ginseng. Next base: position 20,068,759 of record CM035138.1, read on the forward strand.
TCTATTAAGACTCTGTGTCCTTGACTTCAAGGGAAGTTGGGATAAGTTCTTACCATTAGTGGAGTTTTCCTACAACAACAGTTATCAAACAAGTATTGGCATTGTAAGACCCCAACTTTTTGAATAAAGATTAAATTTTCTCAAAATATATTTTTGAATATTATGGTGTGGATTTGATATAATGTTATAGTTGTGGGTAATATTTATAAATTTTGCAAAGTACGCAAGTTGTTATATAATATTCGATTGGTCGGGGAATATTCGTTTTAACAAGGAATATTTGTACAACTAAGACAATCATTGGTGGACCTTCATTAACGGAATTATTGTCGGATTGAGAAAACGACAAAAATACTTTATGAAAATAACGGCGGAAGTTTTACCGTTAACTGTTAAACTACCCGGTAGTAAAAATACAGTAATACGCGTGGTTGCATAGTAGCACACGATATTGATTATTGATGCTTACGTGAGAAGTCACTCAATTATACTCAACTATTGCTACAGTAATTGCTGCATCATATCTCTCATATTATTGATTCGATTATTGTCATAGTATCATCTGCATAATATGTTATTTTATTAAATTAATAATTGAAACGATAAAGTTATTCATATTATTAAATTGCAATATTTACAATGTTTAGAAGTTCTGTCAAGGAGAGGTTTGGTTACCTAATTGTGCAACAATAGGGAGAAATCCTTATTGGAAAGCCCCCTCTTTCATGGGAACGACCTGGTTGATAAATATTGTGAGTTATAATATTAATGATGAATGTTATTAAAATTGAAGTTGTGTTCGGAGTTGAATTTGGAGACGCAGACGTGATATTTGGGTCCGGAACGATGAAATTAGTAAAAATAGTCTATAAACACTAAATTTTCCGAAATTCACTATTTGGTCAAAAAGTCAACAGTTGACTTTTTTGAGAAAAAAAAGTCAAACTTCGAAATTTGAAAATTTATATTTTTGATAAAAATGGTTTCATTGTGTTGGAATTATTTGTGTTAATGAAAATCGATAATTATTTCGATAATAATTGATGTTTGGAGGTTATATTGACGAATCGAGTATTTAACCGGATAAATGAGCAATTGATTGCTATTATTTCACATGATTATAAGTATTTGTTCACATGTGTATACTATTATTTCACATTCTTGTTACTATTAGGGGAGTTGGTGCAAGATTGATAATACTTGCATGACTAAGTTAAAAATGGAGGTATAGATGGAGGTACTATACTATAATTCAGATTTTCACATGTTCTAGAACTATTGATTCACATAATTTACTATTGAATCACATTATTTACTATTAGGGAGGTGGTGCAAGTTTGATAATACTTCCATGACTAAATTAAAAATAAAGGAAAAGTTGGAGGTATTGTCTTCGTAATTTTTCGAGCCCCAAAACGCGTAAATTATCGAAACTATATTTTTCTATAAATAAAGCTCATTCTTCCTTCATTTCTCACCAATTCACAAAAGCTTTAGAAGCGATTATTATAGAGAGAAATTATAGAAAAAAAAAAGAAGTCTCACTACCTCACTATTCCAAAGATCCGCTTTTATAAGGTAGGGAGTATTATTTCTTTCTTATCCATGGAGAGAACTTCATTATTCCATTCTTTATTATTATTCATTGGAATAACTCAGATATCGCTGCTACCCTATACTTGGTGAAATTCTTCTCGTTGTTCCATTCTTTAACATTCTCATGGAACATCCTGTCACATGCGTTTCACGCCGGACTGGTTCCGCTCTTTATTATTCTTCGCTGGAATATCCTCGTTCATGCGTTTAACGCCGGACTGATTCCGCCTTTTATTATTCTTGGAATATCCTTGTGCATGCGTTTTACACCTAACTGATTCCGCCTTTTATTATTCTCATTGAATATCATGTATGCATGCGTTTTTACGCCGACTTGATTCCGCTCTTTATTATTCTGCTGGAATATCCTCGTCACATGCGTTTACGCCGGGACTGATTCCGCCTTTATTATTACATTTGGAATATCATGTTCAGACGCTTTACCGGGACTGATTCCGCTCTTTATTATTCTGTTTGAATATCCTGCTTTGTGCGCTTTCTGGGGATCCGATTCTCGTTATTTATTATTACGTTGGAATAACCTACATGTGGCTGATCTATTGCATGTCCGGTGATTTCTTTTGTTATTCCATTCCTTATTATACTCGGTTGGTTAAAGTTTTGACTTATATACTCCATGAAATTAGTGGAATATCCTCGATATTTAAGGCTTCATCCAATATCTTTTCATGAAAATATTCTTCTGAGTATTCTTGAATTTTACTCTACAAAGCAGTATCACGTTGACAATTTGGACGTTATTAGTTCCTGGATAAAATAATTCTTGAACTTGTTTTATTGAATTCTTATATCATTGCCATCATCCTCATGTTTATATTTTGTTGAAAGTCATCTGTGGCCTATAGTGCATAGATGGACTTGGTATGATTATGACCAGGGATTATTCGGTGTAATCATGACCGTAATGTTACAAATGATGTGGTAAAAGTCCTCATTGGCCCCGTAGTGCATTGATGGACAGTTGTTGGTATGATCATGACCATTAATGAATACACAAATATTCTTGGCCCGTAGGGCATGGATAATTATGGTCGTGATACTAAAGAATATCTTTAGCCGTAGTGCAGGGGTGATTCGATGAGGTGGATTATTTATTAAGCTGAGTCGCAGCGATAAAAGTGATGAAAAACCTTCTAAATCATAAAAGATAGTAGATTTTATTCTCTATTTGACTCTTTTAATGGATTGTTTGTTCCGCTGCAGTTAAACTTGATGGTTGTTATATTGTATCAGTTTAACACTGTTGAAGGCTAACGATAATATATTCTGCATTATCTTAGTCATAATATTTCCTCTGGGCTAGTTGAGCTCACCCTTTTACTTTTATTGTTATCTTCAAGAAATGAGAACGTAGCAGGGACTATTCGGGGAACGGAGTGACGGACCAGATGATAGCATTAGTAGTCCTCACTCTTCAGTGAAATAGTGGAAAATAAATGTAATAATTGTGACGCCCCAAAATAGGTATACAACACTCATTCTGAGTCGCCAAATACATGGTATAGAAAGCAAACTACAACTTTAATAATACAATTGTCGTGCAAAATACGACAACACATACTGTGAGTTTAAATACAAATATTGTCTTCTAGACAATATCCACACTCAAATAAGTTCTCATTACAATTATTCAAACACTATTTTACAGAAATAGTGAGGACTGCTAAAACATCTTTCTAGAACCATCACTTCGTACCCCGACTAATTCCTGCTATGTTCTCACCTCCTGAGAAAAATGGAACAAAAAGGAAAAGGGTGAGCTCAACTAGCCCAGTAAAGAATATTATGACTAAGATAATATACAACAAATTATCGTTAGTCTTCAACAGGAAAATCGATAAAATATAATAGACAACCAGCTTTTAGATCAACAATCTGCAATGAAATAAAGAATCCATTGTAAGAGTCAAGTAGAGAATGAGTTCTACTATCTTCTAAGATTTAAAAGTTTATCATCAATATTTTATCCTCAGAACAACAATCAATATACATCTTTAATCAAATATTCATCTTTGCACTACAGGCCAAAGATATTCATTTGTATTACCAGTTGGTCATGTTTTTTGCACTACGGGCCAAAGATATTCATCAGTTAATAATTTATCTTTGCACTACAGACCAAAGATATTTAGTAATATCATCATTTAGGACTGGGGATGATGAAAAATATTTTAAAGAAAACAAATCCAGTGATACAGAAGGACAAATAGTAGGGATTCGTATAACAGTTTATCCAAGGTCAATAATACTCCATAATAACCAATTTTGAAGCAAAATTCAAGAATAAAGATCAAAACATGCATACAATCAAAGATAGTAACCATAATAGATATCTTGGACAAAAAGAAGAAAATTTCATTTTTTTGGTGAATAGTGTCGTATTCGTGAATAGTGTCGTATACGTGAATAGTAATCCCGACACAAAAAGTTCCAAATTTGATAAAAAAGTTCATACCAATATTTCGGTATAATGATATTGAAGAAAATATCATTTTAAGAAGAATATAACACCCTTACCTCAAAATATCGCATATTGATCGGAATATCTAGATAAGGTCAAGGAAACTTGCACTGATGAATAGAACTCATAAATTATCTAAATACTCACAAAATATACTCAATAATCTAGAGAGAGAAAGAGAGAAAGCTTATATTTCTGGTGTGATTTTTAATTCTAACTTAGCCCTATATTTATAGGAAAATGTTAGCAGACTTGACCTGCAACCCGATGGCTTTACTTGCTACTATTCCCACCCACCACATTTGAAATAAAATTCAGCATATTTCTTCACCAACCACAAGTGGGGCCCACTCAATTCTAGAATTTTTCACAAAAATGCTAAATTCGGATACTTCAACAATTTCTGAACCAGTCACCTCTTAAATTCATAACAAATCATACTTTCATTTTTAACGGTTCAAAATTTGTGGACATATACTCAACTTATATATGTATAACATATCCAAAAATTACAACGATCCAACGGTCGGATTAAAAATTATAACTCACGTAATATATCTCAAAAACACTGGTTTAATTTTTAATACCTCCATTCCGACAAAAATACTGATAAAATATCTCAACATTAACTCCTTCATTTTTAACCACAATAAATATATCCAACATTTATATCCACATAAAATAAATGTTTCCTTATCATATGAATCAATAAGTAATTATTCACAAATAATATTACAGAATCACATTTATGACAACCAAGTAGCTCCTTCGAGGAAAGAAGGGGCTTTCCAATAAGAATTTCTCTTATCTTGGCGCGCAATTAGGTGACCAAACCTCTCCTTGATGTAACTTTCTAGACATTGCCAATAATGCTATCTAATAATATTATTCAAATAATATGAATTATTGATCCGATAATAGAAAATCTTTGTGCGTTGACAATTATTGAAACAACAATAATATAAAATATCAACGCAAAGAATTATTGAATCAATAAAATAAAATATTGAATAAAGAATTCATTGTAACAATTATTGAGTAGTGCCTTCTTACGTAAGGATCAATAATTCATCAATACCGTGCATCCACGCCATTCATCGTATTTTAACCACCGGGTATTCCAACAGTGTTAACGGTAACAACTACGTCGTTATTTACAAAAACTCAAACTTGTCATTTTCTTCATCCGACAATTATTCTGTTATGAGGCCCACTAATGACTGCGCCGTCGTACAAATATTCCCCGATAACAAGAATATTCCACGACCAAATGAATATTCCCCGACAACAATGATTATTTTATAAGCACTTGCATATTTTGCAAAATTTGCACATTTCACCCATAACTAGATAATTATATCAAATTAATACCTTATTATTCACAATAATAATTAGAGGAAATTCGATTTTATTTATAATAAGTTGGGGTCTTACAATAATATTGAATTTGAGTTTGTATATTGTCTAGACGATAATATTTGTATTAAAACTCATAGCTTATGTTTTGTCGTACTTTACACGACAGTTGTATAATTAAGTTGTATTTGTGTTTTGTACCATGTATTTGACGACTCAGAATAGGTGATGTATACCTATTTTGGGGGCGTCACATGCATGGCTCCATTTGAGGCGTTGTATGGAAGAAAGTGTCGTTCTCCAGTATACTGGGATGAGGTGGGTGAAGCAACGTTGTTGGGGCCGGGAGTTGAATGCGTATGACTACGAAAAAGATTCAAACGATCCGACAACGTATAAAAACCTCACAAGATCGACAAAAGAGTTTTGCTGATCTTCATCGAAAGGACGTGGAATTCGATATAGAAGATCATGTGTTGTTACGTGTTGCTCTATAGAAAGGAGTTACGAGATTTGGAAAGAGAGAAAATCTCAATCCTCGATTTATTGGCCAATTTTTAATCCTCGATCGAGTAGGAACTGTGGCCTATAGACTCGCTTTACCGCCAAATATATCTCGTGTTCATAACGTTTTTCACATATCCATGTTACGTAAATATGTGGAAGACCCGAACTACATTATTGAGTTAGAATCGATTGAAATAGTCAAGATTTGACGTATGAAGAGGTTCTTGTTCAAATCTTGGATAAGAAGGAACATATTCTACGCTCCAAGGTTATACCTCAAGCCAAAGTTTTGTGGAGAAACCACGATGTTGAGGAAATGACTTGGGAGTTAGAATCTGAAATGAAATCAAGGTATCCTTACCTCTTCGACATACTAGGTACGTACCCTAATTTCGAGGGCAAAATTTCATAAGAAGGGTAGGTTGTAAGACCCCAACTTTTATAAATAAAGATGAATTTTCTATAAATATTATTTTTGAATATTATGGAGTAAATTTGATATAATGTTATAGTTGTGGGTAATATTTATAAATTTTGCAAAGTACACAAGTTGTTATATAATATTCGATTGGTCGGGGAATATTTGTTTTAACAGGGAATATTCGTACAACGGCGCAATCATTGGTGGACCCCACAATAGAATTATTGTCGGATTGAGAAAACAATAAAAATACTTTATAAAAATAACGGCAGAAGTTTTACCGTTAACTGTTGAAACATTCTTGTTAAAAATGCAAATGTCTGGCGTGGTTGCATAGTAGCAGACACGATATTGATTATTGATGCTTACGTGAGAAGTCACTCAAGATTGTTCAATTATTGCTACAAATTAATTCTTTGCGTAGTAAAATATTTTATATAAAAATGAATACTTTTATAAAGTTATTTGTTTTATTAGACAATAATTAGAATATATTATATTTTATTATGTATAGTGTTGCATAGTGGCTCTGCATAGTATTTTGCATAGTAAAATCTTTTTATATAAAAATGTAATACTTTTATAAAGTTATTTGTTTTATTAGATAATAATTAGAATATATTATATTTTATTATGAATAGTGTTGTCAGAGTAGTATACTCAGATAGTATTTTGCATAGTAAAATCTTTTTATATAAAATGTAATACTTTTATAAAGTTATTCGCTTTATTAGATTATAAATAGAATATATTATATTTTATTTAAAAGATTGTGTTTTAAATCCGACCGTCTGCTTAAAGTAAATCAATCTGACCGTTCATGAATTAGTTACTATCGCAAATTCCATTCTTCTATAAATAGAAGCTCATTCCTTCATTATTTCTTACGAATTCAATTTGAAACTCTACAGAGAGAAACTATAGAGAGAAAGAAGAAAAATGTTCTAACTACTTCACTACTTCTATATCCAATACTCTTCTTTCTAAGTGGGGTATTATTTCTTTTGTATTCATGAAGAGAACTTTTGTTATTCCATTCTTTATTATTCGCTTGAATAACTTTTGTATCTGCCAAGCTACCCTATACTTGGTGAAATTCTTCCATTATTCCATTCTTTATCATTATGTTGGAATAACTCGCCCATGCCAATCTTAGCATGCATGGTGATTTATGTTATTATTTCATTCTTTATAATTACATTGGAACATCCCGCATCATGCTTTTACGCATTTACCGGTTCCATTCTTTATTATTCTATTGGAACATCATGTCCGTGCGTGCGTTTACGCATGACCGGTTCCGTTATTTATTATTTTGTTGGAATAACTTTTCTGCATGCGATTACATCGCATGCACTGGTGATTTCTTTTGTTATTCCATTATTTATTATACTCAGGTTGGTTAAAATTTTGACTTATACTCCATGAAATTAGTGGAATATCCTTAATATTTGCGCTTCATCCAAAGATCTTTTCATGAAAATATTCTTCCGAGCATTCTTGAATTTTACTCCTGGCGCAAAGATCATGTTGACAATTTGACGTTATTGAGTTCGTGATAAATTAACTTATAAATCTTTAAAATTTATTCTTGAACTTGTTTTATTGAATTGTCATCATCCTCATGTTTATAATATGTTGAAAGTCATCTCGTGGCTTGTAGTAGGTGCATAGATGGAATTGGTATGATTATGAATGAGATTATTCGGTATAATCATCATAACCGTAATGTTATAAATGATGTGGTAAAAATCCTCATTGGCAGTGTAGTGCATTGATGGATGATTGTTGGCATGATCATGACTATTGATGAATACACGAATATCATTGGCCCGTAGTGTATGGAAAATTTGTGGTCGGATACTAATGAATATCCTCGGCCGTAGTGCGAGGGATGATGTGGATTATTTATTAAGGTGAGTCTCAAATGATAAAAGTAATGAAAAACCTTTTAAATCATAGAAGATAGTAGATTTTATTCTCTACTTGACTCTTCTAATGGATTGCTTGTTCATACCGCAGCTTAAACTTGATGTTTGTTATATTTTATCGGTTAACACTTTGTTGAAGGCTAATGATAATTTATTCGCATTATCTTAGTCATAATATTTCTTACTGGGCTAGTTAAGCTCACCCCTTTTGCTTTCATTGTTCTTTTCAGGAAATGAGAACGTAGCAGGGACTAGTCGGGGAACGGAGTGACGGTCCAGATGATTACATTAGTTGTCATCATTATTCTATGAAATAGTGTGATAATAAATGTAATGAAGACCCCATTGAGTTTGTATATTGTCTAGAAGACAATATTTGTATTAAAACTCACAGCTCATGTTGTATAATTAAGTTTTTATTTGTATTGTGTACCATGTATTTGGCGACTCAAGATGGGTGATGTATACTTATTTTGGGGGCGTCACACTATAAGCGACCGAACGTCACCTTCGGCGATACGCTGCCGAACGCGTACGGGAACTGACCAAACTGATCGAGATGCTACATCCGAAAGAATGGAACTACAACCTCCTAACTAGAAAAGCCTGACTCTACGACCACAAGTGTAAGTTGTCGACCTTCCTCTTCAGTTGCTTTTTCATTTCAACTTACTAACTGACCCATTTTGTAATTACAGTATCTCTTATCGAACCAACAACCGCCAAAAGGGAAGACCTCGTAAACTTCCTCTCCGATATATCTTCCAAAGAATTTGTTGAACCAGCCGAAAACATCCCAACCGAAGCCCTTCTTTCAGAGACTACAACCGCCGAACCTCCCACTAGCCGAATCAAAAAGAGGGTTGTCAAAAAAGTCTCAAAACTAAAAACAACCCAAACCCCACTTTTCACCAAAAGAATACTAGACCTGTCAATATCTGAAAGAAGGAAAATCCTTCAGATCAAGAAAAAGAGGGAAAAATTCATTCCCCTTACCCTCGAAGAATTGAGAGTCCCTTCATCCATAGCCACCCCTACCCAGGCCACCCCTACCCTTAACACTTGAGCCGAACCCAGGCCAAAACCTAAAAAGAAAAGAAACCGAAAGCTTTGTATCTGAACCACCCTAAAAGAAAGCCCACATAAAGAAGCCTCCCCACCAAACTCCCCCACGAGCTTCATCCCGAACAAATCAACCTTCACATGAACGAAATGTTTAACCTTCCTCCTCATCAACCCTCTGGCCGAAAACCCTGACGACTACCCCCTCAAACTGCACGATCACTTTATCTTCCCTGCCGACGAGGACAGATTCAAAGACATATCCACCATCGACCTTGTCATCGCCGGAATCATGCACCAAGGCAGAGTAAGCTTATCTTACCCATTCTTTTACCTGTATTCCGCCCTTATTCATCAATATTCTTACACAATCCTATATAGGCCGAAGCTGTTTGGGGTCGTGTCCTTTGGCGATGGAAAGAACTTGAAGCCGAAGAGGACCAGCTGAAAAGGGGTAATGCTCTGCTGACGGCTGCCCTGGAAAAAGAGAGGAACAAGCACCAAAACACAATTTTCACTTACGACAACCTCCACTCCGCCAACGATAAACTAAAAGAAGAAGCCGCTGAAGCTATAACTCGCCAAAAGACCGCATTCGAAAAAAGCGAAGCAAAAATACTGGAGAACGAGAAGCTGAAGCACAACAACCTGATACTTTTTCGCCAAAACGCCGACTTGAAAAAACAAGAAGAAAAAACCTATCAGATGTTCATCACTCTAGAGAAGCAATTCTTAGAGTATAAGGCATCGGGCCCCATTCTGACCAACAATCTAAAACTTTGGATAGTTTATGAATATCGAAAGTCTTCTGAGCTGACCGAGGAAATAATACAGATGTTCAACGAAGGGTACGAAGCTTGCCGAGACAAAGAAAAAGCCAAGCTATCTGTCGTCGCATTGAAACCATCTCTCCTCGACTCTTCCGAAGATGAAGACGATTCAGATGACGATCCCGAAGACAATCCTCCTCCAGCATAAGAGACTGGAGGACAATGTTGAAATGTAATTATTTGGGTCTAGCCAAGGCGTAGCCCAACTTATTTAATGGACTAGATTTGGTGTTGGCCCATATACGTTTATTATCTATTTGCTCAAATAGTGGGAGAATTCTTATTAAAGTAAGATTGTTTTTTCTTATTTGGTGGGATAAAAAGATCTTACTTAGGAAGCGATAAATCATTAATTACAGTTATAAGGTGATTCTAAAAAAGACTTCTACTCCTAATTAGATTCAGGTGGACATAGCTTCTGTAAATACAACAATAAACAAGGGTTTAGAGGAGAACACAATTACATGACACAAATACACACTTTGTAATCTTCATATTATTATAGTGAATTTCTCTCTCCATAATTTTTTTCTAATTGAGTTTCCACGTAAGTTCTTGTGTTCATATTTTGAAATGTATTTCGTAAGATTGATTTCATAACAATACAATCAACTTGTTAGCACGATTTTGACTTGCTATTTTGGTGATTCCGTCATGCATACAAAATCTGACTTTAACACTAGTTATAAAAAAAATGTTTTTCAATACTTACATGAATTAAATGAAGTTTAAATTTAAGACTCAGCTTTGAATCATTAGTTTCAGACAGTAATCTGAGGGCTCATAGGTTCACATTAATCTGTTCTGTTGTTTACAGTCAGGTGTTAACATGTCAGTGCCTATGAATATATTCAGAGTATTAGGAAATCTCATATTCTTGTGCAACAAGTCTGTTAAAAATTACCAAACCAGAAACACGTACGGATTAAAAAAAAGACCGAAAAAACATCATACATTTAACACAATGAATAAATATATGAACATCAAACACTACATGTACCTAATGAATTTTTTTTACAAATGATATGAACACATTACACAAACAAAAACACTTGCAATTGTCAGAGCTCCGATAGAATGGCAGGGATGTAATGAGATAATTCTGCAGTAAGCGACTGAAACCCATTAACTAGTTGAGTGTGGAAATCTTGGTCTTCCTCCCCAATCAACCTGAAGTGTACCCGGATGGCACGCTTGCAAACGGCCATAAATTCAAGGAGAGCGGCAATGAGTTGCTGCAGCTCCTGTGAACGAAGTCTCGTTGCAGGCTCACCTGACAGGAAAGCCGTGCATACACTCAGGACTCCGCTGTTCACCTGTTAATACGCCATACAAATGAAACAACATAGGTATCTAATCAGAAAGCGCCTTGTTCAATAATATTAGTAGAAATAAAAATACGATGCAGCCAATTAGGGAAGAAGCACAAGAAAGAAAATCACGAGGAACTTATATAGGCATAGTCCAATCAGCCAACATTTCAACACAACTTTTCAGAAATAAAGATTATGGTTCATAACGAAATGATAATAGAGAGAAAATCAGTGAAAAGATTTTCGTTGATGGACTTACTTGAACTGCAACAGAGCCTTGAAGTATTCTCTGTAGGCTTTGGAGACGGGGAAGTTGATCACCGTCAGAACTGCGAGGTTCCTCAAGCTCATTTCTTAGTGCAGCCGTGCGGGTTTCAATCATTCCAATTGCGTTCTCTACTGGGGAGAACTCGAGAGATTCTGACTTGATAACCACGAGCCTATTAACAAGGGCAGGAAAAGAGCCCTCAGTCTGAAGAACTGTCCGTTGCTTCCACTGGTCTTCCAATCCCCCTTGGGTCTTGCCATTTTTTGTAAAAGGAGTATCAAACAAGAAGCGGTCAAAGACACGAGCGCGAACAGTTCCAGTAGAAAGAGAAATGATTCTCTCTCTTCTACTTCCCAAATCTTCATCTTCCATGACAGGATCCACAGCAGTTATCTGCAAGTAACAGACTCCAGTCTGCAACTCTTCTGCTTTGACTTGTCTAGAATCTGGAATTATATGCAAAGTATGATTACCATCCATCCTCGACTCATATATATGACTAAGTTTCTCCATTATGTCGCCCAAACGAACATCACGAGGCTCTCTGTATACATATTCCTTTTTATCTAGCTTCCCAAATTTTTCACCATAGAATCCCACCCTATAATATGTTGCATCGGTGAAAGGAATTGGACTTGATTCCTGCTCTAGGATTGATTCATAGATATTGGTTAACATTGTGTGGCATTTGGCTAGCTGCCCATATGCCCTCCTGCTTTTATATACTGGAATCACAAGTTCTAGAATGTTTGCACAGAAATGGTAGAGCTCAGCTTGAGAAAAAAGCTTATTTGCAAGCTGCAGGTACTTCACAGCAGAATCAACTGTGAGTTTGGAAGCACCATACCCTTCTACCTCAGCTGCCGAAGCCTCAGATGTTATCTCACTGCTAACCATGGGGCAAATTTTGCGTAGTGCAGTCACATGATCACTGCCCCAGACTCCATCGTTTCTACTCACAAGGGCCTAGACAAATTGATATAAACGTTAGTATGCCATGTCTAATCGTTTCTACTCATGAGGTCCTAGACAAATTACAAATTATTAATATAAATGTCAGTATGCCATGCATAAAAACTGTAATTAGCGCATGAATGACAACTCTAGAAACTGAAACGAGGTCCTAGACAAATTACAAAGTATTAATATAAATGTCAGTATGCCATGTATAAAAACTGTACTTAGCGCATGAATGACAACTCTAGAAACTGAGACGATGATGTGCATGTTTAATCGTTGTTCCTGTTGCTCCAAGTTTTACCACTTTAACTAACAACTATTATTATTTACACAATTTAGCTTATGATATTGTCAAATCATTTGATCCAGCATAATACACCTTCCTCCAATGATATTGGACCTGGACTTGATCCCTCAGAAAATGTTATCATTTGTCTGACGATTGTTAAACTAAAGCAAGGTAGTTAACTGTCAAACCAAGAAACAGTCGAATGCAACAATATTTACCTGCATTACAACGCCAGCTACACCAACAGCACACTGTGCAGCTTCAGCCCACGATTGCATCTCCTGATGTGCATCACAAAGATGCAATAACCACATTATGTGGAGATCTGGTACAGGAGCAAATGCCATTGCAAGTTTAAAGAAACTCTCTGCAGCTGCATATCTATCCGTGTTCATAACTGAAGCCTGTAGGCAAATGTACTCAATATGAAAATATCAGTTACTGACATCAATACTTGTGTTGAATATAAAGCTACGATGAAGGAAGACAGAGTTTACCAAGAGTGCATGTTCTAGGCTAGCATCAAGAGCCAGGACAATACTGTTGGCAAGAAACTTCACCTCTGACCAAGACCACGGGTTCTCTGCCAATTTTTCTGGTATGGCAACAAGTGCATTCTCTGGAAGTCCACATTCTATTAATAAGTTGCAACTCTTTGTTTCATCTGCCATTTCCTCCAAAGAATTTCGAAGACGGCGTGCTTCCCCGCTTTCTTCAAGTGTTCCATCAGATTTCATCTGTGTCACTTGAACATCAGACATCAACTCTGACAATGTAATAGTAAGCATGACCCTTAACCTTGCCGTCTGTGTAAAGTAAGAGAAGGAGCTCTGCCAAATGGAAGGAGAAGCTGTGTTATGAAGTCATAATGCTGATAACAGTTGAAGGTACCACATAAAGTCTACATTTGTATCAACAACTAACACCAGTAGCCTACCCGGACAAGTATCTGTAGCCCCACCACGGCCCTTTTCCTGATATTGTGATTCCGAAAAACTGCAAGTCGAAGAAGATGAAAAGCTATTTGCTTTAAGAAACGATCATTCTCCCTCGCCATTAGTGTTGCTCCATGAAGCAGCAAGACACCGTTGAACACAGGAAACATAGCTTTCCAAAATGCCAGTGGCTGATATCTTGAGAAGAAGCTTGTAAATATGGATGTTATGCAATCAAGTTTTCCGTAATCAGTAGCAATGCTATGGGATGCTGCAGTACTGGAAAACTTCTCCGTTATTTCCAAAACCTGAAGACTGACAGCAGCGCTCAGGTTTTCTTCCCAAAGTTCCTGAAGCAAGGCAACAGTTATCAGTTGTTTTATAAACTAGCTTGTATTCTTCTTTAACAAAAAAGGATTAAAAAGGTCAAGGTGTATTTGAAGAGAATGATTTACAAGTCATCATTATACCCAACCATCAACACTTACCAGTTTTTGCCTCAAGATTGGGTGCAAAGATTCCCTTAATGCTTGGGTTGAAGCTCCAATTCTAGAAGATTGTGCCTGAGCAAGTGCTTCTCTTAAGGAATATGGCTGGCTAGGAGAGCTTAACTGGGAATTAGCACGCTGCCACACATACCCATTCTCAGGTGTACCCTGTGGCTGCATAGGAGAAACCTAAAATATGGAGGACACACTAAAACAGCATGATTCCTATATAAATAGAAAAACATTGCCACCAGGATGACACAAATAACCATGATGACATAATCACTCAAAGACTGATGTTCACATTTCGAAGCAAAAATTATATAAGCTAATCATAGATAAACAATTTTCCATTTTTGTTGAACAAAAATGTCACTTAAAAAGTAAACTTACTCTGACTTCTTGCCGAGAAGCCTCAGACAGATAGTGGTTAATTGCAGGAGAAAGTCTATCAGAATACTTGGGGGAAATAGGTCCATCTGCAACTGGGCTGCGAGAACTAGCTCCCATAAGCATGCTATCAGCAGGTTTTCTATGCTGTTCAATATACAATGTGCAATTAGTTAATAGATACATAAGTTGATGATGCATAAAAATGTGGAGCTGAATTTAAAAAACATAAAACTCTAGTCTTGAAAGATCTAGAAAGAATACTCAACCCCTTGATCAAGTAAGCAATCTTATGATGGAAGAGGTCTTATCTGGCTTTTCTTGAAGATCTCTTGGTGGAAAAAAGAGTAACATATGCCAAGTCACAGCAGAAGTATAACCAGCAATTATTCCGTATTAGTTAGTAAGGCCTTGCTTGGACAATGCATTATAACTTATGATTAATTGAAGTAGTAGTTTTGTTTGGCGTTCTTTTATGCGGTGCATTTTACCAAAATAAATACCTAGACAGTATCACATGATGATTTTGCAACAAAATTGTTATAAAACAAGTTTATTGACACATCAGTACTACTCCCAAAAAACTAAAGAATCCGTCAAGACAGTTCCACAGTTAATAAACAAAGATACGAAGTTGTCAAATGTGCAGCAGATTCAACTTCAAGTACCATAATCAGAAAGAAATACACCCAAAAAATATGTACGAACCTCAAAAAGAATCAGGCTTTCCTCCAAAAGTTTAAAAAATAATCTGGTACGAGCAATGCTTTGCTGCCAAGCCTTGACAAGTGATGCATCATCCAGATTACGTACGATTTGCAAGATAACAATCAAGACTTCACGCTTCTCAACAGCATTAAGATTATAAAAGACAGGCATTTCATCCAAAATCTGCATAAGTAAAACAACCCAGATAAATACATAAATAACAAGCAATAAGTTGCCAAAGCACCATGATACACTGGCAGACCTTTCAAAGCCAAAGTTTTTTTTTTCTTTGAACATTAAAACAGACAGCCACACAATATATAGCTGACATTGTGCTGTCTATCTGTAAAATGAAGATACTATTATTTTGAGTCTTCAACTGACACTTGGTTGTATCTTCCAAACAATAAGTTATGACAGGCCTAAACAATTTATGTAATTTGAGGAGCATAATTTGATGCCTTATACTACATTTGAAGTGATAAAGCATTCTAGCATTATCAGGAAGAAGACGGCTCAAACAGTTGAATCCAACATGAAGACCTTTTTTTTTTATCAATTCTAACATGAAGACTTTGATACAGTAGAATAGAATTACACAAAAGAACAATATATATTAAGTGAAGGTAAGATAATGGTAAGAACCTGGCCAACGAGGGGGAAATATAATTGGGCAATATATAATTTATCTTCAGGCTTTTGATAACGAGCATCGAACTCGTGCTTGCACAAAAGGACTACCAAGATTCTAGCTGCCTACAAACACCAAAACCAAGTCAAGTGAATTTTAAAACTTAAATAGGCAAAATAGAGAAACAATGGCAACCATGCTAACCAAGAAGTGAGCAAATTAACCACTTGGTAAACTAGACAAACTTTTTTTTTTGGTCAGTAACTAGCCCAACTGTTAGAATCAAAGATCGCGACGAATATCGACACTGCACTCACTTTTGCTCGTAGAGATAAATCATCATGGTCCCATGTTAGGAAAAGTTCTTGTATTAAGACAGACGAAAGGTAATTCCTGTAATTAAAAAATGTAACACGTCAAGCACTTCCATACATCATTAAAATTAACTCACTCAAGAAAGGATATAGAAGACATGATCTAGTACTAAAACAAGTATTACTCCATAAAGTTCTAGAGCACTTGTCTCACTCAATTCACATGATCATGCAACAACCAGTATTACTTAACAAATGTCATAGCAATAATATACACCATATTAACCAAAAAGAGAATACAGAAGAAGTTCACAACCATATTTGCCCCCAAACTGTAGGCTGCTATAACAGGTTTTGACTGAATAGATACCTAAGAGACGGCGAATGGACACTGGAACTCAAATAACTCTTCCAATTTTGGTTATGAAGAGGTATACTACATAATAATAACTTTTTCTTACCCTTAATACTCCAATAATGAGCAGATGCTATTTTCCGATTGACATACCACTCCACTTGGGCAAGATACACAACTTGTGGAGGACCTAATTCTAAAGTCACTGATTCAACGATACTATGTTCAATGTGCTCACAAGCATACAGACTTCGGAATTTAGAGAATAGAGTTGTTGGTGGTCGTTATCGTTTTGGTTCCAATGTTTACATTGATGTGTTTTAGTTGTTTATTGATTATTAGGTTTCATATTCATTTTGATAGCAGTACATGTTAAACATTTACAAGACATACTTCAGACATTACATTAGCAAGATCTTCATCACTTTCGAAAAACAAAAAGGACAAAATAGAGTAAAAACAGGCACAGGAAGATAGTCTACATAATCTTAGAAGTTTTACTGGCTCTTTTTCCACTACAGTTTAGATGAAATTTGTTCCATAAGCCCGCTCACTCTTAGGGATGATTTAGACTTCAAACCTGCTCGTTCTTTGATATTCTCCAAATGGCCAGGCTTATAATTGTTTGATTGTAGCTACAAGCTAGTTTCTTTTTCTTCCAGGATGCAAGTAGAATACAAAGAGAATAAAGGAACTAAATATTTACTATTTGAGTTTGAGGAATTAGAAACAAAGATACCTATCTGAAGGATCTCTTCCAGGCATTTCCACAAAAAGATCATGATCACAAATGATCTGCAAAAATGTAAGCTTGCAATCATGCAAGACTAATTGGCATACCCCAGAGAACTTATCAATGTACAGTGAGACCTGCATGACATGGAAAATTATCATTAAAAGTCGATCAAAATAGACAGGAGGAAGAGACTGTAAAACTAAATGGTTTGAGAGGAAACCGAAAATTATATAGAAGCTCAAACAATAAGGAATTTCCACCTAGGAAGCAAAAATAGGATGCAGAGGCATTGTTCAGGCTCATGATAGAAACCAGAAACAATCATTCACAGACACGATTTTGCACCTCTTCAGCATTCGTTATACAAACATACATACATGTATATTATACTGTATACACACACACACATATATAAACTGAACATATGACTAACGATTGGGTACTCGCCACAAAGGTGACCGACATACCTTATTATATCCTGTTATGACTTTTCTTGCACAAATTTTAAAATATACGGAAAGACATAAGCATTGCATTCTCAAAAAAAAAAGAAGCCTGAAAAGGGGTTTATTATGACACAATAAAGGCAAGAGAAGGTTTTCTTTTGTTTTCAGTTAAGTAGATTCAAAAGCAGCAAAAAAGTATAGATGGATACTTGATGTTTTTCTAAGATGTGGTGTATTATCCACCTATTCCCCCAACACCCCCGCAATTCTATAATCCTATGATTCAGCACAGAAACATTTTAACATGAATAACACACATACAAAATAGTGTCAGCCGACATGAAAGGGGGATGCAAAAAAAATGTAAGCTGAAGCATACCAATTCAAAAACTTGGCGAGGCTCAATAATAGATAAAAGATCATAGCAAAAGAAAGCCAAACTGCTGTTTAAACGTTTTGCCAAGCTTAACCCCCTCTTGCAACGCTCATGCACTTCTGTTAGAAGGCAATCGTATAGCTGCAGTATACATCTGAAGACACCTTCTTTCAACTGCATGGGCGGAATATCTTCACCTGTTGCACAAAATATATAAAACATTTAACAAAGGAGATAATAGTATTCAAACCAAGACTAATAGCCAACCGAATTCTCTTAGTAGCATCTTTCTTTTATTTTGGATCAACAGACGGCAAAACTTTCGCTCAACGCAACATTCAAAGGGAAAAATAAAAACCTTGGTCACAAGCTTAAGACATGTTAGGGTTTTCAAACAGACTAAGAGTAAAAATCATACACTTTTTTTTTTGGATAAGAAAAGAAACTCCAAGATTCTTAGTCCATCATGATGTACATACTCAACTCTAATCTATTATAATGATAATGCCAGAATGCTGCAGTCCATGAATCTGCCATGTTGAAGTGAAGATTCTCTTAGCATCCTGGGCTACCAGTCTACCACCATGAACCTTCCGTAGTGTTGGACACAACTAATAAGATTTTTAAAAGTATAATTGAAAAGATCCTGATCAACATTTATATCAAAGCACACTTCAGTGTTATAAAAGTAATATTTGTCATGAAATATTCTGTTGCTCAAAATTTAGTGGAGAAGGGACAACAATGTTTGTGTATACCAAGTTTAACACCACAGATAAACGATCTATATTAAACAATAAAATAAAATAAAAAACCCACAAATAACAACGAGCATTTTTATGAAATCTCAACCATATTATTGCCACCAGTGTATCCAAGTCTAATGGTGGTATCTCATTGCCTGGCATGCATCAGAAAGTTCAAGGCTGAAGAAAATGCGTCAGATAAGAAACAAAAAGATAATATTTTATATTATCAATAATTGTTTTTGTAAAGGTAATAAGGTATTTTAGTGTGTCTGCAAAGTATGATAGTTTTGCTGCGAAATTCCAGTAAATATGAGCTTTTTGATGCTAATACAATCATCCACCCCCACACCACCAAAAGAAAAAGAAGATGGTCCAAATTTTCATCAATAGATAAAGTGTATCTCTTAATTGTCAAGGAAACTATTGTTTCATAGTTACAACTTACAACTGAGGCTAGTTTTTATCCATATGATAAGCAGAAAATAAATATTAAATCTTCCATGGAAAAGTGTAAAATAGTTGCACGACATGCCAGATACAAACTTTGTTCAACAAACAATTACCCAGTGGAAGGTTGTGATAGAACAGCCGAGTCTGCTCTAATGCCATCGACTTGACAATTAACTCGAGGAAAAACCATGCCATTGCCAAGACATCATCGTACACTGGCCCTACGCGGTAGCCTTTGGCCTACATTGTAAATTTGGAGGATTAAAAGTAAATGGAATGAATACATAACATGCGCTCATAAAAAAGAATAATGAATTGCATGACAAGATCCTGGATTCATAGAATCACTTCAAAATTAAGTCATTGGTCATCTAATGTCTTCAGAATAGAATTATTGGACTATATAGGGATAAGTGAAGCTTACATACAAAACAAAAAAAAGAAAATAGGCTAGACCATGAAATTCCACATCTATAACAATGTTAGAAGCAGTAACCTGATTTGCTTGGGTGACCATAAAATGTAAGCTACATTGAGGGACCATATAATAGACAAACATGAGAACTCACCTTACTGCGAGCTAAACTTCCCCACACAGTCGACAAACCAGGATAAACAGGTGGTTGACGGCACCCAAAATCATCAAAAGAATAATCAACATAGTTTACTAGAAAAATATTTCTTTCTGCCTCATCAACCGACTCCTGCTGCACCCTACACAGCAGAACTTCCATTATCAAAATGTAAAAAGCCAACTAATGTTCACTGAAAGGAATGCCTCCACAGACAGCAGACATGAAATTATAAACCCAAATGAGATGAACAATACATGCAAACTCCTACAGACATATAGATGCATAATTCAATAATTTATGTGTACAAGTTGAAAAAATGTACAAAAAAGTAAACATGTATGATCATGATTTCTGATGTAACAATGCAACACGTGTCATACACACAAAGGCAGTTTAATTGATCAAGTTTCTAAGGCGAGTTTTCCAGCATTAACCCAACAAAGTACTAGTCATATTTAGGTTTTCGCATATGCATGTTCAGATTTCAGGCTGAACTGTCTTTTTGATACAATGATCCACATATTAAACTTATTTAAATGGAGAAACGGCCAATGGAGACTTCAACCAGGGTTGCGAATAGCCAAACTAGGTTTATTTTGAAGGCAAAAACAATGAAATGGAGAAACGGCCAATGGAGACTTCAACCAGGGCTGCGAATAGCCAAACTAGGTTTATTTTGAAGGCAAAAACAATGAAATCACCAGTTGATTTCCTACCTCAGTAAGTGAATATAAATGAAAGAAATAAGATCGAGTCCATTTCCACTCCTTTGCCTCCAATATGCTTCATATTTAATGATGGGACTACACGTCTAGAGCAAAGAAGAAATTGAGAGATATCGTTGTAATTAGGTATATAATGGGGATTTATGATATTTTATAAGTACTAGGAAATATTAATATTCTGTTAGGTATTTTAGTCATTTAGTACTTTCTTATTTTCCAAGTAAAATTAGGGTATTAGTTCTTTTTAAATTATGATCCTCACAATCTAGACACAGATTATTATGTAAGACTGAGATACTATAAGCACAATTATGTCTAGGGGAGTAATGTGTGAAGCCTAACCCTAGTTACTTTTTCTTATGTTCAACTATTATATGTGAATTCAAGCTTTCAGATTGTTGTCATGCATCATTGATGCTCATTTATCATGCATTGTTCTCAGTCGTCAATTATGCCTAAAAGGCCTCTGAGTAGAGGCTTGAAGATATGAAATGGTGCTTGCTTTGTGATACTAGCTGTTATTTGTTGTGTTTGGATTGAGTGTAATGCTATGATCTTCAACAATCATTAGTTTCCCATTTCTTAGTAAGTCTTAGATTCGTATTCTTTGCTTAGCTTTGGACCTCAGCAGCTGTTATTTATTGTGTTTGGATTGAGTGTAATACTATGGTATATACAAGCATATAATCATGATATCATATCATTAGACAACCATCATTTATAAGATCTTCAACAATCATTAGTTTCCCATTTCTTAGTAAGTCTTAGATTGGTATTCTTTGCTTTGAGCTCCTGCTTTTGGCATGCCCATCTTCGCCTCAATGATGTCAATCACTTTTCTTATCAAACCTTTGTTTGTTGTTAAAGACATCTTTGGACCTCAGCAGCTGAGAGCTTTACACTTTTTTTTTCCGACTGGCTATTTCTGCAGCTTTGAAAGAGGACTTCTTGTCCTCCTTGCATGCACTCTTCCTTGTCAGTAAATAGGATCTTCTTTTCTTACCTTAAAAAATCAACACATTCACCAATACATAACATTTGAAAGACAGACACAATTTAAATCAATCGATCAACTTGAACAAGTTTCACCCAAACTTTATTAAAGAAGTAAACCTTAGCTAAGCTTCACAAAAGTCGATCGAAAACAAATTGCATCCTCAGCACTAAAGTTTAGGGTGCAAATTGTTTTGACACGAATTGGTGCAAATTGTTTGAGCGCTTAGGAGTTTAGGTTTATGAATTGGTTCGGTCAAACTCGCTTTGGAAGTTAAAGGAACCTTTAATAAAAAATGTTTGGGGAGGAAAATAGGATCTTCTTTTCTTACCTTAAAAAATCATCTTTCAACTTGGGCCAAAAAAATATAGGGTGCAATTTGTGATTTAGGTCCATTTGTGAAATGATAATTAAAATACATACCGGGTTAAAATATTGACCATGGCTCTAAAGGCTGCAACCTGAAAGATAAGGAAAAGTGATCAAGTAAACATTAATTGTGGACATGATATACTCGGAATGTAAACTGCTATTGGAAGTAGAGAAATTTAAAAAAGAAATATGCAAACTCAAAAGTGAGAAAAATAATGGTATAAGAAAATACTCAAAAAATTAATAAGATAGAATTACACAGAAGAGAATTGGAAAATAGGTTGGAGAAGTTGAGATTCAGGGTTAGAGAGGTTTGAGAGGAGATTGGCAGGTTGGAAGGGAAATTTTCTGTTTCAGTGTAGGAGGTTGGTGTTGATTAAGAGTACATTATCTACTCTTTTCACTTATTTCCTATTGTCAGTATTGCTTCTAGCCTCACGAAGCAGTTAGACAAGTTGGTGAGAGACTTTTTGTGGCAGGGAAATGATTAAGGGAAACAAAATATCACTTAGTGAATTTGGGATCAAGTTTGTAACCCAGTTAGTCGGTGTAAATTGGGAGTCAGAGACTTTGGGAAGTTGAACATGGCATTATGGGTCAAATGGCTTTAGAGATTTACTTCAGAGGAGGATCAAATATGGAGCAGGGTGGGGGTATTGAGATTTGGCGGAGAGTGTAGGTGTCGATTACCAAAGAGTACCAAATGCCTTTTGGGATTAGCTTGTGGAAGTCGATTGCCAAAGGTAGAGATAATTTTGCATGGTACACCTCCTGTGTGATTGGGCATAGGTAGTGCATTAGGTTTTAGGTTCTGGAAGGACATATGGTCAGGTTGGAGGCTGTGCGACGCGTTTTTCCCAAACTTATTCTCTTTAGCAGTCAATCCAGATGCAAAGGTGGTCGAGTGATCTTCCATTATTGATGGGGCAGGTTTCTTTGGTGGATACTTGGGAGGGAGACGAATTGTAGATATTTGAAAGATAGAAACTAGTCCATTGCCTACATCAAGTCCTTATTCTTGAGTCTGCTGTCTTTTTGGCAGAATGAGGCTATCCTGAATCGTCTATTGCTTTTATAGATTTTTTTTGTTGGATTTCAGCCTGGAAAATGATTTAGTTTCTTTTATCAGGTTGGGGTGGGTCTCATCCAGCTTTTTGTTTATCGATGTACATGGGTGACACCTCCTTGGAGCACTTTGAATGTGTATCCTTACTTACCCCAAAAAAAAGTAAAATAAATACACACACACATATATATTTATATGTGGGAAAACTTTACAAGTGTACCTGGAGAGTTTCTCCACCATTGCCAATAAGATGGAGAAGCATATTCAATATTGGCTGAAGAAACTGAAGCAAAGCAGTTGAATCAACATTCTTCAAACTGTTAATAGCCTGCAAGCATATTAAAACGGACATTATCATCGAATCATTCCAATGAACACGTCCACCTCTTCACAAACATCATATTTGCAAAATCAACAATTACTGCCAAGTTAATGCATTCACAACTTGTCCTCAGACTAAAAGGTGCTATATACGCTGCCAAACGGACTGATTTCCATGTAGGGAAAAGAATAAAACAATCAGGTAAAAAATTCCCAAGGAACAGAATACCGAATTATCTAGGAATACATACCTCAAGCAGTTCAGATCCCCAAGGTGGACTTGTACGAAGAGTGTGTCTATCATACTCGAGGAAAAAATCTCTAATCCGCTCACTAATGGGGTATAAGGACGAACACAGCCTTAACCGTAATCTAAAAACATTTTTCCCATCCTCCAGGTAATCCAGCCTCTCCTATAAATGACCAGGAATTAAATTCATAGTGTCAGACCCAAATATTATTAAATTAGTACATGATCATTCATCCAAAATAATAAGAAGAAAAATGCTACATGGAAGTTATCAGCTTCCAAAAAATCTACTGTTAAAAAAACAAAAAAGGAAAGCTTAAAAAGAAATTACAGGAGAACCAAAAAGGAGAAAATGAAAATTAAAGCAAAGGATAAGTGAGCCACATGGCCAAAGCTCCAAACCAGGTTAAAAATTATAAATGAAACTATTAATTCTCATCTAACCTAGCAAAGAAAGAATAACATGGTCATAAGCCACATTGAAAAACGACTTTGGTGGCGACGCTAAGGTAGATCCCTGATAGTACCACGACCCATAACCACTTTAAAAAAATCAAAGAAATATATAAAAATAAAAAAATCGAGAATATATATATACACAAACACACACACACACACACACACACACACACACACACACA
Organism: Panax ginseng; assembly: GCA_020205605.1. NCBI lineage: Eukaryota > Viridiplantae > Streptophyta > Magnoliopsida > Apiales > Araliaceae > Panax > Panax ginseng. The sequence continues at coordinate 20,093,296 of CM035138.1, forward strand.
CACATATATATATATATATATATATATATCAACAAAAAACGGAATTAGTTTGCGAGAATGGCACCATAGATAGGACAGACATATTCGTAACATGGTCAAGATGCCATCCAGGTTTACCTTTCCACTATCTTGAAGATAGTGCGGAATCAGCTCTCTCATAATTGGTAAGGAAATTTCTGATCTCAACCTGAATAGAACCATAGAAGTAAATAATATGTTATGTCAAGGTCAAGGTCAAGAAATGAATAACAAAAACTAGAATAAAGAGACCGGAAATTTCTTTACTAGCATTTCTTTCTTTCCACACTTGTATTTATTTGGAGGACTCCTTATTCTCTCTTTTCCATCTAATAAAATTTCTTCTTTTTATAAAAAATAGTAATAATAATGGAAAGAACTGTACAAACAGCCACTATATTTAAAAAAGCTAGTCTCGAGTATGAAGTTCTTCACTATTGTACCATTATGCAGGCAAAATTGCAGCAGAAATATAGTGAGACACTCTTCACATTATATGAGTGTGATAGTCCACACTGCAGTACCAACAACTAGTAATAGTACTCCTAAGGATTTTTCTTTTTCTTACTTTTTTTTTAAACTTAATTAATGATGTACAGGCATACAGCTAAGATTAGAGTAGCTCAAGCACTATGATTACATTAGTGGAATTTGTGGTGATTCGCCCTATAACTGGTACTTTTAGTAAATTCATAAGAATAGTTACAATTACAACTAAAATCGCTTGGATAAGGTTAAAGTTTCCCTTTTCACCCCTAAAAGGAGCCAGCTTTTGACATGAATGAAAGTATTATGTTCTTTCTTCATGCTTGCAACTGAATCACTACATCACTGAATTGATTCAGAGAGAGCAGCAACAGCAATTACATGGATTAAAATAATACGACTCAGAAAGAGCGAAGCTCACACTTGTACATAGTAAAAAGAGATCAAAGGTGAAGAAAGCAACAGCATGCAGTTTAATGTATATATAAGCATGATTATAATTTATACACTTAGACAAAAGAAAAAGGGATATTAAGAAACATACTGAGCATGTGTGGATAATGGAAGTGATGCATATCCAACTACCACCTGTACAAATAAAAAAATAAAATGCATGAAGATTACAAGTAGTCTTAATTTAAAAATATTAATAAATGTTACCTAATAATACAGCTGTAGCATATTAATGACAGTCAGACTTCAAAACCAAGTTTGGTATATTCTCATCACGAAAAAACAAGATTGAACTTACTGGCTTTGGAGCTTCAAGTTTGGTTTGGAGGTCAACATGAAAGAAAGTGAAGAAAAGGTGATGCAATGGCGTCCAGATAGCTGGAAGAGAAACTTTAATTTCATCGTGGAAGCAAGCCATTCTAGCACCAACAGCAACTTGTGTGTGCACACATTTCTGAAGGGATGCACCAGGCTCCCTTGAATGCATTGCCTGGTTAAAAAAGAACCAGATATCAACCCTGCAAGGAAAATCGACACTAAAATATGGTAGAATACCACCTACCTCTAAAGGCTGTTTACGAGAATCTGCATCATCCTTCCGGAGTTCAACTCGTATGAACAAATTCCTTTTCCGACTCAAACTAACAGTTAAAGGATAGACATAAAGACAATGAAAAGGTTGCAGGAAAGGCTCGTTTCTTGTTGTTGTGCGGAAGTCAAAGGCTTGGAACTGTACATATATCAAAACATTTCATTCTGAATAAGTGGGTGACGTAGAATTCAATATTAAAGTAGATAATAAACTAATTCTGCCAAAATTTTGTCCAGGCAATATATTATAGAAGATATTTCTTAAACTAATAACTGCTAGATACTATATTCAAACTTTAAAACTGTGCTTATGATATTTCAGCTTCAATGTTATTTGCATTTTCAATATGAAATATACCACCAAATTAACTACTAGATACTATATTCAAACTTTAAAACTGTACTTCTGTAGTGGAAAGTTGAAGTTGAAACTTGCATTCAGTTCAGTTTCATGAAGGAAACAAGTATAAGCACATAAACATCAAAACTACAAAAAAATTAAAAATAAATAAATAAATAGTAATAATAATAAATAACAAGCTCTGCTAGATGGAGATGTATAAAACCTTAAAATCAAAGATAATAGAAGGTACATAATGAGTATATTTATGTATGTTGCACTTACATCATCAGTATTGACATCTGGATTTCCTGGAGCAATTGACCCACTTTGAGGCATCTCTTTCCCTTCATAGAAATTCAATTTAGAATGGCCATTTTGAGGTCCATCAAAACCATTGCTGGAGGATTTTGCAAACCTTGAATCAGTAAATTGATCATCATGGTCACCAGTTTCATTTGTCACACTGCCACCTTCTGAAGCATTTTCAAAGTCAACAGGACCAGCTTGGAGCTTTTCTATTTCCAATCTCAAGACACCTTTCACAGGTTTATGAATCTTGCGCTTGGGATCCTGAAATTGTAGGGAAATGTCCAGTAAATTCATTGATTTTGATGTTAGCTTAAATGAGAAAAATAAAACAATCATAAGAATGTGTGAATGAAAGGCAAAGAAATTCATAACTTCATAAGTAAGGGCAGAAGGACATAAGTTCTTCATACACTGATATCTGAACCCAACCAACAACCCCCAGTCCCCCACTCCTTTTTTCCCAAAATCAACCAACACAATGCATTAACAAAGGCATAGACTCTGAGACACCAGAGAGACAAAAGGAGGCATTTTCATAACCAAAGAGATGATACATCACCGACTATTATGACAGGGTAAAAAGGACCCATTTTCTTACATACCCTTGTTACTCTAACTCATATTGCTCTTGTTTTTTCTTCTTCACTTCAACTTGAACCTTGTCACAAAAGCAAATACAAACAGTAATTTAAAGCTAATTCGGTAAGTAATAAAACTAATGTTCTTTTATGGCTTTCCTTTCTCATTCCAGGGGAAATTCCTCACCAAATGGAAAACCATAGAGACAGATTTAGTCATCTTCATTTTTTATTTTCTTTAGTGTTTAGGTTTTCTTTAGTTGCCTCTATTATGGGAGTTAAGGGTGTAAACGAACTGAGTCGAGACTCGAGCTGAGTATTGAGTTACTCAGATTTGGTTCACAAAATTTATCGAGTATAAAATAAGGTTTGATTGAGGCTCATTTAGCTACTGAGTCGAGCACGATTCTGAAGCGAGTCCGAGCAGTTTGAACTTTTTGAACGAATATGATCCGAGTATCAATAGAAAATTATAATTTGAGGAGATTCGAGTAATTATCGAACTTTAAAATTTGCTCATATTTGACTCATTTATATTTCGAGTCGAGCTCGAATCGAACTTTTAGTCGAACGAGTACGAATCGAGTCCGAACTGTTTGCTCATTTTACAGCCTTAATGGGAGTTGTACACGCCGAATGTAAATCTGGCTTAGTGTTATGCTGTAACTAACTCCTCAAAGAAAACAAAAAGACAAAAGAAAACAATTGTTATTCAAATAATTTCTAGCAAAACATAGACTTCTAGCAATTTAAACTCACTCTTCTTTCTACCCTTTTTTATTTGAACAAATTACACAGGAAAAGACAACATTATTTAGTGATATACTGGCAAGGTATACTGGGAAGTTAAAATTTATGCAAAGAAAACATGCATCAGAAATGACATACAAGTAGGAAATGTTGGCAACGGTAAGATCAATAAAAAGTTTATGATTGAAATTTTGCTCCTAATCAAGGCCAATGCCTTTCCTTAAAAAGAAAAGAGGGCCTTCCACTTTGCAAGACTCCTCTTCAAAAGTTCCACAACCAGATCCGAAATAAGTTAACTTATTATTAGCTTCAAATGACAAACAGTAGGTTCATGTAGGTAATAAGGAGCAAAGTAATTATCAGGAAAAAAAGGTAATACGGAGCAAAGATACACCCAAGCAAATGGAAAAAGCAAAATAATTTTGGTCAAATATCTTCCCCAATTAGGGTTGCAAACAAATCCGTACAACTCTCTACTCGACTCAAAACTCGAGTCACTAAACACTGAATTCGACTCAAACCATGTGCCTTCTAATTCTAGAAGATTTAAATTGATAGCAACCCCTAAGCTTTATTTGATTTGCCTTAGGCCCTTGGCCTTACAGATCCTAACTAGTAAAAAAGAATTCCACTACCTTGCTGCCCTCTACCCCAGTGGTTATAGGATTGCTCAAAATTCAACCAGGATATATGGAAAGGGGAAGAGGAATGTGGGTCTGCCTCACCTCGTGCTGAAGAAAAGGGACTTCAGAGGACCATTACAAAGAACATCTTGCTCTCAAAGTGCCCACATAGATCCAATCCTTCCATTTCTCTTTGATCCACATCTTGCCTAGCATATAAAGTTGGAAGATCCGGTTTACATTATCATACACCACATGATGGCACGCAACTTATGGTAAAACCAACTGAAGTAGTTGAAGTAGTCTACTAGTTTGGTTTGTCAAGTTCAATTAGTATGTTTTATTTTCATCTTCTATTTGTTTTACATGGGGTGTTTAGAGAGAGAATTTAGGTAGTGCTTCTGTAGTTTGGAGTGGGCTTGTTAGTTTGTCATGGGGAGTAATGAAAATTATGAGAAATGCTTTGCAACTGCTATCTCTTGACTCTCATCCATCTTATCTCTCACTATTTATCTTTCTCACTCTCCAAAATGTTTATATACTTCTGTCTCTCTTTCTCATGTTTATCTACTATTAAAATAGGCAAGGAAAAAAGTTAAAAGACATAATTACAATTAATTCCAATTAACCTTCGATTATCGGAATGTCAGTAACCTAGTCTGTCGCTGATGTACACAACACAGCATCACTATAGTTACTCCACGTTTACAACAAGTGTCCCAGCTGCGTACAAGTTTATGCCTGAAACTTGTTGTACTGTAAGACACAACCGAACATATACATCAAGAATAAACCATAGACTACTAAAAGTGTCCAGCTGTGTACAAATTTATGCCTGAAACTTGTAGTACAGTAAGACACAACTGAACATATACATCAAGCATAAACCATAGACTAAAGTTATATACTTAAACAAGTACAGAAAACCAATAACAATAGAAGTAATATATTTTGCATTAGGAGTTTTTAGGGAGATTTCTGTATCAGATTTACACGGGGATTGGCAGGTTGTCCATTGCTAAGACTTTGTATATACCCAATTTTGTGTCTTAGTTGGATTTCTTGTACCTTCTTTTTCTCCTAATAAATTCTTCATTCTTTTATCCGAAAAAATGTAATTATTGAAGCAAGTAAAGAAGATCCGAGTATATTGAAATGGAAAAACCTTATATAGCAACTCATACAAGATCATTGCTATAAATCGTTACATGGTTCAAAATTGCGTTCGAGGCATAAGCCTTGAGGCGGTAATTTGCTATGGCGAGGCTTAGGCCTCAAAGGAAAATACAGAGGCTTGCGCCTCAGTGCGTTTCTCCTCAAGGCATAGGCCTTGATTTGAATTTAAAAAAAAAACCAAGAAATTATGAATCTCTTTTAATTGTGAAACAAATGTTAATTTATAATTGCTTTAAGGATTATATAAAACTTCAAAGTGATGGATATTCTTTTGGTTAATGAATGGAAGGGCACTTATATGCAAAACAAGTGAAGGAGGTGAGATAAAATGTCACTCATTCATTGATCGTGAATGTTCTAGTAGCACTCGTTCATTTTCTTAATCCTTCTTTTGAATATTAAAAGGCATACCTTGACATAATATTTTTTAATTTTGTAAGTAACAAATTTTAATCTTTGATACTACAACCTGATATTTTTAATTTTATTTATCTATCTATTATATAATAGATAATAGGTGAGGAATAAAATTAAAAAAAGGACAAGATTGTAGGAATAGGAATAGGAATAGGAATAGGAATAGGAATAGGCCTCTCTTCTCATAATAACCTTGATTATAATCGTAAAAATCCACATGTAACTTTCTTTTCTCTCCTACATTTTATTTTATTTTAAAAATTCTCAAATTTTATCACACATTTTATAATTTAATTTATTGTATACAATATATAAATGATGATATGTAATATTTACAAATACTAGTGGATTTAAATCTAAGTGGCGAGGAGCGAAATTTTACTTTTATGCCCTTAAAAAATGTAAAAGAAAAGGACAAGATTGTAGGAATTCAGGAATAGGGAATAACCGTCCTCCCATAAGAAGATGTGGGCCTCATTTGGTTATATATGTCTTTTATAACCTTGATTATAATGATGGATTATTTTATGATTTTTTAAAAATAGCATTTTTTATAATTTTTGAGAACTTTTTAGGTTTTCAAATTGAGGCTTACCCATAAGCCCCCTTAGCGCTAGGCCTTTTTCAAATTGTCAACCGCTTACCGCTTTTAGCTTTTTCGAACATTGAATCGTTATACCAAATCATATAGCTAAGTATAAGTAAAACAAATATCCAAGATTGTTTTCACAGATACACCACTTATGAACTTCTAGAAACAGACAGAAAAAGGAAATAGAAGAGCCAAAAAACACATGATTATGGCTAACAAACCTGGAGTGAGTCCTCAGTATAGCTTTCTTTTACTTTGTTTAAGTTTGACACTTCAACCACAACAGAGTTTCCACTCGAATAACCCAGCTTTCCGTCTAACTTCGCAATGGGATCGGACACACCCTCTTGGGAACTTGACACGGACACACTAGGAGCAACAGAACTGCTGGGAGAAGCAGGCCCACCAGAAGAAGAATTTATATTGCTATCAAACAATGGAATAATAGCCCAAGCAAAGGACTCTCTATAGGGCATGATGCGAGACCACACTTGGAGTTTCTGCTTTTCCCTCTCCATCATATGGACCTGTTAAGTAAAGTTGAATGTAATCACAAATCCAAAGAAACATAAAATAGTAATTCTGTAGGTATAGAAAAGTCAATTGGCATATGATTAATTAACCATATTTACACACTGCCAATCCAAAAAACCCATCCTTCTGAAGAAAATGAAATAATGCATACATAAGCTTTAAGAACAAAATTAATCCAACGTGATTCAGAGAACATATTTGTTCAGTAATTTAATTTTAAGTTGCATGTAATAAAAGTAATAAAAAAAAATATAAACAAAGAAATGAGGATAACAGTGAAAGACTAACGAAAAGAACATATTCAAAATAAAGATATTAAGTTTGAACAACAGGGGAGAAGTGGGGACTATGTTCCAACAACAAAAATACTTTCCAGCTTATACGTGGAAGGTAAAGCAGAAAAAAAAAATGTAATATTTAAATAAAAAACAGTTAAAAATGAAGATGCTAAAGTACCTCACATTGAAGAGAAAGCATTCTATAACAACATTTTCAAGGGAACCTAATAAAACCTATTGCAGTTTTCACGTAGCTATTACAAGTAGAGACTATCTCAAAACACATACGTCTGAAACAGCCATATAGGGAGTGTTGCACACCGCCGTTAGTTAAATAAAGGACACAAACGATAGTATTGAAATTTAGGGTCTTATTTGTGAGTCATGTGCAGGTGGAGGTATTTTTCATAGACGGGGTAGTATTCTTCTTCTACAATCATATCTGATTCGTATTGCTTCAAATCATGAATACACAAAACTTGTCTTGAGATGCAGTAATTATTAATAACAATATTATTGCTCAGCGGGAATTTGGCATAACAATAAAGCTAAACACATGAGTTGTGCAGTATCAGCATCTCAAAACCTCATTTCTTGTCAAGCACCAATATATTCTATTTGTGGAAACAAACACAGTTGACGTATTTTATAAGGAACTCATATTCAAAGAAAGGAAAAAAGCTTTTAATGAAGATGTTAAATGAAACACATTGAAATCAACATACGTCTAGTTAACATAAGATCCCACCAAATGGTAGAGTAACAACTGAGGCCTAAGCTTGCAAGTGCATACCGGTTCTTTACGTGAATAAACAGAGGGGGTCACCCCGCCTTCTTCAGTAGCAGGCTTCTCTAACTGGATCAGCAGACAAACTGACGCTGATGGGGTATCTAAATAAAAAATACCACGAGGTTCATAAGAACTGCTAGCCTGGTAGTTTGACAAAGGAGAATAGTACATTTCTAATCAGTTATATATTAGTTATAATTATCAAGTAAATGACCAGGAAGTAGGAACACAGAACAGAAATTGTGAGAGCAGAAGAAATAAACTTCATACAACAGACCAAGAAATTGTGAAATTGTTGTAGCTTACTTCCTGCATTTCAGTGGGTAAAGCACAAAAAATGAAATCCTCCGAGAGTTTTTCTCTTCTTTCCTTATTATATAAACAAATTGTGCCATGGAATGGCTCTACAAGAAAATATGAACAACGTTACATTATGAAACTGATGGAAAGTTTAAAAAAGTTTTCTAAGAAAAGAAAATATGGGAAGAAACAACTGATCAGTGATACATCGAACCCGCAAAACTCACCAACTAGTCCAGATTGAAATGATAAGGATAGGACCTTCACTGAGATCTTCAATCCACTATAACCAGATAATATGAAAGAAAGGGGAAAATACTAGTTACAGAGAGCAAGAGAAAAAAAATTAAAGAACAATGAAAATACATTAAGCTATGTTTGACAACTCAATTCCAAGACTTGGAATTCAGTGCCAAATTTTAACAAGATTTCAAATTCATGGAAGGAATTGCAACTGAATTTTCAATTCCAATACCGAAGTTAGGTATTGAATTGCCATACATAATGAGATAAATTCTACTCCCAAATAGTTACTAACCTGGCATACTGTGCCATTTGAGTTTCTGGAATCCTTTGGCCAAAAATTGTTAACCTCTCATTTTCCCAGTCAAAAACTGGCTCATAAGTAGGCAGGGGGGATTCACCTAAGTGCTGCATTTGGATTATAAAACACATCAAATCCAAATGAATTGTGGTCATAGGAAGTGAAGGGACCACTCACTTCTCATAGGATCTAATGAAGAATGGAAAATAAATTTAAAAGAATATCAACGAACCTATGCTCCATACACACACGCACAATCGCACATATATATATATATATATATTGAAAAATCGCCAATAATTTCTCTACCTTCAAAACTTTTGAGCTTGATGAGTCAGAAAAAGTAGTCTCTGTAAACATCCTTCCAGAGGTACTGGGGATGTCATCATCAGTAGTATCATCAATCTTGTTTTGTCTGACATTGGCAAGATGCATTTCTGCAAATAAAATTCAAAACATCACAAAAAATGTGTAAGAAACAAAAGGGTCTCTAGACTCTCTACAGCATATTCTTTATAGTATATTGTAAAGTTATGATCAGAGTACAAACTAATTTTGCAAATTTAATTAGCGTTTCATTTATCAGATTTTTTTGTACTTTACCTGTTTCAATATCAGTATCAGGCCCCTCAAATATCTGATTCTGAAACGATATTGGGCCAATGCTTTCATAATGCCCATACTTGTTATCATCCTTTACCCAGTCAGTTCTGTAGCATTGAACAAGTTCACTCAGATGTGGCCACTGTTCCAAGTTTTCATCAAGCTGGAAGACAAATATAAATATTTCAAAGTGCTGCATTTTTGTAGTAAAGAAAAAGAACACTTCAAAATTAACACCAAGGACATAACTATCATCCAAGGATATAACTATCATCCATAAAATCTAACCTCTTACCCTACTAAGATTAAGGTAGTGTTTGTTTAAGTTGTTTGGAAGACCTCTTAATCGGTAAGATCAACATAAATCTATTCATTAAGAGAGGACAAAGTTGTTTGGAAAAATTTTGTTTGCCATTTATTGTCTCTTAATCGGTAAGATGGAGATATAAATCTAAATCATTAAGAGTTGCCTCTTAATGAAAATTTTAAATCTATGGAGCCTCTATAAATATTGTACTCCCTTCATTACAAATTTTAAGATCATTATTGATTTTTGAAAAGTCAATTTGAGATATTTTTAATTTTAAAATTGATATTTTTAAATTTAAAAGTCATTCAGATGTTTTATACTTTTTAGTTACCAAACAACTTTTTAAGTTCAGATGTTATTTCACTCAGATGATCTAATTTATTAAGATATACTAACTATTCAAATCTTAGTTACTCAATTTTATCAAACACCACCTAACTAACTTAACAATCTACTTATTTAAAAAAACTAACTTGACAATTTCTATACTGAATTATTTGGAATAACCAAATTTACATCTTTTTTGCTATAGGTACGGAAAAAACATAATTACATATCATATGCTTCGAACTTCGAAGGGATTATGTTTCTTGAGATTTTCACTTCTTTAGGAAATTAGTTGATGATGAGTTGATAACATGCCCTTGGCACGTTAAATCCATCCTTCCTATCATCCCTCGTACTGTAAGTAAAAAATTTTGTACCATAAATCACATCAACTACTTTTATATTAAACATAATAAAAACTCCAAATAATAAATATAAAAAATCTTTTCTTTGTCCTTGACTTGGAGTCCCCATCAATTGATAACTCAGAACTATCCTCCGTTTTTTATTTAAAGAGTATATTCATGACTATTCTCTTAAAAGTTTGTTTATACTTTTTCTCTTGTTTGCCATCGAAATTTTGTCCTTTACATGTACAGCAGAGAAATGAAATAAAAAGTTGTGACCTTTAACATCTACGACAGAAAATTGAACCATGTATTAAGATAAACGTATGATTGCAAAAAGCAAATGGAACCTGTAAACTATCTAACAAATGAAATCTGTAAACTATCTAACAATACTACTCCCTATGTCCTCAAACGGATGTCTAAAGTAAAATTTTCATACAAATTAAGAAAACTAAAAGGACGAGGATAGGATATAAAATAAGCACCAATTTTGCCCATAGTGGACCCCGTGCAAGTACACTAATAATAATCTGTCTATTTTAAACTTAGCAGACCCCAATTTAGTATACTTTTGAGGGTAAACTAGTTTTTAGGCTTATTTAACTTCTGTACTTTTAGACATTCTTTTGTGGACAAAATATTTTGTACTTGAAGACATCCTTTCTGAGGAAGGAGGGAGTACTAAATATAAGTTTGATTGTCTTCAAAAGTTAAATGAATCATATCAATTTTGAATTGAAAATATCTCAAATTGGCTTTGAAAAGTCAAACTTCATATTATGTTTCGGGATGGATGAGAGTATTAGAGAACAGAGTGTATTTTGTAAAAGTCATTGGCAAATTTAGCTCAAATAATATGAGGTTATCTAGGAAAAGAAATTGCCAGTTCTTTAAAAAGGATCAACTGTTAGGTGATAACTCCCCTTACCTAAGTTACCCTTAGAATATGGGGCTCTATCCAGAGAGAAGTTCGTGCAAAATGTTATGACACAAACACACAAAAGATAAGGAAACAGCAATAAAACTATATTATTAAAAGGTCCAAACATCCACATGAGCAGTCTACATGATTCATATTTTCTCCCGTGGGATTTTGAATTCATCTTGTACACAAATAGTCATTAACACACAGCTCCAGACATACAAACAGTTTCATTTAGCACTCCCTCTGTAATTTTCAAAATATCAAAAGAATACAAAAAACAAATGTATCCCAAACTCACCAATGGGTCCAAGTTCAGACTACCAGCAAAGGACTGACGGGAAATTCTTCGAAAACGATGCCCATTTGGAGACAAGTTCTCCATAGCCTGAAACAAATGTTCAACAACAACTAATTAACATCAGAAAGTATGAAGAGCAGTGTTATCATCCCATCAGCCTACAAAAGACAGGAATCACATGAACCTCATTTTGAGGGTGGGGGAAACTTCAATACACGAACTACATCTCAACATATTTTCATTCTAATACTCCATCCCCTCTATCTGGAAGAAGAGTCCAATTCCTTTGTGGACCTTTTTTCACTAATATTAAGCTTCATATAGGACACACTTGGACATTTTTTTAAATTCTTTTAATACAAATTTTATTACTGAAAAATTTTATGCCTAAATGTATTCTGTGTAAACCATAATATTCGCAAAGAATCGACAAAAAATAGGGTTTCTTTCTTCCAGACAGAGGTGTTATAATTTCAACGAAAAGTCATACAAGTGCCAAGATTTTATAGAAGACACTACCGTAAAGGAACGGAGGAATGTAAAGGGAATCATTGGAGGTAATTCAGAACTCGTTGCATCAAATGGAATACTCAACCCACTTACTTCGACAAACCAAGAAAGGTTACATCTTAAGAAAAATATCAGTAAATCCTTAAACTAAACCAAAACAAAGAATTTAACAGTCTTACTGGAAAAAAAATCTGCCCAACTTTCTCTTATCAAACAACTACCATTTTTTCTTATAAAGTTTAAAAAGTGTGAATCCTCTTACTGGTGGTTTTTATGTTCAGTAATATTTTTCATCAATAATTCTTTGGCTACATTAGGACTCGGAAAGAAAGACTGTATGGAAAGGAAATTAAAATAAAAGGTAAAAATGAAAAGGTTCTCATAATAAACCCCAAGATTATATATACATATATATATACACACACACACACACACATATCAATAAAATCTAACAGCATCTATGATGATGAAATTGAGCCCAAGTACTGTGACCTTTCTAGAAATCCTCCATCTTCCGTTCCTTCCCCTTGCTCATTCCAAGTTCCGCGAAGCCTCTTGGTTTGTTTTAAATTTTGAAAGAACCGAAGAAAAAACAAATGACAAAACTCATAACATATCAATAGTATACTATACTTGATTTTACATCAAACTTGGTATTAGATTCTCTAAAGGTATATGAGTTGGACTTGTTACACTTGTATTCATTAAAGAGGGTCTTTTCCATTTTTAACTTTTTCCCTTTTCCATCCCTTCCTCTTTCCTAGCTCAAAAAAGAGAAAAAAAGACTATAATCAGAACTTGAAAGATAAAAAAATCAAAGCTTAACCTTTCCTCCCAGCTAATTATAAACTTTTCTATTTACTACATGTCTGTACAATGTACATAAAAATCTTTCCCCAAAATAGAGCAGACTGGCTAAACAAGATCAATGCAGCTAACACCGATAATTGAGACCTAAGTCAAACAAAATCCCTCAAAAATTGGGAGCAAATTCAACTTCAATTCGCACAACCCAGTTCTTCAGATTCACAAATCCCAAAGTGTTCGTTCTTCTAATATCTAGCAATGCTGGTTCAATTCATACTCTGAATCTACTCCAAACACCAAAAGAACACATTTTTAAGCTTATTTGGCTGAAATAGCGGCCATTTTAGGGATAGTGAGGTTGAAATATGAAAGACAAGAAGAAAAGACTGAAGAAAGAGGAGTGAGAAACTTACAAATCCGAGGGGACTGCTTAGCAATGTAACCAAGGGTAGAAGCTTCCGTCTTTGACCGGCGCCGCAATCGTCGCCTGTTTCTTCTTCTTCTCCAACTAGTTTGTCTGAGTATCTGAGTGATTGAGCACCAAACCACGATCGTAGAGATCCCTAGATACGCGTTAGACTCTGTGTGTTTTGTTGCAAAAACTAGTCCTCTACTTTTAAGTATTTCTATTTCAATCCCTAACTTTGCTGCATTTGAGATGCCATGGGCCAAAGTGGAATGTTGGCAATTTATAATTACTCCCTCAATAAATGAAGTTCTTTTATGTACTTATTTTTCAAGTACTTAAATTTTCATGGGACCTATTATCTTTATTTTTTAATTATAAAGTTCTTTCAAATTTAGTATTGAAAAATTTAACAACAAAAAACACTTCTTAATATTCAAGAATAAAAAATAGCAACAAAAGAAATAAGATCTACCCAAAATAAGTTTTGATTTTATTCTAAATTTAGAAAAATATTAACCAAAGAATCTACCTAAGAGTATCTAATTTCTTTTTTGTAAAACTCCAACTTTTTGAATAAAGATGAATTTTTTATAAATATTATTTTTGAATATTATGTAGTGAAATTGATATAATAGTTGTGGGTAATATTTATAAATTTTGCAAAAAACACGCAAAGTTATATAATATTCGATTGGTGGGAATATTCGCTTTAACGGGGAATATTCGATAAAACAAGACAATCATTGTGGACCCTCAAATTATTGTCGGATTGAGAAAACGACAAAAATACTTTATAGAAAATAACGGCCAAGTTTTACCCTAATCTTTCGGAACCCGATGTTAAAAATAAAGAACTACGACTTAGCACACACGGTATTAATTATTGATGCTTCAAGTGATAAGTCACTGACCTTGTTGGTATTATTAATGTAATAATACAAAAAATTTTTATATATAAAAGCAATACTTTTATAAGGTTATTCTATAAATAGAATATATTATATTCTATTATCATAGTATTAATAATGTATGCATAAGTATTTTGCATAGTAAAATCTTTTTATATAAAAGTTACTTTTATAAAGTTATCGGTTTTATTAGACAATAATTATAATATATTATATTTTATTATGCATAGTGTTTTGCATAGTGTTTGCATAGTAAAATCTTTTATAAAGTTATTCGTTTGATTAGATTATAAATAGAATATATTATATTTTATTTAAAAGATTTTGCTTTAAATATGGAATGTGTCGAGATTAAAGTAAATCAATCTCGATCGCTTCATGAGTTAGTTACTATGCATTCCATTTTTCTATAAATAAAGCTCATTCATTCATTATTTTCTTACGAATTCAATTTGAAACTCTGTAGAGAGAAACTATAGAGAGAAAGAAGAAAGTATTCTCGCTACTTCACTACTTATATATCCAAGATTTTCTTCTTAAGGTAGGGAATATTATTTGTTGTACTTTAATAAGGGTGTTATTCTTTCTTATTCATGAAGAGAACTCATTGTTATTCCATTTCTTATTATTCTGTTTGAATAACTCAGATACGCAATCTACCCTATACTTGGTGACATTCTTCTATTATTCCATTGGAACATCCTCATCACATGTGTTTTTACACCGGACTCGGTTCCGTCTTTATTATTATTCCGCTTGGAACATCTTGTCTGTGTGTTTTACACCGGACCTGGTTTCGTCTTATTATTATTCTGTTGGAACATCCTGTCTGTGTTCCGTCTTTATTATTCTGTTGGAACATCCTGTCGGTGCAAATTTTGCTTGACCTGGTTCCGTTATTATTATTCTTTTGGAATAACCTGTCTATGCGAAGTACCGCATGCATGGTGATTTCTTTTGTTATTCCATTCTTGTTTTTGTACAATGTATTGACAACTCAAAATGAGTGATGTATACCTATTTTGGGAGCGTCTCATAAATCTTTAAGCTTCCCTTTTCTTAGGATAATCTGTAGATTTTGTACTCCTTCACTTATACTTGAAGTTATCACATTTACATCTACCACCCTCATAATTTAACGTATGATTCACGATACACCCTTTTCATTGAAATAATAATTAATGTGACCATTTTAGTTTATTTTATTCAACCTTTCTTTAACTAGGCCATATGAAAAGCACAGCTCAGAAATATGAAGAAGAGTAGATCCAAAACTGTTTAAACAAAGTTGTGCCAAATAGTCCACAAATGTACATTGGTGGCAGGTAGAACTAACATAGTAAGGATGCATTAAAAAAAAAAACTCGAAAAAGTAAAACATCATAGGACCCTCTCCCCATTTTCCCTTGCAATTTGCTGTAAGTACAACAGGCTGTTCCGTTTTAAAAGACCGGAATTCAGCTCCTATCCTATGCATGAGTCCATCCCAGAAGCTAAAAACATCTACACACACTAGCATGTCTATACACACACCAAATGGAAAAGCCCGCAGCAAAATTGATAAACCACACCCATATACTAGGGGGGGAAAGAAGATCCTACGACAGACAAACGACAGAAAAAGGCCCTTCCCTTCCTTTAGGCGTGCCGACCATTCCCGTTGCTGTAAATGCCATCTATTGATCCGTTTGCATGTTTTACCGAATATCCATTTTGGTGGGGTGCTATTATGGAGCTACCATTCCCATTGCTCACTTCGCTCGTTTTTGTCACACCCTTATTTAGGAGAGGATCTAGCTGTCCACATGCTGCTGCTATGAGCCCTGTTTTAAACATGACATGTAAGTTGTCAAGAAGTTGAGACGAGAAATATTTGACACACTAAGAAAATTAGTTTATGCTATTGAATTTGAACACGTATAAAAATAGAAAAATAAAAAAAAATCTGCAAAATGTTGCTCAAGTACAAAGAATGGCTAATTGATGCCATTTACTATGTGAATACAAAGGGGCAATAATTCTCAAGACATGGACTCCACGGAAATGGAAAGAATAAGCTAAGTTAGATTTTGGAATGATCTTCATAGATGCTTTTGGAAGGGTTTTTGGACAAAAAGACCAATTTAAAAAACTCACATGTACTTCGACTTGTACCACTACTATACAATTAATAAAACAGAAGCACCCTTCTCATGTCATGCTAATATTCATTACTAGTGCCCAATGCAACAAATTGTCGAACACTCTAAACGAATACTTAAGTTACCACAAAATTCTAACACGGTAAAGAATTGTATTTTGGTATGAACGTTTCAAAATATAGTATACTTTTGTTCTAAACTTCGTGATCCAAAAACTTATTTTTGATATTGCACAAACATGATTACAACTCTACTTTATCATTTATAAATGAAGGGCACCACCTTATATAGGCTTGGGTTATATAATGATAAGGATCAAATCTAATGTAGTGCTAGAATCGACTATTCAGAATCATCTTCTAAAATAGGTAGAATATTAACAAGCATAACTATCGCATGAGTAAGTTTAGAATACTCTATTAGAAAATCTAATATGTACAAGAAGATTCCAGAGAATGCCAACTAGTGTAGTCCAATGAGCACACCTTGTAGTCTTCTGAGGTTGGCATATTCATGTCAGATATCAATACTTTACGAATATTTCTCGATACATATCTAATACTCTCAGATACTTCAACATTATTATTTTTAAAATTTTTAAAAGAAGTTCAGACACTTCCAAATACTCTAATAAGGTTATTTCGTGATACGCAAGGGGCTTTGGATTTGTCATCTAACTTATCTAGTGATGGCAATAATTTGTTTATCTTGCTTTTAGTTTATAGACCACAAAGTATCTTATAACTCCTATCTTTTGGCAAAGTCAATGTTAATAAGTAAATCTTAGGATTGAGAGAAAATGATGATATTTGATGCAAATGTTAAGTTTTTAGTTATGTCATAATAGTTGCTAGTTTTACTTGGATTTTGAAGTTAACTACTTGCTTATTGTTATGTAATCCTTCATCTGTCCTGCAAAAGATGACTGTAGTAAAAAAAACACAAAAGATGTCTAAATTACAAAATTCAAATGTAAAATGTTATATAAAGTCTGTTTTACCTTAAAAAGTACTCAAGTAAAGTACAATATTTTTAGGAAAAGAAAAATCTTTAATGTACTTGCACGTAGTCCATTGTGAATGAAATAGGAGCTTATTTATACTCCCTCCCCTATTTTTGTTTTAAATTGTGTGAAAATGTACTTAAATGTACTTGAGACATCTTTTACTGGACAGATGGAGTATAATTTATTTATTATATACATATAAATGTATATCTATAAAAATATATAAAATTTCAACGTGTCCCCAACGTATCATACTCCTATTATTTCAAAAATGTCATATCACAAATCGTTTTAAGTGTCGTACTGCATATCACGTATCCATATTGATGCTTTATATAACCTTTACGAAAACGTGCACCATATAAACAACTCAATCAATTCTAATTATATCTCAATCAATTTTTTTAAAAAAATTATCCCATCGTACAACATTCCATATAAAAATATTTCATATTAACTAAGTGATCCAAAAAAATCTACCCCTACCGTACTACATATAACGAAAAGTGATGTTTTTCATTCCCATTTTTGTTCCACGAACAGTATCGGCTCACGATCCACATATTGCTTCACATGAAACTAAAAACATTGTAGGCTCAAAGTATTATATTGTCAGATACAACACAAGGTTTTATCATACTAGTTTAGGTGCACAGACAAGGCCACAACACCACAATGTCTGGATCTTATCATTGTAATAAAACAACAAAAGATTGATGGTCCAAGGTAGAGATGAAAGACAAGTACCTAAGAAAAGAGCAGAAGGTTTTCCTGGCCTTGATTTGAACTCAGGATGGAATTGGACACCCACATAGTATTGATGAGTAGGTAACTCAACAATCTGCAAATCAGCATAAGAAGACAACCTCTCAAACATCCGACAAAAAGTACAAAAGAAACATTGCAGCAGATGATGACAAAACCTACCTCCATGCGCTGACCACTTTCGTCTTTTCCAGTAAAAGAAAGGCCTGCCTTTTCAAGTTGTGCCACCATATCAGGATTTACCTACATGGGACAAACTCAGTTTTCAACCCAATGTACTACTGATGAAACTACTGCCTGAGATGAACGTGTCCCATTTAATAAGCAAGAACAACAGAAAAGCATGAGAAGTTCATATTAGTGCTACTGACCTCATATCTGTGCCGATGTCTCTCATCAATGAAGCTCCTGTTGCCATATCTAAAGCAAACAATTTTCACCACACAGTTAGCTAAGGCGGAGCATGTTCAATCAGCAATAAGCATGGGAGTAGTAAAACACATTCATTAAGATGTATAATAATTTTCACAAGTATATATATGAAGGAAAACTGCATGACCCATCTATTGAAACATCACAAGTAATACAGACTATAGAGTTTTGCACTGCTAGTGGCTAGATGCTTCTGATAAACAGAAAGGAAAATACAACAGGAAAAAAAACAAATGATTCCATTTGTTCGAAAATGTAGTTCTTGAATCAGTTTGGAGCAATAAGCATGCGAATTCATAATGCAGTATTTCAAAGTGAACAGTTATCTTTATAATTACCGAGTACCATATGATATTGCAGCTTTACTGTTCATAGAGATGTGCTAGATTGCATTCACTTGAATTTAGGAATGCATTAATCTAGTAGGCAAATTTGCTTACAGTTTTGCAGATTTGCAG
Organism: Panax ginseng; assembly: GCA_020205605.1. Classification (NCBI taxonomy): domain Eukaryota; kingdom Viridiplantae; phylum Streptophyta; class Magnoliopsida; order Apiales; family Araliaceae; genus Panax; species Panax ginseng. Next base: position 20,112,327 of record CM035138.1, read on the forward strand.
TCTTTAACCTGAAAGTATGTTCTCCTTGATCCAAGACGCATAGTACCTCCCATATGGGTCTTCGAACCCTGTGAACAAGGCACGGAGATAAAAAGTGCAATGCAAGAAAAGATTCTTTAAGAAAATAAGAATCATATCTAGCTTTGGAACTAAACATATAAAGACGAACCTCTGGCATAAATATAACACAAGGATTCTGAGTGTTGGGGTCAAACTCAGTGCTGTTTGCACCTTGCAGTCCAAGAACAGATCGTGCAAACTCAATAACAGCAATTTGCATTCCTAGACATATTCCAAAAAAAGGAATCCTGTTTTCTCGGGCATACATTGCAGCAACTATTTTCCCTTCCACGCCTCTGTCACCAAACCCTCCAGGAACGAGTACACCATCTGCACCCTAAAGTTAAAGGCTTGTCAGAAGGATTAGATAAAAATAACTTCAACAGATATTCTTGAACAAAGTAAATTCTACTCAAGTAATGCAGTGCGATTAAATTGTTATTGTAGCTACACCAACCTTTAAGGAATTCCAAGCAGCTTTGTAACCATCAGGATTCTGCAAGGAGAAATTCTGGTTACATTGTGATACAAGGCAATTAGAAATTTCACAAAAATGGAACCTAACAATAACCTCTTTTGCTGTTGCATCTTCAAGGTCGCTAGCTGGAACCCAATCTACAATCAGTTTCCTGTGGCAAGCAACAGAAGCATGCAGCAAAGCCTGAAAAATGGAAATTGCCTTGCATAAATCAGCACAAATATTTAGCCTGTATATGCTCAATAGTCACTCCATTGACGCAAATATACTTTTAATTGATCAAATCACAATTATATAAATCTGAACATTGACTAAAATTAATATGTAGCATCAATCCGCAAAAGATTTCCCATAAACATGTCCAAAGTCACCAAGACATGAATTACATAGACAATAAAAAAAGAATAAGTATCTAATGAGACATATAGTAAACAATAGATGCAAAACATTTGTTGATTATCAATACTATTATAAAACAAAAACAGCTACCTGAAACATATCCACAAACAAATAACTGAATTGGCACAAATAGTCTTAAAGTAAATTAAGTTCAATGAAATGGTCCTACCCATACAAAATATAAAAATTAGAAGACCACACAGAGAAGCCTATAATGGGAAAATCAAAAGAAAGTACATTATTTTTCTTTCTTCTTTTAGCAAGCTTCTCTCTCTTCTTTATCTTTATTTTTCCGACTTTTCTTTTCTGAATTCCAAGTCATCCTTTATGACTTCCATGATTTAAAGGGGCTTCCCAGGGTCCCAAACATCAACATGTGATGGAACCACAGCTTTTCATACATGCTGCCAAATTTTTTTTACCCTTTAAGTCCCCAATTGCAAGGGTGCAATATCTTGTTAGTGCAATTCTGGAATCTTTGATATTTACATGTTGCCGAAATATCATGTGTTTAATTGGTGTATGTAAATAGAATTAAATACTCAAGACTTTATTGTTATGATATAGCTGTTTCTATCATATGCCTTTTCTAGTGCTCTAGTAATTGGAAAGTGGTTTAGAATGAAGTTAAGGGAGTAATTTGAGATATTATTTGCTAGTCCTCTAAAACTTATAAACTCCTGCAATTTGTAGATACTTTCCAGTCCAAACCAGTATTATACAAACTGGAATTGCCAATGCATAACTGTGTTTAGATTTCTTCTGGTACCATAAAAAATTGGAGATTAGATGTACTTTCTCAGAAGAAAAAGAGATCTCCAGTTCTTTGACAATTGTATGGTTGGTAATATTTAGTTTTAGATAATATAATTATGAAAATGGTAAATTACCTAAATAGTACTACTAATTATAATATTTAATATTTTAAAAAGTTAAATGAATCACATCAATTTTAAATTTCAAAATATCTGAAATTGAATTTGAAAAGTCAAACTTGATCCTATATTTTGAAATGGAGGTAGCAGATAAAACATAGCAAATGCATCAGATTATATTATACATACACACACATATATATATATGGTTTTACAAAGCCTATGACGGTAATTTGAACTCAAGCCAACAACACCTTGTCCCAACTATAAGCGAGGTACAAACAGGATAGAAAGAAATGTAATCAACAACAGTATAGATATTTATAAAATACTTGTGTTATAAATGATCCAAAAAAACCAACATTGAAGACTGAGAACTGGTGAAAAAGTAAGTTCACCTTCAGTACAGAAAGATAAGAATCGGAAAGGCCTGTATACTTGCCAACCATTGCGATTCTAACCTATTAAAAAATGACACAAAAACCTAAGGAAAACTGAAAGAAAACAACAAAAGTAAACTTGATGATGTAGAAAAATTTTGGAACGTACTGGCAGATGTAACATGTCACAAAGTTGAGCCCTAGCTGTCCACTCCCCTAATGCAGGTTTCCGAGCAACACTGTACACAATAGACTTAGTGCAAGTGCTAGACCATCAAATGCCACAAACGATATAAGGAGACTAAAAATTCAAATTAATCTAGTCAGATGTAACAGAACAAAGACAGTTGAGCTCATTGGACATACCTTGAAAGGTTCAACACTTTCAAGATTGCTTCATGAGCTTTCTGCTCCTATTTAAGAGAAAAAAAACACAGTAGCATTTTTATTGCAAATTTGCAATAAAAGTTGGTAATTGACAATGAAATTAACTATAATATAACAGAACCATGTACTTTTAAGAGCAAAGGAACACGCCAGATGTTGGAGACATCATAGAGTGTTATGATGTTTTCTGCCTAAAAAAGGAAAATAAAAAATAATTAGTATTCAACAAATAGGTCAAATTACGACTCTAGAGTGTAAGTAAGTGTATATGTATGAGTCTTATTATTTTACCGGAACATGGCAAAATCGAGAGAGCTTCTCTATGACACTATCTTCGAGTTCCTGCCATTAAATTGAAATTTAAAAGCCAAATTTAATGATTGGAAAGTACATGCATGCTGACATGCAAAAATGTAAGCTTACATGCACATAAGTGCATGTACATATATATATATATATATATATATATATATATATATATATATGAAAAGACATGAGAGACCAGCTTGTCTTTGCGGCAAGCTAGAATATGTGGCACCAATCCCAGGCTTCTTAGTCCCCTTACACTGTGCTGGGTTGGCTTTGTTTTCTGAACATGCAAACAAAATTAGTTTAGCTATCCCAATGACAATCTAGCTCTCCTTATAAGTGATAAGAGACATTATGATTTGCTACTCATTTGCAGTGTTGTATTCACCTGTTCACCAACAACATTCAAAACAGGCACAAGGCTGACATGTATCAAGCAAAAGTTGCCAGCACCTGAAATGGGGGAATTGGTGACAAAAAGTTATATGCGTAGTGAGATTACTTTAGCTTTCTTTTAATTTAAAAAATTAAATGAGCTTATATAAAGTCTCGTGCATAATTTACCAACACGATATGAGAACTGTCCGAAAGCCTCAATAAATGGCATTGATTCAATGTCCCCTGCATGCATGAACTCCAGTAAATCACAAACAAAACAGGAAAAGCAACAAATCCTACCAACACCAGGACAATGTTGTTAACAAACCTATTGTACCACCCAGTTCTACGACACAAACATCGGCTGGACCATCTTCTCCATCAACTGGTACAGCTGCTACACGTTCGATCCACTCTTGAATGGCATCTGTGATATGAGGGACAACCTGATCGAGGGATATTAATATTAGAAAAGTCACACCAGATATGTTACAAAATAACATAATGTTGTTAAAAACAGAGGAAGACCTGAACGGTTTTTCCCAGATAGTCACCCCTTCTCTCCTTGTCAATGACAGACTATAACAAATTAGGAAGAAAATATAATTAATCCATCAAGTCAATTAATGCAAGCCATACTATCATACAATAAGACAAGCATAAGTATGTGTTCAAGATAATTACAAACCTGGTAAATCTTTCCAGTAGTAATATTGTTATCACGCGTCAACTCGATATCTAGAAACCGCTCATAGTTTCCGAGGTCCAAGTCCACCTTCAAACATGAAATCAATTTCTTTTTTTTGGTATTGTATTCCCGTATAAACGCAAATGCCCAGTTGAGGCAAAATTGTATGTCTGCTTCCGGATGCAAGACAAGATAAATAAAAGGGAGGAAGCATATACAACTAAATTGCTATATGTTCTAAAGTGAAAACTCCATAGAATTTGAGAACCTCAACTGTTTTGGCTCACTGTGAAAGACTGATGGGAAAATAAACTATCCTAGCTATAGCAGTTTTGGTAATAAGCCCCCTTTCCCATTCTATAAAAACTTTATAGCTTTACAAGATAATGATCCATGAATTTTTTTTATCTACCATTTCTACTTTGATTTTACTTTGGTCCGAAGAACATGTTAGGAAACTTTTTTAGGATAAACATGTAACAAACTTAACGACATTATCTTTCAAAAACTAAAATGAAAATCCCATAGCTTGTCTTTATTATTGCCAAATGAGATTGAATTGACTCAATATAATGTGAGTCCTATCCAAATGGGAAAACAAAATGCTTCATCATACAAAATTGACAACTGTTTCACATGGTCTAGCCCTAAATAGAGTGTGTTGCCTCTAAAAACTGACATTATGGTGGATACTGGTAAGTAAAGAAAAAAAGAATGGTCAGAAAGAACCATGTTCTTTTACCTCACCACCATCATCCAAAACGAACACTTCTCCATGCTCGAAAGGGGACATTGTTCCAGCATCAGTATTTAAGTAAGGATCTGAATGTACAGAAAAAGAACATACTAAGCAAACCACGCTAACATGAAATAATGAGACAAGGATAGTTCACTCGCTACACATTATGACTACAAAGGAAAATAAGAGATACATACTAGTAAAAGGGCAGAACAACAACACTTGTGTAATCAAAATAGAGAAGAAAAGTAAGAAAGGGAAACTTTTTCAGATGAATTTTAACAGGCACACATTCCACACGGTTGTCTTGCTATGTTAAGCCTATCCCAAAGCAAACTTATTCAATATCGATTACATCAGAAATTCCCTTTAGCTCCTAAAGAAAAGGACAGGAAATAAATCAAAAAGATAAGAAAGAAAAACAAATAAGGGTAAGCACACAAACATATACAAAATCCACAAGGCAAACGGCATCAAATTTCAAGATAAATACAAGCATGAGTCGCAGTTATAAACAACAAAAAATCACCCCCACCCCAAAAAAAAAGAAAAAAGAAGAAGAAGACAAAAGGTCGAAGAAAAATAAAATAAGGACTTATTCTTGAAAAATCCATACCAATCAGTTCTCTACAACAATAAAATTTATCGAATAATTCAAATCAAATAAAACCAGATGGTTCAAGTCACCTTGCCAATCAAAAATAAGGAATATGATACAAATGAGCTGATTTTCAAAAGTCTACTGCATAAATAACTTCTGGACAAACTGTTAAATAGTAACATCAAGAAAAATTTTACCAAATGTCATTAATTTTTTGTCAAACAAAAAAGATGGGAAAAAATAGAAACTTTAAGAGAAATAAAGAGAATCACAAAGAATCCGAAAGGCCAACAACTTTCTTCCTCTTATTTTCTAATGGAAGTATAAGATATAGGACCCAGAGCAGAGAAAGCTAACATAAAGCGATTCAGGTGGTCACTCCTATAACTTAAAAATTGAATGAAAGAACATAAAAAGGCAAATGTCACAAAAATCAAGTACCAAATTACTAATAAATTTAATATTGGACAAAACAGAGAGAAAGAAATAGATACCAATTTTAATGGAAGTAACACGAAGACCGCAGGCCTTGAGAATAAGGCCAATACTGCTAGCAGTGACTCCTTTCCCCAGACCACTCACCACTCCCCCTGTCACTAAAACGTATTTCATATTTCCCCTTTCTTCTTCTTCTCCAATACAAAAGAACCCCTTTTGATGACAATTGTTATCCAAATTCCCTGCTTTCGACAATACCCGTATCAGAAAATAGCTAGAAATCTGTAAATATTCCATTAATTCAAATCCCAAATGGTTTTATATGTATATAACCATGTATATATAACTAAATTGAAGTATTTATCAGAAAAAATGGAGTTACCTTGAAAATCTACAACTGGGTTTTTCTTCTTCTACACAGTGACTGTTGAAACCCACAAACCAGGCTTTTGTAATTTAACTACACTTGCTTGTTTTGGCACGAATAGTGGCGCAAACAGCGTGAAGAGAGAGAGAGAGAGAGAGAGAGAAAGAATAAGGCGCAAAGAGAGGTAGGAAAGAGAGAGTAAGAGGGTGGAAATGTAATGGGGAAGAGAAATGCAATGCAATGTTGGGAAATGGTAAGGAGAATGAGAATGAGAAGAGAAGGGGGCAAAGGAGGAGGAAATTGAGATTGCTGAATGAGGGAAGAAGACGAGTGGCGGCTTTATATATAAAATCTCTCTTTTTCTCTAAAATCCTAAACCCCAGCCTCAAACATATATATAGCGAAATTGCCCTTTCTTTCTTTCTTTATTATTATTATTTATTGTTGTACCCCTTCTTCATATGACCCAATAACCTCATAGTAAATCTAATTTTCAATTTTCATCCGTTGTTTGATAAAATTGAGTAATTAAAATTTAAATATTTAATATATTTTAATAAATTATATCATCTAAGTGAAATGATATATAATTTTTAAAAGTTATTTGTTAATTAAAAATATAAAATATCTTAATTATTTTTAAATTTAAAAATATCAATTTTTAATTTAAAAATGTCTCAACTTTTTAAAAATTAATAATGATCTTAAAATTTGAAATGGAGAAACTACAATATTTATAAGGTTCCATAAATTAAAATTTTTCATTAAGAGACGATCCTCTTAATGATTTATATTTATATCTTTTTATTACTGATTAAAAGACAACAAGAGACAAATAAAATTTTACTAAACAATTTTACCCTCTTACTGGATCAGGTGTAAAGTTATTAAGAGGTATTATGTGATAAACAAACACCACCAATAATTAATATTTTATAAAAAGCATTTAAGATTTTTTTTTTCCTTTTTAACTATTCCATTTTTTTATCCACTTGTATTGGCTCTTATTTCTTTATTTTTCTTTTTTTATTTTAAAATTTTCAAACAAGTTACCTAAGAAAATTTGTAAATAAGTCGGTACTATTTTTGGAGTTAACAAATAATTATTCATTAAATATATGAGAAAAAAAATACTTAAATTTGTTGGCTAAATAAATCATCATCTTTTACTTCGTGCATATATACGTGTACAAAATGTCAAAATAGACGAGATTATAACAGTCGACAACAAATAAAATTTCTCATACACATGTAATAATATATAATTCATTAATCTAAAATTCATAATTTTGCATAATTATCTATATAATTTTATTTTATGTGTGACGCCCCAAAATAGGTATACATCATCCATTCTGAGTTGTCAATACATGATACAGAAATAACTACAACTTTATTATTACAACAGTAAAACTGTGAGTTTGAATACAAATATTATCTTCTAGACAATATTTATACTCAAATAAATCCTCATCACATTTATTGATATATTATTTTATAAAAATGGTGAGGACTACTAAACAACTCTCTCTAGAACCTTCATTCCATACCCCGACTCGTACTCGCTATATTCTCGCCTCCTGAGAAAAAAAATGGAACAAAAAGGAAAAGGGTGAGCTCAACTAGCCAGTAAAGAATATTATGACTAAGATAATATACATCAAATTATCGTTAGTCTTCAACAGGGAAAAATCTAATAGAATACAATAGATAACAAGTTTTAAATCAATATTCGCAAATGAAATAATAATTCATTAGAAGAGTTAAGTAGAGAATGCAAACTACTATCTTCTATATATGAATTTAAAAGTTCATCGCTCTATCTTTTATCCTCAGTAACATCAATCAATATATATCTCCGAAATCAAATATTCATCTTTGCACTACTAGGCGAAGATATTCATCGATTAATTCATGTTCATCTAAACACTGCTTCATCTTCATGCTACGGGCAAAGATATTCATCGAAATCATTCATCTTTGCACTACAGTAGAAGATATTCAATAATATCATCATTTAAGACCGAGGATGATGAAAAATATTTTAAAAGAAACGAATCCAAAGAAACAAAATGACAAGGATTAAATATTAAGGATTAAGATACTTTGTTTTATCCATGTCCAAAAATACCTCAAAAATAATCATAGTGGTGTAAAATTCAAGAATGATCAAAACATGGATCAATCAAAGCTAGTATCCACAATAGATATTTTAGGCGAAAGGGAAAAATTTTCATTTTTCGATGAATAGTCTTAGTGATTCGTGAATAATGTCGTATATCGTGAATAAAGTCAGAGTATCGTGAATAAGAACTCAGACACCAAAAGTTCCAAATTTGATAAAAACTTGAGATCAATATTTTAGCATAATGATATTGAAGAAATAATATCATTACGAAAAAATAATATCCCTTTACCTCACAAAAGACAAGATTACAGTTGAAACAGGATATAAGCTATGACTTGAACTTGCAAATCAGATATAGCACAAAGACTCAAAGTATACTCAAAATACTCACAAGAATACGCTCGATAATATAGAGAGAGAAAACTTCAGTTTCTGGTGTGATTTTTAATTCTAACATAAGTACCCTATTTATAGAAAAATGCTTAGAACACCAAAGTAGAAAATTTAATATAATAATAATATATATACAAATTTGTCTACGCACCTAGAACCATCTAAATTCAGCAACTTGCATGTGTTTAATGAGGCTAACCAAACACAAAAACGTTTTTGTTAATTAAAACAATTAAAACTTCCAAAAATCAATTATTTCGGAACTTCGGAACTTCAATAATTCATAATAAATAGCCCTTTTGTCAGAAAAATCAAATCTCGCGCCTTTTTATAGGAAATTCAATTATCTACAACTTTACAGAAGAAAGTTTTTCCAAATTCCAAACAGAAATTGACCGAAATCCATAAACGGACGATTTTACAGGCTATAATCAAATTTCAGTCAAGAAATGGGCCCACAGACATTTTTAACATGTTTTAAACAACTTTTGCAACAAAAATATTCTTCCTCCTCATATACTCATATATCCCACATTCATTGTAAAAATATCATCATTATTATATTATAATAATATAATAAAATATTATTTTATCACAAAAGATAAAATATCGATTTTCAACAATTGTCACTTTAAAAATTTTCTCCATCTATATCCACATAAAATGAATATTTTTCTCATCATATAAATCAATAATTAATTATTCACAAATAATATTACGAATCACAAGATCGCAATCGGTAGCTCCTCAGGAAAGGGGGCTTCCATAAGAATTTCTCCTTACTTGGCCTTGAATTAGGTGACCAAACCTCTTATTAGATGTAACTTTCTAGACATTGCCAATAATATTTTCTAATAATATTATTCAGATAATATGAATTATTACTCGATAATGGAAAATACTATGTAGTGACAATTATTGAAACAACAAAGAATATAAAATATCAACGCAAAGAATTATTGAATCAATAAAATAAAATCTCGAATAAATAATTCATCGTAATAATTATTGAGTAGTGCCTTCTTATGTAAGAATCAATAATTGGTGCAATACTGCAGTCTATTCTTGTCAAACAACGCTTATTATTGTGTTTTAACCAACGGTATTCCAACAATTAGGTAAATTTCAGAATAATTACGCCGTTATTTTTAAATAACTTATATTTGTCGCTTTCTTCATCCAATCGCTTTTTTAGTTATGGGGCCCACACAAATTTCACTTGTCAGTCGTCTGAATATTCCCCGATAAGTGAAGAATATTCCCCACCAAACGAATATTCCCCGACAAAAAAGAATATTTTATAACCACCTGCTTATTTAAAATATTTGCGCATTTTACCCATAACTAACCACATTAATCAAATCAACCTTTACTATTTCAAAATAATAAATAAAGGAAAATAAATTTCGTTTATTAATTATTTGGGGTGTTAAAACCTCCCCTTCTTATGAAATTTCGTCCTCGAAATTGACGTACGTACCTGGTGTTTCGAAAAGATGAGGATACCTTGCTTTCATTTCCGTTTCCAACTCCCAGGTCATTTCTTCTATAGCATGGTTCCTCCACAAAACTTGAACTTGTGGTATGACCTTCGTACGTAGGACATGCTCCTTCCTATCCAAGATCTTGATAGGTACCTCTTCGTACGTTAAGTCTTCGACTATCTCGTCCGGGTTTAACTCTATAACGTGGTTCGGGTCTTTCACATATTTACGAAGCATGATATATACGAAACACATTATGAACACGAGACATACTTTTGAGGTAACGCGAGTCTATAGGCTACATTTCCTACTCGATCAAGAATTTGAAATGGACCAATAAATCGTGGATTGAGCTTTTCTCTTCCCAAATCTTGTAACTCCCTTCCATGGAGCAACTCACAACAATACATGATCCCTATACTAAATTCCACGTCCTTTCGATGAAGATCCGCATAACTCTTTGTCGATCTCTTGTGCTGGGTTTATATCGTTGTCGAATCATTTGGATCTTTTCGGTGAGTCATATGTACTAACTTCGGGTCCCAACAATGTTGCTTCACCCACCTCATCCCAACATATTGAGAAGCGACACTTTCGTCCATATAATGCTTCAAATGGAGCCACAAATATATACTTGCTGATAAATCATGTTGTAGGAGAATTCCACCAATGGTAAATACTTATCCTAACCGCCTTGAAGTCAGGACAGAGTCTTAATAGATCTTCAAGAGTTTGAATAGTCCTCTCGATTGTCCGTCCGCTTTGAGGATGGTATGCTTAAATCGAATCAGAAATCCGTGTCCATAGCTTTTTGCAAGCTAACCCAAAATCTTGAAGTGAATCTTGGGTCACGATCCAAAACTATGGATACTGGCATGCCATGAACCTCACAATCTCATTTACATATATACTAGCAAGACGTTCAAGGAATAAGTCTCAGTGTCGACAAGAAATGGAGCAGACTTGGTTAATCTATCAACAATAACCCAAATGGCATTGATGCCTTGAGAAACCGTAGTAGGAAGACCCGTGAACGAAATCCATGGTAATGTGTTCCCACTTCCATTTCGAATCTCAAGTGGTTGCAACGGACCCTTAGGTACTAGATGCTCCGCTTTTACACGTTGACAAGTTAAACACATCGAGATAAACTTTGCAATCTCTCTCTTCATATTGTTCCACCAAAATTTATGTCAAGATCACGATACATTTTAGTACTTCCGGGATGGATTGCAAATGGTGTATTGTGCCTCCATCATAATCTTGTACTTCAAATCGAGTCGTTAGAACACAAAGTCCAGAGTGGACTCAAGTATTCCTTCTTCATCAATTCTCGCCCCTAATAGCACCTTCTTGTACTTTCTTCTTCATATGCACCAAATTCGGCTGGGGTGGTCAAAGCAACCTTAACTTTTTCTATTAAAGTTGGCTCTGTCATGCGTATACTTGACATCATCGCACTCATTCATGCATATGATCTTCTACTCAACGCGTCACCACCACGCGTTCGCTTTTCGGGATGGTTGTAAGACCCCAAATAATTAATAAATGAAATTTAATTTCCTCTAATTATTATTTTGAAATAGTAAGGGTTGATGTGATTAATGTGGATAGTTATGGGTAAAATACGCAAATATTTCAAAATAAGCAAGTGGTTATAAAATATTCATTGTTGTTTGGGAATATTCGTTTGGTCGTGGAATATTCAATCTTTGTCGGGGAATATTCGCATTTAACGCGGCCTAGCGACATGTGTGGGCCCCATAACTAAAAGCGATTGGAGGAAGAAAACGACAAATATAAGTTGTTTAAAAATAACAAATGTAATTGTTACCGCTTACCTTTGTTGGAATACCCGTGTGGTTAAAACACGAATATGCGCGTTGTTGACAAAGAAGATACCAGATTGCACCAATTATTGATTCTTACATAAGAAGGCACTACTCAATAATGGTTACGAGAATTATCTTGCTCAGATATTTTATTGATTTAATAATTCTTTGCGTTGATATTTTATATTGTTGTTGTTTCAATAATCGCCATTACACAAAGATTTTTCATTATCGAAGCAATAATTCATATTATCCAATAATATTATTAGATAATATTATTGGCAATGTCTAGAAAGTTACGTCTAAGGAGAGGTTTGGTCACCTAATTGCGCGCCAAGAAGGAGAAATTCTTATTGAAAGCCCTCTTTCCCAGAACCGCACGGTTGTCAATATTGTGATTCTATAATATTATTTGTGAATAATTAATTATTGATTCATATGATGAGGAAAATATTGATTTTATGTGGATATAGATGGAGAAAATTTTAATGTGACAATTGTTGAAAATTGAAATTTTATCTTTTTCTCGATAAAATAATTCATTTAAATATATATATTATTATATTTTAATAATATAATAATGGTGATATTTTTACAACGAATGTGGGATATATGAGTATACGAGGAGGAAGAGTATTTTGTTGCAATAAATGTTTAAAACATGTTAAACATGTCAATGGACCCCATTTATTGGTCAAATTTGATTATAAAACTTGTAAAATCGTCCGCTTTGTGGATTTCGGTCAATTTTTGTTTGGAATTTAAAAAAGCTTTCTTCTGCAAAGTTGTAGAGAATTGAATTTCTTATAAAAACTCGCGAGATTCGAATTTTCTGACAAAAGGGCTATTTATTGTGAATTATTGAAGTTCCGGAGTTCCGAAATAATTGATTTTTGGAAGTTTTAATTGTTTAAAATAACAAAAACGTTTTTTATATGTTGTGAGCCTCATTAATCACATGCTAGGTGGCTGATTTCAGATTCCCAAAGGATGGCGTAGAAATTTTTTTATAAATATATTATTATATTAAATTTTCTGCTTTGGTGTTCTAAGCAATTTCCTATAAATAGGTGCTTAGGTTAGAATTGAAAATCACACAAGAAACTGAAGTTTTCTCTCTATATTATCGAAATGTATTCTTGTGAGTATTTTGAGTATACTTTGAGTATTTCTATACTATGAAAGTTTAAGTTATAGTCTATATATCCAATTATTCCAGCTTAAATCACTGCCTTCCGAGGTAAGGGATATTATTTTTTTCGTAATGATATTATTTCTTCAATATCATTATGTGAAATATTGATCTGAAGTTTTTACCAAATTTGGAATTTTTGGTGTCGAGTTACTTATTTACGATACTGCACTATTCACGATATCTAGATTATTCACTTAATCTGAGACTATTCATCGAAAAATAAAATTTTCCTTTTCGTCCAAAATATCTATCAGGATACTAGTTTTGATTGTATCCATATTTTGATCATTTTTGAATTTTACACCATTATGATTATTTTTGAGGTATTTTTGACGTGGATAAAACAAAGTACGAATCCTTAATCCTTAATCCTTGTCATTTTGTTTCACCGGATTCGCTTTTTTAAAAAAAATATTTTTCATCATCCTCGGTCTTAAATGATGATATTATTGAATATCTTTGGCCCGTAGTGCAAAGATGATTGATTTCGATGAATATCTTTGGCCCGTAGTGCAAAAGATGAATGATTTCTAATGAATATTTTTGGCCCGTAAAAAAAAAGATGAACAGTGTTTTAGATGAACATGACTAATCGGGTGAATGTCCTCGCCCTCAGTGCAAGGATGAATATATGATTCCGTATATATATTGATTGATGTTACGGGGATAAAAATATTGATGATGGATCGTTAAATTCATAGATATTAGTAGATTTCATCATCTATGTAACTCTTCTATGAATTAATATTTTCATCATGCAGTATTGATTTAAAACTTGTTGTCTATTGTATTCTATTAAATTTTTCCTCGTTGAAGACTAACGATAATTTGTTGTATATTATCTTAGTCATAATATTCTTTATCGGGCTAGTTGAGCTCACCCTTTTCCTTTTTGTTCCATTGTTCTTCTCGTGGAGACGAGAATGTAGCGAAAGACGCAGCTCGGGGTAAAATGAATGATGGTTTTAGAGTGTTGTTTAGTAGTCCTCACCATTTTTGTAAAATAATGTATCAATAATTATGATGAGGATTTATTTGTATATGGATATTGTTTAGATGGCAATATCTCGTATTTAAACTCACGCTTTCTTTGTTGTAATAATAAAGTTGTAGTTGTTTCGCACTGTATTGACAACTCGTAATGGGTGATGTATACCTATTTTGGGGGTGTCACAGGTTGGTATCGAGCTTTAGGGATATGATATCCGGCGGAGATCGGGAATAGAACTAGGAGGGAGAGACGAGTAAATCCTTCGCTAAGTGTGTCCTACCTAAGCTTATTTGATAGTTGGTCAATATATAGGGATATTATGTGATATATTGATTTCCTTAATTAACCCTTGTTTTATGACGATGATTGAGAATGTCGACTGAGAATATTAACAATAAAAATGAGACCGTGGAGACGCATGTACTCACCAACGGGAGAAACGTCAACAGTCGACAATGTTCCTCCCGTGAACAACACCACCGATCGACGATGAACGACGCAATGTTTAGAAGCTTTTTGTAGTTCATGCAAAATCGATTTAGGAGACTCGTGTTCAAAACATAGGAGGAAATGATTGCAATTCACGTTAGTTATCACAAATGCAAGCGATTCAAAGAGTTAGGACCACCGTAATTTAAGGGAAAGCCGGATCCGATCATGGCGTAAACATGGGTCAAGCAAATTACCAAGATATTCGATGTCTTGGGATGCACAGAAGAACGAAGGTTCCATTCGCCACCTTTATGTTCCGTGACGAAGCGACTCATCGGTGGGAGAGTGCATGCGCACTCCATCCACCAAGACTCTCAAGATGTCTTGGGAGACATTTCAGAAACTATTTAATGACAAATACTTTCCGAAAGTGTTCAATCATATGAAGGAAGTGGAGTTTATTATATTGGAGCGTAACAACATGACGGTTGTCTCAAAGACGAGGCGAAGTTTGCGAGTTATCCGTGTTCGCACCTCATTTGGTGGAGAATGAGGAACGTATGACGCGGATGTTTCTGAGAGGTTTGAAACCCGGCATACGTTAGTATCTCATCTCTCATAAATTTTCTCTCTATTCAGATGTTGTTAACAGGGCTCAATTTTTAGAGCGAGATAACGAGTACGGTCAACCGAGGTACCACAATTAGGATCATACCGTAGATAGCAGTCAACAAAACAACAATAACCAGTGCATAAAGCAAAAAACGGACAAAAATGGTAACCACTCTGGTGGTAATCATGGCCATGAAAATAGAAGAAGCGAGTCAGGAGGAGATTTTAAAAAGAGGAGATTCAACAACGACCATGTGAAGACGATAGTGGAGGAGAACGACCACCGGTCATATGCTATAAATGCGGGAAAGAGGGACATATCAGTCCAAACTGCCCACAACAGTTCCAGGTATGCTATAATTATGGAAAGGAATGACATATCGCTCGAGATTGCACGGTAGCGAAACCTAGTTCAGTGGGGACGGTGACTCAAAAGACTGTCCCAGAAAAGTCAAAGTCAATCTTCCTCGGAAGAAGCGTTTGTTGTTGACCGGTCAAAATGCGAGGAACCCAAACGAGGTGATCACGGGTAAGCTATTTATAAATTCTTGTGAAGTTTATACTTTACTAGATACCTGTGTTACCCATTCATTTATCTCTCTCTAACTTGTGCTCAACGCTTAAACTTGACTCGGAGAAATTAGACTTTGACCTATCTGTGGAAACTCCGTTAGGAGAAACTTTCATCACATCCACCGCTTATAAATCTTGTTTGATTCAAGTTGGCACCATCACCTTACCTATTTGACCTTATCTCTTTAAAGATATTTGCTTTTGATGTGATTTTAGGGATTGATTGGTTAACTACTCATCATGCCAAAATTGATTGTTTTCGTAAGGTTGTTAGCTTTCATATTCCTAAACAACCCGTTGTATGCGAATTCAAGCAACTAAACCATTAAAATTAATCACCGCTATATCTAATCATAAAGCTATTCGTTTATTAAAAACGGATGTCAAGCTTTCTTAGCCCATGTTATGGATTTGAATAAAGACACGCCAAATTTGAATAATATTCCTGTTGTTATTGACTTTCCCGACGTATTTCTGAAGAACTTCCCGCCTACCCCGAGCGTGAAGTTGAATTCTTTATTGACCTTGAACCCGGTACAAAGCCCATTTCTAAAACCCCATATCGAATGGCTCCTATTGAACTTCAGAGTTAAAGGTCCAACTACATGAGTTGTTGGACATCGCCTTTCATTAAATCTAAGACATCTCCTTGGGGTGCTCTGCTTTTTTCAGTAAAGAAGAAAGATGGGAGTATGCGACTTTGTATTATTTATCGGAATTGAACCATGTCACTATCAAGAATAGGTATCCTCACCTCGTATTGATGACTTGTTTGACCAAATTGCAAGGAGCACAATTCTTTTCAAAAATCAATCTTCGCTCGGATATCATCAATGAAGATTAATCGAGGATATTCAAAGACCGCTTTTAACCTCAGATGCGGGCATTATGAATTCTAGTCATGTCTTTTGGATTGACTAATGCCCTGCTGCTTTCATGGATATGATGAACCGAGTATTCAGGAATATTTGGATCGGTTCGTTGTTGTCTTTATTGATGACATCCTCATATATTCCAAAAGTCGTGAAGATCATGAGCACCATTTGAAGCTGGTACTACAAAGGATTCGTGAAAATAAGTTATATGCCAAGTTAAAGAAATGTGAGTTCTGGCTTGATGAAGTAGCATTTCTTGGGCACGTGGTGTCAAAATATGGAGTATCTATTGACCCGGAGAAGATTGAAGCAATATAAAGTTGGGAGCAACCGAAGACGGTGACTGGAGTACGTAGCTTTCTGGGTCTAGCTGGTTATTATCGGAGATTCGTGGAAGGGTTTTCTCGAATCGCTACTCCGTTAACTCAGTTGACTCGGAAGGATACAAAATTCCTTTGGAGTGAAGAATGCGAGACGAGTTTCCAAGAGCTTAAGAGGAGACTTATTTCGGCACTTGTTCTAACAATACCATCTGGTTCGGATGGATTTGTTATCTACAACGATGCTTCGGGCAAAGGGTTAGGATGTGTTTTCATGCAACATGGGAAAGTCATAGCCTATGCCTTGCGACAACTTAAAGAATATGAGAGGAATTATCCTACTCATGATCTAGAGTTGGCAGCAGTCGTTTTCGCGCTAAAGATCTGGAGGCACTATCTTTATGGGAAGAAAGTGGAGATATATTCAGACCATAAAAGCCTTAAATATTTCTTCACTCAAAAAGAACTTAACATGCGGCAGCGACGTTGGCTCGAGCTATTGAAAGACTACGACCACACTATTCAATACCATCCTGGAAAAGCGAACGTGGTAGCTAACGCGTTGAGTAGAAGATCAATATGCAGGAACGAGTGCGATGATGTCAAGTATCGCGACAGAGCCAACTTTAATAGAAAAAGTTAAGGTTGCTTTCGCCACCAATCTTGGAAATGATGCATATGAAGAAGAAAGTACAAGAAGGTGCTTTATCCTAAGCGAGAATCGATGAAGAAGGAATACTTCAAGTCCACCCTAGACTTTGTGTTCCTAACAACTCTGATTTGAAGTACAATATTATGATGGAGGCACACAATACACCATTTGCAATCCATCCTGGAAGTACTAAAATGTATCGTGATCTTCGACATACATTTTGGTGGAACAATATGAAGAGAGAGATTGCAAAGTTTATCTCAACATGTTTAACTTGTCAACGTGTAAAGGCGAGCATCAAGTGCCTAAGGGACCATTGCAACCACTTGAGATTCCGAAATGGAAGTGGGAACACATTACCATGGATTTCACGTTCGGGTCTTCCTACGGTTTCTCAAGGCATAAATGTTATTTGGGTTATTGTTGATAGATTAACCAAGTCTCGCACATTTCTTGCCGAATCTGAGACTTATTCTCTTGAATGTCTTCTTTAGTATGTATGTAAATGAGATTGTGAGGTTGCATGGCATGCCAAGATCTATAGTTTGGATCGTGACCCAAGATTCACTTCAAGATTTTGGGTTAGCTTGCAAAAAGCTATGGGTACGAATGCAATTTACGATTCGATTAAGATACCATCCTCAAACCAGACGGACAATCGTAGAGAGGACTATTCAAACTCTTGAAGATTTATTAAGACTCGTGTCCTGAACTTCAAGGCGGGTTGGGATAAGTATTTACCATTGGTGGAATTCTCCTACAATAATGAGTTATCGTGCAAGTATAGGTGTGGCCCCATTCAAGCATTATATGGACGAAAGTGTCGCTCTCCAATATGTTGGGATGAGGTGGGTGAAGCAACATTGTTGGGACCCGAGTTGGTACGTATGACCACAGAAAAGATCCAAATGATTAGACAACGCATACAAACGGCACAAGATCGACAAAAGAGTTATGCGGATCTTCATCAAAGGACGTGGAGTTTAGTATAGGGGATCATGTATTGTTGCGTGTTATCCCATGGAAGGGAGTTATAAGATTTGGGAAGAGAGGAAATCTCAATCCACGATTTATTGGTCCATTTCAAATTCTTGACCGAGTAGGAAATGTAGCCTATAGACTCGCTTTACCTCCAAGTATGTCTCGTGTTCATAATGTGTTTCACATATCTGTACTTCGTAAATATGTGAAAAACCCGAACCACGTTATTGAGTTAGAACCGGACGAGATAGCTGGAGACTTAACGTATGAGGAGGTACCTGTCAAGATCTTGGATTGGAAGGAACATGTCCTACGCACGAAGGTCATACCACAAGTTAAAGTCTTGTGAAGGAACAGTATTTTTTATTATCGAAGCAATAATTCATGTTATCTGAATAATATTATTAGATAACATTATTGGCAATGTCTAGAAAGTTCGCATCAAGGAGAGGTTTGGTCACCTAATTGCGCGCCAAGAAGGAGAAATTCTTATTGGAAAGCCCCATCTATCCTGTGAATCACGCACAGTTGTCAATATTGTGATTCTCGTAATATTATTTGTGAATAATTAATTATTGATTCATATGATGAGGAAAATATTGATTTTATGTGGATATAGATGGAGAAAATTTTAATGTTACAATTGTTGAAAATTAAAATTTTATCTTTTTCCGATAAAATAATTCATTTAAATATATATATATATATTATTATATTTTAATAATATAATAATGGTGATATTTTTACAACGAATGTGGGATATATGAGTATCGAGGAGGAAGAGTATTTTTATTACAATAAATGTTTAAAACATGTTAAACATGCTCATTGGGACCCCATTTATTGATCGAAATTTGATTATAGCCAGTAAAATCGCCTGTTTGTGGATTTCGGTTGATTTACATTTTGGAATTTGAAAAACTTTCTTACGAAAAAATTTCCGAGGTAAGGGATATTTTTTTCAGTAATGATATTATTTTTTCAATATCATTATCTTTGAAATATTGATCTGAAGTTTTTATCAAATTTGAAACTTTTGGTGTAATCGAGTTACTTATTTACGATATCTGAATATTCACGACATACGGTGATTATTCACGAATCTGACCTTTATTCATCGAAAAATGAAAATTTTCCTTTTCGTCCAAAATATCTATTGTGGATACTAGTTTTGATTGTATCCATGTTTTGATCATTCTTGAATTTTACACCACTATGATTATTTTTGAGGTATTTTTGACGTGGATAAAACAAAATACTGAATCCTTAATCCTTAATCCTTGTCATTTTGTTTCATTGGATTTATTTCTTTAAAAAAATTATTTTTCATCATCCTCGGCCTTAAATGATGATATTATTGAATATCTTTGGCACGTAGTGCAAAGATGATTGATTTCGATGAATATCTTTGGCTGTAGTGAAAAGATGAATGATTTCGATGAATATCTTTGGCCTGTAGTGCAAAGATGAACAAGTGTTTAGATGAACATGACCAATCGGTGAATGTCCTTGGCACATAGTGCTGAGGATGAATATATGATTCTAGATATATATTGATTGATGTAACAGGATAAAAATATTGATGATGGATATTAAATTCATAGATATTAGTAGATTTCATCCTCTACGTAACTCTTCTATGAATTAATATTTTCATCATGCAGTATTGATTTAAAACTTGTTGTCTATTGTATTCTATTAAATTTTTCCTGTTGAAGACTAACGATAATTTGTTGTATATTATCTTAGTCATAATATTCTTTATCGGGCTAGTTAGGCGCACCACTTTTCCTTTTTGTTCCATTTTTCTTCTCGGGAGGCGAGAATGTAATGATGCAGCCTGGGGTATGGAATGATGGTTTTAGAGAGTTGTTTAGTAGTACTCACCATTTTTGTAAAATAATGTATCAATAATTATGATGAGAATTTATTTGTATGTGGATATTGTTTAGATAGCAATATCTGTATTTAAACTTACAATTTTACTGTTGTAATAATAAAGTTGTAGTTGTTTCTGTACCGTGTATTGACAACTCAGAATGGGTGATGTATACCTATTTTGGGGGTGTCACAATGGTATTGAATAGTGTGGTCGTAATCTTTCAACAACTTGAGCCAACGTCGTTGCCGCATGTTGAGTTTCTTTTGCGTGAAAAAATATTTGATGCTTTTATGGTCTGAATATATCTCCACTTTCTCCCATATAGATAGTGTCTCCGGATCTTTAAGCGGCACGATCACCTAACTCTAGATCATGAGTAGGATAATTCCTCTCATACTCTTTAAGTTGTCGCGAGGCATAGGCTATGACTTTCCCACGTTGCATGAGAACACATCTTAACCCTTTGCCTGAAGCATCGCTGTAGATAACAAATCCATCCGTACCAGATGGTATTGTTAGATCATGTGCCAAAATGAGTCTCCTCTTGAGCTCTTGGAAACTCTTCTCGCATTCCTCGCTCCATATGAATTTTATATCTTTCTGAGTCAGCTGATTTAATGGAGTAGCGATTCGAGAAAATCCTTCCACGAATCTCCGATAATAACCAGCTATGCCCAAAAAGCTACGTACTTCGGTCACCGAGGTTGCTCCCAACTTTGTATTGCTTCAATCTTCGCCGGGTCCACAGATACTCCTTGTTTTGACACCACGTGCCCAAGGAATGCTACTTCCTCAAGCCAGAACTCACATTTCTTCAATTTGGCATATAGTTTGTTTTCACGAAGCCTTTGGAGTACCAGCTTCAAATGGTGCTAATGATCTTCACGACTTTTGGAATATATGAGGATGTCATCAATAAAGACAACAAACGAATCGATCCAAATATTAATTGAATACTCGGTTCATCATATCCATGAAAGTCATAGAGCATTAGTCAATCCGAAAGACATGACTAAGAATTCATAATGCCCGTCTCGAGTTACGAAGCGCGCTTTGGAATATCCTCGCCTTCTAATCTTCAAATGATGATATCCGGAATCTAAGATCGATCTTTGAAAAGAATTGTGCTCCTTGCAATCGGGTCAAACAAGTCATCAATACGAGGTAAAGGATACCTATTCTTGATGGTGACATGGTTCAATTTTCGATAGTCAATACAAAGTCGCATACTACCGCCTTTTCTTCTTTACTGAATAAAGCAGGAGCACCCCAAGGAGATGTACTTGGGGCGAATGAAACCGGCGTCCAACAACTCCTGTAGTTGGACCTTTAACTCCTCAAGTTCAATAGAGCCATTCGATATGGGGTTTTAGAAATGGGCTTTATACCAAAGTTCAAGATCAATAAAGAATTCAACTTCATGTTCGGGGGTAGGCGGAAGTTCTTCGTGAAATAAGTCGGAAAGTCAATAACAACAGGAATATTATTCAAATTTGACGTGTCTTTATTCAAATCCATAACATGGGCTAAGAAAGCTTGACATCCGTTTTCAATAAACGAATAGCTTTATGATTAGATATGATGATTGATTGATTTTAATGGTTTAGTTGCTTGAATTAAATAACAAAGTGTTTGTTTAGGAATATGAAAGCTAACAACCTTACGAAAACAATCAATTTTGGCATGATGAGTAGTTAACTAATCAATCCCTAAAATCACATCAAAAGTAAGTATCTTTAAAGAGATAAGGTCAACATGGTAAAGTGATGGTGCCAACTTGAATCAAACAAGATTTATAAACAATGGATGTGATGAAAGTTTCTCTAACGGAGTTTCCACAGAGATAGGTCAAAGTCTAATTTCTCCTGAGTCAAGTTTAAACGCTTGAGCACAAGCGGGAGAGATAAATGAATGGGTAACAAGACCGTATCAAGTAAGGTATAAACTTCGCAAGAATTTATAAATAAACTACCCGTGATCACCTCGTTTGGGTTCCTCGCATTTTGAACCTGACCACAACAAACGCTCTTCCGTGAATCGTTGACTTTGACTTTTTGGGATGATCTTTTGAGTCACCGTCCCCATTGAACTAGGTTTCGCTACTGCATAATCTCGAAGCGATATGTCCTTCCTTTCCACAATTATAGCATACCTTGAATCATTGTGGCGGTTGACCGATATGTCCCTCTTTCCCGCATTTATAGCATATGATGGGTGGTCGTTTCTCCTCCCTTAGAACCCGTTCTTTGTCGGACCGCGTCTTCATACGGTCGTTGTTAAATCTCCTCTTTTAAAATCTTCTCTCACTCGCTTTTCTATTTTCATGGCCATGATTACCACCAGAGTGGTTACCATTTTTGTCATGTTTTTTCTTTCTCCATTTGGTTATCGTTGTTTTGTTGATCGCTATCTCCAGATGATCCTCGATTGTGGGTCCTCGATTGACCATACTCGTTATCTCGCCTTCTAATAATTGAGCCCTGCATTTAAACATCCGAATAGAGAAAAATTTATGAGAAATGAGATATTGTCGTATGCCAAAGTTTCAAACCTCTCGAAACATCCGCGTCATACGTTCCTCATTCTCCACCAAATGAGGTACAAACTGGATAACTCTGCCAAACTTTGTCTCGCATTAAGACACCGTCATGTTGTTTTGTTCTAATCGATGAACTCCACTTCCTTCATATATGACGAACACTTTCGTAAAAGTATTTGTCATTAAATAGTTTCTCAAATGTCTCCCAAGATACGCCGAAAGTGCGATGGATACGCCTTCACGACTCTCCCACCAAGAATCGCCTGCTCCACTTAAAACATAAAGGTGGCAAATGGAACCTTATTTTCCTCCGTTCATCCCAAGACATCGAATATCTTGGTAATTTGCTTGACCCATATTTCCGCCATGATCGGATCTAGATTTCCCTTAAATTCTGGTGGTCCCAACTCTTTGAACTGCTTGGCTGTGACAACCCGTGAATTGCTATCATTTCCTCATGTATTTTGAACACAAGTCTCCTCGTCTGATTTTTGCATGAACCTGCAAAAAAAGCTTCAAACATCCCCTCGCTCATCATCTCGCTTTCAGGTGTTGTTCACAGGAGGAACATTGCAAGCCTGTTGCACATTCTCCTCGTTGGTGAGTACAGGCGTCTCCACGGTCTCATTTCCACTTTTAATATTCTCAGTCGACATTCTCAAATACTGTCATAAAATAAGGGTTAATTAAAGAAATCAATATATCACATAATATCCCTATATATCTTGACCAACTAACAAATAAGCTTAGGTAGGACACATTAGCGAAGGATATACTGCCT
The DNA here is from genome assembly GCA_020205605.1 of Panax ginseng. NCBI lineage: Eukaryota > Viridiplantae > Streptophyta > Magnoliopsida > Apiales > Araliaceae > Panax > Panax ginseng. The sequence goes on from CM035138.1 coordinate 20,136,096, forward strand.
CCCTCCTAGTTCTATTCCCCGATCTCCGCCAGATCATATCCACAAATGGAATTTTGCCAATTAGTTTTACGCTAAACAATCAATTCTCGCAATACATCGCCAGCCATGAACAAATCTTAAATTTCTAGATTTTAATCAAATAATTGACTGCCACTCCCTCAAGTCATTTCAAAGCGAACATGGAATAAACATCAGTTACATTATCATCAATTCAATACTGAACAAACGCATTCTGACCTTCAAGATTCCACTTTTTCATCTCAAATATTGATCATACGTCCCTCATCCATAAAATTTTTGCAGCAGACATCTATTTAACAACATGCCATCTCTTCTCAGCTCACGCATGTAGCATGAACACTCAATAATTGTCACTATCATCAAAACCAATTAATTCTTCATTTCACAATGTTCAGAATTATAATGCATCCATGCTCAGATGCTTGCACTCAGCTGCTAATGAGACTTTCACGTCCATTTTAATGGTTTCTAATACAGAATTTTCATTATTTTCCATGAGTGTTTATTTGATTTTTCAAGTGCATTTTTTTCATTAACAATCAATTGTTCACAACATTAACGTTTAAATTTTTTTTTCGCTTGAAAAATATTCGAGGCTTTTATGGTCTAAATATATCTCCACTTCTGCACCATAAAAGCCTCAAATATTTCTTCAAGAAAAGGAATTAAACACGCTAGAACGACGCTGTCCTCGAGTTGTTGAAAAGATTACTACCACACTATTCAATACCATCCTCGAAAAGCTTAACGTGGTAGCCGACGCTACAGTAGAAGATCATACGCAGAATGAGTGCGATGATGTCAAGATACGACAGAGCCAACTTTAATAGAAAAAGTTAAGGTCATTTCAAGCCAATCAATCTTATAGAACCACCGATGTGTATGGGAAGAAAGTACAAGAAGGTGCTATTCCTAAGAGAGAATCATGAAGAAGGAATACTTCGAGTCCACCTGCACTTTCAGTGTTCCTAACGACTCGATTTGAAGTACAAGATTATGATGGAGGCACACAATACACCATTTGTAATCCATCCTCGAAGTACTAAAATGTATCGTGATCTTCTACATACATTTTGGTGGAACAATACGAAGAGAGATTGCAAAGTTTATCTCGATGTGTTTAACTTGTCAACGTAAAGGCGAGCATCTAGTACCTAAGGGTCCGCTGGTAACCACTTGAGATTTCAAATGGAAGTGGGAACACATTACCATGGATTTCATATTGAGTCTTCCTACGGCTTTCAAGGCATCAATGTCATTTGGGTTATTGTTGATAGATTAACCAAGTCCGCTTCATTTCTGCCGATACGGAGATTTATTCCTCAATGTCTTGCTTAAGATATACGTAAATGAGATTGTGAGGTCAGTATGGCATGCCAAGATCCATAGTTTCTGGATCGTGACCCAAGATTCACTTCAAGATTTTGGGTTACCTTGCAAAAAGCTATGGGCACGGATTTATTTATCTGGCTTGGCATACCATCCTCAAACCATACGGACAATCGTAGACTATTCAAACTCTCAAGATCTATTAAGACTCGTGTCCTAAACTTCAAGGGCGCTTGATAAGTATTTACCATCGGTGAAATTCTCCTACAACAACAAAGCTTATCGTGCAAGTATAGTGTGGCTCCATTTGAAGCATTATATGGACGAAAGTGTCGCTTCCAATATGTTGGGATGAGGTGGGTGAAGCAACATTATCGGGGACCCGAAAGTTAAGACGTATGACTCACCGAAAAGATCCAAATGATTCGACAACGATACAAACCAAGACAAGATCGACAAAAAGAGTTATGCGGATCTTCATCGAAAGGACGGAATTTAGTATAGGGATCATGTATTGTCAGCGAGTTGCTTCCATGGAAGGGAGTTACAAGATTTGGGAAAGAGAGAAAAGCTCAATCCACGCATTTATCGTCCATTTCAAATTCTCGACCGAGTAGAAATGTAGCCTATAGACTCGCATTACCTCCGAGTATGTCTCGTGTTCATAATGTGTTTCATATATCCGCATTTCAAATACGTGAAAGACCCGAACCACGCTATAGAGTTAGAACCGATGACGAGATAATTCAAGACTTAACGTGACGAAGAGGTACATGTCAAGATCTTGGATAGGAAGGAGACGTCTTTACGTACGGGCGTCATACCACAAGTTAAAGTTTTCAGGAGGAACCATGCTATAGAGGAAATGACCTGGAGTTGAAAACGGAAATGAAAGCAAGGTATCCTCATCTTTCAAAATACTGTGTAACGTACGCCAATTTCGAGGACGAAATTTCATAAGAAGGAGGTCAGAAGACCCCAAATAATTAATAAATGAAATTTATTTTCCTCTATTTATTATTTTGAAATAGTAAGGGTTGATTTGATTAATGTATTAGTTATGGGTAAAATGCGTAAATATTTTAAATAAGCAGTGGTTATAAAATATTCATTTTGCTTGGGAATATTCGTTTGCCTGGGAATATTCTTACCGTCGGGAATATTCGTATTTACCATGCCGCAAAATTTGTGTGGGCCCCATAACTGAAAGCGATTGGATGAAGAAAACGACAAATATAAGTTGTTTAAAAATAATCTACAGAATTGTTACCAAGCTTACAATCGTTGGAATACCTTATGGTTAAAACACAAGAATACGCCATTGTTGCACAGAAGAAGATTACCAGATTGCACCAATTATTGATTCTTACATAAGAAGGCACTACTCAATAATTGTTACAGTGAGTTATCGCTCAAAGATTTTATTTTATCGATTCAATAATTGTCATTGCGTGATATTTTATATTCATCATTGTTTCAATAATTGTCACTATACAAGATTTTCCATTATCGAAGCAATAATTCATATTAACTCAATAATATTATTAGAAAACATTATTGGCAATGTCTAGAAAGTTCTCGCTTCAAGGAGAGGTTCGTCACCTAATCATGCTGCCCAGTGAGAAATTCTTATCGAAAGCCCTCTTTCTTGGGAAATCTACTACCATCACAGATCGTAATTCTCGTAATATTATTTGTGAATAATTAATTATTGATTTATATGATGAGGAAAATATTCATTTTATGTGGATATAGATGGAGAAAATTTTTAAAGTGACAATTGTTGAAAATCGATATTTTATCTTTTGTGATAAAATAATATTATATTATATTATTATAATATAATAATGATGATATTTTTATAATGAATGTGGAATATATGAGTATATGAGGAGGAAGAGTATTTTTGTTGCAAAAAGTTGTTTAAAACATGTTAAAATGTCTCAGGGGCCCATTTCTCGATCAAATTTGATTATAAACCTGTAAAATCGTCTGCTTATGGATTTCGATCAATTTCTCGCTTGGAATTTGGAAAACTTTCTTCTGCAAAGTTGTAGAGAATTGAATTTCCTATAAAATGGCGCGAGATTTGAATTTTCTGACAAAAGGGCTATTTATTATGAATTATTGAAGTTCTGAAGTTCCGAAATAATTGATTTTTGGAAGTTTTAATTGTTTTAATTAACAAAAACGTTTTTGTGTTTGGTTAGCCTCATTAAACACATGCAAGTTGCTGAATTCAGATGGTTCTAGGTGCGTAGACAAATTTGTATATATATATATATATATTAATATATTAAATTTTCTACTTTGGTGTTCTAAGTATTTTCCTATAAATAGGGTGCTTAGGTTAGAATTAAAATCACACCGTAAATCAAGTTTTCTCTCTATATTATCGAGTTTATTCTTGTGAGTATTTTGGAGTATACTTTGAGTATCAAGCTGCTATACGATGCAAGTTCAAGTCATAATTTTATATCCCAAAGGTTTCAACTAAGAGACTGTCTTTGTGAGGTAAGGGATATTATTTTTTCGTAAGGATATTATTTCTTCAATATCATTATCTTCAAATATTAATCAAGTTTTTATCAAATTTTGAACTTTTAGTGTCTGAGTTACTTATTCACGATACTTAAGACTATTCACGATATCTATTATACTTATTCACTTAATACTAAGACTATTCATCGAAAAATGAAAATTTTTCCTTTTCGCCTAAAAATATCTATCAGGATACTAGCTTTGATTGTATCCATGTTTTGATCATTCTTGAATTTTACACCACTATGATTATTTTTGAGGTATTTTTGGATATGGATAAAACAAAGTACGAATCCTTAATCCTTAATTCTTGTCATTTTGTTTCACCGGATTCGCTTTTTTAAAATTATTTTTCATCATCCTCACCTTAAATGATGATATTATTGAATATCTTTGGCTCAGAAGTGCAAAGATGAATGATTTTTGATGAATATTTTTGGCCCGTGAGTGCAAAGATGAACAGTGTTTAGATGAACACTGACTTAATCGATGAATATCTTTACCTAGAAAGTGCAAAGATGTATATTTGATTTCGTATATATATCGATTGATGTTACAGGATAAAAGATAGACGATGAACATTTAAATTCATACATAGAAGATAGTAGTTTGCATTCTCTACTTAACTCTTCTAATGAATTATTATTTCACTGCGAATATTGATTTAAAACTTGTTGCTCTATCAGTATTCTATTAGATTTTTCCTCATTGAAGACTAACGATAATTTGTTGTATATTATCTTAGTCATAATATTATTTATCGGGTTAGTTGAGCTCACCCTTTTCCTTTTGTTCCATTTTTTCTCGAGGAGGCGAGAATATAATGAAAGTACGAAGCCTGGGTATGGAATGAAGGTTCTAGAGAGAGTTGTTTAGTAGTCCCAACCATTTTGTAAAATAATGTATCAATAAATATGATGAGGATTTATTTGAGTATATATATTGTCTGTAAGATAATATTTGTATTCAAACTCACAATTTTATCATTGTAATAATAAAGTTGTAGTTGTTTCGTATCATGTATTGACAACTCGTAATGGGTGATGTATACCTATTTTGGGGGCCATGTGTTCGCTTTTGTAATAATATATTACAAATTTGTTTTATGTAAATTTTAATATTTAGAAAAAATAATTATAATTTTATTAAGTAAATTTGTATTTTTATGGGTATTGAAATTTTACTTTTTAATTACAAAAAATATATTTGAATATATATATCACGTAAATTTTAATGTTTGATAAATTTAATTAGCAAAAATTGTATGCTTTTATTTTATTGATAAAAGGAATATTTATTATTTGTTGACATTTATGTTATTTATTACGAAGTTCATAATTTAATTAATTAGATCAATTTAAGTAAAAATTATAGTATACAAATTTATATTTAATGGATAAATTAAATATTATAACTTGAAGAGTGTATTAGACATTATATTAAAAATATTTTTGAATATTAATTGGTCAACCACATTAGGGATAATAAATACTACTGCTATTATATATTATAGGCTAGATAAGTACTCATTCTTACTTAAAAAACTAGAGAGATTATAAATATTAGTAATATTATAATTGAAGAGGTGTTAATATATTTTACTACTCGTATAAAGTATTTAGTGGAGGAATTAAATGCTTTGAATTGTTCCAGAACCTATACATATGTTATGGCTACAATCAATGTGCACCCACATGTGGGGAATTTATTACAAGACCAACAGCAGCAGGAGCAGGGGAGGTTTTATGGACCCTTGCATGAATCATCACCAAGCATCATATGCACATTTCTAAAATTAAGGGGGTGTTTGATAAAATTTGAATGAGTTGAATTTGAATAAAAAAAAATATTTCATAATTGACATGTCTGAAACATCTGAATGACAAAACTTTATTATTTTATCCCCTCTAAAAAAATTCAAAATTGTTGTAAATTTATTTAATATTTTTTAATATAATAGTTAATATTTTTTTTTTATTTTGTAATTTTTGTAATTTTTTTTAATTCATTCAGCCATTCAAATTTCAAAAAAATCATTCTTAGCCATTCAAATTTCGTTTATCTTACCGATTCAAAGAATTGCACCAAAACAAACGACCGATCGATTCAAATGATTCAAATTCAAATTTCCATTCACTTTTAAACAAACACCAAGAAACATATATATTAACCTGGCCGTTTATGTGATTTTCGTGGTTCAAAGCCAAAAATAAAACCGAGACCTCTTTAAAATATGGTCTTTATTAAAAAAAAATACAAGTTGTATTTAAAAAAGTGTCTTTTCGAATCTTAAAACATAATAATTCGATTATAACAAAATATTTTGGAACTTCGATTGCAACAAAATATATGAGAATACATTAATTAACAGATATTTCTTCTAGTATTTATAGAATCAAAATCTTCAATCAAATGTTTAAAATCGTATATATATAAAAAAAAATTGAGGCCCTTCTGATCGAGGGGTCAAGTCATGGCGGTCGACCCTCCCGTCCGTGATTAAGAATGACTCTCTCTCTCTCTATATATATATGATATTCAATATTCATATGATTCCTCACTTGAAAAACACAAGTTTCTTCGTTTTCTTAAATATTTACCCGTTATTTTAACGTTATTTTTATCTACATTAAAAAAAAATTATGATTCAAATTTCAAACTAGATCTGTGACAGCATAGCAATAAGACTTTTTATTACATGTTCGAATATATCAATAAAATATTTTTAAGTTTAAAATTAATATGAATTTTTTTAACGTTAGTCAACATAATGATAAATATTATAATCTATCTAAAATGAATATGCATAGTAAGATTTATTGTTTTCTAATTTCTAATGAATCATCTTAAATTTAGGTTTTAAAATATAACAAATTAATTTTAAAAGTCAATAATAATCTTATAATTTTAAATGAAATAAATATTATAAAAGTTATACGATAACAGTACGCGTACTTACTTTCGAAATAAATTTTTTTTTGAACTCCTGACTTTGTATATATACCGATTAACCTAATTAATTTCTACAATTTATCAAGTATAACATTAAATAAGAATACAAAGTTTCACAATTTTTTTAAAAAAGATATATTTTTTGACAAGAACATTCTAAAAATGGACTTAAAATTTTATTCATTAGAACCATCACTATTTATAAATGGAAGAACATACTAATAATAAATCTCCATACATCATTCATTAATACGAGTTGTTCAGAGATGGAGAAAAAAGATAATTTATCACTATTTGATTATCACTCGACTATTAATCGCTAAACCTCTCATGATAGTAAATGATATTAAGGCTGTAAAATGAATAAACAGTTTGGGCTCGATTCGTACTCGTTTGACTAAAAGTTCGATTCTAGCTCGACTCGAAATATAAATGATTCAAATATGAAAAAGTTTTAAAGTTTGATAAATTACTCGAACCTTCTTCAATTATAATTTTCTATTGATACTTAGATCATATTTGTTCAAACTGCTCGGGCTCAATTCGAGATCATGCTCGACTCGGTAGTTAAATGAGTCTCAATCAAACCTTATTTTATATTCGATAAATTTTGTGAATCAAATCTAAACAACTCAATATTTGACTCAATTCGATTTATTTACGCCCTTACCTAAGAGTCAGAATTTCAGCGCATTCAATCTCGTAGCATCACAATATATATATATGTAACAAAAATAAGAAAGCACAAATTAACGTGAATTGGATCGAAATAAGTTACATGTAAGACTAATGGACCTTTATAGATACTTTAGTTATAAATTACAATTAAAATTCATATACGTACAATGAAATTGTATACATTAAATATCAATTTTTCACTAAGAATTTTTAATTTTGTGTGTGTGTGTGGAGTGGAGGGGGAGGAGGGGGGGGGGTGGTGGCGCATATACTCTTGAGCTAAAGATAATTTTGTTTACTGAAAAAGAACAATATTTAAGGGTGCATATATTTATTCCCAAAGTCTTAAAATGATAAATTGGGTTGTAATTATTTTTACAAAAACAAGCTTATCGAATATTTAATAAAGCTAATGGATATAAATTTGCCACCTTAACCCATTAAGAAAAACAATAAAAAGAAGAATTAAACTGCAAACGTGATTATCATGTCCACATTACTAAAAAATAATAATTAAAAAAAGGCTTAAATATGATTTACTACCCTAAACTATATGCCATATTCCACTTCGGTGATCCACCTTTCAATTTTGTCAATTAAGTGATTGAACAATCAATTTTTTCGATTTCATTCATTTAGATTACGCCACGCCGTAAATTGCGACGACGTGGCATCCTAATAAGCGTGCAGGAGTCTTTATGTGTAAAAAACATTATATATTTTTAATGAGATCAAAGGACAAAAAAGGTAAAATAAAAATAAAACAACTAAAAATTACACAAATAATATAAATTAGTTGTATAATTATTTATTTATAGTTATATAATAATATAAATTATTATATAAATAATATAATAATTATTTTTATTAAAATTAATTATTTTTATTAAAAAACTGCGTTTTTTAATTTTTTTATTAAAATTTTTTTGTTTTAATATTAATGATAATAAAATAAAAATAAAAGTGCAGTTTTTTTAATAAAAAAAATAATAATTAAGCAACTAAAAAAAACGCTGTTGCTTTATTTTAAAAAAAATGCAGTTGGTTGGTTTTTTAATAAAATAATTATTATTCTTAATAAAATAATTATTAAAAATAATAAAAATAAAAACACAGTTGCTTTATTTTTAAAAAAACGCGGTTATTGGTTTTTTTTTTAATAAAATAATAATAATTATTTTTTATTAAAAAAAACTTAAAAAAACTCTTGCTGCCTATTAGGATGCCACGTCAGCAATTTCTGACGTGGCAGACCCAATTGAATGAAATCGAAAAAAATTGATAGTTCAATTACTTAATTGACAAAATTGAAAGGTGGATCACCGAAGTGGAATATGGCCTATAGTTTAGGATAGTAAATCATATTTAAGCCTTAAAAAAAATACAAACATTATCTCTTAGCATGCACAAAAATAGAAAGATCATACAAACTTGGGTGTACGAGATCTTGAGATCAATTATTATCAAAAATAAGAATGTCAGTTGAATATAACAAAAAAAAACTTGTAAAATATAATTAGTAATGTATTTTGGTTTATTTATTGCAAGAAAATAACTCCCAAAAGACTTTCCTATGTTTGTGTTACTGGTTAATTGAAAGAGTTATTTTATGCAGACATAATAATTAGATACGGGTATTTTTTAATTTTATTTATTTATTTTTTACTTGATTAAAATATAAATAAATAGAATTATAAAATACTCGTATTCAATTTTATATATTTTTCGTAATTGAACTAATCAAAAGGACCGTAGGTAGCTAATTTACGGTGAGGGCCAAACCAAGTCCGGAAGTAAAGGATATTCTAATTTATTAGATAAGGATTTTGGCATTATCCACTTTCCGAAAGTTGTAGTACAATACAAAAAGACCAAATAGATGAAGAGAAAAAAGCAGCATCCATCTATGGTAAAAAGGAATAATACTAACCAATCCAAAAGGTGAACAGAAAGACCAATTAAATTGACTGCCACCCGATAGGATACGTGGGACGTGGGGCGTGGGTAAATTATATAGAATAAAATATGAATTTTATAAATTTTTAAGGATTAAATAAAAAAATATAATAAAGATAAAATAGTAATATAATTAAAATTATAAAGACAAAAGAGTAATTATATTATTATATTATATATATAAATACAGCACAGCCCCTTAACTCAATCAATTGAAATCAATTTCAAATCAATTAATCAATCTGGCTTCCAAATTTCAAATAAATTTATCCTTAACTCAATCAATTTCAAATCAATTAATCAATTTGCCTATCCTTAACTCAATCAATTTCAAATCAATTAATCAATTTATCCTTAACTCAGTCAATTTCAAATTAATTAATCAATTTGGCTTCCAAATTTCAAATCAATAAATCAATTTGGCTTCCAATTATCAATACTTATATATAAATACATCACAGCCTATCCTTTAAAATCAATTTCAAATCAACTAATCAATCTAGCTTCCAAACACATCCAATTTTAATCAATTGAAATCGATTTGATTTTTAACAGAGTTATTCATACATGTAAGTTATGAAAAGGAAGAGTCATGAACATTAATATTTAAAATATGTTTATTAACATTCATGAACATTTAAAACATCATTAAAAAAATAATTAATGTGACGCCCCCAAAATTAGGTATACATCACCCATCTTGAGTCGCCAGATACATAAAATGTAATTCAAATACAACTTAATAATACATCGTGTGCATATGCAATACGACAAAACATAAATTGTGAGTTTGAATACAAAAATTGTCTACTAGAGAGTATACAAACTCAAAAGGAGTCCTCATTACAATTATTAAAGCACACTATTTCACGAATAGTGAGGACTACTAATCTGAACATCTAGGATCATCATTTTGTTCCCCAAGTAGTTCCCAAATTTCGTTCTCATTTTCTCAAGAGAACGAAAAGAAAAGGGTGAGCTCAACTAGCCCAAAGAAGAAATATTATGACTAAGATAATGCGTAATAAATTATCGTTAGCCTTCAATGATGTTAAACTTATAAAATATAATAACTATCAAGTTTAACTGCAATGAACAAGCAATCCATTAGAAGAGTCAAGTAGAGAATAAAATCTACTATCTTCTATGATTTAAAAGGTTTTCATCACTTTTATCACTGGACTCAACACGTAAATAATCCACATCATCGAATCACCCCTTGTCATTACTACGGCCAGGATATTCTTTAAGTATCACGACCACGAATTATCCATGCACTACGGCTTAAGATAATCATGTTTTCATCAATGGTCCTGATCATGCCATAAAACAATTCATCTTTACACTACGGCAAAAAAGAATCCATAGCCATAATCATACCAAAAACTGTCTATCAATGCACTATGGGCCAATGAGGACTTTTTCCACATCATTTGTAACATTACGGTTATGATTATACCGAATACTCCCTGATCATAATCATACCAAGTCCATCTATGCACTACAGGCCATAGATGACTTTCAACATAATATAAACATGAGGATGATGACAATGATATAAGAATTCAATAAAACAAGTTCAAGAATTAATTTATCTAGGAACTGATAACGTCCAAATTGTCAACATGATACTACTTTGTAAAGTAAAATTCAAGAATGCTCAGAAGAATATTTCCATGAAAAGATATTGGATGAAGCGAAAATATCAAGGATAATCCACTAATTTCATGGAGTATAGAAGTCAAAATTTTAACCAACTGAGTATAATAAAGAATGAAATAACAAAAGAAATCACCATGCATGCGGTGCTTGCAGATGTATGTTTATTCCAACGAATAATAATAACGGAACCGTGTCAAAGTAAATTAAGACCGACATGATATTCCAATGTAATAATAAATAACGGAACCGGTCCCACAGAAACGCGCATGCAGGATATTCCAATGTAATAATAAAGAATGGAATATTAGAAGAATTTCACCACGTGTGCAAAGATTTCTTTGCATAGACAAAGTTATTCCAACATAATAATAAAGAATGAAATAACGTAAGAATTTCACCAAGTATAGGGTAGCCACAGATATACAAGTTATTCCAATGTAATAATAAAGAATGGAATAATGTGTTCTCTTCATAAATAAGAAAGAAAGAGTATCCTTACAAGTAATAATAAATAATATTCCCAAACTTAGAAAGAAGAGTATCTTTGGATATAAATGTAGTAAAGTAGAAAACACTTTTCTTCTTTCTCTCTATAGTTTCTCTCTAGAGTTTCAAATTGAATTAAGTAAGAAATAATGAATGAATGAGCTTCTTTTATAGAAAAAATGGATCGCATATAAGTAACTAACTCATGAACTGGTCCCAGATTAATTTACTTTAATCTGACGGTCCATATTTAAAGCAAAATCTTTTAAATAAAATAAAATATATTCTATTTATAATATAATAAAATGAATAATCAGATAAAAGATTTTACTATGCAAAACACTCATAGTACTTATGCAAACACTATGTATAATAAAATATAATATATTCTAATTATTGTCTAATAAAATAAATAACTTTATAAAAGTATTATGTTTTATATAAAAAAGATTTTATTATGCAAAATACTATCGCAGACACTATGCATAATAAAATATAATATATTCTATTTATAGAATAACTTTATAAAAGTATTATGTTTTTAAAAAGATTTTCTATATTATTACATTAATAATACCAACAAAACTGAGTGACTTATCACGTAAGCATCAATAATTAATACCGTAGTCTACTTTATGCAACCACGCCATTCATCAGACTTTTTTCTACTAAGAGTAGTTCAACAAGATTAACGGTAAAACTTCCGCCGTTATTTTCATAAAATAATTTTGTCGCTTTCTCGATCCGACAATAATTCCGTTAATAAGTCCACCAATGATTGTGCCATTGCATCTAATATTCCCCGATAAAATAAATATTCCCCACCAATCGAATATAATATGACAACTTGTATACTTTGCAAAATTTATAAATACTACCCACAACTATAACATTATCTCAAATCCACATCATAATATTAAAAAAATATTTCGAGAAAATTAAATCTTTATTCATAAAATCTGCGGTCTCACAATCTCCCCTCCTTATGAAATTTCGTCCTCTAAATTTACGTACGTACCTGGTATGCCGAACAGGTGAGGATACCTTGACTTCACTTCAAATTCTAACTCTTGAGGTATAACCTTTGAGCGTCGAATATGATCTTTTTTATCCAAGATTTTAACACGTATCTCCTTATACGTTAAATCTTTTGTTATCTCATCCAGTTCTAATTAAATAATATGGTTTGGGTCGTTCACATATTTACGTAACATCGATATGTTTAAAACGTTATGGGCACGCGACATACTTGACGGTAAAACTAGTTTATAAGCCACAGTTCCTACTCAATCGAGACTTTTAAATGGGACAATTAAATCGAGGGTTGAGATTTCCTCTCTTCGTCGATTCTTGCTTCTAGAATAACGCCCTCTTGAACCTTCTTCTTCACATTTATCAGCTTCGGGTGTGTAGCTTGAGCGGCTTTAACTTTATCGATTAAAGTCGATTCTACTCGTATATTCGTTATCTTCACTTGGGTTCCTAGAGTTTTTAACACTATCTTCATCATTTGTAAGTCGTACGAAATGGGCATTTGTGTTAACAACATCGCACTCGTAAACGCATACGATCTTCTACTCAACGCGTTAGCTACCACGTTCGCTTTCCCACGATGGTATTGAATGGTACGATCGTAATCTTCAACAACTCGAGCCAACGTCTTTGGCGTATGTTACGTTCATTTTAGTTGAAGAAATATTTAAGGGTTTTAGAAATGGGTTTAGTACTTGGGTCAATACAAAATTCGATTTCACGCTCTAGGGTATGCTAAGAAGTCTTCAGGAATACGTCAAGAAATTTATTAACGATAAAAATATCATTCAAAACTGTGACTCTCATCCAAGACTTGGATAGCACGTCACATTGATACCTATCAACTTGTCATCGTCATTCACGACGTCGCCTACACAAAGTCTGGCTTCGGTGCATTCCACACAAGAAAGTCTACAACGAAAGGACCGGGGCTCTTTACTTATGGCTTGATATGACAATGATTGACTTTAGTGGTTTGGTCGCTTGAATTCGCATAAAAGGTTGGTTAAGAATATGAAAGCTAACAACCTTACAAAAAACATGATGAGTAATTAACCAATCTATTCCTAAAATCACATCAAAGGCAAGTATTTTCAAAGAGATACGATCGACAGGTAACGTGAAAGTGTTGATTTGAACAAGATTTAAAAATAGTGGAGATAACGAAGGTTTCTCCCAACAGATATATCAAAATCTAACTTCTCCGGAGTTAACTTCAAATATTGAACACAACTAGATAAAATAAAAGAGTAAGTAGAACTGATATCTAATAAGGTATAAACTTCGCAAGAGTTTATCATTAACTTACCTGTAATAACTTCGTTCGGGTTCCTCGACAAACGCTCTCACTTAAACTACTGGATTTGACTTTGCTATAAGGTACATTCCACACTTAAGTGCTTCGTCCCATTCCTGATCCATGATTTGAATCATTATTCTTCGATCCATATCGAATTGGGGTTGACCTCTATGCACAGGGTAATTCCGAATTCGATGTTGGATTCTCCCAATTGTTGTCCAAAAAGAAAAATCTATTTCATCTATTTTGGCTTTATTGGATCGGACGCCTTTTTGTACAATATCTACACGTCGTGCGACTTTTACCCATGAGTCATCTATTCTCCTTCGTTCAGTTGTTTCTGCTTTCATCAGAACTTTGATCATCGCATTCTCAGATTCCAGCTCTAATATCTTATACTCTGCCAAAGAGTGCTTCTGTTCTAGCATCGCACATCGGGTAACATTATTTTGAATTGTTACATCTCTTTGCTCCACGACCGCCTGCCGTTCTTCAGCCTGCTCTTCTAACTCATGAACACAATTTTGTAATTCTAAGTTTCGATCATAAAATTCGTCTAACCAATTCTCCTCAGGTTCATCTTCTTCCTCTTCTTACTCACTCTCAGCTGCTACCTCTGCAACTAGCTCGGGTGCAACTATTAGTTCTTCACGCACCACGTAGATATCTTTAATTTATTCTTCGTCTGACATCATATTAACTTCGTTTAGTGATTAAAGGTGTCTCAACGGTCTCTCATGTGCTTCATTGCTTATCTCAACATTTTCGGATGCCATTTGCAAATACTGCCACAAAATAAAGGTTAATTGACATGTAAAATATTATCCATATATTCTGACCGACCAATTAAATACCAAATAAACTTAGGTAGGTCATACTAACGAAGGAATTCCCCGTCTCTCCCCTCCTAGTTCTTGTCTCGCATCTCAGCCAGGGATCATATCCTTAAGCTTTGATACCAACTGTGACGCCCCCAAAATTAAGTATACATCACCTATCTTGAGTCGCCAGATACATGGTACAGAATTCAAATACAACTTAATAATACAACTGTCGTGTACAATACGACAAAACATAAACTGTGAGTTTGAATACAAATATTGTCTACCAAAGAGTATACAAATTCAAAAGGAGTCCTCATTATAATTATTATCACACTATTTCACATAATAGTGAGGACTACTAATGCAAACATCTAGGATCATCACTCTGTTCCCATTAGTCCCAAATACGCTCTCATTTCACAAGAGAACGGTGAAAGAAAGGTGAGCTCAACTAGCCCAAAGAAGAAATATTATGACTAAGATAATGCGTAATAAATTATCGTTAGCCTTCAACAAAGTTAAACTTATAAAATATAATAACTATTAAGTTTAATCTGCAATGAACAAAGCAATCCATTAGAAGAGTCAAGTAGGGAATAAAATCTACTATCTTCTATGATTTAAAAGGTTTTCATCACTTTTATCATTGGACTCAAATTTTAATAAATAATCCACATTATCGAATCACCTCTTCACGACGGTACAATCATTGGTGGACCCAGAATGTAATTATTGTTTGATAGAAAAACGACAAAAATACTTTATGAAAATAATGGCGGAAGTTTTACTGTTAATCGTTAAAACACGGGTTGTTAAAGTACAATAATACTCGTGATTGCACAAAGAGTACACGGTATTGATTATTGATGCTTACGTGAGAAGTCACTCGGTTATACTCAATTATTGCTACAAGAATTGTTGCATCATATCTCTCATATTATTGATTCAATTATTGTTACAAAGATCATCCGCGTAATATGATATATTGTTCAATCGGGTATTCGGGACACTTTTCGTGTATTTGAGTACTATTCATGAGTTACTTATTCACGAGTTACTATTCAGAGTTACTTATTCACGAGTTACTATTCATGAGTTACTATTCACGAGTTACTTATTCACCCTTTACTATTCACTCTAGTATTGTGCGTTCTTGATATTTGGGTACAATATTATTCCATGAGGAGATGTCTTAATTTTTCGCATCAGTTGGTTGAAGATATAATAAGTAAGTCAATGTGACAAACCATTTGTGGAGTTATAATAAGTAAATCAATATGGATCATTTGGTTTAAAGTTTTAATAAGTAAATCAAGATGGACCGTTGTTTTAAGTTTTAATAGTAAACCAATATGGACCGCTTCGCTTAATAAGTAAATCAATCTGGACCGCTTTATGAATTAGTTACTATTCATTCCATTTTCCTATAAATAAAGCTCATTCCTTCATTATTTCTTACGAATTCACTTTGAAACTAGAGAGAATTATAAGAGAACCTATAGAAAAGTATTCTCATTACTTTCCTACTCTTATATTCAGCTTTTTTTACTGTAGGGATATTATTTGTTGTCTTTCGTAAGATGTATTATTTCTTTTGTATTTATGAAGAGAACTTTTGTTATTCCATTATTTATTATTCTCGTTTAATATCCCGTCTGTGCGTTCTGGGACACAGTTTACATTATTTATTATTCTGTAATATCCTCGTCTGCAAGTTCTGTGGGACCGGTTCCATTATTTATTATTACGCTTTTAATATCCTCATGCATGCGTTTACGCCGGACCGGTTCCATCTTTTATTATTCTCATTGAATAACTCACCTGCGATCTATCGCATGCATGGTGATTTTTTTTATTATTCCATTTTTATTATACTCACTGGTTAAAACTTTGACTTCTATACCCATGAAATTAGTGGAATATCTTTGATATTTGCGCTTCATCCAAAGATCTTTTCATGGAAATATTCTTCCGAGCATTCTTGAATTTTACTCTACAAAGCGATGATCATGTTGACAATTTGAATGTTATCGGTTCTAGATAAATTAATTCTTGAACTTGTTTTATTGAATTCTTATATCATTGTCATCATCCTCATGCTTATATTATATTGAAAGTCATTTGTGGCTTCAGTAGTGCATAGATGGACTTGGTATGATTATGACCGTGGATTATTCTTGGATAATCATAACCATAATGTTACAAATGATGTGGAAAAAAGTCCTCATCGGCCCGTAGTGCATTGATGGACGCTTTTTGGTATGATTATGGCTATGGTTTTCTTTGGTAGTAGTCAAAGATGAATTGTTTTATGGCATGATCGGGACCGTTGATGAAAATATGATTATCTTTAGTCAGTAGTGGATGGATAATTCGTGGTCGTGATACTTAAAGAATATCCTCGGTCAGTAGTCTGGGGGTGATCCGATGATGTGGATTATTTATTAAGTCGAGTCCCAACGATAAAAGTGATGAAAAACTTTTAAATCATAGAAGATAGTAGAGATTTTATTCCCTACTTGACTTTTTTAATGGATTGCTTGTTTCTCTCCGCAGCTTAAACTTGACAGCTTGTTATATTTTATCGCTTTAACATTGTTGAAGGCTAACGATAAATTATTCTCGCATTATCTTAGTCATAATATTTCTTCTCGGGCTAGTTGAGCTCACCCTTTCTTTCACCGTTTTCTGTGAAATGAGAACGTAATTGGGACTAATCGGGAACAGTGAGTGATGGTCCTAGATGGCGATTAGTAGTCCTCACTATTCTCGCGTGAAATAGTGTGATAATAATTATAATGAGGACTTCTTTTGAGTTTGTATAATCTCTATTAGACAATATTTGTATTCAAACTCACAGTTTATGTTTTGTCGTATTGTACATGATAGTTGTATTTTTTTTAGTTGTATTTAAATTACGTACCATGTATCCTCAGCGACTCAAGATGGGTGATGTATACCTAATTTTGGGGCGCCACGGTTTGGTATCAAAGCTTAGGGATATGATACCGGCCAGATGTGAGAATAGAACTAGGAGGAGAGAGACGGGAATTCCTTCGCTAGTATGACCTACCTAAGTTTATTTGGTATTTAATTGGTCGGTCAGAATATAGGGATTATATGTTACATGTCAATTAACCTTTATTTTGTGGCAGTATCTGAAAATGACATTCGAGAATATTGAAAATAACAATGGAGCACAGGAAACTGTTGATTCACCACAGATTAATAATCAGGACAATGTGCAACAGATGGCGATAATCCTCCTATAAACAACAACACCGATCAATTGACGAACGACGAGTGACGCTTTAGGAGTTTTTAAATTCATGCAACATCGGTGAAGGCGCAATCATGCTCATAATGCAGGAGGAAACAATGGCAACCCACGGTTGGTCACCGCTAAGCAATTTAAGGAATTGAGACCACCAGAGTTTTTTGGAAAGATAGAACCGCTTAAGGCGGAGACGTGGTTAAAGCAGATCACCCAGATATTTGATGTCTTGGGATGCTCTGAGGAGCAAAAGTTTCCCTTTGCTACCTTTATGTTGCGTTAAGAGGAAGATCACTGGTGGGAATCTGTAAAACGTACCCAACCTGACGCACTCAAGATGTCTTGGGAGAAGTTGCAAGAGCTGTTCAATGACAAGTATTTTCTCGAAAGCATTCGTCACATGAAGGAGGTGAAATTTATAAAGTTGGAGCAAAAAAACATGACCGTGTCGCAGTACGAAGCCAAGTTTGCCGAGTTGTCCCGATTTGCGTCCCACTTGGTTGATAATAAAGAGAGAATGACGCGGATGGTTTTAAGAGGTTTGAAGCCGGAGATACGTCAATATCTTATTTCTCATAAACTGTGTTTGTATTCAGATGTTGTAAATAGTGCTCAGTTAGTGGAGCGCGATAACGAGTCAACGAAACCAAAAGAGAGCAACCGGAAAAATGATAATACCGGTGATAACAGTCATCAAAGCGGTGACAATAAGCATGGAGGGAATCAACATGCCAGAAATGGTAACCACTTCGGTGGTAATCATGGTTAAAACAATACGAATGGACATTTTAAGAAGAGGAGATTCAATAATGATGGAAAGACGTCAGCACCAACACCCATTGTTAAGGAAGGAGAACGACCACCTATAATATGCTTCAAATGCGGAGGGAGGACACATCACCCAAATCAAGCGATGCCATCCAAAGCATGCTATAATTGTGGAAGAGAAGGTCACTTAGCCCGATTTTTGTCGCCATCAAGACAAGTTCACTTTAGGATGGAGACACCAAAGGATGTCCTGCAAAGCCAAAACCGATAGTTTAAGAGAGAGCTGTTTTTTTTATTGACGAGAACCTAAATAAAATTATCACAGATATGTTAGTCATAAACTTTTGCAAAGTCTATACCGTGTTGAATACCGGCCTCTACTCACTCTTTTATTGCACCTAGTTGTGTTCAATGTTTGAAGTTAACTCCTAGAAGTTAGACTTTGATATATCTGTTTAAACTCAATTGGGAGAAACCTTCGTTACCTCCACTATTAATAAATCTTGTTCAAATCAACACTTTCACGTTACTCATCGATCTTATCTCTTTGAAAATACTTGCCTTTGATGTGATTTTGGAAACGATTGGTTAACTACTCATCATGGTTTTCGTAAGGTTGTTAGCTTTCATACTCCTAACCAACCTCGTTATATGCGAATTCAAAGTAACCAAACCACTACTGATCAATCATTGTCATATCGAGCCATAAATAAAGAGCCCCGATCCTTTCGTTGTTGACTTTCTTGTGTGGAATGCACCGGCTTGACTTTTGTAAGCAACGTCGTGAATGACGGTGACAAGTTGATAGGTATCAATGTGACGTGTTATCCAAGTCTTGGATGAGAGTCATGCTTTTAATGATATTTCTATTGTTAATAAATTTCCGACGATTCTTGAAGACTTCTTAGCCTACCCCTAGAGCGTGAAATCGAATTTTGTATTAACCCTAAGACAAAACCCATTTCTAAAACCCTCAAATATTTTCTTCACCTAAAATGAACGTGTAATGTGCCAAAGACGTTGGCTCGAGTCATGAAGATTACGATCGTATCTATCTAATATCATCGTGGAAAAATGAACGTGGTAATGACGCGTTGAGTAGAGAGGATCGATATGCGTTTACGAGTGTGATGTTGTTAACACAAAGGCTCATTTCAGATAACTTACAAATGATGGAGATAGAGTTAAAGACTCTAGGACCCACCAAGATAACGAATATACTGATTGTAATAGACTTGAATCGATAAAGTTAAAGTTTCGCCAAGCTATATACTCAGAAATGATGAATGTGAAGAAGAAGGTTCAAGAGGGCATTATTCTAGAAGCAAGAATCGATGAAGAGAGAAAATCTCAACCCTCGATTTTATCGGCCCATTTGAAATCCTCGATCAATAGAAATCAGGGCTTATAGACTCGCTTTTACCGCTAAGTATGTCAAGCGTGTTCATAACGCTTTTAACGTATCGATGTTACGTAAATATGTGGACGACCAACCACATTATTAATTTAGAACCCATTTAGATAGCGGAAGATTTAACGATATGAGGAGATACGTGTTAAAATATTGGATAAGAAGGATCATATTCGACGCTCAAAGGTTATACCTCAAGAGTTATAATTTGAAGTGAAGTCAAGGAATCCTCACCTGTTCGGCATACCAGGTACGTACGTAAATTTTGAGGGCGAAATTTTATAAGGAGGGGAGATTGTGAGACCCCGGATTTTATTAATAAATATTTAATTTTCTTGAAATAATTTTTTTTAATATTATGGTGTTGATTTGATGTAATGTTATAGTTGTGGGTAATATTTACAAATTTTATAAAGTAAGCAAGTGGTTGTATAATATTCGATTGGTCGGGGAATATTCTTTTTGTTTGGAGAATATCCAGATGACGAAGACAATCATTGGTGGACCCCGTAAATGTAATTATTGTTTGACAGAGAAAATGACAAAATATTTTATGAAAATAACTACGAAAAGTTTTACTGATTAATCGTTGAAACACACGGTGTTAAAAGTACGATGAATACGCCGTGATTCCACAAGAAGATACCTGTATTGGTTATTGATGCTTACATGAGAAGTCTCTCGCTTATACTCAATTATTGCTACATGAATTATCGCATCATATCTCTCATATTATTGATTTAATTATTGTTACAAAGATCATCTCTAATATGATATATTGTTCAATCGGGTATTCAGGACTCTTTTCGTGTCGGAGTACTATTTATGAGTTACTATTCATGAGTTACAATTCACGAGTTACTATTCAGGAGTTACTATTCACGAGTTACTATTTATGAGTTATTATTCACGAGTTACTATTCATGAGTTACTATTCACCCGATTACTATTCACTCTAGTATTGTGCATTCGGGTATTTGGGTACAATATTATTCCATGAGGAGATGTGCTAATTTTTCGCATCGTTGGTCAAGATATAATAAGAAGTCAATATGGACCACTTTGGAGTTATAATAAGAAATCAATATGGATCGTTGGTTTAAAGTTTTAATAAGAAATCAAGATGGACCGTTGTTTTAAGTTTTAATAGAAACCAATATGGACCGCCTATTTAATAGTAAATCAATCTGACCGCTCATGAATTAGTTACTATTCATTCCATTTTCCTATAAATAAGCTCATTCCTTCATTATTTCTTACGAATTCACCAAACTCTAGAGAGAGATTAATAAGAGAAACCTATAGAAAAGTATTCTCGCTACTTCTTACTACTCTTATATTCGGCTTTCATTTACTGTAAGGGATATTATTTGTTGTACTCGTAAGGGGTATTATTTCTTTTGTATTCATGAAGAGAACTTTTGTTATTCCATTATTTATTATTCGCTTTAATATCCTCAGTACGTGCATTTACGCCTACTGGTCGGTTCCATTATTTATTATTCTCGGTTTAATATCCACGTCTGTGCGTTCTTACGCCGACCGGGTTCTATTATTTATTATTCGCTTTAATATCCTCATCCTGTGCATTTACGCCCGGACCTTTTTCCATTATTTATTATTCGCTTAATATCCTCGTCTGCAAGCGCTTACGCCTTTGACCGGGTTCCATCCTTTATTATTCTCATTGGAATAACTCGCCTGTAAGGGCCTATCGCATGCACGGTGATTTCTTTTGTTATTCCATTCTTTATTATACTCAAATAAGTTAAAACTTTGACTTATATACCCATGAAATTAGTGGAATATCTTTGATATTTGTGCTTCATCCAAAGATCTTTCATGGAAATATTCTTCCGAGCATTCTTGAATTTTACTCTACAAAAGCAATGTCATGTTGACAATTTGAACGTTATCGGTTCTCGGATAAATTAATTCTTGAACTTGTTTTATTGAATTCTTATATCATTGTCATCATCCTCATGCTTATATTATGTTGAAAGTCATCTCGTGGCTGAAGAAGTGCATAGATGGACTCTGGTATGATTACGACCAGTGATTATTCTAAGATAATCATAACCGTAATGTTACAAATGATGTGGAAAAGTCCTCATTGGCCCGTAGTGTATCGATGGACGCTTTTGGTATGATTATGGCTATGGATTCTCTTCGGCCAGTAGTGCAAAAGATGAATTGTTTTATGGCATAATCGTGACCGCTGATGAAAAAAATGATTATCTTTAGTCGTAGTGCATGGATAATTCGTGGTCGTGATACTAAAGAATATCCTCGGCAGTAGTGCAGTAGGGTGATTCGATGATGTGGATTATTTATTAAGTCGGGTCCCAAATGATAAAAGTGATGAAAACCTTTTAAATCATGTAAGATAATAGATTTTATTCCCTACTTGACTCTTCTAATGGATCATGCTTGTTCACCGCAGCTTAAACTTGATAGTTGTTATATTTTATCGCTTTAACATTGTCAAGGCTAACGATAAATTATTCTCGCATTATCTTAGTCATAATATTTCTTCTTGGGCTAGTTGAGCTCACCTTTCTTTCACCGTTCTCTTCGTGAAATGAGAACGTAATGAGACTAGTCGGAAACAGCAGTGTGATGGTCCTAGATGGTGCATTAGTAGTCCTCACTATTCTGCAGAAATAGTGTGATAATAATTATAATGAGGACTCCTTTTGAGTTTGTATAATCTCTAGTAGACAATATTTGTATTCAAACTCACAGCTTTATGTTTTGTCGTATTGTACACGGCTATAGTTGGATTTTTAAGTTGTATTTGAATTATGTACCATGTATCCGGTGACTCAAGATGGGTGATGTATACCTAATTTTGGGGGCGCCACAAATCCAACATGATAATCGCTTTGTAGAGTAAAATTCAAGAATGCTCGAAGAATATTTCCATAAAAGATACTTTGGATGATCTTAAGAATATCAAGGATATTCCACTAATTTTATGGAATATAGAAGTCAACGCTTTAACCAATCGAGTATAATAAAGAATGGAATAACAAAAGAAATCACCATGCATGCAGTACTTCTCATGCAAAGTTATTCCAATGTAATAATAATAATCTGAACCGTGTCAAAGCGAAATTCACAATCGTATACGATATTCCAATGTAATAATAAATAACGGAACCGTGTCCCACAGAAAAAACGCATGCATGACGTGATATTCCAATGTAATAATAAAAAGAATGGAATATTAGAAGAATTTCACCATATATGCAAGATTTTGCATAGACAGGTTATTCCAACATAATAATAAAGAATGAAATAACAGAAGAATTTTACCAAGTATAGGGTAGCCCGCGTATACAAGTTATTCCAACAGAATAATAAAGAATGGAACAACAGAAGTTCTCTTCATAAATAAGAAAGAAATAGTATCCTTTACGAGTACAATAAATAATATTCCCTAACTTAGAAAGAAGAGTACTGGATATAAAAGTAGTGAAGTAGCAAAACACTTTTCTTCTTTCTCTCTATAGTTTCTCTCTCTAGAGTTTCAGTGAATTCGTAAGAAATAATGAATGAATGAGCTTCTATTTATAGAAAAAATGGACTGCATAGTAACTAACTCATGAACGGTCCAGATTGATTTACTTTAATCTGACGGTCCATATTTAAAGCAAAATCTTTTAAATAAAATAAAATATATTCTATTTATAATCTAATAAAACGAATAACTTTATAAAAGAATTTACTATGCAAACACTATGCAGGCACTATGCAAATACTAAGCATAATAAAATATAATATATTCTTATTATTGTCTAATAAAACACATAACTTTATAAAAGTATTCTATTTTATATTAAAAGATTTTACTATGCAAAATACTATGCAGACACTATGCATAATAAAATATAATATATTCTATTTATAGAATAACTTTATAAAAGTATTCTGTTTTATATAAAAAGATTTTCTGTATTATTACATTAATAATACCAACAAAACTGAGTGACTTATCACGTAAGCATCAATAATTAAAACCGTGTGCTACTATGCAACCACACATATTACTGTACTTTTACTACCGAGTAGTTCAACTGTATTAACGGTAAAACTTCCGCCGTTATTTTCATAAAATATTTTTGTCGTTTTCTCAATCCGACAATAATTCCGTTGTGGGGTCCACTAATGATTGTGCCATTGCACGAATATTCCCTGATAAAATAAATATTTCCCGACCAATCGAATATAATATGACAACTCGCATACTTTGCAAAATTTATAAATACTACCCACAACTATAACATTATCTCAAATCTATACCATATTATTAAAAAAATATTTCGAAAAAATTAAATATTTATTCATAAAATCTGGGGTCTCACAATTAAAAATCTGGAAAAAGAAGAGTCATGAACATTAATTTTTTTTTTAATAAAATCATTAAGTATATGACTTCTCACTAAACAGTTACAAATGAAAATTTAAATACATTTAATAAACATTAACATTTAAAATATATTTATTAACATTCATGAACATTTAAAACATCATTAAAAAAATAATTAAAAATCTGAAAAAGGAAGAGTCATGAACATTAAAAAAATCTTTAATAAAATCATTAAGTATATGACTTCTCACTAAATAGCTTATAAATGAAAATTTAAATACATTTAATAAAAATACTACTTATCATAGTACTTCACCCTATAAAAACCTAATACTACACACAAAAGTACTCTACATCAACATTTGTTTCTACACTTAAAGGTCAGATTAACAAGAAAGTGGGATGGGATCAATTTGAGCACTGGACAGATTGTCAACTCCACAGCTATATTGTGACGCCCCCAAAATAGGTATACATCACCCATTCTGAGTTGTCAATACATGGTACATAAACAACTACAACTTTATTATTACAACAGTAAAACTGTAAGTTTGAATACAAATATTATCTTCTAGACAATATCTATACTCAAATAAATTCTCATCACATTTATTGATACATTATTTTACAAAAATGGTGAGGACTACTAAACAACTCTCTCTAGAACCTTCATTCCATACCCCGACTCGTACTCTCTATATTCTCGCCTCCTGAGAAAAAAAATGGAACAAAAAGGAAAAGGGTGAGCTCAACTAGCCCAGTAAAGAATATTATGACAAAGATAATATACAACAAATTATCGTTAGTCTTCAACATGGAAAAATCTAATAGAATACAATAGACAACAAGTTTTAAATCAATATTCGCAGCGGAAATAATAATTAATTAGAAGAGTTAAGTAGAGAATGCAAACTACTATCTTCTATGTATGAATTTAAAAGTTCATCGCCTATCTTTTATCCCCTCAGTAACATCAATCAATATATATCCGAATTAAATATTCATCTTTGCACTACAGTGCCAAAGAAATTCATCAGTTGGTCATGTTCATCTAAACACCTGTTCATCTTTGCACTACGGGCCAAAGATATTCATCAGAAATCATTCATCTTTGCACTACAGGCCAAAGATATTCAATAATATCATCATTTAAGACTGAGGATGATGAGAAATATTTTTAAAGAAACGAATCTAGTGAAACAAAATGATAAGGATTAAGGATTAAGGATTCGTACTTTGTTTTATCCATGTCCAAAAATACCTCAAAAATAATCATAGTGGTGTAAAATTCAAGAATGATCAAAACATGGATACAATCAAAGCTAGTATCCACAATAGATATTTTAGACGAAAAGGAAAATTTTTTATTTTTCGATGAAAAGTGTCGATTCGTGAATAAATCGATACGTGAATAAAGTCCGATATCGTGAATAAGAACTTCGACACCAAAAGTTTCAAATTTGATAAAAACTTCAGATCAATATTTCAAAGATAATGATATTGAAGAAATAATATCATTACTGAAAAAAATATCACTTACCTCGAAAGATCAAGATTTCTAAATTTGAAACACCGGATATAAAGCATGACTTGAACTTTGCACCAGTATAACAATACTCAAAATATACTCAAAATACTCACAAGAATACTCTTGATAATATAGAGAGAAAAAACTCAATTTCGTGTGATTTTCAATTCTAACCCAAGCACCTATTTATAGGAAAATGCTTGTAACACCAAAGTAGAAAATTTATTAAATATTATTATATTTTTCCAAAATCTCATACGCACACTTCTTCCAACTGATTTCAGCCTCTATCACATGTTACATAAGGGCCACAAAATGAAAAACACGTTTTTGTAATTAAAAATATTTTAAACTTCCAAAAATCAATTATTTCGGAGCTTCAGAACTTTAATAATTCACAATAAATAGCCCTTTTGTCAGAAAATTCGAATCTCGCGATTTATTATAGGAAATTCCATTATCTACAACTTTTCAGAAGGAAGTTTTTCCAAATTCCAAATAAAAATTGACCGAAATCCACAAACGGACGATTTTACAGGCTATAATCAAATTTCAGTCAAGAAATGGGGTCCACCGACACATAAAACATGCTTTACCAAAAATATTTCTCCTCCACATATACTCATATATCCCACATTCATCGTAAAAATATCATCATATTATATTATTAAAATATAATAATATATTTAAATGAATTATTTTATCAGAAAAAGATAAAATTTCAATTTTCAACAATTGTCACATTAAAAATTTTCTCCATCTATATCCACATAAAATCAATATTTTTCTCATCATATGAATCAATAATTAATTATTCACAAATAATATTACAGAATTACAATATTGACAACCAGACACTTCACAGGAAAGAGGGGGCTTTCCAATAAGAATTTCTCCTTCACGCCAAATTAGGTGACCAAACCTCTCCTGTATGTAATTTTTTAGACATTGCCAATAATGTTATCTAATAATATTATTCAAATAATATGAAATATTGCTTCGATAATAAAAAATACTGTGTAATGATAATTATTGAAACAACAACAACATAAAATATCAACGCAGTAATTATTAAATCAATAAAATACTTTGAGCGAAGAATTATCGTAACCATTATTAAGTAGTGTCTTCACGTACGTAAAATCAATAATTGGTGCAATATCTGTGCTACATCGTATTTTAACCAATCGAGTATTTTAACAAAGATTAATCAGTAATAACTACGCCAAGTTTTTTTAAATAACTTATATTTGTCGCTTTCTTCATCCAATCGCTTTCAAGCATGGGGCCCATTAAAAAGATCGCTACTGTCAGCATTTAATATTCCCCGACAAAAGAATATTTCACCACCAAATGAATATTCCCGACAACAATGAATATTTTATAACCACTTGCTTATTTTAAAATATTTATGATTTTACCCATAACTATCCACATTAATCAAATCAACCCTTACTATTTCAAAATAATAAATAGAGAAAATTAAATTTCATTAATAATAAGTT
Source organism: Panax ginseng (assembly GCA_020205605.1). Lineage (NCBI taxonomy): Eukaryota > Viridiplantae > Streptophyta > Magnoliopsida > Apiales > Araliaceae > Panax > Panax ginseng. Next base: position 20,163,735 of record CM035138.1, read on the forward strand.
GGGGTCTTACATATATTGCTTGATGAAGAGGTAGTATTCTAAATTTTATATTACTTCATAAATAAATATTACCAAGAATTAAAAGTTGTTATCTTATAAATAGATTATTTATCTTATATATATTATGTGCAGAATAATCACGTGATGCTCATTTTGAGATTCAACCAACGAGCACAATACATCAAAAGATTGAACGAAGACAACGTATATATTATCAAAAGATTTTACATGTAGATATAAAAATAATGTATTATAAAAAAAATATTCTTCTCATTGTAATTTTAACAAATTATATAATTTATTATTCAAACTAGCCCGTGCGTTGCACGGGCTACCAACTAGTATAATTAAAGATAATAATATAATTTAAATTAGTAATTATTCACGCAATTTATAAAAAAAAATATCAACATATAAAATTACAATATATTATTTTTCTAAATGAATAAATTTAAGTATCGATCAAAAGTCATAAATCACCGTGACCTAACTGATGACTCATATATAATTATTGTGAATTATTTTCATGATATAAAACATCTATTCGTACCCCTTTTTATCATTTTTATGCCATTAATCATTAAGCTAACACCCAATTTTTTTAATTTCCTTGCGAAATTGAGAGGTATTCAGCCGATAAAATGCTAAAAAAAAAAAACTATTAACCAAATGTCAATGCATGTTAAATAAGTATAACATGTTGACCATCTAGAAAAAAATAATTGCTTGTAAAATCCCTTATCTACGTATGTTCAAGTTTAAACAACAATTCATATAATTAAACCCCGTGTGTGTGTGTGTATATATATATATATATATATATATATATATATATATATATATATATATATATATATATATATATATATAAATTTCTTGAGGTGAATGGAGGAATGAATTAAAAAACAAATCGATTATATCGACGATTTTTTTCCGCTACTATAACATGAAAGTCGATTTTTTTATGATATATGCGAAAAAAAAACCATCACCCTAAGCCTTAGTTTTTAGTTTCCTCCAAATACAGAAAAAATCGAAATATATATATATATATTATTAGAAGTTAAGATGAGGGAATTGTTATTTACAAAGTTACATTAATTTTATTGTAAAGTAATTGTTGCATAATAATATTATTTTATATACTAAACAAACACATTTTTGCTATAACAATAACAATAACAATAATAATATGAATGTAGGTTAAATAATTATAAATTTAGGTTATGGTGGTGTATGTTGATTAGTGGTATGACTAAAGAAGGGCCATTTTAATATTATGACGCGTTTGGCGTTTGGCATTTGGCATTTGGCATTTGAAGCAGTGGCAGTGTCAGTGTCATATGCTTTGTTTTTTACCAACGGATCATAGGGGTCCCATTCTCTATTCCCCATATCCACGCCACCAACAAAATCAATTTAGTAATCTTGACTAATATAGTTGGTTTGTTGACCAATAAGATACTAAGTTAATTGGTTGGGTAGGTTGGTTAATATTTGAGCTCTCCTTTAATTTTGTTTTTTTCTCAAGTACTCCGTTGCTCCCTTAATATATATCGTTATCAAATTATGCATAAAAATTAAGAAAATAATTATATATCATAATTAAATATAATACTATCTCTATTTTATAATAATAATTGTTTTAGTTTCATGCACATGGAGTATTATTTAAGAATTAAAATTTGTATAAATTTCATCACTACACATTTATGAAAAGTTAAAAAACTATTAATACAAGGAAGAAAATTTATTGGGACAATGAGAGAAGTTAGGGGTGATATAGGAAAATAAATAATTTATTATTCTAGAAAGTTGTAAACTACAAATAAATTAAAAAAAAATATTCTTCTAAAAAATCAATTATTATGAAATGGAGGTAGTATCAGTTATTTATAATACTATTAAATTCTCATAATTATTCTACTTATCTCATATTATCTCTCTCTCTCTCCCTCTCTCATTTATAACATTTTTCTTGTCGAGTAATTTTTGAAAGAGTGTAATTAATTCTCTTATATTATATAAAACGACAAATAATTAAGAAAAATAAAACCATCTAAAACAATAATTATTAAAGGAGGAAGGCTATAATTTATATATTTGTTGAGAAATAATGAAAAAAGTACCATTTATCTTAAGGCTAATAAATAATTAAAGTAGTCCAAGCTTTGAAAAGTCCATTGATAAAATTTTATTTATTTATTTATACATAAACATATATAAAATGGTTAAGGTGACAGCTAACTAATTTGATGATGGTAACATTTGATTTGATTAAAGGTGAGTGAGTGGGTGTTAAATATGAGGGAAGAAGGTTAGTTAATTAGTCAGTTACCAATTTCAATCCTTATTGTTCGGGGTAAAAATGGAAAAAAGAACCTTGGGTGAATGGCTGTTTGTCAGGGGGATAAATGTTTTTTCAGTCACCGTACTATATGTTAACTTACAAATAGATAATTGAAATTTTTTTTTACAGTCAATTCACTGTACTCGATTTTACTAACAAAAAATTAAAAAAACCGTTAAGTCATAGTTGACTTAACGGAAATTGCCACGTGGCAGCTGACTTGTCTTAAATAAAGCCTATGTGGCAGTTAGTATGCGACGTGGTAGTGATGATGTGGATTTTGAGAAAAAATTTTATGAATAAAATGGAAAAAAATATTTTAAAGTATAATATAAATTATAAAAATTAGCCAAAAAAACAAGAAAATAAATAAATAAAAATAATTACTTTTAATAAAAATTAAAAAACGCAGTTTTTTTTATCAAAAAAAAAATATAACGCATTTTTTAATAAAAAAAAGCACTTTTTTAATAAAAAAAAATTTTAATACGCAATTTTTAAATTAAAATAATTGTTAAAATGCAGTTTTTTTAATAAAAATTAAAAATGCAGTATTTTATTTTTATTTTATTAATAAAACTGCATTTTATTTTAAAAAAACAGTATTTTTTATTTTTATTAAAAAACGCAATTTTTTATTATAAAAAAACGCAATTGCAGTTATTAAAAAACGCAATTTTAAAAAAATGCAGTTTTTATTAATAAAAATTTGCGTTTTTTTTAAAAAAAATGCAGTTTTAATAAAATGCATTTTTAATGCAGTTTTAATAAAATGCATTTTTTAATAAAATGCATTTTATAATAAAATTCAGTTTTAATAAATTGCTTATTTTTAATAATAAAACATTTGCGTTTTTTTTATTAAAAATAAAAAATGCTGTTTTTTAATAAAATGCAGTTTTATTAATAAAAATAAAATGTATTTTTTTATAATAAAAAAAGTTTTTTTTAAAATAAAATAATTAAAAACGCAGTTTTTTTATAAAAAAATTAATTTTTTAATAGATCTGTTAATAAAAATTGTGTTTTTTAATAAAAAAATTATGCTTTTTTAATAAAAATAAAAATACAGTTTTTTTATAAAATGCAGTTTTATTAATAAAAATAAAAATTGCATTTTTCTTATATTAATTTTTAATTTTTATTAAAAAAACTTCATTTTAACAATTATTTTATTAAAAAAAACAGCGTTTTAATTTTTTATTAAAATAACTGCATTTGTAACAATTATTTTTATTAAAAAAACTGCATTTTTAACAATTATTTTAATTAAAAGAAACTGCATTTTATAAATTTTTTAATAAAAAAAAATATTAAAAAAAGCTGTGTTTTTTTAATTAAAAAAATGCGTTTTAATTTTTTTTTAATAAAAAAAAATTGCCTTTTTAAATTTGATTAAAAATAATTATTTTTACTTATTTATTTATTTGTTTTTTTGGCTAATTTTTATAATTTATATTATACTTTAAAATATTTTTTTTCATTTTTTCATAAAAATTTTCCTCCAAATCCACATCATCACTGTCACGTCGTATACTAACTACCACATAGGCTTTATTTAAGACAAGTCAGCTGCCACGTGGTGATTTCCGTTAAGTCAACTGTGACTTAACGGTTTTTTTAATTTTCTGTTAGTAAAATCGAGTATAGTGAGTTGACTGTAAAAAAAAAAGTTCAGTTATCCATCTGTAAGTTGACATATAGTACGGTGACTGAAAAAGCATTTATCCCATTTGTCAGGGGATGTTTGTTTTTCTGTTTGAATAGTTGAATGGTTGACTGATTCAGTCATTAAGTGTATTTGTTTTTAAAAAAAATCGTCTGAATGTTTGAACCGGTCAACCATTCGCACTCACTATTTTCAAAACCCGACCGAATCACGGGTTGAACTCGAAAAGCCGGACCCTTGGCTCACTCAATCTGCCTTGGTTTGGACCACTAAATCACTTTTGCTCAAAATCGTTTAGAATCCAAGTGAATCGGCCGGTTGAACCCTGGTTGACCCAATGAACCAAATGACCTGGTTCACTCACTGGTTTGACCGATTCTCTCCTTAAAGATTAAAAAAAATATATTACTTGATTTTATTTTATTTTAGTAATTTAGTTGAGACTTTGTTTGGTATTTTATATATTTTTGCATTCATTTAATCAAACACTTGAACTTGTGGTTGAATTTCTAATTTGAATGTATCTTAGAGATGTTTAGTTTTTTTTTTTGTAGATAAATTGATTAATTTGACATATTTACTAAATATTATATACAATATATAATAATAATTAATATAATTAATTATTTATAATTATTACATATTAATGACGCCATCGAAGTCAATAACTATTCCCGACCAATCGGTTGGACCAAAGTGACCCATCCACCCTAAGAATTTTTTTTCGATTCGATGACCGGTCCGATTTTTAAAACCTTGATTCGATTTATTTAGTCTGAATGATTTATTCTTATTTTTTTGGCCGAATGAGCGGAAATGAGCAGCTAAATGATTATTTTTTTACAATATTAACTATTATATTAAATAATATTAAATAAATTTATAACAATATTTTGAATTTTTTTAGAGGGGTAAAATAATAAAAATTTGTTATTATTCAAATGTTTGAGACGTGTCAATTATTAAACAATTTTTTTTATTCAGATTCAAATAAAACACCCCTTACTTCCTTATCGAGGTACTTTGATTATATATGTCCACATGCAAAAATAGAATATAGATGTACGTGACTTGTGAATGACTGATTATATAGAGATTTTGCAATGCAGTTTTGGTGAATATCGGACTAGTATTTTGTAACTGAAAACGAAATATAATTGTAAAGCTAGACGAAAGTAAAAAAATTAAAGATAAATTTTCAAGACACTCGTATAAGAAAATGGAAACAATTTCTTCAATAATTATAAAATAAAAGAAAAGCCTGCAATTGGTGAATTAAAATAAAAGGGAGATATAGATAATCTAGATTAATGTTCATAGATTACGTCCAAAGTTTGACCCGCCTAATTTTTCACTTTACTTTCTATATTATCCCACGAAAAGGTATCCTACTTTCCCCATCCATCGGCTAAGTCAGAAATTTTTTTAGTGTGCTCAAATTACAAAATTACACACACACAAAATCTATATATATATATATATATATATATACGGTTCTTCTTTTCAGTGAACCTTAAAAAATGAATCAAAAAAAAATCGATTATAATGACGGTTTTTTGAGCTATGATGACAGTAACTGTCATCATAGCTATGTGTCGGCTTTATATGTTATAGTGACAGAAAAAACAACCACTACGTTTTTGGTTCACTATTTAAAGTTTGCTCGAAGAAGGGACCGTATCCGTAGGATCAAATTATATCCATAAAAAATCTATTACATCACATATATATATATATATATATATATATATATATATATATATATAAAAAATCAATGGAGTCGATTGATCCCACTACTCAACATGTAGTTTCGCCCTGCCTAGGGAAATAGACAAATAATTAATAAATGGATTAATGAATAAAAAATTTTTGAAACATAGTCCATGAGAAATGAATAAAACAATTTGTTACCTACATATATTTTTATTTCTTAGTAATTGTTGCTATGCTAAGCTTAGGAGATGGAATTAATTAGGAGGTTGACTGAAATTCCTAGAGGGGAGCTTGGGCACTCCATATCCAAGCACCGTCACACGTGGTGCTGACTCTGTAAATAGAGCCTTCATCTCCGCCTGCCGATCCGCCGCTTCGAGGTAATCGTCATCGGCGATTAGGATTATGTTAATTTAATTATTAATTTACCCCAACTATTCTCTCTCCATTCTTTTTATTAATTAGTGTAGTTCTTATGAATTTTCTTGTTCACCTTCATTGATTTGTGATTTGTAAATTGCAAAGAAAAATTAATTATTTAATTTATGTTTTTTTCTTAAACACTAAATACGTACGTACTCCATTCTTTCCCTCCGATGTTTCTAACAAATATTTTTGGAAAATAGTCAAAATGACTGAAATATACTGTAGTTATAATATGTTACGATGATAAAAATATTATAATTGTAAAAAATAAGAAAATTTATATAATAAAATTATATATATATATATATTCGGATCTTAAGTTCACTCCTTCTTATTCAACTTCACCTGAAGCTCACCTCCCTTTAGTTAATAGAATCGACGACGGTTTCATTATACAACCGTCGCCTATATTTTTAGCGACGTTATATGTTGTACGTCTCTAAAAGTATAGATTTACTTGATGTATGACTAAACCGTCATCGATCCGTCAAAAGGGGGGTGAGCTTTGGATGAGTTGATAAAAAGGTGAACTTAATATATATATATACACGTTAGACTGAAATTTTTTCGCAATACATTAGAATAATTTTTAGTTAACTACTCATAATTTTAATTACATTAATAAATCAACGGTCCGGATCTTAAGCTCACTCTTTATCCAACTCATCCGAGCTCACCTCCTTAATTTAGCGACGGACCCGACGACGGTTCAGTCATACAACGGTCGTCAATATTTTTAGCGATGCTATATGTTGTCTGTCGCTAAAAGTATAGACGCTGATTATATGATCGAATCATCGTCGAATTCGGCGCTAAAAGGGTTGTGAACTCGAATGAGTTAGATAAGTAGTGAGTTTAAGATTGGGACTCAATCAATATGATGTATGTTCCTAAAAAGGACACAGAAAAAAGGATGGAGTAGTAGTGGGCCACTCCTAGCTCATAGTCTATGCACAGTCGACTACACGTGGCAGCCACATCAGTTTTGACGATGCTTCTGTACTTTATGGCTACCATGTACCAACCTATGTTTGCTTTGGAGGCAACGACCCTTCATCCTCATGGCCCTACTATATGCCATGTGGGAAAAAAATTAGTTGAGTTAAATTACTAAATTATATTCCCAAAAAATATATTATATCATATATATATATATATATAAAATTCAGTGGGGTCAATTACTAAATTACAAAAAAAAAATAATCTATTACATCATATATATATATATATATATATATATATATAATTTCAATGGGATCAAATTATTAAATTACACTCATAAAAAATCTATTACATCATATATAACAAAAAAAAAATAGTGGGGTCAATTGACCCCACAGTTATACACTTGACTTTGCCACTGTTTTTTGTCTGCGTGTTGACACTGTATTAATCAATTGACCAATTAAAATAAATTTTATGCTAATTAGTCCTCTTAATTTTAGACAAAAAGAATTTAAAAAACTGTATTAGTTAATGTCCACATTATATTTAATGATACTTAATTTGGGACATAGGGAAAACAAAATAATGTGGTAGTATCTTTCTATCTTGTCCTCTCTGTTTTTTTGGAAGTCATTTTTATTTAATTAGTAAGTGAGTCTGACACTTATATTACTTATGAAAATATATCTATTGTATAGTTTTTTTTATAAAATATAATGACATTCAATTTGAAATAGAGGGAGTATCATTTTCTTCTATTCTTTTAAAACAATTGAGTCATGTTATATATTGCAATAAATTTAAATTTATATTAAATTATAATTGTAAAATTTATTAATATATGAAATTAGTTGAAATTATAAGGTGGTCGCATTTATTATACATATTTCTAAAAAAATTATCGCTAATACTTATTCACGTAACTGACAATCAAATAATCGACATAAATATTTGCAATATATAATATTTTTTTTATAAAAAAAAATCCAAATGCATTATTGTTGAACTAGTAGTTAGTTATGGTACCTTTTTTGTGGCCTATTAGGGGAGCTAAGTAGGAACTATTGGTGAAATTTAACTTTTTTTAAAGTAACGTCTGTACTGGCTTTATTCAATATTAACATCTTATCACAAAATTAAACTTTATGACTATATGCAAATAAAACAAATTCTAACTACTATATTCACATTTAACTTTTATAATTAGAGTATGTGAAACACACAAATTCAATTCATTCAATGTATATAACTACACAAGGTGGGCTCCATATAATTAGTGATTTGCATGTTTTGAAAATGACACAACAACTATACCAATTGATGTGCCGCACGCCTACACCAAACGATGATGTTTTTTTTTATATAAAAAAAATCAAACATTTTTATTCCACTAAATAAATATAAAGTCATTAGTTCTTCTCACTGTTTCAAGTTTTTCCTATTCCTATATGATGTCATTCCTGCTGCATCTTTTTCCCCAACATGGAAAATAAAACAAAGTTCAGACTTTAGACCCTAACATTTGGCTAACGGTTAACATCAAGTTAGTTTTGGTCAGTTGATTAATATTTGACAAACGATTAATATTAAGTATCGACACATGCGGAAGGTAATATCTCGTTCATGCCACAAGATCAGATTGATCAATTGACCAACTTACCATGAAATTAACTTCATGATAACTCTATTCTAACATTTGAGACAATTAGCATGCATGCATGGCATTTTCTTGCAAACGATGGTAATTAATTATTACGTGAAAAAAGACGGAGAAATTGCAACTATGATCGCAAGCTAGCTAGTCAAGAGCATATCTGTCCACACCGATACTGATAAATTCAGGAATAAATACTCAGGACCTGGTCGACAGAAAGCTCGAATTAGTGACTTTCACGAGTTGTATGACGATGTGCGTTTGAATAATAGGTAGGTTGGGTTGGGTTGGTCCGTATAATTTTCAATAATTTGACAAACACTTTTTGTTTTAAACATGAAAAAGGCAAGGTTTCTGGATAAATCAAAATTTTCCAAGAAGGCTGTAGAACTACATGGAATGGATCAGGTGGCAATGACTCACACATTTCATACTACATGGAATGGAGGTGGCAATGACTCACACATTTCATATTCCTGAAAGTGATTTAGACCCTATCTTTTTAATTGTCTATAATTGACTTTGAACATATATATATATATATATATATATATATATATATATATATATATATATATATATATATTGATCTTAATTTCATTTTTATTTCAATTCACTGACTCACCCCCTTAGCGACGGACAACATATAACGTCGCTAAAAGTATAGACGACGGTTGTATGATGATCAACCGTCACGTCCGTCATGCTAAAGGGGGAGTCGTGAGTTGGGTGAAGTTGATGTGAGGTGATTTAAGATCCGAGTAAGATATATATATGGTCCCCTTTTTTAACGAACCTTAAATAGCGAACCAAAAATGAACCAGTTATAGCGATAGTTTTTTTCGTCGCTATAGCATACAAAGACGATGACATAGCAACTGTTCGAACCGTCGTTATAGTCGGTTCACTTTTAATTCAATGGAGAAGGAGACATATATACATATATATATATATATATATATATATATATATAGAAAAATGATTCATGAAAAACATTAGTTCTTTGCATAGTGATCGACCAATTGTGTCTCGTTGTCTTGTTTTCTTATCATTATCACATTCATCATCTAATGAATTCTTTACAACTGTGATACCCCAGATTTTACGAATAAAGATTTAATTTTCTCAAAATATTTTTTTCAAAATTTTGGTGTGGATATGAGATAACGTTATAGTTGTGGGTAATATTTATAAATTTTACAAAGTACGCAAGTTGTTATATAATATTCGATTGGTCGGAGAATATTCGTTTTAACAGGGAATATTCGTACAACGGCACAATCATTGGTGGAAATCACAACGGAATTATTATCGGATTGGGAAAACGACAAAAATATTTTTATGAAAATAATCTATGGAAGTTTTACCGCTTTAAAAGCATTGAATTAACCTAGGTAGTAAAAAAAGTACGATGTCTGGCGTGATTGCATAGTGGCACACGATATTGGTTATTGATGCTTACGTGAGAAGTCACTTAGTTATACTCAATTATTGCTACAATAATTGTCAGATCATATCTCTCATATTATTGATTCGATTATTGTCATAAGATCATCTCGCATAATATGTTATATTATTAAATCAATAATTAAGACGACAAAGTTATTCATATTATTGAATTACAATATTTACAATGTCTAGAAGTTCTGCCAAGGAGAGGTTTGGTCACCTAATTGCGCACCAATAGGGAGAAGTCCTTATTGGAAAGCCCCTTCTTTCCTGGGAACGACCTGGTTGATAAATTTTGTGAGTTATAATATTAATGATGAATGTTATTAAAATTAAAGTTGTGTTCAGAGTTGAATTTGGAGACGCGGACGTGATATTTGAGTCTAGAACGATGAAATTAGTAAAAATAGACTATAAACATAAAAATTTTCGGGTTTTACTATTTGGTCAAAAAGTCAACAGTTGACTTTTTCGGAAGAAGTCAAACTTCGAAATTTCAAAATATATATTTTTGATAAAAATAGTTTCATTGTGTTGGAATTATTTGTGTTAGTGAAAATCGATATTTATTTCGATAATAATTGATGTCTGGAGGTTATATTGACCAATCGGGTATTTAACCGGATAAATAAGCAATTGATTGCTATTATTTCACATGATTATAACTATTGATTCACATAGTTTACTATTGAATCACATTATTTACTATTAGGGAGGTGGTGCAAGTTTGATAATACTTGCATGGCTAAATTAAAAAGAAAAGAAAAGTTGGAGGTATTGTACTATAATTTTTCGATCCCCAAAATGTGCAATTATCAAAACTATATTATTCTATAAATAGAAGCTCATTCTTCCTTCATTTCTCACCAATTCACCAAAGCTATAGAGCAATTATTATAGAGAGAAATTATAGAGAGTTATAGAAAGAAAATCTATAGAGAGAGAAAGAAGAAAAAATTAAGTCTGCTACATTTCTATTCCAAAGATCCAAATTTTATTCTAAAGTAGGGATATTATTTGTTGTACTCGTAGGGAGTATTATTTCTTTCTTATCCATGAAGAGAACTTCATTATTCCATTCTTTATTATTCTATTGAATAACTCAGATACGCTGCTACCCTATACTTGGTGAAATTTTTCTGTTATTCCATTCTTTATCATTCTGTTGGAACATCCTATCTGTGCGTTTACGCCGGACCTGGTTCCATTATTTATCATTCTGTTGGAACATCATGTATGCGTAAGTTTCTACATCGGAATCGGTTTCGCCTTTATTATTCTCGTTGGAATATCCTCGTCTGCATGCGCTTTTATGCTGGGATTGATTTTCGCCTTTTATTATTCTCGATGGAATATCCTCGTCTGCAGGCGTTCTACGCCGGTCCTCGGTTCCGCCTTTATTATTCTCATTGGGAATAATGCATCTCATGGCGGGTCTCTATCGCATGCATGGTGAATCCTTCTGATATTCCATTCTTTATTATTCTGTTGAAATAACCTGTCTATGTGAATTACCGCATGCATGGTGAATGATCCTTTGTATTCATTCCTTATTAAATTGTGGAAAAGATCTGTTTATGTTGATTATTATGAGAGTCATAATAAAAACTTTGGACTGATGAAAATCATGGGTATATAAAGTATTACTAAGTGTTAGGATGAGTTATGTTGGTTATTATGTGAAAACATGAAAGTTTATTAGAAATCATAAAGGGTTGAAAAATTAGATTTTGGTGAAAATAGAACATGAAATTCAATTGACCATATCTCCTATTATATTTCAAATTTTTGAGTGTGGTTAAGTTCTAGAGTTAGATCTATGAGTTTTGTAGCATCTCCAGGTGGAATCACGGTAAAAGGTGTTGTAGATTTTCGTGTGGACTGATTTTAGCAAAGGAGTCAAAAGCTGCAAATACCAAAAATGCTACTGCCCAGATTTTTAAAAGGGTTGTTTCGGCCACTTAATTTGTGAGAAAAATTTCAGCCTTTTGGGACATAAAAGTATATGGTATAAAGAACATCCTGTCCAAAAATGAGATCAATACGACTTAAAATGAGTAAGTTATGACCATTTCAATATTTAGATTTTTCCGACGAAAAACGCTATAATTGGAATTCTATAACTCCGATGACCATGAAATTTAAACTGGAAGTTCACAATAACATGTGTAAGATTCTGCCAAGATTTGGGAATTTTTGGAGTTAAACTTGAGGTAGCTAATTTCTTAAGGAATTAATTAGAAATTAATTTTTGAAAAATAGTAAATAAATTTTAAAAATTCTGAGAAAAATGTATGTTCATTATGGGACTATATACTGCTAAATCCCAGAAAAGAAATATTTTTGGGACTGATTTGTTATGTTTCACGAAAATAGTTTAGTTACGAACATATGAGTTAAATATGTTATGTGAAGTAATAAAGTTGGAAAATAGGATTTTATGGCTTGAAAATCCTATATAAGGTATATGCATATTTTTTATGAGGGTTTGATAATTTGTGATGAAAGTTATTTTTGGCTTACGTGCGAAGATGGACTATTGTTTATTGAAATATATATCTTTGGCTTACGTGCAGAGATTGAATTGGTATGATTATGACCAGGGATTATTCGGTATAATCATGACCATTGATGATTTAATGAATATCCTTGGTCCGTAGTGCAAGGATGATTTGATGATGTGGTTTGTTTATTAAGCTGAGTCTCAGCGATAAAAATGATGAAAAACCTTTTTAAATCATAGAAGATAGTAGATTTTATTCTCTACCTGACTCTTTTAATGAATTACTTGTTCCGCTGCAGTTAAACTTGATGTTTATTATATTTTATCAGTTTAACACTGTTGAAGGCTAACGATAATGTAAGACCCCAACTTTTTATAAATAAAGATTTAATTTCTCTAATTATTATTTTAAAATAGTAAGGGTTGATTTGATTAATGTGGTTAGTTGTGGGTAAAATGCGCAAATATTTTAAATAAACAAGTGGTTTATAAATAACGGCGTAGTTGTTACCGTTAACACCGTTTGAACACCCGGTGGTTAAAACACAGTAATACGCGTTGTTGCACAGTAGAACAGGGTATTGCACCAATTATTGATTCTTACGTAAGAAGGCATTACTCAATAATTGTTACAGAAATTACTGTTCAGTATTTTATTTTATTGATTCAATAATTGCTGCGTTGATTTTTTATATTATCGTTGTTTCAATAATTGTCACTACACAAGATTTTCTATTATCGGCTAAATAATTTATATTATCTCAATAATATTATTAGAAAACATTATTGGCAATGTCTAGAAAGTTCGCCTACAGGAGAGGTTTGGTCACCTAATCATAGGCACCAAGAAGGAGAAATTCTTATTGAATGCCCCTCTTTCCTCGAACTACCGGCACGGTTGTCAAGATCTTGTGATTCTCGTAATATTATTTGTGAATAATTAATTATTAATTTATATGATGAGAAAAATATTGATTTTATGCGATATAGATGGAGAAAATTTTTAAATGTGACAATTATTGAAAATTAATATTTTATCTTTTTCTGATAAAATAATTCATTTGAATATATTATTTTAATAATATATTAATGGTGATATTTTTATAATGAATGTGGGATATATGAATATATGAGGAGGAAGAGTATTTTTGTTGCATTAAATGATTAACACATATTTTGTGACGCCCCCAAAATAGGTATACATCACCCATTCTGAGTTGTCAATACATGGTACAGAAACAACTACAACTTTATTATTACAATAAGAAATCGTAAGTTTGAATACAAATATTATCTTCTGACAATATCTATACTCAAATAAATTCTCATCACATTTATTGATACATTATTTTATAAAATGGTGAGAACTACTAAACAACTCTCTCTAGAACCTTCATTCCATACCCCGACTGCAGATCGCTTATATTCTCGCTTCTTTGAAAAAAAATGGAACAAAAAGGAAAAGGGTGAGCTCAACTAGCCCAAGAAGAATATTATGACTAAGATAATATACAACAAATTATCGTTAGTCTTCAACATGGAAAAATCTAATAGAATACAATAGATAACAAGTTTTAAATCAATATTCGCAGTGAAAATAATAATTCATTAGAAGAGTTAAGTAGAGAATGCAAACTACTATCTTCTATGTATGAATTTAAAAGTTCATCGCCTATCTTTTATCCTCGTAACATCAATCAATATATATCTCGAATCAAATATTCATCTTTGCACTACAGCCCAAAGATATTCATCACCGTCATGTTCATCTAAACACTGCTTCATCTTTGCACTACGGGCCAAAGATATTCATCGAAATCATTCATCTTTGCACTGAAGCCAAAGATATTCAATAATATCATCATTTAAGATCGAGGATGATGAAAATATTTTTAAAAAAACGAATCCAAAGGAAATAAAATGATGAGGATTAAGGATTAAGGATTCAGATTTTGTTTTATCCATGTCCAAAAATACCTCAAAAATAATCATAGTGGTGTAAAATTCAAGAATGATCAAACCATGGATACAATCAAAGCTAGTATCCACAATAGATATTTTAGACTTAAAAGGGAAAATTTTCATTTTTCGATGAATAAAGGCCGTATTCGTGAATAAGTGTTATATACGTGAATAAGGCATAGATACGTGAACAAAGAATCCGATACCAAAAGTTCCAAATTTGATAAAAACTTCAGATCAATATTTCAAAGATAATGATATTGAAGAAATAATATCATTACAAAAAAAATAATATCCTTTACCTCGAAAGATCAAGATTTAAAATAAACACCTGATATAGGTTATGACTTGAACTTGCATCGATATAGCAATACTCAAAATATACTCAAAATACTCACAAGAATACGCCGATAATATAGAGAGAAAAACTTCAGTTTAAGTGTGATTTTCAATTCTAACCTAAAGACCCTATTTATAGGAAAATGCTTAGAACACCAAAGTGAAAATTTATTAAATATTATTATATTTTTCCAAAATCTTATACGCACACTTCTTCCAACTGATTTCAGCCTCTATCACATGTTACATAAGGGCCACAAAATGAAAAACACGTTTTTGTAATTAAAAATATTTTCAACTTCCAAAAATTAATTATTTCGGAGTTTCGGAACTTCAATAATTCACAATAAATAGCCCTTTTGTCAGAAAATTCGAATCTCGCAAGTTTTTATAGGAAATTCCATTATCTACAACTTTACAGAAGGAAGTTTTTCCAAATTCCAAACAGAAATTGACCGAAATCCACAAACGAACGATTTTACAGGCTATAATCAAATTTCAGTCAAGAAATAGGGTCCACCGACACATAAAACATGATTTAAATATTTTTGGTAACAAAAATACTCCTCCTCCACATATACTCATATATCCCACATTCATCGTAAAAAATATCATCATTATTATATTATTAAAATATAATAATATATTTAAATGAATTATTTTATCGTAAAAAGATAAAATTTCAATTTTCAACAATTGTCACATTAAAATTTTCTCCATCTATATCCACATAAAATCAATATTTTCCTCATCATATGAATCAATAATTAATTATTCACAAATAATATTACGTAATCACAATATCGACAACCAGCGCCTCCAAGAAAGAGGGGCTTTCCAATAAGAATTTCTCCTCATCAAGCAAGCAATTAGGTGACCAAACCTCCTTGTATTGTAACTTTCTAGACATTGCCAATAATATTATCTAATAATATTATTCAGATAATATGAATTATTGCTTCGATAATGAAAATACTTTGTAATGACAGCTATATCAAACAACAAAGAATATAAAATATCAACGCAAAGAATTATTAAATCAATAAAATATCGAATAAAGAATTATCGTAACCATTATTGAGTAAAGGCCTTCTTATGTAAGAATCAATAATTGGTACAATATCGTAAAGCTACCGTGTTTTAACCACCCAAAGATTTTAACAAAGATTAATTCTGAATAACTACGCCAAGTTATTTTTTAAATAACTTATATTTATCGCTTTCTTCATCCAATCGCTTTCCGTTATGAGGCTCACAAAAGATCGCTACTGTCGCATTTAATATTCCCCACAAAGAAGAATATTCCACGACCAAACGAATATTCCCTAACAACAATGAATATTTTATAACCACTTGCTTATTTTGAAATATTTGCGTATTTTACCCATAACTATCCACATTAATCAAATAAACCCTTACTATTTCAAAATAATAAATAGAGAAAATTAAATTTCATTAATAATAAGCTAGGGTCTTACATGTTTTGTGTGTCGGTGGACCCCATTCTTGACTGAAATTTGATTATAAAGTAAAATCGTCCAGTATGTGGATTTCAAATAATTTCTGCTTGGAATTTGGAAAAACTTTCTTCCGCAAGTTGTAGAGAATTGATTTCCTATAAAAATTGCGAGATTTGAATTTTCCGATAAAAGGGCTATTTATTATAAATTATTGAAGTTCAAGTTCAAAATAATTAATTTTAGAAGTTTTATTTATTTTATTAATAAAATGTTTTTTATATGTTGTGGGCATCTTTAACATGTGCATGGTGGTTTAATTCAGATTCAAGATGTGGGCGTATGAATTTTGTTTATATATAATATTATTATATTCAATTTTCTGCTTTGGTGTTCTAAGCAAATTCCTATAAATAGGGTGTTTAGGTTAGAATTGAAAATCACACCAAAACCTAAATATTTCTCTCTTTTTTTCTCTCTATAATATCGAGCGTATTTTGTGAGTATTTTAGTACTTTGAGCATTGCTATACTACCAAAGTTCTTTCAAAGACTATATCCAAAGATTCCAAATGTAAGATTATTCTTTCTGGAGGTAAGGGATGTTATTTTATTCGAAAATGATATTATTTCTTCAATATCATTATGCCGAAATATTGGTTGAAAATTTTTATCAAATTTAAAACTTTTTCATGTCGGGGTTACTATTCACGAGTTACTATTCATGAGTTACTATTCATGAGTACTATTCATGAAGCATGATGATGTTTTTTATGAAACTTCTATCTTTTGGTGTTGGAGTTACTATTCACGAATACGACACTATTCACAGAAAAATTAAATTTTCGTTTTTCGTCCAAAATATCTATTATGGATACTAGCTTTGATTGTATCCATGTTTTGATCATTCTTGAATTTTACTCCACTCTAATTATTTATGAAGTATTTTTGAACTTGGATTGTGTAAAGTACGAATCCTTAATATTTGTTCTTTTGTTTCAATCGGATTCGCTTTCTTTCAAAATATTTTTCATCATCCTCACCCTAAATGATGATATTATCAATATCTTTGGCTTCAGAGAGTGCAAAGATAAATAGGTGGTTAGATGAACATGACCAACTGATGAATATCTTTGGCCTATAGTGCAAAGATGACTATTTCATTCAAGATGTATATTGATTGATGTTACAGGGATAAAATATCGATGATGGACTTTTAAATTCATAGATGATAGTAGATTTCATTCTCTACTTAACTCTTCTAATGAATTGTTGTTTCCACTGCAGTTGTTGATCTAAAACTTGTTGTCTATTGTATTCTATCAGATTTTTCCCTGTTGAAGACTAAGGATAATTTGTTGTACATTATCTTAGTCATAATATTCTTTACTGGGCTAGTTGAGCTCACCCTTTTTCTTTTTTGTTCCATTTTTCTTTTCGTGAGACGAGAATATAAATGAACTAATGGGGTGTGGAGTGATGGTTCAAGACAAATTGTTTTAGTAGTCATCACTATTTTATAAAATAGTGTATCAATAATTGTAATGAGAACTTATTTGAGTGTGTATATTGTCTAGAAGACAATATTTGTATTTAAACTCACAGTTTATGTGTTGTCGTATTTTGTACGACAATTGTATTAATGAAGTTGTAGTTGTTTCTGTACCATGTATTTGACGACTCAGAATGGGTGATGTATACCTATTTTGGGGGCGTCACAGATAATATATTCTGCATTATTTTAGTCATAATATTTTTTACTGGGCTAGTTGAGCTCACCCTTTCTTTCATTTTTCTCTTCAGGAAATAAGAACGTAGCTGGGACTAGTCGGGGAACGGAGTGAAGGTCCAGATGATAGCATTAGTAGTCCTCACTATTCTGTTAAATAGTGTTATAATAAATGTAATGAGGACTCCATTGAGTGTGGATATTGTCTAGATGACAATATTCTTATTAAAACTCTTAAATTATGTTTTGTCGTATGTTACACGACTGTTGTATAATAAAGTTGTATTTGATTTTTGTACCATGTATTTGGCGACTCAAGATGGGTGATGTATACCTATTTTGGGGGCGTCACAACAATAGTTGGTCTACCATCTTTTTTACATACATATAACATTGACGTCAAAATCTTATCGTGAGCATGTTTACGACTCATAACAATCCTAATCTCAAATCCACTTTTTTGGGCATAGGATCTATAGAAAATTTCAACTTCTTCCAATTTAGAAAATAATTAACCAACATAAGAAACCATTACTTCTGTACTACTACTTTCACCATCATTAACATACTTCGATTCATTTCCACATTCTAAACTAGCCAGAGATTTCTTCTACCTTCAAAACTAGCAAATTCTCTCCGAAGCTAAATTTCGTCATTTGTTTAGCATACGGATGGGAATGGAATAAAATCTTAGATCTAGTAACTCTGGCCGCTACTCCCTCTAGCGGCTGGACCCTCATCTCAGTCATTCGATCTAATTTTGAACTGCTGGATAATAGTTAGTTGAAATAGTGTTCAGAACTAACGTTTTCCATGAATCATTTTCCATATATATATATATATATATATACGGTCCAGATCTTAAACTCACCCCTTATCTAATATACCTTGTTCACCCCCTTTAGACGACGATTCGATCCGTCGCTATATGTTGTTTGTTGCTATTTGTTGTCCGTCGCTAAAGTTAAGACGACGGTTCTATATATAGCGATTTTAATCGTCGTCGTCCCATTCCGCTTGCTAAAGGGGTGAGCAAGGTAGGTTAGTTAAGGGTGAACTTAAGATCCGGACCGTGTATATATATAGAAGATCGAATGCATACCCTTATCTTACTTCACCACGTTACCTTCTTTTAGGCGACGGTTTCGGCCATCATACAATCTGTCGCTCATACTTTTAATGACGACAACATATATAGCGTGTCAAAAAGTATAGACGACGGTTGTATGATCGAAACCGTCGCCTAAAGGGGGATGAACACGGATGAGTAAGATAAGGAGTATGCACTTGATCCGGACCGTATATATATAATCCGAATCAGGGGCTTACCCCCTGATCGAGCCCTGATCGAGCTTACCCAACTTACCTATAAAAGTCAGCCTCTTTTTAATTGCTCTCTCCTCACTTTCGCATAACACAGGAGTAAGCCCATGATCCGGATTATATATATATATACGGAGAGGATCAAGAGCACTCTCCTTAAATAGCACTCCGCCTTAAATAGCACTCTTTTATCAAAACGACGTAGTTTTGGAGAGACGTGGTGGAATTTTTATAAATACAATGCCACCGCGTATTTACAAAAATGCCACCGCGTCCCTCCAAAATTACGTCGTTTTGATAAAAGAGTGCTATTTAAGGCGGAGTGCTATTTAAAGAGAAATTCTTCGATCCATTCAGATATATATATATATATATATATATATATATATAGGCAGCTATTTTAATATCTTAAGGATCGCCCTTTCAGGTTTTCCAGAAGGGGTCTGCCTAGCTATGACTCTTAAGTTCAATTAAAATTAAACTGGACTAGTAATTAATAAAAAAGAGATAATGAATTAATCAATTAATTGGGTTTATGATGGGGTTTAATTATCAGCCTAAAGTCAAGGGTACATGTTTGCTGCAACCTTGAACATAAAAGCCCGACAAGATTTATGGGATTTGGCAAGAAATTATGGCCTTGGTAAGGGAATGGTTAGAATCCAAGGTCTCACTAATATTCCATCCGTCCCCTAATGAATATGTCGTTTACATAATTTTTTTATATTATTATTTGTCGTTTTAAATAATTTAAGAGAATTAACTATGATCTTTCCAAAATTATCATTGATAAAAAAAGAGTATGAGATAAGTATGTTATTTATAGAAATTTAAGAGTATTATGGACAATTAATATTGTATTTAATATTATACAAATATTTTTTTAATTCTTGTGTACAACTCTAAAACGCCACCATATATTATGAGACGGAGGGAGTACTGCACTCTAGTTTCTTTTCGGTTGATGTTTATGTGATGTTCATATAGCTAGCTTCTCTCAACGCTTGTCATAATTTAGCTATATTATCTGGGATTTGTCCTTGTGCCATTGTATTCTTGGTTTCATATATAAATCAAACACACTTGGCAAAAAAAGAAAAGAAAAGGAATACAATATATTCATTACAACGTTAATAACATCTTTAATTACGAAGTTTCAAGTCGTGTTCTAGTTATTGAAAATATTCTCAGCAAGTAACATTTTCAGTTACGACTTAATCAAAACGAGCATAATAACATCTTTAGATATCAATTTTATGTTACCAATTTATTCCACATCATATGTTTTAATATAATATAATAGCCTCTCTAATCAACAGAAGTAATTCAATTTGTCATTTTTTAAATAACAGAAAAAAATTGCTTTAAATTTTTTATGAATAAATAGTATAAATGACACAATATTTCAAATTTATTACTATAATTTTAGTACTATGTCATTATTATTAAACAGAAAGGATCAAAGACATATCCCTTAATCTTACATATCTTACTTACCTCTTTAGCGACAGACCGGACGACGTCTTAATTTTTAACGACACATAGAACTGTCGCCATAACACTGTTTATATGTTCTAAAGCGACAGACCGAACCGTCACTCGGTCAGTCGCTAAAGGTGACGGTGAATATGGTATGTAAAATAAAAGAGTATGCCCTTGAAATGGACTATATTATTAAATAAACAATTTAAATTTTTTAAGGGAAAACCCTTTTAAAATTTATCATTATGATACTCTCTTTTTTTCTTTTTCTTTTTGAAATGGAGGGAACAGTAAACTTGTAAAAAATGATTTTGAATGAACAATCCACAAACTACACACTAAGATTCGAACCACAGTATTGCATAAAAAATCAATACCATGACAAACAGATGATGTACGAGAGAAAGAGTCCAAACACACGATTTTTTCTGTTGTAAACTAACTTTTACATTTGTTTTAACCATATTATGTATTTTCAACGACAATTATTGCTCTGTCAGTATAATTATATCAATAGTCAGAGTAATAATTATACTATAAAAATAATAATATGTCGTTGAAAGTACAAAGTGTAGTAAAAACAAGTGTAAAAATAATGTTAAATGCATATTTACTCTGATAACATAAATATTACTGACATTATCAACAACCTTTCTCTTTTAGAATATTTCTTTTGATAAGCATTTTGTATCTTTCTCTTTTACTATATTTCTTTTGATAAGCATTTTGTATCTTTTGTTAGCGTATTATTTTTTAGTTTTCTATTTTGGATTATTAAAAAAATACAGACTCTAGATTTAGGACAAAAAAATTACTCTATTAATTACCCCTAATATCCTATAGAGGAGGTACGAGAGTAAATACTACTCCCTCCTATCCTAAATAAATGATATTTTAGGGAGTTTAGAATTTCTATGCAATATTACATTATTTTTTTTCTTCTAATTTACCCCTCTATTTAATATGCTTAGTAAATGCAATTTCATGAACCATTTTAATTATCACATATACAACAAAAGTTCCAATTACCCATTAATTGCCTTCATATTTGACCATTACCTTTTTTATTCATTGTGGAGAGAGAAATAATTAATTAGAGATACAAAAGATATTTTGTGTTATTTCTTAATAAGTGTGATTAACTCTATAACGTCATTTAATCTAGATAGGAGGGAGTAAATAGTACTCTCTCCATTCCTATATGTAAGTCGTTTTAGACTTTTTTTTTGTTATTCTTAATTATTTGTCGTTTGTGGTTATCTAGGATAATTGATCACTATTTTTTTCAAATTGCCCCTTATTACTCTATCTGATTTTTTGATCCATATTTATCATTATCTTATACTACTCCTCTACTCTTAAGTCTTACTCTCATTCTCTCAATAAAACTCTTTCATTATGAGATAAGTGAGCTGGAGGGTATTATAGACAATTGATTGTGTAATTAATACTTTTTAATTATTTTTTTAATTTTTGTGTACATATTTAAAATGACCTATATTAAGGGACTGAGGGAGTAGAATTTATAAATTAAGGCGACGCCATTCTTAATTATGTATTCAATGTATGTAATACAGAAAATGATGCAGACTTAATTACTGATTCCAAATAAAGGCTGGTCCTACTTCTGATACCAAATCCGTATAAATTTGCAATCGAGGGGACGTCCGGTACTTTAAAGACCGGTAACGTCCGGTACTTTTAAAAAATTTTTTAATTTTTTTTTTACCAAAATTATGAGAAAATAAATAAAAAATAATAGAGGACCTTTGTCAAGTGGCTGACACAAGACACGAGGCCTAGGACGAGGCCCGGTTACGTGTCGGTCATAGGGCGTTTCCCACGTAAGGGGCACGTGCTTTTCTGGTCTTGTTTTCTCTCTCTTGTCAAGAGGACTGGACCCCCGCATCTCGATGGTTGACCGTTCAATTGTACGGTTGTTTCGGTAACGACTGAGGACCCAACTGATCCCAACTGCTGCCGACTTTAATTTTGAGTTTAAATTTAAAGTAATGTTATATACACAAATTATTTTATAAATATTTTATGAACTGTGTTAATATGACATATTTTATCTCAACATATTGATCAGTAAATTGTTTCAATATAGTCTTCGGCCCCACATTGAAAAAGAGTCGACAATAAAGGATAAATCCTTCACAATAAATAGTATATTACTCACAAAAGATTTATTGTGAAAAAAAAATTCGTTCACACAAATTCTCACATTAGAGCTTCTCGCTAAAAGTATTATTCGTTAAGTTAGTGACTAAATAATTTTTTTTGTGATGGATATATTGTGAAGAATATGTTCTTCACAGATTATATATTGTAAAAAATTATATTTGTTTGGCGAAGAGATGATCTCATCACAATTAATATTTTGAAATAACTAGTAAAAATATCTTACTTCATAAATAACAATTTGTGAATAACATATTTATTTTAGAAATGTTAGATTTCCTTCACTAGTTACTTATTGTGATTTTTTTAATTTATCTTGAAGAAATTTCTTCGACAATGTTACTATAAAAAAATCAAATCACTGCAAATTAAACATATTTTTAAAATTATTTATTAATTTGTAATCAACATCAAATTAAATATTATATTATATAAATAACCAATTGTATAATCTACGACTATATATATATATACATTCCACTCAAAATTTAACTCTTTCATTAATTTGCTCTTTAAATTTACTCCCTCCGTCCCATAATTATATGCTGATTTTTTATTTTGAGATGTCCCAATATATAGGCTACTTACTATTTATAAAATTTAGTTAGTTCATTATTTTACTTTTATGTCTTTATAATAAATATTCAACCATTACTCTTTTTTTGAAGAAACAACATTTAATGTCATTATTTTTATCACCACATTTAATGTTGTATTCTCTTTGGTTGAAGTTTATGGATTTTAATAGTCAGTATACGTCAATCAATGAAATTGAGAATTCCAGTGTGATAAGTAAGAAGTAATTAATTTATTCATTAATTCCATATTAAGGGGTATATGTGAAAAATTTATGTTAAAAATTATCACTTAACTGATTTTCTTAAAATTATGCTACCAAAAGAAATCGATCACCATATAACTACATGATTTTAGGAGTATTAATCTACATATTTATTCATATCCTTATACCTATTAAAAAAATTACAGCAGAGCAGCTGCATATTTATCTTAAAATACTTTTTATTCAACAAAAATATTTTAATAATGATATGTCACATCTTAACGAACCTAGTATAAATAATAAAAAAAATATGAAATTTAATTCTTCCATCTCAAATTCAAACCAACTACTACTGTTACTAGTGTACAAGAAAGAAAGAAAGAAAGAGAAGAAAGTGACATGTAATGTGGGGAGAGTGATAGACTTCACATCGAAGGAAACTAAGTATTACTACCACTTTGGTCTTGTTTGGTGCAGAAATATTATTAGCTTTGTGATAACATTTAATATTTGATTTCATGTCTACTACAAACACAAACCTCATGATTCTGAATAATAATAGTAATAATTTGAGTCTCATTAACGGTATAAATACAATTTCAACTCACTTCTACTATACGAATATGAATGGGATGGGATAAATAGGGAACATGAATTAAAGTTGTCACATTTAATTTCACACGTACAAAAAAACACTAATAATTTTTGTGATAACATGCATTATGTATTTGAATACCGTGTTTACAAGATTTTTGATGTCGGTCTATTTTATTTTATTTTAAACTATTATGCTCCACAAATTTAAATAGTTGGAAACAATGTTTTCAGAATCGATTCAGTTATCTAATCGAAAAAAGTATCAGATACTAGTCCAACCAGTAACTCGACCGATTCAACCGATTGAAATTGGACCAGAGTGTGTCCAATTTTTACCCGTTGGGGTTCTAATAACCTTGGTTTGAAGGTTCCATAAATCTAGCGTTAGCTATTATTTATATATAAAAAAATTCTCTTATATATATATATTAATAAGATATAATTTATTTTGAATTTGGACATGAAAGCACAAAAACGGTTCAGATTCATTCTAATTGATCATTTAGACGGAAAAGTAGAAGGACGTTTCAGATTCATTCTAATTGGTTTGTGCGAGAAATGATGGTGGGAGAGGAAGGATAAGAGGGATGAAATAAAAGTAGAATTGTTGAAATAAGGAGATAAAGAGAGGATTTCGTTACGCCGTACTTTCATGCACGAACAATTACTAGTATATATATAGAGAGAGAGAGGAGGACCGGAGGAGGAATCGTGTTGTCGGCCAATCCTGTGAGTGGGCCCATGTGTGGATGAGCGTAGGCATGTGGGTTTTCATTGTCCATATATATATATATTATATATACGTTGTCCTCCTTATCTTGCTCAATAAGTGAATACTATAATAGTGGAGTACTATAAACAGATTAGGTGCATACACGCATAAATATGCATTTTATCGGGGAGAGGATTAGGTGCAAAAAGTTGAAAAAACAATAAATTCTAAATATTGATTTCAGATAAATATCGTTTATTTTTTTAAAATTAATTGATTTTTTATCAAGTACAAACTTATATGAATTAATTAAGTTTTATCAATATAATTATTTAAAAAAAACACTACTAATATCATATTTAACTTGAATAAAACATATTAAATTTAAAATTTTCTCAATTTGTTATTTAAAAAAGAACATTGATTTTGAGCGTGAGTAGGTGGGTGATATTCTTTTTAGGCATGAAAAGAGACCTAATAACTACCATACCTAACCCTATTATGCGGTTGAGGATTTATATGCAGTTGCAGGTGGAGACAAGCCATGTGGGTTGGGGTTGGGGTTGGCCTACCCCACCTTTTTCCTCTTTCCATGTTAATCTAATGCTCCTCTCTTTCTCCATCCCCTCTACTAGGACTGGGTAAAATGTTAGATTTTTCCGGTTTTTTTGATTTTTTTTGGGTTTTTAGGATAGGACCAAATCCGACGGTTCAGAATAAAAAGAACCGGTCTGATTTCGGTACGGTCTTTTTATGGTTCAGTATTATCGAACATTTAATTTTTATTATTATTAATAAATAATTAATAATAATAATATTAATAAAATAATAATTATATTAATTTTTGGTAAAAACCGATACCGTACCGTATCTAAATTTGGCTAATTTCGATATCGATTCGGTACCAATTCAATTCAGGTCGATTTTTACCCGTTGTCCACTCCTACCTCATAGTCCTTGTTCTTATACTTCTATTTCTTTCAACATTTTTATGGTCATCATGCTTACTAACTAACCATTTTCATATGTTGTTTGATCATCCACACAAGAAATTATGGTTATTTTTCTATGATCATTATTTCATAATGCCTAATCCTATCATGACTTCTAAGCGTGAGATTGATCCAACAACAACAACTGTATAAAAATAAAAACTTTACGTGGACATGAAAATTAAGAGAGTGATTAGCATGAAATTAATTTTAATCAATTACAGTATTCACACGCATTATATCGATCGATCTCTCTCTCTCGTACTCCAAAATCGGATCCAAAATTGAGCCCGAGCGTATTCGAATTTCTATTTGTATTTTTACCTTTAGAAGAGCTTGTATAAGTATTGCCAAGTTACAAAATTCTTTTATTGGATCGGATTCAATGAAATTAAGGATGAAGTAACCATTAATTAATCTATTTTTTAAAGAAAAAATTACACTAAATCACTCCTATTGTGATACGAATGTACACATGTTAATGAAACATAATTAGAAAATACTACTAAACACTAGTGTTTTTGTACCATACTAAGAAACTAGAGACAGCGACGCAGCAATCTTTAAGAAAAAGATCCTGGCAAAAAAAATAATTGAAATGCAGGTCCCTCCCACCAGAAATGATTGAAGAAGTGTTCCCCTCTGCCTGGGGCTGGGGCTCAGCAATCTGACCAAGCATAGAGTTCCCTCAAGGATGGATTCACCGTCAAGAAAATACACCTGGATAAGATAATAGAATCCACAGACAGTTGAAAATACAAACAATATCTGATTTATATTTCGGAAAGAACATTTAACAATTGGTCGAGGCATTTTCAAGCTCAAAATTGAGATGATTCATTAAAAATTATGAAACAGGTAGCGATTTTTAGATAGTTTACAATATTTACCGACTAAAATTAAAGGATTCATGTCAATTTTGAATTTGAAAATTTCTCAAGTTGATTTTAAAAAGTCAAGTTGGTCCAACTAACAGATTTTTAGCAGATCTGGGTTTCATCTGAATTGAATAGATTGTGGATAGGTGGAGGTTAGGCCCATTGTATAACTGAGCATGTAACCAGCAAGGCAAATGAGTAGTAAATATACAAATAGAACACTCTTTGATAGAAAAAAAACTCAACGAAACATCCAATTGGGCTTTATTTTTTTCTTTGAAAAGAATGCATGGACTACTACTTCTAGTATCTTCATCATAAATGCAAAGAAATGCGGGCTTAAATATCTCACTAGCGGAGCACTCGTCTTTGCAAGTACCATATGTGTGTGCTACAACCAGTAGGCGCTGAAAGACATAATGACAGTAACTCATTTCGTAAATAAATGCAAACATTGAATGACATGAGAACATACCGGCAGACTGTTGAGAAGCACTAGCATTAGAGAGACATGAAATGTGCACATCAAAAGCTTTTCAGCTATAACTGGAAGATAAGCACCAAAAGGAAATGACCAACGAGGTTGATATGCAGTTAACCAAACTGAATGTGCCATGGAGATCACATCACCAATGAAAACGAAAGTCCCACCACAGCCCATTTCTCCAAGATCAGAGCTGTGACCACCTGAAAATGATCGTCGCTGTAGCTCACATTTTAGGGAATAAGGGCTTGAGAATCTGATCTCAATCCATGTTTGACCTGGCATCTGGATGGGAGATAGGCAAGACTCCTCCTGTATCAATCATCAAAAGTGCCGTAATTATTTTCAGGGTTTTCCTCTTGGCCAAACAAATAATTTTTTTTTACCTTCATCGAATAAAAGAATATCATGATATCCATAAATAAAAGAATACAACACATGCTAGTTTTAAACCTCTGAACATGGACAGCTGCTTTTATTGCTCGCGGTTTGTATCCATCCATCACCACATTTTTTAAGCTCCACAATATCCCTGGCAGTCAAGCAGTGAATATGTTCTCTTCTTTCTTGATGATTATCTTTGCTGGTAGTGCCATTCGAAGTACTTGAAGGCAAACAGGAAATAGTTTCAAAAGACGACAGCTCCGTTGGACAAGTAGTTTGGCCGTCTATCATAGGAATATGCTTGCTCTCTTCAATCAAAGAACTGGGAACACAATACCCCTTCCTCCCATTGACTACGGTGAAGCCTCTAAAATCACTGTAATCTTTTGAGTTTCTAAGTGTTTGTTCATGTAGCAAAGCAGCCATCTCCCTCCACTCTTCTGCATTATGGATGCGCATGCCATCCAATGATACGATCAAATCACCAGGAGAGATATACCCAGACAACGGTGATGTAGAAGAAACATCCAACACCTGTTGCAATGTGATTATTATAAGTCATCAAGAGAGTAGAACAAGTACATCAATTAAGAGCATAAACAATTAATAAAACAACCTTTTACAAGAAAATTTTCATGCTCAGTACCATGGGGCTTTCACCATGTATGTAGATTGGGTATAACATCAACGGCAGGAGGAACAATGCCAACGCACAAACTGCACAAAACTGCAGAGGAAATTGAAGGTAATCAGCTCTAAGATTGAACAGTGAGATAGCACAAACATGGTATTCTCTTATGTAAGAACATAGGCACAAATATTCAACATCTGCACTTACTGCTGCATTGTGCCAAATGCCAGCACAGTATATTCGAAGAGCAGAGACTCTTGGTAGAGCCTGCAGTAACTCATGATTGAAGGCGACCAGAGCTCCCGGAAACAGAACTGCTAAAAACACGGCTATGTACTCAATTTGAATGCCCTCACTGCTTCCAGCAAAAACGTTTCCTACGATACCAGCTATGAGATCCATCCTCTTTACATATTTGTGTTTAAAAATTGTAAATATTTTTCTGTAGTGATTTTATCATCGAGTGATTATTTAATGTAGATAACTAATAAGCTAGTAGCGAGCTCATAATTCATATTGTGAAGCCAATTTCTTACTTTAAATTTGTATATATTTGGTATGATGCAAGGGGAATACAAAAAGAACCATTACAAATAAGTTTCCAAATACTATAAAAATCTATATGCAAAAGAAAGCACGTGCATAGTTCAATCAATGTTGTGGAAATTTCAGCCTCACTAAGAAAGGCCTAATAATCGCCAATTTGACATTGCCAAGTGCTGATTTGATAGCGCAAAGAGACCTTGTATTGTATTACTTGTGTCAGCTAGTATAAATTATAAAGTCAGAGAACTAGTGTAAAGTGTAAACCATAAAATTTAATCAGAACTAGTGTACACCATGAGTCTTTTTCTAACACCACTCCACAATATATAATACGTCAAATTATATTACACCATGAGGAAGAAGAGAACAAAGGTTTACAACACAATCGATTCCGAGCTCAAGTCTAATAGAAGCGAACTTTCCTAGAGCTAGTGACTACGAGAAGCAATAAAAGCAGCTCCAGCAACTGAAATGTAGCAGCGTCAAGTCAAGTTAATAAGGTTAAAGGTATGAAAAATCTAGTTCAAGTCAAACCACAACCATAGAAAGCTCCCACCAGCCCTAAATCTCCTCCTGAAAACCTGTTCTAATTTACAACCATCTCTATTGAATAAACAGCAGTCTCTGCAGCTAACTTTATAGTTCATACTACCTCCGCTTCAAAATATAAGATCACTTACCTTTGTATTAAAATACAAAGGCAAACGATCTTATATTTTGGAAAAGAGGAAGATTTTGAAAGAGCAAGTATATTGTTTTACCCTTATTATTGTCATCCTACCTTTTCTTCAAAGTGGAATTTGAACTGACACATTATAAAATGTCTAAAACTAGGTTGTAGTTTTTTGCTTTGCTACCTAATTTTTCAAACCAAAAAGACAAGACATTACAAGCTAAGTTTTGTCCAATCCCCCCCCTCCCTCTCCCCCCCAAAAAAATTAATTTGTTTTATACTTGAGATTCAACAGCGGGTATCGAGCTTAAGATAATAGCATCTTCCTAATTTAATAGTTAAAGTGCTGGAAAAGCAAGCATTAATCAGTGTTTATAATAATTACTAGACTGCAATTAACTAACAATTTCAGTTCAGTCATAATTGAAGTTCAATGGTGTCTAGAAATCTGTATGATCTTTTTTTCTACAGTGAAGCTTGCATAATATATGCATACAGCTTGCTCATGCAGTGAGTGATCCAATCAAGTGGTGTCCCTGGTAGTCTCTACTGACTGAATTGATATGCAACAGGAAACAGTCTGAGATTTGCAATTATAAACAGTGTAGATGAAAGGGAAAACAAAAGAAAGACGGGGGAAACAAAGAGTTGAAGTATTGACCTTGCAGCAGCAAGAGCATGCCCTAATTCATGTGTAGATACAGATATCACAGTAGATACACACATGTATCCAACATCAGCGAGTGAGAAAACCTGTAAAAATAAGTAGGTAAACAATAGATACAGCTTTGGCCATGAGATTAACCGCTAGCATTAGCCTCTAAAAAGAATGTATAAGCTCAAATATCGCATATTAAGTATGATTTTTGTTAAGCCGATATTACCTACTGTAGCATCCAAGACACAGAATTCACAACAAACAAGTCCATATTACTAATTTTCTTGGTTTATATGAGCAAGTTCAACTAATTGTTATTACAAGGTTTTGTAACTATTTTTTTTTGTTAACAGTCTCCTATCTATTTGCAGCAAACTAACGACTGATACTGAGATATCAAGGTTCAAATAAGTTGGCAAACAAAAACTGAAGTTCATATCACACCTAAAATTTTGCTAATGCAGAATCCAAATTTAGTAGGATTGCTGATTCTGGAAACAACTGCAGTTTTATTTACAGTTGTTCAATTAAGAGGAACTTTGTGCAGGACAAAAAATTTCCACCACAGACCACAACCATTCAGGAAATTTGATTAGAAGGGGGAAGGTCAGAAATATTGTTGTTATCGTGTTTGAAAGATTGGAAGATGTAGATGGAGTTTTTGCTTAGAGTAGTTTTGGGAATAATGTGAACTTCCCGTTTCATTGACCCCACCAATTCCAAATATTGCAACCAATTATGAAAATATCATATGGGTATGGATTACTTGACCATTTAAATATCTTTTTCAGATTCTTGAAACCATGAATAACCATATAGACCTTTTCTTGTTTAGACAAGTAAATTAGCATAAACCATGAGCTTTATAACAACTAGGCACTTACAATAGTACTAGTGGCATTGAGATCACTTGAGCATATAGAAAGTCATCATTGTGTGTTAAAAAGCAATGCAAACAAAATTCAACACAGTTACAGGATTATGGACACCCTCCTAGTACATTGAGTACAATAAAAACTGGAAAGCTCACCGAAGGGGAATATCCAAACAGCAAGCCACTTAAAATGCTGCTAAGCTGGTCGTTCCCACCGAATAAACACAGATCTCTAGCTAATTCCCAGAGAAGCACCTGATCACCCAGTCAAAACAACAACATGATCATGGCCATGATAACAAAAATAAAAAATTTATCATTAGAAGTTGAGAAAAAACCAATTGTGCTACAGACCAGAGTTAGTCCAAGCAGAGTAAGTAGACTAAAACCAATCCCCACCGAAAACCAAACTCGCAAAAACCTGATAAACAGTGTCCATACAAAACCAGCGAAGCTTCAATTCCAACAGTAAACAACCATATCTAAAGAAATTAAACAGAAAAAGAAACACCCACAAATAATTAATCCTCAAAGATTAGTTATTTATTTGTCAGAACAATTGCTAACACAGTTGTTCAAATGGTTATTGAAATTGGGACAATACCTGGAATGTCTTTGTCCAAAACGGAATAGTGGGTCATTCAAGGCCGATGACTTGAAGTCGCAATACCTGAGTAAGTTAAAGATACATTCATATTTGCTATGCCCACTTCTATATTTTTAAAATTTTCTTCCAGTTATAGTCATAGGTAGATACATACCAACAAGAAACTGTGTTGGTGAGGTGCCTGACGCGAAGGGGGAGAAGGGTATGATTCTGTCCTCTGCCAAACCTTCTTACTCGTCTCCCTTCCATCGTATTAGTTACAAACAACACCCAACAAGCAAAAGGTTTCGAGCTTTAGGAGTTGCGCTGATGGGAACTGGAAATATCCTAGGTGTCTATAACTGTGTTTGGGAATTTGTAGGAGATGAATGGGAATTTGGTTTAAAATTATTTTTCAGCCTAAAATTTATTTTAATAAAAAATAGCCTAAATTTTGAGTATCAAAGAGTGCAAATTAGTCTGATGTAGGATGTGCTAATTGTTTAAGCTGGGTACTTTTAATGAAAAGTAAAATTTAGGATGAAAATTGAATTCAAACTCAAAATATAGGGCTCACTTTGTGATTTAGGATATAGATGACTAGATGAGAATGAGATGGAAGGAATATTAATTGAATGAGTTACTTAGCTGAGTAATATATTAATGACACATCATTTGAGATGTCTAATGAGGTATAAAATATAAAACATCTATCATTATCTTTAATTTAATCTATAATAAATAAATTATAAATAAAAGTGTGACGCACCCAAAATTGATATACATCATCTATTCTAAGTCGTCAAATACATAGTATAAAATTCAAATACAACTTAATTATACAACAGTCGTGTAAAATACGACTAAACATATGCTGTGAGTTTTAATACAAATATTGTCATCTAGACAATATACAAACTCAATGGGGTCCTCATTATATTTTTTATCATACTATTTCATAGAATAGTGAGGACTACTAATGCTTATTATCCGGACTATCACTCGTTCTCGACTAGTCCCTCTCGCTACGCTCTCATTTTCTCAAGAGAAACAATGAAAGCAAAAGGGTGAGCTCAACTAGCCCAAAGAAGAAATATTATGACTAAGATAATGCGTAAATAAATTATCATTAGCCTTCAACAAAGTGTTAAACCGATAAAATATAACAAACATCAAGTTTAACTGCAGCGAACAAGCAATCCATTAGAAGAGTCAAGTAAATAATAAAATCTACTATCTTCTATGATTTAAAAGGTTTTTCATGACTTTTATCGCTGAGACTCAACTTAATAAATAATCCACATCATCCCTGCACTACGGCCAATGATATTCATTAGTATCACAACCACAATTTATCCATGCACCACGTACCAAGGATATTCAGATATTCATCAATGGTCATGATAATGCCAACAACTCATCCATCAATGCACTACGGGCCAACGAGGACTTTTACCACATCATTTGTAACATTACTATTATGATTATACCGATTAATCTCGGTCATAATCATACCAAGTACATCTATGCTCTCTACAGTGCCATGATGACTTTCAACATAATATAAACATGAGGATGATAACAATGATATAAGAATTCAATAAAACAAGTTCAAGAATTAATTTATCCGTGAACTAATAACGTCCCAAATTGTCAACACGATACTTCTTTGTAGAGTAAAACTCAAGAATGCTCGTAAGAATATTTCCATGAAAAATATCGGATGAAGCGTAAATATCAAGGATATTCCACTAATTTTATGGAGTATAAAGTCAAAACTTTAACCAACCGTGTATAATAAAGAATAAAATAACAAAAGAAATCACCGGGCATGCGATAGATCGCACGCATGAGGTTATTCCAATAATAATAAATAATGAAATCAGTCATGCGAACGCATCTGGCGATATATTACTACATAATAATAAATAATGGAATCCAGTGTCATGCGTAACGCATTCGCAGTAGATATTCCAATGTATAATAAATAATGAAATCAGTCATGCGTGAACGCATGCATGTGATGTTCCAAATGAATAATAAATAATGGAATAATGTAAGAATTTCACCAAGTATAGGGTATCCTCACAGATATCAAAGTTATTCCAATGTAATAATAAAGAATGGAATAACAAAAGAATTTCACCAATAAGAAAGAAGGAATACCCCTAACGAGTACAACAAATAATATCTCTTACCGTAAAAGAAGAGTATTTTGACTAGTAGGGCGAGGATATACTCAAATAAAACTTGCATTAGGCTCAAAGCTTTCTTAAACTCTAAAGAAATACGCTCAAGATTATAGAAGAAGAACTCTGTGACGCCCCCAAAATAGGTATACAACACCCATTCTGAGTCATCAAAATACATGGTACAGAAACAACTACAACTTTATTAATACAACATAAAAACTGTGAGTTTAAATACAAATATTGTCATCTAGACAATATCCACACTCAAATAAGTCCTCATTATAATTATTGATACATTATTTTACAAAAGTGGTAAGGACTACTAAAACGACTTTCTAGAACTTTCATTCCACACCCCGACTAGTTCCCGTTATATTCTCGCCTTCTGAGAAGAAAAATAGAACAAAAAGAAAAAGGGTGAGCTCAACTAGCCCGAGAAAGAATATTATGACTAAGATAATGTACAACAAATTATCGTTAGTCCTCAACAGGAAAAATCGATAATACAATGAATAACAAGTTTTAGATCAACAATCTGCAATGAAACAATAATTCATTAGAAGAGTTAAGTAGATAATGAAATCTACTATCATCTATGAATTTAAAAGCCCATCGTCGATATTTTATCCCTGTAACATCAATCAATATACATCTTGAATCAAATAGTCATCTTTGCACTACAGGCCAAAGATATTAATCAGTCGGCCATGTTCATCTCAACACCTGTTCATCTTTGCACTACGAGCCAAAGATATTCATCATAAAATCATTCATCTTTGCACTACAGGCCAAATATATTCAGTTATATCATCATTTAGGACTGAGAATGATGAAAAATATTTTAAAGAAAACGAATCCAGTGAAACAAAAGAACAAATATTAAGGATTCGTACTTGAAACAATCCAAGTTCAAAAATGCGTCATAAATAATCAGAGTTGAGTAGAATTCAAGAATGGAGACCAAAACATAGATCCAATCAAAGATAGGAATCATAACAAACAATCTTGGATACAGAAAAGAAAATTTAATTTTTCTGTAAATAATATTGTATTCGTGAATAGTGCCGTATACGTGAATAGTGTAAGACCCCAAATTATTAATAAATAAAATTTATTTTCCTCTATTTATTATTTTAAAATAGTAAGGATTGATTTGATTAATGTGGATAGTTATGGGTAAAATACGCAAATATTTCAAAATAAGCAAGTGGTTATAAAATATTCATTGTTGTCGGGGAATATTCGTTTGGTCGTGAAATATTCTTCTTTGTCGGGAATATTCGTATTTACTGCACTTGAGCCTTTTGTGGGCCCCATAACTGAAAGCGTTTGGATGAGGAAAAGCGACAAATATAAGTTGTTTAAAAATAATCTGGCAGTAGTTGTTATTGCTATTATCTTTGTTAAAATACCCGGTGGTTAAAACACAAGATATACTGCTGTTGTTGACAAGAAGACACCAGTATTGCACCAATTATTGATTCTTACGTAAGAAGGCACTACCCAATAATTGTTACAATGAATTATCGCTCAATATTTTATTTTATTGATTCAATAATTGTCATGCGTTGATATTTTATATTACCGTTG
This sequence comes from Panax ginseng, assembly GCA_020205605.1. Taxonomy (NCBI): domain Eukaryota; kingdom Viridiplantae; phylum Streptophyta; class Magnoliopsida; order Apiales; family Araliaceae; genus Panax; species Panax ginseng. The sequence continues at coordinate 20,199,497 of CM035138.1, forward strand.
TTTCAATAATTGTCACTATACAAGATTTTCCATTATCGAAGCAATAATTCATATTATCTAATAATATTATTAGATAACATTATTGGCAATGTCTAGAAAGTTCTGTCTAAGGAGAGGTTTGGTCACCTAATTGCACGTCGAAGAGAGAAATTCTTATTAAAAGCCCCTCTTTCCTGAACCGCCTCGGTCACAATATTGTGATTCTCGTAATATTATTTGTGAATAATTAATTATTGATTCATATGATGAGAAAATATTGATTTTATGTGGATATAGATGGAGAAAATTTTTAATGTGACAATTGTTGAAAATTAAAATTTTATCTTTTTCGATAAAATAATTTATTTAAATATATTATTATATTTTAATAATATAATAATGATGATATTTTTACGATGATGAATGTGGGATATATGAGTATATGTGGAGGAGGAGTATTTTTGTTACCAAAAATGTTTAAAACATGTTAAACATGTCGGTGGACCCCATTTATTGACTGAAATTTGATTATAGCCTGTAAAATCGTCCGTTTATGGATTTCGGTCAATTTTTGTTTGGAATTTGGAAAAACTTTCTTCTGCAAAGTTGTAGAGAATTGAATTTCCTATAACAACTTGCGAGATTCGAATTTTCTGACAAAAGGGCTATTTATTGTGAATTATTGAAGTTCCAAAACTCTGAAATAATTGATTTTTGGAAGTTTAAAATATTTTAATTATGGAAAACGTTTTTGGTGAGTTAAGTGGGTCTAGCATGTGTTACTGATTGCTGAAATCAGATCTCCAAAAGTGGGCGTATGGAATTTTAACAAATAATAATATTATCCAGGTTTGCAGAGTTATCCAGGTTTGCACCTCATTTGGTGGAGAATGAGGAACGTATGACGCGGATGTTTCTAAGAGGTTTGAAACCCAAGATACGACAATTTCTCATTTCTCATAAATTTTCTCTCTATTCGGATGTTGTAAATGTGGCTCAATTATTAGAGCGAGATAACTAAATTTTATTCCAATCGAGGGACCACAATCGAGGATCATACCGTAGATATCACCAACAAAACAACGATAACCAAATGGAGAAAGAAAAAGATTCAATCTAAAAATGGTAACCACTCTGGTGGTAATCATGGAAATGAAAATAGAAGAAGCGAGTCGAGGAGATTTTTAAAAGAGGAGATTTAACAATGACCATATAAAGACGACAAATCTTACAAAGAATCGGGTTCCAAGGGAGGAGAAAGACCACCCATTATATGCTATAAATGCGGAAAGAGGGACATATCACCAAACCGCCCACAACAGCTTCAAGGTATGCTATAATTGTGGAAAGGAGGACATATCGCCGAGATTAGACGCAGAACGAAAACCTAGTTCAATGGGGACGGTGACTCAAAAGATCGTCCCGTAAAAGTCAAAGTTAATCGCCTCGAAGAAGCGTTTGTTGTGATCGGTCAAAATGCGAGAACCCAAACAAGGTGATCACGGGTAAACTATTTATAAATTCTTGCGAAGTTTATACCTTACTTGATACCAAGTCTACCCATTCATTTATCTCTCCCTGCTTTGTGCTCAACGCTTAAACTTGACTCGGGAGAAATTAGATTTTGACTTATCTGTGGAAACTCCGTTAGAAAAACTTTCATCACATCCATCGCTTATAAATCTTGTCTAATCCAAGTTGGCACCATTACATTACCTCGTTGACCTTATCTCTTTAAAGATACTTGCTTTTGATGTGATTTTAGGGATTGATTGGTTAACTACTCATCATGCCAAAATTGATTGTTTTCGTAAGGTTGTTAGTTTTCATATTCCTAATCAACCCGTTATACGATTCAAACAACTAAACCATTAAAATCAATCATCGCATATCTAATCATAAAGCTATTCGCTTATTGAAAACGGATGTCAAGCTTTCTTAGCCCATGTTATGGATTTGAATAAAGACACGTCAAATTTGAATAATATTCTGTTGTTATTGACTTTCTCGACGTATTTCAAGAACTTTTCGGTCTACCCCGTAACGTGAAGTTGAATTCTTTATTGATCTTGAACCGCACAAAGCCCATTTCTAAAACCCCATATCGAATGGCTCCTATTGAACTTCAGAGTTAAAGGTTCAACTACGTGAATTGTTGGACATCGGTTTCATTCGCCCTAAGTACATCTCCTTGGGGTGCTCCTGCTTTTATTCGTAAAAAGAAAGATGGGAGTATGCGACTTTGTATTGACTATCGGGAATTGAACCATGTCACCATCAAGAATAGGTATCCTCACCTCGTATTGATGACCTATTTGACCAAATAAGGAGCACAATTCTTTTCAAAAATAGATCTTCGCTCGGATATCATCACCAAAATTAGAATCGAGGATATTCCAAAGACTGCCTTCAGAACTCGGTATGGGCATTATGAATTCTTAGTTATGTCTTTCGGATTGACTAATGGTCCTGCGACTTTCATGGATATGATGAATCGAGTATTCAAGAATATTTGGATCAATTCGTTGTTGTCTTTATTGATGACATCCTCATATATTCCAAAAGCCGCAAAGATCATGAGCACCATTTGTTTGGTACTCCAAAGGCTTCGTGAAAACAAGCTTTATGCCAAGTTGAAGAAATGCGAATTACGCTCGAGGAAGTAGCATTCCTTGGGCACGTGGTGTCGAAACATGGAGTATCTGTTGATCCGGCCAAGATTGAAGCAATACAAAGTTGGGAGCAACCAAGTCTGCGGATCAAGACGTAGCTTTTTGGGCTTAAATTGGTTATTATCGGAGATTCGTGGAAGGGTTTTCTCGAATCGCTACTCCATTAACTCAAATTTGACTCGGAAAGATATAAAATTCATATGGAGCGAGGAATGCGAGAAGAGTTTCCAAGAGCTTAAGAGAGACTTATTTCGACACTGTTTCTAACAATACCATCCGGTTCGGATGGATTTGTTATCTCACAAATGGATGCTTCTGCAAAGGGTTAGGATGTGTTCTCATGCAACGTGGGAAAGTCATAGCCTATGCCTCGCAACAACTTAAAGAGTATGAGAGGAATTATCCTACTCATGATCTAGAGTTAGCGTTAGATCGCTTTCTTAGCGCTTAAAGATATGGAGGCACTATCTATATGGGGAGAAAGTGGAGATATATTCGCACCATAAAAGCCTTAAATATTTCTTCACACAAAAGGAACTCAACATGCGGCAAACGACGCTGGCTTGAGTTGTTGAAAGACTACGATCACACTATTCAATACCATCCTGAAAAGCGAACGTAGTAGCTAACACGCTGAGTAGAAGATCATATCACGCAGGAACGAGTGCGATGATGTTAAGTATACGCGATAGAGCCAACTTTAATAGAAAAAGTTAAGGTTGCTTTCAAGCCACCGATCCGGAGTGATGCGTATGAAGAAGAAAGTACAAGAAGGTGCTATTCCGAAAGCGAGAATTGATGAAGAAGGAATACTTGAGTCCACCCAGCACTTTGTGTTCCTAACGACTCGATTTGAAGTACAAGATTATGATGGAGGCACATACATACACCATTTGCAATCCATCCTGGAAGTACTAAAATGTATCGTGATCTTCGACATACATTTTGGTGGAACAATACGAAGAGAGATTGCAAAGTTTATCTCAACATGTTTAACTTGTCAACGTGTAAAGGCGGAGCATCAAGTGCCAAAGGGTCCATTGCAACCACTTGAGATTTCGAAATGGAAGTGGGAACACATTACCATGGATTTTGTTACGGGTCTTCCTACGGTTTCTCAAGGCATCAATGCTATTTGGGTTATTGTTGAAAGATTAACCAAGTCTCGCTCATTTCTTGCCGACACGGAGACTTATTCCTCGAACGTCTTGCTCAAATGTACGTAAATGAGATTGTGAGATTGCATGGCATGCCAAGATCCATAGTTTTGGATCGTGACCCAAGATTCACTTCAAGATTTTGGGTTAGCTTGCAAAAAAGCTATGGGCACGGATTTATTTATTGGCGCATACCATCCTCAAACCAGACGGACAATCGTAGAGGATTATTCAAACTCTTGAAGATCTATTAAGACTCGTGTCCTAGACTTCAAGGGTAGTTGGGATAAGTATTTACCGTTGGTGGAATTCTCCTACAACAACAGCTTATCGTGCAAGTATAGGTGTGGCTCTATTTGAAGCATTATATGGACGAAAGTGTCGCTTCTCCAATAAGTTGGGATGAGGTGGGTGAAGCAACATTGTTGGGACCCGAAAGTTAGTATGTATGACTCACCGAAAAGATCCAAATGATTCGACAAACGATACAAACGGCACAAGATCGACAAAAGAGTTATGCGAATCTTCATCGAAAGGACGTGGAATTTAGTATAGGGGATCATGTTGTTGTTGAAGTTGCTCCATGGAAGGGAGTTACAAGATTTTGAAAGAGAGGAAAGCTCAATCCACGATTCATTGGTCCATTTCAAATTCTTGACCGAAAGTAGAAATGTAGCCTATGTAGACTCGCGTTACCTCGAGTATGTCTCGTGTTCATAATGTGTTTCACATATCCATGCATATTAAATATGTGAAAGACCCGACCACGCTATATAGAGTTAGAACCGGATGAGATAGCCAAGACTTAACGTCACGAAGAAGTACTGTTGAGATCTTGGATAAGAAGAGAGCATGTCCCACGACGAAGGTCATACCACAAGTTAAAGTTTTGTGGAGGAATCATGCTATAGAGGAAATAACACGGAGTTAGAAACGGAAATGAAAGCGAGGTATCCTCACCTTTTCAAACACACAGAGATGACGCCAATTTCGAGGACGAAATTTCATAAGGAGGGAGGTCAGAGACCCCAAATTATTAATAAATGAAATTTATTTTCCTCTATTTATTATTTTGAAATAGTAAGGATTGATTTGATTAATGTGGATAGTTATGGGTAAAATACGCAAATATTTCAAAATAAGCAAGTGGTTATAAAATATTCATTGTTGTTTGGGAATATTCGTTTGGTCGTGGAATATTCTTCATTGCGTCAGAATATTCGCATGCGACTGTAGCCAGCCTTTTATGGGCCCCATAACTGAAAAGCGATTGGATGAGGAAAAAGACAAATATAAGTTGTTTAAAAATAACGACAGTAGTTATCAAGCTATTATCTTGTTAAAATACCCGTGGTTAAAAACACAAGATATCTGCGTTGTTGAACAAGAAGACACACGGTATTGTACCAATTATTGATTCTTACGTAAGCAGGCACTTTACTCAATAATTGTTACACGAGTTATTGCGTCAGCTTATTTATTTTATTGATTCAATAATTGTTTGCGTTGATATTTTATATTATCCGTTGTTTCAATAATTGTCACTATACAAGATTTTCCATTATCGAAACAATAATTCATATTATCTGAATAATATTATTAGATAACATTATTGGCAATGTTTAGAAAGTTCTGTCTAAGGAGAGGTTTGGTCACCTAATTGCTTGGCCAAGATAGTGAGAAATTCTTATTGAAAGCCCTCTTTCCTGAAACTTGCTAGTTATCAATATTGTGATTCTCAGAATATTATTTGTGAATAATTAATTATTGATTCATATGATGAGAAAAATATTGATTTTATGTGGATATAGATGGAGAAAATTTTAATGTGACAATTGTTGAAAATTGAAATTTTATCTTTTTCTCGATAAAATAATTTATTTAAATATATTATTATATTTTAATAATATAATAATGATGATATTTTTATGATGAATGTGGGATATATGAGTATATATGGAGGAGGAGCATTTTTGTTACCAAAATGTTTAAAACATGTTAAACATGCTCATGAACCCCATTTATCGACCGAAATTTGATTATAAACAGTAAAATCGTCTGCTTATGGATTTCTGTCCAATTTTTGTTTGGAATTTGGAAAACTTTCTTCGCAGTTGTTGTAGAGAATTGAATTTCCTATAAAACTTGCGAGATTCAATTTTCTCGAGAAAAGGGATATTTATCAGAAATATTGAAGTTCAAACTCTCAAATAATTGATTTTTGGAAGTTTAAAATATTTTAATTATGGAAAACGTTTTTGGTGAATTAAGTGGGTCTAGCATGTGTTATTGATTGCTGAAATCAGATCTCCAAAAGTGGGCGTATGGAATTTTAACAAATAATAATATTATTTTAATAAATTTTATGCTTTGGTTTTCTAAGCATTTTTCTATAAATAGGGTGCTTAGGTTAGAATTGAAAATTATACCAGAAACGGAAGTTTTCTCTATATTTTTCTCTCTATATATTGAGCGTATTCTTGTGAGGATTTTGATACTTTGAGTATTGTTATACGGTGCAAGTTTCCTTCAAAGACTATACCCTAGATTCTAAAATTTAGGTACTAATCTTTCGAGGTAAGGATATTTTTTTTCCAGTAATGATATTATTTCTTCAATATCATTATTGTTGAAATATTGATCTGAAGTTTTTATCAAATTTGGAACTTTTGGTGTCGAAGTTACTATTCACGTATACGACATTAATTATTCATGTATATCTGACAATTATTCACGAATACGGACTATTCATCAAAAAATAAAATTTTTCCTTTTCGTCTAAAATATCTATTGTGGATACTAGCTTTGATTGTATCCATATTTTGATCATTCTTGAATTTTACACCACTATGATTATTTTTGAGGTATTTTTGGACATGGATAAAACAAAGTACGAATCCTTAATCCTTGTCATTTTGTTTCCTTTGGATTCGTTTCTTTAAAAATATTTTCATCATCCTCGGTCTTAAATGATGATATTATTGAATATCTTTGGCTTTGTGATTAAAGATGAATGATTTCGATGAATATCTTTGGCCGTAGTAGTGCAAAGATGAGCAGTGTTTAGATGAACTCCTAATTAATCGATGAATATCTTTGGCACAGTGGTGCAAAGATGAATATTTGATTCCGATATATATTGATTGATGTTATAGGGATAAAAGATAGACGATAAACTTTTAAATTCATACATGTAAGATAGTAGATTTCATCCTCTCACTTAACTCTTCTAATGAATTATTATTTTCCGCTTCTGAATATTGATTTAAAACTTGTTGTCTATTGTATTTTATTAGATTTTTCCCTCGTTGGAGACTAACGATAATTTGTTGTATATTATCTTAGTCATAATATTCTTCTTTGAGCTAGTTGAATGACCTCTTTTCCTTTTTGTTCCATTTTTCTTCTCGTGAGGAGATAATGTAATGAGCATCTGAGCTCGGAGATGTAATGATGGTTCTAGAGAGAGTTGTTTAGTAGTCCTCACCATTTTTGTAAAATAATATATCAATAATTATGATGAGGATTTATTTGTATGTGGATATTGTTTAGATGGCAATATCTGTATTTAAACTCGCAGTTTTACTGTTGTAATAATAAAGTTGTAGTTGTTTCTGTACCATGTATTGACTACTCAGAATGGGTGATGTATACCTATTTTCGGGGCGTCACAAATAGTAACTCCGACATTAAAAGATAGAAATTTCACAAAAAAATCATCATGCTTCGTGAATAGTACTCGTGAATAGTAACTCGTGAATAGTAACTCATAAATAGTAACCCCGACATGAAAAAGTTCCAAATTTGATAAAAAGTTCCAACCAATATTTCGGTATAATGATATTGAAGAAATAATATCACTTACGAAGAAAATAACGTCCCTTACCTCGAAAAGACAATACTTCTGACTGGAATACTAGATATAGTGCTGAAGGGAACTTGCACCGTATAGCAACACTCAAAGTATCAAAATACTCACAAGAATACACTCGATAATATAGAGAGAGAAAACTTTAATTTCTGGTGTGATTTTCAATTCTAACCTAAGCACCCTATTTATAGGAAAATGGTTAGAACACTAAAGCAGAAAATTTAATAAAATATTAATATTAATAAAAATATTATACGCACTCCTTGAAATCTGAATTTCAGCAATTCATACATGCTAGAGGGGCCCATCAAAATGAAAAATATGTTTTAAATACTTTTTGTAACAAAATCAATTCAGACCCAATATTCTGAAACTTCAATAATTCATAATAAATAGCCCTTTTATCAAAAAAATTTGAATCTTATGTCCTTCCATAGGAAATTCAATTCTCTACAACTTTGCAGAAGAAAGTTTTTCCAAATTCCAAACAGAAATTGACCGAAATCCACAAACGGGCATTTTTACAGGCTATAATCAAATTTCAGTCAAGAAATGGGGTCCACCGACACACAAAACATGTGTTAATCATTTAATGCAACAAAGATATTCTTTCTCCTCATATACTCATATATCCCACATTCATTGTAAAAATATCATCATTATTATATTATAATAATATAATAAAATATTATTTTATCAGAAAAGATAAAATATCGATTTTCAATAATTGTCACTTTAAAAATTTTCTCTATCTATATCCACATAAAATGAATATTTTTCTCATCATATAAATCAATAATTAATTATTCACAAATAATATTACAGAATCATAATACTGACAACCAGGCAGTTCCCAGGAAAGAGGGGGCTTTTGTGACGCCCCTAAAATAGGTATACAACACCCATTCTGAGTCACCAAATACATGGTACAGAAAGCAAACTACAACTTCAATAATACAATTATCGTGTAAATACGACAACACATACTATGAGTTTAAATACAAATATTGTCTTTTAGACAATATCCACACTCAAATAAGTCCTCATTATAATTATTCAAACACTATTTTATAGAAATAGTGAGGACTGCTAAAACATCTTTCTAGAACCATCACTCCGTACCCCGACTAGTTCCTACTATGTTCTTACCTCCTGAGAAAAATGGAGCAAAAAGGAAAAGGGTGAGCTCAACTAGCCCAGTAAAGAATATTATGACTAAGATAATATACAACAAATTATCGTTAGTCTTCAACATAGAAAAATCTGATAAAATTATAGACAACAAATTTTAGATCAACAACTGCAGCGGAAACAACAATCCATTAGAAGAGTTAAGTAGAGAATGAGTTCTACTATCTTCTAAGATTTAAAAGTCCATCATCAATTTTATCCCTGTAACAATAATTAATATACATCTTTAATCAATATTCATCTTTGCACTACAGCCAAAGATATTCATTTGTATCACCAACTGGTCATGTTCATCTCAACACTGCTCATCTTCGCACTACGGGCCAAAGATATTCATCGCTTAATCATTCATCTTTGCACTACAGTGCCAAAGATATTCAAGAATATCATCATTTAGACCGAGGATGATGAAAATTATTTTAAAGAAAACGAATCCAAAGGAGATGTAAGGACAAATAGTAAGGATTCGTATAACATGTTTATCCAAAGATCAATAATACTCCATAATAACCAATTTTGAAGCAAAATTCCGCAATAAAGATCAAAACATGGATACAATCAAAGATAGTAACCATAATAGACATCTTGGACAAAAAGAAGAAAATTTTATTTTTAAGTGAATAGTGTCGATTCGTGAATAAAGGTCGATATCGTGAATAGTAACCCTTATAAAAAAAAAGTTCCAAATTTGATAAAAAGTTTATACCAACATTTTGGTATAATGATATTGAAGAAAATATCATTTTAAGAAGAATATAACACCCTTTACCTCAAAATATCGATCTTTCGATCGGAATATCGGTATATAAAGTCAAGAAAACTTGCACCGATGAATGAAACTCACAAAGTATCTAAATACTCACAAAATACACTCAATAATCTAGAGAGAGAGAGAGAAGCTTATGTTTCGGTGTGATTTTTAATTCTAACTTAGCCTCTATTTATAGAAAATGTTAGCGGACTTGACCTGCAACCCATGGCTTTACTCGCTACTATTCCCACCCACCACATTTGAAATAAAATTCAAAGACATTTCTTCACCAACCACAAGTAGGGCCCCACTCAATTCTAGAATTTTCCACCAAAATGCTAAATTCGGATACTTGAATAATTTCAACCAAATACCTCTTAAAATTCATAAAAAATCATACGTTCATTTTAACGGTTTCAAAATTTGTAGACATATACTCAACTTATATATGTATAACATATACAAAAATTACAACGATCCAACGGTCGGATTAAAAATTATAACTTACGCAATATATCTAAAAAACACAGGTTTAATTTTTTAATACCTTCATTCCGATAAAAATACTGATAAAACACCTCAACATTAACTCTTTCATTTTTAACCACAATAAATATATCCAACATTTATATCCACATAAAATAAATATTTTCTTATCATATGAATCAATAATTAATTATTCACAAATAATATTACAGAATCACATTTATGACATCCAGGCCGTTTCCAGGAAAGATGGGGCTTTCCAATAAGAATTTCTCCTTACTGGCGCGCAATTAGGTGACCAAACCTCTCCTTGACAGAACTTTCTATACATTGCCAATAATGCTATCTAATAATATTATTCAAATAATATGAATTATTGATCTGATAATGGGAAATACTGTGCAGTGACAATTATTGAAACAACAATAATATAAAATATCAACGCAAAGAATTATTGAATCAATAAAATAAAATATTGAACAAGAATCATCGTAACAATTATTACAGTAGTGCCTTCTTACGTAAGGATCAATAATTCATCAATACCGTGCATCCACGCCAGACATCGTATTTTAACCACCGGTATTCCAACAAATGTTAATTGGTAACAACTACTGCCAGTTATTTATAAAAACTCAAACTTGTCATTTTCTTCATCCGACAATTATTCTGTTATGGGGCCCACAAATGACTGCGCCTTCGTACGAATATTCCCCGACAACAAGAATATTTCACGACCAAATGAATATTTCCCGACAACAATGATTATTTTATAACCACTTGTATATTTTGTAAAATTTGCACATTTCACCCATAACCAGAGAATTATATCAAATTAATACCTTATTATTCACAATAATAATTAGAGGAAATTTGATTTTATTTATAATAAGTTGGGGTCTTACAACCTCCCCTACTTATGAAATTTTGTCCTCGAAATTGACATACGTACCTGGTGTTTCGAAAAGGTGAGGATACCTCGCTTTCATTTCGATTCCAACTCCCGGTCATTTCTTCAACAAAGAGCATGGTTTTTCCACAAAACCTTAACTTGTGGTATAACCTTGTGCGTGCGTAGGACATCTTCTTTTCCTATCCAAGATCTTAACAGGTACTTCTTCGTACGTTAAATCTTCGGCTATCTCGTCTGGTTCTAACACAATAATATGGTTCGGGTCTTTCACATATTTACGAAGCATGAATATGTGAAAAATATTATGAACACGAGACATACTTGGAGGTAATACGAGTCTATAGGCCACATTTCCTATTCGGTCAAGAATCTCAAATGGACCAACAAATCGTGGATTGAGCTTTTCTTTCTTTCCAAATCTTGTAACTCCCTTCCATGGAGCAACACGTAACAATACATGATGTAAAACCCCAACTTTTTGAATAAAGATGAATTTTCTATAAATATTATTTTTGAATATTATGGAGTGAAATTGATATAATAGTTGTGGGTAATATTTATAAATTTTGCAAAAATACGCAAAGTTGTTATATAATATTCGATTGGTCTGGGAATATTCATTTTAACAGGAAATATTCGCATACAACAACACAATCATTGGTGGATCCCATAACGGAATTATTGTCGGATTGAGAAAACGACAAAAATACTTTATGAAAATAACGGCGGAAGTTTTACCGTTAACTGTTGAAACACCCGGTGTTAAAAGTACAGTAATACGCGTGGTTGCATAGTAGCACACGGTATTGATTATTGATGCTTACGTGATAAGTCACTCAGTTTTGTTGGTATTATTAATGTAATAATACATAAAATCTTTTTATATAAAACAGAATACTTTTATAAAGTTATTCTATAAATAGAATATATTATATTCTATTATGCATAGTGTTGCATAATGTCTGCATATTGTTTTGCATAGTAAAACTTTTTATATAAAATGAAATACTTTTATAAAGCTATCTGCTTTATTAGACAATAATTAGAATATATTATATTTTATTATGCATAATTACTGCATGATAGTGTTTGCATAGTAAAATCTTTTATAAAGTTATTCGTTTTATTAGATTATAAATAGAATATATTATATTTTATTTAAAAGATTTTGCTTTAAATATGGACCGTCGATTAAAGTAAATCAATCTGGGCCGTTCATGGATTAGTTACTTATCGTTTCCATTTTTCTATAAATAGAAGCTCATTCCTTCATTATTTTCTTACGAATTCACTGAACTCTAGAGAGATAAACTATAGAGAGAAAGAAGAAAGTATTCTGCTACTTCACTACTTATATATCAAGTACTCTTCTTCTTAAGGTAGAGAATATTATTTGTTGTACTCGTAAGGGGTGTTATTCTTTCTTATTCATGAAGAGAACTGTTGTTATTCCATTTCTTATTATTCTGTTGGAATAACTCAGATACGCCATCTACCCTATACTTGGTGACATTCTTCTATTATTACTGTGGAACATCCTGCATGCGTGTTTTTACAATTTGACTGGTTCCGCCTTTTTATTATTATTATTCCGTTGGAACATCCTCGTCATGCATGTGTTTTACACCGGACTGGTTCCGTCTTATTATTATTCTGCTGGAACATCCTGTGCATGTGTTTTACAGGACCTAGTTAAATCTTTTATTATTATGTTGGAACATCCCGCTTGTGCAAATTTTGGATGACCTGGTTCCATTATTATTATTCTGTTGAATAACTTTTGTACTGCTGAAGTACCCCATGCATGGTGATTTCTTTTGTTATTCCATTCTTTATTATACTCAGTTGGTTAAAGTTTTGACTTCTATACTCCATGAAATTAGTAGAATATCCTTGATATTTGCGCTTCATCCAGTATCTTTTCATGGAAATATTCTTCTGATCATTCTTGAATTTTACTCTACAAAGCAGTATCATGTTGACAATTTGGACGTTATTAGTTCCTGAATAAATTAATTCTTGAACTTGTTTTATGGAATTCTTATATCATTGTCATCATCCTCATGTTTATATTATGTTGAAAGTCATCTGTGGCACCAGAGTGCATAGATGGACTTGGTATGATTATGACCGAGGATTATTGATGTAATCATGGCCGTAATGTTACAAATGATGTGGTAAAAGTCCTCATTGGCCCGTAGTGCATTGATGGATTTGTTGTTGGCATGATCATGACCATTAATGAATACACAAATATTCTTGGCCCGTAGTGCATGGATAATTGTGGTCGTGATACTAAAGAATATCCTTGGCCGTAGTATGAAGGGTGATTCGATGATGTGGAATATTTATTAAAATTTGAGTCTCAAATATAATAGTGATGAAAAAAACCTTTTTAATCATAAAAGATAGTAGATGTTATTTTCTACTTGACTCTTTTAATAGATTGCTTGTTCACCGCAGCTTAAACTTGATGTCTATTATATTTTATCAGTTTAACATTGTTGGAGACTAATGATAATTTATTTTGCATTATCTTAGTCATAATATTTCTTCTTCGGGCTTGTTGAGCTCACCCTTTCTTTCACCGTTCTCTTCTGAAATGAGAATATAGTTGGAACGAGTGGGAGAATCGGAGTGATGGTCGGAGAGGATAGCATTAGTAGTCCTCACTATTACGTGAAATAAGTATGATAATAATTGTAATGAGGACTCCTTTTGAGTTTGTATAATCTCTAGTAGACAATATTTGTATTCAAACTCACGATTTATGTTTTGTCGTATTGTACCACGATAGTTGTATTAGTAAGTTGTATTTGAATTACGTACCATGTATCCGGCGACCCAAGATGGGTGATGTATACCTAATTTTGGGGCGTCCACGCTGATATCAAAGCTTAGGGATATGATCCTCGCTAAGATGTGAGACTAGAACTAGGAGGGAGAGACGGGAATTCCTTGCTAGTATGACCTACCTAAGTTTATTTGGTATTTGATTGGTCTCACGTAGTATAGTGATAATATGTTGCATGTCAATTAACCCTTGTTTTGTGGCAGTGTTTGAAAATGGCATCCGAGAATGTTGAGAATAGCAATGGAGCACAGGAGACTGTTGATTCTCCACAGATCAATAATCAGGACAATATGCAAAAGGATGACAATAACCTCCTGTAAACAACAACACTGATCAATTGACGAACGACGGTACGTTTAAGAGCTTTTTAAAATTCATGCAACATCAGGCGAAGGCGGCTCCTGTTCATAATGCAGGAGGAAACAATGGCAACCCACGGTTGGTCACCGCTAAGCAATTCAAGGAGCTGGGACCACCGGAGTTTTTGGGAAACCCAGAACCACTTAAGGCAGAGAAGTGGTTAAAGCAGATCACCAAGATATTTGATGTCTTGGGATGCTCCGAGGAGCAAAAGATTACTTTTGCCACCTTTATATTGCGTGAAGAGGCAGATCACTGGTGGGAATATGTAAAACGTACCCAACCTGACGCACTCAAGATGTCTTGGGAGAAGTTCCAAGAGCTGTTCAATGACAAGTACTTTCCCGAAAGCATTCGTCACATGAAGGAGGTGGAATTTATCAAGTTGGAGCAAAACAACATGACCGTGTCGCAGTACGAAGCCAAGTTTGCCGAGTTGTCTCGATTTGCGTCCCACTTGGTTGATAATGAAGAGAGAATGACGCGGATGTTTTTAAGAGGTTTGAAACCTGAGATACGTCAATATCTTATCTCTCATAAACTGTGTTTGTATTCAGATGTTGTTAATAGGGCTCAGTTATTGGAGCGCGATAATGAGTTAACCAAACCAAAAGAGAGCAGCCGGCAAAATGATAATACCGGTGATAACAGTCATCAAAGCGGTGACAATAAGCATGGAGGAATCAACATTCCGAAATGGTAACCACTTGATGGTAATAATGGCCAAAACAATAAAATGGACATTTCAAGAAGAGAGGTTCAACAATGACGTAAAGACGCGTCGGCACCAAAGACCCGTTTCAAAGGAAGAAGAACGACCACCTAGGTCGTATGTTTTCAAATGCGACGGGGAGGACACATCCGCCTAAATCATCTGTAAATCCAAAACGTGTTTTAATTGCGGAAGAGAAGGTCACTTAGCTCGATTTTGTCATATGGTGAAGTCAAGTCCAGCTGGGATAGTGATGCCAAAGGATGTCCCAGACAAGCTAAAACATATAATTTAAGAAAGAGCGTTTTTTTTTCGTGACAAGGAACCTGAATAAAATTATCACGGGTATGTTAGTCATAAACTCTTACGAAGTCTATACCGTGTTAGATACCGGTTCTACTCACTCTTTTATTTCACCTAGTTGTGTTCAATGTTTGAAGTTAACTCCGGAGAAGTTAGACTTTGATTTATCTGTTGAAACTCAGTTGGGAGAAACCTTCATTACCTCCACTATTTATAAATCTTGTTCAAATCAACACTTTCACGTTACCTGTCGATCGTATCTCTTTGAAAATACTTGCCTTTGATGTGATTTTAGGAATCGATTGGTTAACTACTCATCATGCTTTTCGTCAGGTTATTAGCTTTCACATTCCTAACCAACCTGTTATGCGAATTCAAGCAACCAAATCACTAAAGTCAATCATGGTCATATCAAGCCATAAGTAAAGAGCCCCGGTCCTTTTCGTTGTTGACTTCCTTGTGTGGAATGCACCAAAGCCAGACTTTCTGTAGGCGACGCTGTGAATGACGATGGCAAGTTGATAGGTATCAATGTGACGTGTTACCCAAGTCTTGGATGAGAGTCACAGTTTTGAATGATATTTCTATTGTTAATAAATTTCCTTACGTATTCTTGAAGACTTCTTAGCCTACCCCTAGAGCGTGAAATCGAATTTTGTATTGACCCCAGTATAAAACCCATTTCTAAAACCCTCAAATATTTCTTCAACTAAAATGAACGTAACATACGCCAAAGACGTTGGCTCAAGCTGTTGAAGATTACGATCGTACCATTCAATACCATCGTGGGAAAGCGAACGTGGTAGCTGATGCGTTGAGTAGAAAATCGTATGTGTTTACGAGTGCGATGTTGTTAACACAAAGACCCATTTCGTACAACTTACAAATGATGAAGATAGAGTTAAAGATTCTAGGAACCCACGTGAAGATAACGAATATACAAGTAGAATTAATCGACTTTAATCGATAAAGTTAAAGCCGTTCAAGCTACACACCCGGAGCTGATGAATGTGAAGAATTAAGAAGGTTCAAGAGGCGTTATTCTGAAGCAAGAATCGATGAAGAAGGAATACTTGAGTCAACTCCAGACTTTGTGTTCCTAACGACCCTTATTTAAAGTATAAAATCATGATGGAGGCGCACAACACACCGTTTGCAATCCATCCTGGGAGTACCAAAATGTATCATGATCTTCGACATACATTTTGGTGGGGCAATATGAAGAGAGAGATAGCGTTGTTTATCTCAAGGTGTCTAACGTGTCAACGAGTCAAGCGAGCATCAAGTACCAAAAGGTCCATTGCAACCACTTGAAATTCCGTAATGGAAGTGGGGAGCACATTACCATGGATTTCAAGCATCGGGTCTTCCCAAAGTTTCTCAAGGCATAGATGCGATTTGGGTCATTGTTGATAGATTGACCAAGTCCGCTCATTTCTTCCGACACGAAGAAACGATACACTCGAACGCCTTGCTCAGTATGTACATAAACGAGGTTGTAGAAGATTGCATGGTATGCCAAGATCCATAGTTTTCGATCGAGACCCAAGATTCACTTCGCGATTTTGGGTTAGTTTGCAAAAAGCTATGGGCACAGATTTACGATTTAGCTTCGATATCATCCTCGAAGACGGATGGACAATGGAGAGGACTATTCAAACTCTTGAAGATCTATTAAGACTCGTGTGTCCTTGATTTCAAGGAAGTTGGGACAAGTTCTTACCATTGGTGGAGTTTTCCTACAACAACAGCTTATCAAGCAAGTATTGGCATGGCTCCATTCAAGCTGCGTTGTATGGAAGAAAATGTCGCTTCTCGATATCTTTGGGATGAGGTGGGTGAAGCAACATTGTTGGGACCGGAGTTGGTATGTATGACTCTACGGAAAAGATTCAAACGATCCAAAGAACGTATAAAAACCTCACAAGATCGCAGAAAAAGAGTTATGTTGATCTTCATCGAAAGGACGTGGAATTCGATATAGGAGATCATGTGTTGTTACGTGTTGCTCCATGGAAAGGAGTTACGAGATTTGGAAAGAGAGAAAGCTCAATCCTCGATTCATCTACCCATTTTAATCCTTGATCGAGTAGGAACCGTGGCTATAGACTCGCTTTACCGCTAAGTATGTCTCGTGTTCATAACTTTTTTCACATATCCATGTTACGTAAATATGTGGAAGATCCGAACCACATTATTGAGTTGGAACCGGACGAAATAGCGGAAGATTTGACGTATGAAGAGGTTCCTGTTCAAATCTTGGATAAGAAGGAACATATTCTACGCACCAAGGTTATACCTCAAGTCAAAGTTTAGTGGAGAAACCACGATGTTGAGGAAATGACTTAGGAGTTAGAATCTGAAATGAAATCAAGGTATCCTTACCTCTTCGACATACCAGGTACGTACCCTAATTTTGAGGGCGAAATTTCATAAGAAGGGGAGATTGTAAAACCCCAACTTTTTGAATAAAGATAAATTTTCTATAAATATTATTTTTGAATATTATGGAGTGAAATTGATATAATAGTTGGGGATAATATTTATAAATTTTACAAAGTACGTAAGTTTTTATATAATATTCGATTGGTCGGGGAATATTCCTTTTAACAGGAAATATTCGTACAACGGCACAATCATTGGTGGACCCCACAACGGAATTATTGTCGGATTGAGAAAATGACAAAAATACTTTATGAAAATAACGGCGGAAGTTTTACTGTTAATCTGTTGAAACACCCTAAGTTAAAAGTATAATGAATACGCGTATGCTGCATAAGAAGCACACGATATTGGTTATCGAAGCTTACGTGATAAGTCACTCAGTTTTATTGGTATTATTAATGTAATAATACAGAAAATCTTTTTATATAAAACAGAATACTTTTATAAAGTTATTCTATAAATATAATATATTATATTCTTGAACTTGTTTTATTGAATTCTTATATCATTGTCACCATCCTCATGTTTATATCATGTTTATTATGCCTGTAGTGCATAGATGGACTTGGTATGATTATGACCAGAGATTATTCGGTGTAATCATGACCGTAATGTTACAAATGATGTGGTAAAAGTCCTCATTGGCCCGTAGTGCATTTATGGACAGTTGTTGGCATGATCATGATCATTAATGAATACACAAATATTCTTGGCCCGTAGTGCATGGATAATTGTGGTCGTGATACTTAAAGAATATCCTTGGCCGTAGTAGTGCGGGGTGATTCGATGATGTGAAATATTTATTAACTTTGAGTCTCAAATATAATGATGATGAAAAACCTTTTAATCATAAAAGATAGTACATATTATTTTCTACTTGACTCTTTTAATGGATTGCTTTTCTTACCATTGCGCTTAAACTTGATGTCTATTATATTTTATCGCTTTAACATTGTTGGAGACTAATGATAATTTATTTTGCATTATCTTAGTCATAATATTTCTTCTTGGGCTAGTTGAGCTCACCCTTTCTTTCACCGTTTCTCTTCGTGAAATGAGAATATAAATTGGGACGAGTCGGGGAACGGAGTGATGGTTCAGAGGATAGCATTAGTAGTCCTCACTATTCTCGTGAAATAGTGTGATAATAATTATAATGAGGACTCCTTTTTGAGTTTGTATAATCTCTAGTAGACAATATTTGTATTCAAACTCACAGCTTTATGTTTTTCAGATATTATACTACTTTCTGATTGTATTAGTAAGTTGTATTTGAATTCTGTACCATGTATCTGGCGACCCAAGATGGGTGATGTATACCTAATTTTGGGGGCGTCACACATGATTTCCAATATTAAACTCCACGTCGTTTCTATGAAGATCAGCATAACTCTTTTGTCGATCTTGTGAGGTTTGAATACGTTGTCAAATCATTTGGATATTTTCTGCAGTCATGCGTACAAATTCTGGTCCCAACAACATTGCTTCTCCCACCTCGTCCCAGCATACTGGAGAACGACACTTTCGTCCATACAACGCCTCAAATGGAGCCATGCCTATACTTGTTTGATAACTGTTGTTGTAGGAGAATTCCACCAGTGGCAAGTACTTATCTCAACTTCCTTTAAAATCTACGACACAAAGTCTTAATAGATCTTCAAGGGTTTGAATAGTCCTCTCTGATTGTCCGTCCGTTTAAGGATGATATGTCGAACTGAATCGTAAATCCGTGCCCATAGCTTTCTGTAAGCTAACCCAAAATCGTGAAGTGAATCTTGGGTCACGATCCGAAACTATGGATACTGGCATGCCATGAAATCTCACAATCTCATTCACGTACATACTAGCAAGACGTTCAAGGGAATAAATCTCACGTATCGGCAAGAAATGGGCAGACTTGGTTAATCTATCAATAATAACCCAAATAGCATCTATGCCTTGAGAAACTTTGGGAAGACCTGTAACGAAATCCATAGTAATGTGTTCCCACTTCCATTTCGGAATCTCAAGTGGTTGTAATGGACCCTTTGGCACTTGATGCTCTGCCTTTACACGTTGACAAGTTAAACACCTCGAGATAAACTCTGCGATCTCTCTCTTCATATTGTTCCGCCAAAATGTATGTCGAATATCATGATACATTTTGGTACTCCCAGGATGAATTATAAACGATGTGTTGTGTGCCTCCATCATGATTCTATGCTTCAAGTCAGAATCATTAGGAACACAAAGTCTGGAGTTGAATCTAAGTATTCCTTCTTCATAGATTCTTGCTTCGGAATAAAGACCTTCTTGCACTTTCTTCTTCATACGCATCACCCATGTCCGTAGCTTGAAGCAACTTTAACTTTATCGATTAAAGTCGGTTCTACTCAGATATTCGCCATCATCATGTGGGTCCCTGAGTCTTTAATTCTACCTCCATCCTTTGCAAGTCATACGAATGGGCCTTTGATTGACAATATCGCACTCAGATCAGATATGATCTTCTACTCAATGCATCGCCTACTACGTTCGCTTTTCCAAGATGATATTGAATAGTGTGATCGTAATCTTTCAATAGTTCAAGCCAACGTCGTTCTTAGCATGTTGAGTTCTTTTTGGGTGAAGAAATATTTGAGACTTTTATGGTCCGTATAAATCTCCACTTTCTCCCCATACAAGTAGTGTCTTCCAAATTTTCAACGCTGAATCATTGCTTTGCCAACTCTAGATCATAAGTAGGATAATTCCTTTCATATTCTTTGAGTTGTCGTGAGGCATAGGCTATGACTTTTCCATGTTGCATGAGAACGCATCCTAACCCTTTTCCCGAAGCATCATTATGATATAACAAATCCATCCGTACGGATGGTATTGCGAACAGTCTTAAAATGAGTCTCTTCTTGAGCTCTTGAAACTCTCCTCGCATTCCTCGCTCCATACAAATTTTGTATCTTCCGAGTCACCGAAGTTAGCAGAGTAGCGATTCGAGAAAATCCTTCCACGAATCTTCGATAATAACCAAATAAGCCCAAGAAAGCTACACTGACTTGATCCACCGACTTTTAGTTGCTCCTAACTTTGTCTTTGCTTCAATCTTTGCGGTCAACAGATACTCCATGTTTTGACACCACGTGCCCAAGGAATGCTACTTCTTTAAGCCAGAACTCACATTTCTTCAGCTTGGCATAAAACTTATTTTCACGAAGCCTTTCAAGTATCAGCTTCAGATGGTGCTCATGATATTCACGGCTTTTGGAATAGATGAGGATGTAGAGGATACCTATTCTTGATGGTAACATGGTTCAATTCCCGATAGTCAATACAAAGTCGCATACTCCCATCTTTCTTCTTTACGAATAAAACAGGAGCACCCCAAGGAGATGTACTAGGACGAATGAAACCTATGTCTAACAATTCCTGTAGTTAGACTTTTAACTCCTGAAGTTCAATAGGAGCCATTCGATATAGGGTTTTAGAAATGGGTTTTGTACGAAGCTTAAGGTCAATAAAGAATTCAACATCACGTTACGGGGTAGATCAAAGTTCTTCAGAAATACATCGAAATTCTCTAACAACAGAAATATTATTCAAATCTGACTTGTCTTTGTTCAAATCCATAACATGGGCTAAGAAAGCTTGACATCCGTTTTTTAATAAACGAATAGCTTTATGGCTTGATATGATAGTGACTGATTTTAGTGGTTTAGTTGTTTGAATTCGTATGATAGGTTGGTTAGAAATATGAAAACTAACAACCTTACGAAAATAATCAATTTTGGCATGATGAGTGGTTAATCAATCAATTCCTAAAATCACATCAAAAGCAAGTATCTTTAAAGAGATAAGATCAATAGGTAATGTGTTAGTGCCAACTTGGATCATGCAAGATTTATAAACTGTGGATGTAACGAAAGTTTCACCCAACGGAGTCTCCACTGATAAATTAAAGTCTAATTTCTCCGGAGTCAAGTTTAAACATTGAGCACAAGAAGGAGAGATAAAAGAATGGGTAGAACTGGTATCTAGTAAGGTATAAACTTCACAAGAGTTCAAGATTATCTTACCCGTAATCACCTCGTTCGTGTTCCTCGTGTTTTGGCCAGTCACGATAAACGCTTTTCCAGGAACTGCTGATTTCGACTTATCCGGGATAGCCCTTGGAGTCACCATCCCCGTTGAACTTGGTTTTGCTACAGAACAATCCCTAGCTATGTGACCTTCCTTTCCACGATTGTAACATACCTTGGATTGTTGTGGACAGTTTGGGCTGATATGTCCCTCTTTCCCGCATTTGTAACATCTAACTGGAAGTCGTTCTCCTCCCCTAGAATTTGTTGTTGGTGCTGCTGATTTCTTCCCGTCATTGTTAAATCTCCTCTTTTAGAAATTTTCACTTGACTCACCTCTCCTATTATCATGGCCACGATGACCACCCGAGTGGTTACCGCTTTGTTAAAGATTTTTCCTCTCTTGTTGGTTATCATCGCTCGATGATCATTGTCACCGTAGATGACCTCAGTTGTGGTCCCCGGGTTCAGCATACTCATTATCTCGCTTTCTAATAATTGAGCTCGCTTACAACATCCTAATTTAAAGAAAATTTATGAGATATAAGATATTGCTTAATCTCTAAGCTTTAGACCTCTCGAAACATCCTTGTCATTCGCTCCTCATTTTCGACCAAATGAGGTGCAAACTGATAACCCCGCAAACTTTGCCTCGTCTTTGAGACACCGCCATGTTGTTTTGTTCTAGTCGATAAACTCCACTCCTTCATATGAGCGAATACTTTCGGAAAGTATTTGTCATTGAATAGTTCAAAATGTTTCCCAAGACACGCTTTGAGTCATACTGGTTGGGTGCGCTTCACAGTGCTCCCACCAAGTGATCGCCTCACCGCGAACATAAAGGTGGCGAATGGAACCTTCTGTTCCTCCGTGCATCCCAAGACATCGAATATCTTAGTAATTTTCTTGACCCACATTTCCGCCATGATCGGATCCGCTTTCCTTAAATTCGTGGTGGTCCCAACTCTCTCGAATCGCTTGCATGTGTGACAAGTCGCGCATCACTAGCATTTCCACCCATATTCTGTGCACGAGTTTCCCTCGTCTGGTTTTGCATAAAATGCAAAAAACTTCTGAACATCCCATCATTCATCATTTGTTCAGTAGTGTTGTTTACAGGAGGATTATTGCCTTCCTATTGCACGTTCTCCTGGTTTGTACCTAAAGGTTGTTCCACAGTCTCATACACTCCATTGTTAACGTTCTCAGCAGCCATTCTTAAATACTGCCATAAAACAAGGGTTAATTAAACAAATTAATATATCACATAATATCCCTATATTATGACTGACCAACAAATAAGCTTAGATAGGACACACCAAGCGAAGGATTTACTCATCTCTCCTCCTGGAGTTCTATTCCCGATCTCCGCCAGAGACCATATCTCTAAGCTCGATACCAACCGTGACGCCCCAAAATAGGTATACAACACCCATTCGAAGTCGCCAAATACATGGTATGTAAAGCAAACTACAACTTCAATAATACAATTGTCGTGTGCAAAATACGACAACACACATCTCGCGTGAGTTTAAATACAAATATTGTCTTCTGACAATATCCACACTCAAATAAGTCCTCATTACAATTATTCAAACACTATTTTACAGAAATAGTGAGGACTGCTAAAACATCTTTCTAGAATCATCACTCTGTACCCCGACTAGTTCCTGCTATGTTCTCACCTCCTGAGAAAAATGGAACAAAAAGGAAAAGGGTGAGCTCAACTAGCCCAATAAAGAATATTATGACTAATATAATATACAACAAATTATCGTTAGCCTTCAACAGGAAAAAATCTGATAAAATATAATAGACAACAAGTTTTAGATCAACAATTGCGCAGTGAAACAACAATTCATTAGAAGAGTCAAGTAGAGAATGAGTTCTACTATCTTCAAGATTTAAAAGTCCATCATCAATTTTATCCTCAATAACAACAATCAATATACATCTTTAATCAATATTCATCTTTGCACTACAGAATAAAGATATTCATTTGATCACCAGTTAATCATGTTCATCTCAATACTGCTCATCTTCGCACTACTGGCCAAAGATATTCATCAATTAATCATTCATCTTTCCACTACAAAGCCAAAGATATTCAAGAATATCATCATTTAGACCGAGGATAATGAAAAATATTTTAAAGAAAACGAATCCAATGAGATGGAAGGACAAATAGTAAGGATTTGTATAACGGTTTATCCAAGATCAATAATACTCCATAATAACCAATTTTGAAGCAAAATTCAAGAATAAAGATCAAAACATGGATACAATCAAAGATAGTAACCATAATAGACATCTTGGACAAAAAGAAGAAAATTTTATTTTTCTATTGAATAATTAATAAATTCGTGAATAAAGGCCAGATATCGTGAATAAGAACCTCGACACAAAAAGTTCCAAATTTGATAAAAGTTCATACCAACATTTCGGTATATAATGATATTGAAGAAAATAGCATTTTAAGAAGAATATAACACCCCTTACCTCAAAATATCAGTACTTCTGATCGGAATATCGGTATAAGGCTGAAGAAAACTTGCAATGATGAATAAAAACTCACAAAGTATCTAAATACTCACAAAATACACTCAATAATCTAGAGAGAGAAAGAGAGAAAACTTGTTTCTGGTGTGATTTTCAATTCTAACTTAGCCTCTATTTATAGAAAATGTTAGCAGACTTGACCAAGAACTCGATGGCTTTACCTGCTACTATTCTCACCCACCACATTTGAAATAAATTCAGCAAATTTCTTCACCAACCACAAGTGGGGCCCACTCAATTCTAGAATTTTTCACCAAAATCATTTATAAACCTAATTTCTGCATCAGTCACCTCTTAAAAGTCATAACAAATCATACGTTCATTTTAACGGTTCAAAATTTATGGACATATACTCAACTTATATATATAACATATCCAAAAATTACAACGATCCAACTAGTTTGGATTAAAAATTATAACTCACACAATATATCTCAAAAACACCGGTTTAATTTTTAATACCTTCATTCCGGCAAAAATCTTGATAAAACACCTCAACATTAACTCCTTCATTTTTAACCACAATAAATATATCCAACATTTATATCCACATAAAATAAATATTTTCTTATTATATGAATCAATAATTAATTATTCACAAATAATATTACGTAATCACATTTATGATGACCAGCCGTAGCTCTTAGAAAGAGGGGGCTTTCAGATAAGGATTTTCCTTCTTGGCCGCAATGATTAGGTGACCAAACCTCTACTTGATGTAACTTTCTAGACATTGCCAATAATGTTATCTAATAATATTATTCAAATAATATGAATTATTGATCCGATAATGGAGATATCGTGCAAATGATAATTATTGAACAACAATAATATAAAATATCAACGCAACAATTATTGAATCAATAAAATAAAATATTGAATAATAACTTCACTGTGACAATTATTGAGTAGTGCCTTTCTTACGTAAGGATCAATAATTCAATCAATACTGCAATATCGTACTTATTGTGCAACCACGCCAGATTCTTATATTTTAACCACCGTATTCCAACAAAGGTTAATCGGTAACAACTACGCCGTAGTTATTTATAACAACCCAAACTTTGTCGTTTTTCTTCATCCGAAGCGCTTATCCGTTATATGGGCCCACAATGGTTACTCTGTGCGTCATTATGAATATTCCCCAAGCGAAAAAGAATATTCCACGACCAAACGAATATTCCCCGACAATTTAATATTTTATTACCACTTGCTTATTTTATAAAATTTTCACATTTCACCCATAACCAAAGTATTATATCAAATTAACACCTTATTATTCACAATAATAAATAGAGGAAATTCGATTTTATTCATTAAAAAGTTGGGTTCTTACAACCTCCCCTCCTTATGAAATTTCATCCTCGAAATTGATGTATGTACCTGGTGTATCAAAAAGGTGAGGATACCTCGCTTTCATTTTTGATTCCAACTCCCAGATCATTTCTTCAATAGCATGGTTTCTCCACAAAACCTTAACTTGTGGTATAACCTTTTCATGCATGGGACATCTTTTTTCTATCCAAGATCTTGACAGTATCTCCTCGTCGTTAAATCTTCGGCTATCTCTTCTGGTTCTAACGCAATAATGTGGTTTGGGTCGTCCACATATTTACGTAACATCGATACGTGAAAAACGTTATGAACACGCGACATACTTAGCGTTAAAACGAGTCTATAGCCCCACGCTCCTACTTGATCGAAGATTTCAAATAAATCGAAGGCTTGAGCTTTCTTCTTCATCGACTCTTACTTACAGAATAAAGCATTCTTGCACCTTCTTCTTTATATTCATCACCCAGATTAGTGTAGCTTGAAAGCGAATTTTAACTTTATCGATTAAAGTCGGTTCTCTTCGTATATTCGCCATCATCACGCTGGGTCCCCAGAGTCTTTAATTCTACCTTCATCCTTTGCAAGTCATACAGAATGGGCCTTTGCATTAACAATATTGTTAGTCTTCAACAGAGAAAATCTGATAAAATATAATAGACAACAAGTTTTAGATCAACAACCGCAATGAAAATGAAGAATCCATTAGAAGAGTCAAGTAGAGAATGAGTTCTACTATCTTCTAAGATTTAAAAGTTCATCATCAATATTTTATCCTCGTAACAATAATCAATATACATCTTTAATCAAAAATTCATCTTTTGCACCACAGCCAAAGATATTCATTTGTATCACCAATTGGTCAATGCTTCTTTCTTTTATGGGCCAAAGATATTCATCGATTAATCATTTATCTTTTGACTACACGCCAAAGAAGATATTTAGTAATATCATCATTTAGGACTGAGGATGATGAAAATTATTTTAAAGAAAACGAATCCAGTGATACAGAAGGACAAATAGTAGGGATTCGTATAACAGTTTATCCAAGGTCAATAATACTCCATAATAACCGATTTTAAAGCAAAATTCAAGAATAAAGATCAAAACATGGATACAATCAAAGATAGTAACCATAATAGACATCTTGGACAAAAAGAAGAAAATTTTATTTTTTTGGTGAATAGTCTTTGTATTCGTGAATAATTATCGATATCGTGAATAAAGTCTTGGTATCACGTGAATAAGAACTCCCAAACACAAAAAGTTCCAAATTTGATAAAAAGTTCATACCTACATTTCAAAGATAATGATATTGAAGAAAATATCATTTTAAGAAGAATATAACACCCTTACCTCAAAATATCAAGATTTACGATCGAAATATCGATATAAAATTTGAAGGAAACTTGCAACCGATGAATAGAAACTCACAAATTATCTAAATACTCACAAAATACACTCAATAATCTAGAGAGAAAGAGAAAAGCTTATGTTTACGGTGTGATTTTCAATTCTAACTTAACCTCTATTTATAGGAAAATGTTAGCAGACTTGACAAGAACTCATGGGCTTTCTTTTTCTACTATTTCCACCCACCACATTTGAAATAAAATTCAAAGACATTTCTTCACCAACCACAAGTGGGGCCCACTCAATTCTAGAATTTTCTACCAAAATACTAAATTCGGATACTTCAACAATTTACTCGAACCAAATCCCTCTTAAATTCATAACAAATCATCGTTCATTTTAACGGTTCAAAATTTATGGACATATACTCAACTTATATATGTATAACATATCCAAAAATTACAACGATCCAACTATTTGATTAAAAATTATAACTCACGCAATATATCTCAAAAACACCGGTTTAATTTTTAATACCTCCATTCGACAAAAAATCTTGATAAAACATCTCAACATTAACTCCTTCATTTTTAACCACATTAAATATATCCAACATTTATATCCACATAAAATAAATATTTCCTTATCATATGAATCAATAATTAATTATTCACAAATAATATTACAGAATCTAATTTATGACAACCGTGCCGCTGATTCAGGAAAGAGAACTTTTCGAAAAGGATTTCTCCTTACTGGCGCGCAACTAGGTGACCAAACCTCTCCTTGACAGAACAGACTACTAGAACAGGAGGACACCTGGGTATCTGGCCTTTTCTCAGTTCTCTCCCACAGTAGGAGAGACGAAGATACAAATTGACATACATAAAGAAAGTGGAAATCGATGATACTGTTGGAGTCTCCCTCGAAATATGTTCTCCAAATCTGGTCAAATCGGGTTGAGAAGTAAGCTCCAATTTCCCATCTACATTTCCTTCCAATTTTTTTCCCGACCAATTCATTCGTATCATTGTTAGTTAGTTTCAAAATTTGTAATAAATTGAAGAGGAGGGTTCTTCTCCGAAATGTTTACTGAAGTAGAGCATATTTGATGAATTCATTGGAAAATTTTAATCTTTAATGCATTGTATTTGTTGGAAATTTATGTTTGATATTTGTTTTAGAATTAATTATGAAGCTTCCGAACATGGGTGTTGTGCCCATTCCAAGGAAAAACCATTACTTGTGCTTTTTTAAAAGTAATGCAAATGTACACAAAGGTGGTTTTGCATTTGATTGTAATTAATTTGAAGGGAAAATTTTACAGGACGGCAGTGTGTGTGATAAAGCTATATGGAGCTGAATATTTGGCGTGCGTAGAGAAGATACTCATAAGTATTTGGGGATAACACCTTTTGAGTAGAACATTAGGGGAATTTGGGTCTATATGGTTTGCTCATCATAAGGGCATAGCCACATAATAGTGCTCAATTTTTGCTTAACAGGAAATTAAATACTAGACATTACGATGGTATTGAAAATTCTATTTGTTTTTATGGAAAATGAAATACGAGTAATAAATATTATGCATTAATTTTAGTTTCTGTACTCACCGGTCAAAATTTCTCGCTATGTCTGATGCCAGCCGATAGATGAATCAGTGAGAAGAGAAGCTTTTGTACAAGAAGAAAATATAAGAAGGTGGAGAGGGATGCCAAAATTACTTGTCGTATTAGTAAAATTAGACTTGGAGGAGGGAATATAATTATAGACATGACCTTTGATAGGTGTGATTGTAGAAGTACAATCTGCATATATATGTGTGCATGTTTTTATTTGTGGGTGTTTTTAAAGGGTGATGTTAAGGGTCTCAAATTTTTCGTATCAAAAAGTGTCTCTAATGATGTCACCATAGCATTGGTTGGGAAGATCTCATGTGATTGACTGTCATAAATTATTATTAAAATATTAAGTGTCATGTCAGTTGAGACACATCTGAGACCAAAATTTTTAGACCACTAGAATTACTCTTTTTTAAATAATAATTTTGATTATGCATTTACTTTTATCTTTTATCATTCATATATTTATTTGTTTTATCTTTTTTTTTTATTCATTTCTACTATACTCTTCCGTATGGGATTCATTTGCAACTACCCCAACTAGTTTGGGATGAAAGACATTTTTTTGTAAAGTTGAGTATCATGAAAAGCATTTGTAAGAATTTAAATATGCTCCAGTAACAACCACCTATTGTATAAATGTTATCAGTAAGTTGCACACTGTAGCCTTTCCTATGCTATGTGCCACAGCGGTTAACTTCATAGAGTCCTATGTATTGCAATCTTGTTGTTCATTATGCTAACATGCTTTACGCATGGAAGTATACTCGTATCATATCAATTTGCCTATAGTTCCTTAAATATGCTGATGTAAATAATAGTCAGTATTTTGGTTGTGATATTGCATGTTGATTTTGTCCTTTTAATGCTACAGTCTTGACAAGGGAGTTGAACTTGATTGGCAGTGGGTGGAATTTGATGATGTTCGTTACCATACTCAGGTACTTTACAAGCTTTCCTTGTAAATTGTATAAAAGTTATATAATTAATGACTGTGTGGATAAGGACATAAGGCCATAAGGCGATCTTGTACATGTTGATTCTGAAGATTTATCTTTGTGGTATTTTACTTTGGAAATTTGGGTGCATCTGAGACATGCAGATAAACCAATGTTCTTCGCAGATCTCACTTAACAACAACGTATCTTGCAGGCATCGGTGAAGAATCCACATCTCTTGCTACTATCAATATCATTGCCCACACCACCTCCAGAAACTGTCTTCTTAGGTGGTCTTCCGTGTGGTGCCATAGAAGCTGTAAAAGCGGCATATGGTGTGGTGGTATAAATTCTTGATTCTCCAAGAGATGGCTTTAATCTCACAGTGAAACTGAACTTTTCAAAACTTCCACCAGATGAAGGTTCAACGAGTTCCTTTCCTAAGGTCATTATGAGCTTGCCATGGCTGTTTTGAGACATATAGAATGAGATTTTCAAGCACTTATCTACGTGTCTACTTTTCAGATTGTGCTTATGCTACTTTTATTAATATTTAGATAGAAAAACAGAATTGTTTATTGTTATTGATTTTACCTTTGGTTTTCAATCTAAAATCTTTTGAAAATATACAATAAGATTCAATTGAAATGGATATGAATGCCTAAAGATTAACTGTTTGTGTTATCTAATATAGTGAATATACTGCTTGTATAATAAAAGTCCAAAGCATGTTATAGGGGCAGCCTGTTGACCTTTGTATTTAAAGAGGACTTTTCCAAGTGTAAGCAATAGAATACTCTAAAGGAGACAAAACCCATGTCTAGAAAGAGAACATAAAATCATCAGTCTAGACCAACATTGAAAGCATCCAAGATAGAGGATACAAGCAAGGAAGAATCCTTATTTCAACTTTATAAAGTAGGCAAACATGCCTATTTACTGTCATTGTAGACTATTACTCACTTTGAAAGCCATGTCTTACCACACCCCTGCCCCCCTACGCCCGCCAAACAACATGCACAAACTTGCTAACTCTGTAGAATGTAGATACCTATTTGTAGTACTGTCAAATATCTGCCAATATTAACATATAGGGTCGTCACATATTTTCTGCTACATCAGAGGCATGCACTGTC
This sequence comes from Panax ginseng, assembly GCA_020205605.1. Lineage (NCBI taxonomy): Eukaryota > Viridiplantae > Streptophyta > Magnoliopsida > Apiales > Araliaceae > Panax > Panax ginseng. The sequence goes on from CM035138.1 coordinate 20,230,183, forward strand.
TTTCACTTTCAGTTATGTTGCTTTTTTTCTACGTTCTTGTTCGTGAGTTTGCTAATGCTAGTTGGTTTGGTGTTATTACTGGTTGTGAGTCCTTTACTGGCTTCTTTGTACTTGTAGGAGATTCTCGTTTCTCATAAAAAAAGTAGGAAAAAGTGGTATCAGCCACTCTTGCCTAAAACATAGTAACGAGACATACTATTATCAAAATTTTGAGATGCCTTCATTGGCTTCTTTGTTATGAGTTTTGTATTTTGTTTAATACTCCTTTTTATGGTGATGACAAGAGTGATTTCAAATTGCCATGTTACACGAGTGATAGAAGCTCATCTATATTCATTGTCGTCATGGTCCTCTCTTCAGTTGGCAATTTTCTTCAACGCTCTTCTTTATCTTTTTCCCTATATGAACTAGCATAAATTGGCTGTTCTGGATGTCTCCGTTTTGCTATTATTTTTACTGTATTCTTGGTCCTTTTATTTTTTGCTAAATATTCTTGGGGCTTTTATGTAAGCAGTTATATCGTGGCTTTTGCACAAGTTTCTTGTATGTGTTTCTTTCCATTTCCTGTTTTCTGAATGAGTAGTTGTAGTTATTTGAGCTGTGGTATTTAAAATTTCTTGCCTAACTCGAGTTTGCCTGTAATCATAGTTAAGTTATTTTAAAGCTCTAATATATACTATTTGTATGGTCACAATTTTAATTTTTCTATAATCTATAATGGTGACTGCCAATAAAACATGAAATCTTGCCTGGGTTTTGATTTCTTAGTCTAAGATGCATGTTCATGCTCCTCCTTTGATGCTTCTTGTTCTTGATATGGTGCAGAAAACAGAAATGCACTGTTGGTAAAGATTGCATCTGTGAGGGAAGTGGTACTGGGTGCCCCATTAAGAGTAGTTTTGAAGCATCTTTCTTCAAGGACTCTTGCTCCAGATGTAGATAAGCTTGTTGCCCTTGTACATCGGCCAAAGGAGTCCTTTTTCCTAGCTCCCCGGGTGAATTTTCTGTTCCAATAGAGTAACATCTTCCAGTGACATAAATCGTCATCTTAAACATACTTGAATTAACTTCTATTTCCCATGTGCAATTATTTGCCTCAGGCGAAAAGTTTGCTTCAATATTAAAACTTGTTGGAAATTTATGGAAGATGATAAATTATAGAGGAAGTGAAATATAACTTTGGAGAGCACTCAAGAACGCTTTCATTTCACTTACTTCAAATGATCCAAGTACAATGCTATTTACAGGACTCTTAGGATACTTCTAGAGCCACTTTAATAATGCTCAAATACATGTACATGAACCTAACACTTAAATACATTCATGTACTCATTACTTATTCACGTACTTAATTAATTTATGAACAATAATGAATTTGGTTTAGTTTCTAATAAAGCCTCCTGTAAATCAAATTTATTCTTCACTTTGAACTTAGCGATTTGCCTCTTGAATTCATGAACGAAATGGTTAACCATTCTGTTGTCAAAAACTTCACCGCCAAGATGGGTGTCTCTAACAGTGGCCTTAACTACAAAGATACCCTCCTCAATGGTCAGAAAGGACACATCAAAAAATACCACCACCAAGAAAACATTCTTATCACCAACATTGGTAGCCTTCTTGTCGAGACTAGATGCAATGGCTGCAGTAGTGGGTTCATTGATAATCCAAATTAAATACTACTAATACTAAACCAAGTTTATACTTTTAACACTCCCTCATAAACTTGATTTAATCCATAAACTTGAAATGCAAGAAACCCTTTGATCTTCTGATTACGTCAAACGCAAGAAACTCTTTTGCCATCTCCATTGATGTATATGACACAAATAATTGTCTTGGCATACTCGAGTCTTTTAACACGTAGTATTTTCATCATTTTTGCAATTTCTTTGGACGTGAGAATCTTCATTCTTTTCTTCACTTTTTAACTAGATCTCCAGCAACATCATTGTCGCTCTTTTGAATAACTGCAAAGGACCTCTGACTTGAGGCACACTCAATCTCCATTAATTCACTTTTTTGGGTATTTCCATGTTGATCCTTTTCTTCCAATTCTTCACCACCAACACTTGCTGTCCACCTTGATGTCCCACCTTCCATAACATCCTTTAATATCTCTCAAAATACCCCATTTTGGAAATAATCCTTCTCTACCGCAATCAAACACTTATTCCCAGAATTAATTCTAAACCGATCCTCATTAGTTAGTGGAGGGGCATTATTTCCACAAAATGAAGGGAAGTCACGAGTAGGAGAAACCTTTCTCTGAGAATATTTATTCTTTGAGCTGATCTTGATAACATCACAATTAGGTAACTGATGGGGTGACGAGAATTTTCACTATCCAATAGAAGTATAGAACTGAAACATTAGGCTTATCACCAATTTCCAACACTGATTGGTGTACCCATTCACAGACATTTTTCGGCCCTTACTTCCACCTTGTGCGACTCCTCCTTTGCGAAATGTTGAGTTTCCTCCTCTCTGGACTCTGTTTTTTTTATAACCAATAACCAATGCTTGAACATCCCCATCACAGAACTGCCCTTTCTTCAAAGTCCAAGTTTCCCCCTCAGTCAACTCTGTCTTCACCAAAACCTCTTTTTCTGCCTCTAATTTATCTTCTATCTTATTAGCTACCACCAACGATTCCGTGGTTTACTGAGGGTTCACATTAATTCGAAGTACATCTGATTCAAATTTCATATCTATTTCTAAAGTTTTAGCGCCCTGAGCTGATACAACATCTTCTGCAATGTGGGATTCACTGGTAGCAACAATTTTTCCATGGAACTCCAAATTTTCAAACTCTTTCTTTTCATCCATTGGTTAACAATCTCTTTTTCTATTTTCTCAATTTCGACAATTTCTTCAATGCTTTCTTTTTCTTCTTCTTTCTCAAAAGATACTTCAATTATTGTGTCTTCAAATTCTTTATTTTTGTCATTTTCGTCATGATCTATTTCTTTTGCTTTCTTGACATATATCTTCAAAGTCTTCGTTTTTACTTTCTTCTTCTTCTTCTTCAACTTCATCAATTTCTTCTACAAGTATCTCATCTTCTTCCAAAAATCAATATTCTTTAGGTAACGATGGACCTTTATAATTATTGCAAATAAATTCAAGTTCATTCCATAATTGAGGTAGAGAATCAAAACTCGCAACACGTTTCCAAACTTCTTCATGCATTACTCGCAATATCTCCCTTGTTCTTTTTTCTTTCATTTATCGAACTTTTTCCGAAATACACTTTTTTGGATTTGTAATTACATCTCGCCATAAATTGCAAGCTCCAAGAAATACACGAATCCTTATTCTTCTCTCCTCATATATCTATATAATTCTTCTGTTTTTTTTTTATAAAAAAGTACTTTTTCTTTTCTTGAGTTCTGACAATGCGTTTCTTCTTCTCTTTCTTGAATTATTGTATGTTCCTTATAATATTAAGGGTTGCAAGCATTTGCAGATAATGTGTTTCTGGGTACCCATCTATGTATCATTTCTTCTAGTTAGCTTGAGATGAATGTGGAAGGAGCCTCTTTTGATGCTAGATGAGTAACATCTAACAATTGCGTATGACAGGCGGAAAAGGTGACTGTCATTTTTCCTATGAGATTCAAGGATTCGATTGATACTGTTCTTGCATCCTACAGGTAGTGAACACATTAATTGCATCACATTTTTAGTTTTTCTCTCTCGTCCCCCAACACAACTGGCAACTATAGTAATTGATAAGAGTGACCAGTCATTATTTTGTTGATGATGTTGAAGAGAGTTAGTGGTTTGTGGCTGTTGAAGGTGCATGTATAACGTGTGATGTGTTATGTGACCTTGACTTTGTATTTCAAGTCACAGGTTTGGGCTTGCATTCATGGTTAATTTCCGCTCTAAGTTTTGGACACTAGAATGGTCTGGATAATTGTAATGACCTCCCTGCCCCAACATGAGGATCATCCTCCATCAACCGCCTTATCCCCCCTCGAAGTGACAATCTCTTTTGTCCAATGAGTGTTTGGGGTTGATCTGCCTTTGAGGCGATTTATCTAAGGATTTTTTAATGAAGTAGTAGTGCATTTTTTCTCTATGTCTAGGTTCTCTAGGAAATGCTTCTTTGATTTTGGCTAATGTTTATTATGAAATGCATATAACATTCCAAGTTTGTTAGGTCATATCTAACACATATATTGAATATAGGTAGCTTTCCTTATAAGGATTAATTAGTTGATTTTATAGATTTGACTTGTACAAAAAATAAATAGATAAATAAATAAATAGTCCTCTAAGATTCAGTATTATTCAGGAATTTGTTGAAGCAAGACATGCTGCTAGTCTCAACACCGCACCTTCATGTTTGTGGTCTCCTTCTCCTCCTGAAGAACTGAATGATGCTCCTGCTGATTCATTGTCTGTCAATGCTGGATTTGTTACCTTTGGTAATGGCCAAAGTTTTGATGAGTTTTGTTCATCCAATTTTTTCTCGCTTTATAACTTAATTATGTGTTTGACTAGTGCAGTCATTCTCCCACGGCATGTGGAAGGCAAAAACCTTGATAGAATTGTTTGGAGTTTATCAATATTTCATGCATACGTCAGTTATCATGTTAAGGTAAGATTTTTCTGCACCTATATTGTCAAGCTTACATAATTTAATTTCTTCTATTATCTTAACCCTAGTCTTTTGGAGATATAATATATTTCAGTCATTGAAGCATTTCTGGAATTGGGGCCTCGAAGATAATTCACATTTACTAATAATTTGTTGTTCGTGTCTATTACTTGTGCAAATCATTTTTACAATTTTCTAGCACGATAAGCTTCAACTTATGGATCAATGAATTAAATGAGGTAGAAAATGTTAGGAGATTCAAAGGAAGGCCAGAGCAATATGATATGAAGCTTCAAAAAAGTTTTAATTTCTTCATTCAAACAATGATATGATTTGCACGGAACAGACTGAAGAAGACAGATCCATGCTGTGACCTGAAGTAGTTACTTATGTCTAATGGAGTTAAAGTCTTGCATGGCCCTCTATTTTTTTCAATTGAAATAAATAAATAAGTTATGTGAAATACGTAACATGAATGCTCTGAGTCCAAAAATCATTGGGATTTGGGATTGCCTACATAAAATCAACTTTTGTTGCACAATATCATTTAGGCCTATATCTTTATCCAATATTAAAACTATTCTTCTTTTCGCAATTCTCATTACCTTGACCAATCTTCCTTATCATGATTTTTACTTCAACCATACGTTGCTCGCAATTGCAAGCATATAATGATTTTTACTTCAATCATACGTCTCTCGCTCGCAAAAACAAGCATCAATCTTAACTGCACAAGACTGCAGAGTCCAGAACTAATTTCTTTCATGTTTTCTTTGATGATGTTATCTCTAGACTAATTATCTATCTTTTTGAGAATGTCTAATTTATTGACTTTTTTCTTAACATATGCAAGCTTCATCTCAATCAGTTTTATATGTGCATGGTTCTTAAGAATGATTTATCTTTATATTTGCCAGAAAAAGAATGAATGTTAGTCTTTACTATTACTTTTCTCTTAGTGTTACATTATGTATGTATTCTTTTAGTATTTAGATTTTTTTAAATTCAAATTTCACTTAATCCCCATAATTTTGATGGCCATTTAAACAGTGTTCTGAAGGTTTCATGCATACTCGGATGAGACGTCGAGTGGAGTCTCTAATTGAGGTAATTATTGCATTTTCTTTGCTAGGCTGTTTGTTTTGTGTATTCTCTAGCTGCTCAATCATTTTCTCTAGTTATTCCTGTTTTGTCTTATGCATCCATGCCATGTTGATTTATTCAGAAAAATTCCAAAAGATGGTCTTGACTCTTGATTTTTAGCTTTGCATGTCCTGAAAATCATATGTCAAAAACCATACGAGTAGATACCAGTTGACCGGTGCAACTGACCTCAATCTGTCATGTTAAACTTAAAGCATCATGGTTTATCTGGAATTTTGGGACGAGGGAACCAATGAAAATAATCATAAAACTAAGATAACTGACCTTGTACAATTGCCTCATAGCCATGTCGAAAAAAATTAGATTTTTGGTTTGAAGAGCTCAGGGCACAACAAATCAAGCAGGATATTGAGGATCCATTTGGCGTATGACAACCCAATATTTGCTTAGGGCTCAATGGACATTTGACAGCACCCGTTATCAACTATGGGTTGTTTCTTGTTAGTATTTATTTTTTTTTTAAAAAAAAAGATTAATAAACTGTAGTAAACTCAATTATCTCCTCAAAGTTCATTTTGCAGACAGAGAATGGTAACATTAGGATTGAGGTGGCTTTACAGCTTAAATTTAGGCTTCAACAAGATGCATGAATCGTTATAATAGCCTTTAGTATTTAGTATCTGAGATAAAACTATAATGGGATAGATTTCAATCCATTCAAAAAAAGCTTGATGTTTGCTGCACATGGTTCCTCAAACAGGAGGGGCCCTTGAATACATTAATTTAAAAAATTACCAAAAGAATACTGCAAAAACATTGTGAATAAATAATGAAGTAACAACACATCTCTCAATGTTAAATTTGAAACATATCAACAAAAATAAGAAAAAATATAACTATTCACAGTAGAAGTTATCCAGAAAAGCAAAGGGAAAGAAAAGTATTAAATAAGTGTGTAGACGAGAGGTTTTGACTTTTGAGAACTTCTGTTAACTTACAGTGATTGAAGAAGTTGTCAAAAAAGAAAAAAATCTTGAGGTGTAATATTTATGGGACTTATTACTGAAGATTGTAATTAATATGGTGTTTTATATGAATCTAAAGGGGTTCCAAGTCTGTTACATACTAAATCAATTGGTCCAATAAGGAGGTGGCCACTTTCATATATCATTTATCATCTGACTAAGTTTTTATTTTTAATTTTAATTCTAGGCACCTCTGTGACGATTTCTAAAGTAAAGGGGGTCCAGGTTCATGCCTTCCCTGCCCCCTTTAGTTCCATCCTGTTCCTAATAATATGTAAATCTTTTTCCGGATGCACTTTAAATTTGAAAGAATATGTTATTGTCAGTTTTTCTAGCTATGCCTGGACAATGTACAACTCTTTTTGTTCCTTGTACAACACATGAAGCAACATTTGCTTCTGGAATAACAATTTTGGTTGTCGCAACATCTTTATCTTTTTTCAAATTTCTTCATTGACTATTGCTTTTCAGATGCAAACTTATTGTTTTTATTACTTTATTTTGGGGTGTTTATTTTCCCTTTCTCAGTTCTTTTATTTCCCGAAATATCTGTCAGTAGATAATTCCGATTTTAAAAACACGCTTATGTTGACCTCAGGCTCTGGATCGTGCCAAGCCGGATTCAGAGAAGGCAAAGAAAAGTCCACAAAGCAGATCCTTTAGACGATTGGTATGTAATGAGAAAAGACTACTTCTTTAACATACCTCAACGATTATTTTTGGCCTAATTTTACTTGTCATTTACCCTATTTTTAGAGCCTCAAGGACACACATGGGTAAATCAAATAAAAAAAAGTTGGAACCACTTGGTTGAGATGGGATGAGTTCTGTTTGTGCTGGAACTACCGAAGACCAAAGCACTTGCTCTATTTAAGCTTGGAGGATTACTGCAGAGGCTCTTGGGCCAAGTGAGATACCCCTTTTACTGACCCCTATTTGGCTAAATGAGATCTATTATGTTAGATGCTCGTGCTTGTTATTCGTTAGGTTTATTTAATTTTGTTATTTTGTTTTTACTTTTTCCCCTAGTTTGGATCGAGAAAAAACTATTTTTTGGTTAATTAGTTGATTTGGGGTCATATTTCTTATGTTTTTTTCCTTCTGCCACATGAAAAGCCAAAGTTATTTGGAAAGCTGGAGTTATAAGCACTGCCTGCAGTATATATATATATGACCTAATTCTTAGCAAATGGTGGCTATAGGAGCTTATCTAGCCACCACATGTTGCACAGTTCATTACAAGATTTGACATCCACAATTAAAAATATCTAGAGCCCTCCGCAAAATTGTGTTGCGGTAAGGCTAACCAGCCTCCTGCATTGCGATCTGTGTTGCGGTAAGAGAGTTGTGTTTTTAAATCGTGGTCGTCAGATCTTAAAATGAAATGAACGGTGTAAGATCGGGTAGCCATATTAGGTGTTTCAACCCCTATGACTAGCTACAATGTGTGCAGCCGAGAGTTGGCCTAAGTAGTCACTAGTCAGGTTTGAGGGCTCTCAGTTTAGGTAATAATAAATTATTTATTTTTTTATATAACCCCTAATTGGAAAGCATTAACTATAATATCAATTCTCTATATTGCCCTTGTATTTAAAAGAGAGAGTTATTTATTGGGACATAGAATAGTGAGAGAACTTCAATTATATTTAATATTTGGGGTAATATTGGAAATTAACCAATTAATGCTTACTTGAAATTCTCAAACGACTTATATTAAGAAACACAAATATTTCTTTAAAATGACTTATACATATTAAGGTACGGAAGTAGTAGTATTAAATGACTTTCTTAGATAAAATGACTTATTATGGAATGGAGGTAGTACATAAGAGTGTGTTTTTCGATTTTCTTCTAATGATCTAAAGATTTTGAATTTGTGAATACTTGTATGGTGCCCGAAAGAAATTAAGGATTATTTTAGGAGTTTTAAATTTTCGGATCTCAAGTGCACGTGTCATCATTACATTGGGTGTTCAACACCGGTGGGTCTTATGTAATTATTGCATTCCGATGCAATTTTAACATAGCTAACATAATACTCACTCCGTTTCTAAATCTAAGTTTTTTAGAATTGTGTATAAGTATTAAGAAAATAATTGTATAACATTAAAGAGTAAAATGCAAAAATGACCATTGTACTCAGTATTAAGTGCTACTTGTTTGTCCCATTCCACTATTCTGGACATTAGCTCTACTCTCCTGAACACTACTAGTATATAATGCTGCAGCCAACAACATATCACTCTCAATTGCTTCTAAATCTGCTACAGGATCTGAGATCCTAATTGCATCTGCCATCAACTTGTCACTTGAGTTGTTCATCTTCTTTCTTGGTACAACATGCCTTTTCCCCTTACCTTTGTCTTTTGAAACTTTAATTCTTTTCTTCTCCGATTTTACAAACTTTAAATCAAACCCTTTTGAATTTAACACTATTAAGATCTGTCAATTCCGGGTTTGTAAACTGGAAATTTTGCAAGATTTATCAGGGGATTCCAAAGTGCTTGTGCTTTTGAATTCTTACAAAAGCACTTACTGAGCTCATATTTACGAGGCCTTTTTTTTCTTACTGGATACTCCATCGGTTCCTACATAAGTGTCGCTTCAGCAAAAAAAAAATTAATTCCTAATTAATCATTGTTTCCAGATTTTTAAGAGAATTTTTTTCTTATTTTCCTAAATTACCTTCAAAATATCTCATCTTTTCAAGTGCAATACTTCTATTTAATTTCAACATTTTCTTTTACTCTCAGAAAACTTATATTCCCAAAAAAGGGTACTTTAATAATTTGATTTTAATTTTACACTTTACAATGGAAGATCATTACTCTTCTTAAGAAGTGAGCTTTGGCCTCCAACGACAGTTAATACGAAACCGATGGAGTAATATTTTAATACTCAGTACGCCCTTCTTAATACTCCTTCCGTCCCTTAAATATAAGTCGTTTTATAGAAGAGTTTTTGTCTCTTAATATGTCGTTTGAGAATTTTAAATAAACATTAATTGCTTAGTTTTCAATATTACTCTAAGTATTAAATATAACTTTGGTTCTCTCATTATTTTTTATTCAATAAATAACATTTTTTTTTCAATATAAGAACAATATAGGCAATTGATATTATATTTAATGTTATACAATCATTTTGCACAACTCTAAAATACTCCCTCCGTTCCTTAATATAAGTATTTTTAGAATTGCGTTGAATATAATATCAATTGTCTATATTACTTTTGTATTGAAAAAGAGTGTTATTTATTGGGCAAAAAAATAGTGAGAAAACCAAAGTTATATTTAATACTTAAGGTAATATTAGAAACTAAGCAATTAATGCTTACTTGAAATTTTTAAATGACTTATATTAAAGAACAAAAATATTCTTTAAAACGATTTATATTAGAGAACGGAGAAAGTAACTTGTATTAAGCAACGAATAGAGTATTTAAATAATCAGTTATGACTTGAGGAAAAGTCACACTTTGAGCACATTTTATAAGTTGAAACCAACACACACGTTTTCTTTGTATTATTAGTGTTTCTCTTTCTTAATAGTAAGAGATTGCAGACTCTAAAGTACGGATTGGGGGAGGATCGGTACTTAATGTACCGGTATTAAATTTAGATCTTTAGATATTTTAAAATAGATGTGACGGTTAAGATTTAACCCTAACTATTTTATCCCCTTTCTCACTCCAGTCTCACTCTCCTTCGCAATTACCAGAAATTCCCTTCAAATCTTCCCAATCTTCTACACTCACCAATGGCATTCACGTCTTTCATTGCCCAGTAACTCTCTCTCTCTCTCCTCTTCCTCCTCTTGCTATCTCCTTTTATGTGTTCGATTTGAATCGATAAAATCATGTTTTTTTTTGCCAATTTAGAGTCTTTACAGGTAACCACATCACAAGCATTGCAGCTTTTGAGGATTCACAAGGAAAATTGAATCCACTCACTAGCAACACTTGAATGAGCAGGGGGGGAAAAATGTATCCAATTGAAAAAGTTTTCCTTCAAGTATTCAAACCTTTCAAATAATAATAATAAATTTTTTTAAAAAAAAAAAAGAAAAGAAAAAAAAAGAGGAGCAAGTACCAATTCTGGATGTGGGTAGACAAGAAATCGGAATGCAAAGGCCAAATTTCAGAGGGAAATCGGAAAATCCCAAAGGCCTCGATTGAATTGAAACGGCAGGGAAACAGGTTTTGTTGGCTGGTGATGGAGACGCGTGAGGCGTTTGACATAGAATCGTTGGGGCGAAGGAGAGTGAGACTGGAGTGAGAAAGGCGATAAAATAGTTAGGGTTAAATCTTAACCATCAGATCTATTTTAAAATATCTAAAGGCCCAAAAGTAATACCATAGAAATGACCGGTACATTAAGTACCGGTCCTCCCTCGAATCCCTAAAGTACTCCATCCGTTCCTTAATGTAGGTAGTTTTAGACATGTGCACAAGAATTAAGGAAATTATTGAAAATCATTAACTATACTATCAATTGTCTATAATACTCTTCACCTCACTTATCTCATAATAAAAGAATTTTATTGGAAAAAGGAGAGAAAGACTTAAGAGTAGAGTAGTAGTATATGATAATGATAAATATGGATCAAAAAATTAGGTGAAGTAATAAGAGACAATTTGAAAAAAATAGTGATCAATTCTCCTAGATAACCATAAACGACAAATAATTAAGAATAACAAAAAAAATCTAAAACGATCTATATATAGGAATGGAGGGAGTATTTGTTACTGTATTTATTAATGTTTGACAGCATTAAAGTTAGGAAAAAGAGCAGATCTTCTGTTCCTATTTTCCCTGTCCTTTTGTATCCCTCACTTAAATTTTGATACCTGGCATTTTATTTAATTTTAAAGTTAATTGGTAATAAGTAAGAAATTAGATGTTAAAATTTAAGTGGAGGCACAAGAAAACAGAAAAAATAGGGACAGAAAATCTGCTTTCGAAAAAATTTTAGTGTTAGTGCTGTTTTTCATTAACTAATTGGAAAAAAAGTAAAAAAAATTGTACTCCCTCAGTCCCTAATTGATGGTTAAAATTTTATTTTTGTGAAATGCTTATTTAATTTTGAGGGATTAACTTTGTCATCTTTTAAAGTACAAACCTCCCCCCCAAAAAAAAATAAAAAAATTACCAGTATAAATGAAGAATTTCCACACAATATATTTATAATAAGGGAAAACAAAATGAAGTAATGGTAAATGGTGAAAAGCATAAATACAAAAAAGCAAAGCTTTCCAAGGATCAAGTGTCAACTACGAAAATGTCTAAGCAATCAAATTTCTTAAAAAGAATTCACGGTTATCTTTAAAGCTAATATATTCCCTTATTAGGGTAATATTGCGATAAGTATATAAAGATAAAAACCAAATAAGCAAAAAAATATAGATATATAAATTGGGATAGGGATTTTATATCTTGTTTCTTTCGTGCAACAATCAAAATGATGAAAATTCAATTAATATTTGACTCTATGACAAATTGAGAGGTTCTATTTGTCACATGGACAGAAAAAGAGGGAACTTGTTACTCCCTCCATCCCATAAGCACATAGTTTAAGAAAATCAGTTTAAATGACAATTTTTAACATAATTTTCCACATATACCCTTTAATATGTTATTAATGAATAAGTTAATTATTCTTTACTTATCACATTGGAACTCCCAACTCCATTGATTAACGTGTACTGACCATTAAAGTCCATAACCATAGAACTTAAACCAAAGAGAATACAACAACATTAACTGTGGTGATAAAAATAATGACATTGAATGTTGTTTCTTCAAAAAAAGAGTAATGGTTGAATATTTATTATAAGGGCATAAAAGTAAAACAATGAACCAACTAATTTTATAAATAGTAAGTAGCCTATATATTGGGACATCTCAAAATGAAAAATTAGCCTATAACTATGGGACGGAGGGAGTATATATTTTGAACTATTTGAAGATCGATAGGAAATAGAGATTATGAAATTAAATAAATGACAAGTTATACTTCAACTTCTAGTTTCCTCCAAAATTTCAAAATTATATAAATAAGGTTTAGGTGTATAGCCTAAACCTTAGTTACTTTCTCCTAAATCACTAATCCCGGGCTATGCTTGTTTGCAATGATTATAATTTCAGGATTATAATTCATGGATTATAATCCCATGACTATTAATCCTAACATTATAATCCCGGAATTATAATCTCAAGACTATTAAGTCATTTTATAATTCCTGGACCAATAGTCCCAAATTCAAATTGAAAATAAACAATACACTTGGGATTAATATCCTTGCAAACAAACATATCCTTAAATAACTTAATCTCGATGCACCTCCTAAAACATGAACAATGGCCACCTTATTGAGAAATGTGTAATGTTGCTTGATATAGCATTCTCGTTTTGGGGAATTTAGTTTCAAATTTATTTGGGGGAATAGAGAGTTGCAGACTTTTAAAGTTGTATTTTAATTTTGTTTTTCACTTATTTCTTTGGGCATATCACTTTTGTCATCTTTTCAAGTACCACGTCTTCGATAGAAAGAGTAGAATTATCCCCCTCCCCCAAAATAAAAATAAATAAAATTAACAGTTTACACCAAGAAGTTCTACACAATACATTTATAATAAGGTAAAACAAAATATAGTAATAAAACACGGGGAAAATAGTAAATATAAGAATCAAACGTCAACTAAGGAAATGTTTAAGCATCAACCACGAAATATGAGCTTTGTAAGCCATACATTATACTAAATGCAGATGAAAATAAATTATCCAATCAATGTATAAGAATGTATAAGCATGATTCATCAATTGTAAGGACAGTATAAATATTAGAAGGAAAAAATCCAAGGGATAAACTAGCAACTAAGAAAAGTATGTGCTTAAACGACAGGTTAACATTCTCCAACACCATTATACCTACTGACTGTTTGGCTTTGTTGAGCTAAGGCTTGAGACAAAATAGTCCACCTCCCGCAGGAACAAAATCATCGGTTGCAAATCCTAGATCACATGGTTGGTAGCTCAAGAAGAAGCCCACTTTATACAAGCAAAAGACCGATCTAGAGTTCTTTGTTAAAACCTTTGAATTGCTAAGTAGGGGATAATAGTATGCTTCTCCACCATAAAATTAAGAACTACTACTTCAAAATATACTAACCTTCATTGGTAATTCTTTTACTTTTTGACTTGTTGAACTCTTCTGATACTTCTCGACAAAACTTGATCCTTCCAACACTAAGCAATGGTTTGCATCATCAGATGCTAAATTTCTATTTCCTAAAATAATGCAAGAGGCAAAAGAATCTTTCCCCCCGCAGTGGAAAGTCAGCTAACCTGCAACTTCTGTATATCATCCACTATCCTTCCATACAAATTAAGCACTTCAGGGAATTCTGTACAATATTTTACCACAAACTTTTCTAAGAATTGTTTCTCCAACTTCGGGATGAATGAATTCAAGGTCAAGTCCTTCTCTATCACACCCTTAGACAACAAAAACTGAACAACCAAACACCGCGGAATAGTTCGCTTGTCCAAACTATGCATGACAACAGAAGGACAAGATGCAACCTTTGATTTATCCCATCCCATTCTGTTAACCAAAAAAACCATCACCCTCTCGAACTTCTCCTCCGAAACTGACATACAATAGGGTTGCCTCCTAAAAGCCGAAAGAATCTCATCGTCTGACCAACCCCACTTCCTATAAAGATCCCATCCCACTTTCGTTTAAACGTTGATTTGCTCATCCTAGCCAACACTTGCAATCCCAAGATGAAATGACTCTTTTCCAGCTCAAACCCCATTCCTTAATCTCTTCAGGACCAATATAAACCTATCAGGAGTTTGCAGCAACGTCCTTGGTTGGGTCCTTAGCATTGTCTGAATCCTATCATCAGACAAGCCACAATCGCGCAACACAGCAATATTGGGTTCTAAGGTTTTCCTAAGGTCTTGCCCGAGTACCCAACTGGACCTCTTTATTGCAGCAATTACACTCCAATTATCCCTAAGTACACTCTTCAATAACTCACACGAAGGTATAATGTGATTATCAAGACTGCGTTGCATAATACGAGGGTCTGTAGTGAGTATTTTATCAAGGTCAGCGGGTGAAAACCCATATGAATTGAAGAAATCTAATTTGGGTTTAAGTATTTTGTCTGGATGGGAAGATAGCAGTACTGGTCTATTTCTTATGAGAGTGGAAATTTGGGTTTCAGTGAAGCCATAGATTTTGAAGAGAGCGAAAATAGATTCCTTTCGTCTCTCACTAATTTCAGATCCGAAAAAATATCTTTGATTCAAAAGACACAATTGGGGTGATTTTGAAGAAGTAATAGCAGTGTTTTTGAGCAAATTTTTGTATAGAAAACTAAGCATCATGATTTAACAAAAGGGGTTTAATGAGATTTCAGAAATTACCAACCTTTTAAGCTTCTTCTGAATCTCTGAGCCTCTGTAGAACGAACGAACGAACGAACGAACTGAACTGAACTGAACCGTTAGGAACTAGAAAAGGGCTTTGTGGAGGTTCTCACTTACAAACCCTGGAAGGCTACAGCTGTCATTTTGCATTCTGAAACTTATTTCTCCTCTTTTTGTGCTTTTAAATTAGAGATATTTTTTTATTATTAGATTTATAAAAAGATATACACAATAAAAAAAATAAGGGTTAAAATCTAAATATGGATTTATTTATTTTTTACTAATAAACAATTACTGTTATAAACTAATTAAAAAAATAAAATAATATTAAATACAAAATAATTATTTCAAAAAATCAAAATTGATAGTAGTAAAGATTTCTTCTTTTATCATCTAATTTTATATGTTCGAGTCCGTCAGATTCAGTAGATGTTCTGCAGAATTAAAAGCCTTTTTATAACAACATATTCTCAAAAAAAATAATTTCATAAATTAATATTATATCATAATTCGAATTATAAAGGTTCACAAATTAATAAAGATCGAACTAAATTAAATGAATATATTTGCAATTGTATCATATGATTTTGAAAAAAAATAATACTCCTCCCGTTTTAAAAAAAATGAGTATTTAAGAAAAATAAAAATAGAGAAAAATAATAAATAAATTTTCAAATTTCATTAGCCCTAAATTACAAACAAATTCCATGCTCCAACTTGTGGATAATATCGTCCTTGGTTGGTTAAGTTCTAATCATGAACAGTGACTTAAAAATTAAGATAAATATTTAAAGGAAATTGATAATGATATTTCCGCAATAAATTAATCGCTAAAGAATCTGAATGATAAATAATTTAGGGGTGTTTATAAAAATTGAATGAATCTGAATAAAAAAAACTGTTTGATAATTAACATATCTGAAACATCTGAATAACATAATTTTATTATTTTACCTCTCTTAAAAAATTCAAAGTTTAAATTTATTTAATATTACTTAATATAATAGTTAAAATATTTTTTACTTCTGCTCATTCAGTCAAAAAAATCTGACTTAGCCATTCAGGTCAATCATCAACCCGATTCAGCTATTCAGACGGTTTTTTTCCAAAACAAACGCACTTAATGACTAAGTCATTCAGATGTATTCAGTTCTAAATAAACAGTCTGTTAGTAAAATAGCACGGCTTAGCTGAGAATAGATTAGGCAAACCAAGCCGAGCCCTGTACACCCCAGGTGAATGAATGCCTTTTAGGGAGCAGTTCAGTTGATATTGTCTTTGTGACACTATTTTAAGGTTTTAAATATGAACGAACATGATTCAAAACCATGTACAAGAAAATGCAATTTTTGTTTTGTTTTTGATAATGTGTAGTTTTCGATTTACAGTCCGACTAATCTCCTTATTTTGGCTCAGACTTTTCATACAAAGCTTGTGCTCCGTCCTCGTGACGCCATGTAAAATTTTTAAGGAAGATGAAATGGTTAAGAGGGCGAAAACCGAAAATAAAACAAGAAAACCGCCGGCAAATTAAGATTAAAAATTTAGAACCCTGCAGTAATGGCGAATTCGCCTACAAAAGAACAACAGGAGGATGAACCATTCCATTCCCATTCTCATTCTATCGGAGTGAGTGTATTAAACTGCGCTCCAAACTGGCTGGAAAGATGCATGCAGGTAAGCTTCTTCTCCCACGTTTCTCTTCTTGATGTAATCTGATTTTGTACACTTGGATACCATGTCAGTTGGCTGCTGCTAGCCCAGACAATTGCAAGGCAGGCTGGGGGGTGTTAGGAGGAGGTGGGTGGTGTTGGTTCTTGAATTTTATAGGACTATTCAGAATCACTGTCCATGCTCTCCATTCCTTTCAATCCTCTTCTCTTCGGCTGAAAAAAGAAAACATAACCAATCCTCAACATAAATGATCATATATATATATATATACACACACACACAAAAAGATTTATATTTAGTCTAGGGTAATACATTATTTAATGTGGATGAATCAAGTGGGTTTTCATTTTCCATAGAAATTTTTTAAAGAGAGAAAAAAAAGAAGAAAATTAATATTTTCACACGACTTTTTAATATTTCTACGTGTAAAGTGTCGCTATAGATGTATAAAACCGTTGTAATAGAATTTATAGCGACGATTTTCATGTAAAAATATTAAAAAATTATATAAAAATATCGATTTCCAAAAAAGAAATGATTTTTTTCCCCTACGCCTATAGTAGTACCACCACCTTATATGATGATGGATTTACAAAGGAACACAGTGTAGTCCATAATTTAGTGGGGCCACAAAGTTAATTGGAATAATGGAATCACTTTCATGTTTGGAAACAGGAAGGAAGAAAGAAAAACTAATAAAACAAAACTTAACAATTCAAATTTAATTGTTAATTTTTTTTATTGATAAATAATTAATCTAATCGGAAGTTGAAAAAGTCTATTAGAGTGAGGTTAGTATTGACCTTTCCTATCTACCTTGGTCCTTATCCTATATAAGTAAAAGTAATTATGTAGAACTTAATAATAAATAAATAAATAAATAATGGAGTATAAAAAAAGAGAGAAGCTAGCTAGAGGAGAGGTGTGGTGGTTGGTTAGTTTTATTTACTAGTACCTTTTTGGTGGTGGATTTCTTCTCCTTAACTTCATACCTAGCCTTGGTCACATCAGACAACCACATCCCCGGAAAACAATACTGCCAATAAAAATTAATAATAAATACAATTAAAAATGGAAAATAATATAATTACAAAGGTAGTAATAATATAATATAATGCATAAATTTTAAAAGAAATAATAATAATTACCTGGAGCATTCTATCAACAGCCTTTGGCCTTTTTTTGGGTCTGTGGGGAAGCTTTGTCCCTTTCATCACAAGAAAATCCGCTTCTTTCTCCT
Organism: Panax ginseng; assembly: GCA_020205605.1. Taxonomy (NCBI): domain Eukaryota; kingdom Viridiplantae; phylum Streptophyta; class Magnoliopsida; order Apiales; family Araliaceae; genus Panax; species Panax ginseng. Next base: position 20,248,277 of record CM035138.1, read on the forward strand.
TCCTTGTTAGAGGTATGTAAACCCTCGGCCACTCATTTACTTCTCCACCGCCATTGGCCGCCTTCTCGGCCGCCACCGTCGTCGTGGTTTTAGCACTAGCATTTACATTATCATCATCATGATAATTACTAGTATTAGTAGTACCGCACCCAGCTTCTTGTAATGGAGCACAACTAATAGGTTTATGATGATTTGTGCCAATTCCTCCACCTTGTTCTTGTTGCAAAAACCCATTTAATTTATCATCCCCCCTTAATGAAGCTGAAGAACAAGGGGGGGCTGTAGTACAGGTAGTAGTTATGCTCCTTTTATGATCATGTTTTTCAATCACTTTTGATGGAGGAGACCTTTTCCCCAGTTTAGATCTAGATGAAGAAGCTGCAGCAACAGCAGCACCACCAGCAGCCACCCCTGTCCGGCTACTGCCGCCACCGTTTCTAGGCGGATGGGCCGATCGCTCTTCCGAATTTCTCCTAGTATTGTTCATAGGCCAAGAATAAGAATGAAGATTTTATAGGGTGATCAATTGACTCAGAATGAAGGTAAAGCTGGTGCCTTTAAGAGGCTAGTTTTCATAAAAAAAAATCTAAAGAAGTTTGATTTTGTATATTTTGATTGAAGAATAATTTTTGTCACACATGTGGTGATGTGGGTATATGTATAAAATACTAATAAATCAAAGAGCAGACAACACAATTGAAAGACTTTGAATTCTCTCTCACCCCATGAAAAGAAGAAAAGCACATAGAAGAATTACCAGCTGATACTACTACTATGAGAGAAAAAAAGTGCAACTGTTTTCAGAGAAAAGACTGGGAATTTATACACATCAAGATTTGATTTTGACCTATCGTATAAGGGGAAAAAGGGTAAAAACTTGAATAAGAAAAATTGAACAAAATGGAGAAAACCCCAGATGACCCAGAGGAGAATAAGTAGCCACTAGAGATGTATTGGATTGAAACTGATGGTAGGGTTTGCTAATCTTACAAGGGGTAGAAATGGTATCTCACCCACAAAAGTTGTATTCAACACAGATCTACTCGAGAAAAAGGGGTTTGAAACTTTGAATACAAATTTGATTTCTCTCCAAAAAGGCAAATAACATTATGAACATTTCCAAACCTATAATAATATCATACAATAAACTGGGAAATAAATGCTACAGTTATTACTACAAAAAAAAGGCATATTCACAAAATTTACTAGAATATATCTTTAGTACCCAAAAAAGAATTAGAACATACCTATTCACAAAGGCAGAGGTATATTTGCTGCAAGATTTGAGGCTTCCACCTTTTCCATTAGAAGTAGAAGTAATATTTGCTGCTGCTGTTATTGAAATTGTAGGCAGCAAAGAAGATGGTGGGGGCATTATATTCGTATTTGCTGTATTTGCATTCTTAGTTTCTGGTACTGGGCCTGTGCCTGGTGTAGGCAAAGAGATTGATCTTCTCTTAACATTAATCATGGCTTGAATCTGAGTTGATGAAGATGATGATGAATCATCAGTTGTCACAGTCATGCCGCCAGCCGTGCCGGCCGCCCGACTCTCGATTGATCTCGAAAGCCTTGACCTTTTCCTATGGCCCCATTGCAACAATACATCTCCATTATGAACTGGGCTGCTGTTGTTGTTCATTTCATGTTGGTGGTGGTGGTTGTTTTTGAGCTGCGGCGGAGAATTTGGGACACTGCCGGTATATGGAGAAAAGTTCTGATCTTGGGTTTTTGAGGAGGGAGATCGAAATCTGGGAATCCCTTTATGCCCTTCTACAAAAGTAGGGATTGTTTTTGTAGAATCATCATCAATTTCCCTGCTACCAATGATTCCATCTTCTTCCTTGCAAGTTCTCCAATGGGATTTTCTTCCATTGCTCGAAGGCAGATTATCTGGGCTCAACCCTTGATATCTGTAACAAAGTAAAGAACCAAATTGTTATTATTAAGAAGACCGAAATTAAACAAGCACAATGAATTCAACTATTCAAGATCATAACATCATGAATTATTGTACTTGAAACTGCAAAGATAAAACCCATATCTGATCTGATCTGACTTGACTCAAAAATAAACAAAAAACAAACATTCTCATCTGTCTGAGATTCCTAGATTTCACCTTTCACTCAATCTTAACACAAATCAGTGAGAACCCAATTCAGCAAACCGCAAAAACTGAATTTCCAGCAACTCAATTTTAGGAAATTTGTGCAAAACTACAAATAGAAATCAAACCAAATATGACACTAACTTTTTGGTTTTAAGAAAAAGTTAAGAGATTTGACATTTTATGACAAGAACTGAAAGAAGGAAATTGGTACACCCTCAGGAAACGAAGAGGAAGAAAAAGAAAACTGAATAAGAACGGATAAGTTGAGTTCTATCACAATCAACTGAGCTTTATAACGAGAAATATCCAAAATCTCCGAGAACAGTAGAAACCCAAATCAATCAACTGAGCTTTATAATGAGAAATCTCTAAGAACAGTAGAAACCCAAACCAATAATCAGTAAATTGCTGGGAAAGAGAGAATCTCCACGAGTTTCAGACCCATTAATATTTTGTGGTGAGAGAAACCTTCAAACAAAAGAGAAGGATAGAACAAAAAAAATCGTCAGCTATTATAAAGATTGTGCAACATTTTCTGCTTCAGATTCTCTCTTCGAATTAAAGTGTCTAATTCTGAAGATTCTGAATCATACACATATATGAAGAATCCTTTTTCATCCTTTCATATATTACATAAATGGTCAATTGCCTGTTGGCCGCTGATGAATAAAACTGCCGATCTCAGAACAGAGCTAAACAAAACCCAGATAAACTTAGTATAAATACATACATACAGAGATATATACATCTAATGTAATATGAAAAACAAGATCAATTGAATACTTGATCCCATAAAACAAATTCTAACACTGATCTTATAGTTCCACCTAAGATTTACAACCAAAAACAAAGTAGAAGGTAGGTTCAATAGGGTCCAATAAATTGGAAAACAATCGATTTATTAGTTCATTTTGTATATCAAAACACAACTACAAAGAAATATATTAGTAGTATTTGGGGAAGAAAGGGAGCTCGTCCCACCTCATCATATCTCAACAGGTAATGAAATGATCGACAGAACTGAGAAATTTGTCAGGAATTTATATGGTCAGTTGGGCTGGGCATCTGTGTGAAAACTGAAAGAACCATTAAAATGGGTTCATTGTTTATGGAATAACAAAGATAGATAAATCTTTATAATGCCATAAATTCAGAAAGACGGATGGAAAAAAGAGAGGGAATTGAAGGAGGAGAAGAGAAAACAGGGGAAATGGTAGCAGCAGAGGGGAGGATAGTTGCAGGCAGAAATATGGAGGGGGAGGAGAGGGAGATAAGTTGGATTTATTCTAATTCTTATAGACTAAACTACCCCTTTCTCCTTAATTATATTGGATGTTGCCACCTCAGATCCCTCTTTATTTATTTTTTAATTTAGGAGTATTTTCTTCTTTTATCCCATGATGATAAAACCAGTTTTTATATCTTATATCATTATGGAAAGGACAGAAGCACCCCATAGAATTTCACGTGAATAGTGGATCTATTTTAATTACACAATGGACCCACATACTTGAGTAAGAAAAAAATAGAACGAAAAATATATAATATTTTAATGAATCTTCGTCCTTGAATAAATGTTATGGTTTAATTTTTATAGTTAAAATAATTATTTTAAAAAATATTAATTTTTAAAAAAAAATATTCAAGATATTGAGTAATTATGAATCATAATAAATTATAAAGAATTTACTACTAATATGAAGTTTCGTGATTTAAAATTTTATATAAATATTTTAAATTATTAACTTTAAAAATAATAATTTAACTATTAAAATTAAATTAAAACATTTATTATGTAATACATGGAGTATTTATCTATTTTATATTGGGAGAGAAAAAAAATAATTGCTCCTTGAAGCTGTGATTGTCACAAATCTCTTCCCTTTTTTGTTCGTACAAGTTTTATTTTATTATAATTTTGTTCTTTTTATTCTTTTCTTTTATAAATATTTTTATCCTGAATATTTGATAAAACACCTATTATATTTTTATAAAGTCTCGTTATATATGATAAAATTTATGTTTATACATAGAATATAAAAAAATAATTAAAAAAATACTCACGTTATTATTTTATTTTGTAACTTACACTCTTCCGTTAGTCCGTTCATATTTGATATAAAATTAATCCACTACAATTCCGTAATAAAAAGTATAAATTTATGGGTTAATTACATATATTAGTACATTTTTAGAAATAATTACAAAAATCAGACACCTATAAAATAATTATAAAAATATTACACTTTTCCATATTTATTTACAATATTAGTGTAATTAGGATTCCTTAATTTAAGAGATTACTATTAATTGATTGATATGGCAAATCAGGTGGGTTTTTTTTTTAAACACGTGTTCCTATGTAAATAAACCTTCTTTTTCTCTCAACTTCCATAATTTTCGTACTTTCTCTCTCTAAAATCTTCTTCTTCTTCTTCGTACAAGGTTAATGAATATTTTTCTTCTTCTTCGTCATAGTTGTTCGTACTGGGTGGCGTAAATTGGTTAATGAATATTGATCTCCTTCAGGCTATTGAGGGATGCAACTGATTTGCATTGTCTAATAGTCCTTTATTTTTTTGATTGTTTTTTAATTTTCTTTTATTGCACTTGTTGATTCACAGGTTGTTCAAGTTAGTGAAAAGAAGGTTTTGGATCAGAAAGCATACATGTTCTATTATTGAAATAATAGAAATTTTGCTTCAAACTTGCCTCTTAATGTTATTCGGAAAGAGATCATGGCGAAAAATGTCATGGGAAGAAGTTCAAGTTCATAGCCAGAAGATATTTCAAACCAACAAATTTTAAAGGTGTGTTAATTTAAATTTTGTTATTGTTACTATCATATAACTGTTTGGTTACTTCTGCATTATGTTTTGATTCTTTGTTAATTTAGGATTTGGATACTATTTTTTTGTACCTTGATTTGGTATTTTGGTTACTTTTTTATGTTGTTATGGTTACCATGTATTTTTCTTAGTATACATGGTTGACTAAACCGGTTTTAGTGTACATGTTGTTTATGTATTGGTTACCATTAATATATATTTTGGTTACTAATATATAACTGTTTGGTTACTGCATTAGTATATTTTTTGTTACTGTTAGCTTATGATTTGGATACCATTATTTTTCTCTCAATTGAGATTTTAGTTACTTTTATATGTTGTTTTGGTTACAATGTATTTGCTTAGTATACATTGTTTGACTAAACCTAGTTTGGACTACATGTTGTTTAGTATACTTAGACTAATTTACGGGGCTTGATGTAATGCTTACGTTGTAGCTACGCCAAGCAATAAAAAAATAGATACTATCATATAACCTGTTTGGTTACTTCGCATTATGTTTTGTTCTTTGTTATCTTGAGATTCTTGATACCATGTTTGTTACCAACGTAGTATATTTTGGTTACTTTTTTATGTTGTTATGGTTACCATTTATTTGCTTAGTATACATGGTTGACTAAACTGATTTTGGTGTACATGTTGTTTATGTATTGGTTACCATTAAAATATATTTTGGTTACTATTATATAAATATTTGGTTACTTATTTAGTATGTTTTTTGTTACTGTTAGTTTCTGATTTAGATTCCATTTTTGTTTCCTTAAGTTGTGATTTTGCTTACTGTTTTTTTGTTCTGGTTACAATATATTTACTTAATATATGAGTTGATTAAACTTTGTTTGGTCTATATGTTATTTATGTATTAGTTACCATTAATATATGTTTTGATTCTAACATATAAATGTTTGGTTACTTCATTAGTATATTTTTTATTCTTTATTAGCTAATGATTTGGATACCATTCTTTTTTTCTCAATTGAGATTTTGGTTACTTTTATATGTTGTTTTGGTTACAATGTATTTGTTTGTAATATAAATATTGTTTATATATGGTTACTAATGACTGTAAATCTGATTTTTTATTTGCAGCTATGGAATCTTTACTATGGGGAATGCAATAGAAAATTCATTGGAAAAGTTATATATTGGTGTGACATGGAAGTCTCCTAGATTATTACCAAGAAATTGAACCCAAGATAGGTTGAAGAAGTTTAAGGCATCATTAGTTTGTGGATGTATTATTTTTTGTAAATAATAAACCCAAGTCATAATAAACCATGTATTTGCTTAGTATACATTGATGTATTATTTTTGTAAATTCCTTCAAATATATTCTACAAGGTTTATGCTATTCTATTTCTACTTCCATTTCGACAAACACATCTTTACATGTTCAGTTACTTTCATATAACTATTTGGTTACTTCTTTATTATGTTTTGCTTCATTGTTACCTTATGGTTTAGCTACTATTATTGTGTCCTCAATGTGGAATTTCGATACTTTTATTTTTTTTATTCGTTAATATGTAATTGTTTAGTATACATGGATTGCTAAACCGAGTTTCATTACATGATGTTTCTATTTTGGTTACCATTAAAACTCATTATGGTTACTATCATATAATTATATGGTTCTTGTTTTATTATGTTACATTATGGTTATAGTATACATGGATTGTTTAATCTGAAGTTTCATTACATGATGTTTCATTTTGGTTACCATTAAAACTCATTATGGTTACTTATCATATAATTATATAGTTCTTGTTTTATTATGTTACATTATGGTTATAGTATACATGGATTGCTTAAACCGAGTTTCATTACATGATGTTTCGTTTTGCTACCATTAAAACATATTCGTTTCTTATCATATAATTATATGGTTCTTTGTTTTATTATGTTACATTATGGTTCTTGTTATTAGTAACCAAATAGTTACAAGCTTGTATCGTGACAAACATTAATTGTTAAATGTACATGTGAGTGTCCTATTTATCTACAAGCTTGTTAGTAACGGAGATAATTATCATAGATAGTTCTTAAATTGTTAAGAACCAGATAATTATAAGCTTGATCAAGACCATTATAAGCTCAGATCAAGATCATTATAAAGTTTGTATATGTTTACTTTATATTGATAACTCATGATGGAATCAAAATAAAAAAATATTAATCAACATCAATTTTGGTTCTTGTACACCATCAAAAATGTTACCAACCATGTGGTTAATGGTTATTAACGATACAATTATATATTTACAGAAACAATTAGATTTGTTGTATTGGTTTTTTATCGGTCTCCATTGTCTAACAACCCAATAAACATTGTAAAGTAACCAAATCAATATTAGACGGTAACAAATTACATAATCTTAGTAACTTAAAATAAACCAAATTTTTACATGCAAATTTGAAGGCCTAAATGATGGAATTCGACAAAAAATCATGCGCTTCACCAAAGAAAGCTTGTGACTTTTGATCGTTGATTCGCTTTCCAATGAAATTAGGCTCGAAAATGCCAAAATCCGACACTCCAAACTTGACAAAAAATTGCCAAATTATCACCGCAACCAAATAAACATTATAATCAGAACTAAATTAAATAGTATACAACAACCAATATTTAACAAATTGTATGAAGGTAACCAATGTAGTCAATAAGTAACTACCAATATAAACTAAACAATTATAAAACTCAATAACATTATAGAGTAACCAAATAAACACCTTTCAATATCTAAATACATATTATACAAAGAACCAAGATATATATAATTAGTAGCCAAGATTATAAAAATATTTTACATTCATTTTACAACCAAAATAATCAAGAATGACTTTGTTACAAATTAAAGACTAACAGTGTATAAAGGTAACCAATGTAGTTAATCAAGAACCATCAATATAAAAAATCAAGATAAAACACAAATAATATTATGTAAGAACCATGGTAATATTACACAATAATCAAGTCAAGATTATAAACTAACCAAATCCAGATTAGACAAGAACTCAACATATATTTACTTAGTATCCATAACATAAAATATATTTGACAAACATTTTACAAAGAAAAAACAAATAATATAAAAAATATCAATATGTACTTAAAGGTGTATTGGTTACTATTAGTCCAAACATCAAATTTGGTGTATTGGTTACTATTAGTCCATGTAACCAATACAATGTAGTCAATAAGTAACATCCAATATAAATAAAATAATTATAAAAGAATATAACATTATAATTTTACACAGTAACCAGGTTAGCATTATTGAGTAATCATTATAATTTTACATAGTAACAGTCAACATTAGACAGTAACCAATATAATGTAAAACAAAGATCCGTGTCAAGATTAGTCAAGAACCATTATAATTTTACACATCAACCAACTCAAAGAATATTCAAGAACCATATAATGTTACACAAGAATCAATCAAAGATTAATCAAGAACCAAAAACAACCAAGGTAAAAATAAGGTTTTTCTTGCATTTTACAATAAAAACAACCAAAGATAATTTATTTGTTACCAACTAAAGCGCGGACTTTTGTAAGAATGTAACCAATTTGGCTAACAAGTAACCATTAATATAAAAAACATAAGTAGAAATGTACATTAATATGCTTGAAAGAACTAATAAAGAACCAATTAATCAACGCGAGAATTAAGTTTGCATTATTCAAGAACCAAGTCGAAGATGAGTCACTAAATAATATTTTTACACAAGAACCAAGTCAAGATTATAATAATTTTATACAATGTGCAATTGAAATTAATCAATAACCATTATAAGTGTTACACAAGAAACAAGTCGAAGATTTGTCAAGAACTAATATAATATTACATAGTAACCAAAACAAAGATTAATCAAGAATCAAGTCAAGATTAATTAGTAATATTATGCAAGAACAAAAATAGCATTATTCAAGAATAAGACATCATTAGGCGGTATAATGTTACACAAAGAACTAATACAAAATAATCAAGAACTAAACCAACATTAGACAAAGAACCAATTTATATAACCTTAGTAACTATAATATAAAACATGTTTTCAAATACATTTTGCAAGCACAACATTCAGTATTCAAACTTTGTGACAATTTAAGTTCGAAAAACTTAAGAAAGATAATCAATTTAGTAATTCGTAGTAACTATAAGTATCTATATGCTTATAAGTTTTAAACTTACATACCACAGTATTTGAATCGGTCGGCGATGTTGATTTTGTATTCAACAATCAACTGCAACAATGTTTTGATTTATCGATCTTGAAGGCGAGCGTGATTTTGTATGCTATTTTCTATCTTACAGATTCGTCGCGACAACAGTTTTTTTCTTAGAGATGCAAGATTACTGCAGTGGTGTGTCGCGATGAAAAGCTTCGTCTTCTCTGATCTCAATGGTGTGTATGATTCCTCCACTACTTACCAACAACTCCCTGCAATTCCTCTCTCTACTTTTACTCCTCCCTATCTCAATCGTGGATTCCCCAAAAACTCCCACCGCCATCGCCTGAGCATCCGTCGACCACTTTAGCTTCTTCCAACCAATCAAGATTTGGATTTCTCCCGTATCAAAGTTAAATGTTTTGTTCAATCGCTTGATTTTAGGGTGGTTAGTTGCATATATAGGGAGTCCATAACCCATATATACGTGATTTTAGCAATTTTATATTGTGTTGTTTTATTTTTGTAATTATGTTGTGCGTATTTTATTTTTGTAATTACTTTCTAAATGTTGTATATTAGTGTAAAGGACCCTAAATTTATTCAATTTTCTTTTGGCTAAATAAATTTATTCATTTCGATGTTAATTAATTCACAAAATTTATTCATGGCCCACCCCTATGAAATTTGGTTATGGACGCCTATCAAGTTTTATGTAGTTGAGCTAATAATTTGACATTTGAGTTTGTATAGTCCGCGGTCATCTTATTAGAGCTTTTATAAAAAGATAAAAAATAAAAATAAAAATAAAATTGTCATGGATAACAAATAATTTTAATAATAATCATCTTATATTTTTTATTGATAAATAAATAATTTTAATTATCATCTTTTTACCAATTTTGCAATAATAATTTGATCTATAACAGATTAAACACATTATATATATATGAGAAAATGTATGTACACATACATGTATTATACAATGATCATTATAATGACAGTTTTTGAAATTTAACGACGACAGTGAAATCATTGCCATAGCTATTCTAGGCTTGACGATATGTCACCCGTCGTCATAGTTCTATTATGTAATACACAGATATATATACATATAATTCATATATATATATATATTATTAAATTTATTTATTTTTTTTATCGAGCATTTAAACGTTCATTTCAAAATTATAGTGGAAAATAGTGTCCCCTTCTATTCAATGTTTGTTTTGATTGTTTATCTTTGTATTTATAATATAATAAAAGATTCAAGGTACTTTAATAATTTCAAGAAAATTGATATATATTGTGAATATTTATGTCGATTTTTTGGTTGTTGGATAATTATTAGTGGTATTTTTTTTAAAGAGATGTATAATAAATGAGATTTTTTTTATATTAATAAATTTTATAAATATAATTTGGCCTAAAATTATGGCAATACAGTTTAGCAGATACTCGGCTTGAGTTTTGTTTGTTGTACACTTTGTGGGCTTTGGTTTCGAAGTATATGTGATGGTTTTCCTTTTGGGCCAGAATTGGGTTTTGATTTACGGGCTAGGTTTTGAAGTGAGTAGAATGAATGATTTCACTATTATTAGTAAGCCTGGTTCTTTTGGTCCGGAAATGAGTTTAGAAAATGTTGAAGCATATTAACACCAAATAGTTTAATTAAAATTAATAATTAACTGAATAATTAAGATATAGCAACTTACAAACATATAACCTCAGATACTTCACAGGACAATTATCTTCTTTGGGTCACTCAAACACACTTTACTATAAATTTATTTAATGTGTGTAGTTCGTAGAGTATTGCGTGTGTATAGTGATTGGTTCATTACACGTCGGGTTCTGGAACCCGAACGGAATAAAATTTTTAGTCATTAAATGTGTATTGAAAAAAAATTGAATGTATTGGCTGTGGTTGACGTGTGTATCTTTTATACAAAGAAACAAAACGGCAAAACTAATGACACCGAAGTTGACACGTTTTATTAAATACCCGATTGAATTTTTAATTTTTTAAATTAATTCATTGAATTAATTTTTATTTTCAAATTGAGTCATTCCGTTAAAAAAAGTTGACAGACGTTAAAATATTGCTTATGTGGCGCTGACGTGGCAAAAAATAAAAAATATTGCTTATGTGGCAAAAAAAAATCAAAAATAGATTTTAAAAATAAAAAAATTAACATTTTAAAGTTTTAAAAATAACAAAAACATAATAAAATAAAACAAAAACAAAAAAATCAAAATCAAAATATCTTTTCTTCTTCAACTAAAAAGATTTAACCATCTTGATTATTTGACAAAAAACAGAATTTTTTAAAAACATAAATTTTTTAAAATAGAATTTTTTAAAAACAGATTTTTTTTAAACAGATTTTTTTTAAATAGAGATTTTTTAAAAAACATAATTTTTTAAAAAAGACTTTTTAAAAAAAGAAATTTTTAAAAACAAATTTTTTAAAAAACAGAATTTTTTAAAAACAGATTTTTTTAAAAAGAATTCTATTTTAAAAAAAAATCAGTTTTTTAAAAATTATGTTTTTAAAAAGTTCCGTTTTTTAAAATTCTATTTTTTTAAAATTCTGCTTTTTTAAAAATCTGTTTTTAAAAAATTCTATTTTTTATAGAATTCTGTTTTTTAAAAATCTATTTTAAAAAAATCTGTTTTTAAAAAAGTCTGTTTTTAAAAATTCTGCTTTTAAAAAAAAATTCTGTTTTTTAAAAAAATCTGTTTTTAAAAATTCTGTTTTTTTAAAAAGTATGTTTTAAAAAAGTTCTATTTTTAAACAAATTCTGTTTTTAAAAAAATTCTATTTTTTAAAAAATTATGTTTTTGCCAAATAATCAAGATGGTTAAATCTTTTTAGTTGAAGAAGAAAAGATATTTTTTTTTTTTTATTTTATTATGTTTTTGTTATTTTTAAAATTTTAAAATGTTAATTTTTTTATTTTTAAAATTTGTTTTTGATTTTTTTATATTTTTTATTTTTTTGCCACGTCAGCGCCACATAAGCAATATTTTAATGTCTGTCAACTATTTTTAACGGAATGACCCAATTTGAAAATAAAAATTAGTTTACTGAGTTAATTTGAAAAATTAAAAATTTAATCAGATATTCAATAAAACGCGCTTGAAACGCCATACCAAATCATTGGTTTTGGCGAAAGAAAACCTATCTTGAGCCAATTTACATGCCTTTCTTTATTTGGCGGGCTTACAATTACTATTCATTTACAGGTTTTTCTCCATTTGTGGGCTTACTCTTACTACCTTTGTCCAAAACATCACATAAGTTTTTGTTCTGATCAAACTGTCCAAAAGATTGAAAATACGTCATATATCCACTAACATTGTTGCTATGATTGGTCATTTCTCTTGATTATATGTTATTTTGTTTGAAGAATTATTACATTAAATTAAATTATAAAATCACATTTTATACTAATTAGTTCTAAATAGAAAAATAAATATATCATAACATCTTTGCTGGGTAGAAAAATAAATATTGTGATAAAAATATGGGAGTGGTTAGTATGAAGTTAATTTTGGTTAATTGACTAATACAGTAAGTCAAGAGGTGATTTCTCTCTGTGTGTCAGCACTGTATTGGTCAATCGACCAACTTATCATAAATATAACTTCATAATAACCGAATGTTAACTCCAATATGAAATCCTCACTCAAGAGTGGAGACAATATGAGCAACATGTTGCACACAACAAGAAGCTCATTGGTTTTCCTTATTTTCTCCCATTAATTAATAATGGATTAGTGCTCTAGTGAAATATTGAGATGTCAAAAGCCACTTCTTCTATAAAATGGGGAGGCCTATTCCTATACGGCTATACCCAATATCCTTGCTTGGATTTCATTTTCATATCCATCAAACAAAAAAGAAGCCATAATTGAAAATTTAATCAGCATGTTCCCCTTTGGGCGTGTCATAGTGGAGGAGGTTATGATCATATGGCTCGGGTGGGGGGGCGGGGCGGGGCGGGGGGGAGTGTGATGGGGAGGTGGAGATTGATCATAATGGATGTCATTCCATTAGGATTCATTATGATCACAATGTATAGTGGTAGGAACAAATCAACTCTACTTGCCTGCTCAATTTTGTCACTCATTCCCCCACCTTATTCCATTCCAAAAATGATCACTTCTCAACTTAACAACAATGTTAGGTTAGGGGGGGAGAAATTTAGTTTCTTATTATATTTCTTTAGTCAAAATGTTGGTTCATGTCAGATCAATAATAAAAGAAAAGACTTGTTTAACTCTTATCGTATCGTGGTAGAGGATGATACAAATCCGTTAACCTTTGAAGAAGAGAATGAACCTTTAATCACCTTGATAAATGTAAGTATTGTTAAGTAATGGCGTACCCACTAAATTTATCGTACTACTTGTGAGTTTTTGAACCAACAAACATTTTTACAATCTTGAAGTAGGAACAAACTACAATGCAAATTAGAAAACCCCTCCCTCCCTGTAAAATTAGTAGTACAAAATTGTTCTTTTCGAGTCAAATTTGCACAATTAATTATACCTAAAGTACATTCTTTAGTCTTTCTTACAAAAACAAGCAGTAAAAGAGAGATGGAATACACTATCCTAATCGAGAGGAAAGTACTCATAAATCATAAATTCATAATTGTACTTGAATGAGAGTTTTGACTAATATCTAAACTCAAGAGGACAATTTTGCATTTTGTCTAGCATGTTAACCATTAACCATCCGTTAATTCCATTTTTTAGGTGCACCCAAAAATTGGTACCTATATTACCAACAAACTGTGGTGATAAACAAATTTAAGATAAATTTGTAAATATATCAATTCTCTATTTATGCACGTACGGTCTTAAATCATGTTTTAATCGAATATAAATCATTTTTTGAGAAGTTAGAATTTGTTACTTATCAATGATGACTTATGAACACCCTCACTTAAATTTCTCTGTCAGAATATCTTTGGACCTCTTTTCAAATCGAATCCAAACAAGGCCTTAAACTACTAGCCCAATAATATTTTTTGGGTCATCTTAAAGGTACTATTGTTAGTAACTTAATCCGTTATATACAAATAAATTTTTTTTAAAATCTTTTGATGTAGGAGTGAGGTGTTACACTCGGACCATCCCAAAATCATTGACTAATTTAAAATAGGGTACTTAACACTAATATACAACAATTAGAAAGTAATTACAAAAATAAAACACACAAAACATAATTACAAAAATAAAACAACACAATATAAAGTTGCTAAAATCACGTATATACGTCAGTTATACACTTTTCCTATTTACAACTAACCGCTCCTAAATTCAAGCAACTGAGATCCAAAATTCAAGCAACTGAGATTCAAGCAACCGAAATCCAAATCTTCTGTCGCGTCACACATCTGAGATCGGAGAAGACAAAACTTTTTGTCGCGACGGCACGCTGAGATCGCAAAATAGCATACAAAATCAACAGCAACTTCAAGTTCAGTAACGAAACACAATCGAACGGCAGTGATTGTTGAATACAAAGTCACAACAACTTCGATACAAATCTGAATACTGAGGTATGTGAGATTAAAATTCATATACATATAGTTACCTATGGTTACTACGAATTCCTATATTGATTACCTTTCTTAAATTTTTCACACTTAAAATAGTTACTACAAATTCCTATAACGATTGAAAAATTCATTGATATGTTTTTTATTATGGTTACTAAATATATATAAATTGGTTACTGATAATTGTGTATTTGTTTGCTAAATAATGTTTATTTGATGGCTTTATAATTTTTAAATGAGTTTGGTTACCTTCATGGAACCGTTGGTTACTTCTCTAATGTTGTCTTGATTCTTCAATAACATTATAATATCTAATGTTGTTTTGATTATTGCCTAATAATGTCTTCGTCTTCGTCTAATGTCAGTTTTGATTATTTGTGTAACAATATATTAGTTACTAATTAATGCTGATTCGGTTACTGTGTAACATTATAATGGTTACTGATTAATGTTGAGTTAGTTCTTTGTGTAACATTATAATGGTTATCAATATTTGTTACCGTCTAATCTTTGTCTTGTTATTCGTGGTAACAATATATTGATTCTTGATTAATCTTCGATTCGCCATCGTAAACATTATATGGTTAATGAATATTGTTGAGTTGGTTCTTTGTGTAAAATTATAATGGTTAGTGCATAATATTATTGAACAATGTCGACTTGGTTATTGAAAAATAATGACTTGGTTACTTATTAAATACATTTGTTACCTTCCTACGAATCGTTGGATCTTTAAGTACATATTGATGTTTTTTATATTGATATTTTTTATATTGTTTGTTTTTTGTCTTTGTAAATGCATGTCAAATATGTTTTATGTTATGGATACTAAGTAAATATATGTTGGTTCTTTTTATTATTGATTTGATTGTTGTATAATGTTTATTTGCTTGCTTTATAATTTTAAAGTTTATTTTATCGATGTTTTTTATAACGATCATTTATTAAATTATTTACTCTATTTTACAATGTTTGGTTGGTTATTAAAAATGATAACTTGTTTCTTGACTAATTTTTATTTGATTACCGATTAACATTATACTTTTGTTATTGCCTAATGTTTGTCTTGTTTCTTGACAATTGCTTTTGATTATCGCAAAACATTAAAATGTCTATTACTATCTTAGTTACACCGACTAATGTTGCCTTGGTTAATTCTGCGATAAAATTACTAAATAATGTTGAATTGGTTCTCGATTAATGCTTATATGGTTACTATGTAACATTATTTTGATTATTGACTAATCTTCGACTTGCTTATCGTAAAAAACTATAATGGTTCTTGACTAATCTTTGACTTGTTCTTCGTGTAAAATTATAATGCTAACTTGTTACCGATTGAATGTTGACTTGGTTACTTTGGTTACAATTTAAAATGAATTTGGTTCTTGATTATATTCTTTGACTTGGTTACTTTGGTTATTACAATCGATTATATTTGTTACACTATTTACTAATTATAATGTTGACTTGGTTACTTTTGTTACAATCTAAAGTGAATTTGGTTATCGAATAATGTTGTCATGACTAATGTATAATGTCATTGTATTGATGTTACTTATTGACTACATTGTATTGGTTACATGGACTAATAAGAACTAATACACCAAATTTGATGTTTGGACTAATAAGAACCAATACACTTTTAAGTACATATTGATATTTTTATATTATTTGTTTTTTTTGTAAAATCTTTGTCAAATATGTTTTATGTTATGGATACTAAGTAAATATATGTTGGTTACTGTCTAATCTGGATTTGGTTAGTTTATAATGCTGACTTGTTTACTGTGTAATATTACCATGGTTACTACATAATATTACTGTGTTTTATACTGATTTTTTTATATTGATGGTTACTGATTAACTACATTGGTTACCTTTATACACCTGTTAGTCTTTAATTTGTAACAAAGTCATTACTGATTATTTTGGTTGTAAAATGAATGTAAAAATATTTTTTATAATCTTGGCTACTAATTACATATATCTTGGTTACTGTATAATATGTATT
Source organism: Panax ginseng (assembly GCA_020205605.1). NCBI lineage: Eukaryota > Viridiplantae > Streptophyta > Magnoliopsida > Apiales > Araliaceae > Panax > Panax ginseng. The sequence continues at coordinate 20,265,004 of CM035138.1, forward strand.
TAGATACTGAAAGGTGTTTATTTGGTTATTCTATAATGTTATTGAGTTTTATAATTGTTTATTTTATATTGGTAGTTACTTATTGACTACATTGGTTAACTTCATACAACTGTTAAATATTGGTTGTTGTATACTATTTAATTGGTTACAGTATAATGTTTATTTGGTTGCAGTGACAATTTGGCAATTTTCTGTCAAGTTTGGAGTGTCGGATTTTGGCGTTTTCAGAGCCAAATTTCATTGGAAACGGGTCAACGATCAAAAGTCACAAGCTTTGCTGGTGAACTGCATGATTTTTTTGTCGAATTCCATCATTTAGGCCTTCAAATTTGCATGTAAAAATTTGGTTTATTTTCTGGTTACTAAGATTATGTAATTTGGTTAATGTCTAATATTGATTTGGTTACTTTACAATGTTTATTCAGTTGTTAGACAATGGAGACTGACAGTAACCAATACAACAAATCTAATTGTTTACAGGAATATATAATTGTTTAATGTTAATAACCATTAACCACATGGTTGGTAACATTTTTGATGGTGTACAGTAACCAAAATTGATGTTGATTAATATTTTTATTTTTGATTCCATCATGAGTTATCAATATAAAGTAAACATATACAAGCTTTATAATGAGATCTTGATACAAGCTTATAACAGCCTTTTGATACAAGCTTATAATTATCTCGTTACTAACAAGCTAGTAAATTATCTATGATAATTATTCGTTACTAACAAGCTTGTAGATAAATAGACACTCACACATGTACATTTAACAATTAATGTTTGTCCCGATACAAGTTTGAATTATCTCGTTACTAATAAAAAGTAACCATAATGTAACATAATAAAACAAGAACTATATAATTATATGATAGTAATCGAACATGTTTTAATGGTAGCCAAAAAAATGTAAACATCATGTAATGAAACTCGCTTTAAGCAATCCATGTATACTATAAACATAATGTAACATAATAAAACAAGAACTATATAACTATATGATAGTAACCTATAACAGTTTTAATGGTAACCAAAATGTAAACATCATGTAATGAAACCCAGTTTAGTAATCTATGTATACTAAACAATTACATATTAGCCGAATAAAAAAAATAAAAGTATCCAAAATCCCACATTGAGACACACATAATAGTAGCCAAACCATAAGGTAACAAAGAATCAAAACATAATAAAGAAGTAACCAAATAGTTATATAAAAAGAACTGCAATATGTAAGATGTGTTTGTGAAAATGGAAGTAGAAATAGAATAGCATAAACCTTGTAGAATATATTTTGAAGGAATTTACAAAATAATACATCAATGTATACTAAGCAAATACATGGTTTATTATGACTTGGGTTTATTATTTACAAAAATAATACATCCACAAACTAATGATGCCTTTAAACTTCTTCAACCTGTCTTGGGTTCAATTTCTTGGTAATAATGTCGGGACTTCCATGTCACACCAATATATAACTTTTCCAATGAATTTTCTACTACATTCCCCATAGAAAGATTCCATAATCGCAAAAAAAAAACAGATTTACACAAATATTAAGAATCAGATATAAACAATATTTATATCATAAATAGTTTACCAAACAAATAATGGTATCCAAATCATAAGCTAACAAAGAATAAAAAATATACTAATGAAGTAACCAAACAGTTATATCAGAATTGTAACAACAAAAAAAAACAATAAGCAAAATCCCAACTCAAGAAACAAAATGGAATCCAAATCGAAACTAACAAAGAACTCAAAACATACTAAATAAGTAACCAAATATTTATATGATAGAACCAAAACATATTTTAATGGTAACCAATACATAAACAACATATACACCAAAATCAGTTTAGTCAACCATGTGTACTAAGCAAATAAATGGTAACCATAACATAAAAAAGTAACCAAAATACCAAATCAAGGTAACAAACATGGTATCCGAATCTCAAGCTAACAGTAACCAAAATATAATGCGAAGAACCAAACAAATTATATGATAAGATTCATTTTTTATCGCTGACGATATCTACAACGTAAACATTACATCAAGCCCCATAAATTAGTCTAAGATACTAAACAACATGTAGTCCGCACTCGGTTTAGTCAATCAATGTATACTAAGCAAATGCATTTAGAACCAAAACAACATATAAAAGTAACCAAAACAACATATAAAAAGTAACCAAAATCCCAATTGAGGAAAAAAAAGAATGGAATCCAAATCATAAGCTAACAAAGAATAAAAAATATACTAATGCAAAGAATCAAACAAATATATATGTTAAGAATCAAAAAATAATGTACATGTGAGGTACATAATGTACATGTTAAAATAAAAATAATAAGAACTAAAAAAATTCCACATCGAGGGCACAATAATAAGAGCCAAACCATAAAGTAACAAAGAATTAAAACAAAATAAAGAAGTAACTAAAACATAATGCGTAAGTAACTAAACAGGTTATATGATAAAGAATACTAACAAAATTTAAATTAACACACCTTTAAAAATTATATGATAATAGAACAACATGTATGAACAACTCACATGAATCAACAAGTCAATAAAAAGTAAATTAAAAAATAATTAACTAATTAATTTACGCCACCAAAAAAGAAGACTAATCAAGAGAAAAAAAATGAAATATTAGTAGAAATATAAAAAATAAAAATAAAATAAAAATATCAAATACTAATTAATAGAAAAAAAGAAAGACTAATTAATTAATGATGAAGATGAAGAAAAGAAGAAATACCAAAGAGAAATACCAATACAAAAAAGAAGAAGAAATATCAAGAGATGAAGAAATATTAGATGAAAAATATCGGTAGATGAAGAAATATCGTTAGATGAAGAAGAAGAGGACTGACGAGTTGAGAGACCGGTGTCATGGCTGGTGACTACGCATGGCGGCAAGAGATTTACGACGAGTGGATTCGAGATGAGAGAGAAGTAGTAAGGGAGAGAGAAGTAGTAAGGAGAAAGAAAGCAAAAGGACAGTAATTTCCTGAGAATAACTCCCATTTTCAGTATGAAAAATAAGGAAGAAGAAGAAGAAGAAGATTTCACGCGTGCGGAGAGAAAAAGAAGAAGAATAAGAAGAAGAAAAAAGAAGAAGAAGAAAAAGAAGAAGATTTTAGAGAGAGAAATACCAGAACAAAGGATATGGGAGTTGGGAGAAAAAGAAGGAAGAAGAAGAAGAAGATTTAACGCGTTTAAAAAAAAATCACCAGATTTGCCATATCAGCCTATTAATACTAATCCCTTAAATTAAGGAATCCTAATTCATGCTTATTATTGTAAATAAATATGGAAAAGTGTAATATTTTTGTAATTATTTTATAGGTGTATGATTTTTGTAATAATTTCTAAAAAAATACTAATAAATGTAATTCTCCCATTAAAATACAAGTTTCGTATATTCCTTTCTGTAACACCCCAGTCCACATCGAAAGATATGAGAAAAAATTATATGCATATAAGGAATTAATGTACTAATAATAGTATCTTCAGTCATGACCTTTTGTGTGAGCATGTGGTGGACTAAGATGATGACCCAAGAAGATACATTATGCTAGTGGTTTAATGCTTTGTTTGGATAAATTTGATTCGATTCGGACTCGAGATTTGTTTCGGGTTGCTAGCCGGTATTATTTCACAGTGACTAAATATGAGAAAAATTGTCTCTATATAAAGAATTAAGTTACTAATAATAGTACCTTAAATCATGACATTATTATACTAGTGTTTTAATGTATTGTTTGGAAGAATTTAATTTAATTCAAATTTAAAATTTGATTCGAAATTTGTTTCCAACTTGATATTTAACCGGGTTATTTCAGTTTCTCTTTCATATCTTTAAGAGAAAGAGGAGTGGTAAAAAGCTAATGAATCCCAACAAACTCAACTCTAGAATAAGAATAACGCTTTTGCTTTTTCCTTGAAGTAGTCTAAAGTGTACACAAAAAGGGCGGGCTCCTCAAATGCCTGTACTTATTCCCATGCAAATAACAGCTAAAGATATACTATATATATATATATATATATATATATCATATATGGTCCCCTAGACCAAGAAATAGTATCTTTTTACCTACAAAGATAATAAAATAAAATTTTATATTCCCTAGCTTGATGAGTTGGTGTTGCCAAGTTTTCATTTTTCTGGATTCAGTGAGCTTATATCATATATTCCCTCTGTTTCAAATATAGTAGCATATATATATATTAATTTAAATTTTGGATAAATCATTTTGTTCAATGGAGGGAGTATTTTGACAGTCTTTTTCCACGAAATATGAATGTTATCAATTGGATAGACCATTTAAGTTGATGAAGTGTCAATAGAGTTGCTTAATAGATTCATGGTCTAAACTTAATTTTAATTAAAGTTGGAAAATAAATTATTTTCCCTTTTTCCTTGGGATAAATGGGCTTTTCTGTAATTTTATATGAAAAAAAAGTTGCAGATTTCTGATTTTTTTGGGTGCATCAAATGGCCCCTTTGGCCTTGCATCTGTTATGCATGAGACTACTGCTTTTGCTCTTTTTATTTATTTTCATAAAGTTAAAGATGATGAATCCAATATATACAGGGAAAGGAGAGGAATTGATAATGCAAAATAAAGGCAAAGTTGCATGTCATCAAAAGCATTCAAAGCCCTCTTTATCTTTTTATCTTTGTATGTTAAAACTCATCAATGGAATTCTTGAAAATGACCATTTCTTTTCTTCATGTTTAAAAAGCTTGGTTCTTTAAAACAAACCTTCTTATTTCTGCAAAAAAACATCAATGGCTGCTTCTGATATTAGGCTTCTCTTCCTCTCTTCTATTTTCCTTGTCCTTTCTTCATCGTCTCATTCGGATTCTCTACATAACTTGTTTCTGAAAAAACAGGCCTCAATTCTAGTTTCTATTAAACAATCATTTGAAATCACTGCTGATCCTTTTGTAAATAGCTGGAATTTTACAAATTATATGTCTCTATGTTCTTGGGCTTATATCAAATGTGACACAAAAAACAGATCAGTAGTTTTGCTAGACATCTCTAATTTAAACCTCTCTGGATTTCTCTCCCCTGCTATCACTGAACTCCACACCCTTGTCAGTCTTTCAGTTGCTGGAAATGGTTTTTCAGGAATTTTCCCACCAGAAATTCACAAACTTTCAAGCCTTAGATTCCTTAACATATCTATAAACCAGTTTAATGGAAGTTTGAACTGGGATTTTTTGCGGTTGAAGGAGCTTGAAGTTCTTGATGCTTATGACAATGGTTTTTCTGGCTCACTTCCTTTAGGTGTTACTCAACTACAAAATTTGAAGCATTTAAGCTTTGGTGGGAACTTTTTTTCGGGGACCATACCGCGTAGCTACGGAGTCCTAATGCAGCTTAATCTTTTGTCATTAGCAGGAAACGATTTGCGTGGTTTTATACCTGCTGAGCTTGGGAATCTTACCAATCTGAAGCAGCTTTTTTTGGGTTATTACAACCAATTTGAAGGGGGGATTCCTATTGAGTTTGGTAAGCTTGTCAACTTGGTTCATTTGGACCTTGCTTCTTGTGACTTGGAGGGTCCAATTCCATCTGAATTAGGGAATTTGAAAAAGTTGGATACTTTGTTCTTGCAAAAGAATCAACTCACTGGTTCAATTCCACCTCAGCTAGAAAATTTGACTAGCTTGAGATTTCTTGATCTTTCACTCAATGGCCTAACAGGAGAAATCCCAGTTGAGTTTTCTGCACTTCAAGAACTTGAAATCTTGAATCTTTTTATCAATAAGTTTCATGGGAATATACCTCACTTCATTGAGGAGTTACCTAATTTGGAAAACTTGAATCTTTGGAGGAATAACTTCACCGGATCGATTCCTTCCAAGCTTGGAAAGAATGGCAAACTGACTGAACTTGATCTCTCCACAAATAAGCTGACTGGCTTTGTTCCAAAATCTCTTTGTTTTGGAAGGAAACTGAAGATCTTGATTTTGCTCAATAATTTTCTTTTTGGGCCTTTACCAAATGATCTGGGGAATTGCGAGACGCTTTCAAGAGTTAGGTTGGGGCAAAACTTTTTGAGTGGATCAATACCAAGGGGGTTCTTGTACTTGCCTCAACTATCACTTGTGCAACTTCAGAACAATTATTTCTCAGGGCGATTGGCAGAGGAGAATAACATGGCATCCTCTAAGCTTGATGAGCTTGATCTTTCAAAGAATCACTTGTCAGGTTCTCTTCCTTTTTCTCTTGGAAGTTTCTCAGGCCTAAAGATTCTTTCGTTAAGCGGAAACAAGTTTATTGGTGATATTCCATCTAATATAGGCCAACTTAAAAGCATCTTAAAGCTTGATTTAAGCAGAAACAACTTCAGTGGCAGAATCCCTATTGAGATTGGTAATTGTTCTTCACTTGCTTACTTAGATTTGAGCCAAAACCAACTCACAGGCCCTATACCAGTCCAAATCTCCCAAATTCACATACTCAATTACCTCAACGTCTCCTTTAATCACTTGAACCAAAGCCTCCCAAGGGAAATTGGGTACATGAAAAGTCTAACATCTGCAGATTTCTCCCATAATAATTTCAGTGGTTTGATACCTCAAACCGGGCAATACTCATTCTTCAACTCCACTTCCTTCATTGACAACCCTGACCTTTGTGGATCAAACTTGAATCCATGCAACTTTTCATCAACCCCACCATTAGAATTCAAAAACCGAGATGATAAAAAATCAAGGGTCCCTGCAAAATATAAGCTTTTATTTGCTTTAGGCCTCTTACTTTGTTCCCTAATATTCGTCGTTTTAGCAATTTTCAAGACTCGAAAGTTAAAAACAAGTTCCGTTTCTTGGAAGCTCACAGCATTTCAGAAGCTGGAATTTGGAAGTGAGAACATCTTGGAATGCTTGAAGGATAATAACATTATAGGGCAAGGTGGAGCCGGGGTTGTTTATAGTGGAACAATGCCTAATGGAGAGCAAGTAGCAATCAAGAAGTTGGGGATAAGCAAAGGTTCCTCACATGATAACGGCCTTTCTGCAGAAATAAAGACATTGGGAAGGATTCGTCATAGGTATATAGTCCGGTTGCTGGCATTTTGTACGAATAAAGAGATGAATTTGCTTGTTTATGAGTACATGCCAAATGGAAGCTTAGGTGAAGTTCTTCATGGAAAACAAGGAGGGTGCCTCAAGTGGGATACAAGGCTTAAAATCTCCATAGAAGCTGCAAAGGGCTTATGTTACTTGCACCATGATTGTTCCCCCTTGATCCTCCACCGCGATGTCAAGTCTAATAACATTTTACTTAGTTCTGATTTTGAGGCTCATGTAGCTGATTTTGGACTTGCGAAGTTCTTGCAAGATACTGGAACATCAGAATGTATGTCCGCGATTGCTGGCTCTTATGGCTATATAGCTCCAGGTACATTAATTTCTTTACTTAAACAGATGATTAAATTCTTAGTTCCATACTCCAAATTGTGAAGTTTGATCATTTTCTTTATACTTGTGTGGTTTCAAAATATTAATGTAGTGAGACTAATTTTTTGGCTTGAATATGCATGTGACAGAATATGCATACACATTAAAAGTGGACGAAAAGAGTGATGTATACAGCTTTGGCGTGGTACTCCTAGAGCTTATAACAGGGCGAAGGCCGGTTGGTGAGTTTGGAGAAGAAGGTTTGGACATTGTTCAATGGACTAAACTCCGAACAAATTGGAGCAAAGAAGGGGTAGTGAAAATCCTGGACGAGCGCCTTAAAAATGTTCCCTTAGTCCAAGCAATGCAGGTGTTTTTCGTGGCAATGCTATGCGTTCAAGAGCACAGCGTAGAGCGCCCCACCATGAGAGAAGTTGTGCAGATGCTTTCACAAGCTAAACAACCTAATACATTCCAAATCCAATGATCAGCACTTGACTTGACTCAGTCATATTTTAGCTAGTTTTCTGCATGCTACCTTAAGAAGTACGTACGTAGGATCTAGCTAGAGCTCGCTCATAGTCATATTGCTGGTAAATGACAAATAGATTCATGTAGGCCAGTCGGTCGGTCAGGGTGTGACTCAATTATTGTGTGATCATTTTTATATAATGCGCAAATGATGTGTAAGTTCCTCCTTGTTTTTTGTCCAGACCACCTAGAGGTGTCTTCTTTTTGTGGTGTGGTGCCCATTTATTCGATCTCAATAATTCCATTGTTTGTCCACATACATGCCCTCAGCAGCAGGAGAAATTAAAGCTGCAGAAATTTATTTCCAGCTTGAGCCTGTACAATGTCAAGATTTGAAGGTCCTTTTTCTTTTTCTATTTTTATGGGATTTTTTTTAATATTATATGGAGAATGAAGAAACATTTTTACCTAAATCACTAATGTTTATGTTTTTGGTAAATCTATAAATCATTCCGATTAATATACTACTTCCTTTACCAAACAGAAAAGGGTTGTATCTCAAGGCCTACTATAGAATTAATAATAAAAGTTGTCATTTATACAAATATTTTTAAAAAAATAGCATTTCTAAGTACACCCCCGCCCCCCCCCACACACACTAGTTGAGGGTAAAATTAAATTACTGAATCAAACCGATTTTTTTAATCAATTATTTTGATTATTCAATTATTTTTCATAATTCATTATATCGCTTATTGAATTATTTCGATTATTCGGTTATTTTTCATAATTCAATTATATCGCTTTAATTATTCACGGGTTCGCTTTTAAAAATTTTACTATTCAAATATCCAGATTAGATATTTTAAAAAAAGTTTTTAACTTTGTCCTCATGATTATGTACTTATGTTTATTAAACTAATTTATAAATTATTATGATTATGGTTTATGAAATTTGAAATGATTTTTTTTGTTTTGTAAAAATAAATATATTGAATAACCGAATAATATAATTCGGTTATCCGGTTTTTGATTATTCTATTAGTGTTAATTTTGGATATTAAAATTGTATGAAATTTAATATTAGATTATAACGAATAGATAATTTACTTGAAATATAATAAAAACTTGATTTAGAAGGTTTTCAAAATATCAACATTTAAAAACTTCGTTTTTTAAAAAGATAATAATTTAATGTACACCTAGAAGACTAGATGCTAATGCGATTGCGATTACAGGATTGCAGGAGATTATTTCGCATGCCTTGGGATGTGAAAATTACTTGTCTTGATATGAATAAGAATATATGTATTGATATGTTGGCTAGCGTAGGATATTTTAATTTGTATGATATTTTATGTACGATAATGATTTTTATTTGTTATAAATTAAAAATGGGTATACATCATTTTATTATTTAATATATTTGTTATATATTGTTCAATAGTAACGGACAACGATATTATTTTTAGAGTCATCCGCTACTATTAGTAGCAGACGTAATCCGTTGTTCGCTACTAATAATCGCCGACGTAACTCGTCGTTCGTAGCGGACGCGAATTAATCTCGATTGTTATTTTTTATATTGAACTATAAAAATGGTGTAGATTTATTTTTTATCTATAATAAATACATATTTCTCTGTATTATGATACGATTAATCTTTTAAAATCAACGCTACTGGATATTGATGTCATTATCCAATATATGTTAAGAATTTGATCTTTTCAAAAGAATTTAAATATTTTTTTGTTTGTGAGAAGAAATTGTAATAGCATGACTAATAAAATAACTAAATATGTCACTGAGAGTTCTATTCAGGATGATTGGAATTTGAAAGAATATTTTTTTTTTGAACTCTCCCACGGATCGTATATCCTTTTTTGATGTTATTATTGAAAAAATAAAAAATTGAAAAAAAATACTTGTAATCTCCTTAGCTTATTGGGCTATGATAATACTTTGATACTATTAAAGAGATAAATAAACTGAGTCGAGTCGAGTCGAGTATTGGGTCGTTTAAATCACAAAATTTAACGAGTATATAATAAGGTTTGATTGATGTTCGTTTAGCTACTAAGTCGAGTACGATCTAAAATCGAGTCCGAGTAATTTGAATTTTTCGAACGATCTAAGTATCAATAGAAAATTACAATTTGAGTAGATTCGAGTAATTTATCGAACTTTAAAATTTGTTCATATTTAAATCATTTATATTTTGAGTCTAGTTCGAATCAAATTTTTAATTAGGGCAAAATTAAAATACTTATATTTTAATTTATATAAAATATAAATATAAATTAAAATACTTATATTTTAATTTATATTTCGAGTTCATATTTATATTTGAGCATTTCGGTTCGGGCAAACAAAGAAGGTAAAAATTAGGACTGGATTTTAGCGCTCAATCCAGAGCCCAAAATCCAAATACTGAAAAGAAGAACAGAGAAATCTCATTTGCAAACAGAAAAACAAAATAAAACCGCGGCGGCGGCCGACAAACGACGACGGACGGCGCGGAACGGAGACGAAGGAAGTAAGCCGGAGCTTAGGTGATTTTTTTCATATCTTCTTTGATTTCTAAACAGCTGCTTAAATCCTTTCCAGATTTGTAATTTTTCTCAGATTTGTGTATTAATATAACATTTTGAGCTCCAATTCTCTTAATGTGGTAAATGCTATCCCTTTGCTCTCACTTTAAGCTTCTTTCAGGTTAATTTTACTGGAATAAATAGCTGAAGAAGCTTGTATTTTTATGCTTGCGAAGATAAGGTGTACTGGGATTTCCAGTTGAAATATGATCATATTGTTTCTTGATTATAAGCTGTAAACCAATTTCAAGTTAAAGAATAAATTTTAGACCATGATTCTACTAACTCGATGGCTTCAATTTGATACAGGCATCAATGTAAGGGACTATATTCACTTATTGGAGCTGTCAAAATTTATGTTGTTGGTGAAGCTGCAAACTTGGCATGAATTTGATATTGAAAATTTTGCATTTTTTTTACTCTAATCGACTTGGAACTTTTAGTATTGTTAATACATTTTGTTTGGAGATACTGATGAAACACAAAATTACCGTTTCTGTTATATGTCTATTGATTGTTTGTGACTTTATGGTTGAGTTTAACCCCTCGATCCGTATGTTATTTTGGCAGAAGTTATACAGGATGCCCTCCAAAATTGCTCAAATCCGACTAGTGAGTTCACATCCTGAAGTTTATGAGCCATGTGATGATTCCTTTGCATTGGTTGATGCATTGCTAGCTGATCGAACTAACTTGTTGGAGCACCAACCAACAATATGCATGGAAATTGGTTGTGGTAGTGGCTATGTCATTACTTCCCTAGCTCTTATTCTCGAGCATGAGGGTAATGGGGCATATTATATTGCTACTGACATTAACCCTCATGCAGTAAGAGTGACTCGTGAGACACTGGAAGCTCATGGGGTTCATGCCGAGTTGATATCAACGGACATTGCATCAGGACTGGAGGGGCGATTGGCAGGGTTGGTGGATGTGATGGTCGTCAATCCACCCTATGTGCCAACACCTGAGGACGAAGTGGGCCGTGTTGGGATTGCATCTGCTTGGGCCGGAGGGGAGAATGGTCGGAGTGTTATTGATAAGATATTGCCGATTGCTGACACTCTTTTGTCAGACAAGGGTTGGTTGTACGTGGTTCTCCTTGCAGCAAACAATCCCTCAGAAATCTGCCTTCAAATGAGAGAGAAGGGCTATGCTTCTAGAATTGTTGTCCAGAGATCAACGGAAGAAGAGAGCCTCCATATAGTTAAGTTTTGGCGTGATTTTGATATTCTGGTGGAGCCAAATGAGATGAGATTAAAAAATAGAACTGGTCAAGCAAAGGCAACGGAGTCTTTTCTTTCACAAATTTCCCGCTTGTCATTTTGGAGACGTACTACTGACAATTGTAGCTGATTTTTGAAAAGGTAATGAAACCTTTTTCTTTTGAATATATCTCCATGCTCTTTCTTTAAATTTAAAATCCAATTTACTTTTGGAGTCTTGGACTCCATAGACCATTGAAAGGATTAATTTAATAGCTTTCTTATGCTGTTGATTGGGGATCGATGTATCTAACAGTTCATTTATCGGTGCACTTCATTTTCTTTTTCTTTTCTTTTTTTTATAAAAAATTGGCTTTCAAGTTAGGTACCAAATGCACAGTTTCATCCACTAAATTTTTAGACTAGGTACTAAGCCACTAGAGTGTGGAGTGAGTGCAAGAGCAAGAGCGTTGAAGCGGCAAGTTTGAAAATATGTAAAGTTCAAAGTATCTATATAAATATAACAGTACATATCTTATATGATATTTTAGTATAATATATAGTAACAACTAATTTGAATAAGTTTAAGTATATGTATATATACCATAATCCTCAATTATCAACATGCGTATCGACTATCGTTGGATAGAATTTTGAAATTGGGGAGAGAATCGTCCGTACATAATAGAAGATCTCTACACCCTCCCTCACCTATGACCCCTTTCATGTGTGGTGAGAGAAACACAAACATGCAAACAGACATGCTACACGTACCAACTAAATAGGAAGAACAAATGTATAGGAGAGAAGAATGCTCAACGATGTGTTAAGTTCTCAACATAATTAAAACTTTCTTTTCCATCCTTCCTATTTAAATTGCTTTGTTTTTTCTTTTGGTGTTCTCCTTGATTTTCCCTCAAGCTCTACTTTTCAAATCAGATGAGAATATAATCTTTTGATCTATGTTCTCTTCCACTTGTCAATATACCACTCACATAAGAATAATGTTTTACTGAAACTAAACAGATCTAGAACTACTAGGAATTTATGGAAGGCGAGAGAAATCAATTCGGTACTTTTTCCTCGAGTGACATTTATATTGGAATAAGTAGGGAAACAGAAAGCAATGTTAGGGAAGATGTGTTGAAATACCAATGCCCTCATCTTATATGGTAGCGAGGGCACTCATAATCTGTAATATGCTTCTCTAACTGTACACAACTTGAAACCTCAGTTGTCTTGGTATATGTCACCACTCAGCTACTCAAACTACTTCTAAGCACTCTAGAACTTTCTTTTGGTTATGTTGCTTGGTCCATGGTTTTGCTAACATTAGAATGTCTAACTATATTTTTGACAATAATAGAAGCTTTCTATATATTGAGTAGGTGCAAAAAGAAACAAGGAGAGAAGAAAAATGGACTACATAGTGGCTCCCCCTCTTTCTTATCAAATTGCAAAATGGATAAGATTCATGTAGCAGCATAGCAGTTGTGAACTGATTGTAAGCACTTCAGGAATTAGGATATTAAGAAAGTATGAATGATTTTGTGCTGATGGTATAGTTGTTCAAGTGACTTCTTAACAAGATCATATATATGTAATAGAAAAGGTAGACATCATGCAAATTCAATATTTATATTAGAATTTAAGTAATGAAGGTGATGTTTGAAGCTTAAGGGTTCGAGTGTACCTAAGTTATACTGTATAGACTATGTTTTGTGCAAATTACGTCAAAATGAAGATTACGGTTGCGGGCTTTGCATATATTGTACCCATAAATTTGTATTTTTCTACCTAAAGTGCTTGGTGATACAAATCTCTGTATATGGAGTTTCTGCTTTATACTGCCATAATTTTTTCTAGTATTTAATCAGTTTTAACTCGAATATAATTTCTAAATTACTTCAATTGCGGGATTTGTTTTTTCGCATCCAATGCTATGTCTTGTCATTCGATTAATTAAAAAGCAGGCACTAAGTTTTGTCTATGTTGCATCTAAATGGATTAAGATTGTTGACTTTGTTTTTTTGTGTGTCTATTAAAATAGTAGGATCCATACTTTCAAGGGGAAGGTTTGAAATTGTTCATGTCAAGTCATTTTGGTGGTTTAGCTAATGCAAGACGGGATTCTATCTTTTTCCTTTCGATTACATTTATGCGTATTATGCACATCTAATTTTGGTTGTTCAAGATTTATTAGTATTATATAGTTTTTGCCCCAATGAAGTGATGAACTGAGCAGGTTTTTACACAAAATGGGCTGTGTGAACTTTAGGCATGTCGTTTGGTCAGATCAGAGCAAATAGACCAGTAATTTAAGTTGAAAACTATATAGTTAATTAAAATCACTTGAATTTATTGGATTGATTAACTAGTTTTTAGGTAATGGATTGGTTTGGTTCTTGACCTATATTATTATTACAAATATGGGTTAGATCTAGTTTTACTAGTTTTGACTCATATTTTATAATACTGCGAGAACCAGTGGTTCAAAAATAATAATATTTATTAATTATGTATACAAAAAAAATATTTATTGATTATTGTAATAAAATTCTCAATAATTTTATTAATTTTAATTAACATAATAATTATTAATGTAATATTTTTTTTGAAAGTGCCTATAATAACAAAATTAATGTTTTTAATACTTAAATTAGTTATATCAATTAAAATTTTTAGTTTCAAACTTGAGTCTAAAAATTAAAAAACTCTTTTAGTATAACAGAGATTAAAATTTTAATAAAATTATAATTTAAAAAATAGGTCGATTAAATAGGTTTTATTCATTTCATTTAATCTCCCATACCTTTTGTTTTGTTGGATCCCATTTGAAATATTGATTCAATTGATCTAATTATGGTAAATAAATGAGTTGAAGCTTTAATGTAATAAATTATACTGAATCAATCAAAATTTGGCTCATTTACAGTCACGGTCATTGTATATGATTACTAAATGAAGATATGATGAGCACATATGAGTTGGAAAGGATGGTGGGGTGCATGGCAAGACTGGTATTTTTGACCCACCCTTCCCCCTTCCTTCCTTCCTTCCCAGTTCCCACCCAATACAATACTCCCCGTCTCTAACTGTTGGCTGATGCTTCTTCAATGATTGAGCTGATGATATCAGTAATAGTAGCAGAAGGAAGCGGTTAGTATGAAGTTTATTTTTAAGTAAGTTGTCAATTGACCAATGTAATCGACACGCAGCATTTGATTATATATGTGTCAAGATTCTATCTACTGGTCAATCAACTTACTTACCAAAAAATTAATTTCATGCTAACCGGATCCGTAGCAAAAACAATAGTTTAAAATAAGTTACTAATTTAAGAAAACAGAACCTAAAAAATAAAAAAAAATGAACCAACTGTCGGAGTATATATATATGGGTTTTAATTACAGCCTGTAGCGGCAGGAGGTAATTACTTTGAATCGTGGCTTTACATTGTCCAGATCAACGGTAATCAACTTGGTTGTTGAATGTCATGTCATAACAAACGTTTTACATATTAAAACCCATATATATATATATATATATATATATATATATATATATATATATATATATATATATATATATATATATATATATAGTTTGTTTCTATGCATACTTTTTTATTTTACATACCTGCATATCATCACTTTTAGCGACGGATCAAGGCGATTTTGCTTTGATCCGTCGCTATAGATAAACGGTTTATATGTTATGACGATACATTCGATGCGTCATTAAAAGTTAAGACGACGACATGAATTAGACCGAACCGTCGTCCGGTCCGTCGTTAAAAGTGATGAACAAGATATGTTAAATAAAAGGGTATGACTGATTCTATTCACATATATATATATATATATATATATATATATATATATATATATGGGATTATTAAGCTTATGTGGACCCTATTAACATTTATTTTGTTTTTGGGACATGATATAATTTGTTAATTGATTAGCCAGATTATAATTATATATTACTAATCTTGATATGTTGCGTGTGGGCAAACTCTTATCTTATGGTTTGAATTGTTTGCTTCCCGTCCCAACAACGCCCCCACCACTGATTTAATATGTATAATTAAGCAGATAAGTATAATGCATCATCTTCTTCTCTTTCAAGTTTACAAGCTGTTATAACATATAAGTGATTGGTGACAGCTACTTATTTCAGTTTTAATCTTCATGGATATGATTATTTATTGATTTTTTTTAACATAGTTAATTATGTGGAAACTTCAATTTTGCTATTAAGTGTAACCATACTCGGGTGGATTTTTAAAAAAAAATCAGTTGGCGCGGATTTTAATTGATTTTTTGTTTTGTTTAAATTAAATAAAAAAAATTTGAATTACTTATAATAATGTTTATAAATTATAATAAATATTCATAATCTAACTTGAAAAAGAAATTTTAAATAAAAAATATTTAGATACAATTTAAAAAACAGAAGCAGAATGGATTTACATTTGTCTTCCATTTAAAATATTCAACAAATATTATAATTTTCAACAAATATTAAAAGACAGAAGCAGAATGGATTTAAAATATTCAACAGTGGTAGCTGCTTGTGCTACCGCCTTAACAAATCCGCTCGTGACCATACTTCTTTTGGCATCAGGGGTGGATTCAGAAATTTTTTTCAGGGCGTATTTTAATTAAATTTTTTGTTGAAGTTAAATAAATTTTTTTTGAACTAATCATAATATTAAGTAATTATAATAATGTTTACAAATTATAATAAATATTCATAATTCAAACTGAAAAAAGAATTTCAAATAAAAAATGTTTAGATATAATTTAGAAACTTATTTCGGTTACTTGTCATAGTTCAATTTGAATGATTTTCCAAATGCTCAGTCTCAAACCAAATTTTCTTTCTGTATTCAAACAAAACCATGAATTAGTTTCAAAGCATAAACTAGTTTTGGTATCTTTTTATAAGTTTCAAATAAGTTTTATTTGTATTTAGAATTAGTTTATGAATTTTTTTTGCCCCTCCAAATTTAACTCTTCCATTAATCTGCCCTTAAATTTATTAATTTTCATATTTGTCATATCCTTATATCTATATAAAAAAAAATTCAACATGGCAGCTAACTGCCTATGCTGTCCCTTACTAGATCCGTCACTGTTTGGCATGAAAAAAAAGTATTATTCAATCGAAATTGAAAGTCTTGCTATGTATTGTGATAAATTTGTGTCATAATTATAGTAATTGTGAAACGTATCAATACATGAGATTGGATAGCTCTCCAAAAAAATTTCCACTAACACTTATCCATATAACTGGTAATCAAAAAATCGACATAAATATTCGCAAACATAAATGGTATAAAAGTTGAATGGTATTTTAAAAAAACCATAATGACTTTAAAAAAAAATTGTTAACACCAAAGGTCTTCCCCGACTTTATATATTACTCTCCGTCCCTATTTAAATAATGTTAGAATCCTTTGCACATTTATTTAGGAAATAATTGAAAATATTTAAAAAAAATTATACAACTGTATTTTAAATAAAAACTAATAAATACTTCAGTTATGAGAGAGAGAAAATAAAAATTTCAAACAAATTCATTTCTTTTCATTTGAGCTTTATAAGAAAATACCAGCGCACAAAGAGGAGAAAGAAAAAAAACTCAAGAATTTTCATCTCCTCCAGTAACTGTAAATATTACATAATTCACATACCATACACAGTAAAAAAAGAACTTTGAAACCCCAAAACATATATTTATATATGTAGAACGAGAAATTAAGAAAATAAAGAATAACAAATCCTGTATCTTTTATACAGAAGTCCCAATTCACTGACATATATCTTAATAAAACATCAAGGCTTTGGTGGCTCAGTTGGGGCACTTTCCTCCGCCTTTGGTGGTTCTGCCGCTGCCGGAGCTGGCTCAGTTTTCTCAGGCTCCGGTGCAACCTCTTCTTTCTTCCCTTCCTCAACCACTATCTCCTTCTCCTTCACTGTCCCGCTTGTTTCCTCAGTTTTAGTTTCTGTTGCGGCTGCCGCCTCCGGTGCCGGAACTTCCACTTCTTTCTTCTCTTCTATCACGATATAAGTTGACACCTTCTCAAATACAAAGAAAATGGGACCTGAAACATAGGTTGCCCCGAACTTTGTTGTTGCTTCATAAGCTGGTTTTGATCCCGGAAATTCTTCAAAAATTAAGCAGCAGAAAAAAATATTAATTATAATTAGCGATATATTTTTTATATGAGAATGACTAAAAACTAACGTTAGATAACCTTAGATGTCATCTAATTTTCAAGAGTTAGACCCTACAAGGTATTTGCACCATCTCCCCAAAAGGTATTTACACTCTCTTTCGACATTCTTACTAGTCATTCTTACTCGTCGCAGAAGTGTAGTGCAAAACATCTTTTGCGGTTTAACCCGCAAAAATTAGATGTATATGACATCTAACTTAATTACCTGTGGATTATATAAATATTCATACACAATTGTGTATGTTTTATTTGTTCACAATATGCTAGATTTATTTTTTATATAAAAAGAACACTTTCTCTCTTCCTAAATCAAAAATTAAGAATAAATCTGTCAAAACGATCTGACAAACTGTGCACAAATAAAAATACACAAATGTGTATGATCAGTATTCCTGTATATATCTACACACACATATTTATATAAGATATGATATATGTGTATTTATGTGTTTATATAGAGTCCTACCAGCTTTGGAGAGGTCATCAAGGAATTTCTCTACACCAGCGGAATGCTTCTTGAGTCCTGATGTCTTGGGTTCCTTAACTAAAGTCTATATATATATATATATATATATATATATATATATATATGATGATCAAAACAAACAAACAAACAGTTTGTATATGATGAGAATGAATTCAGAATTATTAATTATATATTTTAATTGTTAATATGAGAGAGAGACGACCGATCATGATCACTAGCTCTTTGATACAGGGAGAGAAGAAATGAACTGACCTTGATCTCAGTTGCTGAAGCTTCATATATCTCAATTACTTTAGCTTGGAGCTCAGTCTTTTTCTCTTCAAACACCTTACTGTACTCCTCCTGATCATTTTTTATTATATATTAAAAAAAGGGGACAAATTAACACAAGTATTACAAGATCAGTAGATTACCAAAAAAATAAACACTCATGTCCACCTCACCTTATAAACATGTATTTAAGGCTATATTCCCTACTCTTACTATATATGTTTTTTTACCAATAAAAAGAATAAATAAAACCCCAAAAAAAGGCCAAATTAAACCAGCAAGAATTAAGTCTATTAATTGCAAAAGAAAGAATAAAAGAGGGAATTGAAGGAATCTATCTATATATATATATATATATATATATATATATATATATATATGACTAATTAATTATTTATCATGATACCTTAGAGTCATCAAAAGACTTGCAAGCTTCAGCAGCAGCAGCCTTCTTACCACTATTCTTCTCAAAAACCTTCTTTATCTTTGGTAATACTTTTGTTTGCCAATAACCCATCTCTCCTTTAATTTCTCTTTGATTAACCAGCAGCTATATATCTACCAAAACAATCACCAAACCAAATATATATATATATATATATATATCCAAACAAGTGAAAATAAACCTGAAGAACAGAAATTCTCTCTCTTAATTTTCTCTTGGTGTCTATGTGCTTAATAAGTGCAGTGGTCTCCCCAATATATCAACTCCTAACTGTTTGTATAAATCCCAACTGGGGTTCCTTGAGCTTGTCACCAACATGTACACATTCTTCTCACCAACTAAAAAAACCCTACCCTTTGTGATTAATTACATGTTTATCCACTTATTCAATTATAACTAACCAAACTGTCCCTTTCCCCCAAATGACCTATTTCCCCTTGCTTGTCGGCTTATACTACTCAACATGTAGTTTTATCATTGATGGCAAATTTGTACTTCCAAAATTAATATATAAGGGGTAGCTAGGTTGGCATTCATTGATTGTTTATTAGAGAAAATTGTGAATATATATATATATATATAGACTATACGTATATACATTAAATTTACTTTTTATTTTTAGGTTATAACGACGGCTCACTCAAATGTTATGTAATCAAAAATAATATAACAATAACATTGAACCGTAATTATAATTTCAAAAAATCGCCGTGTAGATACTACACAATCACATATATATATATATATTTTATATATATATATATATATATATATAGTTTTACAATTTGTTCAACTATTTAAGTACGGATTATATTTTGTGTATTTTCGATAATGAGTATTGTTACACTTATAAATAATTTTTATAAAATTAATTTATAAAATAATAAATTAAAATGTAATTAATGGATGATCCATCATATATAAATATATTCAGTAATTATAATCAATTAAAGTCGGACATTATTTAATATCTCTTTTTGTTACAATTATTTAGTCACTGTATACTATTATTGTTCGATAATATAGGGTGTGTCATAATGTCCTAGACAAAATAAAATTTAAAAAAACATGGTGACAGGTGGGTTCAAAATAATTTAAAAATCTATAGGGTAGAATTGTAAAAGGGTGTGGGTGGAGTTGACAGCTGGCAGTTACGTCATTCAAAGGTGGCAATATCATAGGTGGGGGACCTGTTTTAACCTGACGGTGATATGTAGGAAACATCTTTTTTCGAGGTCGTACATGAAAATTAGATTGAATTTTATTTATTTATATTTTTATTTATTAAATATAAATAAATAAAATTTAAATATATTTATGTCTAATTTTTATGTTATAAAATTTTTGTTCATTTTTGACTTAGGGATCCAAAACCTATCACGTGGCTTAGCTGGTGCTTCAATCACGCCGTCAATGACTTTGCTTTCCTATAATACCCTAAGATTTAGCCAAATATTCCGATATTGCCATCCTTCATCATAATGTGGACAAAATCAAGGTTAATCACACTCATACTCCAAGCCCTTGTTCCTCTCATAATTTCATCAGACGGTGTAAACGAGTGGAATCGAAATAAATAAAAATTTCTCAAATTTAACTCGAAAGATTAAATTTATATTCGAATTGAAATTGTATTAAAAATTTTACTCAGATTTAACTCAACTCGAATATTTATTATTCGAATTCGATCCGACTCGGATCAAATTATATTTAAACTACTCCCGAGATTTAAATTCAAGCTCGAATTCGAGTTTACACGTGATAACTACCTTTATACTAAATATAATTATAAATTGAATTTTTATTTTACTTAGAAATGAGAAAATATATTTACTTTTACACTTTACAAATACAAAATCACAATTAAAATTAAAAACAAAAACAAAACAAAATAATAATAATTAATTATCTTAATTTGATTTAATTTTATATATATTATAAGAGAATGTATCGAGTATCTAATCGAATATGTATTAATCGAGTATGTATCGAATCACAATCGAGAATTCAAGTAGTTTGAATACAATCTTAAACGAGTCGAATATAATCATACTCAGATTCTACTCATATTTTTTGAACAATTTTTTATGCTCAAATTTGAATAATATTATTAACAAATTTAAGTTTCACTTGTATTTTTTGAATCGAGCCCGAACTGTTTGGTTCGTTTATAATTTTAATCTCACCCATTCAAGTGATTAATAAATATCTTAATCGAACCCGAACTTGTTTTTTGTGTTGTTTTTTAAGAATAGAAAATTATACAAAATGTCCATTATATATATACACACACCCATATTATTGAGAATATCTAAAATCTTATCAGATTCAAATGGTTTACCCATTAAATTTATGTTTTATTAAAGTATATGTCTTTATTTTATTCCTTGTCGTAATAGTTCTAAAAGCTTGCCTCAAATGGGTCCAAAGTGAGTTCTTGGTTAAGGGGTGTTGATATCGGCATCGGACAACTAGTTTTGCCCTTAATTATGTAATCAGGCGAGAGAGTTTAAAATATATATAATATATATGAGGAATGGAGGTGTACAGTTGTGTACATTCTTAAATGTACACAATCTATGATCGTAGAGTTAAGTCACTCGTTGGACACCCGTTGCCCGTTGGTTCAATCAGTAAAAATTAGAACCGGTCAGTATTTCCGGTCTAGTTTGGCTCAATTTAATTGATTTGATCAAAAATAATTTACCCACCGGTCGAATCGGTGGTTCAATCAATAAAACCAGTTAATTAACCCAATAGACCGATTTTTAATTATTTTTTAATATTTTTTGTACCAAATTTTTTTTAATATTAAAATTAATTACTTTGAGTAATATTGTAACTCAACTTTATTATGTTTCAGCTTATAAAAAATAAATTTTTAATTTTTTTTAATAATTACTAATAATATATATTTTTTAAATTAATGATGTCACTAGATCAATAATTAGGGTTGCACGAACCGGTTCGAGTTCGACTTGCTCGCCTAATTGAGTCGAGTTCGCATATAGTGTTATGTTCTATTGCTCGATCGAACATGTTCCCGAACCATGTGGTTCGGTTTGTCTTTGTTCGCGAACAGTTCGAGTTCGGTCCAGTTCAATTCGGTAAGTTTGAGTTCGATCGATATGTTCAATATCGGTTCGAGTAGTTCGCTTTCTTAATTACATGTTTAAATTGTTTCTAAACTTCTAAATACAAATAATTGTTTGTTTCATATTAAATTCTAGAGGTTGTCTTATTAATAATTGTTAAATTTGTAGTTATTTTTTATTACCTAAACATCTTTTTATTTTTTTTAATAATTTATTATAAGTAAATTTTTTATCAAATAATTAATAAATAATACTAGTAATGTGTACTTCTTCACCTCTAAATTTTAATTTAATTAAAATTATTTTAATATTTTCAAAAAAATTTGAACAACGATTGTTGGATTATTATAATTTGCATCTCTAATAATTTAATAAATTATAACACATGTCATAAAACACATAAATAAAGTCATTAATCATCATGCAATGACAATTTGGCATTAATTAAAGAATGATACAATACACTTGCTTACATGTACTTGAGTTATTGAAATTGATAGAGAATGGAGAAATCAAGTCTTTAATATATATATATATATATATATATATATATATATATATATATATATATATATATATATCGAGACTTCACTAATAGAGTAATAATCATTAAATTATTTACTTGAATAATTTTGAAACTTTAAAAACTATACATAAATTTAAATATTGAAAATAAAATTAGATATTAAATTTAAAATTGTAAAAAATAAATATTAAATAAAAATACATTACTAATTAAAATAACAACAAAAATACATTACTAATATTAAATTGTGAGTTTTTAATAATCATTTGTTTGTAGACTCTGCTTGAAGTGGTTGGATCTTGAAGAGTTGAAAGAGTTTTCGATATTAAAATTTGATTGTTGATATTTGTAATCAAGAATTTATAAGTACTTGTAACTTTCAACTTTTAACTTTTAACTTTTAAGTTCTGAGTAATCATTTTTGGTTTGGTCTTTTTGGAAGAATGATGATTATAATATTTGGTCTAATTTTTTATTGAATACTTAAACTCTTAGAGAAGACATTTTTAATTGGTATTTATTTAACTATTTTTTGCTTCAGAGTTCTAAGTTTGGTATTCGTAAACATAGTTTGTGTTCACAAACAAGCTTATGTTCGACTTATTCACGAACTTGATCATGTTTGTGAACACTAAACGATCTGAACTCGTATATAGTTGTTGGTTCGATCAAGTTACTTGAATATGTTCAAGTTCAGTTCGAGTTCGACAGAGTTCGACAGAGTTCGGTTAGTTTGCAGCTCTATCAATAATAATTCGACCACTGATTGAATCAGTTATCCCATCCACCCGGTATCTTTTCCGGTTCGATGATCGGTCTAAGTCTAAAAACATGTGAATACAATGGAAGGTGGGATCCATGACATGCACAAAACTAGACCTGACAATTTAGTTTATAAACCGATGGGTCAACCAATATATATTAACTAAAATCATTTGAGTTGGTTAACTACTTTAAATTCTTTGGGTTGGTTAAAGTTTGAACCCATATTTTCCACACAAAAATAGGCTCAAACTAGTTAACTAATTTTGACCCACTTTTTTTTTTTTTTTTCAATTCTTACTTAGATGTCTTAGCAGGTCTAGCTTTCACTTCATCTTCTCTGGCTTCTTCTTCAAACTCAACCAAATTTTCATTAACTTGGATTGTTACTAATTATAAAAAATGAATTAATGTTCTGATTAATTTTTGTTGGGACAAAACATTAATTATAAAGTACTCCTTCCATCTTTAAATATAGGATAATTTTTATTTTCAGAAATTAATTGGGAATATTTATTTTTAAATTTAAAATTGATCACGTGTTCATAATTTATTTTTTAAAAATCAATTATAAACTATTTAAAAAGTACTACTAATTATAATTTTTACTTTTTTCAAAAGTTGAATGAATCAATAAATTTGATTAAAAAATATCTCATATCGACCTAAAAAAATTTTAAAAAAATAAATTTGATCTTCTATTTTGGAGCGAAGAATACATGTAAGTATTGATGCTGTTGAAATAATTATGTCTAATCACAATAAAAATTAGAGATATGTTTTGACTTTTTTTTAAGTCAATTTGCAAAATCTTAAAATTCAAAATTGGTATGAACAATTGTAAACTAACTATAAATGTGACGCCCCCAAAATAGGTATACATCACCTATTCTGAGTCGCCAAATATATAGTACAGAATACAAATACAATCTTTAATATATAACAAAAGAGCTGTGAGTTTTATTACAAATCATCGCCTTCTGTAAAATATCCACTCTCGTAAAAGTTCTCATTACATTTATTGTCACACTTATTTAATGTAATAGTGAGGACTACTAATACTATCATCCGATCCATCACTCCGCTCCCCGACTCGTCTCAAATATATTCTCATTTTCCAAGAGAACAATGAAAAAAAGGAAGAGCTCAACTAGTCCAAGAAGAAATATTATGACTAAGATAATGCGTAATAAATTATCATTAGCCTTCAACAAAGGTTAAATCGATAAAATATAACAAACATCAAGTTTAACTGTAGCGGAACAAGCAATCCATTAGAACTTTGTATCTTTCCGAGTCAGTTGAGTTAATGGAGTAGTTATTCGAGAAAATCCTTCCACGAATCTCCGATAATAACCAAATGTTTCGAGAAAGCTACGTGCATTTTGGCCATCGATTTAGGTTGCTCCCAAACTTTGAATTGCTTCAATCTTTGCTTGTCAATCGATATTCCATGACTTGATACTACGTGCCCAAGGAATGCTACTTCTTCAAGCCGTAACTCACATTTCTTCAACTTGGCATAAAGTTTGTATTCACGGCTTTTGGAGTGTCACCTCAAATGTTGCTTCTGCGATCTTCACGGCTTTTGGAATAAATAAGGATGTCATCAATAAAGACGACCACAAAGTGATCCAAATATTCCTTGAATACTTTTGTTCATCATATCCATGAAGGCAACAGAGCATTAGTCAATCCAAAGGACATGACTAGAATTCATAATGCCCGCATCGAGTTCCGAAAGTCGCCTTTGGAATGTCATCTGCTCTAATCTTCAATTAGTGATATCAGAACGAAGATCAATCTTTGAAAAGAATTTGGCTTCTTGCAATCGGTCAAACAGTCATCAATATGAGGCAATGGGTACCTATTTTTGATGGTGACATGATTCAACTCCGAGATACTCAATACAAAGTCGCATACTCCCATCTTTCTTTTTTTCACGAAATGTAATGCGAGCACCCCAAGGAGAAGTATTAGACGAATAATGACAATGTCTAACAATTCTCAGAGTTGGGTCTTTAACTCCTCGAAGTTCAATAGAGTCATTCGATATGGGCTTTGGAAATAGGTTTTGTACCGTGTTCAAGGTCGATATAAAATTCAATTTCACGCCTGAGGTAGGCCGAGGAAGTTATTCAGTGAATACGTCAGAAATTCATTAACAATAGAAATATCATTCAAAATCGACGATTTTTTTTTTTAGATCGCTGACGTGAGCTAAGAAAGCTTGACATCCGCTTTTCGATAAACGAATAGCTTTATGGCTTGAGATGATCGTGATTGATTTTAATGGTTTGTCGCTTGAATTCGCATAATAGGTTGATTAGAAATATAAAAGCTAACAACCTTACGAAAAACAATCAATTTTTGTACGATGAGTAGCTTAACCAATCAATCCATAGAATCACGCCAAATGCAAGTATTTTCAATGAAATAAGATCGACAGTAATGTAAGTGGTACCGATTTGAACCAAACAAGACTTATAAACAAAGGATGTAATGAAGGTTTCTCCCAACGAAGTTTCCACAGATAAGTCAAAGTCTAATTTCTCCGAGAGTCAAATTTAATCGCTGAGCGCAAGTAGAGAAATAAAAGAATGGGTAGAACCCAGATCAAATAAAGTATGACTTCGCTAGAGTTTATGATAAGTTTACCCGTGATAACCTCATTCGAGTTCCTCGCTTTCAGAGGTCACAACAAACGCCTCCTCAGACCACCGGCTTTGACTTTTCTCGACTACTTTTGGTACCTCCATCCTAGTCGAACTTGTCTTCAAAGAACGACAAAAATCGGCTAAGTGACCTTCTCTTCCACAATTATTACATGCTTTGGACTAAGATCGCTGCAGCTTGGATCGATGTGTCCCTCCCTTCGCATTTCAAAGCATACGATAGTGGTCGCTTCCTTCCTTAACAACGGTCTTTGGTCGACGCTTTTCCATCATTATTGAATTTCCTCTTCTTGAAATGTCCATTCTTATTGCTTTAGCCCTCATTACCACCGGTGGTTACCATTTCGCCCCATTTGATTCCTCCACGCTGTCATGTCACAAACATGATCGTTTCTCACCGGTATTATCATTTTGTTTACCGCCTTTTTGATCATATTGACTCGTTATCGCGCTTCCACTAATCGAGCCCTATTTACAACATCCAATACAAACACGCTTTATGAGAATAAGATGTCGACGATTCCAAATTTCAAACCTTTTAAAACATCCGCGCCATTCTCTTTCATTATCCACCAAGTTGGGACGCAAACCCGGACAACTCGGCAAATTTTGCTTCAGATCGCGACACTGGCCATATTATTCTGCTCCAACTTAATGAACTCCACCTCCTTCATGTGATTTAATACTTACAGAAAGTACTTGTCGCTTGAATAGTTCTTTGAACTTCTCCCAAAACATTTTCAAAGCAAGGCAGATGAGAACGCTTTACCGATTCCCACCAAGAATCATTCTTCGCAACATAAAGCGCAAGAGTGGAACCTTTTGCTCTTCTGGAGATCCCAAGACATCAAATATCTTGGTGATCTGCTTTATCCATGCTTCCGCCTTAAGTGGTTTTGCTTCTCCAATAAACTCCTAGAGTCCCAGCCTCGAACTATTTAATGCGACCGTCCGAGAGTTTCCAAAAGGTTCCACCTACATTTTGGACAGAGTCGCCTCTCGTCATTGCTGCATGAATTGCATAAAGCCTTTGAACATTCCATCATTCATCATTTGGTCAAGGTTGTTGTTTGCATGAGGATTGTCGCCTTACTGGATGCACATTATCCTCGATTATCGATATGTAGAATCAACTACGCACTGTGGCTCCATCGATATTCTCAACATTCTCTGATGTCATTTTCGACATCGCCACAAAACAAAAGGTTAATCGACATGTAACATATTATCCCTATATTCCGACCGACAAATTAAATACCAAAAAACTTAGTAGGTCATACTAAATGAAAAAGAATTCCTCATCTCTCCCTCCTAGTTCTATTCTCACATCTTAGCTAGGATCATATCCCTAAGCTCGATATTATCAAGGTATGACGCCTTCAAAATAGGTATACATCACCTATTCTCGAAGTCGTCAAATATATGGTACCCAATATAAATACAATCTTTAATATACAACAAAAGAGTCATGAGTTTTAATACAAATACCGCCTTCTGCATAATATTCACTCTTAGAATAAGTCTTCATTACATTTATTGTCACAATATTTAACAGAATAATGAGGACTACTAATACTATCATTCATCATTATACTTCAAGACTAGGTCTGCTTTAAGCTTATATTCATTTCATCCATCAATATAGAAAATCATTAAGCTGCGGTAACCATCATATTAAATAAACATTTTCATTCTCGATCGCAAATATATTCACGATTAATATCACGATTTTCATCATGATTATATCATACGTCAAATCGTGATCAATTCATAATTCAAAATTTTACCACATCAATTTCATCAAAATCAATATGATGATCATAATTCGAATAATTTGTCCAATATAATATATTCATAATTAAATAAAATTAAGATTAAATCAAAAATTTCATTAAAAAATTCGACGAAACGTGAAAGCAAATATTAGTGATTTCAATTTAAAGTTGGGAAATTAATCGGTATAATAAAGAATGGAATATGAATCGCGATTTCTTTTGTTATTCCATTCTTTATTATACTCACTAAGTTAAAGTTTCACTTCTATACTCCATGAAATTAGTAGAATATCATCGATATTTCAAGGCTTCATCCAAAGATCTTTCATGTAAATATTCTTCCGATAATTTTGAATTTTACTCTACAAAACAAAGATCATGTCGACAATTTGACGCTAATAATTTTTGATAAAATAATTTTGAACTTGTTTTATTGAATTCTTATATCATTGTCATCATCCTCATGTTTATATTTTCGTTGAAAGTCATCTCATGGTAA
The DNA here is from genome assembly GCA_020205605.1 of Panax ginseng. NCBI lineage: Eukaryota > Viridiplantae > Streptophyta > Magnoliopsida > Apiales > Araliaceae > Panax > Panax ginseng. The sequence continues at coordinate 20,293,489 of CM035138.1, forward strand.
TGTAGTGCATAAATGGACTTGGTATAATTACGACTGTGGATTATTCTTGCAAATCATGACCGTAATGTTACAAATGATGTGGTAAAAGTTCTCATCGTCCCGTAGTGCATCGATAGACAAATTGTTGGCATGATCATGACCATGAATGAATACACAAATATTTTCAATTCGTAGAAGGCACGGGATAATTGTGGTCGTGATACTAAAGAATATCCTCGCCCCGTAGAAAGGTGGATGATTTAATAATGTGGATTATTTATCGAGTTTAGTCTCAACGATAAAAGTGATGAAAAACTTTTTAAATCATAAAAGATAGTAGATTCTATTCTCTACTGACTTTTTTTAATGGATCGCTTGTTCACCGCAGCTTAAACTTGATGTATATTGTATTTTATCGCTTTAATATCATTAGAGGCTAATGATAATTTATTATGCATTATCTTAGTCATAATATTTCATCGGGCTAGTTGAGCTCACCCTTTCTTTCACCGTTTTCTTCAAAAAATGAGAACGAATGAGACTAATGGAACCAGAGTGATAAGACAGAGGATAAGATTAGTAGTCCTCATTATTCTCGTGAAATAATGTGATAATAAATGTAATGAGAACTCCTTTTGAGTTTGTATACTCTCTAGTAGACAATGTTTGTATTCAAACTCACAGCTTTATGTTTGTCGTATTGTATACGCATGCAGATTAAGAAGTTGTATTTGAATTACATACCATGTATCCGACGACCCAAGATGGGTGATGTATACCTAATTTTGGGGGCGCCACAAATACAGACGAAACCAGTCCCACAGAACGCACGCATGTGATGTCCCAACGTAATAATAATAAAGATTTTAACCAGTCCAAATAGAAAACGCATGCATGTGATATTCCAACAAAGATAATAATAAAGACTTTTAATAATAGAAGAATATCACCAAGTATAGGGTAATCCGCGTATACTGGTTATTCCAGCAGAATAATAAAGAATGGAATAATAGAAGTTCTCTTTATGAATACAAAAGAAATAATATTCCTTACCGTAAAATAAACTGAATATAAGGGTAGGGAAGGAGCAGAATAATTTTCTATAACTTCTCTATAATTTCTCTCTCTAGAGTTTCAGTGAATTCGTAAGAAATAACGAAGGAATTAGCTTCTATATATAGAAAAATGGATTGCATAATAACTAACCCATGAATGGTCCAGATTGATTTACTTTAATCTGACGGTCCATATTTAAAGCAAAATCTTTTAAATAAAATATAATATATTCTATTTATAATCTAATAAAACGAATAACTTTATAAAAAGATTTTACTATGCAAATATTATGCAGGCACTATGCAAATACTATGCATAATAAAATATAATATATTCTAATTATTGTCTAATAAAATGTATAACTTTATAAAAGTATTCTCGCTTTTATATAAAAGATTTTACTATTAGTCTAATAAAACGAATAACTTTATAAAAATATTCAGCTTTTATATAAAAGCTTTTCTGCTTTTATTACATTAATAATACCAATAAAACAAAACCGAAAGACTTATCACATAAGCATCAATAATCAATACCGTATGTCATCTTTGTGCAACTACACGACATTCATGTACTTTTAACACCGGGTATTTCAACAGTTAACGGTAAAACTTCTGCCGTTATTTTCATAAATTATTTTTGTTGTTTTTTCAATCCGATAATAATTCCGTTGTAGGTCCACCAATGATTGTTGTCTTGGTTATGCACGAATATTCCCCGTTAAAACGAATATTCCTCGAATTAATCGAATATTATATAACAACTTATGATTTTGCAAAATTTATAAATATTACCCACAACTATAACATTATATCAAATTCATTCCATAATATTCAAAATGATATCTATAAAAAATTCATCTTTATTTATAAAAGTTGGGGTCTTACAATAAAGTACTACAAATTATTATCTTTGTTATTTTCAAAACTTGAACGAAATTATATCAATTTGGAGTTTTAGAATTTCGCAAATTGACTTTAAAAAATTAAAATATATCTTTAATTTTGGATCGAATGCAATATATTTTTTAAAAATATATATAAATTGGACTCTTTTTAAGAGTACAGGGTAAAATGTAACTATAAAAATGCCAAATATTGTGTTGTGGTCTTGGTAATGGTATAAATGAACCGAGTCTAGTCGAGTATTGAGCTGCTCAAATTTGGTTCACAAAATTTATCGAGTATAAAATAAAATTTGATTGAGGCTCATTTAGCTACCGAGTCGAACCCGATCTCGAATCGAACTCGAGCAGTTTGAATTTTTCAAACGAATATGATTCGAATATCAATAAAAAATTACAACTTGAGAAGGTTCGAGTAATTTATCGAATTTTAAAATTTGCTCATATATTTTGACTCATTTATATTTCGAGTCGAGCTCGTATTGAACTTTTAGTCGAGCGAATATGAATCGAATCCGAACTGTTTGCTCATTTTACAGTATTAAATTTTAGTTCTTAAATAGAAGCATAACAAAATTTTATAAAACAAAATCAATCCATAACCATATTTTAGCGAGTAAAATACAAAAGTAATCATTGTACTTATAGTATATTTGGATATTTTTCCACTTTTTGTTGGTAAAGGTAAAATAAGCTCTCTACTATAGAAAAAATTGGATAAAAAACCTTTATCTGACAACTAGATATTGATTGTCCTATGTGACAATGATGACATATAAACAAGTCAAACTAAGAGTAAAAAATTAGCTTGCATCAAGATTCGAACTCAAAACCTTAACCTCATAACATTAACCAATTACTCAACTAAGTTACATTATGCAACTATAAATTTAACAACATAAACTTTATTTATAAAAGCTTCTTCATTTAAACCCAAAAAATAAAAAAATAAGTGGATAAACCCTTCTTTGCTTAGTAAATACTTTAGATAAATGAGTGATCAGAAATCTAAACTCACAAAAGGGACGAGTTTACCTCATTAATTATGTAGAATGTGGGTTAAAATTACTAAGACGTGTTTGTTATTTTGGTTGCAATGTATGACTTATTTTGGTTAATTTTAAGTTAGATTTCAAGTTGTACGACATAAATTGGTTGTTTTTTTGTTTGAAGTTGAGTTCGGATTGGTTTTATTATTGTTATCGAGGTTGTAGTGAATTATTTGACTTGGTAGTAATTTGGTTAATTAGTCAATGAAAATGTTAGTTTGTTCCTATGACAAATTTTAACAATTATTCATAAAGTTGAGTTTGTATTATAATATTCTGTGTTGGTACCTGCTCTTGCATGATGCTAACATTAGCTAATTTTTTCACAATATAGATTTATGTGGCTTAATGAGGTAAAGTCCTGACATAATATAGACGATTAATGAGGTAAACTCGTCCCTTTTGTTGGCTTAGACTAGTTGATCATTCTTTTATTTAAACTATTTACCAAGCAAACAAGGGTTTACCCACTTATTTATTTATTATTTTGGTTTAAATGGAGACTGTTGTATAAATAAAATTTATGTTGTAGCAATTACAGTTGCATAATGTAGCATAGTTAGGTAGTTATTTAATGTTATATTATGAGGTTTAGGTTTTGAGTTCGAATTTTGATGGAAGCGAATTTTTTAATCTTAGTTTGACTTACTTGCATGTCATCATTATCCCTGTCACGCAGGATAGTCAAGTTGTCACGTAAAGGTGTTATCTAAATTTTTCTATAGTAGAGGGTTTGTTTTGCATTGACCAACAAAAATGGACACAAAATCCAAATATACTAAGGCCATATTTGTTTGCAAGAATTATAATATCGAGATTATAGTCGGAATTATAATCTCGAGATTATAATCGGAATTATAATCTATGAGATTATAATCCCAAGACTATTAATTTTAAAATTAAATAGTCTTAGTCATGTGTTTATTTTTTATGTAATTATTCATGGGATAACTTAAAATAATCTCATGTTATGTTTATTTTTTCCGGATTAATTAAAGTATTGGATTTTAGAACATAGTATTAAATAATCCCTTATCTTAAACTATTTTATAATCTCAGGACTAATAGTTCTAAGCTCAAATTTAAAAACAAACAAAGATACCTACGATTAATAATCATATCTCAAATATAATCTTTAAAAAAAACATAATCTTAGTGTTACCATTAATCAATTTTGCATTTTATTCTATTTTGACATACATACACAAAACTGATATCTTATAATTTTCTCATAATAAATAGTACTCCAAATACAACTAAGTAATAAGAATGAGAAACACTGATTTGATGTGCTGCCGGTGAATAAATAGGATATGATCCTAAATGTGTGATAATACGAAAAGGATATGCTACATAATTAAATAATATTCTCTTAATATAAGTCGTTTTAAAGTTATACACAAATATTAAGAAAATAATTGTATAACATTAAATATAATATAAATTATATATATTATCCTTGTATTGAAAAAAAAGAATGTTATTTATTAGGCAAAAAAATAATGAGAGAACCAAAATTATATTTATTATTTGGGATAATATTAAAAATTAAACAATTAATGTTTACTTGAAATTCTTAAACAACTTATATTAAGGAATAAAAATAATTCTCTAAAACTATTTATATTAAAGAATAGGGGGGAGTACAAGTTGTCCAATTTATTTAGACTAGAATTAATTATAAGTGTAAAATTTTGTATCGACAAATTAGACAACTTTTGTCGCATTATTTACGAAAAATTAGAGTAGTAGTAGTATTTTATTTTTTAAATGCGTTTCAACTTTCAAATCATCAACTGTTCTAAATGCTGAATAATCAAACATATACATTTAAGAATGGTAAAATTAAATGACGTGATTTTGCGTTTGAGTGGAGAATTCTTCTTCTTTTTTCGATAAAGACTACTGCCTCATCAAAATGGCCTCTATTTAATTAATTTCACATCTACTTGAAAATGAAAGTGATTATATATATATATATATATATATATATATATATAGCCCTCCAATGATCAATCCTACTCTACTCCACCCTACATAATATATTCTCTAATTCGCTCACCCAAGTTGGTGAGATAGATACATATATTTGTCTTTCTTTCCTTTCTTTCTGTGATACATGTGTATATCTGACCTACACCTAACCTGACCAGTTTTTTTAACAGTTTCCTCCATATATAGAGAGAGGTAAATATATACACCATCAATCGTGGTCCGCTATTAATGCTATTATTAATAGCGGATGATTCAAAATTTTAACCCGTCAAAATTTCAAAATTTAGTCTCTTTCATCTCTTTCACTCGATTAATTATTTAGAGTTTGACCTCATTCATCTCCTTCACTCAATAGTGGTGGATGTTAATCAGAATAGTTTTAGTTTCGTTCATCTCTCCTACTCGATTAATTATTTAGGGTTTGGTCTCCTTTATCTCTTCCACACGATTTATTATTTAGAGTTTGAAGTTTATTAACTAGAATTTAAGATTTATTTATCGGGGTTTAAAATTCATTAACTAGAGTTTAGGATTTATTAATTAAGATTTAGAGATTATTCACTCTATTTTGTGTTATTGAGTGAAAGAGATGAAGGAAGTCGAACCCTTAAGTGGAAGAGATGAAAGAAAATAAAACTATTCTGATTAGAGTTCACATATTAATATTTTGAACCACGTCCACTACTTAGTAATAGACAACATCATTGTAAAATGATTAATTACCTGATCCCTAACATCCATCTTGTCGAACTCATCAATGCAACAGACCCCATTGTCAGTCAGCAAGCATTAGTGCTCCAGCCTGAAAAGATTTTAATAGAAATTTTAAGGAAACAAGAAAACAAGCTAGTGTCTGAAGATAATAAACTAAACACCTTTTCCGAATATAACATAATAGTATGAGCAATGCATTTCTTAGATGAAAACATTATTTTCTCTGCTTGGTTCTAATTTAACATTTTATCATATCTAAAAGTTACAATATGTTCATAATAATCCTATTATTATCTGCATGTCCAATAGTGAGAGCTCCAACTTTCAAGCGATACTTATAGGCAACTTTATTTTCTCCATGAACCTAAGAGATACATGAGTTATAGGCAATCGTAAAGAATGATGCTTGTCCACGCCCTTCAACAACATAAGAACTACTTGTCATATTGTTTGTAGGTAAATACAGTTTAACGAGAGAGAACTCAAGCCAAACACTATTATCACTTTTCACAGCATTGCAGATCCAAACTCATGATATAAATAACATGAGCAAATGGTATTATTAAAAATTTAACCGTGAAAGGCATTTTATTAACTAATTTAGACATGATAAGATGTTGCATATTATTAATCAATTCGTAAAAGACCAAACTGTGAACTGCTGATTGACTGATTGTCATCATCTTCTGCATACCTTTTTCTATTTCTGATGTCGGAATCCCTTCTACCATCACAGATCTGAAAAGGAATTAAGTATATTACTGATAGTTGAAACCAAACATATACACACCATGAACTAGACATACGTATATACTTCCACAAAATAGACATAACCAACAGGGTCAGTAACAATAAAAAAACGTTAAATGCCAACCTGTACTGAATTGGCAATAAAAGCAAGCCGGTAAAAGAGGTCTCTGACTCCCAAGGCACGCAGGCCCTTGACACCTTCTTGCCCAGTGGGATTCTTGTGCGTCTTGTCTCAGCTCTCTCCCCAGGAGAGGCCAACGCCATTATGTCAGGAAGAACATCAACAGTTCCAGTAAATACGACCCTGTAATAGTAATGTAGCATAACAATGAGAAGAACTGTTTATACTACATAGAAAGAAGAAAATGGTTATCTAAGCTAGTTAGCATTAGGAAGAGGAAAGGAAAATTTCTTAAGTGTCACCGGCCCTGGTCTGTTCGACAATATCATGGCGGAGAATAACATCCAATGATCTGGGAAGGGAGCCAGCTGGTATTTCTTTGGAGGTTTCCTGCATCCTAACCCTTTGCCAATCTTCAAATTTGCTATCTTTTAGAAGCAGTGCCCAGCTCTTACTCTTTGAACACATTGCATTCATGCAGATGATGGGCTGTTAACCCCCAAAGCAATACACACACAAGAGCAGTAGTTTAAATACAACTGCTTTATAATTCTAATGAGCTTTCAAACCACAAAAACAATAAATAAATAAAATCACGAATTTCATCAGTAACAAATGAACCTCAGTGTACTTGAATTGCTGCTCAACATTCTTGATAATTGTTCCACATTCCAAGCACTTGAAAGTGCCTTGTAGAAGCTCTGGCCTAACCTCACTGGTCCGAGTCACTAACCCAGTCACTGATACTAGTTTCCCTATCTCAGCTGTACTCAATTCCCTCAATCTGTATCCAGTCCACCCCACAATCTAGATATGCTTTTTTCTTTCTTACCACATTCCAAAAAAATAAAAAAGAAGAAGAAAGAAGGGGCAGTTGGGTGAAATCAAATTAGTAATTGGGTTATATTATTACCTCTTTAACAAGGGAAGATTATAGACAGCAAGTCAGCAACATTGATATCCGTGTCAGAGTTGTCATCAGTTATAAATGTAGGTTTCTGCTCCTTCAAGTAAGACTCAGATCTACATATGTATAATACATAACCCACCAACCATAAACACCCAAACCGAAAGAAAAGGCGCCAATTTGTATGTGCAGAAATACAACAAATTAGTGGGTATGTAAGACAATCAAAGAAAAGGGGAATAAGGAAGTGAAATACCTTAAAAATTCATCGGAAATTGCTTTTTGAAGAACATCATTAAAACGCATAACATGTGAGAAATCAATGAACATTGTATTGGATTCATTTGGCTTCCAGGCATCTATCTCTGATTCGTAATACGGCTCTCGATCATTCGAATTTAATAGAAAGCTATAATAATAATAATTATACCAAGTATTTTACATATAAACCACATTCAGATCGTTTCATACAAAATCAAAACAAGTAAAAAATAAGTTAAATTACCTCTTGAGGAACTCCAGGAAGATGTTCTCCGCTCTAACAGCTTTCTCATCCACAAAGTATCCGCCCCAAATGAGTCCATTTTTACTCTTTCTCTCTCTTTCTTCTTCTTGGGAGGAGAGAGAAAATCCTCTTTCCAGTATACAGTTGTGTTTGTTGTGATTTTGGCGCGAAAGATATGATAAGGTCCCACAGGGCCAAGAGAGCTTTCCCGCCGAATAAGCATAATGAGTTTACGGCCTGTAATAACTTAATGGGGGCCCAAACGGTTCAAAATAAATGTAATTTTTGTATACTTTTTACTGCCCATGTTAAAATCTGACTGAACGTTTACAAAACATTTGGAAGGAGACCAACAATCCGTTTGTTTTGAAAAAAATAAATCTGATCGATTTAGTGTCAGTTGTTGACGATTTAGGCTTAATGATTTTTTTTATATAATATTAAATACTATTAAATAAATTTACAATAATTTTAAATTTTTTTAGAGGAGTATGTTAGTTCCCGAAAGTACAAAAGTTATCTAGAAAGGAGTGAATAAATATTTTTTTTTAAAAATTTCAAAGAGTAACTTAATAGATTTGTTAATTAAATAATTAATTAAAGCACATCGGAATATATATATATGTTTAGTTATCCCCCTTAAGATAAAATCAAGCTATAAATCAAACAGCAGTTATAGTATATATGACATAATGTAAATGACATAGTGATTTGAGTGGTTCAGAGTACTCAAGACTCCTACTACACTCTTCTGCTTCAACAAGCAGGAAATCAACTAAGGATATTTTAGAAGTTTCGAATAACAGATATTCCTTCAAGACCAACAGTCTTGGAAAGCTAGTTCACAAATAACTCTTCAAGTTCAGTAGACTTGGAATGTTAATACACTAAGTACATTTCAAACCTAGCAGGTTTGGCAGCTCTGCAATGAATGTAGTTGAGGTTGTTGTTTTTGTGCTACTAAGTTGCTTTAAGCCCAAGTTCTGATGAACTTAGTAGCGAAACATTTTTTTGCTGAATTGTAGAGTGAAGCTTTGTCAGATGTTCTTGTGATTTTCTTTTACGTTCTTGTTTCTTATTTATACATCTTCAATCTATTAGCCTTATGTAGGAGCCTTTAAAATTTTCTCGTTGAGAGACTTCCGTTTGAGCATTTAATACTTCAGGCATTCTGAGCACTTTGATGTTAACATCCTGGGATGATGTGAAAACTTATTTTTTACTTTCCTGACACAACAGTCTGCTTTATCACCTAACACCTCTGAAACGTCACTATCAACAAGCTAGTTGGTAAACACGTTTCTTCTTACTTTTTGATTCTTCGATTCAACCAAAATTATTGGTGAGAGCATTGAGTTTCGCAATCGTATCAACGTTCGAATGTCAGTTGAAGATGTTAGACATTTTTATTTATCAGACTCGATCTTCAACTATTTTAATATTTACTGATGAGTGAGTGCAAATTATTTCTAAATGAAACGTGGTAATATAGTTACAAGAAATTGTGTATGTTATGGCGTGATTGTTGGACTCATGATGTACTATTTTGAATATACGACTTGACGTTTTTAAAAATATTCTTGCACTAGAGCTTTTTAAATAGTGTTTTATATGTCTCCATGTAATAATCTATACTTCTAAGACATAAATATAAATATAAATACAATTACCATAACTATATAATTTAATTATTAAATTTTAAAATAAAAAATAATAACTTTTATGTAATAAATATCTATAAAAATACAATAAAATAACACCAATTATATATAATAATTCTATAATAAAAATCTAGTGTGTTATACAAATATAAATGATAATAATAATTAATATATATACCAGAATATGTGTAGACACTGTTTGGTGGTGTAATTCTAAGGAGCATATGTAACCAAATTGTGTAAATTGGAACAGCAAATCTGAATTCGTCTTTTTGCCCTTACCAAACACAGCCTAAATGAATCAATCTCTTCTGATAGCCACCCACGAATCAAACAAAGACGTTCGGCTCTCACTTTCTGTCCCACTATTATAGCCCTCTTTCGCCGGAGCTTCAAATTCACTGGATAACTTATTAGGAACGCCGATGGTGGTGACCCAATTAAACATACAATATTTATAGAGCAGAATTACCTGGTACTATATTTAATAAAGTAAAATATAATGGCTTTACAGTTACCACTACCGGCATCATTCTCCACCGGAGCCAGTGCCGCGGCTTCTTCTTCTTCCTCCTCCTCTCACAAAATCTTATCCTTATCTTTGTCTTTTCACCACCACCATTATCCAACTCTTTTCCGGCATAGGAGGAGGAGCACTGCGGCAGGACTTGTTTTCGCTAATAAGGAAGATACAGAACTGCGAGTTGAACCCAACACCGCCACCACCGAGGAGGATCAGCAAGAATCCGAACCAGAACCCAACCCGGATCCCCGGGATCTCGAATATGTCAGCCAAATCAAAAGGGTTGGATTTCTCTCTTTCTAAAATTGGTGTTTGCTTTACATTTATAATGTCATTTGCTTGCTTCACTGTGATAATTTAGGTCCTAATCTTTGTGTAGGTGTTGGAGCTTCTAAAGAAAAATAGAGACATGCTTTTCAGTGAGGTAATTCATATTTGTGTTTTATTTAAAGAGTTTTGTATATACTCAATTTGGTAATTTTCAGAATTTCAGTGAGGTTTTTAGATTGATTTATCCATTTCCCATAAGAAAAGCTCATTACCATGGATTAATTTAGTAGTATTTTGCAAAATACAAATGTTATTATCCCTCAAGCCACCTGCTGACCTGCAACACCTTTTTGAATGTCCCAAGTTTGCACTTTTTTGGTCCTCTCATACTTGAATTTCTGCAGTTTTATAGTTGCTGAAAAGTGTCCCAAAATGTTGGTGCTCTAAGCACATGATCAAGTATGCTGGTGCTTTCTTTAGTTCATTGTTTCGGAATTTGTAGGTTAAGTTGACTGTAATGATTGAGGACCCCAGAGATGTTGAGAGGAGGCGGTTGCTTGGCATAGATGATATTGATGCACCAACGAGGGATGAATTAGCTGATGCCTTAGAAGAAGTAAGTCCTATGTCTCTAGTCTTTGTAAATTATATGGTATATCAATGAGGATCTATCTAAGGTCAAAATATATGTTATTGACCACGTAGTTATGATATGGTTTCTTCATAGTTTAACAGTTTGATGCCCGCTACTTGCAGACATGTATGATGCATGGAATTGCTCCCCTCTGGTGTTGTTTGAGTCTATTTATCCACATGTATCTACAATTGTGCTTTAATGCTTTCTTTTCAATTTTACTTTGTGTTCATAAACTTTAATCATATTATTTATAGTTTTTTCCTATAAAATGGTTGCCCTTTTCTTTTTTACTGTATATTGAAATCTAGTACCAGCTACAACATTTTCGTATGGTTGTTATGTTTAGCCCTTGCTCCATATCTAGTGTTATTTTCTCTAGTAAATACTTCATATACTGTGTTTCTGTTTATTTTTCTCTTTCCTATTCCTGCAGTCCAATTCCTTTTATTGCATGCTACGACTCTCCTCCTAATCATAGTGGATTAGTGCCACTCTTCTAGATTATGGTTCAAACTTTATCGGTTGTTACGCCGAAATATCGACGTATCGGTTAGTACCGAACCGCAACCTTCACAAGTTTTGTAAAATTAGGAATTATTCATTTAAAGGGTAATTTTTGGTAAAATTTGAGCAACTCGGCATAACGTAGCGGTTTCGGACAAAATAAGGGAGAAATCTCAGCGCACCATAGCGGTTTCGAACCAAATAAAAGAGAAATCAGAGCGTAAAGAGAAAAAACGCCACAAAAATAAAATAAAATCGAATATGATAAAGGTGATAAAGGGAGACCACAAAAGAGAAAAAACTTTACTCTATAATTATAGCTATGTAATATCTAGTTAAGTATATTTAAAAAAATGAAAAAAATTGTACTTCATATATACTTGGTAAAGTTAAATTTTACTTAAAATGTATCTATATAGCTCCAACTTTAAAAAAATATAAAAAAATGTAAACATATAAAATTAGTTAAGCAAAATTATACTTACATTATTATTAAATTCTACCTATATAGTTCTTAGTTAAGTACAATTTGAAAAAAATTACAACATGTACTTAGTTAAGTTAAATTGTACTTAAATTATGTAAACATGTTACATGTGTGCTCAACTATTTGAGCTAAGACAACATCAATATCAAATTTATTCAAACGTAGACTTGAGTAAACATATCTACGAGACGTCTGTTTTGTAACTTGTAACTTGGACAATGTTGTGTGCACTATATAGTTTTTTGTTTTGTTTTTAAACATACTTGATTTATCTTCTTTTTTTTAATTTATTTTTTCACAATTTTTTACTTCTTTTGAAGCTCCTAACTAGCTAACAATGCGTATCGCTTGATACCGATATCAATACCGAGTCAAAAATTGACATTCCGAAACATAGGCCGCTACTGCAACTTTGAATCACGTTCTAGAGTGATGCAGGAACCTTTACCCTGTTCTCATTGTATCTAGACATGGTGTGACTGCCTTGCACATTTTGAAAGCTTGCGAGTTCTGATACTAGGGATTTGATTAAATGGAACATCTTGAATATTGTGAAAACTAATGTTCATAAGTGTACCTACAAAAGGTTTTACTTCTGTAAACTAACTTATGTAACTACAAGATTTATTGTATTCCAAACATAAATAAATTACGTTAATTTTGAAAATTTCTCAAATGACTTTGAAACTTCACAATAATAATTTTGAAGTCTTCATTTCTTTATGAATATGGAAAGGCATGATAACCCTAACCCAATTAAAAGAAAAAATGAAATGACGTGGTTATCCGGGAATCTCAAATACAAAGGTTTAATAATTATTAAAATGGTGATGATTTTGGAAGCACAGATACTTCCCGGAGGGCCACGAATTCGCTCTAACATGCACCCGGCACGTATTAGCGAGCTTCTCTCTTTTTTTTTTCTTTTTTTTTTAAAAGCTTGGACACGCCTCGGACACGTCGGGACACACTAGAGGACATGCTTGGGGTCAAAACAATTTTTTAAAACAAATTTGTAGTACTTAAATTGCAATATAAAGGTAATGGGTTATTTTATTCTTTTAAGTTTGGACATTATTATGTAACTTTAAGATATTTAAATGCAATGTGTTTCTTGTTATTTTGTTTAACCTTTTATTATCATGCTCTATTAATATTAAATTTATTTATTGTGTCGTGTTCCGTGTCCTGTGTCCGAGTCTGATGATTTTTGATTGTTTTATGTCAGGTGTAGAAAGAAATTTATTACTAGCAAGACTTACCTATATTTTTTTCCTATGTAGATAAATGAAGGAAAAATCCCAAAAGACCGCGTTGTGCTTCGGATGCTAGCGGAAGAAATAATGCAATGGCCAAATTTAGAGGTACCCTTTTGATTCTGAGCAGCACAACAATTATCAAGTAAACTTTTATGTTTATTGTTATTGTTAGCTAGTTAACATGAAAGTTTTAAAAAAAACAGTTCTCCTATATGTTGACAATTTGATGGTTTCATTGCTTATGACCGAGAGTAAGCACCCATTTCTTTTTATAAAAAAATTGGTGTTAGGATTCTTTTTTGTATTTTTTTGTTTGTTGTGTCAATGAGACTCTTTTTATGGAATAGAGAGTAATTCACTATAGTTTTTTTTTCTATACATTATTGTTTAACATTTAAAGTGAAATTTTAAATATAAAATATATAAAACATTTTATCTAAATATGTCAACCGGAAGTCTTATACTCCAAGCCACAAACATGATTTCCAACCATCACCATCTGAAAAGTGAAGTAATCTTTTCAATGAACTATTGACTCCCAGAACGGTATTGGTTTCCTCACAGAAATTAGTGGTCCCATTGTATGTTACTTAATAGGTTGAAGCAAAAAAGAAAGGACCTCGCAAATCTCTCTATGCAAAAGCCACAGACACGGGGGTAGATCCTGAAGTGGCTGCTAAGAGACTTAACATTGATTGGGATTCAGCTGTTGAGATTGATGATGCCGATATCAGTGATGAGCCTGATGTGCCTTCAGTTTTGGTCAGTTTCCGCTAGAATATTTATGTGCATATATGTACTTAATTCTTATTATCCAAATTTACTTCCACATAATAATGACTGTGTTGCAAAGGCACTGCTTTTGTGTGGTTTAAAAAGCATCTTTATGATAGTTATTCATGCTATTATCATATGCAATAACAAATAATAAAACATCAAACTTGTGTACTGATCTTTGATTTGATGTCTCTTGCAATCTATTTGAATTTATTGAAATAAATGTTTTTCCCCAAACACAACAAATTAAAGATGGCACTTAAGATGACTGCAGTTAATTAGGTTCACAGCATTAACAACATAAAAGATCCACAAATTAAATCAGGGAAATTAGTACTTTAATGATTTGAACAGTTTGGGGTTTTTGACTGAGAGGACCTATTCTCTTGCAGGGATTCGGAGCATTGTACTTAGTCTCGGCATTTCCAATCATAATTGGTATATCTGTAGTGTTAATTCTGTTCTACAATTCTCTCCAGTAAAACTTGTGTCTGGATATATTCTGTATGCTTTGAGTGCAAAAGTTAAAGTACTAAAAGTGCCTTAATTCATAGGATTTTGTGTATTGTAATGAGAGCATATTTAGATAATTTCTTTGTGTTGCATTCAGAACTCATTCCAACTTCCAGCTTTTTAGTGGATTTTCCCTTTACTCTTTTGTGGATGATAGTTCGAATATGGTGTCAGTATTTTTTATTGGATGTGTCATGTGGGTTGCTTTCATAGTTGAATTCAACAGTTTCTTGCATGTCCCAAGACATTGAATCTTTTATATAGTTCCACTTCAGATACATGATGGTACTTTTGTTGTGGGCTTGCGGCATATATAATAATAAGATCATGTAAATGCAAGCACGACAACCCCTTTAATATTTTATCATATCTTCTAGCATTGTTAATGTAGTGCGTGAGGAAAATATAGTTTAGGCAGATATTTGTTAAGCTCACTTATTTGAGGAATTCCCCTTGTTTAGCTTATAGTGTTTCACTTATCCCTTCTTCTTCTTTTTTTATTAATTCTGAGGCTCAATTAGGGGAGAAAAGGAAAGAAAGTCAACTCAATTAGAATATTCTGTCTGTTAATGAAAATTAGCAGATGTCCTTTTGGGGGCTGGAGGAGACTTCTATGTCATACTCAGTTTATAATAATTGTGGTCCTTTGTTTTATTTTATGGAACAAGAAGTGGACGTGGAAATCACTACTGCTATGTTGGGGATATATGCCATCCACGTTCTAGCTTGATCATGCTGCATATCCTTTGTCTTTATAAAACCTTCAACCCCTCATCTAATCATTGCGGCTTTCATTCTTAAACGCCATGCCGAGTTCCTTTGCTCAGACTACCCGGTTGCTGATGAAGCCTACAACCAACTGGCAGATTTCTTTACGAATGTCAAAATTTTAAAGGATTCGGAGTTCTTTTCTATTGAGAAACCTGAGGTGTTGAACATAGAGAATTTGCAGAAAGAAAAGCAAATTTCAGTGGATCCGATATCTGTGAAAGAATCTGGAAAACCTGGTTTAGCAATGTCTCCAGTTACTGTATCTGGATCTCCAACGGAATATGGTATGCCTCCTCTGCCTTTACCACCTGGAAAATCCAGGTTCTTGAGTTATAGCCTCCCTGGTTCTGCTGCATCATCGCCTCGATTTAGCTCAGCAGTGCCAAAGAAGAATTCCAAGAATCAAGCAGCCAATCCTCTAGCTCATCAACACTCTGTAGCGCTTTCCCGTCTCGCTCAGCTGCGAGAAAATCACTTGCGAAGGAGCAAATCTTGTGGCGAAGGGAGAGCCTCTGCACCAAACGATGAATTTGATCTTTGGTTGACAAAAGCCAACAGCAGTCGCTACAGCAGCACTTTCAAATCTGAAACCAGAATTGTTGCAGAACAAAAGGGCAGGCAGGAAATGCTGGATTCTAGTGAGGACAATTTCAAATGCGGCGCAATGTGTTTGTTCCTGCCAGGCTTTGGAAAGGGAAAACCAGTGAGAGCAGCAAGAAAGGAGGAACAACCACCGCCCGAAAAGCCTCATGTCATCTCCAGGACAGTATCACTGGAAAAATTTGAATGTGGGTCTTGGACTTCATCTGCATTTATATATGACAATGAAGATGGTGGCTATTCGTCTAACCTGTTCTTTGATCTGCCTTTGGAGCTGATCCAAAGTAGTGCCAACGATGCTGATTCTCCGGTGAAGGCAGCTTTTGTGTTTGAAAAGGATCGAAAAGGGGTTCTGAAAAACAGAGCATCAAGAGGAATGGGCAGGAAATCCCATGAATCGTCTCGCCATGTTCGTTTTTCCACTTCATCCCCTCCACCCCCAACCTCACCATCTCCCTGCATTACTCCTCGCCTACGAAAGGCAAGGGAGGACTTCAATGCCTTCATAGAAGCGCAGAGCGCGTAAAAATGCATCATTTTTGTTTGAAAAAGACTTCTGTTGAGTTGATTTGAGACGCATATGTTGTTTCGGTTGTGCATTGATGAAGAATGCATGACCTTGTTTTTCTTGAAGATAAATATGCCAACAGCATTAAGCCAACCTTACACCCAAAAATTTGTCCAGGTTTAGTGTTTCTCCTTCCTTTTATGTGCTTGTGTCTTTTTGGGCAGGTTAAAAAGAGGCCAATGAGAGATGTGGATGACATATAATAGAAGTAAAATGATTAATATCAGCATTTTTAGTAATATAACTAAGGAAAATGACAAAAAAGTTACAACTAAATTACCCATGTATCTGAAACAAAAATTGCAATATATTTTTGCAAAATATAGCAGAACTTAATTAAAAGTCCTACATCTAGATTATGAAAAAAATAAATAAAAAGATAGTTTTTACTGATAATTGAAACCTAACTAAAAAATCACTTATTTTACAACACTAGATTTAATTTGAGGAACCTTAATGGAGTCTACATGTAAGGCACATACTGAAGGATGGTTGAGCTTGGTTGCAAATTGCAATCAACTTTGAGTTGAGCCCACTACCAAACAGTACGATGCCTTGGCAGAGCCACTTAACAGGCCAGGGCTGACCCAACAACATAGATACATGCACCAAATGTCAGATATGAAAATATAAGTAGCGTGAAACAAGTTGTTTAGTACATCTAAATAATCACATTCATTTTTTGTATTGTACAGCCAGTTAACTTATTATTAGCAAAACTATGGGCACCAGTCATCCCGTTTGTCTAGCCATAAGTGGGTCGTATATCTTATTTAAAATTAGTTGTGTTTCGTGGCTCCGGCACTGTATGGACGGTGAGATTTATCTCAAATTTTAGACGGCCTAAATAATTTATTGAGTAAGCGGAAAATTCAAAATCATTTGTATTTTATTAGATAGATTTTGGTTTGATTCCCATCCATAATTGATGGTTGATAATAATTCTACGTCAACTCGCAGAGACTCTCTTACGCTCTGTTTCTGAGTTTTGAACAGAAAAGAAAAGAATAGAAAACTTAAATTAGAACAGAAATGAAAAGAATAGAAAACTTGAAGTTTTCCTTTCGTGCTTTACGAGTTTTTAATAGAAAAGAATAGAAAATTTAAAATTGAGGACATGAGTTGTAATTTAAAATTTATTATATTAAAAGTTGAGGATAATATGTGAATTATAAAAATATTACTTATTCTAATTTTTTTTCCGTCCAAATCTGGCCAATTTTGGACGGAAAACTTTGGCAGGAAAAGTGGCCAAATTTTCTATCTATTTCTTTTCTTTTCCGTTTATTAAAAACTCAGAAACATAAGAATTGGAAAGAAAACTTAAATTTTTCGTCTATCTCTTTTCTTTTTTGTCCATTTTAAAACTCAAAAACAGAGAGTTAGTTTCGGCCCAAACATAAGTACGGTGGGAGCTTCCTAACATGATACAAGTGCCCAAACATAAGTACGGTGGGAGCTTCCTAACATGATACAAGTGCACTGAATGTTCCTTTAGATGTGTGTGATTGTTGTAGGTGTAATGTGTCATCATTATTAAACTAAATACTTATTATATTTAAGGATAAAATGAAAGAAATGTATATTTTAAAATTTTGCTTACTTTATAAATGAAACCTCTTTTTTTTTTCTTTTTTTTTTTTTGGGAACAAAGTGATTATTATTACTTAATTGTATTTTGGACTAAAGTGCTCTATTATTGTCCAAGCCTATCCACAACTATATTTAGTATTATTATATACACACAACGAGTTTTGTTATATATTGTAATAAATTTATATTATTGTGATATTTATCAAAAAATTAGTAAGAATTATAAGATAATCTCATTTATTACACATATTTTTTATAAAAATATTACTAATATTTATTCACGTAATTAACTTTCAAATAATCAATATAAATATTCAAAATATAAATTATTTTTTATAAAATTAAGTACGCACTGTCCCAAAGAACGAACTACTCCACCTTTTAGTATTCGAATGTAGAATTTGTTTTACACCAAAACTAACCTATGATAACCTACACCGAAATGTGGGGCCATGGGATATTGAAATTAATAATGATGAATCCTACCAAATTCCAACTGGAACTCTAATAATTCTACTCACAGTATAAAGCAAATATTTCTCCAACACTGAAAGTCATACCACATGCCAACAAAGGCCCACACCAATTCTCTGTCAATTATTAATCCGTTTCTTTAGGGAATGAGCGAACTAAAAATAAATCTGATTATAGTGACGATTTTTTCGATCGTTATAGCATAAAAAATCGGTTATAAATGGTTAAACTCTTAATTAGTTAATTTACTTTCTTCATTTTATTGGAGAGAGCGAACTATATATATATATATATATATATATATATATATATATATATATATATATATATATATATATATACTATCTGGCCTCTAAAGCGAATCTTAAAGAAAGAAACCAAAACAAAAACAAATCAGTAGTCATGTAGTCATGTAGTCTTTGGCGACGGATCGAATCGTCGCCATAGACACCAAAGACAAAAAATGGACCCAATTTTTTTTTTTTTTGCTTTTTTTTAAAAAAAATAACTAAAAAAAAATATTTAATATTTTATGGAACTGAAATTTTTCCATAATACAATGTTTTGGATGTGTTTTGAATACCTATACCAAAAAATGGTGGTACAGACTGTACATACATGTTATGTTATACGTACCCAAATCACACCCAAAACACTGTATTATGAAAAATTTTCAATTCTATAATTTTATTTTATTTTTTTTAATGTGTTTCAAAAAAAAAAAAAAAAAAAGAAAAAAAAAGGACCGGATTTTAAACCTGTCCGGGAGTCCGGACAGGATCCGGTTCCTATATATATATATATACAAAAGTAATCTCTTTTGCAGGAAAAGAAATATACAAAAGTAAAATTTTAATGATATTAATATAAAGGGAATTGTTAAATCCACAACACTTTTTGTTATTTTCACAACAAAAGTGTCGCAATAGATATATAGCGATGGTGAAAACCGTCGCTATATGATCTATTGCGACACTTTTGTTGTGGAAATAATATTTTTTTGTTATGGATTTAACAATTTCCTAATATAAAATAAGGCAACATTCTTAAATTTATGATGATCGTTTCATTATGATATTAAACTACTAAATTAACAATCTATTAGGTTAAGATATTACCATTCTCTCCTCTATGTTTATATATATATATATATACAGTAGTGGTCTTTTGCCTTGGTGTGGTTTCTGAAAACAACTAATGTCATTTCTCTTTATGTACTACACTAATCATATGTTTTGGTAGATCTATATATAATGTTCATAAAAATCTAAGCTGATTGATTGGAAATAAAGCCATTTCTGCAATTGATATGGATATGGTTAACCCATTCATTTTGTCTCTTGCAAATTATCATCAAACTTAAAAATGTGCAGGCAGGAAGAACACATCGCAAGTCTTTCTTGAAATCCCTTCACATTCTTTGCCTTCCAAGGCAAAAAAAATATGCAAATGATACTGTTGATTTATTTAATGATTTTATGTAGGAAAATGATATTTCTACATTATTTTTTAATATTTCTACACGTATGTCCCACGTCAGTTAAGTTAATATGTAGACAATATGTATGGAAATATCAATTTCCTTTTGTTTATTTCCACTCTTTTCACTTTCCTTTAGCTAAGCCATGGCCCATGGATTGGTTACAGCTAACAACTCAAGAAAAATATAAACTTGCCTTCTGTCATCCACATGCCATGTTTGATTTATTGACCATGTCCCCATGGCATGGGCCTTTTAACTTTCTTTTCTTTTCTTCCACTTTTACCCTTTACTAGAAGGTTAAAAATACACACTTTGTTATCAATTATTCCATCACAATAGTGATATTTCTCATTTGCACAAAAGCCCTTTTACATTGTACAAAGTATTACAAGAAGAGGCATGTAGAGACATCAAACTAAATATTTCGGGTTCGATTCGTATTCGTTTGACAAAAAGTTCAATTCGAACTCAACTCAAAATATAACTGATTCAAATATGAGCAAATTTTAAAATTCAATAAATTACTCGAACATCCTCAAATTATAATTTTTTATTGATACTCGGATTATATCAGTGTGAATGTACTCAAAAGATGCCACCAGCCAAATGCTCATTCCAGCCACCCTTTATCCCTGGACCCTGGTGATAGGGGTGTTGGTCCCTCTGGAAACCGACAATGCATTATGCAATCGATCCAAAAAATTAATCAACTAATAAAAGATTATATAATAGACAAGACAATATAGTACTAACTATAATCTCTTTCTTATACCTCAAACCTTAAAACATGTATCACCTGTATCTATATCTATTCAAATAAATAAATAAATAAACAGAAAACTATAGTACAAAGAAGAACTCGAATAAGATTCGCTCTACCGACATGGATTAGGAAGAAGAAAAAAGAAAGGCATAAACCTGTCTGTCATTGACGCGTTCTTTGTAATCTAGTCCCAATCATTTTGAGTTCAAACATCTTGACAGCTCCAGCAGCATCTCTCATTGTGGTGTCCATATTATACTGGGTTCCTTCAAACTTGAGATCTGTGGCATTGAACAGCTGCCGGCATGGCTCACGTCTCTCAGATATGGTTCCATGATAATGGTAGTACATGATACGCCCCTCGGTATTATGTGTTGTCTTACCTACCATATTCTGAGACATGTGAACTCCGGTTGCAAACACATTGCGTGGTTGCACTGCATATTTTCGATCCCTCCTAATTCCTCTCTTTGAATCCTTGTAGACTAGCTTCTCGAATCCCCATTTCCTACAATATCAAACCCCATGAAGAACAATTTTAGAAACAAAAATTCCATGCAGAAAATCATTCAGTCATTATTGATTAATTTAATCATATTGTTAATTTTTTATTTGGTAATTATTGTCTCCCTAGTTTGACTCCATTCAACATAATATTCTAGATCAGACAACTAGTCAGACTAATTGGCCAGCCAGTCAAGGGAAATACAATAATCAACTACCATGGATCCTAAAATACATTTCTTCATTACATAATCAGAATGGTTGGAAAGAGATGTTACTTAATATTTCTTAGGATATATTGCATGCAGCTTGTTCAAAGAAAAGTCCAACAATAAGTTGATATTCTCACATTAAAGTATACATGAGGATCACCACAATTAGTATCATGAAGGCTTAACTCATCTATGGCTACAATTAGTTTAATCATATATATTCAGGAAGCCTAATTGACATGGGATTATATATATTAAAATCAAATTCCCCACAGCAATAATTTTACAATTGAACTATATGAAGGTCTAAATCATGATTAAGAAACAATCACTTTACAACAAGTTATATAACCCGCCCCACCTCCACTTGTCCCAAATGAATGAAAAGAAGAGAAGAATCTTATCTAACCCACATGCATGTATATATATATATATATATATATATATATAGCAATAAATCCAAACACGTAAGCATCACTTGATTTAACATATTTTCATTACCAACCTATTTTCTAGCTCTTGAAATTTCAATAACATTAGCATTAAACGTTGCGATTATTCAATACCAATACTTTTCAGTTTTCAAAGTTCAAATGTGACATTAATCCAAAAAAGTAAAATAATAGCTTTAAAGTACTAAAATTCCAACAGATATTATGCTCAAATATACCAAACACAAATGCGAGTCATCTCAAATATACCACAGAAGCATAAAGAATTCAAATTTCATCAACACTTGACTACTTAAGTTGCAGGAGCATTAGTGCATTACCGTTTGATTTGTTTTTTCATTAGGCCTTATTAATTCAACAGAATTAAATCAAAATGCTTCTTCCTAAACAATTAATATTTAAAGGAAGTTTCTAATTTTAAGAAACAGACACTACTGTTATAAACTATGTTTAAATTGTAGTCGATACATATGGCATTCAGCCTTAAAACGTTCTTGGTTAACCTATTATGCAATTTATTCAAAAAATTATTTTACTATGGACTTCAACAACAGTCTATCTAAAATCAGAAATTCCAGTGTAACTTATCAACCAATTTTGACAAATTTAACTACTAAATCTATGTGCATTTTGAGTCCAGTACACAAATATGCTCCTGGATACCATATTCTGCATCAAAGCAATACACTCATGTGCCCTTGTGCAAAAAATTTCATTTTTAATGTGAATTCCACAATGCTCCATCTAGTGCTAATTCTTGACCATCCAACCAATTTTGAAAAAATTGAATTACCAAAAGACAATACTAACCAGTAATTTTTTTATTTTTTTATCAAACTTTAGAAATGAGCTTAGAGTTTAGGAATACCTGTAACTTTTGCCTCTATCCTCTGTAAGACAGAGCTTGTTAGACATGGGCATCTGCTCAATGGTGAACTGGTTATACTCCGAAAGCGAATTGAGCACAGATTTAATAGTACTCTTCTTAGGCACAAAAATGAACTCATCCACATCAAAGAAAAACATCCATTTAGCCATAAACTTGTATCTATGCAAGCAATCATTCACCACAAGGAACTGATTATGGTAATACCCATCAAACCTCCCTTCCTCCCTAATATCTTGCAATGTCACATACCCTTTCTCCATCCATGGCTTCAAAACCTCCACAACTTCAGGGTGAACGCCACCAGCATCATGAATCACAAAATGGGATTTCTCCCCAAACATTCTTATGTGATAAGCCAGCCACTCCCTAACTCTCTGCGGACTTAAATTCCCATAGAGGGAAGATCCACAATAGAGGTAATCATACTTAGGCGGGGCAGTGAAAACCAATGGGTTTAAAATTTCTGGAGCTTCATTGAGTGCAACAATGGTGTCGGTAAGGTTAACATTGGTGTCACCGCCGCCGTTGGTGGTGGCGTGGAGGAGCAATTTCCCACCATTTTCGCCGACGGGGTGGGGGAATGTGCAATTAACAATTACGACGGTGTAGACATGGCCGTAGCCCCAATCCGGGAGGATTTTGTAGCCATTTGTGGTAATGGGTTCTCCGCCGGAGCTGTTATGGGGAACCCACTCGCATTGGTAAGTGGGTTTGCCGAAAACATGGAGCGGTTTTGATGATAACCCATTAATGGCGAAAGTATTGAGACCGCCTCTGTAAGCCGACATCAGTATAAAGTTATAAGCTGCGGCGCCGTATGGGTTGAAGGATCTTTTTATGATGCCGTTTGGGAGGATTTCATCCGACGGCGGCGCTGGTGTTGGCGGGGGAGGAGAGAGAAGAGGCAGTGGGGCAATTACAATGTTTAGTGGCAACTCCGTCTCCTTATCGGCGGTGGTAGTGGAGATGCAGCGGCGGAGATCGGAGACGGATAAGGAGACACGGGAAGGGAGGAATTGAAAAATGGTGAGGAGGGAACAGATGAAGAGTAGAGCAGTAAGGAGGAGTTTAAGCTCTGCTGCACAATTCCAGACCACCCCAATAAACATCTTCTTCTCTTTCTGATCTTTTTCTTTGCCCATTTCTGATACTTTTTGTACAAGCAGCACAAAATCCAGCAAAGTACAGGAGAACCAGAACAAGAACAGAACAAATTCTTCTGCTCTCTCTCTCCCTCCCTTATGGGGATGATGGGTTATGTTTTTTCGCTTTTCTCTCCCCTCTTAATGGCTTTATATGTGAAGATTAATGAATGGAATCCGAAGAGGTCCTTTGTGTGTAGTGAGATATTTGAAGGGTTTTATATACATTATGTTCTTATTAACTAATAAGAGGGGAATATATTAGCAGCAGGGCCGGAATAACGAACTTGCTTAGAAACATGATGCTGTTTTTTTTTTTTTGAATCTCTTAATTAATAAAATAAAAAATGAAATTTTAATAATTAAAAAGTATCTTTTAATAAAAAAAAATTGATAATTTTTTATATATAAATATATTTAATAATATTATGCACTCATTTTTATTAAATTGAATATTTAAAATTATTAAATAAATTTTTACCCTTTAAAATAGTAAAATAGTGTCATTAAAAGATAACTTACTTTTTAGTTATCAAACAATTTTTTAGATTCAGACTTCATAACCATTCAGATGATCTAATTTATTAAGACATCATAATCATTCAGATCTTAATTCCTAGATTTATCAAACACAACTTTAGTCTAAAGTAGTTAAATTGAAGACGAAGAGATTTATCTCATACTTCCATTTAAATTTGAATTATATTTTAAAAAAATCTACTCATATTCGACTCTACTCAAATATTTATTAGTCAAATTCGATAATATTTGAATCGAATAATATTCAAATTATTCGTGTATTTTAAATTCAAACTCGAATTCGAGTCTCCGCATAATAACTACATTTATAATAAATATAATTATAAATTGAATTTGTTATTTTACTTAAAAAATGAGAAAATATATTTACTATTACATTTTATAAATATAAAATTAAAATTAAAATTAACTAATAATAATTAATTATCTTAATTTGATTTAATTTGTATATATTCTAAGAGAATGTCTCGAGTATCTAATCGAATATCTGTATCAATAGTGTAAGACCCCGAATTTTATGAAATAAAAGTATTCAATTTTTCTTATAATTACAATTCAGTAAATGGTTAAATTGATAAAAAGTTAAAGTTAAGGGTGATATATGAAATTTTTTCAAAAATAAGTAAGTGGTTATAAAATACTCATTGTTGTCGGGGAATATTCGTTTGGTCTTGAAATATTCTTCCTGTCGGGGAATATTCATACGACGGCGCAGCCTTTTGTGTCTACCAGTTGGGAAGCTAGACATCAAGTAAGTGGCTTGATGAGGATAACTAAGCGGACACGCTTCGGATGAAAAAAACGACAAATTAAAGTTTTTATAAATAATCTAGCGTAATCGTTACTGATTAACAATTGTTGGAATATCCGGTGGGTAAAGTAAAGTAATACGCGTTGTTGCACGATAGTAATACACAGATTGCACAATATTTTTAATTATTGATTCTTACGTAAGTGAAGGCCTACTCAATAATTATTACGGTAATTATTGTTCAATATTTTATTTTGATTCACTAATTCTTTGCGTTGATATTTTATATTATTATTGTTTTAATAATTATCAATGCACAGTATTTTCCATTATCAAATCAATAATTCATATTATTTGAATAATATTATTAGATAGCATTATTGGCAATGTCTAGAAAGTTCTATCTAAAGAGAGGTTTGGTCACCTAATTTTGCGCCAGAAAGGAGAAATTCTTATTGGAAAGCCCCCTCTTTCCTGGGAACGGTCTGGTTGTCATTATTGTGATTCTGTAATATTATTTGTGAATAATTAATTATTAATATATATGATGAGGAAAATATTGATTTTATGTGGATATAGATGGAGAAAATTTTTAATGTGACAATTGTTGAAAATTAATATTTTATCTTTTTCTGATAAAATAATTCATTTTAATATATTATTATATTTTAATAATATAATAATGGTGATATTTTTACTATGAATGTGAGATATATGAGTATATGAGGAGGAAGAGTATTTTTGTTGCAAAGATGTTTAAAACTTGTTAAACATGTCGGTAGACCCCATTTTTTTGACTGAAATTTGATTATAGTCTGTAAAATCGTCCGTTTATGAATTTCGGTCAATTTCTATTTGGAATTTGGAAAACCTTTCTTCTGCAAAGTTGTAGAGAATTGAATTTCCTATAAAAAGTCGAGAGATTCGAATTTTCTGATAAAAAGACTATTTATTATGAATTATTGAAGTTCCGGATTAATTGATTATCATTTTTTGGAAGTTTTAAATATTTTTTGTTAGAAAAACATTTTTATTGTTGGCCCATGTGTTGTTAGATGCTGAAATTCAGAAGTCAAATGTGCGTAGGAATTTAATATATATATATATATATTAATATTTTATTAAATTTTCTACTTTGGTGTTCTAAACATTTTCCTATAAATAGGGTGCTTAGGTTAGAATTGAAAATCACACCAGAAACTACAGATTTCTCTCTTTTTCTCTCTTTATAATATCGAGCGTATTTTTGTGAGTATTTTAGTACTTCGAGTATTGCTATACGGGTGCAAGTTCTTTTAGCACTATATCCAGTATTCCAGTCAGAAGTATTATTCTTTCTGAGGTAAGGGAGGTTATTTTCTTCTAAAATGATATTATTTCTTCAATATCATTATGTCAGAATGTTGGTTGGAAATTTTTATCAAATTTGAAACTTTTTCATGTCGGGATTACTATTCATGAGTTACTATTCACGAGTACTATTCACAAAACATGATGATATTTTTTGTAAAATTTCTATCTTTTGGTGTCGGAGTTACTATTCACGTATACGGCACTATTCACGAATACGGCACTATTTACCGAAAAAATGAAATTTCTTCTTTTTGTCCAAAATATCTATTCTGGATATTATCTTTGATTGGATCTATGTTTTGGTCTTCATTCTTGAATTTTACTCCACTCTGATTATTTATGAAGTATTTTTGAACGAGAATTGTTTAAAGTACGAATCCTTAATATTTGTTCTTTTGTTTCACTGGATTCGTTTTCTTTAAAATATTTTTCATCATCCTTAGTCCTAAATGATGATATAACTGAATATCTTTAGCCTATAGTGCAATGATGAATGATTTCTGATGAATATCTTTGGCCCGTAGTGCAAAGATGAACAGGTGTTTAGATGAATATGACCAACTGATAAATATCTTTGGCCTGTAGTGAAAAGATGACTTGTTGATGAATATCTTTGGCCTGTTGTGCAAAGATGACTTGTTGATGAATATCTTTGGCCGTAGTGCAAAGATGAATTTATTAATAGGATTATGAACATAAACTGTGATTTGGTATAACCATAATCTTTGATGTTTCAGGTGATGAAAATTATCTTTGTCCTGGATGAGAAAAGGAATTTAGAACTACAATTACGATTATGAGTTATACATGTGATTGTGGGCGAAATTGTTGATTGATGTTACTGAGGATAAAACATTGTTGGTGGACTTTTAACATGGAGAAGATAATAGACTTTATAGTCTATTTGACTCTTCTAATGGATTGCTCATTCCATCGCAACTATGGTTGAAAAGTTTTATCATCTACCATATGTTCTAAATCTACGATTTATTCTTTGTTGAAGGCTATTGATAATTTATTTATCTTTAGTCATGATATTCTTTACTGTTAGTTGTGCTTCACCCTTTTACTTTACAATTCCTTTCGGTAATAAAAGTGTAAATTTGGTCGAGCGGGGGATAACAAGGAATGGAACGGTGGTCTATAGATGTTGAGGGTGAGGTGAATTTAACTTGAAAGAGTGTTTTGCCACTATCATCATACAAGATGTCTAATGACATACAACCTCGTGTCATCATAAGACAGGGTTGTGCTTTCATCCACTTCTTTGAGTATATTTACAAACACTACCTATATAATCTTGGTGTTTGTTTGGAGTTTAATTCCCAATTAGAGAGCAAATGGAGATAATGATATGTCAAGAGAAGACTCATCATTGGAAAAAATATAATAAGAATCTTCTCATTTTTCTTTGGGGTCTATTAGATTGAACCAAGGATAATTACGTGGGCCATATGATATCTACCATAACCTAAAAGCATGCGTGTCTGAAGGTTTCCTTGAGCACTTCCCAAAGATTCTAATTTCTAAAATTGTTTTTGACTTTACCTTTATGTAAGGTGTCATTGTGACGTACTACAATTGGTATATATTTGTATCCAAATTCACAACATATGTGTTGTTGTATTTTGCACGATAATTGTTGTAATAAAGTTGTAGTTGTTTTTCGTACCATGTATTTGGCGACTCAGAATGGGTTGGATGGAATGGACCTATTTTGGGGTCGTTACAAATAGAGTATTTATCGAATCACAATCGAAAATTTGAATAGTTTGAATCTTAAACGAGTTGAGTATAACCTTACTCAGATTCTACTCTTATTTTTTTCAAACTATTTTTTATGCTCAAATTTAGATCATATTATTAACGAATATGAGTCTTGCTCGTATTTTTTTTAATCAAGTCCAACTTATTTGATTCATTTACAACCTCATGAACAATGTAAAGCAATTTCCCACAATTATAGGAAAAATCAACAATTTCTTAATTTGGTTTTAGAAAGAATCCCCTAATTTCGTGTCGCATGTATATATTCTATTATTATATTTTGAGTTATGTGTTATAAATTTATGACGAATTATAATTATTAATCTTATAAATACATAAAATTAGTAAAAATTAGAGGAGAACCCTACCTATTACATCTATTCCTAAAAAAGATATATTTAATACTTATTCACGTAACAATTAAAAAGTCAACATAAATATTCGCAATAAATATCACTTTATTAATTATATTATTTGTCAAAATTATGATAAATTATGTGTAATGTTAGAAGTTTCAAAAGTTTAATTTTTCAATAATAGATAATATGACATTCAATATTCTAATGATACTTTATATCATAATTAATCACAAAAATAAAAAATATTATTTAAGCAAAGTAAAAGTGATAATTTTTCTTCTTATAAGAATAATTAATGGGTTTCATACTCATATAAGTTGTAGTTTGTCGAAATATTAAATTTTACCTATAAAAATATCAACTCTCTAAATAATAATGTGTTTTTTTTACATTTTTAATGATTGAGATTCTATACTCAAATTAATTCTTTGAGCAAAACAATAATTATTACCTTTCTTAATTAAGTATATATTTCTCCAAAAATGTCAATTAGAAAGAACGGAAGGAGTGTTAGTGGTATATAATAAATATAGTGAATTGTCATTTTTAAGCTATTATTTACATAAATGTGGGTTAGCCACAGAACTATCAAGTGTCTTTCTAAAAATATCCATTACATCGATCTAATAAAATTATTTACCTAAATGTGGGTTAGCCACAGAACTATCAAGTGTCTTTCTAAAAATATCCATTATATCTATCTAATAAAATACAAATGATTTTGAATTTTTCGCTCACTCAATAAATCATCTGGGTCGTTCAAAGTTTGAGATAAATCCCACCATCCATATAGTGCCGAAGGCAAGGGACCCAGCTAGTATATATATATAGAGAGAGAGAGGCCGGATCAGGTCCGGACTCCCGGACCGGACCAAAATTCGGACCTTTTTTTTTAAAACAACTAAAAAATAAATAATAAAAAATTATGGAACTTGAATTTTTATATAATACAGTGTTTTGGGTGTGATTTGGATACATATAACAAAACATGTCTGTATAGTATGTGCAGACTGTACATGTGACGCCCCCAAAATAGGTATACAACACCCATTCTGAGTCGTCAAGTACATGGTACAGAAAGCAAACTACAACTTCAATAATATAATTGTCGTGTAAAATACGACAAAACATACTGTGAGTTTAAATACAAATATCCACACTCAAATAAGTCATCATTATAATTATTCAAACACTATTTTACAGAAATAGTGAGGACTGCTAAACATCTTTCTAGAACCATCACTCCATACCCCGACTAGATCCTGCTATGTTCTCACCTCCTGAGAAGAAAAATGGAACAAAAAGGAAAAAGGGTGAGCTCAACTAGCCCAGTAAAGAATATTATGACTAAGATAATATACAACAAATTATCATTAGTCTTCAACAGGAAAAAATCTGATAAAATATAATAGACAACAAGTTTTAGATCAACAACTGCAACGGAAACAACAATCCATTAGAAGAGTCAAGTAGAGAATGAGTTCTACTATCTTCTTACAGATTTAAAAGTCCATCATCAATATTTTATCCTCGTAATAACAATCAATATACATCTTTAATCAATTATTCATCTTTTTACTACTGAAGCCAAAGATATTCATTTAGATCACCAAATTGGTCATGTTCATCTCAACACTGCTCATCTTTTTACTACTGAGCCAAAGATATTCATCGATTAATCATTCATCTTTGCACTACGAAAAAAAAGATATTCAATAATATCATCATTTATGACCGAGGATGATGAAAAATATTTTTAAAAAAATGAATCCAGTGAGACAGAAGGACAAATAGTATGTGTGACATCAATCAACAATTCCTGTCCACAATCACATGTATAACTCATAATCGTAATTGTAGTTCTAAATTCCTTTTCTCATCCAGGAAAAAGATAATTTTCATCACCTGAAACATCAAAGATTATGGTTATACCAAATCACAGTTTATGTTCATAATCCTACTAATAAATTCATCTTTGCACTACGGCCAAAGATATTCATCAACAAGTCATCTTTGCACAACAGGCCAAAGATATTCATCAACAAGTCATCTTTTCACTACAGGCCAAAGATATTTATCAGTTGATCATGTTCATCTAAACATCTGCTCATCTTTGCACTACGGGCCAAAGATATTCATCAGAAATCATTCATCTTTGCACTACAGGCCAAAGATATTCAGTAATATCATCATTTATGACTGAGGATGATGAAAAATATTTTAAAGAAAACGAATCCAGTGAGAAAGAAGGACAAATAGTAGGGATTCGTATAACAGTTTATCCAAGATCAATAATACTCCATAATAACCAATTTTGTAACAGAATTCAAAAATAAAGATCAAAACATGGATACAATCAAAGATAGTAACCATAATAGACATCTTGGACAAAAAGAAAAAATTTCATTTTCTATTGAATAGTCTTGATATTAAGTGAATAATGTCGTATCGTGAATAATCACGTGATATATGAGACCCCGATTTTATAAATAAATATTTAATTTTCTCAAAATAATTTTTTAAATATTATGGTGTGGATTGATATAATGTTATAGTTGTGGGTTATATTTATAAATTTTTCAAAGTACGCAAGTTGTTATATAATATTCGATTGGTCGAGGAATATTCTTTTTAGTCGGGGAATATCTGTACGACGATACAATCATTGGTGGACCCCATAACGGAATTATTGTCGGATTGAGAAAACGATAAAAATACTTTATGAAAATAACGGCGGAAGTTTTACCGTTAACTGTTGAAACACCTGGTGTTAAAAGTACAGTAATACGCGTGGTTGCGTAGTAGCACACGGTATTGATTATTGATGCTTATGTGAGAAGTCACTCTGTTATACTCAATTATTACTACAGTAATTACTGCATCATATCTTTCATATTATTAATTCAATTATTGTTACAATATCATCTGCATAATATGATATATTATTAAATCAATGATTGAGACAGCAAAGTTATTCTTATTATTATTTGCAATATTGACAATGTCTAGAAGTTACATCGAGGAGAGGTTTGGTCACCTAATTGCGTGCCAATAAAGAGAAATCCTTATCGGAAGCCCCTCTTTCCTGCAGGAACGACACAGTTGTTAAATATTGTGAGTTATAATATTAATGATGAATGTTATTAAAATTGAAGTTGTGTTCAGAGTTGAATTTGGAGACGCGGACGTGATATTTGAGTCAGGAACGATGAAATTAGTAAAAATAGTCTATAAACACAAAATTTTTCGGGATTCACTATTTGGTCAGAAAGTCAACAGTGGACTTTTTCGAGAAAAGTCAAACTTCAAAATTTCAAAATTTATATTGTTGATAAAAATAGTTTCATTATGTTGTAATTGTTTGTGTTAGTGAAAATCGACATCTATTCCGATGATAATTGATATCTGGGGGTTATATTGATAAATCGGGTAATTTATTGGATAAATAACCAATTAATTGCTACTAATTCACATGCTTATATAACTATTTGTTCACATGTGTGTACTATTGAATCACATTTTTGTAAGGGGTATTCTTTCTTTCTTATTCATGAAGAGAACTTTTGTTATTCCATTCTTTATTATTCTGTTGGAATAACCTGTATACGCGGGATACCCTATACTTGGTGACATTCTTCTATTATTCATCTTTATTATTACATTGGAATATCATGTATCATATGCGTTTCTGCCGGACTTCGGTTCCGCTTTATTATTATTTTATTGGAATATCCATCATGCGCGCTTTTACCTGACTACCGTCCTTATTAGTATTACATTTGGAATAACTTTTGTTATGGTATCTGCATGCATGGAGATTTCTGTTGTTATTTCATTCTTTATTATTCATTTGGAACATCCCATCGGTCTGCGTAATTTACTTTGACACAGGTTCCGTTATTTAGTATTCGTTGGAATAACTTTATCTATCTGAAGTACCACATACATGGTGATTTCTTTTGTTATTCCATTCTTTATTATACTCAATTGGTTAAAGTTTTGACTTCTATACTCCATGAAATTAGTGGAATATCCTTGATATTTCAAGCGCTTCATCCAAAGATATCTTTTCATGAAAATATTCTTCTGAGCATTCTTGAATTTTACTCTACAAAGCAGTATCATGTTGACAATTTGGACATTATTAGGTCATGGATAAATTAATTCTTGAAATTGTTTTATTGAATTCTTATATCATTGTCATCATCCTCATGTTTATATTTTGTTGAAAGTAATCTATGGCCTGTAGTGCAAAGATGGACTTGGTATGATTATGACCAGGGATTATTCGGTGTAATCATGACCATAATGTTACAAATGATTTGGTAAAAGTCCTCATTGGCCGTAGTGCATTGATGGACTGTTTTTGGTATGATTATGGCTATGGATTCTCTTCGGCCAAGGGTGCAAAGATGAATTATTTTATGGCATGATCAGGACCGTTGATGAAAACACGATTATCTTTGGCTTATAAAGCATGGATAATTCGTGGTCGTGATACTAAAAATATCCTTGGCTTTTGTAGTGCGGGGATGAGTTAATGATGTGGATTATTTATTGTTTGAGTCTCAAATGATAAAGTTGGTGAAAAACTTTTTAAATCATAGAAGATAGTAGATTTTATATTTTACTTGACTCTTCTAATGGATTGTTTATTCCACTGCAGCTTTTGATCTAAAACTTGTTGTACATTATATTCTAATAGTTGTTATCTTGTTGAAAGCTAATGATAATTTATTCGCATTATCTTAGTCATATTTTTCTTTGGGCTAGTTGAGCTCATCCTTTCTTTTCACCGTTTCTCTTGAAATGAGAACGAAATGGGGACTAGTCGGGGAACAGAGTGATGGTCCTAGATGTTTGCATCGATAGTCCTCACTATTCTCGTGAAATAATGTGATAATAATAATAATGAGGACTCCTTTTGAGTTTGTATACTCTCTAAGAAACAATATTTATATTCAAACTCACAACTTTCATGTTGTATATTTAAGATTGTATTTGTATTACGTACCATGTATTTGGCGACTCAGAATAGGTGATGTATTCCTGTTTTGGGGGCGTCACAGTATACGTGAATAGTAACCCCGACACAAAAAATTCCAAATTTGATAAAAAGTTCAAACCAATATTTTGGCATAATGATATCGAAAGAAATAATATCATTTATGAAGAAAATAACACCCCTGACCTCAAAATAACCGTATTTCATTGAATTTGATATATAGTCTTGTGAAACTTGCACTAAATAGCAACTCTCAAAGTATCAAAATACTCACAAAAATATGCTCGATAATCTAGAGAGAAAGAAAACTTATTTCTGGTGTGATTTTCAATTCTAACCTAAGCGTCTATTTATAGGAAAATGCTAGAACGCCATAGGAGACTAAAATAATAAAATATATTATTTCTTATATCAATCCTACGCATACTCACCAACCAAGACTAGCACCTCAATTCTGAAAAAAATCCCAGCAGCCCACATGTTAAAACAAAAGTGGGTCCCACCCATAATTTAATAAAAAATATTTTATTTTCCGAAACTTCAGTAATTCATAGAAAATAGCTCGTTTATCAGAAAAATATGAATTTTATGTCCATTTCACACAAAATCGAATTATTTACAACTTTGTAGCTTTGAGTTTTTCCAAATTCCAAACATAAAATATCCGAAATCTATAAACGGATGATTTTAATACTCCACACCATTGCAAAATAATCTTGATAAAACACCTCAAAGATTAATTCCTTCATTTTATCCACATAAAAATAAATATATCCATCATTTATATCCACATAAAATAAATATTTCCTTATCATATAAATCAATAATTAATTATTCACAAATAATATTACGTAATCACAATTATGACAACCAGGTAGTTCCGGGAAAGAGGGGCTTTCCAATAAGAATTTTTCCTTCTTGGCGCCAAGTAATTAGGTGACCAAACCTCTCATTGATGTAACTTTCTAGACATTGCCAATAATGCTATCTAATAATATTATTCAAATAATATGAATTATTGATCGATAATGGGAAATCTTTGTCAGCGTTGATAATTATTGAAACAATAATAATATAAAATATCAACGCAACAATTATTAAATCAATAAAATAAAATATTGAACAAGAATTATTGTAATAATTATTAAGTAGTGCCTTCTTACGTAAGAATCAATAATTCAAAAATCTTTGTGCATCCACGCGTATTCATCAGTATTTTAACCACCGGGTATTCCAACAAAGTGTTAATTGTGAATAACTACGCTGCAGTTATTTATAAAAACTTAAACTTGTCGCTTTCTTCATCCGATGCTTATTACATTATAGGGCCCCTGAAAATGATCAAGCTACCGTCATTTAATATTCCCAAGACAACAAGAATATTCCACGACCAAACGAATATTCCCAACAAAAATGATTATTTTATAACCACTTCTTTATTTTGCAAAATTTGCACATTTCACCCATAATCGAGAGAATTATATCAAATTAATACCTTATTATTCACAATAATAATTAGAGGAAATTTGATTTTATTTATAATAAGTTGGGGTCTTACAACCTCCACTCCTTATGAAATTTCGTCTTCGAAATCGACGACGACGACACAGTGTTTGAAAAGGTGAGGGTACCTCGCTTTCATTTCTGATTCCAACTCCCATGTCATTTCCTCAATATCATGGTTCCTCCACAAAACCTTAACTTGTGGTATAACCTTGGTGCGTAGGACATGCTCTTTCATATCCAAGATCTTAACAGGTACCTCTTCGTACGTTAAATCTTCGGCTATCTCGTCTGATTCTAAAGCAATAATATGGTTCGGGTCTTTCACATATTTACGAAGCATAGATATGTGAAAAACATTATGAACACGAGACATACTTGGAGGTAATGTGAATCTATATGCCAAATTTTCTATTCGGTCAAGAATCTCAAATGGACCAACAAATCGTGCATTGAGCTTTCCTCTCTTCCTAAATCTTGTAACTCCCTTCCATGAAGCAATACGTAACAGTATATGATCTCCAATATTAAATTCCACGTCCTTTTGATGAAGATCAGTATAACTCTTTTGTCGATCTTGTGAGGTTTGAATACGTTGTCGAATCATTTGGATCTTTTCTGTAGTCATGCGTACTAATTCTGGTTCCAACAACGTTACTTCTCCCACCTCGTCCCAGCATACTGGAGAATGACACTTTCGTCCATACAACGCCTCAAATGGAGCCATGCCTATACTTGCTTGATAACTGTTGTTGTAGGAGAATTCCACCAGTGGAAAGTACTTATCCCAACTTCCTTTGAAATCTAGAATACAGAGTCTTAATAGATCTTCAAGGGTTTGAATAGTCCTCTCTGATTGTCCGTCCGTTTGAGGAAGGTATGCTGAACTAAATCGTAAATCCGTGCCCATAGCTTTCTGCAAGCTAACCCAAAATCTAGAAGTGAATCTTGGGTCACGATCCGAAACTATGGATACTGGCATGCCATTCAATCTCACAATCTCATTCACGTACATACGAGCAAGACGTTTAAGGGAATAAGTTTCTCGTATCGGCAAGAAATGGGCAGACTTGGTTAATCTATCAATAATAACCCAAATAGCATCTATGCCTTGAGAAACTTTTGGAAGACCTGTAATGAAATCCATGATAATGTGTTCCCACTTCCAGTCTGGAATCTCAAGTGGTTGCAATGGACCCTTTGGCACTTGATGCTCCGCCTTTACACGTTGACAGGTTAAACACCTAGAGATAAACTCCGCGATCTCTCTCTTCATATTATTCCACCAAAATGTATGTCGAATATCATGATACATTTTGGTACTCCCAAGATGGATTATAAACGGTGTGTTGTGTGCCTCCATCATGATTCTATGCTTTAAATCAGAGTCGTTAGGAACACAAAGTCTGGAGTTGAATCTAAGTATTCCTTCTTCATCGATTCTCGCTTCTGGAATAGCTCCTTCTTGCACTTTCTTCTTCATAAGTATCAGCCCCAGGTCCGTAGCTTGAGCAGCTTTAACTTTATCGATTAAAGTCGGTTATACTTGTATATTCACCATCATCATGTGAGTACTTGGAGCCTTTAACTCGATCTCCATCCTTTGCAAGTCATACAAAATGGGCCTTTGTGTTAACAACTTTGCACTCGTACCCGCATATGATCTTCTACTCAATGTGTCAGCTACCACGTTTGCTTTTTCAGGATGATATTGGATGGTATGATCGTAATCTTTCAACAGCTCGAGCCATTGTCGTTGCCGCATATTAAGTTCCTTTTGAGTGAAAAAGTATTTGAAGCTTTTATGATCCGTATAGATCTCTACTTTCTCCCCATACAGGTAGTGTCTCCAGATTTTCAACGCTAAAATGACTGCTGCCAACTCTAGATCATGAGTAGGATAATTTCTCTCATATTCTTTGAGTTGTCGTGAGGCATATGCTATGACTTTCCCATGTTGCATGAGAACACATCCTAACCCTTTACCTGAAGCATCGTTGTATATAACAAATCCATCCGAACCAGGTGGTATTGCCAGAACAGGTGCCGAAATGAGTCTCCTCTTGAGCTCTTGGAAACTCTTCTCGCATTCCTCGCTCCATACAAATTTTGTATCTTTCCGAGTCAGCTGATTTAACGGAGTAGCGATTCGAGAAAATCCTTCCACGAATCTCCGATAATAACCAACTAAGCCCAGAAAGCTGCATACTTCGGTCATCGACTTCGGTTGCTCCCAACTTTGTATTGCTTCAATCTTCGCCGGGTCAACAGATACTCCATGTTTTGACACCACATGTCCAAGGAATGCTACTTTCTCAAGCCAGAACTCGCATTTCTTCAGCTTGGCATAAAGCTTGTTTTCACGAAGCCTTTCAAGTATCAGCTTCAAATGGTGCTCATGATCTTCACGGCTTTTGGAATAGATGGGGATGTCATCAATAAAGACAACAACGAATTGATCTAAATATTTCTTAAATACACGGTTCATCATATCCATAAAAGCAGCTGGAGCATTAGTCAATCCAAAAGACATGACTAAGAATTCATAATGCCCGTCTTAGGAGTTCTCAAGGCATTCTTTGAATATCCTCGCTTTTTAATCTCCAAATTGATGATATCCGTAATCGAAGGTCGATCTTCGAAAAGAATTGTGCTCCTTGTAACTGGTCGAACATGTCATCAATGCGAGGTAACGGATACCAATTCTTGATGGTGACATGGTTTAATTCGTAGTCAATACAAATTCGCATACTCCTGTCTTTCTTCTTTACGAATAAAACAGGAGCACCCCAAGGAGATGTAATAGGACGAATGAAACCGATGTCTAATAACTCCTATAGTTGGACTTTTAACTCCTGAAGTTCAATAGGAGCTATTCGATATGGGGTTTTAGAAATGGGCTTTGTACCCGGTTCAAGGTCAATAAAGAATTCAACATCACATTCTGGGGGTAGACCGGGAAGCTCTTCAGGAAATACATTAGGAAATTCTCTAACCACAGAAATATTATTCAAATCTGATTTATCTATGTTCAAATCCATAACATGGGCTAAGAACGATTGACATCCGTCTTTCAATAAACGAATAGCTTTGTGGTTTGATATGACAGTGACTGATTTTAGTGGTTTAGTAGTTTGAATTCGTATGACAGGTTGGTTAGGAATATGAAAACTAATAACCTTACGAAAACACAATCAATTTTAGCATGATGAGTGGTTAATCAATCAATTCCTAAAATCACATCAAAAGCAAGTATCTTTAAAGAGATAAGATCAACAATCTGTGCCCATAGCTTTCTGCAAGCTAACCCAAAATCTTGAAGTGAATCTTGGGTCACGATCCAAAACTATGGATACTGGCATGCCATTCAATCTCACAATCTCATTCACGTACATACGAGCAAGACGTTCAAGGGAATAAGTTTCTTGTATCGGCAAGAAATGGACAGACTTGGTTAATCTATCAACAATAACCCAAATAACATCTATGCCTTGAGAAACTTTGGGAAGACCTATAACGAAATCCATGGTAATGTGTTCCCACTTCCATTCCGGAATCTCAAGTGATTGCAATGAACCCTTTGGCACTTGATGCTCCGACTTTACACGTTGATAGGTTAAACACCTCGAGAGAAACTCCGCGATCTCTCTCTTCATATTATTCCACCAAATATATGTCGAATATCATGATACATTTTGGTACTCCCAGGATGGATTACAAACGGTGTGTTGTGTGCCTCCATCATGATTCTATGCTTCAAATCAGAGTCGTTAGGAACACAAAGTCTGGAGTTAAATCTAAGTATTACTTCTTCATCGATTTTCGCTTCTGGAATAGCTCCTTCTTGCACTTTCTTGTTCATACATATCAGCCCCAGGTCCGTAGCTTGAGCAAATTTAACTTTACCGATTAAAGTCGGTTCTACTCGTATATTCGCCATCATCATGTGGGTACTTGGAGCCTTTAACTCTATCTCCATCATTTGCAAGTCATACAAAATGGGCCATTGTGTTAACAACATTGCACTCGTACCCGCATATGATCTTCTACTCAATGCGTCAGCTACCACGTTTGCTTTTCCAGGATGATATTAGATGGTATGATCGTAATCTTTCAACAGCTCGAGCCATCGTCGTTGCCGCATGTTAAGTTCCTTTTGGGTGAAAAAGTATTTAAGGCTTTTATGATCCGTATAGATCTCTACTTTCTCCCCATACAGGTAGTGTCTCCAGATTTTCAAAGCGAAAACGACTGCTGCCAACTCTAGATCATGAGTAGGATAATTCCTCTCATATTATTTGAGTTGTCGTGAGGCATAGGCTATGACTTTCCCATGTTGCATGAGAACACATCCTAACCCTTTGCCTGAAGCATTGTTGTATATAACAAATCCATCCGAACTAAATGGTATTGCCAGAACAGGTGCCGAAATACGTCTCCTCTTGAGCTCTTGGAAACTCTTCTCGCATTCCTCGCTCCATACAAATTTTATATCTTTCCGAGTCAGCCGAGTTAACGGAGTAGCGATTCGAGAAAATCCTTCAACGAATCTCCGATAATAACCAAATGTTCCGAGAAAAGTTGCGTCTTGGCCACCGAAACTTGGTTGCTCCCAACTTTGTATTGCTTCAATCTTGGCGTCAACAGATACTCCATGTTTTAACACTACGCCCAAGTAATGCTACTTCCTCGCCAGCGAACTCGCATTTCTTCACTTGGCATAAAGCTTGTTTTCACGAAGCCTTTCAAGTATCAGCTTCAAATGGTGCTCATGATCTTCACGACTTTTGGAATAGATGAGGATGTCATCAATAAAGACAACAACGAATTGATCCAAATATTCCTTGAATACACAGTTCATCATATCCATGAAAGCAGCTGGAGCATTAGTCAATCCAAAAGACATGACTAAGAATTCATAATGCCCGTACCGAGTTCTGAAGGTAGTCTTTGGAATATCCTCAGTTTTAATCTTCAGCTGATGATAACCAGAACGAAGGTCGATCTTTGAAAAGAATTGTGTTCCTTACAACTGGTCGAACAGGTCATCAATGCGAGGTAACGGATACCTATTCTTGATGGTGACATGGTTTAATTCTCGGTAGTCAATACAAAGTCGCATACTCCCGTCTTTCTTCTTTACGAATAAAACTGGAGCACCCCAAGGAGATGTACTAGGACGAATGAAACCGATGTCTAATAACTCCTATAGTTGGACTTTTAACTCCTGAAGTTCAATAGGAGCCATTCGATATGGGATTTTAGAAATGGGCTTTGTACCCGGTTCAAGGTCAATAAAGAATTCAACATCACGTTCTGGGGGTAGACCGGGAAGCTCTTCTAGAAATACATCAGGAAATTCTCTAACCACATAAATATTATTCAAATCTGACTTGTCTCTGTTCAAATCCATAACATGGGCTAAGAAAGCTTGACATCCGTCTTTCAATAAACGAATAGCTTTATGGCTTGATATGACAGTGACTGATTTTAGTGGTTTAGTAGTTTGAATTCGTATGACAGGTTGGTTAGGAATATGAAAACTAACAACCTTACGAAAATAATTAATTTTAGCATGATGAGTGGTTAACCAATCAATTCCTAAAATCACATCAAAAGCAAGTATCTTTAAAGAGATAAGATCAACAGGTAATGTGATAGTGCCAACTTGGATCATGCAAGATTTATAAACTATAGATGTAACGAAGGTTTCACCCAACGGAGTTTCAACAGATAAGTCAAAGTCCAATTTCTCCGGAGTCAAGTTTAAACGTTGAGCATAAGCAGGAGAGATAAAAGAATGGGTAGAACCCAGATCTAGTAAGGTATAAACTTTGCAAGAGTTCGGGATTAACTTAACTGATTACCTCGTTCGGGTTCCTCACGTTTTGGTCACCACGACAAACGCTTCTTCCGAGAACCGCCGATTTTGACTTATCCGGATGTACCCTTGAGTCACCATCCCCGTTGAACTTGGTTTTGCTCTGAAACAATCCCGAGCTATATGGCCTTCCTTTCCACAACAGTAACATACCTTGGATTGTTGTGGGACAGTTTGGTGATATGTCCCTCTTTCCCGCATTTGTAACATCTAACTGGCCGTTCTCCTCCCCTAGAATTTGTTGTTGGTCTTTGGTGTTGCAGTCACGATGTCTTCCGTCATTGTTGAATCTCCTCTTTTGAAATTTCCACTTGACTCACCTCTCCTATTATCATGGCCACGATGACCACCCGAGTGGTTACCGCCTTTGTTCGTATTTTTCCCTCCTCGTTGGTTATCATCGCTCTAAATACTGCTGTCACCGGTATGACCCTGGTTGTGGTCTCTCGGTTGAATATACTCACTATCTCGCTCTAATAATTGAGCCCTGTTGACAACATCTGAATATAGAGAAAATTTATGAGAGATAAGGTATTGACGAATCTCGAGTTTTAGACCTCTCAGAAACATCCTTGTCATTCGTTCCTCATTCTCTACCAAATGAGGTGCAAACCTAGATAACTCAAATAACTTAGCCTCGTCTTTGGGACACCGCCATGTATGTTGTTTTGTTCGGTCGATAAACTCTACCTCCTTCATATAGACGAATACTTTCAAGAAAGTACTTGTCATTGAACAGATTCTGAAATGTTTCCCAAGACATGTTGAGTCAGTCAGGTGAGTGCGCTTTCACGACTCTCCCCACCAAGAAGTCCGCTTCACCATGAACATAAAGGTGGCGAATGGAACCTTCATTCTCCGTGCATCCCAAGACATCGAATATCTTGATAATTTGCTTGACACATGTTTCCGCCTTGATCGGATCCGGCTTTCCGATAAATTCAGGTGGTGCTAACTCCTTGAATCGCTTGCATTTGTGATGCATCCAAGCGTTCTATCACTTCCACCAGTATTTTGTACACGAGTCTCCTCGTCGATTTTGCATGAATCGCAAAAAGCTCCTAAACATTCCATCATTCATCGTTTGCTCGGTAGTGTTGTTTACAGGAGGAATATTGCCTTCCCATTATGCGTTCTCTGGTTTGTGACTAAAAGTTGTTCCACGGTCTCATACACTCCATTGTTAACGTTCTCGGTAGCCATTCTTAAATCATCATAAAACAAGGGTTAATTAAACAAATTAACATATCACATAATATCCCTATATTATGATGAGACCAACAAATAAGCTTAGATAGGACACACTAAGCGAAGGATTTACTCATCTCTCCCCTCCTAGTTCTATTCTCCGATCTCATTGGGAGACCATATCCCTAAGCTTTGATATTAATCGTGGCGCCCCCAAAATAGGTATATAACACCCATTCTCGAAGTCGCCAAATACATGTTACGAAAAGTAAACTACAACTTCAATAATATAATTGTCGTGTAAAATACGACAACACATCTACTGTGAGTTTAAATACAAATATTGTCTTCTGATAATATCCACACTCAAATAAGTCCTCATTACAATTATTCAAACACTATTTTACGAAATAGTGAGGATCTGCTAAAACATCTTTCTAGAACCATCACTCCATACCCCGACTAGATCCTCATTATGTTCTCACCTCCCGAGAATAAAATGGAACAAAAAGGAAAATGGTGAGCTCAAATATCCCAGTAAAGAATATTATGACTAAGATAATATACAACAAATTATTATTAGTCTTCAACAGGGAAAAATCTGATAAAATATAATAGACAACAAGTCTTAGATCAACAACTGCAGCGAAAATAGCAATCCATTAGAAGAGTCAAGTAGAGAATGAGTTTTACTATCTTCTAAGATTTAAAAGTCCATCATCAATATTTTATCCTCAGAATAACATTCAATATACATCTTTAATCAAATATTCATCTTTGCACTACAGGCCAAAGATATTCATTTTATATCACCAATTGGTCATGTTCATCTCAACACTGTTCATCTTTGCACTACGGGCCAAAGATATTCATCAGTTAATCATTCATCTTTGCACTACAGGTAAAAGATATTCAGTAATATCATCATTTATGACTGAGGATGATCAAAAATATTTTTAAAAAAACGAATCCAGTGAGACAGAAGGATAAATAGTAGGTGTGAGACCCCGAATTTTATAAAATAAAAGTATTCAATTTTTCTATTTTAGTAAATAGTTAAATTGATAAAAGTTTAAAGTTAAGGGTAATATTTAAATTTTTTTTTTTTTTTTTGCAAAGTAAGCAAGTTGATATAAAATATTCGTTGTGTCAGGGAATATTCGATTAGTTGGGGAATATCCGTACGATGGTACAATCATTAGTGGACCCCACAACGGAATTATTGTCGGATTGAGAA
Organism: Panax ginseng; assembly: GCA_020205605.1. NCBI lineage: Eukaryota > Viridiplantae > Streptophyta > Magnoliopsida > Apiales > Araliaceae > Panax > Panax ginseng. The sequence goes on from CM035138.1 coordinate 20,337,135, forward strand.
AACGACAAAAATATTTTTATGAAAATAACGGCGGAAGTTTTACTGTTAACTATTGAAACACCCGGTGTTAAAAGTACATTAATACGCGTGGTTGCATTGTAGCACACGGTATTGATTATTGATGCTTATGTGATAAGTCACTTTCGGTTTTGTTTTATTGGTATTATTAATATAATAAAAGCAAAAGCTTTTATATAAAAAAAGTAATACTTTTATAAAGTTATTCGCTTTTATTAGGCTAATAAGTAAAATCTTTTTATATAAATGTAATACTTTTATAAAGTTATCTGCTTTATTAGACAATAATTAGAATATATTATATTTTATTATGCATAGTATTTGCATAAGGCTCGTGCGTAAGTATTTGCATAGTAAAATCTTTTATAAAGTTATTCGTTTTATTAGATTATAAATGAATATATTATATTTTATTTAAAAGATTTTGCTTTAAATATGGATAGTCGATTAAAGTAAATCAATCTGACCGATCATGAGTTAATACTTATGCAATTCATTTTTATAAATAAAGCTCATTCCTTCATTATTTTTTTACTGAATTATTTGAAACTCTAGAGAGTTATTCTTCTATAATCTTGGCGTATTTCTTTAGAGTTTAAGAAAGCTCGAGCGTAGTGCAAGTTTTCTTCAAGTATATTCCAAATTTCTACCAATCGTAATACTTTTCTTTTTAAGGTAGGGAATATTATTTGTTGTACTGTAAAGAATATTATTTGTTGTACTCGTAAGGGGTATTATTTCTTTGTATTCATAAAGAGAACTTTTGTTATTCCATTATTTATTATTCTCATTGGAATAACCTATATACGTGGCTACCCTATACTTGGTGAAATTCTTACATTATTTCATTCTTTATTATTCATTGAATATCCTCATCTGCATGCGTTTTACAATCGAACCTAGTTCCATTCTTTATTATTCTTTGGAATATCATATCTGCATGCGTTTTTACGTGGGACTTCGTTCCGTTATTTATTATTACATTGGAATATCCTCATTGGCATTGCATACGCTTTGACCGGTTCCGTTATTTAATATTCATTGGAATAACTTTTATACTATCTGCAATCTTCGCATGCGTGGTGGTTTTTCATTGTTATTCCATTCTTTATTATTCATTGGAACATCCTGTCGATGCGAATTTTGCTCGACTGGTTTCGTTATTATTATTATGTTGGAATAACTTTGTCTATGCTGAAGCAATCGCATGCATGGTGATTTCTTTTGTTATTCCATTCTTTATTATACTCAGTTGGTTAAAGTTTTGACTTCTATACTCCATGAAATTAGTGGAATATCATTGATATTTGCGCTTCATCCAAAATCTTTTCATGAAAATATTCTTCTAAGCATTCTTGAATTTTACTCTACAAAGAAGTATCATGTTGACAATTTGGACGTTATTGGTTCCTGGATAAATTAATTCTTGAACTTGTTTTATTGAATTATTATGTCATTGTCATCATCCTCATGTTTATATTATGTTGAAAGTCATCTGTGGCCTGTAGTGCATAGATGGACTTGGTATGATTATGATCAGGGATTATTCGGTATAATCATGACCGTAATATTACAAATGATGTGGAAAAAGTCCTCATTGGCCCGTAGTGCATTGATGGACAGTTTTTGGTATGCTTATGACTATGGATTCTTTTGGCCAAGGGTGCAAAGATGAATTATTTTATGGCATGATCAGGACCGTTGATGAAAACACGATTATCTTTGGCCCGTAGTGCATGGATAATTCGTTGTCGTGATACTAATGAATATCCTTGGCATGTAGTGCAGGGATGATTCAATGATGTGGATTAATTATTGAGCTGAGTCTCAGCGATGAAATATTAATTCACGGATGTGATAATAATGAATATCTTTGGCCGTAGTGCATGGATAATTCATGGATGTGATACTAACGAATATCCTTGGTCGTAGTGCATGGATAATTCGATGATGTAGATTATTTATTAAGCTGAGTCTCAGTGATAAAATATTGGTTATATATTTTTTATTTGTAGAAGATAATAGATATCATTCTCTACTTGACTTTTTTAAAACACAGTTGTATGTCTTTGGCTTGTAGTGCAAAGATGAATTGTTAATGAATATCTTCGGTCATAGTGCAAAGATGAATTTATTAGTATGATTATGAACAAGAATTGTGATTTGGTATAACCATGATTTTTGATGTTTCAGGTGAAGATAGGTGATGAAAATTATCTTCGTCACGGTGCGAAGAGGAATTTAGAATCACGATTATGATTATGAGTTATTCATATGATTGTGGATGTGAATTGTTGATTGATGTTACGAGGGATAAAATATTATTGGTGGACTTTTAATATGGAGAAGATAATAGACACGATGGTCTATTTGACTCTTCTAATGGATTGCTTCGTTTAAGCAACTATGGTTAAAAACTTTATCATCTACCATATGTTCTAAATCTACGATTTATTAATGATGAAGGCTATTGATAGTGTAAATTAGCTTTAGTCATGATATTCTTTACTGGGCTAGTTATGCTCACATTTTCTGCTTCATAATTCCTTTCAGGTAATAAGAGTGTTCTTAGAATCGAGTGGGGATAACAGGGGAATAGAATCTGTGGTCTCTAGTCATGGAGGTTCTCCCTAAATAGTATAAAAATGTGTGTTGTATTTTATACATCATTTAGTAGTTATATTTGGTGAATCAAATAGGGTGAGGCGAACTCAACTTTGGAAGGGTATTTTGCCACTATCATACAAGATGTCTAATGACATACAACCTCGTGTTCTCATAAGACATGGTTGTGCACATCCACTTGCTGAATATATCTACGAGCACTACCTATATGATCTTGGGGTTTATGTGAAATATAATTTTCACTTGTAGACAACGGAGATATTTATATGTCAAGAGAAGACTCACCATTGGAAAGAAGATGATAGTAATCTTCTTATTTTTCTTTGGGGACTTTTGGGTCAACCAAGGATAATTCTGTGGACATATGATATCTATCATAACCTAGATGCATGGCCTCCCATTACGAAGGTTTCCTTGAGCACTTCCCAAAGATTTTAATTTCTAAAATAATTTTTGACTATACTTTTATATAAAGTATCATTGTAAGGTTGTGGTCGAGGTACCATGAGAGTTACATATATTTATATTAAAACTCATAGTTAACTGTGATCGTATTCTATACGACAGCTCAACAGTTGTATAAATGAAGTTGTATTTGAATTTTGTAACATGTATCTGGCGACTCAGAATGAGTGATGTATACCTAATTTTGGGGGCGTCACAGTAGGGATTCATATAACAGTTTATCCAAGATCAATAATACTCCATAATAACTAATTTTGTAATAGAATTCAAAAATAAAGATCAAAACATGGATACAATCAAAAATAGTAACCATAATAGACATCTTGGACAAAAAGAAGAAAATTTTATTTTTTGGTGAATAGTACCGTATTCGTGAATAGTGCCGTATACGTGAATAGTAACCCCAACACAAAAAGTTCTAAATTTGATAAATAGTTCAAATCAATATTTTGGCATAATGATATCGAAAGAAATAATATCATTTATGAAGAAAATAACATCCCTTACCTCAAAATAACCGTATTTCTTATCAAATTTGATATATAGTCTTGTGAATCGTGGCGCCCCCAAAATAGGTATACAACACCCATTCTGAGTCATCAAAATAAATGGTACAGAAACAACTACAACTTTATTAATACAACATAAAAACTGTGAGTTTAAATACAAATATTGTCATCTAGACAATATCCATACTCAAATAAGTCCTCAGTACAATTATTGATACATTATTTTACAAAAATGGTGAGGACTACTAAAACTACTTCTAGAACCATCATTCCACACCCCGACTAGTACTTGCTATATTCCCGCCTCCTAAGAAGAAAAATGGAACAACAAGGAAAAAGGTGAGCTCAACTAGCCCAGTAAAGAACATTATGACTAAGATAATATAAAACAAATTATCGTTAGATTATGCTTAGGCAAATGCTGCAAAAAGATTATCGTTCAAAAATTGTTGCTGTAGTAGGCCTCAACAGATCTATGGAGCTCAAGATCTTCCCTTTTGTTTTTGGTTCTCGCATTTTGTTTTTGATTTATCTTTCTCTGATATGGGTTTTTATATATGAAACTATATTACTCATTGATGGGAGTTGTAAAGTTTCATTTGCTTGATGTAGCCTTATAGCGATAATGTTAACTAGTAATATTTCACTTTTTACTTTGTCTATTTGCATAGTTGTATATCTTGTTTGTTGAATTTTATTGTAAAAAAAGAATCAAAAGTTTGCATCAGTCAAAGGTATATATAGAGGTAACATGAGTCTGCTTTGAGAGAAATAGAAGAGCTCTTATCTAAGAAACTTAAGATTAAATTAAATGGAACGAAATGGAGTGTTGTTTATATAATACCACCGGTTTATGTTACAATACAAATTCATGAAGGGTAATTAAGTCTTTAGCCAAATCATTTAACGGAGTTAAGACGGAAAGCATTTTTTCACTTTAACTCAAAAAGTCGGGTGTTTAAATGTAGCTTTACAGACTACAGGTGGTTAAGTGGGAAACCGCCCAAACCCCAGGTGGTCATCTGAACTTAACCCTAAAACAAATTATCGTTAGTCTTCAACAGGGAAAAATCTAATAGAATACAATAGACAACAAGTTTTAAATCAATATTCGCAGCGGAAATAATAATTCATTAGAAGAGTTAAAGAGAGAATGCAAACTACTATCTTCTATATATGAATTTAAAAGTTCATCGTCTATCTTTTATCCCTGTAACATCAATCAATATATATCTGGAATAAAATATTCATCTTTGCACTACAGGCCAAAGATATTCATCAGTTGGTCATGTTCATCTAAACACCTATTCATCTTTGCACTACGGCCAAAGATATTCATCAGAAATCATTCATCTTTGCACTACGTGCCAAAGATATTCAATTATATCATCATTTAGGGTCGAGGATGATGAAAAATATTTAAAAGAAAAAACGAATCCAAAGTGAAACAAAAGAATAAATATTAAGGATTCGCATACTTTAAACAATCCAAGTTCAAAAATACTTCATAAATAACCAAAGAGTGGAGTAAGATTCAAGAATGATCAAAATATGAATACAATCAAAACTAGTATCCATAATAGATATCTTGACGAAAAACGAAAATTTAATTTTTCGTGAATAGTGTTGTATTATTCGTGAATAAAGTCAGATATCGTGAATAAGAATCTCGACACCAAAAGATAGAAATTTCACAAAAAAACATCATCATGCTTCGTGAATAGTACTCGTGAATAGTAACTCATGAATAGTAACCCCGACAAAAAAAAGTTCCAAATTTGATAAAAAATTCCAACCAATATTTCGATATAATGATATTGAAGAAATAATATCATTTTCGAATAAAATAACATCCCTTACCTAAAAAAGATAATAATTCTGACTGGTATACTGGATATAGTGCTGAAAGGACTTGCACCGTATAGCAATACTCAAAGTACTAAAATACTCACAAGAATACGCTCAATATATCGAGAGAGAAAGAGAGAGAAATCTGTAGTTTTTGGTGTGATTTTTAATTTTAACCTAAACACCATATTTATAGGAAAATGCTTAGAACACCAAAGCAGAAAATTTAATATAATATTAATATACTATAAAAAAATTTCTACGCCCACTAAGACTCCTGAATTCAGCATGTTTACAACACATGGGGGGCCAACCAAAACAATAAAAATGTTTTTCTTAATAAAAATAATTAAAACTTTCAAAAATTAATTATTTCAGAACTTCGGAACTTCAATAATTCATAATAAATAGCCCTTTTATTAGAAAATTCGAATCTCGCTTCTTTTTTTAGAAAATTCAATTCTCTACAACTTTGCAGAAGGAAGTTTTTCCAAATTTTAAACAAAAATTGACCGAAATCCATAAACGGACGATTTTACAGGCTATAATCAAATTTCAGTCAAGAAATGGGTCCACCAACATGTTTAAAACAACTTTTGCAACAAAAATACTCTTCCTCCTCATATACTCATATATCCCACATTCATTGTAAAAATATCATCATTATTATATAATATAATAAAATATTATTTTTTTAGAAAAGATAAAATATCAATTTTTAACAATTGTCACTTTAAAAAATTTTCTCCATCTATAACCACATAAAATCAATATTTTCCTCATCATATAAATCAATAATTAATTATTCACAAATAATATTACAGAATCACAAAGATCGCAACCAGTGTAGTTCCCAAGAAAGAGAGGCTTTCCAATAAGGATTTCTCCTTATCTTGCGCCGCAATTAGGTGACCAAACCTCTCCTTGATGCGAACTTTCTAGACATTGCCAATAATGTTTTCTAATAATATTATTCAGATAATATGAATTATTGCTTCGATAATGGAAAATACTGTATAGTGACAATTATTGAAACAACAGTAATATAAAATATCAACGCAACAATTATTGAATCAATAAAATAAAATGTTTGAGCGATAATTCACTGTAATAATTATTGAGTAGTGCCTTTTCACGTAAGAATCAATAATTGGTACAATACCGTATGCTTCATCGCGGCGATAACGCCAGACATCGTGTTTTAACCACCGTATTCCAACAAGATAATTGGTAATAATCATACCGTTATTTATAAACAACTTATACTTGTCGCTTTCTTCATCCAATCGCTTTCCAGTTATGGGGCCTACAAAAGATCAAGGCCGTCGTCATTTAATATTCCCCGACAAAGAAGAATATTTCAACGACCAAACGAATATTCCCCGATAACAATGAATATTTTATAACCACCTGCTTATTTAAAATATTTGCGCATTTTACCTATAACTAACCACATTAATCAAATCAACCCTTACTATTTCAAAATAATAAATAGAGGAAAATAAATTTTATTTATTAATAATTTGGGGTCTTACAGAAACTTGCACTGAATAGCAACTCTCAAAGTATCAAAATACTCACAAAAATACGCTCGATAATCTAGAGAGAAAGAAAACTTGTTTCTGGTGTGATTTTCAATTCTAACCTAAGCGTCTATTTATAGAAAAATGTTAGAACGCCATAGGAGACTAAAATAATAAAATATATTATTTCTTATATCAATCCTATGCATAATCACCAACCAAGACCAGCACCTCAATTCAGAAAAAAAATCCCAGCAGCCCACATGTTAAAACAAAAGTGGGTCCCACCCATAATTAATTTAATAAAAATCATTTTATTTTTTGAAACTTCAGTAATTCATAGAAAATAGCTCGTTTATCAGAAAAATACGAATTTTATGTCCATTCCACACGAAATCGAATTCTCTACAACTTTGTAGCTTAATTTTTCCAAATTCCAAACATAAAACATCCGAAATCTATAAACGGATGATTTTTAATACCTCCACACCGACAAAATACTGATAAAACACCTCAGCATTATTTTCTTCATTTTTATCCACATAAAAATAAATTTATCCATCATTTATATCCACATAAAATAAATATTTTCTTATCATATAAATCAATAATTAATTATGCACAAATAATATTACAGAATCACAATTATGACAACCAGACCATTCCCAAGAAAGAGGGGGCTTTCCAATAAGAATTTCTCCTTACTGGCGCGCAATTAGGTTACCAAACCTCTCCTTAACAGAATTTTCTAGACATTGCCAATAATGCTATCTAATAATATTATTCAAATAATATGAATTATTGATCCGCTAATAATGGAAATATCATGTGCGATGATAATTATCAAAACAACAATAATATAAAATATCAACACAACAATTATTAAATCAATAAAATAAAATATTGAATAAAGAATTACCGTAACAATTATTGAGTAGTGCCTTTTTACGTAAGAATCAATAATTCAAAAATACCGTGCATCCACGCCAGATTATCGTATTTTTAACCACCGATATTCCAACAAAGGTTAATTCGTGTATAACTACGCTGTTATTTATAAAAACTCAAACTTGTCGCTTTTCTTCATCCGGCGCGCTTATTCTCATTATGGGGTCCATAAATGATCAAGGTCGCCGCATTTAATATTCCCCGACAACAAGAATATTCCACGACCAAACGAATATTTCTCGACAAAAATGATTATTTTATAACCACTTGCTTATTTTGTAAAATTTGCACATTTCACCCATAACCAGAGAATTATATCAAATTAATACCTTATTATTCACAATAATTATTAGAGGAAATTTGATTTTATTTATAATAAGTTGGGGTCTTACAGTACATACATTTTTTGGTATAGGTATCCAAATCACGCCCAAAACATTATATTATAAAAAAAATTTAGTTCCATAAAATATTAAAAAAAAAATTAGTTGGTTTAGAAAAAAGAAAAAAAGAAGAAGTTGGGTTTGTATTTTAAGCTTGTCCGGGAGTCCGGACAGGATCCTAGTTCTCTCTCTCTCTCTCTCTCTCTCTCTCATATAGTCTGTTTCTTATGCGGATGGTTCGTATGTGAACCATATTTAATGACGGATAAAACTATCGCTAAATTCGTCGTCATAAAATCTGAACCGGATTATAGCAACGATTATAATTATGAACTATCCCAAAAGAAACTCTGTGTGTGTATATATATATATAATGATGATACTTCATACTTATATTAAGACACAAAGTTTAGAATCTTATTTAAGAAGCCTAACATAATTTTGTATTAGTTTAGTAGATTGGTGCTGTGAAATAAAATATTTTTATTAATTTTATCAAATTTTTTTATTTTAATTATACAATTGCAAAAATGCTTTTTAAAAAGTAAAAAACAGTTGTACTTGAATCAAACTTTTAAATATTCGGGTCGACTTCAAGTTGATTATTAATTAGTCATATATTTCTTCTTCTTCTTTTTTTTTTTTTAAGCAAAAGACGAAATGATTTTATTTCTGAAACAAAATCCAAAAAACACTTGGATTTTGTGATAATACATATATAGTATATATTCTATCCTCCTGATTACACATCAAACAACACTCTGAATCAAAAACAGTTCAATTTATAAAAACAATTAATACATGATATTAAAACCTGAAATTAAATCAAAGGGAAGAACTAGAATGCAATTCTTCATTCTTTCCCCCACTTTCTTCATTAAGCTGCCATTTATTCTAGAAACTGGCAATACTTATCATTTTTAATTTGATTTAAGCAGTCGTTTATATACTTTAATATATATATGCATTTTTTTTTTTTAGATCTTATAATATTGTAAATTAATTTTAGAGATATATTTCAATTATCTTATATATAGACCTAATTAAGGAAATTAATTCAATAAGTCTACTATCACATAAAAACGGCTCACATACACTCATATGCATATTGATATGATCTACGTGCAGGGGCAGATCCAGCGTGAAAGTTCAGTGGGGTCAAATTCGAAAAAAAAAAAATTCAAATTTATTTTTTAATAAAATGAATCATAAAACTAAATAATCCTCAAATATTATTTACAATAATATTTTTCGAGGTTTTATTACTTAAAATTGTTGCATGATAGTCTCATTTTTAATAATTACAAAAATCATATATCAATAACAATAATATATTCACAAATTTTAAGGCTTAGTGAAACAAAATAAGTAGAGTACTACATTTATATTAGTACACTACTATTATGTTACTGAAAAAAGAACATGCTACTATCTTGTTAATATGATAGATAAACATTTTAATATACTTTAAAATGCTTAAATTTGATTAAGTGACTGGTGGATTGTTCCACAACAGTTGGCGACATTATTGGGAGAAAATAAATATAATGATGTTGATCTCTAATTTTATACTACTACTACTACTACTAATGAAATGAGAGCACCCATCCTGCATAATATAGGAATATTTACTAGGCAATCGCTTTTTTTTCTTGAAAAATCGGGTAAATTATAAAGTAACTCTAACCCTAAATCTTTCACAATTTTTAGTAATTGTAACTCCTCCTGCTTTTTAATTTTACTTTCTTGGTATTTTGGAGAAGTAATTGATCAAGAAAATAAAATACTTAAATTTTATAGTAGTATTTTATTTTAACAATATACTAGTATATTTTTTTAATAACATAATAATAGTGTACTAATATAACTATAGTACTCTATTTATTTTGTTTCAGTATGCATTAAAATTTGTGAATAATTAATAATTGTATATATATATATATACACACATAATCATATATGAAGAGTTGAAAATCCAGTGGAGACATGTGCCCCCCTCTGCCCTTGCTCTGGATTCGCCTATGTCTACGTGTATATAAATGTTTCACGCATAGGCTATATCAATACGATATGAAATGATTTTATGTGACAGTAATATTACTCTTTACAAATTAAGAAATAGATTAGAATTTGTGAAATTATACAATTAAAGAAAATTAATTGGACAAGACTTTTCAGCCTTAATAATCAACAATTCGTTAGGAAATTAATTGGATGGTTCTACTTCTACCGACTGGAGGAGTTGTCTGAAAGTGCAGAGCAGTCCTCAAACGAGACTGCATGTTTTTACTTTCACGTACGGACAGTTGTATTAAGACGACCAAGTCAATTGACGGTGCATGCAACTCTCTCTCTCTCTCTCTACTCTCTCTCTATATATACATGTGTATACACGATTTTGTATGTTTATATGAAGTTGGATTGGTGGTAAACAATAGTACTAGGTATGAATCATGTAAAAATCTACTCTCCTAACGGTTAGATACTATCAATTATATATATATATATAGGTTGGCTCTCTCCAGCAAATTATATGAAACAAATTAAAAACGAACTGACTGTAACAACAGTTTTATCCGTTGCTATAACATAAAAAATTATATATTCTCTATAATTCGTTGGAGAGACAGAGCGTCTATATATATATATATATATATATATACTCTAAAACAACGCATTTGGCTCATTAGTACTCTAGAATTCTTGCTAAGTAAGAGCTTCAAGGTTCAATTATTGATAGTGATCAAGGTAAAATATGTGTGTTTAAATTCAATATAAAAAAATAGTGAATGAATTTAATTAATTAGTTTATTCTCTAGTATTGTCTGGCAATAAGTAGGTCACGCGTGAAATATTCACCAACTAAATGCGCTGGGCGGCCAGGAAAAGAAAAGGTCCTAGTCGTATATATAATCCTATATATATAAATTCACTACCCAGGTTGATGTTTGTTTTCATGAAATTATATCAACAATATTACTAGTATTACATAAAAAAAAAAGGTTATATAATACTTATATACGCATATATGTATATTGTAGATCCCAGTTTGACATGTGAGACATATGTATATATATTTGAGTATTATATAATTTTTTTTATTTGATATTAATATTATTTAAATTATATAAGGAACAAAACAGAATCAGGCGGTCTCCTTCCCAGCCTCTCATATAATCAATCACATGGGACCAATATTCACTCATTCTTTCATTGCCTTTGGTTTGAATTCATACCTATATATGAATACTCCTGAATTTTTATTTTTAAAACTTTTAAGATATTGTTATTTCATATATAAACTCGTCAGTTTAATATTAATGACATAATAATGAAATTATAATAATATATTTAAGGATATTAATGTACATGTCATATGATATTATCATTAAATATAGGGAATTGATATTTTCATTAAGTGAAATTGATATTTTTATATGATCTCACTCACATGAATGTGTCTTGTTTATTAGCCTTGTGAAAATATCAATTCTCATAATATATATATATATATATATATATATATATATATATATATATATATATATATATATATATATATATATATACTTTATGTTTTTTTGACATAATTTTTTTTATATATATACCTTATTTGTACTCAATTATAAAGTCATTGGTAACTTTCGAAAGTCATGATCAATTTGAAATATTTTTAAATTTAAAATTAAAAATAGTATTTTTAAAATAATTTATTTTATTAATTAAAGCTAAAAAATTTATGTTACTTTTAAGTTGATTTAATAAAGTCAATTAAGGCACAAAGTGGGAATATATTTTTTTTCCCTTTTTTTTTTTGTCGAATTGTGAAGATACTTATACTATTTTGTGCTGAAAAAGGTTGGCCCATATGCATGCATACATGACCCCACATTTGACAACATCATCTCGACTGTCTTTGCGTGTCGGTTACCAATCATTCATTTATATGTCGGAGCTTTCCCTCAACTAATTAATGGTTCTAACTTCTAACTTTCGGGATCAGATTAATATTAAGTTTATTTTTTTGATAAGTTTATCAAATTGGTCAATAGAATGTTAATATATATGGTAAAATTTCTATTCAAGAATAGATTTAGGATCAAATTATTTGTATTCTAATTGAGAAGTTATTACTAAATAGAGGTATTTGTACAAAATATTTTTTCAAACACCCAAAAATATCATTTTAACAAAAATATTACTACCTCTGTCCTATAATAAGTATTTTTTTAGTTTAAATCACACATACCAATACACAAGTTAAAATAACAAAAATACCCTTAATATATTTTTTTTGAAGTTGAAGAGTTAATGAGTGTCATTTAATTGTAGTGATGGTAAGATGTAATAAATATCATTGAATGCATAAGGGCATATATGAGAAAATATTGCAAAAAATGTATTGGAGTTCTAACACATTACTTATTTTGAGAAAAAATATTAAGCCTAAAAAAGCACTTATTGTGGGACGAAGGTAGTAATAAGAACTCCTTAATAATTATTATTCAAAAAATATTTATGCAAAGTAGTATTTTATAGAAAAATGTGATCTTTTATAGAAAAATATAGTCCTTTATAAGAAATATAATCTTTTATAGGAAAATGTAGTTCTTTATAGAAAATATAGTTTTTTATAAAAAATGTAGTCTTTTATAGAAAATATAGTCTTTTAAAATTAATATTGTTTATCTCTCATATATATATATATGAAATTATTACTATATAGATGTATAGTTTCTTAATACGGGATTTAAAAAGTATATAACATATTACAATTTAGAGGTTATTCCTATTTATAACTGGCCCAAATTGGGACCAATTTTTTTTATAATATTGTAGAGGTTATTCTTATATAGAGTATTCCTAAATAGGGGTTTTACTGTATAAAGTTTTATCTGTATGTCAGTATTCTATTAGTCAATTAATCAATTTTCTCAAAAATAAACTCATGCTAATCACTTTCTAACTTTCAACACCAATTTATCAATCATTCAAAGGGAAAACAATTAGGCTCTTAGTTATTACTCCTTCCTATTCAGATTAAATGTCATTTTAGAATTAAGCACACTTATTAAAAAATAGCACAAAATATTTTTTGTGTCCCTAATTAATTATTTCTCTCTCCACAATTGTCTCTTCTCATTCTCCACAATTGTCCCTAATTAATTATTTCTCTCTCCACAATTGCATTTACTAAGCATATTAAATAGAGGGGTAAATTAGAAAAAAATAGTACAATATTGTATAGAGATTCCAAAATGACACTTATATAGAATAAAATTAAACTCCCTAAAACATCATTTAATCTGAATAGGAGGGAGTATATCTGATCCTTAATATAGCTCGTTTTAGATATATACACAAGAATTAAGGAAATGATTGAAAAATATTAACTACACTATCAATTGTCTATAATACCCTTCACCTCACATATAAGAGTAGAGGAGTAGATGAAAAAGTTTTATTGGGAGAAGAAGAGAGACTTAAGAGTAGAGGAGTAGCATAGGATAATGATAAATATGGATCAAAAAATTAGGTGGAGTAACAAGGGGCAATTTAGAAAAAATAGTGATCAATTCTCCTAGATAACCACAAATGACAAATAATTAATAATAACAAAAAAAGTTTAAAACGACTTACATATAGGAATGGAGGAAGTAGTATTATTTATTTATTTTTGATCAAACAGTTGAATCGACTGAATTATATTAAAATTTTAAACTGTTACAATTGATAAAAAAAATTAATTGAAAAATTTGAAAAGATAATATTTTCAAACAGAATAAAAAATAACCAGTAAACGACTAATCGTAACAACAATTAGTAGACATCAGATATATTTATGAAAAACCACCATATTTCAAAAGTAATAATAGAATATACAAATTTGAGCAGTTCTTCAATACGAGCAGAGGAATATATTATTTTAAATTGAATGGGGACATTGTCAGTAATTTATGTTTTGTCAATAATAATTTTGAAACCAAAAAATTTAATGAAATTAATTTTGAAAGATAAAACATGAAGTTTCTTAAAATTAGGGGTTAAATTTGAAAATATAATTTCGTAAAGCCACCTACTTTTGGGGCTACCTTCGAATTTACATATTCATCACTGGTCTTTTTATGTTTTTATTTATATCAAGTTATTTTAATCACATCAACGCCCAACGCCCACTTCTACTAATCCAATTTTTGAAAGGGAAAAAAAATAAGGATCAAAGCTGTAATTGGGCTGAATTGTTTAATAGCTAATATCACCTCATAGATTTTAGACTGGGCCCAAGATTGGGCTCAGCTTCTTCATATTGGACTTTTGGAAGAGCAATAACTCCTTGAAAATATGTAGTAAAATTTTTTATGTTTTGAGAAATAAAGTACAATCGTATCAAATATTGACTACCTTTATTTCACAAGTGATATTAAAATCTTGATGATAATTTTTTTAATATTTTAATGAAAATTCTTGGTCTATAATTTTCTTTTTCTCATGGACCTGTTGATTAGCTTGGGCCTTGTCTCTTCTTGACCTTTATTTGGGCCTTGAATATATAGCTGTCTTTGCTGCGTAACAACTTAATTAGAGTGGAAGGAGCTCGATGTCATTTAATTTAAGTAAGGTCTCGAGTTTGAGTATTGTGAATGGAGAAAACAGTATTAGAGAGAGTTTCTAACTACTAGTATAGGAAAAAGATGTCAAGTTCGAGCTCGTTTAAAAGTAAGCGAGCAGAGTTGGAGCTAAACTTAAGTGAGTTGAGTTAGTTAGGATTAAGCTCAACTTTTTAATTTTATTTTTATATAAAAAGAAAAATTAATTAAATGCTAAACTAGTCGAGTTCAAATGGACTCGAGTTGGACACTCCATTCTCTTTTATAATGCAGGGGTCTCAAATTATTTGTCTCAAATGTCATTGCATTAAATATTTTAATGATAATTTATGACATAACCAATCTATTTATTTAAAATTATGGTGACAGTTCATTTGAAATCCTTAAAATTACTCTTTAACTAAACTCCTAAATGAGAACTTAGAGCCTGTTTGTTT
Source organism: Panax ginseng (assembly GCA_020205605.1). Lineage (NCBI taxonomy): Eukaryota > Viridiplantae > Streptophyta > Magnoliopsida > Apiales > Araliaceae > Panax > Panax ginseng. The sequence continues at coordinate 20,352,499 of CM035138.1, forward strand.
CACTCTTAATAGGGTTGAATAGCTCTGAATCTGAACGATTCAGTCATTCAAACTGTTTGTTTATAAATTTTAAAGTCTGAATTGGGCTTAATCCATCTGAGCGATTCTTTTAAAAAAATTGGTCTGAATCGGCTGAATAACAAATTTTACCCAAATAACCTCTTGTTGCTCTCATTTCATTCGCTCTGTATCTCCACCTCCATCTCTTCTCTGCATCTCCATCTCCATCTTCTCTGCATCGCTGGTCCATCGCAGGTAAACTCTCATCTCTACGTCGCTACTCCATCTCCACGTCGCTACTCCATCTCCCAAATTTGATCTCTGTTTCTTCTTGTATATGATTGGTATGTGATTAAGATTAATAGTTAGGGCTAAACTGAAAGTGAATAGTATGAAAGGGGGAAAGCTAAAATTTTGTGAGTTTGTTTGTTTGTTTGCTTGCTTCCTTGATATCTATTTGGGGGATTGATTGTATTGAAAGAGAAGAGTAGGTTTACAATATATAAATGGCAGAACAAGGCTTGGAAGTCTTTTTTGATGTAATTTTCATTGGAAATTAACAAAAAATAGTAATTTCCATAAATAATAGATAATTTAGCTTGATGTTAATCAAGGTATTGCTTATTTGGGGTTCCATTTTTTTGTAAATAGATTGGTTGTACTGATTTGGATGTGATTAAAAACAATCACCTTATCACAAGGAAATAACAAAAAGAAAAGGGAACCTGACAAGTTCATTATAGAAAGTAACTGAAAATGTCTTGAATAAATCAATTTTGGCAATTTTTCTCAGAGGAGTTTTAATGAAAATCTCTCTATTTTTTTTAGGAGAAACTGAGCTAGCTTTAGTGATCAAATGCTAATTTTAGGATGATTTCTTAATTGCATTATATTAGATACTATTACATGATAATTTCTTAAAGTTGCAAAGTGAAAAATCCTATAAGATAATTGTCTTGCCATCTTGCAATTCATATTGATTATGGATGGTTATACAATGTATAAGTGTACAACAATGTGATACACAGTATAACCCACAAACAAAGATTTAACAATTATTTTTTGATCCTTAATTCGTATCTTTTGGTCTGTAATATTTTAATGGTGCTAGTGTTATTAGATGGTTAGCAATTTAACTGCCTTTCGGGCAATCTTTGAGGCATCCTCATCAGACTTATTTCTGCTTCCAACATTTTGGAGTTTCAATGCATTGATTTTTTGATAAACATTGTTTATAAAAAGGGAAAGTATTTTTGTTGAGATTTATAATTTTCTCATGTCAAAGTTGTGCAGATTCCGAATTTATTCTCATGTTAAATTTGTTTCTGGTAGCTAGATCAGCTCTGTTATAATGAACATTATTACTTTTCATTAACTAGTATGTGGCCATGTGGGCTCTTTATAATTTAGATAGTACATAATTTACTGGAGTACATTATTTCTAAATTCATCATTTTATTTGTGTTAGGCATGGAACAATCGGGTGAAACTCAAAATCAAAGAAAATCAAGAGTGAGTTGGAGAAATGAAAATGTAATGAAAACTTTTCTTGAAGCATGTATTGGCGAGGTTACGGAAAATGGTAGGCTAGGCGGTCTTAAGCCATATTCATGGTCAAAAGTGGGAGAAATACTGAAGAACACCCACAACTTTATTGTAGATCCTAAGCAAATGAAAAATCGTTATGATTATATAAAGGAAAAATATACTGCATGGTGTCAACTAAAAAGAAAGACCGGAAATCATTATGATCCCACAACTAACACGTTCAACTTCACGGATGAGGAATGGGAGCTAGAGTCAAAGGTTAGTAACTACTTTTTTAAGTTTACCATAAAAGCTTGTTAAATTATTAAACATGTAAATAACATCTTGTGTATGATTTTTGGATACAGGCAAATAAGCATGTTGACTCCTTGAGGACTTCACCTTTAAGTTTTCCTGAGCTTTGCACTCAACTCTATGATGGAGCTGCTGCTACGAGGATTGATGGTTGGGGACCTAGCTCTAAAAGGGATAGGATCGTTGAACCAAATAAGGATTTGGAAATTCTTAGTATCGAGGATATCCCTTTCAGTACTCAAGCTCAAGAGTCCTCAAACCCACCTCCAAATTCATCAACTCCGGGTACCCAATCACATGCTTCCACTCCCAACTTTGAAGAACAAAGGCCAACGAAAAAAGCGAAGAATTCAACAAAAAAATCTAATAACTCCGAAATAGAGAAAGAGATGTGCAAAGCCTTAAAGCTCATTGTGAATAACAATAGTGGACCTTCCTTGAAGGAGTGCAAAGATAAATTAAATGGTCTTGGGTGGGGATCACAAAATTCATTGCACAAAACTAGTTAAATATTTACTATTGGATGATTTTAGTTAAAACTTTAATATTTTGTATGGATCGATGACCAAAACTTATTATTTTGGGTGTAATGAGTTAATTTTGGATCGATGGCCAAAGCTTTGATTTTTGGATACAGTTTTTGTATGAACTTGTTACTTTTGATATATATTTATTTAGTAACTTATTATATGTGCTTATTATTTTGATGGATCATGATTTGTTTGATAATTTATTTGAATTATTTATTTTTATTTGTTGTACAATGAATATTGTATTTAATTTTTTTAAATACGTCCAGACAAAATTATATACTTGTTCAGCATAGTTTAGAGGGATAAAATAGTAAAATACTAGTATTCAGATATTTCAGACATATTAATTATCAAACAACTTTTTTCATTCAGATTCAGATTTAGATTCAGCTCATTCAGATTCAGATTCAGATTCAGATTCAGATTCATTCAATTTTTATCAAACAACTCCTTAGTCTAACCTAGTCGACCTCCCGGACGGCCGGACAGGTAGCTTCATTTACAGCTATATGCTTCCTATTTGCAAGACAATGAGGAATTTTGGTTGCTGGTAACTATAACAGTGTACTTGCTTCACTTAGGCCCTAGCCAATAGCCTAAGATTCTTCTCCTATATATGATAGGCTAGTATTAAAGATATCACCAAAATGTCAGAATCCAAATGTGATCATGTGTGTTATGACAATACTATCTGCTGTAAAAAGCAAATAAAAAAGAAAAAAAAGCTCCGCAAAGTTATAAGGCAAGAGCACATGGAGAAGATGCTTAACTTATGAAGCCACCACCGAATAAAAGAAGAAAGAAGGTAAATATTCAAAAATGTCCTGACAGTTTATTTGAATGTCCTATTTTCACTTTAAATTATTTTTCTTCTTCAAAAAGTACACTTAACGTTACAAATTTTAAATTAATTGTGCCCCACCCGTTAACAGATCTGCCACTTAGACAAATATGACCGACACTTAGACAAATTTTAGTTACAAGGCTGACACCCGAACAAATTTTTGTTATCCAAAATATTCAGATCCATTTTCTCTCTATAAACTCATCTTTATCACATCCATTTTCTCTATCTCTAAAGCTTTTTCTCTCTAAACTCATTTTACTCGGATCTATTTTCCTTCTCCGACGAAACTTCAATTTCCTCGAGCACCGATTCAGGCTCTCGCTTCTTCTCCTTTGCCGGCTGCTCCTCTTTTTCCTCATCAGGGTAAACGTTAGGGGCATTATATTCTTCTTAAAGTAAAGAAAAAATAGTTCATGATGGAAGTACGACATCGGGGTAAACGTCAGGGACTTAGGGGCATTTTTGGACATTTACCCCTTAAAAAAGGGAATTGATATTTTTATATGTAGGGTCTATATATTTGTTAATAAAAAAATTCTACATATTAGTTAATATGTGAGCCCTATGTATAGAAATATCAAAAAATAATATTGAAATATCGATTTCCAAAAACAAATCATCAAAGCTATTTATATATATATATAGTGAGCAATCAAAATACATCCCACGGTCAATAATCATTACAATCCAAATGGATAAAATAAAACCCAAAAATCAAATAATTATAAATACACTCAAAAACCTTCACACTAATTTATGATACACGATCTCATGTTCTGCCCTGATACATGGCTACCAACTAAGCTGAGAGAAGATAAAATGTAGTGCACCCTTGAAGGATAATATCATCATTCTCCTCTGATATTTGTTCCTTTTTTTCACAGCCTGTTAAAAGCACTCAAATAATGCAGATCAGCAGGGAAATGTGGTGGTCACACAGGAATGAAAGCCATATGCACAAACCAAACACATGCCATTGTCCCATTTTTCTGCCCACCCTGCACATGCTCTCTGTCCCATTTTATGCTTCTCCTTTTCACAACTCATACTACACTACCCTACCCTCATATAATAAATTAAACCAACACTTTCACACAACTAAATTAAATTAAAATGTGTTGTTAGAGATCAAATAAGCTAATTTTGCTCTAAAAAGTGTTACACTATGGATTAATAATTAAATATTTTGGTCATTGTGTTTTAAAATTTTTATAGAGCTGGTGCAACGGTTGCACGTTGAGACGCCAACGCGACGCATTGAAGGTGTTGAGGGCAGGTGGTCAAGTGGTCGTTGGTGAGGCCGGCCGCCTGCATGAAGGAGTGGATGACGGTTGGTCCGACTAACCGGAATCCCCTCCTCACCATGTCTTTGCTTATGGCTTCTGATTTTGAGGTCTTAACAGGCATTTTGTGGCATGATTTGTATTGAGTGGCAATGGGCTTGTGATTCACAAATCCCCATAAATACTTGTCAAATGATCCGAAATCTTTCTTGATCTGTATAAAAATTAAGAAGAATCTGTTAAAAATTTTCTTGAATTACATGCATTTATGTGACATTAAAAATATGTACAACTATACTACGGTGACAAATTTAGGAGATATATGATCAAGCCAGGTTCCACATACACATGTTAATAGTTGCACCAGTGTTATGAGGAATGATAAATTATGAAGGACTTAAAAAGGATAAAAATGATAGATACAAAAAGAGTTGGGGTACTTTTTTGAAACTTTAAAATTTTATTACCTGAAGAATTCTGCTAGAATTGTCTACAACTCCTCTGACTTGGCTCAATTCTATGCAATATTCAGCACTGATTGATGTAATTTTCTTCTCTGAATATTTTGAGACAGTTTCTGCATCAAATCCCGAGAAAGCATCCCTGCAAAAATATAGAAAGTAAGTAAGAGTTGAGTAAATGATTTTACCAAAACTTCTGTATAATTTTATCAAGAAATTCCAAATTTAAATCATACCCACCTAAATTCTTGCCTTTTCTTTAACACTGAAGTCCAATCTGATCCAACTTGTGCACCAGTTAACACTAACAATTTAAACAGCAGCCTGCATATATGTCATAAAAAGATCAATCCCAAATCTCAATGTTTAAGAGAAATGAATCATACATATATATATGTATACATGCATATATGTATATAGAGAGATATAGAGAGGGTGAGGGTGGGGGAGCTCTTACTTGTCATCATGAGCAGGAACACCCCATTCTTCATCATGGTAAGCGACATAGATAGGGTCTGCAAGAACAACACAATAAGCATACCAAAAAAAAGAGGCAAATTTTCTTGTTATTAGTTCTTTATGAAATGTACTGATTGAGAAAATTCTTCATACCCGAATTTGGTGTAATAAAGCTGCATCTTTTTTCCTCTGGAACTGGTGCACTAACAGCAATATTATCAATGGCAACTAAGTTGCCTTCATACTTAGCAGACTTGGTTCTTCCATAATGAACAATTCTCATTTTCCTCTGCACTTGCATATTTGCGACTTGTTCCCTTCTTGCTGCAGCTATGCTCCCTGGAGCCTCTACAATCGAAGACGGCGAGTAATTCAATGTACTAGTGTCCACACAAGGTGCACTTTTCTTCGACTTTTTAACCGGTGTCACAACTTTGTTAGTGTTTCTTGGTGTCAACAAAACCTTTTCAATGCTAGAATTCAGTCCATTCGGATCATTTCCTTGTTTAATCGCAGGTTGTCGTGGCGATTTTAGCTTGGGAGATATAGGGGGAGTGACTTGGCCAGGCCTGACTTTTGGACTAATAGTAGTAGTACTAATTTGGGATGGCATTGGTTGAACTTTTGGTGGTGGAATAATGGGTTTTGTTGTTTGTGTTTTCTTTAGCGAATTGCGGCATTCTAACAGAGGAACTCTGTTGCAAGTTGGCTGCAGGACAGGGCGGCCATTGATGTCAAGTGAACTAGTTTCTTGAGGTTTGGATTTGGAGGAACACATTTTGTGTTTGCGACTTCTTTTGGAGTTCAAATGATGGTTATGTTTTGGGAAAAATGAAGGGTTATGAGGAGGAAATGAATGAATGGGAGGTGAAAGGAGTTGGGATGAGGTTGGGGGGAGGATATTATTGGCGGGGTATATAAAAGGGAAGGTGGTGGGGTAGGTTTAGGGAAGTTGTAACTTGCAGGAGTTGGAGTCTGCCATACATCCTCTTGTGAAGGGCATTATCTTTTTGTTCAACTTGAACATGGGAACGATAGTGACTCCCTCCTTCCTCCCTCACTTAGGGTGATGGGGTCCAGCTTAGAATAATATTGTACATGTTATATGTTTTATGTTCATATATGAAATAATCCCTTATGCCGATATTGTCATTTATATTGAGTCTGCAGGTTAATTAACGTTTATGACAGTAGCGTTTGTGAGTTAAATAAACAACATTTGAAATACAGTAAGGTGTTTCTAGAGTGTGTATGTACTTCTCAACGTTCCACATGCCACTCGGCCAGCATTTTCTAATGGACCCTTGCCCTCGTCACCTTTACTACTGCAGCTGGATCGAGAGAGAAGGTTTGAGGGCCAGAAAGAAAGACCATCCCCTTAATTATCCCTAAACTTTTTCAATATGCTAATCAAGTCCGGTTAGAATTTGAGATTAGTTAAGATTTAGTTGTTTGGAACTAATCAAATTAAACTGAATATCAAAAGGCCTAATTGGGACCTAGTTGACATTCCCTTTATAAAAAATTAATTAGTTTTCTTACTCCAACTCAAGGATAACTTTATAAGCTGACACAATGTGCAAAGAGCAATGATCTCAAAGCTTGTTTTGCATATCATTTGCTGTTAAATTCTAAAGTTTATGGAATCTTATTGGCTTGATTACCACTTAAACCGCGTTCAAAGATGCTGTGATTTCTGCTATCTCATTTGTATAATTTACTTTATTTAAAAAAACATTAAAAATCCGTTTTCTTTATTTTACCTGTAATAATATGACCAAGTAAGTGTCAATATTATTAAATAGTCTTAATCACATATTTGTTTTAATTGAATTATTCATAGAATAACTTAAAATAATCTCATATTATGTTTGTTTTGTTTAAAATTATTTAGAGGATTGGATAAAAATTTACGGTTTGGACTATCATATCCTTACTACTAATAACAAATATATCATATTCTCATTAGTTTAAGTATAGATAGATAGTATAAGATTAAAGGTTAATTTTCTCTATAAATTTTTAGTCCCAAATGACAGATATTATAATACCTAGTTGAACATAGTATTAAATAGTCCATCCTTTTAAGTTTATTTTTAAAAATAAACAAGCGACTTAAAATTAATAATTCAATTTCAAGTAATCATTGCAAACAAACACAACCCTAATTATAAACTGACAAATGGTGTACTTTTTAAATTTAGTCATATCCCATATGAAGTAAAAAATTATACTTTTATTATATTGACATTCAGATAACTTCACAATAGAAATGGTTATTTTCACAATAAAAGTGTCGCTGTAGACTTTATAGCGACGGTTTTCACCATCGCTATATATTTATAATGATACTTTTGTTATAAAAATAACAAAAAAATATTGTGGATTTAATAATTAAGTTTTATAATTTGTAGAAAATACAACCTTTAGTAGTAAAGTAAGTCATAAAAGAAGAAAAGGATCATCTTGGGAGTATCATGAATGCTGATTTTGTTTCTCAAGGGATTTTCATATAAGCCAAATCTAAAACTTAAACTGCAAGCAGTGTAGAAAAAAAGCAAGTTGAGTTGTAAGCAATAACTGACAAGACCCAAAGTATATAACCGTAAAAACAAAATGAATATTGAACTGATCCAGATACTAATATCTCATACACAATTTTGTTGCTTTCAGCTTTGACATGTTCTTTTTTTTTTGTTTCCCAATATACGTTCAGACTCACACTTCTAATTTATTCAAGACTATTTCTCAAAGTACGGTCCGGCGTTAAAACTGGAGAAAATTTGTTGCATCCACAAGGTTTGAAATCGAAATCACTTGCTTAAACGACCAAAGTCCCTTCTACTCAGGCCAACCTTCGTCGGTAGCTTTGTCATGTTTATCATACTCGGCTTTTGATGTTATTTTTCTTATTTACTGGTTGGTCTTTCGACTGTTTCAATCTCTCTCTCTATATATATATATATATTGTTAACGTCAGGATTTTTTTTCACGTCTCAATCACAAAAGACGTCCTGATTCTGCACAGTAAACACGACAAACACCACAAGCTTGACGGCCGGACCGCCGGGGGATAGCTCAGGCGTGAGAGTAAGTATGTCTGTTCACAAGGTTAACTCAAGAGGATAATAAAATCTAGTGTAATGAGAGAGATTATTTATTATCAGTTGTGTGAATGTATATATATCAAGAAATGTACCTCCTTGTGAAGACTTACTCGTCAAGAAATAATATCTTTGCCTGGATTACTGTGCCACCCACTACCATCTGACATATCCCCCTGATCTGATGGGTTTTACCGACTGCATGGAACTTATCCATCGCTTGGCCACCGCTCACACTACCGCCGTACCGATTATAATCCCATCCACATTAATGCATGGCGGATATCTTGGTCAACTAATATACTATATCATCATTACAAGTCAAAGTAATAGATATTAAGTGATTCCGATGGGTTAATCCAATGAACCAATTCTTACCCTATAGGATTAAATAAAGCTAACACAACGATCGGGCCCAATGAACCCTCATGCTGGCTTAATTATAAAAGCCCAATGGATTAAATTAATAAATGAGCCCAATCTACCCGGCCCAAATAGAGAAATATCACACCCAACATTACCCCCTAGTTTTTTGTTAAACAGATGTTTAATGGAAAACTATAAATGAATCCATGATATCGTGGATTTATTAAAGGCCCGTAATAGGAAATAATTGAGACGTACTCCACTTTAGTGCAAAAATGGGATATGGAATGGTGAACGCCTGAGTAATAGGCCCAATCAATAAAGGATTGAAATTGAATAGGATGGACCAATAATTAGAAACCCAACTGTGAGACCCAATCCGATAAGATATCCAAAGGTCGTCCCAAACACGCCCCATTCGAATTCTCATCATTACTGACATTTAATGCGCCGGCCTCGTTCCCTGTGTAACCGTCAGTATAAAAGGGAGCTTTACCAATTCTGACGGTTTTACCTGCTAATTTGAAATTAGAACCTTTGAGCTTTCTTCTCCTTCTCAAAAATTCTCTCTCTAGCTTTCGAAACCTCAACAATGGTGAATCCAAACCAGACTTCTCCAGTTTTCTCCCACTCAAACCCTAACCAAGAGGGTTCGAGTTCAAATCCACCATTTCCTACTGATTTCTTCAAGGATGGGGAACAATTTCCTCATGCGAACATTGCATCCACCGTCACAGAATCTGAAATACGTGCCCTCCGGATTCGATACTGTGATTCCGCATAACTACGCCCATAAGGGCTCCTCGCCCGAGGAGTGAATGTATCAATGACCAGACGGCTGGGTCGCCATGCCTGCCACTTTTCTGGAAAAGGGGATTCGCCTACCCCTTCACGCCTTCGTCGTCACCCTTCTAGGGTTCATATGAGTGGGTTTTGCTCAGCTGGTGCCCAACTCCTATATCCACATACTGGCATTCATTGCCTTCTGCCACGAGCTAGGGGTTACTCCCTCCGTCGACCTTTTCTTCACCCTTTTCTCTGTCGGTAGATCCCGAGAACGAGGGTTTAAGATGCTGAGCAAACAATCTCTGCGCCCAAACTCTAAATTCGAGAAGAGGCCCTGATGAGCACCCCTTCGAGCAACAAAGGTCGGCAAAAGTCTCAACTAGCATCCTCCCACATCTGCTTTTAACCGTCCAACCTACGCTGATCCCATTCAAGAAAGCTGCTCGTTGTTACTTCAACTCGTCCATTTGATCGAGGATGAGCCACCAAGTCTTTTCATCTTTGGATCCCCAATTCTACCAAAATGCTTCAAACTTCGACCCCACAAACCGTCGTCCATTATCTCGATATTACCACCTTAGGAATTCCAAAACTAATACCACAGATTCTTTCACGAATTTCAAACACTCACTGCTCATTATTGACCTAAGTGGTTTTGCTTTCTACCCATTTGGTCATATAGTCTATAAGAACTATAACAAAACTGACCGACCTTTTACTTTTGGTAGTGGACCCAATATATCAACCCCCGCACAAATGAAGGGTATAGAGATAAGATCGAGTATAGCTCTTCCGGTGGTGATGAGATATCGATTTGTTGAGTTGGCACTTCTCGCACTTCTTGACGTACTCAGTTGCTTCCTTGAAGATAGTAGGCCAGTAGTAGCCCTCCTGACGAAGTACTTTATAGGCTAATGACTTAGCAGCCATATGGTCGCCACAAATGCCTTCATGCACTTCTCGGAGAACATATTCAAATTTCTTGATGGAGTCAAACATTTCAATAATGGAGACGAGTAGGCCCTTCTTGAAAAGATCCCCATCAATCGTAACAAAGTTAGCACTCTTGTACTTGATTTTCTTGGCAAGCATCAGATCCGAAGGTAAGACGCCATCTGCCAAATATTCCAGGTAGGGAGTCAACCAGCAGTTGGTTCGGTCAATGCACATTAAAACTTCATGATGAACACTAGGATATTGCAAAATTTCCAGGTACACCGATCCTTCAAAAACATTAACATCCATAGTAGCTAGTCTGGCAAGTGCATCAGCAATGGAATTGTTGTTACGCTCGACCCCCTGAAACTCGTAGGATTGGAAATACTGAATCCGTTCCTTCAATTCTGCTAAATACTTGATCATTCTCGGACCTCGAGCTTCGTATTCCCCAAAGAGATGTTTAACGACTAACTGAGAATCACTGAAGATGACTATTCTTTGCACTTCAAGACTCTTCGCTAACCGTAAATCGGCCAATATCGCTTTCATACTCACCTTTCGTTGTTCGTCGCTTTGAATCGAAATCGATGGCTTCACGCACTTGAATCCTCTCTGGACTTGTCAAGATAATCCTCGCTCCACCGATGTCCGGTAGAAGACCCATCTGCATACAACGTCCATGAACTCTCCTTCATTGAAGAACGACAATCGCTTTCGATGATCCTTCACCTTTTCGACCACAACTTCATCACTTTTCAAAAACGAACACTCAACCACAAAATCACGAAGGCTTGCCCTTTAATGGCGGTTCGGGGATGATACTCAATAAAGAATTGGGACAACTCCATCGTCCCATGCAATAGTCTCCCGATACCTCTGGTTTGCCCATAATCTTCTTTAAAGGCCGATCTGTGTACACTATTACCAATCTACCTGGAAGTATTGCCTAAGCTTTTCACTAGCAGTTATTAAAGCAAAAGAAAACTTTTCAATGTTTGGGTACCTTGTTTCAGCATCCCAAAGGACATGGCTTACATAATAAACCGGGTGCTGCTTACCCCCAACTTCAAGCACCAAAACCGCTCCTACCGCCGACGAGCTAGCTGCTAGGTATAAATATAGAGGCTCGGCAAAGAACCAAGCTTTACCAACAAAGGAGTCAAGATAAATAGGACTTGATGCTTTGAAAGGCGTCTTCACACTCCGAAGTCCATTGAAAGGTCTTTGCATTCTTCGGCCCTTTCAATGTGTAAAAAAACGGTAAACATCTTTCTGCTGACTTGGACATAAACCTCCGCAAAGCTGCAATCCTTCTAGTCAGACGTTGAACATCTTTAAATGACTGAGGAGTCTTCATGTTCAGGATCGCTTGAATCTTCTCCGAATTGGCTTCAATTCCTCTTTAACTGACAAGATAACCTAGAAATTTGCCAGCCCCCAGACCGAAGGTGCACTTAGTGGGATTCAGTCTCAAGTTGTGATGACGAATAGTCTGAAAGCATTCCTCTAAATCATCCAAATGTTTATGCACCAACATGCTTTTGACAATCATGTCATCCACATACACCTCAATGTTCTCGCTTGTTGATATCTAAAGATATGGTTCATCATCCTCCTGATGCGTGGCTCCAAAGATTGATGAGGCCGAAAAGTCATTTTCTTATAGGCATATACCGAACGACGCGTAAATGAACGCAGCTGTCTTCGGTATATCCTCTTTACATACGGAGATCCGATGATACCCGGTGAATGCATCCATAAAACTTAATAAAGCATACCCGAAATGGCATCAATGAGTTGATCGATGTGGGCGGTGGTAGAAATCCTTCAGACGGGCCTTGTTTAGATCAAGATAATCGATCAGACTTCGCCATTTGCCATTCTGCTTCTGGACCAGCACCACATTAGCCATCCACTGCGGGTAGTCGATCTCAAAGATGAAGTCAGCTGCCAACAGTTTTGCAATCTCTTCATCTATGATCCGTTGACGCTCAAGTGCAAAGATCCTCCTCTTCTGCCGCACCGGCTTCTTTGACGGATCCACTTCCAATCGATGCTCAGCAATATCCCTGCTCACTCCCGGCATATCCTGAGGTTCCCATGCGAAGATGTCAACATAGCTCCTCAGCAGCTCCACGAGGTTCGTCCGGAGAGGTTCCGGCAAGCCCGAACCTATTTTCACCATTTTGTCCACCTTGCCCAGGATGAGCTCTATCTCCTCCGTTTCTCCAGCTGGCAGGACCAACGGTTCGGAACTACTTTCGGTGAAGGGTTCGATCTCTATCGCCATGTTTTGTTTTTGCTTTGATACCCCCACTCCCGAAGTAATAACAACATTTCTGTAACACCTCCTGGCCAGATCCAAATCTCCTTTCACCTCCCCAACCCCATGAGCCGTAGGAAATTTGATTTTGAAATGAGGTATTGATGTTACAGCTTGCAAAGCAATTAAAGTGGGCCTCCCCAAAATAGCATTATAAGCAGAATCTAAATGCACAACATAAAATTTGTAAATAATTTCTACCTGTTGAGGGGCCGTTCCGAATATGACTGGTAGTTCAATGGTCCCAGCCACCTTAACTGGATCATTGTTGAAACCATAAAGAGGAGCCTCCTGCCCTATTTCCATCTTCCGCCCATCCAGATTCATCCTTTGATAAGCGTGGGCGTACAGGATGTCTACAGAAGACCCATTATCTACCATCATCCGCTTCATATCCACCGAACCCACTTGTGCAGTCAGCACCAATGATCCCTCATGCGGTTCGATGACTTCTGAAGGGTAATCTTCATCAGTAAAGGAGATTACCGTTTTCGGATAGGTCTCACGGGTCTTTGGGAAGGTACACCAATACGACATCGATCAATCCAAATAGCTTAACCCGCTTCTTTCCAATTAGCTTGCCAGAAGTACCCCCAGTGATGACATCTATCACATGCCTCGCAAGCTGTCCTGGAGCTAGCAATGCTTGCTGAACTGGTTGAGCTGCCGAGACAGGTCCTCGGTCCTGCTGTTGATTAGTTCTGGCAGCCACATACTGAACTAAAGCCCCACCTTCTACCTTTCTTTCAATGAATTCTTTTAAACTGGTGCAATCGTTCGTTTCATGACCCGAAGCTTGATGGTAATCACAATACTTGCGAGGATTCCCTTTTCCGGGCTTAATATTATCTCGTGGTGGCTCGAAGATAGGTTGATTTTTGATCTGATCCAAGATAACAACCTTGTCTGCATTGAGTGTCGTGTACGTCCTATTTACTCTCTGGATTGGAGCGGACGAACGTCCTCCACCCTGCCTCCAATTGTTGTATCTCTTTGACCCGTCATCATAACGGTCTTTATTCCCTTCATTTTTCTTCTGATCTCCATCGGTTTTGCCCCGATCTGTCTCCTTAAGCCGATCTGAAGGACGTTTGAGGCTGCTCATGGCTTCCTCCACCATGATATAGCCTTCGGCTTTGTCAAAGGCTTCATGAGACTCTTGGTGGTTAAACATAAGTTTTTTCACACCAACTTTTCCGATTTAACCAAATCTAACCTGCTCAAAACAATCCCACAACTTGTAGATCATTCAAGTTCGCCATCACCGGCCGCTTCCGAAACCGCTTCACATCTTCGCCTCAAGATTCACTTAGAGGATTGCGAACTTGAAAGCAAATGAACCAATTGGTTTTCCCCTTCTTCTGTTGCTCCCAAAGCGAGCATGAAACTTGCTACACATGTCTTCCCAGGACGAGATTGAATCTGAGGGTAAGGTCCCCATCCACTGTCGGGCATCCTTTCTAAAAGTTGTGACAAAAGTAAGGCATTTAGCAGCATCGCTAAAGTCGTAATAATCCATGAGTCGGTCGAACGCCTGATTATGGTCGTAAGGGTCCCCCGATCCATCATAACTCTCGATATGGGGCAACTTCTTGGTGGGGTCAGCTTTTTCCCTGAGAATTTCCGCGGAAAAAGGGGACGCCTTCTTTCCCGGAGTGTCTTTGGTTTTCTAGACTTCGGTAAGCTGCTTCCGAAGCTCCTTCAATTCTCTAACCAGATACTCCACGCTTTCTGGTTGAGATGATGCCTCCTTCTCCGATGACCCCTTCTTCCTATAAGCAGACCGGATTCTTTTAACAGAACCTTCAACTTTAGAGGGCTTCTCAAGAAGGCGAGTGTCTCTACAGGCGGGTGCCCTCGGTGAGACTCTCGGGAGTATGTCCTCTGGATATACTTTGCCTCTAAACCCGGGCACTATGGCGAGAATGTGCAACGACAAGGACCTTCTTTGCATGTTCTGGAGTGCGATCCCTGGATCGACCTCTTTTTTCGCTTCGCCCCTGTCCCCTGAAATCGGCAGGGTGATAAGTCCTCTTTGATCTCTGAGGAGTAGGGCTTCGGGACCTTCTTCTTTCCCTAGCCCTACCAGATCATCGTCGCCTCGAACGAGCGGTGTTCCTTCCCACTGATGCCTGCCTCTTTCTTCTGATTGAACATACCGAGCTCTTCATCTCTCAATTCCGCCATCCGAGCCATCTGCTCAAATATATCCCGACGCCTTCTTCACCAAGACTCTCCATGGTTCTATCCGCTTCATCTCGCCATCTTAGCCACCGGGAGGCCTCAGCATCTGGGTCATCTCTGTTATCGAGTTCTAGCGAAGCGCTTTCACCCGCTTCCCACCACGACCGGATCCCTTCTCCGTTGAATACTAGCTTACGCTTCGCTTTCTACCGCTTGACCAAGAATCTTCAGTGACCGTTTGACGCTGTCAAGATGAACACTTATGGTGGGTCCCAAAACGATCTTTAGCAGATATCATGAGATTGACTTCACCGACAAACCATCTACCGTCCTTTTCGGTGTAGGTGTTCTACTTTTTCCCATGAAAACTAATAAAATAAAACACGATGCAGTGATTGAAAAGTACTCAAGACACTAGAACCGCCCCTCCTTCTAGCGCCAATGTTAACGCCAGGATCTTTCTCCACGTCCCAATCACAAAAGACGTCCTGATCCTGCACAGTAAACACGACAAACACCACAAAGCTTGGCCGGTACGACACGGGGGATAGCTTTCGAGCGTGAGAGTAAGTAAGTATGTTTCACAAGGTTAACTCAAGAGATAATAAAATCTAGTGTAACGAGAGAGATTATTTATTATCGGTTGTGTGAATGTATATATATCAAGAAATGTACCTCCTCAAAGACTTACTCACAAGAAATAATATCTTTGCTTGGATTATTGTGCCACCCACTACCATCTGACATATCCCCCTGATCTGATGGGTTTTGCCGACTGCATGGAACTTATCCATTGCTTTTGGCCACTGTTCACACCGCCGGCCGACTATAATCTCATCCACATTAATGCATGGCAGATATCTTGATCAATCATTATACTATATCATCATTACAAGTCAAAGTAATAGATATTAAGTGACCTAATGGGTTAATCCAATGAATCAAATTCTTTCCCCATAGGATTAAATAAAGCTAACACAATGACTGGGCCCAATGAACATCATGGCTTAATTATAAAAGTCCAATGGATTAAATTAATAAATGAATCCAATCTACCTGGCCCAAATAAAAGAAATATCATGACCCAATATTATATATATATATATATATATATATATATGAAAAAATATATACACAATTTTGTAGTACACAATCGTCTATAACAACGATTTTTTTAGACTATAACAACGGTTCAACCGTGGCAATAAGTCTATTATTTCAATCCATTTCTACAACCTTTCCAGCTTTTTTTCTACAACCAAAAGCAAATCATGGTAAGAAGTTACAAAGTAGAACAAAATCCCATTTACAAGCAATGAATCTAATATGAAAGATATCCTTACAAACTTCATCATTAAGCAATTATAGTTGAAGCCATTACAAAAAATTTATATTATTATATTTTAAACGAGAAAGTATGGATAGATCGGGCAATTGACCCAATTGAATTTTTAGAGGTCAATTTTTGTTTTTTATTTTTATTTTTATTTATTATTTTTGTAGAGTATTTAGCAAAAATCTGAAAGTTCAGGTTACTAAACTATTGAATGTCTTAAACTTGTATCCACTTCATTCTTTCTTTTTCGGTCTTCCGGCCACAACGTTGATCTATCAAAGTAAAATTCTCCCGGTATATATTTTTTCATTTAAATTTTTTTTTTTGTAATCTCACAAATTTAGTAATTGCCTGTGAATTTTTACAATTATTGAAAATGAGGTTATGATAATATTTTTGTAACAACGTAGAAAAATTATTTAGAGATAAATGGATAAATAATTATTTAGTAACTTACATTGACCATTATATTTTGCGGCTATTGAAAATGAGACAACAAATTCAAACAATCAAGCCTTAAAAAATATTATTATAAATAAACAACTTTTCAATAATTTTAAAGTTGATCTAAATTGACCAAAGTCATATAAGTTTAAACTCTTTGTCTTGCAAGGAACTAACCTTTGATTCTCCAACCAGCCAGCCAATCAATGTCAACTTTACTTAGCCACAAAATAAACATACCATGTGTTGATCCGACATATTTGCATCAATAATACGAGGCATTTCACTAGACATAACCAAACCAAAACACATGCATGATTGGCTATAATGCCATTTATCCTTTAAACCTTTATTTGTTCTTATCAGTTTGAGCTAAAGGCCAGCCACTAATTATTATTACTCCATATTTTCCTTCCTAAAAATCAGATATAAATTTGAATTATATATTAATTTGAATCCATCTTTTTCCTATATTTTAGGTATATATCTCTAATTTTGAAATGGACGGAGTGATATAAAAGTAAGACTCCTATTATATATTGCGACAAATTTGTGTCGAATCATAATTACAAAACATGTCATACACGGAATTGAATAGAATTATAAGAGGCTTCCGCTTATTATACATCTATCTGAAAAAGATCATCACTGAGTGATAATCAAAAAATCAATGTAAACATTCGCAATATATATATCATTTTTCTAATGGGTGCTAATTATATTATATACTTGTGCATGCTTTCAACTTGCTGCCATATTTTAAAGCTTCCATATCTATGAAGGACATGAAAAACCTTTCTACTTGTGATGGATAAGGGCCAAAATGTATTCTCATCCGTACGAAATCCAAATACTGAAATTGCTTAACTAAAAGCGCATGCAATTCTTTTTTGTCTAAAGGGTAGGCTCTAGCTCTCATCCTTATACAATGGACCAACTTGTTTGTTAGTTACATTCAATCCAATCATATGGGTGGGTAGTGTAGTGTCCCTTTTCACAAATTAAATGCCGAAATTTGAGAAAAATTAAACTAAATTTGGTTTAAACGAGTTCTGGTATTAATAAATAATATAAAGAAATAAAGCAAAAATGTACATGTTATAAAAGAAATTTTGAATTTTGAGTATCCCTAGCTGTGTAATTAGTGTACAAATGCATAAATGTGACCATTTGGAGTAACATGGTGGGCGCAACAATATGCGTCTCCCAGGTCACAGGAGCTGGCATATTTGATATTACTATGGCCTAACAACTTATGTTTCTTGAATAATCTTCAATTTTTAATTTAATAATTTTTCGTGATTTTTTGTATCAAGTTATAAAATGAATAAACAGTTCGAGCGCAATTGGTACTCGATCGACTAAAAATTCGATTCAAGCTCGACTCGAAATATATATGACTCAAATATGAGCAAATTTTAAAATTGAACTCGAACCTCTTCAGCTTGTAATCTTCTATTGATACTCGGATTATATTCGTTCAAAATATTCAAACTGGTCGGGCTCGATTCAAGATCGTGCTCGACTCGGTAGCTAAACGAGCTTTAATCAAATCTTATTTTATACTCGATAAATTGTGTGAACTAAATCTGAACAACTCATTAATATTCTGTTCGACCCAATTTATTTAGATCCTTATTTTTGAATCAAGACTAGGCAACTCTTGAATGAATGTAATGTGATTAGAGGACACTGTGCCCCTACAAGTTGGAAATTGGCGTAGGCGTGCTTGTGAGAAATTATGGGAGACAAAAATGGAGAGGACTTGGGAGGATGATAGAAACCTCTCTTGGTGTACCATTTATTTATTTATTTATTTCGGTGGTGTTTATTTATCTTTTTATACATATTAAGAAGTCCTGATTCGGTGAGAAGGTAAAGTTGTTTGATAAAATTTTGTTTGCCTCTTATTGTCTTTTAATGATCGGTAAGAGAAAGATACAAATCCAAATTATTAACATATGTCTCTTAATGAAAAATTTAAATCTATAGAGGCTCTAAAAATATTGTATTCCCTCTATTCTAAATTTTAAGATCATTATTGATTTTAAAAAAGTTAATTTGAGATACTTTTAAATTTTAAATTGATATTTTTAAATTTAAAAGTCATTCAAATGTTTTATAATTTTTAGTTACCAAACAATTTTTTAAGTTAAGATACTATTTCACTCGGATAATCTAATTTATTAAAATATATTAATTATTCAGATCTTAATTACTCATTTTTATCATTTTTATCGAACACCACCTAAATGTTGATAGAGAATAAGTTGAATAATTGATGGGCTGGATAAGATGAGGCATTTGTCTTAGTTTTGGGACTAATTGATGGAAATATGAATTTAATGGGCTCTCAAGTCCAATGTGTGCCATGGGCAACTATTCTCTCGGGAAAAGAGTCTTTTAAAAAAAAAAAAATCGGTTTTAAAAAATATAGCAAAGTACTAATCTAAAACATTACATTTCTTCTAAATATTGCTAAACCATAGTCTATTCCATGCATATATGTTTGAAATTTGCTTCAGTTTTACTGTTCTTAAATATTTCCGTTAACTTCATAGTAAGTTGGTCAATTAATTAATATAATATTGACACGCAGAAATAATTCACCTCCTGCACCCAAAATTCTTGCATACTACCCCAAGCAAAAGTAGACCATATATGATGACATTTGCTGGTGTCATTCCAACAAGAAAAAATATGTTGCAAACTGTGATTTTTATATCTGCAAGAAAAGAAAAAAATAAGAAGACACCACCAATAAATCTGTAGACTGTAGTGACACTTTTGTACAAACTATGATCGGTTGGGTTAGTGCAGAAGGGGCGTTCATCTGCATGTGGTTAATCTTGACTTGTATACATGATAAAATTAAGTAAGAAAAACCAAAGAAAACTCCATCCGTTCTTCAGCTCATGTTATGTGAAACTGATATTTCCACAACATTTTTTTCCAGTATAGGAGCTCGACATATTGGATAGTTTCCACTACGTGCCCCATTGCAGCTCTTGAGCACATTTGAAACAGGCTAGGCGCATATGTCAGTATGTATGTGCCCACATCTGAATTAAACATGGCAAAACATATGACAAAATGAGGTTGGTGATAAAGTGCTGCTGCATATTCAAACATGAGTTCAAAATAGAGTTAACTTCAAAGGCAAATTATTACCTGTGCAAAAGATAATCAACTTCAGAGTCTTAGTAAAGGCAACAAGTTCCTTTTCTTCGAATTCTATTGATGGACTCTCCTTTCTTTCGAGCTGTAAAAATAAATTAATTAGGGTTTTGATGCATTGATAAAACCTTTACCTGGCACTATATTTACACGCACAAAAAAAATATTCTCACCTGAATGACTTGTGGAACCTGCAGCCTCATGCTTCATGTAACGACGTTGCACCTTCACCTGCATGTTCATGCAGCTTTTTATTGATTTTCGTAGATCGGATATCTCCTGATGAAGTTGCTCCATATGTCCTCTCAAATCATATATGAGCTCCATCTCCTGTTACACCAACAATATTAATAAATTTACCTTAGAATTGAAGATATATATACTTGAGGACAAAGTTTATTGCAAAAAGATCAGAGGAAAAACTCACAATTGAAGGATGCTGATTCCTAAAAGAAGAGCTTTGTTGAGTTTCTCGAGTGTAAGACTTGAATGAAAGAAATTTTTGCAATGATGGAGATGCAACAGAACCATCACTAACATAATCGTTTCGGTTAGGACTCCATGATCTCAATAAAGATGGTGAAGCTGAATTCATCGACGATGATGGTGTTTGATCAAAATATTCTCCAACTTCACTAAATTGTCGCGCAATTGGGCTCTTGTCTTCGTCCTCAATTTCTTCATATTGTTCTGCACTTGCCTCCTCTTGCTCATTTTCTTCTACCACCTTTACCTCCTCCGTATGTTCTTCTACCCGGTTTTCTATTGATGTTTGTTGTCCTTGAGTGCGAGATATCATTAGCTGGTCTATTTTATTTCGCAGTCCACTGGAAAGGAACGATGAAACGCTTCTTCTGCACAGATTAATCAAAAGGTCATAGTGTTGTAGCCATAATTAAAAGGTAAGGGAACATAAGGAGAGAAATACAAATTGACATCAAAACAATAGTTGACATACCTTTCAAGTAGTTGCTTTATATCTCTATTGTCAGTGGAAGGATCAAGCATCTCCTGGTACCTTTCCTGCCTGAGACCTTCCCAATCACTTCGTGGCCGAGCAATATCACTTACCCAGTCATAATAGGTTTCTTCTAGCTGCTGGTAACTTGATTGATCTTCTTCCCATTCGCTCTGTGCTTCATCAGGAAGATTAGTTGTCCAGTCAGGACTAGGTTCTTCTAGGTGCCTATTATTGGCTTCTTGATCTTCCCAAACGCGATGTGAAGGCGAGATATCATTTATCCAGTCATAAAGGGATGCTATTGACTGCTGTTTGTTGGCCCTCGCTTTTGCTACATTCTTGCCTTTCCACCTATTTTGGGATTCTTGGGAGTCAAGATTTTTGACCTCTAAGCTTGTCAATTGCCACAAAACATCAGCAGCATTTGAACCAGCCTCTTTCTGGGGGTTTTCTGTACTCTTTAGTTGGGAGGTGCTTGGCTGTGGAGTCATTATAACATCATCATGTTTGATGTCTACTTTTATGCGATTGGAGGTGGAACAAGTCTCCACATCCGGGGTGTCATTGACAATATTTGTAAAAGGACTTGCTGGATCAGTAACTTCCCGGGGATGAATCTCTTCTTTTGGTTCATTGGAGATGGAAGAAATTTCCACATTTGTGGTGCGACTGATGTCTAACTTTACGCTATTGGAGGTAGAACAAGTCTCCACATCTGGGGTGTCATCGGCCACATTTATAACTTCTCGGGGATGAATCACTTCTTTGAGTTGTTTGGATGTAGGATTTTCCGCAATGGGGATGTGGTCTATCAGCTCTTTGAGTTGATTGGAGGCAGAAGATTTCAACACATCTTGAATGGTGTTATTTATCACCTCTTTACGAGGACTTGAATCAACTGCACTATGCTCAGCTCCTGTGTTAAATCTCGCCCTGAATACATTTATGATTTTATGTCAGTTAAAAAAAGTAGGGTAGCTGATCAAGGTCTTATTAGAAGAACAACAAGATTTATATGCTTTTACAGCCAAAAGTTCAAACAAGAAGTATACAAGTTATTTCTCAATAAATAACTTGTGGCAGATGCTCTTGAAATTTAACTGATCAGTCTGCCTACCTGAAATCTTAGCATCATGGTTATATCCTATCACCTTGAAATGCTTCTGTTAACTGGAAACCAATGTATAATGCAAATCTAGACCATCTAAAATTGTTACACATTCAGATTTTAGAATCCGAAAGCAGCTCCTTATTTAGTGAATTAGCTGCCCGATTCCTTCAACTTTTACTTGGTTTAAATCTATTAGAAATTCAACACACTGAAAACATCAATGGAGCGGTCGTAAAATCAACTTGAATTGTACTCAACAGTGGGATGCTGATTGATAGTTTGAGACCATCTTTGCACAGTTTATATAAGTTATGCAGGTTGGCCGCATTGCCATTCAAGTAGCATACACAGCCATAATATCAGAAATAGATTTCACAGGACAGGAGAGCCCAAAAATGCTTATTATGCTGCTGGTTCATATATATAATAATATCAGAAAAATACATAAATACAAGAAAGGATTTTTACCTAAGATGCATGACAGTAGATCCTTGTGAATTTTTGGTCCTCCCAGATGATGATGCTGCTGAATTAATCTGGTCACCATTTTTCACTTCTAATTCGTGACGTAAAAATCTAACCTTAAGCAAAGCCTGTGTATCAAAAACACATACAATTTATAGGCAGGCAGGCAGGCATACTAGAAACATAAGAAAAACAAGCAATACTTTTGTTGATGCATGCAACAAATAAAAAATAAAAAAATTACTTGAATCCGGCCTCGTTGTGAGAATTTTGAAACAGGTTTACGCTCCCCCAATCCTTGAAGCTCCTTATGCCTCTCGCGCTCCATTTGCAAAAGCAAATCATTCAACGCTTGGCGCCCTCTAATCCGTGGTGGCGGTGAGGCCATAACACCACCAGAAGCATTTCTCATTTCCGGAGGAGGAGGAAGGAGGAGATCATGAACTTTAGGCAATGATGATTCAACACGCTCATTATATTCTTCTCCATTTACGGATGTCAGTTTCCTAATAATATCAACAACTCTTATTCTCTCTTTTTCTGTTGCATTCGAATCTCTACTACCACTAGCATCACATTCCCAATCCATAAATGAATCCTCTGCCATTGATGGATTATCAAATGCAGATTCATAATTCCTCATTGGGACTTCAAGATTTTCGGTAAATGTTGAATTTGAATTGCTCCTGGTGCTACAAACAGAGGAATTCATATCATTATTGTTGTTGTTATTGTTATTATTGCCATTTAAGTTCTTGGACTCTGCCTCAAAATCTCTCCATCTTTTAACAAGTGAAGAAACTGCACGAGTTTCAACACAACATTCCGATTGAGCCGGGGATATTCCTGTTTCAAACACAATTTCTCGGGCTTTACCCCATTTATCGTTGTTCCTCGGATTCGAATGATTGTTGTTTTTATTGTTCCTCTGTTGGGCTTGAGCTAAAGAATATGAATTCTCATTCAAATTAGAATTTGGGATTCTTGGTGGGGCTGAAATGCAAGACTGGACTAAATCTTTCAAGTTTTTCTGCATAGCAACATGAGCATTGCTTTCTATGTATCTTTCTCGCCTGTTATGGTCTCTCAAAACACAAGATGAAACAATTTGAACTTGAGAAGAGGCCATAATCTATGAAGGGATTCTTGAATCGAATCGGAAACTCGATGATTTTACATTAAAACAAGAAAATCACCCATTGGATGAAAATGGGTGGGATTGAAAAAGAATGAAGAAATCATTTGAAGCATTAGGAACAATCTTCAAATGCAAAAAAAAAAAACAAAAAAAAAGAAGCTCTGTTTCTCTCTGTTTTCTACTCTATGTTCATCTCTTTCTCTAAAAATGGGAAATGGCTAAATGGATGGAGAGTGAAGAAAATTAAAGGTGTATGGAAAAAGAGGAAGAGAGAAAAAGATGGGAAAATTGGGGTTTTAAAATAGTCAACTGCTTAATTAGCTCAAATTTAACGTATTTGCCTATATTTACAACTCTTTATTGTAGCAAAGAGAGAATTTTGAATTTTGAAATCTAAAACTTAGTGGGAGAAACAAAGTGTGGCTGAACGATCATATGTTCATAACTTGATGGAAACACTTAAAAATTTTAAAATCAGCAAACAGTTCGTATTCGATTCATAATTATTCGACTAAAAGTTCGATTCTAACTTGACTTGAAATATAAATGATTTAAATATGAGCAAATTTTAAAATTTAATAAATTACTCGAATAACCTAAAATTAGAATTTTCTATTGAATCTCGAATCATATTCGTTCGAAAATTTCAAATTGGTCGGGCTCGATTCAAAATTATGCTCGACTCAATAATTAAACGAGCCTTAATCAAATTTTATTTTATACTCGATAGATTTTTTGAACCAAATCTGAACAACTCAATACTTGACCCGATTCGGTTCATTTACACCCTTAGAGCATTAACAACAATTTCCGTAATCAACTCTCTATCCCCAATTTTGAAAAATAAATCTACAAATCATTATCCAACAGTTTCATTATCCTTATTTGATTCTCTATTTTAATCCTTATATATAATTTTACTCCTCAGTGTGAGGAAATCAAAAGACTTTTCTCTATATATATAAAATTTCATTTCATACCCTCATTTAAGTGGACAACTCATCAACCATACACATCTTGACCTTTTTTTACAACTTCATTTTCAAATTATAAACTTAATATTGACTTTTTAAAAAAAAGTAATTTCAAACGTATTCAAATTTAAAATTGATATAAATTTCTTTAATTTATGTCAATATAATTATAAATATTATAAAAGTACTATTAATTATAAAATTTATTATTTTCAAAATTTATATGAATCATATTAAATTTAAATTTAAAAATATCATAAATTATTTTTTAAAATTTAATATAGATCTTATGTATATTTGCAAGTACAATCCATTTTATACTCACTCCATAAATTACTTAAAATAAAATAAAATTATTTTACAATTGGAATATAATTAATAAATAATCTCACTTTTATAAATTATAAGATTATTATTAATTTGATGTTTTGACTGTTGGAACTTTTAACTTTTAAATTTTAATTTTTAAATTTCAAATTTCATTATTTAAGGAATCAATATAAGGAACCTGTTGGATATATAGTGAAAAAATTGAATCCATGTTTTGTAAAATGACCCAATAACACTGCACAGTAGGGATAAAGATAAAAAAACTGTTGTGAATGCTCTTATAAACAATTGATTATTTTTATTTTTATTATCTGTAAGGCTAGTTCTATTGTAGTTTTGTTGCACAGAGACTTTGAGATGCATCAATACTGAGAATTGGCTCCGACGTTCCTTTAATAATCGGATCAGATTGAGAATAATTTTCATAAATCATTTCAAATGAGCAAACATTATTATCCTCTGTTGTGCACACTTTTATAATGTCAGATATAGGTTTGAGACAATTAGCTGCAAACTTCTATTCCTTGTAGTACAGTAGTTTCTTTGGCATCATCTTATTGTGATGGGATGTCGTAATTGTCGCAAATTGATCAAGTTCTACTCAGTTTCCACCCACTCAACTGTCATGCAAATTACAATTTCTTGAGGCCCTTTCTCTACAATGATAATACTTTGGGGCTCACTTTTTTATACATTTTGTAGTTTACACTACTGAATTTGTCAACATAGGTTTTCTTTCTTTTAATACCAAAGATGAGAGTTTTTTTTATGGACATTTGCCAAAGAGTAGAGCCGATTGCTTGCTTTTTCTTATAGTTGAATATATTTGGTCTTTAGGCTTTATATTATGGTTTGAACAAAAAGGTCATTAATGATCAACTAGATGCCAGTAAACTTTACTGGTTCCCCAGCAATGACATCATCCAAGTCTCCAAATTGTAATAAGTACTATCTAAAACACCAAATACTATCCATAAAAATTGAAGCCACAGTTGTGGATATTAACATATGAGCATTCTAGCTGCAACCATGTTGAGCTTGATGTTATCCCCCAAAAATAGGCAGTTAAATTCAACTAGTTATATACCTTTTCTTCGATTGCATGAACTATACATATTGATCTGGACTCAACTTCTCCGGTTGATGCATCCTATCATTGAATACATGGAGTAGAAGATCAGAAACTTGACGAGATGATGGCCTCTCCATAGGTGCTGTTTTTGTGCACTCCTGTACTATTTCAAGCACTTGAAATGCAGCACTTTCTTCGTTTGGTAAAAGAGGTTTCAGCGCTGGATCTATTAGCTCCTCCCGGGCAGATCCTTGCATTTCTATATTGGACTCAAGCCATCTCACCATGTCCATATTCTCCCCAAAACTCCCATCAGTTGGCATCCTCCCACTCACAAGCTCTATCAGCACAATCCCCATGCTGTAAACATCACTCTTCTCTGTTGCCTTGAATGAATAAGCGTACTCTGAAAAACATTACCAAAAACTTGTTAAAATGAATTTGTGGGGGAAAAAAACATGTATAATTCAATTAAGAACAATTTTTCTTACCTGGGGCAATGTAACCATAAGAACCTGCAAAACAAGTGTTTGATTCAATTGTACCCGAGTCATAATTCTCAGTGATTGCTTTAGCCAGCCCAAAATCTCCCAAATGTGCTTCCATATTGTAATCTAACAGCACATTGCTAGATTTTATATCCCTATGAATGATCCTTGGCGCACAATCATGATGCAGGTACTCCACTCCCTGTGCTAAGCCTACCACAATCCTTAATCTTGTCTCCCAGTCGAGGCTCCTCTTCTTCTTGACATTCAATGGTTGCTTGTGCAGCCAATCCCACACGCTTCCATTATCCATGAACTCGTATATCAATAGGTTTGGTCCTTCTCCCCTACTGCTGCAATATCCCAACAACTTCACCAAATGCCTGTGCCTTATCCTCCCAAGTGTATTTAATTCTCTCGCAAAGCTTTTATCCAGAAAAATATCATCTTTTCTCGGTATCTTCTTAACTGCAAATGTTTCTCCTGTAAGCATTTCAGCTTTGTAGACTGTGCCAGATCCTCCTGACCCGATTATGAACTCATCACTCAGATTATCTGTGGCTTCCATAATGTCTTCCCATCTGAAATGATTCTTGGCAGCACCATACTGAAAAAGAGCTCTTCGTTGTGTTTTGGAGGAACTGGAAGTGTAAGCAGAATTCATTTCACTCGCCTTTTTGATGGATTCTCTTTTGTGTTTGAAGAAAAGGGCGGCTCCAAGTAACATAAGGACACTGGCTACAGTAGCTGATATTGCTGAAATGGCAACCACTGATGATTGGCTCAAGCCGGATTGCTGATTATCAGAATTAATATCGTTGCAATGCTCCAGAGGGCTCCCACAAAGATGCAAATTTCCAGTAAATGCATCAGCAGGCCAATGTGAATACCTCTTGTCAAGATTTCCTTGAAGATTGTTGTAAGAGAGATTCAGGTACGTCAAGCTGCTCATGCCACTGAGCTGGGGTGGAACTTCTCCAACAAGTTCATTCTCGGATAAATCTAGTGCTTCGAGTTTAATCAGGTTTCCAATGGAAATTGGGATTTGGCCAGTGAGATTGTTGTAACTAAGGTCTAGAATGCTCTGAAGATCTCGCAGTTGTCCAAGCTTGATGGGTATTTTGCCACTAAAGCTGTTTCTTGAGAGCCCAAGTTCATAAAGCTTGCTCAATTCACCTATGGCCGGAGGAATTGCACCAGAAAAATGGTTTCTTTCGAGATTGAGAACATTAATGGACCCAAGTTTACCAATTTCAAGAGGGAGAGTTCCATTAAGCAAATTTCCATCAAGAGAAAGCACCAAAAGATTAGAACAATTCAATAGCTCTGGTGGAAGAGGACCATAAAACTGATTAGAAGAGAGCTTGAGCTCTCCCAAATTAGGCAAGTTTCCAAGCCACAAGGGGATTTGGCCCGAAAGATGGTTGTTATTTAGATCAATGTGGGTCAGATTCTTGCACATTGAAAGCTGAGGTGGTATTGATCCTGTGAGTGAATTACCCGAAAGATCTAAGAGTGATAGTGCTCGGATTTCTCCCAATGTCCAAGGGATTTCTCCGATGAATTGGTTTTTCCCTAATCTTAGCCTCTCAAGAGAAGGCGATTTACCAAGTTGGAGTGGAAGTTTACTATCAAATGCATTATTTGTGACATCTAAAGAAAGAAAAAAATGCGAGCTACACAATGCAGCAATGCTACCATTCAATCTGTTATTCGAAAGATTTACTCTAGTCAAGTTTGCAAGATAGGTTAGTCCAATGGGGAGATTACCTTCAAGAGAATTGTTGTAAAGCATGAATTGTTCCAATGCTCGAAGATACCCGAAAGTTGGAGGAATTCCGCCGGAGAGACGATTATCTGCCAAATCAAGAATAGTTAGTTGGTGGCAGTTGCCCAAAGTGGCGGGAATTTCACCCAAAAGATCATTCTGCCGGAGGTGAAGGAATTTCAGCTGCTTTAGCCTTCCAATTGTAATGGGAATTTGCCCAGAGAAACGATTCCCAAAGAAATCAATCCATTGCAAGCTAGAGCAGTCACCAATCTCCATGGGGATTTCTCCAGATAATTGATTGTCATAAATATACAGAGTTTCAAGATTCCCAAGCATTCCAATCTCTCTTGGCAGATTCCCCTTCAAATTGTTTTGATACAATGCTAATGTCTGCAAATTGGTGAGGTTTGCTACAAATGGAGAAATGGAACCAACTAGAGTATTATTATTTAGAGTGAGATCCGTCAATTCAACCAGCTCAAAAAGTTCCTCTGGTATCGATCCATTGAGCGTATTGTTCGACAAATCAAGCTGTTTGAGACCCCGGCAATCTTTTAACTCAACCGGAATTTTGCCAAAAAGCCTATTTTCGCCTAGCATCAAGTGCTCCAAACTGGTTGTGTTGGATCAAATACTTTTTGGTATTAAACCAGATAGATTGTTGCTTGATAAAACCAAGTAAACAAGCTGACCCATGATGCCAAATTCACTTGGAATTTCACCAGTGAGCTTGTTTGCAGATAAATCAAGATTCTGAAGATTACCCAATTTTTCTAGGGACTTTGGAATTGACCCTCCAAGCTGATTCCCAAGAAAATTCAGATAAACAAGCTGACCCAATTCACCAAGCTCACTAGGAATCTCACCGGACAGAGTATTATTAGCAAGATTTAGAGTTTGAAGATTCTTGAGATTACCCAATTCAGGTGGGTTTGATCCGGTGAGATTATTTACAGCAGCTGTAAAAACAACAAGGGTAGAACAATTCCCAAGCTCCGCCGGAATCGGACCCTGAAGCTCATTTTGCTGCAGAACCAAGTTCTCAAGTGCCCCGAGTTTTCCAATTTCGGCCGGAATTGGGCCAGTGAGGCTACATGAAGCTAAACCAAGAACAACCAAGTTCTCAAGATTTCCAAATTCAGCCGGAATTCTGCCGGTTAAGCCATTATCTCCAATTCGGAGAACTTGCAGACTGTAAAGGGAACCGAGTTGAGGTGGAATGGGGCCGGAGAGTTGGTTGGAGAAGAGAAGCAAAGATTCTAAATTGGAAAGGTTAGAGAGATTAGGTGGAATGGGACCAGATAGATTATTAGAAGAAAGATCAAGGTGGAGCAGGTCATTCAAATGGCCAAGAGAGGGAGAAATTGACACACTGAGTAACGAGTTAGAAAGGTTTAGACTCAGTAAATAGAGTGAGTCATTAGCAGGGTCTCTTCCACATGAAACACCTCTCCATGTACAGAAATTTGGGTTCTTTTGGGACCAATCTTGAAGTACATTTTGTGGGTCGTCCTCAAATGATTGTCTCACCTCCAAAAGAACAGCTAGAGTTGAGCCTGATGAGTTCTTGCAAGAAACATGCCCACATAATAAAACACCAATCAAGAGAAAAACAAAAAGAAATGTAAGAAGTTGTTTTGGTAATATTGCCATATTTGAGTGAAATCAAACAAATTACTAGCTCGCTCTGTATTAAAGATGAAAAACAAGAACAAGAGAGGATATATAAAAGGATTGATTTTGACTCATTGGACTTGTGTTTGTTGTGGATTGCATGCAGGATTATGAGCAGTTGGGTGTTGATCTTGGGTGGCGGATAGAGGCGGTGCATGCAACTATGGGGCTGGAAGATTTTTGGGTATTTGCGGAGAATTAATGATTCTTGAAATGGGTGACAATTAAGGGAAACAACAAGAGAAAAGAAAGAGAGAGGCTTGTCAGTAAATCTCCACTGGTGTACCATCAATGCACACCTAACTACTGTTCCGTTAAAAAGAAGAGGCTTAACTACAGAGAATAGTGAACGTAGCAGGGGGGAGATACATATATATATATATATACATATAGAGAGAGAAAGAGGCAGAGATGTTGCTGTCTGATTGCAGACAAAGGTCAAACAAATAAGAAATGTACTACTACTACTACCAGGTTAATAAATTTATGTCAGTTTGTTCATACCAGCGTTCATATCATTATATTATACTACTATTATTTTGAGGTGCATGAAGATTTTAAGTTGTAAATATTTGTGTTTAAGATAAATTATTTATAAATGCGTTTAAATTTTTAAACATTCTAAATGCACCAAATATTACAGTACTTAATAATGACATGTCACAAACATTATATCACAAAGTATTGAAAATGTAACTATTAATTAAAATATATCTTTAATTTTAATACTTTCTAATACTCCCTCCGTCCAATAGTTATAGGCTGATTTTTTATTTTGAGATGTCCCAGTATATAGGCTACTTACTATTTATAAAATTTAGTTGGTTCATTGTTTTACTTTTATGCCCTTATAATAAATATTCAACCATTACTCTTTTTTTGAAAAAACAACATTCAATGTCATTATTTTTATCACCATATTTAATGTTGTTGTATTTTTTTTTGTTAAAGTTTATGGACTTTAATGGTCAGTACACGTCAATCAATGAAGTTGAGAGTTTCAGTGTGATAAATAAGGAGTAATTAACTTATTTATTAATTCCATATTAAGGGGTATATGTGGAATTTTTTTGTTAAAATTGCCACTTAAATTGATTTTCTTAAACTATGTGCCAAAACAAATCAGCTTATAACTATGGGACGGAGGGAGTATTATCCAAAGTATTAAATATAACTTGATTTTCTCACTATTTTTTATCCAATAAACAACATTATTTTTCTAATACAAAGATAATATAGATAATTGATATTATATTTAATGTTATATAATCATTTTTTTAATATTTGCGTATAATTTTAAAATAACTTATATTAAGGGATAGAAAAAGTAATACATATGCAGTGTATGTGTGTATATATATACAGAGTTACTTACATAGATATAGAGGCTAGAGGGTAATGAATGAGAGGGGAATGGGATTGGAGGGTGGAGGGGTTTAGCTTGTTTTGGTGTGTTAGGGATAAATAACGTTTTGGTCATTATATTGGGGTCCGGTTTTTATTTTGGTAATCGAAATTTTTTTCGTTACAATCGAATTACTGTACTCTCATATATTACAAAATAGTCACTAATTTAACTTTCCGTCCAAAAGTCGATTTAAACCGTGAGTGAGTGTAAGCAAGTGGCATGATGATTTATCATGCAAGTTTGGTCCCATTTTTTTGCTTACATGGAGCATGCAGAAAATGCAAGGAGATAGATTATTATAGTACAAACCACCAAAACTATTAACTATTTCACCTAAACAATTCCAAAACTAATAATAATAATAATTTCAAAATAATAATAATAATAATAATAATAAAATACTATTAATAGTAATAATTTTAAAATTCTGTTTTTAATTTATTTTTTAAAAAAAATCTGTTTTTTAAAATTCTGTTTTTTAAAAAAGTCTGTTTTTTTTTTAAAAGTTGTTTTTAAAAAAATCTGTTTTTAAAAAAGTGTGTTTTTTAAAAAAGCTGTTTAATTAAAAACGTTAATTTTAAAATTCTGTTTATATAAAAATAATGTATTTAAAAGCTGTTTAATTAAAAAGCTGTTTTAAAACGTTAATTTTTTTAAAATTTCTATTTTAAAAAATAGAATTTTTTAAAAACAGATTTTTTTAAAAAAACAAAAAATTTTAAAAACCTAATTTTTTAATTAAACAACTTTTTTAAAAAAACACACTTTTTTAAAAAACAGAATTTTTTAAAAAACATTAACGTTTTTAACGTTTTTTGGAAAAAAAATTAACAGATTTTTTGAAAAAAAAATTCAAAATTAACAGATTTTTTGAAAAAAAATTAACAGATTGCAAAATTAACAGATTTTTTGAAAAAAAAATTCAAAATCTGTTTTTAACGTTTTTAAAAAAATTAACATTTTAAAACAGCTGTTTTTTAAAAAAATTCTGTATTTTAAAAAAAATTAACAGATTTAAAATATTAGTTCAATTTTAAAAACAGATTTTTTAAAGTGTTAATTTATTAAAAAAAACGTTAATTTTTTTTAAAATTTCTATTTTAAAAAATAGAATTTTTTTAAAAACAGATTTTTTAAAAAACAAAAAATTTTAAAAAACCGAATTCTTTAATTAAACAGCTTTTTAAAAAAAATACACTTTTTTAAAAAAAAATTTAAAAACATTAACGTTTTTAACGTTTTTTGAAAAAAAAAAACAGATTTTTTTTTGAAAATTTTTTCAAAATTAACAGATTTTTTGAAAAAAATTAACAGATTGCAAAATTAACAGATTTTTTGAAAAAAAATTCAAAATCTGTTTTTAACGTTTTTAAAAAAAAATAACATTTTAAAACAGCTATTTTTTTAAAAAGATCTGTATTTTAAAAAAAATTAACAGATTTAAAATATTAGTTCAATTTTAAAAAACAGATTTTTTTAAAGTGTTAATTTTTTTAAAAAAACGTTAATTATGTTGGAAATAATAATTATGTTGTTCAATTAAGGGAGGAAATAATAATTTTAATTATTTTAAAATTTCTGTATTTAAAAAGAAATTAAAAATTCTGTATTTTAAAAATTCTGTATTTAAAAAGAAATCAAAAATTCTGTATTTAAAAAAGAAATTAACGTTTTTCAAAAAGCTGTTTTTCAAAAATTCTGTATTTTAATGTTTTTAAAAAGAAATTATGTTAAAAAAATCTGTATTTAAAAAAGAAATTATAAATTAAGAATTATAATTTTTTTAAAAAAATTCTATTTTAAAAAATAGAATTTTTTTAAAACAGACTTTTTTAAAACACAGAATTTTTTAAAATAGCTTTTTAAAAAAACAGATTTTAAAATGTTAATTTTTAAAAAACGTTATTTTTTAAAAAAAATCTATTTTTAAAAAAATAGAATTTTTTTAACAACAGATTTGGTCATTTTAAAATTCTGTTTTTTAAAAAAAGCCGTTTTTTAAAAAAAATCTGTTTTTTAAAAAAGTCACATTTTTAAAAAAAAGCTGTTTTTTAAAAAAAATTCTGTATTTTAAAAAGCTGTCATATATATTAAAATTTTGTTATCAATTTGATAACAAATTGATAACGTGGTCAGTCAATTTGTTATATATATTAAAACGTGGTCAGTCAAATTTTGTTATCAATTTAATATATTTTTATTATTTTATTAATTTAAATTATTTTAGTAAGGGTAAATTTGACAAATTATTTTTTATTCTCCATTAAAATAAAAAAACAAATTATTATTATTATTTAAAATTATTATTATTATTATTTTGAAATTATTATTAATACTATTATTATTATTAGTATTTTATTATTATTTTGAAATTATTATTATTATTATTATTATTATTATTTTATTATTATTAAGGTGAAGTAGTTAATAGTTTTGGTGGAATTTTGGAATCTGTCTCTTTTCATTTCCTTTGCTCCACGTAAGCAAGTTTGCACAGTCATCATGTCACTCACGATTTCCGTCTGCTTTTTGGACGGAAAATAAAAGTAATGACCATTTTGTAATATGTGAGAGTACAGTAATTCGATCGTAAAAAAAAAAAAATTCGATTACCAAAATAAAAATCGGACCCCAATACAATGACCAAAATATTATTTATCCCCGGTGTGTTAGCTCAATTAAAAAAAGAGTTGCTAAAACCTAAAACCTTTAGTAAAGTGATCTGTTGGATTCCCAATTGAAGCAGTTTTCCAAAGTCAACTGTGTCCCCATTCCCCACGTATGCAAGATTAAGACAACTAACTTCTCTACTCCCTTAAGATTTTACTCATAAAACCCTTGTGGATATGGAGTATTCAAGTTTGAGCTACCAAAACTTGTGTCCTTTTGCAGGCAATTTGAGTTTGTTATGTTACTAGGTATTTCTGGTTATTATTTTTTGATAACTGTGTATTGTATTAGTGAGTTAAATAAGTTATATTTAAAATGAAATATTTATTTTATTTTTCAAGACTTTTGTGTAATCAAACATAAGCTTTGGCTTTCCAAGCGGGTGAGCTAGCTTATGACATAATATAATCATCAGATATTAATACTCCCTCCATCCCATTATATTTGACGTTTTAAAAAAAAAATTTCTTTTCAAAATATTTGACGTTTTACAAAATCAAGAATATTTTGCCTATTTGTTTCCTTTTTTACCCTTCCTTGTCCACCACCATTAATGGTTATTTTCTCGGTTTTCAAAAAACAGTTCAAATTCTATTCTTTAATTAGGAGAAAAAATTAGGAGTGAGAGTGTGAAATTAAGTTTGGTGTTAATGGAGAATTAAATGAGATCAAAGTATTAATTAAGGGTAAAATAATAAAACTACATCTATTCTTAATCTATGTGAAAATCTCTAAAGCGTCAGATATAATGAAATGGAGGGAGTAATTTATAACTTAATAGTAGTAGTAGTATATAAATAAACTTTATCATAGTGATACTATGGTGTTCTTTGCTATGCTTTGAGCAAAGAATTCCTACCAAATTTATGGTTAACCCATTGATGCTTTTGCTTTTTTGATGTATTAATTCTTGTAATACTACATGATTTACCAGACAAGATCAATCTTGTTCTTCTACACTGTTTGTGGTGATCTTTAACCTCATTAATTGCTCCTTGTTAAGCGTGAGCTTATTGATTTTATAATTGAATATCATTAATAATTAAACAATCTTAATTTGTGGAATAGAAGATATAGTCAAACATCCTAAAATAATCCAATGATTTTGATTAGTATAATTTTGAACCAACAGATCCGTCCATCCAATAATGAGCGAGAATTATTTATATATATGACACTCAATCAATTTCTGCATGTAGGGGAATATCTTATACCCATGCATTATGCATATAATTAATATATATATATAGGGTCCGATTCCTATCCGGACTCTCGTATTTTCTTAAAATGCGGAATTTTTTTGGTTTTTTTTTAAAACAACTAATTTTTTTTTAATATTTTATAGAACTGAAATTTTTCCATAATACAGTGTTTTGGGTATGATTTGGATACATATAACAAAACATGTTTGTACAGACTGTACATACATATTTTGTTATATGTATCAAATCACGCCTAAAACACCAGACATATGAAAAAATTCCAGCCCATAAAATATTAAACTTTTTTTTTTAGTTGTTTTAAAAAAAAAAAAAAAAAAAAAGTCCGCATTTTAAGCCGATCTGAACTCCGAATTGGATCCATTTCTATATATATATATATATATATAATAAAATACAACCGATTTTGAATTTTTCGCTCACTTTAATAAATCATCTTGGTGTTCAAAGTTTAGAATAAATATATATATATATATATATATATATATATATATATATATATGGGAAGTAATCCATGGCATCGTATGCTTGAAAGAAACAAGTTCTTCCCTTGCCATTCTACAAGTTGTAATGGCAGTTGTCCTTTTCCTCTTAGCCGCTACAGCCTGTAGCGGCAGTGTGGGCCTCAGCCATATGGCTATAATATAAAAATGAGTTTATTTTTAGGTATACATAATGTAAAAATAAAAGATAATGATAAGATAAGTATGAATAAAAGATAATGATGAGATAAGTCTGAATAAAAGATAAATTTATTTTATTATAAAAGATAAATTTATTTTATAATAAAAGATAAATTTAGTTTATTATAAAATAAATTTATCTTTTATTCAGACTTATCTCATCATTATCTCTTTATTCGTACTTATCTTATCATTATCTTTTATTTTACATTATGTATACCTAAAAATAAACTCATTTTTATATTATAGCCATATATAGGTTTACATTAACGCCACAAAAAGTAGTAGCTGCGTTTGTCAAAGATACGTGATGCTATGGATTACTTCCCTATATGTGAAGGATATATATATATATATATATAGTGAAGGATATGTGGCCTTTTAAGTTTTAATGCTTTAATTTGTTGGATTTATTTGGTGAACCAACCCCTCATTTCCTCTGTTGAAAACATTTTTCTTTCAATGCATAAAACCTTGATTATTTCTTGCAGCAACACAAAACTTTGGTACTTTGTTTTCTTAATTGGACTATTAGTTGTTCTAATCCCTTCTCTCTTCCTTTTTAAAACACCCCCCTAATGCTGATTGTTTTGAAAATTAACTTTCTAAATCCACAATTTACTCAATGATCTACGTTTTAAAGATATTTTGGAAACATATTTATAAATTATAATTTGATATTTTCTTTGCACGACGGATGGCGTAAATGTGTATTAAAATTTAAGACAAAGAAAATCATAGGTTGATTTATTTTATTTTATTAATGAAGAATCTTGTGATTAATATAATTGCCAATCTACATTATGGTTGACAAACCCTATATATACAACTGTATATGGTCCTGGAGTTCAAAGGCTGAGGCAATATAGCCTGGACTTTGTTACAAATTTACCAAATTAAAAATATAAGCTACCAAAGAAGATTCCCATTAGAAATTTAGTTTAATATAATTTGCTATAATGTACACTAATTATAAACAATTAAAATACTTGTTTGGTTTAGATGCAGTTAAAAGATGAGTCAAGGAAATTTCCAAAAAGCAGTAATGAGAGAAGCAAGAGTTGGTGGATTTTGTATCCAAAAAACTTAAGCATATAATCAAGGATAGTTATTTGGTGTTGGCCTGCCTCCCAATAAAAAGGAAAAGGCCATGGAGGAGTTCAAAGTTGTTGGGACACTACCAAAATCATAGTGCAAATGCAATGTCAAGCAAAGCACCTTCTCAATTTTTATCCTATTGAGGTTACCTACCTACTTTACCACACTCTCAATTGAAGGATTGGTTGGTTTGAATGAGTAACTTGTGTTTTCGAATAATTTTTCATAGAACTGCTCTTGTAATAATATTCTCCTCCTTTCAACAAATGACTTTTCTTGATTTGAAGTTTTAGCATGGTTAATTCACCATGTAACCATTTCAAGCAATAATGCTGCATTCGAATTAAAGGAATAGGAATGTAATAGAGAATAGAATGGAATGGAGAGTGTAATGGTTCATTTCTTCCCAACTTATTCAATACACTCCTTTAAAAAATAAAATTCACAAATTTTTTACAAGAATGTCATTCCAATGAAACAACCAAACACCATTTTGTTTTCATTCTATAATAATTTGTTTGGTTACAACATTGGAATGAGAATATATGTCAAGCAAGTAGCAACAGAGTGGAAGTTTAAGTAAGACTTTTCGATTTTGAACCCTTGTGGATGCAACAAATTTTCTTGGGAGAGGACCTCATTTCGGCGTCTTAGTCTTTGACGAGTTTTAAGTGTGAGCACGAGGATACCTTAGAAAACCCAAAAAAAAGAAAAAAGAAATTGTTTGCACCGGCTATCTACTTGATTCTCAGTTATATATTACGTACTGTAGAGCAAGTGATGGACCAAGTCGCAAATTTGCTTAGGGATGCTGGTGGCTGCAGTTGGTTCGAGACCCCAAACTTATTTTGCCATCTTTTTTCTTTCCATTTTTAGCTTAAAAGAAAGCAAAATAATCCATTTGGTCCCTGTACTCGTGGTGTTTGGTTTCATCTTTGTCCTTAACGCTGTCATCTCATTAAAAATAATATGACATGGCTTTAGAAAAGAAATAAAAAATTGATGAGATATAATTCTTTTAATCCCATGCATGTGAGATTAAGAACAATAATGTTTTTTACCCATATTTTAATTTACCAATTCTCTTAATTGATATTTTATTTTGATTTGTGCAATAGTCTATACAGTGAAAACTACTTATTGATTGTAAAAATTTATTCCACTTATAAGAAAGACAAAAAATTAATTATAAAACAAAATTCCATGTAAAAAGCAATTTACAATGTCAAAGATTATAACTGTATCTTTCTTCTAATCTAAACACCCAGGAAGCCTTATCCTTCATATGTAGGTATCTCCTTGCAAAATGTCATGATCATCAGCATTTAGAGTTTGTAAATTCTGAACCAAACTTCCAGAAACTATAACAAGCTCAACTAGTATCTAATCTCTCTATTATCACCACAACTTGAGCACTTTCCATAGTTCCAGCAAGACTAATATTTTTCGGAGTCCAGCAAAAGCTATGACCATCTCATATGGAAAAGTCCTCCTTGGGATCCAAGCCATGCTCCACAATGTCTGCTCATAATCCTCCTTGAGCCCTCGTCTCCTAAGCCATGTCAAAAACAGCTGAATAAATAATAAAGTTTTCCTCTCAAAGTTTTGTATATTATATTATATATATATATATATATATATATATATATATATATATTCTCAAAATGATAGAAAGAATAAATCAAATACATCTGAAGGGATTCAGGCTGAGAGTAAGCAGTACCTTCATTTCTCTGCCAGCAAACAACTGAGGGGATAGAATTCATGAACTTTTCCTCAAATAGTATTTCTCCAGACTTAATACTCCAAATCCGTAACTTGCAGTCCTCCCCACCTATGTCGAATTATACTCCAATAAGCTTAATTTCTCAAAAATGGTAAAAGAAAGTAAATATATTTAAACTCTAACCTGACATGACGAATTTCTCTGACGGGTCAACTCCAAGCTGTATTCGAGTATGAGAATTCACATTCCCTTCGTAAGTTTGTACAGCCCCTCTTTGGGTCAAACGATGATCATAAAGTTTCATCTGGAAAAATAAAAATGTTATGACTGGCTACATCAGGGCTATAGCGGACATCAAACAAGCTTATAGATCAATGAGAAGAACAATCTATTTAGCCAAAAAAAATATGAGGACTCTGGACTGCAACAAATCCCAGTATTGTGTTGGTTTGTTTATTACTGTTTCCTTTAATTTTTCTATTTAAATTTTCATGCAACATGTTTCATAAGCAGTAAATAAAATCCGACTTTAATCAGAATATCAGTCTGTGGATACATTAAAAGCTTTAGCACATACAGCCTTAGAAGTGATGTTATGGAGCATAGCATTATCAAAAAGTCAAATATTAGTGGAACATATCTCCCAAAAGCTAGTCTGATTAGTCAATCATGATGGCTACTTTCTAAATTCTCTCTACATAGGGAATTGCTATTTCACAAGGATATATGCTATTTCCACGAGGTTTCTCACAACCTGAACAGTAAGTGGGTCCCACAATCATGAACAGTGAAAATAATTTTTGTTGTGGAAATCCCATCTGTGTGTAATCATGTGATGTCTTTTATACATGAAAGAGTGAAGATGTTACTAAACTTTGGGTGTTGCTGTTATCCCCAGTGAGCAGGTAATTCTCAAGTTGGTGAGTCCGTCTCAACCCTTGGCCCCATGGCTAAGTCCCATAAACACGTTAAGAGTAAAGTTCCTCATCAACCTTTGTTATCCATTCCTATTATTATTATCTTTTGTAGTCATATTTAATCCAACCAATTAAGATTTATATGGACTTAATTGCAAAACTAATAATTATTTGCAAGTTCTCCTGCTAAGCTTTAGGCTTCATCAAAACCTAAAGGAAAGCCTACAGAAATGAGTTTCATAATGCTTTATTTTTCATCAAAGACTATCAAGTATATACGTTCCACTACATTCGAGGTAAGATGTTGAAATATCTAGTACAAAACTACAAATACAAAAAGAGTCTTTTTCTTGATTTAAAATATAAAGAAACTGACCGATCCATCCATGGAGCTCGCTAAGAAGTACTGATCATACAGCTTAAGTGATGCCAAACTACATATCAGAACCAAAGCAAAGGTCAAAATATGTGTCTTTACACGTGTGTGTGTGTAAGAAACTCGAACAAGGCAAGGAAAAAAAACCACTAACCAGGAAATAGATGAAGGCATTGAAACAGAACAAGAGTGATTTATGTTCCCCTTAAGCTGCATAGAATTAGATTCAGACATTGTCTATATTATCATTCAATAGTAAATAACAAGCCACACAAGTTGAGAATTTGATAAAACTTTTGGAAATTTTGCTTAATTTGAACTATTTTTATAGAAGTATCCATTATCTCATCATTAAAATACAGAAAGAGGGAAACAAGAAAAAATGTAGGTGTAAGAAGAGTACTGTTTATATACCACCAGTTCTGTAACAGATCAAGAATCAGGATCACAAGTTGACTACGAGTATAAGATATTACATTATTCATAGGCTTATTTTTTGGTTGGGTTGGCATAAAAGATTTGATTTTAAATTCCTTGCATTAAAGTTGTGAATTCTCTTAAACAGGGTACTTGTTTCTAAACCCATGTCTTAGTCCTATAAATAGTAGTTTTGAAACTAATTCTTTGACAACTTGGAGGAGAAAAAGAAGGGGGAACAAAAAGACAGCCATCAATTGTAGAATTTAGAATCTAAAGCAGGGTGCAAAAATAAACCTCAAACCATTGTTTGTTAAAATTTTGACTCCTGCTCGAGGACTCGCTAGTTTTACGAGAAGGATGAGGAATTCGTTGTCTAGAGAGTCTAGCATGTCCTTCTGACTTATGCCGAACGTCAACAGTCACAATTGCTCCATTTCGTAGTCCACATAACGCATTATTTCCCTGGAACAATAAAAAAATTCATTAGGTTGCACTTTGTGGCAAAGTTGGTTCAGAATAGAGCAAACTGGCTAATTTACTCTTCTTCATAATTCCTAGAAATTTCCAAAGAAATAACTATCACCAGAAAGTCTAAATTTAGAGTGCCAAACAAAATAGAGAAGCAAGTAATTTAAATCATGTGCATTAGGGAACAAGAAATAAATGAAACAAACCCTTTGTAAAATAATATTTTAATTGTAAAAG
Source organism: Panax ginseng (assembly GCA_020205605.1). Lineage (NCBI taxonomy): Eukaryota > Viridiplantae > Streptophyta > Magnoliopsida > Apiales > Araliaceae > Panax > Panax ginseng. The sequence continues at coordinate 20,393,790 of CM035138.1, forward strand.
AAAGAAAACAAAATTTACCATTAAAAATTGGCTACGTTCCTTCAGAGATCCAATCCAATAATTTTTCTGCAACTTTCCAGCAGTAAGTAGAATTGAGGGCACAACTTGAGGACTAGAAAATGCCAAGCATGCAAAAATGAGGGGTCTAAAACTCATTTGTAGCCTACTTGGAATCGAGTGCGACATTGTCTTTGTATTGGCATGCTCACTTGTCAATCTTATGTTTGTTGTTCTCTTTTAATTTCTTTTAACATCCTAGTAAAGAGCATTTAGAAATTTCATAATAACAGGCAAAAATATACTACAATAACAATAATAGTTACGTACAAGCAGAGACCTGAGGTCTCATGCATTCTTATTCCTTCATTGCCCTTTAGTGAGGAGTCTGTGAAGTACTTTATTTGGAATTTTGTATGAGGCTTGGTTTTGACCTTTATCTTCAAAGAACTGGCTATAGAAAAGGTTTTGGACCTATGGGAGGAGAAAGGATGACAAGCTATTGTGATGTTGTGTGCTTGTTTTGCCATTTTCAGGGATCATTGAAGTATTGAACAGAAAAAAATGTGACATGCACATTCATCTTAAACTACTTTGGGAGAGGGTGCCGTTTCTTTCTTCCCTCTGGGACTCACCCATATGTGCTCTAAGAGGAGTTGCAGTCACTGGTGTTCATAGAGACTAGCGGACAGTGCTTCATTAGGCTTTTCTTGTTTCAACTTCCTTTTGTTGTAATCTTCCCTTTATAATAAAATCTTTTTTTCTTTGATCTTTTCCTATAATAGTAGTGTAGTGGCCCAGATGAGCCTTCATTTATGATAAATAAGTTGCTTTTTAAATTAGTCCAACTAGTGTATTTATTTAATCATTCATGATAATAGACTGATGGAGAATAGGTGTACTACTGTAATAATTCAAACCTATAATGATCAATACAGAAATGGTTTTTGCATTCTTGTAAAAGACCCACACCAAAGCTCTATTTCTTCCCCCCGCTCTCCTCTTTCTTCTTCTAGTGCCCTTCCTCCACAGCATATATCTTCAAGTATTATGCACCATTACAACTTCCTCCTTAAATTAAATGTCATTACTGAAATAGAAAAGGTCAAGACTTCACAATGAAAGATCAGGTGAGCGTACATCGTTCGCATATCGAAGCAATGCTCCTCATGGTTTAATGCATCAGGAAGAATGTATTGCACTATATGTTTTTGTTTTGGGCTGTCCCCCTCTGGGAGAGTTATTTTCATTTGGCTGGTAAAGGCTGGCTACCATGTTGGAGAGGAATTTCGGGAAACTACAGTTTTCATCCCAGTGCTATAGGGGTTTTGGATTAAGCCCCTTTTGGCGGTCCTGTTCTAATAAATTTGTATTTAGAAAAGCATGTATTGCTCAAAGAAGGCAATTTAAACGTCAAATTGGAGTTAAAAATAGTCTTAGATTGTCACTTTCAGAAACTTCTTTACAATATTCGTTAGATATCATTTGATAAAAAAAATGAAAACTCAAAATACAGCTGAATTGAACCTTGGATGGTGTTAATGGTTACCGAATGATCCAGTTGTAGTGATAAAACATCGCTCTTGCACCGAAAAACCCATGATGGTGTTCCAGTTTCAATATTTACCAAGGCAGCTCCAAGATTAGTGCCTACACCAGGAAAGAGTAAAGATTAACCACAGTCTATGAACAAAATGAATATAGCGATACAGTTTCTTTGCATTTACTTTCATGCATAATTCCAAAAGTAACTCAAAACTGTCCCTGAAAAGGTATCTAAGGATTAGAGGGTAAAGATACAAAGAAAAAGAAGAAAAGATAATGTCTACTGTCTAGTTATAATAGTTCCCAAGCTAAAGTTAATCAGCCAGGATAAAGTTAATCTGTCTGCAAAATTTCCTACCAAGATGCATCTATTACCTAAATTTGGACCTAGACGCGAGGTGCACTTAAGTTTGTGTTTATACTGGACCCATATATTAGATATTGGTACTCCTATAATAGTATTAGAAAACACTGAGATTTCACATTGAGAAAGAAGATGACACAAACCCAGAGAACAAAGAATATTAAAATCTACTTTCCGTAATATATTACGTGTAAATGAATCAGCTAAAGGAAAGGTAAAAAACTTGCCAATAGCAGCTTGACTCCCATCAAAGTTTCCATCTGCAGTCCAAACAGTGCAATTGAACAAAGTAATTTTATTCATTCTTCTGCTTATTGAGGGCAACCAAGAATTGAACTCTAACGAATCGCTGAGGTTCAGGATATAGACAGATCCGCCAGATGTTTCTGATCCCAGAGTAGTTATCCTGTTTCCCTTAGTTAAAGTATTTCAAATGTAAATTAATGTGCGACTACAAATTAGATACAGAAAGTTTGAAAGGGACACCATAAACAATAATATGGAGTACTATGAGCTAGAAATTAATTGGTATGCCAATTCTAGTACTTAGGGATCCATGATAAAATCCTCTGTTTTAACAGATATGAACTTCGCTGCAGTGAATTATAACCACAAAACTTGGAAGGGGGGGAGGAAGAAGAAGAAGACAAAGCCCCAACTGATACTCTACCTTTAATGCATGTGCATATGGGTCAGAGATTCATTTCCTTGATATAAATTAACAAATAGACAAGGAAGAAAATTTTAAGAGAATTTTTTAAATTAAGCAAGCAAGCAATTTTACGCATTTATATAACAGACACAAGTTCACACAAGTTCTTGCAAACATCTGGAAGATACAAAACATGCTGCTTGGATGAGACACTTTCATCTGGATGTGGACTATGCTTTCTGAACATCTTAATACAAGAAATAGTTGACTGCATATTAATTGAAGCTCCATCAGGCCTCCACAGATGTCCAGGTGATTTTGCAAATCCTTCTTTCTTTTTAATATTGAAAAGCCGCACAGGATGTGGCATACTTTCTACCCCATAATCAAATTGTTGTACATCTTTTCCAACTTCAGAAAGACTGCAAAAGCACAAAACATCAAAAACAAGAACTTGTACCACCCCCCACCCAGGGGCACCAAAATGGGGCAGTGGGGGCTCAAATCCCCATTAGCCTTTTGTTTTCTAACTATAGAGATGTTAATTGTAAATTTTGAAATATATAGTTAACAATGTATTTGAAAGTATGAGGTGTTAACTGTATATTTAAAGTGTTACATGCAATTGCCAACTCTCCCTGATAAGTGAAAACCCAATGTATTTGAAAGGATAAGGTGGCAAGTGTTTATGTGAAGTGTTGCATGCAATTGCTAACTCCCCTGATAAGTGAAAACGTGGATGGAAAATGGCACCATCTTCGTATTTGTGCAGTTTCAAGAAAAAGTTGAAGCTATTGACTGACTCAGTCACTCAATATGTCAATTAAAGTTATTTAGCACGATGGAGGATTAGAATCTAAAACACATTATATGCTTAAAATTATGTTTAAACCTAATTCACTCTTCTTCTCTTTCTTTTTTCAGATAGTAAGTAGCATACAAAATATTTCTAATTCAACGGCATGCTTAAAACTAACTAGAGGCTACCAAATTAAGATAATTTTAAGACTTAACCTGCTCACTTAATATATTAACGGATAACACATTTTTTTGGATTATTGGGTATGAATTTTAAGTACCTAAATAGTTGGAAACTAATATTTCCACATGTATTTTTTATATTTCCACATATTCCTCTCTCACACGAGAAGAAAGTGGGTCTCACCTTCATGTGAAAGGGAGACCATGTGGAAATATCAAAAACTCATGTGGAAATATTAAAAACTCATGTGGAAATAGTGCTCCCCTATATTTAATATTTATATATTAAAATTAAAATAAAAATAAAAAAGGTTTTACATAGTTTTAATATTCATAACAACTCCGTCTGAAAATTAGAATTCCACATTATTTGTTTACTCTTTTTTCCGAAATATTAAGGTTTATATTGGCATATTTACATATAATTTGTTTTACTTACAACTCGACGATTGAAAATTCCTAGGTCAGCCACTGCCCACACCCAAATAAAACACAATGAAGGAAAAACAAGAGACAATATTTTTTTAACAAAATTACAGTTCAAAAATGTTAGGTCTTTGAAACAACCCAGGCCGTGTAAAATACAAGTTTCATGAGCCAAACCAAGAAGATAAGAATCTTGACTAATTTGAAAATAAGTTAAATTCAGCAGACAAAATAATTCAGAAAAGTTCACTCCAAGTGCCATGTGAAGCACACAAAAGATACAAAACAAACAATTTAAATAATAAAGGAAAATAAAATCATCCTTATTTTTCTGAAAACTGTCTCCAACTCAAATCATACGACTTATTATTACTTTTTGGAAAATAATTTATCACCATTTGTATGATCGTATCCTGAATCCATTACATAAGATACAAAACAATTGCATTGCACTTCCAAGTTCCAGTTTGTTGTATTTCGATAACAGAGAAGGCATTCTACAGAGTGATTAAGATGGACTATACTTTGTAGTCCCTAAAAATTTACAGAAGTTCTTTAATTTAATTTTAAATCAAGTGCAGCATGATATTTCACCAAACAGATAATAATTATGAAAAAAGTAGGTGACAGGAAAGTGCTCTAAACGCCCCATGAATTTAAACAAGAAATAAAGTCGTACCAGAAAGAACCATTCAAACCACCTGCTAGTAAAATTTCAGTTCTAACTGCACCATCTGGCATGTCCATATCAACATGTACTTGCTCCAAGGCACAATCAGCAATTTTATCTGTCGCATGATACCTCCAAATCTGATGTATAATATTCAAAATTGACGTAAGTAGTGGCAAAAATAATGATTTTTATAGGTTACAAACATTAAATGAGAAGATGGACTCAGACAGGAACCATTAATCACATAAATGGTTCCATGTTCAAAAAGAAACATTTGATCATTCTAAGATTTCTTCTCTTGATTTTTTTATACTAAAGTAGTACCTGCCTCTCAAAACTTATGTTGTGGATTGACATTAAACATGAGCTAGTAAGAGTGACTAATCCTTTTACATAAATAATAATATACAGGTGAAGTAGCAACTTGTCAAATTTGAAGCAAATATCTCCTTTACATATGTGTATCCTATCACAATCTTATAATAAGAACAAGAGGATTATTTATCGTTACAAGGAAGTCCCTGCTGATTCACACAGATGTACTAGGAATTGATTGGTCAGAACGAAATTGATATGCAGGACATAACGGAGAGAACAAATGGGACCCATCCCATTAATGGATTTAAGTTTCATATTACTGCACGTGAAAGATTGGGATTTGTCATGTGGCCATTAGAAATATTCTAGGCATTTGACCAGAAGCTTAAAAGAACAATACCAAAATCACAACCACAGCTGTGCAATTGGCTATAATTACATTTAGATATAACTATATTGACTGGCCAACTAATATAACCAGTAACAATCACTTGGATTATGTTCGTATGATTAGATCTGATTAGATGGGCATACCATAGGTTCTGATACTTGTATCTTTTGGTATTCTTCCCGAAAGTTGTATTTCCCTTTAGTGGAAGTGATGACATTACCATACAACTCCCTAATCTGAAGCAGCTTTGCAGTTGTTCGTCCCAATCCTTTACGCGCATTACTTGCCTGTTATGCAAGGGGGGAAAAATAGCTTTGTATTAGGCGGGACCATAAGAGAAAGAAGGGATACAAGCAGTAATTTAGCAAACAAAACAAATGGTGCATAGTGAAAGAAATATCAAGCTGGATGCATATTTTTTTTCTTTTTATTTTATAATAAATAAGATGGATGAATAAATACCGGCACAAACTGATAAACATTCTCCAGAAAGTCTAACTTAATATTTGTAGATTTATAACCTATATGTATTGAGTTCTTACCGTAACTGATTACCCATACTAATTTGCAAAAATAAGGCCGTTTCACAATATTCTCCCCACAGATACACGCACTCACCTCAATATATGAACATCCAATGCCAAAAATCAACTCTGTAGAACCAATGCCACAAGTACTACCTAGAAAGATTATGACTTTAACACATCATGCAAGAACTGGAAAACTAAATCCCATTTTACAAAACCAGTTACTTTTAAATAGCAGAAAATAGAAATATCATTCCCTATTTAACCAGCAGTTGATTCGAAAAGAGCTGTAGCTGCAAGCTCATAAAAAGGTTAAAAGCATAAAATTTAAAAAACAAATTAAATTGGTGGTTTCAAATCATAGACATGTAATGAGATAAATTTGCAAATTACAACACAGTATTATAAGTGACAGAAGGAGCATTATTACCTGTTTGGGTTCAGTTATTGATTTTTGAGCTGTGGTTGAACATGATGAAGAAGAAGTAATTCGAGAAGAGCCCGGAATTGGGCCTTTGATAGGGAAGTATCTATTCTTTTCCGCATCATAGTAAAAACCAGGAAGATCTATCATATAATCATATAAATCAATTCACTCATATATATATAATACGAGCAAAAAAAATCTACCCAAATAATCATGTAAAATAATGAAGAATAAAAGACAATTACTTTACTAAATTTATCAGTTATCACACGCACATATCAATGTGTGTCTGACTGTGAGAGAGAAAGGGAGAGAACCTTGTGGCATATTTCGAAGGGAAGGATAAAGCCCTAAATAAATACCCAAGTGAAGTTTGGTTATACTCTGATGACTTTCGCCGGAGAAAATTCACTTTTGCCAAAGGCCCAAAGCTGTTTTTCAAGAGGCGGCGAGAGGGAGGGAGGCGGCGGAATAGGTGGTGGTAGTGATTTTCGAAAAGATTGTTAACCCGTTTTGCTTTGGGTTTTAAATACGTGTTTATTTTTGGGGTCGGCGGTGCAAATGGTACTGAGTCATACCACTCGGCTGTTGACTCAATGAGTTTATATTTCCTTTCAAAAATAAAAGATAATTTTAGAGATCTTCAAGGAAAATTTTGATATTTCGGACCATCGATAAGTAATACTCCATAGATAGGAAATTGATATTTTTACAATTTTTTTAATATTTTTATATATAAAGTGTCGTTATAGATATACAGAGACGGTAAAAACCATCATCTATAACGACTATTTTCATATGAAAATTTTATTTTTTATTGTGGATTTATCAGTTTCCTAATAAATATACAAGCTCAGTCGAGTCATATTTTAAACTAGCAACAGTCCCGTGCCTCAGTGAAATAAAAGAATAAATATTAAAGATTCGTATTTCAGCTATTCCATGTCCAAAAATACCTCATAAATAATCATAGTAGAGTAAAATTCAAGAATGATCAAAACATGGATACAATCAAAGCTAGTATCCATAATAGATATTTTGAACAAAAAACAAAAAATTAATTTTTTCGTGAATAGTGCCGTATTATTCGTGAATAAGATCAGATATCGTGAATAGTCAGATATCGTGAATATTAACTCAAACACTTAAAAGAAAGAAATTTCACAAAAAAACCATCATACTTAAGTGAATAAGACTCGTGAATAGTAACTCATGAATAGTAATCCCGACATAAAAAAGTTCCAAATTTGATAAAAAGTTTCAACCAATATTTCGCCATAATGATATTGAAGAAATAATATCACTTACGAAGAAAATAACATCCCTTACCTCAAAAGGATAAGATTGACATTGGAATCTTTGGATATAGTCTTTGAAAAATTTTGCCTTTGTATAGTAATACTCAAAGTACTAAAATACGCTCAATATATCGAGAGAGAAAGATAGAGAAAACTTTAGTTTCTGGTGTGATTTTCAATTCTAACCTAAACACTCTATTTATAGGAAAATACTTAGAACACTAAAGCAGAAAATTTAATATAATATTAATATATATTATTAAGTTTCCTACGTCTACCTTTGTAGATCTGAATTCAGCCATTAATGTCACATGCTAGACCCACTTAACTCACCAAAAATGTTTTCTTTGAAAAAAATAATTAAAACTTCCAAAAATCAATTATTTCGGAACTTCGGAACTTCAATAATTCATAATAAATAGCCCTTTTGTCAGAAAAAATCAAACCTTATGTATTTCTATAGGAAATTCCATTATCTACAACTTTGCAGAAGAAAGTTTTTCTAAATTCCAAACAGAAATTGCCCGAAATCCACAAACGGACGATTCTACAGGCTATAATCAAATTTCAGTCAAGAAATGGGCCCACAGACATGTTTAACATGTTTTAAATAACTTTTGCAACAAAAATATTCTTCCTCCTCATATACTCATATATCCCACATTCATTGTAAAAATATCACAATTATTATATTATAATAATATAATAAAATATTATTTTATCAGAAAAGATAAAATATCGATTTTCAACAATTGTCACTTTAAAAAATTTCTCCATTTATATCCACATAAAATAAATATTTTTCTCATCATATAAATCAATAATTAATTATTCACAAATAATATTACAGAATCACAATACTGACAATCAGACAGTTCCCAGGAAAGAGGGGGTTTTCCAATAAGAATTTTCTAGACATTGCCAATAATGTTATCTAATAATATTATTCAGATAATATGAATTATTGCTTCGATAATGGAAAATACTTTGTGTAGTGACAATTATTGAAACAACAAAGAATATAGAATATCAATGCAACAATTATTGAATTAATAAAATACCTTTGATAAAGAATTATCGTAACGATTATTGAGTAGTGCCTTCACGTAAGAATCAATAATTGGTGCAATACTGCAAATCATTCTTGTCAACAACGCCATTCATCGTGTTTTAACCACCGGGTATTCCAACAAGATATTATTCGTGAATAACATTTGTAGTTATTTATAAACAACTTATACTTGTCGTTTTCTTCATCCAATCGCTTTCACGTTATGGGGCCCACACAAGGTGCGTCTTCGTCTTAATATTCCCCACAAAGAAGAATATTCCACGACCAAAACGAATATTCTCCGATAAAAATGAATATTTTATAACCACTTGCTTATTTAAAATATTTCCGCATTTTATCCACAACTAACCACATTAATCAAATCAACCCTTACTATTTCAAAATAATAAATAGAGGAAATTTAATTTTATTTATAATAAGTTGGGGTCTTAAAAAAATGATAACATCATACTCGTTAAAATCATTAAACCTATGTATAATGGAACATCAATTAACCAGACACTTAGATAGCTTGATTCAGGTTCAACTCAAAAAAATACAAGCGAGATTCGGATTTGTTAATAATATATAAAAATAGTTTGAAAAAAAATATGAGTAGAATCTAAACAAGGTTGTGACGCCCCCAAAATAGGTATACATCACCTATTCTTAGTCGCCAAATACATGGTACAGAATACAAATATAATCTTTAAATATACAACATAAGCTGTGAGTTTAAATACAAATCATCCTTCAGACCATATCCACTCTCGAACGAGTCCTCATTACATTTATTGTCACACTATTTAATGTAATAGTGAGGACTACTAGCTAATACTATCATCCAGGACCATCACTCCGCTCCTGAGGCTAAATCTCAAATACCACGCTCTCATTTTCCAAGAGAACAATGAAAAAGAAAGGTGAGCTCAACTAGCCTAGTAAGAAATATTATGACTAAGATAATGCGAATAAATTATCATTAGCCTTCAACAGGTGTTAAACGGATAAAATATAACAAACATCAAGTTTAACTGCAGGGAACAAGCAATCCATTAGAAGAGTCAAGTAGAGAATAAAATCTACTATCTTCTATGATTTAAAAGATTTTTCATGACTTTTATCATTTGAGACTCACAATAAATAATCCACATCATAGAATCACCCCTCGCTGACTACTACTGACGATGATATTCTTTAGTATCACGACCACAATTATCCATGCACTTTCTGGGCCCGAAGAATATTTGTGTATTCATTAATGGTCATGATCATGTCAACAACTGTCCATCAATGCACTACGGGCCAATGAGGACTTTTTTCACATCATTTGTAATATTACGGTCATGATTACACCGAATAATCCCTGGTCATAATCATACCAAGTCCATCTATGTACTATAGGCCACAAATGACTTTCAACAAAAAATAAACATGAGGATGATGACAATGATATAAGAATTCAATAAAACAAGTTCAAGAATTAATTTATCCAGGAACCAATAACGTCCAAATTGTCAACATGATCTCGCTTTATAGAGTAAAATTCAAGAATGCTCGGAAGAATATTTTCATGAAAAGATCTTGGATGAAGCCTTGAAATATCAAAGATATTCCACTAATTTCATGGAGTATATAAGTCAAAACTTTAACTAACCGAGTATAATAAGGAATGGAATAACAAAAGAAATCACCGGTATCGATAGACAAAGACAAGCGAGTTATTCCAATGTAATAATAATTAATCGGAACCGAAGTCCCACAAAAACGCAGCGACAGATAGGATATTCCAATGTAATAATAAAGACGGAATCGGTCCAAATAAAAACGCATGCATGCATGGATATTCCAAATGAATAATAATGAATGGAATAATGTAAGAATTTCACCAAGTATAGAGTAACTCACAGATACAAAGTTATTCCAACCTAATAATAAATAATGGAATAATGTAAGTTCTCTTCATGAATACAAAAGAAATAATACCCTTTACCGTAAAAAGAAAGCTGGATATAAGAGTAGGGAAGTAATGAATACTTTTCTTCTTTCTTTCATAATTTTCTCTCTCTAGAGTTTCAGTGAATTCGTAAGAAATAATAAAGGAATGAGCTTCTATTTATAGGAGAATGGAAAGGATACTATGCAATAAAATATTCTAATAAAATAAAACTTTTAAATAAAATATAATATATATTATTTATAACATATGCTTATAATGTACATTCACGGGCTGAGTTTGAACTCTTCAGATGCAAAATTTTCAAATGATACAATAAAACAAAATTTTTTTGTAATATATATATATATATATATATATATATATATATATATATACATAACCTGCATGGCAGGTAACCATATATATATATGTACTGACATTGAAAAAATTTCTCCCCACCCAAATGTCCTTTTCAAATCGTGGGCCCCACCACTTATATATATATAATACATATATATATATATATATATATATATATACCGAATAACTTTCTACCGATTATTTTTGAAAAATGGGTAAATGAGTGCCCATAAAGTAAGCAAAATTGAGTGACTTCTCACGTAAGCATCAATAATCAATACCGTGTGCTACTATGCAACCACGTGTATTAGTGTACTTTTAACATCGGGTGTTTCAATAGTTAAAGGTAAAACTTCTGCCGTTATTTTCATAAAGTATTTTTGTCGTTTTCTCAATCCGAATGATAATTTCGTTAATGGGTCCACCAATGATTGTCTTGGTTATGTCGAATATTCCTGTTAAAACGAATATTCCCAGACCAATCGAATATTATATAACAACTTGCGTGACTTTGCAAAATTTATAAATATTACCCACAACTATAACATTATATCAAATTCATTCCATAATATTCAAAAATGATATTTATAGAAAATTCATCTTTATTATTAAAAGTTGGGGTCTTACTGACTCCCTTCTTATGAAATTTCGCCCTCGAAATTAAAATGCGTACACGGTATGTCGAAGAGGTAAGGATACCTTGATTTCATTTCGATTCTAACTCTCAAGTCATTTCTAACATCATGGTTTCTCCACAAAATTTTGACTTGAGGTATAACCTTGGGCGTAGAATATGTTCCTTCTTATCCAAGATTTGAACAGGAACCTCTTCATATCGTCAAATCTTCCGCTTATTTCGTCCGGTTCCTAACTCAATAATGTGGTTCGGGTCTTCCATATATTTACGTAATATGGATATGTGAAAACGTTATGAACATGAGACATACTTGGCGGTAAAGCGAGTCTATAGGCCACAGTTCCTACTCGATCGAGGATTAAAAATGGGCCGATGAATTGAGGATTGAGCTTTCCTCTCTTTTTAAATCTCGTAACTCCTTTCCATGAAGCAACACGTAACAACACATGATCTCTTATATCAAATTCCACATCCTTTCGATGAAGATCAGCATAACTCTTTTGTCGATCTTGTGAGGTTTTTATACGTTGTCGGATCGTTTGAATCTTTTCCGTAGTCATACGTACCAACTCCGGTCCCAACAACGTTGCTTTCACCCACCTCATCCCAAAGATACTTGTAGAAACGACACTTTCTTCCATACAACGCCTCAAATGGAGCCATGCCATACTTTGCTTGATAATCTGTTGTTGTAGGAAAACTCCACCAATGGTAAGAACTTGTCCCAACTTCCTTGAAGTCAAGGACCTGAGTCTTAATAGATCTTCAAGAGTTTGAATCGTCTCTCCGATGGACCGTTCGTCGAGGATGATATCTTAGAGCTAAATCGTAAATCCGTGCCCATAGCTTTTTGCAACTAACCCAAAATCGTGAAGTGAATCTTGGGTCTCGATCGAAACTATGGATACCGGCATACCATGCAATCTTACAATCTCGTTTATGTACATACGAGCAAGACGTTCAAGTGTATAAGTTTCTCGTATAGGTAAGAAATGAGCAGACTTGGTCAATCTATCAACAATGACCCAAATCGCATCTATGCCTTGAGAAACCTTGGGAAGACCAGTAACAAAATCCATGGGAATGTACTCCCACTTCCATTTTGGAATTTCAAGTGGTTGCAATGGACCTTTTGGTACTTGATGCTCTGCCTTAACTCATTGACAAGTTAAACACCTCGAGATAAACAACGTTATCTCTCTCTTCATATTGCTCCACCAAAATGTATGACGAAGATCATGATACATTTTTGGTACTCCCAAGATAGATTGCAAACGGTGTGTTGTGCGCCTCCATCATGATTTTATACTTTAACTCAGAGTCGTTAGGAACACAAAGTCTGGAGTTGACTCGAAGTATTCCTTCTTCATCGATTCTTGCTTCCTTGTATAGCACCTTCTTGTACTTTCTTCCTCATACGCGTCGAACCCGTGTCTATAAACTTGAAGCGAATTTTAATTTTATCAATTAAAGCTCGGTTCTACTCAGATATTTGCCATCATCACATGGGTCCCTGGAGTATTTAACTCTATCTACATCCTTCTTCAAGTCACACAAAATGGGCCTTTGCGTGACAATATTGCACTCGTGCCGCGATATGATTTTTTACTCAATCGTCGCCTACCACGCTCGCTTTTTCGGGATGGTATGATCATATTCTTTCAATAGATTCAAGCCAACGTCATTGTCGCATGTTGAGTTCTTTTTTGAGTGAAGAAATATTTGAGGCTTTTATGATCCGAAAATATCTCCACTTTCTCCCCATACAAGTAATGCCTCCAAATCTTTAGTCGAAAACAACAAATTGCCAACTCTAGATCATGAGTAGGATAATTCATCTCATATTCTTTGAGTTGTCGTGAGGCATAAAGCTATGACTTTCCCATGTTGCGTGAGAACACATCCTAACCCTTTGCGCTCAAGCATCACTTGTAGATGACAAATCCTCCGAACCCGGATAGTATTGTCGTAACAGTCTTTGAAATGAGTCTCCTCTTGAGTTCTTGAAAACTCTTCTCACATTCCTTGCTCCAACCGAACTTTGTATCTTTTCGAGTCAGCTGAGTTAGTGGAGTAGCGATTCGAGAAAATCCTTCCACGAATCTCCGATAATAACCAGCTAAGCCGAGAAAGCTACGTACTTTGGTCACTGATTTAGGTTGCTCTTAGCTTTGAATAGCTTCAATCTTTGCTGGGTCAACACATATTCCATGACTTGATACCACGTGCCCAAAGAATGCTACTTCCTTAAGCCAAAACTCGCATTTCTTCAACTTGGCATAAAGCTTATATTCACGAAGCTTTTGAAGTATCAGCCTCAAGTGTTGATCATGATCTTCACGGGTTTTGGAATATATAAGGATGTCATCAATAAAGACGACCACAAAATGATCCAAATATTCCTTGAATACTCGGTTCATCATATCCATGAAGGCAGCAGGAGCATTAGTCAATCCAAATGACATGACTAGGAATTCATAATGCCCGTACCGAGTTCTGAAAGTCATCTTTGGAATGTCATCGATTATAATCTTCAATTGGTGATATCCGGAACAAAGATCAATCTTTGAAAAGAATTTGGCGCCTTGTAACTGGTCAAACAGGTTATCAATACGTGGCAATGGGTACCTATTTTTGATGGTGACATGATTTAACTCCCGATAATCAATACAAAGTCGCATACTCCCATCTTTCTTCTTCACGAATAGAACAGGGGCACCCCAAGGAGACGTACTAGGATGAATGAAACCAATGTCTAACAATTCTTGCAATTAGGTCTTTAACTCCTGAAGTTTAATAGGAGTCATTCGATATGGGGCTTAGGTCGATACAAAATTCAATTTCACGCTCTTGGGTAGGCCAGGAAGTTCTTCAGGGAATACGTCAGGAAATTCATTAACAATAGAAATATTATTCAAAACTGACGTATTTTTGTTTAGATCCGTGACATGAGCTAAGAAAGCTTGACATCCGTTTTCCAATAAACGAATAGCTTTATGGCTTGAGATGACAGTGATTGATTTTAATGGTTTGGTTGTTTGAATTCACATAATAGGTTGATTAGGAATATGAAAGCTAACAACTTTACGAAAACAATCAATTGCATGATGAGTAGCTAACCAATCAATCCCTAGAATCACATCAAATGCAAGTATTTTCAATGAAATAAGATCGACAGGTAATGTGAGGGTACCGATTTGAACCAAACAAGAATTATAAACAGTGGATGTAATGAAAGTTTCTCCCAACGGAGTTTCCACAGATAAGTCAAAGTCTAATTTCTCCGGAGTTAAATTTAATCGTTGAGCGCAAGTAGGAGAAATAAAAGAATGGGTAGAACTGGTATCAAATAAAGCATAGACTTCGCTAGAGTTTATGATAAGCTTACCCGTGATTACCTCATTCGGGTTCCTTGCTTTCTGGGAGGTCACAACAACGCTTCTCCCTTGCACTCACCGGCTTTGACTTTTTCTTTTGGACTACTTTTAATGCCTCAATCTGGCCGAACTTGTCTTCTATGAACGACAAAATCGGGCTAAGTGACCTTCTCTTCCATAATTATAACATGCTCGACGGGGCGGCAGCTTGATTTGGTGATGTGTCCTCCCTCCGCATTTGAAGCATATGATAGGTGGTCGCTTCTCCTTCCTTAACAACGGGTCTTGGTCTTTGACGTCCTTCCATCATTGTTGAATCTCCTCTTCTTGAAATGTCCATTCTTATTGTTTTGGCCCTGATTACCACCGGTGGTTACCATTTCGGCCCGTTGATTCCTCTCACGCTTGTTGTTACCGCTTCATGGCTATTCTCATTGGTATTATCATTTTGCTTACCGCTTCTTTTTTTGGTTACGTTGACTCGACTATCGCGCTATTTCTACTAAATTGAGCCCTATTTACAACATCCTAATACAAACACGGTTTATGAGAAATAAGATGTTGACGTATCTCCCGCTTTTAAACCTCTTAAAACATTCGTGTCATTCTCTCTTCATTATCCACCAAGTGGGGCGAAAAATTGAGACAACTTTCGGCAAACTTCGCTTCGTGCTTGACACGGTCCATATTATTCTCGCTCCAACTTGATGAACTTTACCTCTTTTATGTGACGAATACTTTCGGAAAGTACTTGTCGTTGAATAGTTCTTGGAACTTCTCCCAAGACATCTTCAGTCTGGCGGAGGTTGAGTACGCTTTCTGATTCCCACCAATAATTTGCCTCTCCTCGCATGACATAAAGGCGGCAAGGTAACCTTTTGCTCCTCGAGCATCCCAAGACATCAAATATCTTGGTGATCTGCTTTATCCATGCTTCCGCCTTAAGTGGTTTTGGCTCTCCAATAAACTCCGGTGGTCCCAGCTCCTTGAACTGTTTAGCGGTGACCGTCCGAGAGTTTCCAGTGTTTGCACCTATATTTTGGATTGAAGCCACTCTCGCCTGTTGTTGCATGAATTGCATAAAGCCTCTGAACATTCCATCGTTCATCATTTGGTCAGTGTTATTGTTTGCCTGAGGAATGTCGCCTTCCTGATGCACATTATCCTGATTATTGATCTGTGGAGACTCAACGGTCTCCTGTGCACCATTGTTATTCTCAACATTCTCGGATGTCATTTTCAGATACTGCCACAAAACAAGGGTTAGTTGATATGTAACATATTATCTCTAAACTCTGACCAACCAATTAAATACCAAATAAATTTAAGTAGGTCATACTAGCGAAGAAATTCCAAATCTCTCTCCCTCCTAGTTCTAGTCTCACATCTTAGCTGTGGATCATATCCTAAGCTTTGATACCAATCTGTGATGCCCCCAAAATAGGTATACATCACCTATTCTGAGTCGCCAAATATATGGTACATAATACAAATACAATCTCTAAATATACAACATAAGCTGTGAGTTTAAATACAAATACTGTCTTCTAAACAATATCCACTCTCAGAATGAGTCCTCATTACATTTATTGTCACACTATTTAACAGAATAGTGAGGACTACTAGCTAATACTATCATCCGAACCATCACTCCGTTCCCTGACTCGTCCCAGCTACGTTCTCATTTTTTGAAGAGAATAGTGAAAGAAAGGGTGAGCTCAACTAGCCCAGTAAGAAATATTATGACTAAGATAATGCAGAATAAATTGTCATTAGCCTCAGCGATGTTGTTAAACCGATAAAATATAACAAACATCAAGTTTAATCTGCAGTGAACAAGCAATCCATTAGAAGAGTCAAGTAGAGAATAAAATCTACTATCTTCTATGATTTAAAAGATTTTTTATGACTTTTATCGCTGAGACTCAGCTTAATAAATAATTCACATCATAGAATCACCCCTGCACTACGGCCAATGATATTCTTTAGTATCACGACCACAATTATCCATGCACTACGGGCCAAGAATATTTGTGTATTCATTAATGGTCATGATCATGCCAACAACTGTCCATCAATGCACTACGGGCCAATGAGGACTTTTTTCATATCATTTGTAACATTACGGTCATGATTACACCGAATAATCCCTGGTCATAATCATACCAAGTCCATCTATGCACTATAGGCCACAAATTACTTTCAACAAAAAATAAACATGAGGATGATGACAATGATATAAGAATTCAATAAAACAAGTTCAAGAATTAATTTATCCGAGAACCAATAACGTCCAAATTGTCAACATGATACATCGCTTTGTAGAGTAAAATTCAAGAATGCTCGGAAGAATATTTTCATGAAAAGATCTTTGGATGAAGCCAAAATATCAAGGATATTCCACTAATTTCATGGAGTATAGAAGTCAAAACTTTAACCAATTTAGTATAATAAGGAATGTAATAACAAAAGAAATCACCGAGCATGCGATAGATCGCTTAAAGCATGTTATTCCAACAGAATAATAATTAATTAAACCAGTCCGCCAGAAACGCATGCATGGGATATTCCAATGTAATAATAAAGATTTTAATCAGTCCGGTAAAATGCATGATGTGATATTCCAATGTAATAATAACGAATGGAATAATGTAAGA
The DNA here is from genome assembly GCA_020205605.1 of Panax ginseng. Taxonomy (NCBI): domain Eukaryota; kingdom Viridiplantae; phylum Streptophyta; class Magnoliopsida; order Apiales; family Araliaceae; genus Panax; species Panax ginseng. The sequence goes on from CM035138.1 coordinate 20,411,410, forward strand.
ATTTCACCAAGTATAGGGTAGCTTGCAGCGTATCAAAGTTATTCCAACCTAATAATAAATAATGGAATAATGAAGTTCTCTTAATGAATACAAAAGAAATAACACCCTTTACCGTAAAAAGAAACTAGATATAAGAGTAGGAAATGTGAAATACTTTTCTTCTTTCTTTCTATAATTTTCTCTCTCTAGAGTTTCATGAATTCGTAAGAAATAATGAAGGAATGAGCTTCTATTTATAGGAGAATGGAAAGGATACTATGCAATAAAATATTCTAATAAAATAAAACTTTTGAATAAAATATAATATATTATATATATATATATTATATATATGGGATATGATCCATAGCAAGTATTTGCTATGAAGGAAATTTGGGCAAATAACATCATATCCGTCCATTCTATAAATCTAGGGCGTGGATTAAATAATAACAATTCCCTTACGCTAGACGCACTAGCGTACGCCCAAAATTTGGTTCTCCCATACGCTACACCAAGTATCGTACCATAAAAAAAATGAAATATTACCCCAAGCCACTGCAGTCGTTACACTCGCCAAGCCACCAATTTGTAGAGTTGGTGAGTGCACGCCAAGTGTGTTAGTAGAGAGTTGGTGATTTTGCCAAGTGTTAAGTAGAGTTGGGCGTCGCTTACCGCCAAAACCACCCCAGCTTAATGCTTGCAGACAACTATAATCAAAAGGGTTTGGGTTTTCCCCTCTTCCCTTTCCCCAAAACACCATCTCCATTACACTAATTCTCTCTCTCTCAAGAAAACACCAATGAAACTTGAAGAGAACAACCTTGAAGAAAAGTTGCTCAGCCCAATTCCTATTAACATCATAGTTGAGTCCGATACAAAGAAGTCCTTGTTTTTACGATGAATTTTCTTGCTCTGAGCTTTGGGTTTTGGGTTTGCTGCCAAGGTAATCCTTTCAACTCTTTTACTTGTTCCTTATTTGCCCGAATTGTCCAATCTCTTTCTTTCTTAACCACAATTTCTTTCTTCTACTCTTGAAAAGTCTTGACCTTCTACATCTTTTGCTCTTCAAGGGTATTGTCCTCCCCTTCACCGTTTTTCTGATTTTATGAGGGAAAAATGGGTGGAAATGAAAGTGAGTGTTCTCTACTTACATCCTTTTGTATTTCAGGGTTTCCATGTTCATTGTAGGCTCCTTTAGGTTCTCTTGTCCAAGTAAATTGATGGGTTTTCTTGTCCAAGTGGGTTAATGCCACTTTCTTCTTGGTCTTTGTAACATTTGGCTTCGATGAAGATTGTTGATTGTTCCAAGCTATTCACAAGGTAAGAATTTTGTACTTCACTGTTTTCACATAAATTGTGTTCGCAGCAGTCGCAGGGAGGGGTCTGCGCGTATTCAACAGTCGGCAGCGGGAGAGAGAGAGTTGGGTTTTATGCAAAGTCGCAGGGGGAAGTAGAGTCGCGCCTTCGTTTTCAGTATTTGATATGATAGGGCAAATTGGTCTTAAAATTTTAATTTGGGCGTACGCTAGTGCGTCTAGCGTAAGGGAACCCTAGATTTATAGAATGGACGGATATGATGCTATTTGCCCAAATTTTTTCCATTGCAAATACTTGCTATGGATCATATCCCTATATATATATATAACATATGCTTATTATGTACATTCATGGGCTGTTTGAACTCTTCAGATGCAAAATTTTCAAATGATACAATAAAACAAAATTTTTTTATACTATATATATATATATATATATACATAACCTGCACGGCAGGTAACCATATATATATGTACTGACATTGAAAAAATTTCTCCCCACCCAAATGTCCTTTTCAAATCGTGGGCCCCACCACTTATATATATATAATACTTATATATATATATATATATATATATATATATATATATATATATATATATCGAATAACTTTCTATCGATTATTTTTGAAAATGGGTAAATGAGTGCCCATAAAGTAAGCAAAAAACGAGTGACTTCTCACGTAAGCATCAATAATCAATACTGGTATTACTACTACGCAACCACGCCAGATTCTTTTACTTTTTAACAAGGTGTTTCAATAGTTAACAGTAAAACTTCCGCTTTATTTTTCATAAAGTATTTTTGTCATTTTCTCAATCCGACAATAATTCCGTTGTAGGGTTCACTAAATGATTGTGTCGTCAGTTATTTAATATTCCTGTTAAAACGAATATTCCCCGACCAATCAAATATTCTATAACAACTTGCGTACTTTGCAAAGTTTATAAATATTATCCACAACTATAGCATTATATCAAATTCATTCCATAATATTCAAAAATGATATTTATAGAAAATTCATCTTTATTATTAAAAGTTGGGGTCTTACAAAGGTTATACTCAACTCGTTTAAAGTTCAAACTACTCGAATTTTCGATTGTGATTAGATACATACTCGATTGATATATATTCGATTAGATACTCGATACATTTTTTTATAATATATACACAATTAAATTAAATTAGAATAATTAATTATTATTATTTTATTTTATTTTATTTTATTTTGTTTTTGTTTTTGTTTTTAATTTTAATTTTAATTATGATTTTTTATTTGTAAAGTGTAATAGTAAATACATTTTCTCATTTTTATTAATTATAAAATTAGTTATATCCATGACTCTTTTTCTCTCTTTTTCCACTCATCTCGCTCCATATAATACTCCAGACACTAACGATGTACACTAACGATGTTTTCTTAATCAAGCCATTTAATCAAGATTGTGTAATTTGATGACCCGAACCAACGATGTTCACGTCGTCCTTGTCTTGGTATTGCACTTCTCTCTTCAATTGTTGCTTCGTGGGTCACACGTAGATTGGGTCGAAAATTGTCAATGTTCACCGTCGATTATTCATTTTGCATCGGCGCCTTAATCAACGGCTTTGCTAAGAACGTTGACATGCTCATTATTGGTCGGATTTTACTCGGTTTTGGTATTGGATTTGCCAATCAGGTAACTGTTTTTCTTTCAAAAATCCTGAATGTTGGCATGCTCATTATTGGTGGATATGAATACTGAATGATGGCGGTGGATATGAATACTAGATGATGGTAACTAATCCTTCATACCTAGGTAACCAAACTGTCATATCAAAGTAATCAATCAACCTCCACACTTTAAACTTTTTCTTAGTACAGTTGATTACCAAACCTTCAGATCATGGTAAACAAAACCTTCGTACCAAGGTAACAAAATCTTCATACCAAAATAACTAATTCACATCCACACCTTTAGTTTTTTCATAGTGCAGTTGGTAACCAAACCTTCAGACTATGGTAACCAATTAAATTTTATCAAGTTACCAATTTCGTTTGAATGTGATGCAGTTGGTAACCAACCATTATTTCAAAGGTAACCATTTTATTATTTATGAGTAACAAAGTATTTATAAAAAAAAATTCAGAACATTAATAGTTACATTTATTTATTTTTAAATTTTTTGTAAAGATTTAATCTTCTTCTTATTCATCATTTAGCGTTTTGGACAACGGAAATTGCCATGGTGTAGCGGCGATTAGCAGCCATGATGTGTAGCGCATGACTATTATTTCAAGTGTATGTGAGGGAGATGAAGATTTGAATTTGAGTATTTAAATTTGAATTATTATTTTGAATTTGAATTTATTTTTGTTGTTAGATCTAAATATTTGAATTATAGCAGTTATTTGTCTTTGATTTTAGGTTTCCTTAATAATGTGAATTGTATTATTTTTGTAATAATTATTTTCTTTTTGTAATTATTTGATTAATATATTTTTTTAATAATTATTTTCTATTTGTTGTATATTTATGTAATCGACTCTAGAAAATAATACCTTACTCAATTTAGTCCATAAGAATTTGGGCCAATTTAATTTACTACGGCCATAAGTCATTATTTGCCAGCCCACTAAACTGAATTACACACTACTCTCCCCCTTTCTCTCTCTAGGGTTTCTCTCAAGCACGCACAAATCAGTGTTTTTGTCATCCATACAGTTACAGAGAAGGAGAAAAAGCTTGAAAATTTATCAACTTTCATCAGTCTCCGTACTCTGTCCTTTTCATAAGACATCTTCATGGCGCAAAGTCAGTATTTTTCTTTCTCTATATGTATATATTTACTTAGGGTTTTAGCTTTTATATATGTAAATGGATGTTGAATTGTGGAAAACCGGTTGCAGCAACTACAGTTCGATCGTTTCTGCAAGTGGCAGCTACAGAAGAAGTTGCATCCCCTCTCAGAGTGGTTCAGATCGAAGGACTGGTACCACTTGTCTTTCTACGATGTTTTTGTTTCCAACTTTTTACAAGATCCTTTTTGTTTTGAACTTTTATAATGTATGTGTTTGAGATTTGGGTCCTATATGAATTGAAGTTTTATCGATTTACCCTCAATTATATAACATGTTCACAATATCATCACTTATTGAAAACAATTAGAGTACATGACAAAGAGAATCATGGCTCACCATTTTAACGCAATTGATACCATGTACATTTTGAATGATTGGTCTCTATGAATAGTGTCTTGGCGTGAGCAGTTTCAGAGTAGTCTGAGAGACAATGGTGACGGTGTAGGTGCTATTAGGATGTTTCTTGCCTCACTTCTTATACCTTTTGGAGTAAACATGCTAGTCAAATGCACATTGATGTTTCTGGAATTGGAAGTTTGACCAAGGTATGGCTTTACTTAAAAATTTCTCATAGTTGTTGTAAAATTCCTTATAACAGGCTATATTAAAGATTATCAAGCACTGCAAGGAGTTTTCACCAGCTCTCGTCACAGGTCAACTCCTCGGCTTAGATGTTGGCAGTGTTCTCGAAGTAACTAATTGTTTTCCCTTCCCGGTATGTGACACATGTAGCATTTATCCTTTTCAGAAATCTTCACGACTACTATTGGGGATTCTGGACAACGGAAAATGATTTCCTTTTATATTTCTACCATTGTGGTGTGTTTTTTAATTTAATTTAATTATATTATATGCTTGTAATAAATGGCAGATCCGGGAGGAAGATGAGGAGATTGAAGCAGAAGGTGCGAATTATCAGCTTGAGATGATGAGATGCTTGAGAGAGGTTAATGTTGACAATAACACTGTTGGATGGTGAGTTTTGTCTTATGTATTGCCAATCGATATATTTAGTATCGGTAAAAGATAGACAAAATGGGCTGACAATCTTTAGTACGTTTGCTATGTCTTTTTAAATGTTAAAGTCTAATTATCTTCCAGGTATCAATATTAAAGTGATCACTTATAAAATAAAAATATTAAAACTTTATGGCAATTATCTTCCAGGTATCAATCAACTTTATTAGGTTCCTACCAGACAGTGGAACTGATAGAGACCTTCATGAATTACCAGGTAACATCTGTCTGCCCATTTTCATGTAATGCATTTTGTTGTTATATTATCCAAACAATATGCAGACTTTATGTGCTTGTTATTTCCTCGTTCAATAACTTTCTCACATGTAAACAATTGCAAGATTCAGAGTCAATTGATGAGTAAAAATTTGTGTTTGCTTCTGTTGCAAGCCAATATTTATATGTTATATATGTTTTGACCTCTGGGCATTTGTTCTGTATTTTCTAGTACAGATCTTAAATTATCAACTAGTATTTATTTTCTGTTTTTCTGGATGCAGGAGAATATAAAGCGGTGTGTCTGCATTATTTATGATCCTTCCAAGTCCAACCAAGGTGTCTTAGCCTTGAAGGCCTTGAAGCTTTCTGATTCCTTCATGGAGCTTTACCGCAGCAATAATTTTACAGGAGAGAAGTATGGTTTTACCTTTCATTATTTATTATTTTTGAAGATTTTCATGTGATATACACTGTACATTTAGTCTCATTTTCTTAATATACTTGGTTCTCCTCAGGTTGCGAGAGAAAAATCTTTCATGGGTGGATATCTTTGAGGAGATTCCTGTATGTTTCTAATATACTAACCCACTTTGTTCAGATTAATTATCTAACTCTTAAGTCGTGTTTTCATCTGGATGTCTACGAGTAATATGTTCCATGTCATGACTTCTCTTTTAAGTTTATATCAGTATGTATGTCATTTATGTTATGATGACTCATCTCTCTTTACTTGACATACATTCCCATGCATAAGATATGTTGCTTATTGGTCTTAAGTTAAATGTTACCTCTCTTGACCATTGTAGCTTTAATTTTAGTGAATATAAAAGAAGCTTGAGTGTTCATTATTAAGAAAGACCATATGTCAGTGATTTGGAGAGAATCAGGATCTGACAATGATGTGTTGAAAATAGTGACAAGTTCATTTAGGACTATATCTAGAAAGAATTTTGCTCAGCATTTGTTGGGACAATGACTGATATAACCTTCTACAGCGACATAATTTACATGGACAGATTATAGTCAATTGCTTAGTATGGAGACATAAACGGAAGTGAGAAGGATAGGGAACGTGTATTTTGAAAAATCTAATATGCCAAACGTTGGATAAGCCTTTTATTCTTTATATTAAAATTCACTATGTATATGCGTGCACACATGAATTTCGCAAACAACTATATAATCAAAACAAAAATAGAAGAACATTGAGTTATCACATATCATCGGTAATAGTTTCTTTTTTATTTTAAATAAAAAACTTTAAAATGGCAGCCCGTCCATAAAGTCAAGCATGATCACAAGTTAGTGCACATATCATTCATCTAGCTTTAACAATGCATCACAAATACATTGAGCAGCGAAAAAACAGAAGGGAGAAAAACAGTCAGCAGCGAACCAACCAGCTATGCTTCATTTTCCTTTGCTTCTCCTCTTCCTCCTCTTCTCGTCTCTTCTCTTCTCTTCTCTGTGGTTTCTTCTTGTTCTTTTTTCTCAGTCGTCTCTTCTGTTCCCACTATTCTATCAGTGGAATTGTTCATTCCCTAGAATTTGCTGACTTGGGTCTTACGTTCTTTTTTTGTTTTAATTTTTACATATACTGTTAATTATTCACCAATTGACTCCTAATATTTAAAAAATATCATCTTTGCCCCCACGTTCCCATGCTGTTTTGGCCATGTTTCTGATTGGCAATTCAGGGACGTTTTTGCCCATATTTCTGAGTGTTTTCATCTCTGAAATGTCTCCAAAACCTAAAACCGGAAAAAGCTGACCTATGGGAGCTCCATGCTTCATAGGCGAGTGGTCTTGTATATGTAGTTATTGGAGGGGCTGAAAGTATTCATTAAGGCAACATTATTATTGTTTATTTTTACTTCCAGTAAAGATCATTTTATTGCATTTTATATTCGCAGATAAAGGTCTCTAATTCTGCTCTTATAAGTGCCTTCATGACTGAACTTGAAGCTGATTCACCTGTCACCCAGGTAATTACTATACACTTCTGGGATATTTGCTGACACCAAATCTAAAATTAGACTCTAACTGCATCTTTTTCTTCTGTGTTAGTGTGATTATGACAGGCTACAGATATCTACCAATCCATTTATGGAGAGAAATGTCGAATTCTTAATTGAATGCATGGATGATCTGTCAATGGAACAACAAAAGGTTATTCTTATATTTCCATTGAGTCTTTGCCATGAGACCACCATTTAGATGACGAGACTAACCTTTTGTTTACAGTTCCAATTTTACTACAGGAATCTGTCACGCCAGCAAGCACAGCAGCAAGCATGGCTGCAGAAGAGAAGGTAATTTGCTATTCCGAATGTGTATGGGTTATTCTTAGATTTTGAGTAATGTATCTACCTAATTTGGCCCTAATGTAGCCAACTTTGTAGATGTATGTCCTGGCCCTAATGTAGCTATAGTTATTTCTTAATATTCGTTCTTTCCGAATTCCGATAATATTTTTTAGGGAATTTTTTTGGAAGATTCTGTAGCTTATCAAATGGTTTAATTCTATAAGACTGTAACTTATGGAATGGTTGTCAATCTATATAATTAAGATTATGCCACTGCTCGTTTATGGATTAGTTGATAATGTATATATTTAATGATAATCTTTTTGAACGGATAGCCTCAAATGTTTCATTTTTTTTGCATGTCTAGAAGATAAGGAAGAGGAGCTGCATAGGGCAGTTCAAACATAAGGACATAGCGGAAAAATACCCGAAACTCCTTAAACAAAATCTGCAATGCCAACAATAGATTCGCCTATCCAACAGTTCAAATAATAAAAACCAAAAGCATTTGTCTATTAGGAAGTTCAAATTTTGAAGTCTTAGCACCAAAAAGGGACCTTATGCTCTTCACATAATAGTATAGCACCTTTAGGAAACTGAATGTTTGGATTGCAACTTTAAGCATTATGTTTTTCCTTCAATTTGGACTTCAAGTTTGAAGATGCCTTGATTCAAAGATTTCAGCTATTATGTCAACTTGACAGGCCTGAAGATTTTGAATGCGAAGAAGAGAGATCATATATTGGCTTATATGTTTTTTGGTCATCATCAGATACATGATTCAAAACTATAAAGAAAAAAACTACTTTTAAAAAAACAATGGGCAAGTTGTTACAAATGGAGATGGCATAGGTTTATATGATTGGATATTAAGCTCCATATAGATGATAAATATATTGGCTTAGATTTTGAGTTCTTTTCTGAAAATTTTGAAGCTTGTTTCATCTATAATATATATCACTCTCTTTTTTCACATGAGTGTACTTATTTTCATTTTTATCTATCTAATTATTTCTTAGATTTTGTGGTGTTCTCTGAAAATTCTGAAGTTTGGGTTCGTCTTGTATACATCACTTACCTTTTTCACATGTTTGTATTTTCATTTTTATCTATCTAATTATTTTTACTGTGTCCTGTCTTTAATAGGGCTGAAAACATGGCACGTAAAGTTGCAGGAGAAGAGCCATTGCCTGAGGAGGATCCTTCAAACCCTGTTTTCAAGCCAATCCAAGAGCCACCACGGTTGGATAGCTTCCTCATAACAAATCAAATTTCCAACTACTGCAACCAAATTAATGGGTATGCTACAATTCCTTACAGCAGTAAGATATCAGCTTCTAATTGTTGATAATTATGTCAAACTATTGAGAACAGTGTTATTTTGTTAAGATGAATAGATATGGGTATTAAAATTAGCAAACATGAATGAAAGACATTATATATATATATATACATATATATATATATATATATATACGTTTATAGATACAAGTGTGTTTAGTTTACTCTTTCGGACTTGCATATTGCTGTAAAGAAACAAGAATAGCAGGTCCATGGATTCCATTTGTTGTGTGCTCCTCACTAGGAGTTTCTTTTGATTGCTCCTAAACTTTTAAATTCTTCTGGGTATCGTCATTGAATGTACTTTGAAAGTGATATATATCTGAACTTCATCGTGCAGCGTTGCAGGACAGAGTTTCAGCAAACTGTATTTGATGAAGGCTTTGCATGAGAATTAACGTCGCATCTTCTCAAGATGATTTTCATGGTTCAAAGTGGCATGCATTGTTTGGAGCTGAATGTTCCTTCTTGAAAGAAGCAAGATCCAAGTCAGTAGGGTTGTGCCCTCTCTATTCTATTTTCTTTGTAGTTGGTGCTTTGTTATTAAATACCCTTACCTGGTAGTCATAGAAGAAATTTTGGGTTTCAACTGCGAGGTATTTATACTTTTTGTGGTCTGCTGACAGAGATGTAAAACTCATTTGTTAATTCAAAATTACAGATCACTACATTTTGCTCTATGTTGTCTTACCTGCACGAATATAGTCTCCGGGGACTTGCTTGTTCTAATGCAGCTTCTTAGGTTCTCTTTAATTGTTTTGTATGATTCTTTTCAACATGGTGCTGCTAAATCTGTAGTACGTTTTTCTCTAAGAATGTGTTGCATGTTCATCTTCTAGATTCCAATTCTTTCACATTTGGAATCACCTTTTTAGATATGTTATATTTCGCCAACTATCAGACGTTCAATTTGTTTTTGGGACATTCTTGATGGCATAAAATTAGATTGAACAAGGAGCAAATTTATTTTTGCTTTTGGTGATTTTTTGGGTATCCAAATACCTTAAGAAACTAATATTACATTTAGAGGTGGATTGTTTTTACTTTAGACAGCAAAACAAGGTGAACTGTGCGTGTTTTTGTTTGGGGCTGTTGGAGCTTTTCGGTTTAAATGTCTTGTTCGTCTACAAGAGTTAGGGCTCGATTCAAGCTCGACTCAAAATATAAATGATTCAAATATGAACAAATTTTAAAGTTTAATAAATTATTCGAAAGTCTTCAAATTGTAATGTTTTATTATATTCGGATCATATTCGTTTGAAAAATTCAACTCGATTTGAGATCATACTCAACTCGGTAATTAAACAAGTCTCAATCAAACTTTATTTTATATTCATTATATTTTGTGAACTAAATCTGAACAACTTAATACTAAGTTCAATTCGATTTATTTACGCCCTTAATCAAGTTTGGTTACAATTAGATTTGTCAAGACTAAGGTGGTTCGTTTGGGACTTAAAAGTCACAAAAAAAAAAACAAGTCCATCGTGAGCCGTAAAATTCTACACCAATCTAGATTATTACAAAGACATTTCACGTCAAATAAAAAGAAGCTTCATCATATCTTGAGCAAGTTTGGTTACGATAAGACCAAAAAATTTTTGGTGGTGCTTTTTTACCTTTTAATATTTTTTTACAATTTCATATATATCTGATTCAGTAAAAGGATAAAGTTCTCTGCTAAAATTTTGTTTTCTCTTGTCGTCTCTTAATCGATAAAAAGAAAATATAAATCCAAATCATTACTGAAAACTTTAAATATATGAAACCTGTATAAATATTGTACTATCTCAATTCCAAATTTTAACATCATTATTAATTTTTGAAAAATCAGATATTTTTAAACTTAAAAATCATTAAGATGTTTTATATTTTTTAATTACTAAACAACATTTTAAATTAAAATATTATTTTATTCACATAATCTAATTTATTAAAATATATTAACCATTCGATAAAGTTGGCAGTTTTCGTCAAAAGCTTCGTAGCCCATTTTAACTTTTCGTCTTTTAGTAATGGATCATTTAGTTGTTTAGCGACATATTAAAATTTATCGTAAATAATTATGTCATTAGTGTCATCGTTAATAATAATAATTATATCACTAAATGTGAATTAATTAGAATTCTCACCATTACGTTTATTCTTCAATTTATTTCTCCAGATATATATTTGGGGACACATGTTCATTTAGTGATAATACGAGCTATACAATTTTTTATGATAAATTTTATTATATCACAGTAATTATTTGCGATGAATTTTATTATGTTACTGAATATATGTTAAAATTGCAGGATAAATATAACATACGAGTAGTTGATGAAAATTGTAAATCCATAGGTGCGTGGTTAAATGAATCCTTTTGGTGCCAACTGACCGACTTATAAGTTGGTCAAATCAATTTTTAAGTTATTTGTCATTATTTGAGTGTTTGTAAGTTGTTTATTTTTTAATTTATAAGTTAGTTTTTTAGTCAAAAAAATAAGTAACTATCTGTGACTTATTAGTTTGACCAAATATAATGTCTATTTTGTCCTCTTTTTATTAATGTCATTTTTAGTAATCTTTATATTATTTTAACTCATAAGTCATTATGACCCGAACACCTTCGTAACTTGTTTTAACTTAATTTTTAACTTATAAACAAATTGATGTCGAACACTTTAACTTATAATTTAACTTATAAATCATTTAAAATAAGTCGTTCCCGAATAACTCTTTTTAGAGGCTTCAATTTCCAACAAGGGAAATGTAAAAACAAATGAATTCATGGAGTTTAGCTATAAAAAATGCGTCTTCACCTGAAAAAGCTTTACATTTATACACTCAAATGCAACAAACATCAATCCCTTTTGATAGTTTCTCCATTCTTTTCACTCTAAAATCCTGTACCCAATTGCAAAATCCAACCCTATTTCACCACCTTCATGCCCATCTTCTGAAATTGGGTTTCAATTCTCATGTTTATGTGGCCACTTCACTTTTAAATGCTTACAGTGCTGCTTCTTTTAGTGATGCCTGCTATCTGTTCGACGAAATGCCTGCGAGAAACACGGTCACGTGGAACACGATGATCACGGGTTATTCAAGGTCAGGGCGTTGTGAGAAAGCGCGGCTAGTTTTTGAGGAAATGCCTCTGAGAAATGTTGCTTCTTGGAATGCTATGATTGCGGGGTACATAAATAGTTGCCGTTGGGACAAGGGGTTGATGCTTTTTCGTGAAATGTTGGTGAATGAGAAGCTTATACCTGACAAAGGGACCTTGTGTTCGATCTTAATGGGGTGTGGTCAAATGGGTTCCACTGGTTTACTTTTGGGAAAATCGCTTCATGGGTTTGCCACCAAAAATGGATTGGAACTGAATATGGAGCTTGGCACTGTGCTAGTTGACATGTATGGGAAGTGTGGATATTTGAAGAATGCTTGTTTAGTGTTTGACTTGATTCAAGATAAGAACATTGCTTCTTGGACTGCATTGATTTGTGGGGTTGCCCAACACGGACATGGCAAAGAAGCGTTGGCTATATTTGAAAAGATGATAGAAACAGGTGTAAAACCGAATGAGCTAACCTTTACTGGGATTCTTAGCGCTTGTGCACAAGCAGGGTTGGTGGAGGAGGGGCGTCACTATTTCAGGATGATTTCAGATTTTGGGTTGGAGCCAAGAATTCAGCACTATGGTTGCATGGTTGACTTGTTTGGGAAGGCGGGGTTTTTGGGAGAAGCTTATGAAACTATTAAAACTATGCCATTTGAACCCAATATCTTGATATGGAGTTCCTTCTTGTCATCTTGTAAGGTTCATAAGGAGTTTGAGATGGCAGGGAGAGTGATCGATCGGATTCTGGAAACGGTCAGGCCAGAGAATGGGGGAGGAGTTTATAGTCTTATATGCGACGTGTATCTTTTGAGTAAGAAGTGGAATGATGCTGAAAGGGTAAGGGAATTAATGGTAAGGCGGCATGTGAAGAAGCAAAGAGGGTCTAGTTTCATTAGAACTGAAACATTGTAAACAGAAGTTTTGCCCACTGATGCTTTGATGTCAATTTGATGAGTCTTTAGAATACTGCAATTTATTAAATCAACAATTTTCATGTTCTATAAGAGGAAAAGCTATATACTTCATTCCGCTATTACGTTCAATATTTCTAAGCAACCATACGGTTTGATTCTACTTGTCCCAACAATATAATCTGCTCCTTTCTGAGAAGTGCGCCCACTGATTTTAATTTTAAGTAGAAGCAAAAATCAGAAGGCAAAGAAAAGAAAGGAACTTGGAATCCTCATTTTGATTTACTTAAATCTTAATTCTTATACCATCTTCTTCAACAGAATCTTTTCAAGATGTTGGAATAAACTTCATATCATTACACTGTAGATCAAAATAGACTGTTTGGATTAGTAGAATCATCCAACAAAATAAAACTCAACTCTGACCGCCCAACACAAAGTGCCTTCAATTCCAAAACCTCACCTTACAGTATCAACTCATACTGTTGAGTATTTACCTTTCTCCAACATCCAATCAATTTTTGGAAGTCGTAAGCTATGAGCCAATTGTCAGGCCTCTTTTGCCATCACAATAGCCTGCTGAGAGACTTGATAAGCAGCTTCAGATTTCGCCTTGTAGCTTCGTCACCCGTAAATCCCGCAATATCTGTACTTATACTCTGCAATGGTGTCATAACAGTTCAGACTAATCAAATACAGCAAAAGATAAAGGAAAACAACAAAAGATTGTCCATTTAGCACAAAACCTCAATGTTCTTCAAAGTAAGAATGAGGGTATTTATGGACTTCTGCATCAATTCAGTGTTCTCTGGGGTCATAATGGATGAGTTCACCCTTCTGCAAAATAAGGAAATTGATTCATTGCAACTCTAAGCCTATAAACACATAGGCGTGCATACATGCGGATAAAGATACACATGCAACAATCAGACAGACACAGTCACACACACACATATATAAAAAGCAATTTCCATCTGCCCAGTTTGCTCCAATAGATAAAATCAATCATTGTAGTAAAAATAAATGAGGGATATATTTGTAAACTTCTTCATTGAATGTCCCAAGATTCATGTTCCACTCAAGAGTTTCAATGGCAAAGTTTGTCATTAGCATAAATTCTAGAGAAGCTTTAGTAGCAGCTTTGAGAAATTACATAATTACATTTGCAATTTTCAGAAGAAAAAACTATACAACTTTGCAGCATGATTATACAAAGTTATTACCAGTTTCCATTCAATTACGGAAGAAAGTTAAGAAAATGAACAAACATATAAGAAAAGCAGAAGTTGTTTGCTATAAAATCAAATGGATAATAATTTAACCAACAGAAAAACAAACATGAACATAGGTCAGTAAAACTAGAGGAACACAATATAAGAGCTGCTGCTTCTTCGATTGATACTTAGAATCGAGTAGTAAGTCCGATATTGGTCCGACTGCTCCTACAGGCTTAAACAGCGCAATTATTTGTCCCCCCCCCCGGGAATCGTTCATTAGTAAGGGCATTAAGCAGTTTGAAATCCAGAAGAGACTAAACTAAGGTTGTGACTGCGAATTCACTCAGGTAGCTAGTTTTCCTTAAATCTGTTAGTACTATATTTAATATATAAAACAAATAATCTTTCCAACTGACACCTTCAACCATGGTTATTAGAACCATCTGAACGCAGTTCACCCATGTCACTGGGTTACCGGTTCACAAGGTTGATCTGCACGGTCAGGCCGAATCTAATAACACTGCCTTCAACACACTAACCAAAAGCAAGACATGACAATTAGAGCTCAGACATTTTACCTCAAGTCCTCGGATGCTTGTGTCAGGCTTTTGTTTAAACTCTCAACTTCTTTCAGCAAACCACCACCACGAACCTCAGCCAGTAAAGGTTGAACATCTTTGGCCATGACTTTGATCTGAGAAATCACTACATCAAACATACAATTTCCGTGCATAAGTATATATTAAATGTCATGTCGAAGTAAAATATTGAAACTCCATAGAGCAAGCACAAGAACAACACATGCTATGATGATGCTGTCTTTGTCAATTATTATGTTTGCAACTTGTCACTAATCACAATGCAGATCAGCAAGTAGGGTACTGCATGTATCCTATTAGAGATTATTCTAATTCCTTTTCCCTTTTTCTGTTTTACTTAAAAGAAAAAGAAACCATACATCTTTTCCTCTTCAATTCAGGTCTGAGTATTGTAGTATTTAACTACCAAAAAAAGTGAGTGCCGAAGTTGGGTTAGATCTTGAGAAAAGAAATAACTTAGTAATTCGAGACTGGGAAAACTCTCTTAAATGTGTGGAGATGAAAAACATGTTCTGAACAACTAAAATTTTACTTGTCCCTTAAAAACAAAGGCCAACTAAAAGTAAAACAAAACAACAGTACTATTATAAATTTCAAGGGTGTTTGTAAGAAAATTATAACCAGTTGCTTACTCTTCTCTTCTATATTAGGGCACTTTAAAAGAGTCCCAGTAGAATTCCTTTTTCTGGATTGAACTATAATTATTGCGTATTTCACAGCTTTCAACAATTTTGGTACTTAAGATTTCTAAACTTTGAAAGCGCATAGAGATTTGTTTTGGTACTTATTGCTTTTTCCTAGTTTTTGTAAACATGCTAGCACAGCCGAATACCATAACGAGCCTATATAAATTTTCTATTTAAAATCAGAATAGTGTTTTTAATAGTAAATTAAACTTCAGACTTTTGGACTCATTTTCTTGAGTAACCTGAAAAAGCAGGGGGGGGGGGGGGGTTGTGAAACAAAACAGTTTTCGAGATTAATACAACAGTAACAATAATCAAAATAATCAAATAAGCAAAAATCATTGGAGTCCAAACAGGCTCAATAAGAAACACTGGTGCCTCTTTGTTTCCATTCTAGCATTAAGTTTAACTAATAACTAACTACACTTTGAGTAGTATCAACTAACAACCAAAAACACACCTTTGTAAGTAGCGGTCTTGCTTCTTCAATAACTGATGCAGCTTGTACGGCCAATGCATATGTATTAGTAACACCAATTTCTTCTACTTCACCTCCAAGGCGGGTGAATATTCCAATCAATGCATCCAAACTTACACCTTGAGTTCCTTTTATTGTTTGCTTGTCACATACAATTAGACCTTCTTTAACACATTCAGCATGAAGAGGCCCTACTGTAGGTGTTGGAATCGGGCCGTGAGGAGTAATATCAATCATTGTTTCCATAAGAAGGCCAGACTGATTCACCTCAATCAGTGAATTCCGTGGAATTATTACCTTTTCTTTTTCAACCTGCAAATAAAAACCAGGACATGATACAAAGAAAAATTGGACCATTCCCCAATATGAAACAAGCTAACCTTTTTCATATATATTTGACATTAAACTTACCTCGACAATCGCTTCAATGCTTCTCAATGAAGGATTAACCCGAATAACATTACCAACAGTGACCCCTCTAATCCTAACAGCTGTGCCAGTGCTAATCCCACAAGCCTCAGCAAACTCAAAAACAGCCAAATACTTGCTGAATTTGGAGCGCAACCGAAACCCTCTCAACCAAACCAAACAAAATGCAAGGAGAACCGTGCTGGACACGAGACATAATCCAACACCACCTTCCCAAATGCTCCTCCTACCAAATCCAAAATCACTTATAGGCCGCAAAGTTTGCCTCCAAATATTCTTAGGAATATCAAGAACAATAGCCACTGGATTCTTCTCCTCAGAAGTAGAAGATGGTAGTGGGGTATTTTCTGTATTAGCAGATGTGGCTCTTACACTAAGGAAAATTTTCTTTTTGGGTCTTAATGGCAGATTAGGCAAGAAGTTTAGGACACCCTTATGCGAAATGGGTGTAATCGAAGGGTATGTTGTTGAAACATGAAGTAAAGAATTTCCAACCATCTTTCACCCACACTTTGAATTTCAACTTGACAAATAATGCACTATGATAATTCAACAATTCAGGTTCAGATAAAATCACTAGATAAAAATAAAAAAGATTAAAACTTTAGGAGCTGGGAATCAACATTTGCAATCAAATTAGGTGGAGAAAATAGAAATGTAAGGGAGTGTACCATTTAGTTTTCAGGCTTGGAGCCGGTGAAGTTGCCGTTTAGAACCCTAATTCTACAAATTTCTAAGATTGTGCGAAAGAAAGAGGAGCGAGAAAGAAGAATACAGAGGACAGAAGAAAGAGGAAAAAGATGGTGGAGATGAAGAATAAGTTTGGATACTCGTGCAAGGCACGAGTAAACTTATAAACTTATTTTATATTATAGTTTTGGCATCCGTTAAAGAAAGAAATTAAAAAAATAGGATGGTTTAATAATATGTACGGAACTTATTTAAAAACGCCCTCCGTATTTTAATACAGAAAGTCTGGGGGACCGGTGTTTTCCCACCGGAGTAGTGGTCGGCCGAATTTTTATTTTTTTTGTTTTTGATTATAAAATAATTAATGTGATTTATTAGAATTGATTTTTTTATAAAATATAATGATTTATGTGTCGTTTGGATACATGTAAAAAAATAGAGTTATATGCATCGTATAATCCTATTTTTTACATGTATCCAAATGACACCTAAATCACTGTATTTTATAAAAAAATCAGTTCCAATAAATCACATTAATTATTTTGTAGTCAAAAACAAAAAATAAAAAATAAAAAATCCGACCGGTCACTACTCCGATCGAAAACCCCGCCCCCCCTAGAAGTACTCATTTTAATATTGTAGTCTTTGTAGACAAGAGATTTATATAAAAAAGAATATTTTAGACATTTGTCCTGTCTGTAGTATTAAATTACACAATATTAAAAATTAAATTATGAACGGAGACTCTATTAACCATTGATACATGATCATTATAAAGATAACTTTAAGTAGACAATGTTAACTATGAATCAGTCTCTATATATATATATATATATATATATATATATATATATATATATATATATATATATAGTGGAGCCCTTTCCATAAAGTATAGGTTCTTTATAGTCTTTATCTGCAACACCCCTTTTTGGACCGTTGATAAATTAAATAGATGGTTGCGATTAACTTTTCTATTTGATAAGCCGACACAGGTTGTTGTGCATAATTATTTACCTGTACCGACTTCTATTTTAATAAGGGAGACCCACGTAAAATTAACTTGTCAGTATAGTTATAAAAAATGATTACTTATTATTAAAATAATCCGGCTGGAAGAGCTTGTGCCGGCTTTATTTTTTTTTTTTTTTTTCATTTCTCCATTATATGTAATGACTCAGCACATTAAAATGGAATAAAAAAAATAAAATAAAAAATAGAATTAAGACTGTTTATTCTTGGTAGGGATTAAAATAATATTAAAATGTCAACTAGGTATATGTCTTACCGGTGTGAATAAAAAATTAAAAAAAATAGCCGGCCGGTAGAGCTTGTCACGGCTGACAATAAAAAATTAAAAAAAATGATTTTATTCAACCAATTTGCTGCTAAACAGATTCAAACTCGCAACTTCAAACTCCATACACTCGTCATATGACAACCCGAGCACCACAGGCCTAGATGTTAATTTCAACTAAGGATATATCTTTATATTAAAAGTTCACCATCCCCCAAAATCTATATGCTTGCATTATTATTATATTACGATTTATTATTATTAATAAGTCTATATAATACATATGGGGGTTTTTAAAATAGAAATAAGTTAATATATATATTTATTATTATCCCTTTAATATTTTTTCTTATTTTTGTAATAATATCAATAAAAGGATTATTAATATATTAAAAATATCATTCTTTAATAAAATATAAAGTGATCATTATAAATCTTGCATTATTAGTATTAATAATTTTATTATTAAGCAATGATTATTAGTAATGATTTTATATATTAAGCAATGATTTTATTATTAAGAAATTATTTTATTATTAATAAAATTAGTTCAATTAGTCTAATAAGTAATGATGATAATTTTTCAAGTCATTTCAGGAAATTAATTTACTTATTGAATTTATAAAAGTAGTGAAGTATTATTATAATAATAATAATGTGATTATCAATATTAGAAGTACAGATTATACCAATACTAGTACTGCATAGTACATATTACATGTTCATTTTCATAAAATAAAAAAAATATAGCATGATTAATACAACCGACGCCTATTTTTTTGGCTCAAAAATCCCTAGCATAGATTTTAAACATTAAATGTAACAGTTAACTTCATTCATCGCGTCATTACATAAAGATTTTGCAAAGTAATATCACCTTTTAAACATAGATTTTAATAATTTTTATAGATAAACATAGCTTTCATTTAGGTACGAATCAACAAATAAAATATTTCTTATTCTTAAGACTGTAAAATGAGCAAACAGTTCGGACTCGATTCGTACTCGCTCGACTAAAAATTCGATTCAAGCTCGACTCGAAATATAAATGAGTCAAATATGAGCACATTTTAAAGTTCGATAAATTACTCGAATCTACTAAAATTGTAATTTTCTATTGATACTCGGATCATATTCGTTCGAAAAGTTCAAACTGCTCGGACTCGATTCAAAATTGTGCTCGACTCGATAGCTAAATGAGTCTCAATCAAACTTTATTTTATACTCGATAAATTTTGTGAACCAAATCTGAGCAACTCAATACTTGGATCGACTCGATTCATTTACACCCTAACTTATTCTAAACAAAAATAATCCTTCTCTTGAATACTACTTCCCGCAAATTAGATGAGTACCACATAGTTCATATCACTCAAATAATATATATATATATATATATATATATATATATATTTGATTTGTGACATTCGAAAATTAAGGATGTGTGTTTAATTTCATGTTTATCTCTAGAATTGAAGTTTGTAGTTTAAATTAAAACTGAACTCTCTTGTGTAATTATAAAAATCCATAAAAACAGATGTAACCAGGGTGTAAATGAATCGAGTCGATCTGAGTATTGAGTTATTCAGGTTTGGTTCATAAAATTTATTAGCACGATTTCGAATCGAGCCCGATCAATTTGAATTTTTCAAACGAATATGATTCGAGTATCAATAGAAAATTACAATTCGATGATGAGGTTCGAGTACTTTATCGAACTTTAATATTTACTTATATTTGAATAATTTATATTTCGAATCGAGTTCGAAACGAACTTTTAGTCGAGCGAGTACGAATCGAACCTGAACTGTTTGCTCATTTTAGATGTATAGAATATTTTCATTATATTTATTATTCTATTTACACATGCTTTTTATTATTATTATTATTATTATTATTATTATTATTATTATTATTAATAATATTATATTTTACAAAAGCCAGCAAACATGATTTAAAATATTAAATTATTGTTATTTTTATAAAAAAGCTAGCAAACATTTGAATGCATTTGGTCTTAACAATTTAAAACCTTTAGAAATCTAACAAAATTCTAACTCGGAACTCAAACACGTACAAGGAAAATGACTCACTTATTAGGGATAGGATAAGTCGCCAATAGTAGACGTGATAAAAAATAGGTTTGAGTTAATTTTATGTTACATAAAATAAGTTTGTGTTGATTTAATATGAATTATGTGATTTGAATTTAAATGGTTATGCGTGGAATTCAGATCGACCTATTTTTTAAATTATAGTTTCACTAAAATAAATATTATTTTTTTGGTGGGGGTGAGGGACGGTGCGTGGAGTGGGGGGGTGGGGGTGGGGGTGGGAGGGTGGGGTGGGGTGTGCAAGGTGGGGTCGTATACATTGTGGCGCCCCCAAAATTAGGTATACATCACTTATTATGAGTCGCCAGATATATGGTACAAAATTCAAATATAACTTCATTTATACAACTATTGAACTATCGTATAGAATACGACCACAGTTAACTATGAGTTTTAATACAAATGTATGTAACTCTCATTGTGCCTCGACCACAACCTTATAATGGTACTTTACATAAAAGTATAGTCAAAAACTGTTTTAGAAATTAAAATTTTTGGAGGAAACCTTCGTACATGGGAAGCTATGCGTCTAGGTTACAATAGATATCATATGTCCACAGAATTATCCTTGGTTGACCCAATAGACCCCAAAGAAAAATGAGAAAATTACTATCATCTTCTTTCCAATGGTGAGTCTTTTCTTGACATATAACTATCTCCACTGTCTCCAAGTGAATATTATATTTCAAATAAACTCCAAGATCCTATAGGTAGTGCCCAGAGATATACTCTCAAAGAAGTGGATGCGCACAACCTGCTTTATGATAACTTGAGGTGTATGTTATTAGACATCTTGTATGATAGTGACAAAACACCCTTCCAAAGTTGGGTTCGCTTCACCTATTTGATTCAATAAATATAACTACTAAATGATGTATAGAATACAACACACTTTTTTATCTTTGTTTAGGAGAACCTACTGCATTTAGAGATTACTGCTCTATTCCCTGTTATCCCCGCAATTCGACCAAAACACTCTTTTACAAAGCAACACTCTTATTACCTAAAAAGAATTGTGAAACGAGAAAGGGTGAAACCTGCCTGCCTAAGAAAGAATATCATGACTAAAGATAATTAAATTATCAATAGCTTTCATCAATAATAAATCGAGATTTAGAACATATGGTAGATGATAAAACTTTTCAACTATAGTTAACAATGAACGAAGCGATCCATTAGAAGAGTCAAATAGACCATAAGGTCTATTATCTTCTCTATGTTAAAAGTCCACCAATAATGTTTTATCCATGTAAAATAAATCAACAGTTCCTGTCCACAATCATATGAATAACTCATAATCATAATTGTGGTTCTAAATTCCTCTTCGCAACTAAGACGAAGATAATTTTCATCACCTATCTTCACTTGAAACATCAAAAATCATGGTTATACCAAATCAGAATTCCTGCTCATAATCATACTAATAAATTCATCTTTTCACTACGACCAAAGATATTCATTAATAATTCATCTTTGCACTACATGCCAAAGACATACAACGGTATTTTAGAAGAGTCAAGTAGAGCATGATATCTACTATCTTCTACGAATTAAAAGTGTATAACAAATATTTTATCGCTGAGACTCAGCTTAATAAATAATCCACATCATCGAATCACCCCTGCACTACGGCCAAGGATATTCGTTAATATCACATTCATGAATTTATATTTCATCGCTGAGACTTAGCTCGATAATCAATCCATATCACTGAATTATTCATGAACTACGGCTAAGGATATTCGTTAATATCACGACCACGAATTATCCATGTACTACGGGCCAAAGATAATAGTGTTTTCATCAACGGTCATGGTCATGCCATAAAATAATTCATCTTTGCACCCTTGGCCGAAGAGAATCCATAGCCATAGTCATACCAAAAACTGTCCATCAATGCACTACGGGCCAATGAGGACTTTTTCCACATCATTTGTAACATTACGGTCATGATTGTAAGACCCCGAATTTTATGAAATAAAAGTATTCAATTTTTCTATTCAGTAAATGGTTAAATTGATAAAAGTTAAAGTTAAGGATGATATATGAATTTTTATTCAAAATACGCAAGTGGTTATAAAATATTCATTATTGTCGGGGAATATTCGTTTGGTCGTGGAATATTCTTTATGTCGGAGAATATTAAATGCGGCCAAGTTAACTATTTGTGGGCCCCATAACGGATAAGCTGTCGAAGAAGAAAACGACAAAATTGAATAACTGGCGTAGTTGTTTCAAGTTAACACCGTTGGAATACCCGTGGTTAAAATACGATGTCGCGTGTGGTTGCAGAGAAGCACACGCGGTATTGCACAAAGATTGTTGAATTATTGATCCTTACGTAAGAAGGAACTACTCAATAATTGTTACAGTAATTACTGTTCAATATTTTATTTTATTGATTCATTAATTATTGCGTTGATATTTTATATTATTGTTGTTTCAATAATTGTCACTGCATAGTATTTTCCATTATCAGATCAATAATTCATATTATTTGAATAATATTATGAGATAACATTATTGGCAATGTCTAGAAAGTTCTGTCAAGGAGAGGTTTGGTCACTTAATTGCGCGCCAGTAAGGAGAAATCCTTATCGGAAAGTCCCCTCTTTTCTGGGAACTGCCTGGTTGTCATAATTGTGATTTTGTAATATTATTTGTGAATAATTAATTATTGATTTATATGATAAGAAAATATTTATTTGATGCAGATATAAATAATGGATTTATTTATGTGGTTATAAATGAAAGAATTAATGTTGAGGTATTTTATCAGTATTTTGTCGGATTGGAGGTATTAAAAGATCAAATCAGTGTTCTTACAGCTTTATTGTGTGAGTTATAATTTTTAATCTGACCGTTGGATCGTTGTGATTTTTGGATATGTTATACATATATAACTTGAGTATATGTCCATAAATTTTGAATCGTTAAAAATGAACGTATAATTTGTTATGAATTTTAAGAGGTGACTGATTCAGAAATTAGGTTTATAAATGATTTTGGTGAAAAATTCTAGAAATGGGTGGGCCCCACTTTTGGTTGTTGGGAATGGTGGCTGATTTTTGGTGGGTGGAATAGTAGCGGTAAAAAGCCATCAGTAAAGCGTGTCAAGTCTCGCTTGATTGTCTTAACATTTTTCTATAAATAGAGGGCTAAGTTAGAATTAAAAATCACACCAGAATTCATAAGTTTTCTCTCTTTTTCTCTCTAGATTATCGAGTGTATTTTGTGAGTATTTAGATACTTGGTGAGTTGCTATTCTTGATTGCAAGTTTCCTTCAAATATCATATCCGATATCCAAATGTCTTTGCTTTCTTTTGAGGTAAGGGATAGTAAGGAATTTTAAGGGTTATTATGTTTTTCAGTTCGTACTTCTTTCGACCTTCAGAAAAATCTGGAAAAATTTAAAATGATATTTTGATGAGTTTTATTGATTGTGTCCAAAAATGGTGATTATTGGATTTATAGATTAAGAGTTATGAATTTTACGGAAAAGACTATTTTAAAAGTAATCGCTTATAACTCCTTGTGGTTAACTCCAAAATTGATGAAATTTTATTGGGAGTACATCTATATAATATCGATGTACTGTGAATTTGAATTTTTGGATAAAAGTACGATTTATGATAAATGTTTAAATATTCATTTGCTTTTGGCCATATGAAAAATAGTAAATGATTTTTAAAAATTACGAGAAAATATATATGTTCAATATGGGACTATATTCTACTAAATCTCAGAATATAAAATTTGTTTGTACTGATTTGGTATTTTTCATGAAAATGGACTAGTTATGAGTAAATGAATTAAATATGTTATGTGAAGTAAGAAAATTGAAAAATAGGATTTTATAGCTTGAGAATCCTATATGAGGTATATGCAGATTTTTGATGAGGGTTTTGGTTATTGGTGATGAAATCTTATAAGTTTGGCATTTTAAGATGATTAAATGCATTATTTAGTAAAGTGTAAACAATTAAAATAAATTGTTTATAAGTTTAAGAAATGTTATTTTAATATCATTATACCGAAATATTGGTATGAATTTTATTGTGGAATTTCTACCTTTTTGTGTCAGGTTTACTACTCATGAGTTACTATTCATGAGTTACTATTCACGAGTTACTATTCACAAAGTTACTATTCATGGGTTACTATTCACGAGTTACTATTCATGACAAAATTGGTTTCTTTTTCTAACCAAATTATAGTTGAGTTATGAATATTACTCTTGAGATTAAATCTATATGTTGATTATATTATTTTTATTATCATATATAACATTTTTATAACCCTAATGATGATATTAATTTCTCTTTGACTTGAGTGTAAAGATGGGTAGATTATTGGTATGATCATGACTATGGGTTCTTTTTGGCGATGAAAGGCAAAGTTGAATTGTTGACTGGTATGATCGTGACCATTGAATTTATAATTGAATATCTTTAGCTTAAGTGCAAAGGTGAAATGATAAACATGGTTATAATTATTGTTTATATAAATTCTGAAATGATTATATATTTCATGAGATATTAATATATTTGGCACAGAGTCTAAATATGAATCTGTTGATGAATAATATATTTGGCACAGAGTGCAAATATGAATTGTGGATGAATATATTTGGCCTGTAGTGCAAATATGAACTGTTGAGGAATATCTTTGGCCTGTAGTGCAAAGATGAATTGTTGATGAATATCTTTGGCCCGTAGTGCAAAGATGACATGTTGTTGAATATCTTTGGCTAGTAGTGCAAAGATGAATTGTTGACGAATATATTTGGCCGTAGTGCAAAGATGAATTTATTAGTATGATTATAAACAGGAACTGTGATTTGGTATAACCATGATCTTTGATGTTTCAGGTGAAGACATGTGATGAAAATTATCTTCGTCCTAGATGCGAAGAGGAATTTAGAATTACAATTATGATTATGAGTTATTCATATAATTATGAAAATGAACTGTTGATTAATGTTACAGGGATAAAACACTATTGGTGGACTTTTAATGTAGAGAAGATAGTAGACTTTATGGTCTATTTGACTCTTCTAATGGATTGCTCGTTCCGCTGCAACTATGGTTGAAAATTTTTATCATCTACCATATGTTCTAAATCTCTGATTTATTATCGATGAAGGCTATTGATAATTTAATTATCTTGAGTCATGATATTCTTTATTGAAGCTAGTTGTGCTCACCTTTTTGCTTCACAATTCCTTTCGTAATAAAAGTGTAGTGGGTCGAGTGGGGATAACAGGGGAATAGAACGATGGTTTATAGCTGTTGAGGGTGATGCGAACCCAACGTTGGAAGGGTGTTTTGTCACTATCATACAAGATGTCTAATGACATACAACCTCGTATCATCATAAGACAGGGTTGTGCACATCCACTTATTGAGTATATCTACGAGCACTACCTATATAATCTTGGTGTTTATTTAAAGTATAATTCTTAATTAGAGACAGTGGAGATAACGATATGTCAAGAGAAGACTCACCATTGGAAAGAATAATAAATAATGGAGCCAGGTCATGCGTAAACGCACAGACAGGATATTCCGACAGAATAATAAAGATTGGAATAATAGAAGATTTTCACCATGTATGCAGTACTTCGCATAGACAGGTTATTCCAACATAATAATAAAGAATATAATAACAGAAGAATTTCACCATGTATACGGTAGTCCGCGTATACAGGTTATTCCAACAGAATAATAAAGAATGGAATAACAGAAGTTCTATTCATGAATACGAACGAAATAATACCCCTTATGTGACGCCCCCAAAATAGGTCCATTCCACCCAACCCATTCTGAGTCGCCAAATACATGGTACAGAAATAACTACAACTTCAATAATACAAATGTCGTGTGAAATACAACAATACATACTGTGAGTTTAAATACAGATATTGCCGTCTAGACAATATTCACACGCAAATAAATCCCCATCATAATTATTGATACATTATTTTACAAAAATGGTGAGGACTACTAAACAACTCTCTCTAGAACCTTCATTCCATACCCCGACTCGATCCTGCTATGGTCTCACCTCCTGAGAAGAAAATGGAACAACAAGGAAAAGGGTGAGCTCGACTAGCCCAGTAAAGAATATTATGACTAAGATAATATACAACAAATTATCATTAGTCTTCAACAGGGAAAAATATAATAGAATACAATAGACAACCAGTTTTAAATCAACAACTGCAGCGGAAACAACAATTCATTAGAAGAGTTAAGTAGAGAATGCAAACTACTATCTTCTATATATGAATTTAAAAGTTCATCGTCGATATTTTATCCCTGTAACATCAATCAATATATATCTAGAATCAAATATTCATCTTTGCACTACAAGCCAAAGATATTCATCGATTAATCATGTTCATCTAAACACTGCTCATCTTTGCACTACGGGCCAAAGATATTCATCGAAAATCATTCATCTTTGCACTATGTGCCAAAGATATTCATCATAAATCATTCATCTTTGCACTATAGGCCAAAGATATTCAAGAATAACATCATTTAGAATGAGGGTGATGAAACATATTTCAAAAGAAAATCGAATCCAAAGAAACAAAAGAAAAATATTAAGGATTCAGTATTTTAAACAATCCAAGTTCAAAAATACTTCATAAGTAATCGAGTGGAGTAAAATTCAAGAATGATCAAAACAAGGATACAATCAAAGCTAGTATCCATAGTAGATATTTTGACAAAAAAGAAGAAATTTCATTTTTCGGTGAATAATGCCAGATTCGTGAATAGTCTTAAGTATCGTGAATAAGTAACTCAGACACCAAAAGATAGAAATTTCACAAAAAAAACATCTTCACGCTTACGTGAATAAAGACTTTCGTGAATAAGAACTCGTGAATAGTAACTCATGAATAAGAACTCGTGAATAAGTAACTCCCGATATGAAAAAGTTCCAAATTTGATAAAATTTCCAACCAATATTTTGGCATAATGATATTGAAGAAATAATATCATTTGAGAAGAAAATAACATCCCTTACCTCGAAAAGATGATCTTTCTAAATGAACACCTGATATAAAGCTATGACTTGAACTTGCACCAGATATAGCAATACTCAAAGTATACTCAAAATACTCACAAGAATACGCCGATAATATAGAGAAAAACTTCAGCTTCGGTGTGGTTTTCAATTCTAACCTAAGACCTATTTATAGAAATTGCTTAGAACACCAAAGCGTAAAATTTAATATAATAATAATATATATAATAAATCTTCTACGCACACTTGAAATCTGATTTCAGTTCAATAACCACATGCCACCTTCTAGAAAAAGTAATAAAAAACGTTTTTCTAATTTAAAATAATTTAAACTTCCAAAAATCAATTATTTTGAGCTTGAACTTCAATAATTCATAATAAATAGCCCTTTTGTCGGAAAATTGAATCTCACGAGTTTTTATAGGAAATTCAATTTTCTACAACTTTACGAAGAAAGTTTTTCCAAATTCCAAATGAAATTGGCCGAAATCCACAAATCCAAGCGACTTTACATGCTATAATCAAATTTCACCAATAAATGGGGTCCACCAGACATGTTTAACATGTTTTAAACATTTATTGCAACAAAATACTCTTCCTCCTCAGATACTCATATATCCCACATTCGTTGTAAAAATATCACCATTATTATATTATTAAAATATAATAATATATATATATATATATATTTAAATGAATTATTTCATCGAGAAAAAGATAAAATTTCAATTTTCAACAATTGTCACATTAAAAATTTTCTCCATCTATATCCACATAAAATCAATATTTTCCTCATCATATGAATCAATAATTAATTATTCACAAATAATATTACGTAATCACAATATTGTGAACCCGGCGCTTCCTGGAAAAAGGGGCTTTCCAATAAAGATTTCTCCTTCTTCTTGGCATTGAATTAGGTGACCAAACCTCTCCTTAGATGCGAACTTTCTAGACATTGCCAATAATGTTATCTAATAATATTATTCAGATAATATGAATTATTGCTTCGATAATGAAAAATACTTAAATGACAATTATCAAAAACAATGAATATAAAATATCAACGCAAAGAATTATTGAATCAATCAAATAAAATAATCGAATAAGAATTACTATAACCATTATTGAGTAGTGCCTTCTTACGTAAGAATCAATAATTGGTGCAATCTGGTATGCTTCTTGTGCGATAACGCGTATTCATCGTGTTTTAACCACCGGGTATTCCAACAAAGGTAAATTAACAACTACGCTAGTTATTTTTAAACAACTTATTTTTGTCGCTTTCTTCCTCCAATCGCTTTCCGTTATGGGGCCCACAAATGGTCGCTACCGTCGCATTTAATATTCCCTCACAAAGCATTTAATATTCCACGACCAAACGAATATTCTCCGACAACAATGAATATTTTATCACCACTTGCTTATTCGAAATATTTGCGTATTTTATCCATAACTATCCACATTAATCAAATCAATCCTTACTATTTCAAAATAATAAATAGAGGAAAATAAATTTCATTTATTAATAATTTGGGGTCTTACAACCTCCCTCCTTATGAAATTTCGTCCCTCGAAATTGACGTCGATACACAGTGTTTCAAAAGATGAGAATACCTCGCTTTCATTTTCGCTTTCCAACTCTCGGGTCATTTCCTCAATAGTATGGTTTCTCCACAAAACTTTAACTTGTGGTATAACCTCTCGTACATGGGACATGTTCTTTCCTATCCAAGATCTTGGCAGTACCTCCTCGTGACGTTAAGTCTTCGCTATCTCGTCCGGTTTAACTCAATGACGTGGTTCGTCGTTCACATATTTACATAACATCGATATGTGAAAAACCTTATGAACACGCAGCGTCATACTTAAGCGATAAAACGAGTCTATAGGCCACAGTTCTATTCGATCGAGAATTTCTAATGGATTAATAAATCGAAGGTTTGAGCTTTCCTCACCTCACCGATTCTCGCTTTTGAAATAACAACTTTTGCACCTTCTTCTTCAAATTCATCACTCCGGTGTGTAGCTTGAACAACTTTAACTTTATCGATTAAAGTCGATTATACTCAGATATCATCACGTGGGTACTAGAGTTTTCATCTCCATCTCTATTATTTGTAAATTATACTGAAATGAGTCTTTGACAATATCAGACTTCAGTGATTGTACACGATCTTCTACTCAACACGTCACCTACCACGCTCGCTTTTCCAAGGCGGTATGGTCGTAACATGTGCCAAATGAGTCTCCTCTTGAGTTCTTCGATGCTCTTCCCACATTCCTTGCTCCATTCGAATTTTGTATCTCTACGAGTCACCAAGTTAATGGAATAGCGATTCGAGAATATCCTTCAACGAATCTCCGATAATAACCAACTAAGCCTGTAAAGCTACATATTTCGATTACTGACTTAGGTTGTTCTCAATCGTGACTCACATCCCAATCTTGGATAAAGACGTTACAATGACACCTATCGCTTTACTATCGCACGAATATGGTGTCTCCTACGGAGAATCGGCTTTGCATTCCACAAAGGAAGTCACCAGATAAAGGCTCGGGTATCAACTTCTACAGTTGGGTTTTAACTCCTGAAGTTTAATAGGATCCATTCGATATGAGATTTTAGAAATGGGTTTTGTACCGGATTTAAAGTCGATACGAATTCAATATCACGCTCTGGAAGTAGGCCAAGAAATTCTTCAGGAAATGCGTCAGGAAAAATCAATAACAACAGGAATATTATTCAAATATGATGTGTCTTTATTCAAATCCATAACATGGACTAAGAAAGCTTGACATTCATTTTTCAATAAACAAATGGCTTTATAATTTAATATGAAAGAGTTTGACTTCAATGGTTTGGTTGTTTGAATTGAATAACAAAGTTCTTTAAGAATATGAAAACTAACAACCTTACGAAAAGCAATCAATTTTGGCATGATGAGTAGTTAACCTTAAAATCACATCAAAAACAAATATCTCTATAGAAATAAGGTTAACGTGTAATGTGATAGTGCCAACTTTGAATCAAGCAAGATTTCTAAACAACGGATGTAATAAAAGTTTCTCCTAACGAGTCTCCATAAATAGGTCAAAGTCTAATTTCTCCATAATCAAGTTCAAACGTTGAAATGCAAGCAAGAGAGATAAAAGAATGGGTAGAACCGGTATCTAGTAAGGTATAAACTTCGCAAGAATTTATAATTAACTAACCCGTGCTAAACTCGTTCGGGTTCCTCGCATTTTGACCGGTCACGAAAAACGCTCTTCCAGTAATCGTTGACTTTGACTTTTCTGTATCCGCCTCTGGTGCCAACGTCCCAACTGGACTTGATTTCGCTATAGGACAAAATCGAGCTATGTGACCGTCTTTTCCACAACTAAAACATACCTTGGAAGACTTTGAACAGTTTGACCTTATATGTCCCTCTCTCTCCGTGATCTGCAGATCTAACCTGACGATTGTTCTCTTCCCTAGAATTTGTTCTTTGGTCTTGATCTTTCGCCGACGCCTTCCGTCATTGTTAAATCTTCTCTTTTTAGATTGGACATCTCTTTCCATAATATCAACGCGTCGTCTGGCTTTTTATCCATGCATCACTCATTCTCACTGCTCGTTGATTATTTCTTCTTTCAAATTTCGATTCCACTTTATCATCTTATACTCTGCCAAAGAGTGCTTCTGTTCAAGCATCACATATCGGGTAACACAAGCTTGAATCGTTGCATCCTTTTGCTCCACGACTGCCTGCAATTCTTCAGCCTGCTCTTCTAACTCATAAATACGATTTTGCAATTCTACATTTTGATCATAAAATACCTCTAATAAACTCTCCTTAGGTACCTCTTCTTCCTCACTCTCAGCTGTTACCTCTGCGACTATCTCGGGTGCAACTATCAATTCTTCACTCACCACATGGATATCTCTAATTCCTTCTTCGCCTGACATCACATTATCCCGATTGGCGATTAGAGGTGTCTCCACGATTTCATTCACTCCATTGTTAACGCTCTCGTGACCATTCTTAAAAACTATCATAAAACAAGGGTTAATTAAAAAATTAACAAATCACATAATACCCCTATATTACGACCAACCAACAAATAAGCTTAGGTAGGACACACTAGCGATAAGGATTTACTCGCCTCTCCCTCCTAGTTCTATTCCCCGATCTCCGCCAGAGATCATATCCCTAAGCTCTGATACCAACTGTGAGCCCCCAAAATAGGTCCATTCCACCCAACCCATTCTTGAGTCGCCAAATACATGGTACAGAAATAACTACAACTTCAATAATACAAATGTCGTGTGAAATACGACAATACATACTGTGAGTTTAAATACGATATTGCCGCCTGCATAATATCCATACGCAAATAAATCCCCATCATAATTATTGATACATTATTTTACAAAATGGTGAGGACTACTAAACAACTCTCTCTAGAACCTTTATTCCATACCCGACTCGATCCTCGCTATGGTCTCACCTCCCGAGAAGAAAATGGAACAACAAGGAAAAGGGTGAGCTCACTAGCCCAAGAAAGAATATTATGACTAAGATAATATACAACAAATTATCATTAGTCTTCAACAGGAAAAATATAATAGAATACAATAGACAACCAGCTTTAAATCAACAATCAAGTGAAACAACAATTCATTAGAAGAGTTAAGTAGAGAATGCAAACTACTATCTTCTATATATGAATTTAAAAGTTCATCGTCGATATTTTATCCCTGTAACATCAATCAATATATATCTAGAATCAAATATTCATCTTTGCACTACAAGCCAAAGATATTCATCAGTTGGTCATGTTCATCTAAACACCTGTTCATCTTTGCACTACGGGCCAAAGATATTCATCATAAATCATTCATCTTTGTACTACAGGCCAAAGATATTCAGTAATAACATCATTTAGGACTGAGGGTGATGAAACATATTTCAAAGAAAACGAATCCAGTGAAACAAAAGAAAAAATATTAAGGATTCGTATTTTAAACAATCCAAGTTCAAAAATACTTCATAAGTAATCAGAGTGGAGTAAAATTCAAGAATGATCAAAACAAGGATACAATCAAAGCTAGTATCCATAGTAGATATTTTGGACAAAAAGAAGAAATTTCATTTTTCTATGAATAGTACGATTCGTGAATAAAGGTCAGATATCGTGAATAGTGCCGTATACGTGAATAAGAATCTCAAACACCAAAAGATAGAAATTTCACAAAAACATCTTCACGCTTAAATGAATAGTACTCGTGAATAAGAACTCGTGAATAAGAACTCATGAATAAGAATCTCGTGAATAAGTAACCCCGACATGAAAAAGTTCCAAATTTGATAAAAATTTCCAACCAATATTTTGGCATAATGATATTGAAGAAATAATATCATTTGAGAAGAAAATAACATCCCTTACCTCGAAAAGACAAGATTTCTAATAAAACACCGATATAAAGCATGACTTGAACTTGCACCGATATAGCAATACTCAAAGTATACTCAAAATACTCACAAGAATACGCTCGATAATATAGAGAGAGAAAACTTCAGTTTCTGGTGTGATTTTCAATTCTAACCTAAGCACCTATTTATAGGAAATTGCTTAGAACACCAAAGCAGAAAATTTAATATAATAATAAAATATATAATAAAATCTTTTACGCACACTTGAAATCTGATTTCAGTTCAATAACCACATGCCACCTTCTAGAAAAAGTAATAAAAAACGTTTTTCTAATTTAAAATAATTTAAACTTCCAAAAATCAATTATTTCGGAGCTTCAGAACTTCAATAATTCATAATAAATAGCCCTTTTGTCAGAAAATTCGAATCTCGCGAGTTTTTATAGGAAATTCAATTCTCTACAACTTTACAGAAGAAAGTTTTTCCAAATTCCAAACAGAAATTGGCCAAAATCCACAAACAAGCGACTTTACGCGTGCTATAATCAAATTTCAAATCAATAAATGGGGTCCACTTTGAGCATGTTTAACATGTTTTAAACATTTATTGCAACAAAAATACTCTTCCTCCTCGTATACTCATATATCCCACATTCGTTGTAAAAATATCACCATTATTATATTATTAAAATATAATAATATATATATATATATATATTTAAATGAATTATTTCATCAGAAAAAGATAAAATTTCAATTTTCAACAATTGTCACATTAAAAATTTTCTCCATCTATATCCACATAAAATCAATATTTTCCTCATCATATGAATCAATAATTAATTATTCACAAATAATATTACGAAATCACAATATCGACAACCGGCAGCTTCCCAGGAAAAAGGGGCTTTCTAATAAAGATTTCTCCTTACCTGGCGGCGTAATTAGGTGATCAAACCTCTCCTTAGACGTAACTTTCTAGACATTGCCAATAATGTTATCTAATAATATTATTCGTATAATATGAATTATTGCTTCGATAATGAAAAATACCGCGTGTAATGACAATTATTGAAACAACAAAGAATATAAAATATCAACGCAAGAATTATTGAATCAATCAAATAAAATCTTTGAATAAGAATTACTATAACCATTATTGAGTAGTGCCTTCTTACGTAAGAATCAATAATTGGTGCAATACTTGTGCAGTCTTTCTTGTGCGATAACGCGTGACATCGTGTTTTAACCAATGGGTATTCCAACAAAGGTAAATTCAGAATAACTACGCCTGATTATTTTTAAACAACTTATTTTTGTCGCTTTCTTCCTCCAATCGCTTTCCGTTATGGGGCCCACACATGGTCAACTACAGTCGCATTTAAATATTCCTCGACGATTTAATATTCCACGACCAAACGAATATTCCCCACAACAACAATGAATATTTTATCACCACTTGCTTATTCGAAATATTTATGTATTTTATCCATAACTATCCACATTAATCAAATCAATCCTTACTATTTCAAAATAATAAATAGAGGAAAATAAATTTCATTTATTAATAATTTGGGGTCTTACACCTTACTATAATAATAATAATAATAATAATAATAATAATAATAATAATAATATCCTTTACGAGTACGATAATTATATCTCCTACCTTAAAAAGAAAAGTATTCCGACTGGAAGGGCGGGAATATACTTGAAGAAAACTTGCACTACGCTCAAAGCTTTCTTAAACTCTAAAGAAATACGCTCGAGATTATAGAAGAAGAACTCTCTCTATAGTTTCTCTCTAGAGAGTTTCAAAGAATTCAGTAAAAAATAATGAAGGAATGAACTTATTTATAGAAGAATGGATCGCATAATAACTAATTCATGAACTATCCAGATTGATTTACTTTAAACAGACGGTCCAGATTGGTTTACAATAAAATATAATATATTCTATTTATAATCTAATAAAATGAATAACTTTATAAAAGTTTTCTCTGCTTTTATATAAAAAGATTTTACTATATAAACACTATGCATTTACTATGCATATGCATAATAAAATATAATATATTCTAATTATTGTCTTAATAAAATGATAACTTTATAAAAGTATTCATTTTATATAAAAAAGATTTTACTATTAGCCTAATAAAACGAATAACTTTATAAAAGTATTCTGTTTTATATGAAAAGCTTTTCTGTTTTATTACATAAAATTCTGGTTCTCACATACATAATAATTAAATATTATTTTTTTGGGGGGTGGAGGTGTATGCATAATTAATAAATATTTTTTTTTGGAGAGTGAAGGGTAGGGGTGGGGGAAATTAAATTAAATTATGTGGGAAAATTAAATTAAATTATGTAATATAATATAAAATAATTTATGGAGAGAAAGAAAATTAAATTAAATTATATAATATAAATTGTATAATTTAAATGAGTTATTTTAATTAATTAAGGGATGATATATTAACTATTTAAATTAGTAGTTCGTTACACTAAAAGTGTTAACTTTATTATGGATTAATTTCATAATTAATGAAATGATTTTTATACATAATTACAAATGTATAAATTACAAAAGTATGTGATATGTATATAATGTATATGTGTCATATAAGAATGTATTGTAATAATGTATACATGTTGATGTATTAGCTCTACAAAGTGCAAAAAACTATTATATACTAATATAGGTTAAAATTAGGTAAACTAGATCCAACCCATATTTGTAATAATAATATGGGTCCAAAACCAAACCAATCCATCACTTAAAAATTAGGATACCAACTCAATAGATCCAAGTGATTTTTGTTAACTATATGATTTTCAATTTAAATTGTCAGGCCTAGCCAATAGCATGTTAATCAATTTAATTAACATAGCGCTAAACTCGATAACAACCCGTTCCCAACGAATAGAACTCACCAAAATTAAAAATAAATTAACCCAATCCACTCATTATCGGATCGAGTCGCCTTATTATATATTAGCATTGATTTATTATTAAAAAGGTGTTGTTAGGGATTATGGTTGAGTAAAGAATCAAATTAGAACCGAAATCGTACTAAAAATCGCAAAAATTGCACCAATTAAAATCGCACCAACGGTTCCGGTGTATGTGGCAGTTTTAGGTGAGTTGAAAAACTAAATTTACGATTTCGATTTGATTACTAGTCAAAACCGCACGCATAAAACCGAAATCAAACCGCACCATGAAAATTAATTAAGTATACAATCCTATTAAAGGAGAGATGTTTCAATTAGCTTTGTGTAATGAACCTCTCATGAAAATTAAGCTACTAATTCTGAATTTGGATGGTATCGATCGACATGATCACCCATCACCATACAAATCTCTTACAATTATCTCTTCTACAACTTAAATATTGTGTGATGCTAAATTGTTAATTTAAATTGAATAAAATTTTGTTGTTTAAATTGGTTTTGGAACCGAAACCGCACCAAATGAAACTGCACCGCACGATTCAAAACCAAACCGCACCAATCATAAGTGGTTTCATGTGCGATTTTGAATTTGTCAAACCGCAACTAAGCGGTTTTGTGTGCGGTTTGGGTTTCAAACCGCACCATGCTCACCCCTATTAGGGATAGCTTAGTGATAGTCATTTTTTTAAAGGACTATTGTATCTATTTGTTCTAAAATTAAAGATACAATTTAATTTTTAAGGTCAGATGATGCCCTATTAAATTTCAAAAT
Source organism: Panax ginseng (assembly GCA_020205605.1). NCBI lineage: Eukaryota > Viridiplantae > Streptophyta > Magnoliopsida > Apiales > Araliaceae > Panax > Panax ginseng. The sequence goes on from CM035138.1 coordinate 20,448,147, forward strand.
TAGTATGACTCATAAAAATTTTGAACGAAATAAAATTTTTAATTAATAATTTTTTGTTATATGCTATACAAGTATAATAATTGTATCAATTAAAACTAAATAAATTCACATTAATTTTAAGTTTAATACACTATCATTTGATCTCAAAAGTCAAATTATATCTTTAATTTTGGAATATATAATGTATAAGATTACAAATTCAAGTCTATTTCTTAAGTAAAAATAAATTTTTATAAAATTAATCAAGATGAAGATGATGCACGAAAAAGATAAATCGATAAATTTATGTTGAATACTCTCTCAATCTTCAAAAGGAAAGTTGAATATAAAATAAGTTTAAAAACTAATTTACCATCAAAACTATACTAAAATAGGGTCCGTCATGTTTAAAAATGGGACAAATATTATTTGGTGTACTTATATGAGGTCTACTATGGACAAAATTGTTGTTTAAAAGGCTGGCTTAGTTTGAATTTTGAAGTAAGATTGATCAATTTTAGAAATAAAATATATTTATTTTTAAATATAAGTAAAGTGATTATAAACATAAGAAATTACATTTAATTTACTTCAATATTTAATTTTTGAAAGTTAAAAAAATAAATAAATTTCCTTAATTTATCAATTCTAAAATTGATCAATTTAAGCAAAATTAAAAGTCAAATTAAACCAATTTTTGCGGGGATAGATAAAATATGTTATACTCTTTTCTTTTAATTTGTATGAAATTTGTATTGTAGACATTTTTTTTGAAACGGAGGGAATATTAATTATCGACTTATGTAAATACATGATATAGAAAAGAATAAATAAGAGACTCATATATTACTATTAAATTTAATTATTTATTAATTCAAATTAATCATAAATTAGTCGACATATAAAAGGACTCATATATTGCTATTTTATTTAATTATTTATTAAATTAAATTAGTCGTAATTTAAATTAATCAACATACAAATTATTTTCATTATTAAAACAAGTTTAATTATTTATTAGATTATGGTGGGTGAATGACTCACATGCTAAGGTGAATAATTGTCCATCATAATAATAACTAAAAAATAAATACTATAAAATATTAAATTTTACCAAAAAAATATTTAAATTTTATGAAAAATATATAAAATATGTACAATTAATAGTGATTACAATATTTACATGGATTATATTAACATTTAATATGGTTCAAAGTCCCAACACAACGTATTTCAGTCTCCCACGCAATATTTTTGAGTTATATAAATTTTGTTTAAAATAAATTGTTTGTAGATGAATAAATTTTGAAAAGTGTTATTTTTATAAGTGAAATTTTATATTATTACAAGTTCTTATTTACATAGATGTGAAGTTGTGCTTGATAAAATTGAATATTAAGATTTGGACAATTTTGATATTTGAATAATATAAAACATCTGAATAATTTTGTATCTGAATAAAATAATATTATTCGATAATTTTTTTTAAAATATCTTAATAACAGTATTTTACTATTTTAACCCTTAAACAAAACATCACTTTCTCCTGCAATTCCCCCTTCTTCCCAATCCTCATCTCTCATCTGTCATCTCTCCCTGTTCATCTTTCCCTCTTCTATCATTTATAACAAAAAAGAGAAAATAAAAAAAAACAACTAGACGACATGGATTTGTACTTCTTCTTCTTCTCTTTTTTTTTTCTCCTCTTCTTAATCTGTTCTTCTTCTCTCTTTTTTTCTTCTCCTCTTGTCTGTTCTTTTTCTTTTTCTTTTCCTTTTTATTCTTCTCTTCTTAATTTGGATATTGTTAGGTTGGATGACGAGGTAGATCAGAGACATGAATTTGTGCTTGGTTAATTCTCTTTTAAAAAAATTATTCTTGGTGGAATTGTAGACCTGATTTGTTATTCTAGGTATAAAAATATATATATTAATGTATGAATGTGTTTTTTTTAATTTCTAAATCAGATGGTGGGCTTGATGGCTAACATCAATTCTAATGTTTTGGCATGGTTTCAATCGACAAGGATGGTAGAATTTAGGGATTTTTAATGGCGGATTATTGGTAAGATTAATGGCGGATTAATGGAGAATTTGGGGATAAAGGAGGAAATTTATAATATTGAAGAGGTTAGTTTTGTTCAAAAAAAATAAAAATGTTTAGACATACCTCTGGATAGTTTAGAATTAATTTTGTATCTAACTTATAAAGAGACATTAACGCTATGTTTCTGAGTTTTAAAATGGACAGAAAAGAAAAGAAAAGAAATGGACGGAAAATTTAAGTTTTCTTTCCAATTCTTATGTTTTCGAGTTTTTTGATAAACGGAAAAGAAAAGAAATGGATAGAAAATTTTGCCATTTTTTCTGCCATCCAAAATTGGCCTGATTTGGACGGAAAAGAAATTGGAATAAATAATATTTTTATAATTCCCATATTATCCTCAATTTTTAATATGATAAATTTTAAATTACAACTCACGTCCTCAATTTTAAATTTTCTATTCTTTTCTATTAAAAACTCAAAAACAACACAAAGGAAAACTTCAAGTTTTCTATTATTTTCTTTTCTGTTCTAATTTAAGTTTTATATTCTTTTCTTTTCTATTCAAAACTCAAAAACAGAGTGTAAGAGAAAAAAAAAATGACGAGACAAATTTTGGCTCTGATCGAATCAGAGGCACACCTATTCAGAAGCGTTAAGAGATAATCAAATACAGTCTGAGACTCATTTACTATTTATGTGAGAGGAGACATATGGAACTATCAAAATTTCTTATGAAAATATTAAATATTAAATATTTTTAAAGTGCATTTGTATCTCTGAATGTACCAAACACTTCATAAATTGATAAACGAAAAAACACATCAATGCCTAAATTTGTCATATTCACAACAAATTTTGATAATAGCCCAATCCATGATCAGGGAAATCAAAATCCTCATAACCAAACAGATTCCAAGCTTACCCCACGGCGGTGCTCTTGTGTCTTTGAAACCATTTAAAACCCTAATATCCCTTCATACTTCAGAGACAGGGAGGAAATAGGCAAAAAGGCGTAGGTGAAGAAATTGAGAGACATGGCGAAATCCATGAGATCAAAGAGAGTGAAGAGGCTGAGAGCTTTAAGGAGAGAGATTGTAGAGCCCTTAAACGAGCCGAAAGAAGCCGCTAAGCTCGCCGCCCAAGAAGCCGCTCTCGCCGCCCCTAAGCTCCCCGTCCGCTCCAACAACGCCACCACTATGGAAATTACCCCTACCACTGCCGCCATCGCCGCTGCGATTACCTCCGTCACCAATTCAAACATGGGTATTCTTTTTCTCTCTCTTCACCACTTTATTCGCCTGTTTAATTTTCAAAATTTTAATTATGCCCATTTCTGGATTCTTTAAATTAGTGGTTATCAATTCATGTTACTTGTGATTTCTGTGTGTAAAGTGACTTGCTGTTCATGGTCCTTATTGCTCATTTAATTGCAAGACAACAAAATTAAATATTTATTTTTTTCAGAAAACATATTTGAGGGAAGAAAAAAGAGAACCTTTCTTATTGTTTTTCTAGTGTATTGAAATATTTAAATGAAAGAGTATACACTTTTGAATAAGTGTACGGAAAGCCTAAATTGTTGGGTGTTGGTGGTTTTACAGCATTGTGCTAAAATGCATTTATAGATAAAATTCTCAAAAGAAAAAAGAACTTATATTTTTAGCCAGTACCGACTTCTAATTAGTTTTATCTGGTATATGATAGATTGGGATTTTTTGTGTGCGAGTTTCTTTCATTGTTTGCTTTCTCTGTTGCTCTTATTGGCATGTGAAATGAAAGAAAATATATCCATTATAATTCATATTCTTTCTTTTAGGAAACTCTCTCTAGAGAAAATATGAAGCGAGTTCTGCTCTATGTTTTTTTGACATTAGTTTGAATCATATTTTTATTTTCTTGACCATATCATTAAACAGATGTGGAGATGGCTGAGGGCAGTCAAAGCTCGAGATCCTTAAAACCAGTTGGTGGTATTGGGAAAAAGTTGAAAAAGAAAATCAAGCTTGGTAAAAGGAAGGGCCATGGCAAGGGCAAAATCAGGAGGAAGCGCAATGTTTGAAATTTTCGGCAGATGAATTTTGTGATAATTCGATGTGCAATAGTGACACTCTCGTTGTGTTTTCACTATATCATTCATTTTAACTTGTGTTATGTTTTTGTAGTTCTTTCAAAAGATTTGAGAAAATCATATTAGTAATGGAAGTTGAATGTTATAACAAACATTCTGAATGACAAATTAGTGTTTTGATTAACTCATCATTTTTTGTGCGTATATTGGTTTTTTTGCTAATTTGCATGCAGAAATTACTATTGTTTGTCAACTGCCTCGTAATTTGGTTGCTACACAAGTGATGCCATTGGGAGAGCTACCCCTAGGAGGCTTGCTGGTGTTTAGTTTGTTATTCAGTATGTTGGGTTTGTAGTTTTGCAGTTCTGTATGTTTTAGTTTATTGCCTTGTAAGAACTCTGTTTCTGTTCATGTAATATAAGTTGCTCCTTGCTTTCAAAAAGAAATTAATAATCAATTCTCTGAATCTATAATTTCTCATATTCAACTGCAGCCTCTATCCCTAGAATGTAGTCTCTTTTGGTTGGAGTTTTTGGGATACTGGATTTTAAGAGCGTCGAAGCATATTTATACATAACATCCAATTATACTAAATATTTAGTAAATATAAAATATGTAAAAATGTATTTGGCCTGTTTTAATTTTTTGTAGAAAAAAAATCAAAAACAAAAGTGACTTATCTTTTGAATCCAGAGGGAGTACCTAATAATGGATTGGGCAAGAACGTTAGAAAATGGAAGGTTGTTGAATATCTGTGATGAACATGGGCGGAAATATACTGAAACCCTTTTGTATACTTTTAGTTTTGAAACTAGTTACTTTTTTTTATCTCAAAAGGACTGTGGTTTGGGTGTGGTAGATTTGAAAAGAGTTCCAAATAGCAGTAATGTTCAAAACATATGTATGCATTTGGTAAAATGGAAGAGTTCTCAACTGTTATATGTTCTGCAATATGTAAAATGAGAGATTAATTCTGGTATAACATCTTGGGGAAGATTTTCGACAGAATTAGTATAATTTATTGTTTACTTTTTAGGCTTTTAGCTGATACACGTGTAGTTGGCACTCATGATATATACTTGAAGCTTTGAGTAGGTAATTGATGACACAGAGGCTTTATTCGGTTATTAGCGTTTGTCATGGTTTGGATTTCCAAACACATCGCCATTTTTGGTGCGTTGCATTTGAAGTTCAAACGTTGCGTTTGAAATAAGCTGCTTCTAAAAGGTCCAAACGTTGCGTTTGAAATAAACCGCTTCTAAAAGAACAAAATTCCAAGTGTGTTTGAATTTTTAGAAACTCAAAATTCACTAAATGCTCCAAACACTAACCAAAGATGCAGCTAGAACTAGTAGTTTCACTTTCAAACTAAATATGTATATCTTTACAAAAAGAGCTAAATCCACATGAACACTGCTGTTATTCTAGCCGTAAAGATTGATAAAACGCTCTTCTCCATGAATCTTTTTTCCATAAAGTGCAGCAAACACCGCATAAGCCAACAACAAATCCAAATATATAGAACCATAGAGCTTCATAATCAAACTCTTCGAAACCTTCATCAGCAGGTGGTACATTATCAGCATTACCTGCACACTTGGTTGGAAGAGGCACCCCACACAATGAAGGATTGCCTTCATAAATGGACATATCATTGAGCGTTTGCAGCTGATTTCCTGATGGAATCTTCCCAACCAAATTGTTATGCGATAGATTCAGGTGACTCAATGAGTTAAGTAACGAAATGCTCTGGGGAATAGGTCCCGAAAGATGGTTGTGTGACAGATCAAGTGTTTCTAACCATCTCAAGTTTCCAATCTCCTTAGGGATGCTTCCTGTGAGATTATTCATCGAAAAGTTTAAGTTGCCCAATGCAGTGAGATTGGTTATCCCTGCTGGTATTTCACCTGTTAGACTATTTCCGGATAGATCAATGCTACTGACATACTTCAGGGTGCTGCTATATTCCAATTCTCTTCCTTTTGCCACTATGAGTATTTGCTCTAAATACATATTCTTGTAGAGGGGGATGATATCACTGTACTTTTTTCTCAACTTACTACTAGCCTGCAGTGAACTTAGATTGCCCAAGCAGTTCGGTATGACCCCAGAGAGATTGTTGTGGGCAAGATCTAGGATATGAAGTGTCGAAAGGTTGCACCATTGTGTAGGGATAGTTCCATTGAACGAGTTAGATCTTAGGCTTAGGATCCAGAATGGTGTAAAATCCTTTCCTATCCACAAAGGTAGGTTTCCAGAGAGTTGATTTCTTCCAAGATCAAGGATCTTCAAATCTGAACAGTTCTGCAATGAAGGAGGAATCTCCCCATCCAAAGTATTATTACTTAATATCAACACATAGAGAAAACCTAGGTAACCCAATGAGCTAGGAATGTTGCCAGATATGTTGTTGTTCGCTACATCAAGAGCTGATATAGGCGGCTGCATTTCATCCCAGCACTGGGGGAGCTTCCCAGATAACTGATTGTTCCTAAGGGAGAGTACTAGCAACCTTGATAGTGCACAAATGGATGAAGGGATCGTACCATTCAGATGGTTCTCGGAAAGATTTAGAACTTCCAAGTGTGGCATCAATTCACCAATATTGTTGGGGATATGCCCTGAGAATAAATTATTCTGAAGATAAAAGGAGGGCACTAGTGGACCAAAGTGGGAGTGAACCCTCAAAGTGATTATTCCTCAAGTCGATAAAACCAACTTTGGGAGATTTCAACTTGTGTGGCAGTTTTCCTTTGATTCGATTATCAGACAGATCCAAATCGGTGATTTGAGATGATATCTTTAAGAACCATTCCTCCGGTATGCTGTCTTTAATTCCAGCATTATGAAGGTTCACATGGTCGAGTTTACTTTGAACACGAAGCCACACAGGAAATGTAGGTCCGACTAGACAGTTTCCTAAATCAAGATATTTGAGTCTGAAAGGGGGATCCCATTCAGATGTAACATTGAAAACCAATTGCTTGTCTGTTGTGTTTGTGTTCACAGCTAAACTCTGCAAGCTTGTGAGATTCATCAGGTGGGCTTCAGTTATAACACCATGCCAGGGATTGCCTTCAATATTCAAATCCTTGAGCTGAGAGAGCTGTCCTAAAGTAGTAGGAATTGTTCCACTCATCTTATTGAAAGAGAGGTTTAGTTCTTCCAAGAATGACAGACTTCCTATTGTTGCAGGGATAGAACCCCAGAAAATGTTGTGACCAAGGAGAAGCTGTTTCAGATTCTTGAGCATTCCTAGGGACTCGGGCAAGTACCCTTTTAACCGGTTGCCACTCAAGTCCAGAGTTACCAGGTTGGGACAAGCAGTGATGAAACTATCTAAAAGTTCATGAATATCACCATTGCATCGGTTGTCTGAGAAGTCTAGGTATTCTAGTGATGGCAAGTTAATAAATTCTCCAGGAATGAACTGACTGAAATGATTTTTGTTGAGATCTATTCGCATAAGACTTGTAAGGTTAAATAACCAGTTTGGTATTGGAGACTGAAAAGCATTAAGGGAGAGATCGAGGACAGAAAGCAAGGTCAAGTTGACATATGGAAGTGATATTGGAAGGGTATGAAGGCAACACCAATGCAAGTGTAACTCCTCAAGAGAAGGAATCATATTGACTACTTGCAGCAATTCTGATCCATTATCGCATAGTTCAACCTTTCCCATGTTAAGATGTTTCAAGGAACTGAGGCCTGAGATCCATTGTATGTCTGCACATCTTAAACCTGGAATTCCAGTGATCAATGAATCCGAATAAAGATCAAGATATGCCAGGGTTGACAAATTTCCAAGACGAGGTGGGATATTTCCCCTGAATGATGAGGAAGAGAGATTTAGATATCTCAAATTCTTAAACATTCCCAAGAATTCAGGGATTTGAATTCCATCAAAATTGTTCAAGCTTAGATCCAAATAACTTAAATATCTCAACTCGAGCAAAGAAGAGTTTATCAGACCGCCCAAACATGAGCCTATATCAGCTGTTGTGCTACCTTCTTCCATTGAAGCAACACAGTTGGAGGGAAATGGATTTCGGAGATCAAGCTTGATGACATTTCCTGATATGTTGTTGCATTCGACGCCACTCCATTGGCAGCAATGAACGCCCACCCAAGAAGAAGAAAGCCTGCCCGAAGGATCTGTTAGGCCTTGTTTAAAGCCGAGAAGTGCTTCCCTTTCTGTATCTATGCATCTGATGTCCATATTTGGCGTCCCAAAAACAGCCACTAACATTAAGAACATGCCAAGACAAGATCTAGAACTGAAGATTGAAGTGGTATGCATATTTTACTTGCAAATGCATTCGACGAATGTTTTGATAAAACAAAGAATATTTTCTTAGGATTCATATCAGAGTGAAGTCATACATGAGTGATAATGATTCTTTGCATTTACTGCAAAATGAAAAAAATTAATCCTTCTGATGTATGAACCGAATTTCAGCGATAACAACTGGCTATTGATATATGTGTTTTTAGTTTGTTTTTCGCTTATGGTCTGTTCTTTCCTTTCTTTTCCTATACAAATTGTCTTTTAAGTGAATTTTGTTGCGAGTAGTTGTCTGGTTTTCTTGATTATAGCTTTTGTTTTTTGAGCATTTTTGTATTACAATATTATCAACATTAAGGACTGGGCTATTTGGGGCATTCTACTACTTGTCTTCATATGACAACCGGCCTAGAAGTAAAGGACAGTTTCATTAAAAACAAAAAACTTTTGGTTGCTTATCGGCAATATGCCTGCCTTCCACCTTTTATCTCTGCCGGTTGGAGCATCCAGTATTGAACCAAAGTTTTTCCATTGAAGTTCAGAAAATCGAGCAGGACAACTACATAGGCCTTCAAAATAAACTCTACTTAAAAACAAAAATACATACAAGACAGACACTAAGTTACATCCCAGAATTTGTAACATGCGACGTGAGATATGACTACAAGTTGACAACTCAAAGGAAAATGATATATCTTGCGACTTTATGTATGACCTTTTTGTTGTCAGTTAAATCCTAAGACGGTGGAAAGTTTTTGTCTCAAAAACCATAGAACCAAAACAAAAACTATTTCAGTTTTGCATTAGGGATTGGTGGGCTGTCTTATGATACAAATTTCAATATGAAATGCTCTATAAGCTGTTTTTTGATGGGCAAACTAAATGATGAACCTCTGATTCAGGTTTAAAATCACAAAGAAACTTGCTTAGTAAAGGCTCTGCCTTAAAGTTTGTAAGTTTAGATATATTAAGAAGAGAAAACAAATAGTAGTTGTTTTGCAGTTTACTTACCATTCAGTTTAAAACTCAATACCTTTCTATGCATAACTAACTTATAAGACATGAATAATTTTATATTTACCCTCGTACATATTGAAAATATGCAGTCCCCATTATTCAATATATTGAAATCCCTTTTGGCAAACTTTCATAAACATTTACTTCTACCAATCAACTAAAAATTATAAACCCAAGACTTGTAAGTAAAGGTGAGGCCAATATTTGAGCAATATTACAAGCACTAGGAGGCATGATTGAATTGCAGATTTTGAGGCCAACCAGCCAGTTACTTTTTGGTCCTTGACAAAAGCTTATGAATGTGCCACAAGAATAGCTGGAAATGGTGGCAGTTTGCCATCAACTGCTGCCTTCTGGCAAGTGCTGTCCTAGAGTCATTGGCACAACAATTGATTAATTGTGGTGGGTGTGGGCTTTAATGATAACAAAAAATTAATAATAATAATTGGTTCCATTTGTAGCTTTTGATGGCTTGTTTTGGGAAAATATATGTTTTAATTACAGTGATGAAGTACAATATTAACAATATTTCTGTGTTTGATTACAGAAAAAGGGATTTCAAATTTCAGTCATATAGAATTCCTTTCTCTCTCTCTCTCTCATGTGGCTTTGGAATTAAAAAAATGATAATAAATAAATAAATAAAAATTAAACTCACAAGTAATTAAGATGAGAAAAAGATGGCTAAAAATAATCTTAATACATACATATTTAGCAAAACACAAAGGTACTAAACATAATAATTTCTATGTAATTCAACTAAAACATGTCAAAGCATACAATTATACCTGAGCTCATTTTACAGCCTTATTTAAAACCAAAAGAAACATAGAGATCGAGAAACAGCATATTGAAAGAAAGAAACAGGAGAGAAATATATACTTATCACAAAATATATATAGAGAGGCGATATAGAGGGATGACAGAGTTTGCTGTGAGCATTCTTTCTACTGCAAGAAACTGAATCTCTGCTAAGGAGAGAAATTGGGTTGATCAAACTGAAGGATTGTGATGCCAAAGGAGAGCATGACCACCAAGTCAATAACTGGACTCAACAAGTTCAAGATCTTGCTTTTGACGTCGAGCATGTTCTTGAAGTGTGTGCATATTCCACGGCTCAACAGCAAGCTCACCGGTACAGTATCCGGTTTCTAGTAAGTGTAACCGAGGTAAGAGTAATTATCACTACACGTAGGGGCGATATAGCCTATGCCTATTCATGCATGGTAGTTGTCCCCAGCGGCTGGTGCGGTGGGCACAAAACATTTTACAAATATGTGAGGCCGGGCCTGCCACTAGGAATCATTGAAATTAATGGTCGGACAATATATATTAATTTGTCTACAAAAGAGGAGAGTGAATCGCATGCGGTGGAAATTCTTACTCGATAACTCACCTCAAAGACCTGATACATACAAGGGGTAGCATACACTGTTCGGAATTTTCTTTTATAGTTATTGGACGTAGGACAAATATATAAATTAATAATTTTATAAATCAATTCTGAATACAAATACAAAAATCTTTTTATTTTTAAGGTTTGGTGAAATTTTAGAAGTATTTTTTTGTATAGTATTTAGTTCATTAGCCTGTGAACTGTGAGAGATAATTTGATTCAAGTTTGAATTTTTTTTTTTTTTTTATTGATTTGGTTGACTTGGTTGGTCTGATTGAGTTTTTGTTTTTGGGTTGTTTGATCTTCAATTGAAAATATGATCTTTTGGGTTTTTGTCTTTTATTGTGATAACTTACAATGCTTTTGACTTATTTTATAATAAGAAATGAAAAATAAAAGATAACTATGAGCTTTTAGGATCCTCTTATTTTTAGTTGTTATAATTACTTTATAAAAATTGGATACTGGTCTATTTGGGTTCAGTTAATTCAAAGGGTATACCCACCAATGGGCTTAGGAAATACTAATTTTTTCTTTTTAAAGAGAAAAACAAACAAGTTTGGTTTTTAAATTTGTTTAAGTCTAGATGTTTTGGGCCCATTAAGACTACACGGAATGGCCCAAACAACCTCTTCATATAATTTCCCATATCTTTCTCTCTCCTCCCGTCTACTCCCTCGCTCTGCTGCAGCTCGCTCGTCGACGCTCGGACTAACTGCTCGGTTGATGCTTCTCGTCGGACTTTTCTCTCTCGGTTAGTTCTCTTTCTTTACCTCTGTGTATATATAATTGTTTCTATGGCTTTGAAATTAGGGCTATGCTTTTGGTGCTCATCTCTTAAAATTAGGGCTCAATATTTATTATGTAACCATTTGTTTGTAATGCTGTTTCCGATCATAATTTTGTTTTTGTTTTTGTTTTTGTTTTTGTTTTCTTAGAGGGAAGATTGTGATCAAAATAAATTGATGTTCGTCTAGAGATATTTCGTTTTTTGATAGTGTTTGTGTAGTTTTTGGATTCTGGAATTATGTGGATATAATAGTCTTCTCTATCTTTTTGGGCAATTTTATTTTTTGGATGAACTCTAGTATCCTCTTTAGCTCAATATATATATATATGTAAGTATATTTTTTTCTTCAAATTTTTGACTTAATGTTCAGTTTGAAAATTGAATCTGAAACCCAGGTTTACCTCTTTATGTGTCAGTATAATTTGTTGGGTTGGAGTTCTGACTTCTGTAGGGTTTTTCTCTCTATATATAATATATGTGTGTTTATGATTTGCTAAGGAAGGGAAAGAAAATTCTGTGTGAAGTTGATTTTGTTTTACTTAACAGAAAACTTCAGTGGTTAGTTGGCATTTTATATAGGGAAGAGAATTGACACTTAAAGCAGGCTTTGCGTCTTTGTGTTCAAGTGTGACTGTATTACATGAGTGTGCTAGATTAAGCCTTTATGCCTTTTATTATATATTATTTGTGTGCCGTATTTTACTTTAATATATATATGTACATGTAGATGAAAATTTGCTTAATTTAGTCAAGATTTTGGTTCCATTTACCCTGTAGCTATATATAAATGTAGGAGTTTTTTTAGTATTTTTAGGAACTGTGAAGTTTTGAATTTTGAAGTTCAAATTGATGTATATGGTGGTTCCCCTTTGCAGGAGAATAACAATATCTTGCGGCTTATGGGTAATGGTTTCTTGTAGTGCTATTGAGTGAGCTGAACTGAATTAAGAGTGAACAAGTGACGTTGTTGGTTTCAATTTTTGAAAGAGAAATATGTTAGGCTCATTGCCGATATTGCCCCTTCCTGCCCCGCCTTCTGATGGGAATCTTGGTCCTCTTCCTCCATCTCAAGTGCAGGAGGATGAGGAGATCCAAGATATTGAGGAGGAAGCAAACAGAGCCAACTCAGCTCCTGCTTCGGTTGCCACTCACACAAGAACAATCGGAATTATCCATCCTCCTCCAGATATTCGAAACATCGTTGATAAAACTGCTACTTTCGTGGCAAAAAATGGACCCGAGTTTGAGAAAAGAATTATAGCTAGCAATGCTGGAAATCCCAAGTTCAATTTCTTGAATGCGTCAGATCCTTACCATGCCTATTACCAGCACCGTCTGTCTGAGTTTCGTAGCCAGGCTTCATCCTTGCAGCAGACTCCTCAGGCTTCAGATTCATCTGGTCCTGGGTTAGGTACTACTGCTCCTGCTGATGGCAATGATGCAGAGACAAAGCCTGATCCCTCAGCTCAATTTAGACCTGTCCGTAAAGTTCTTGAACCCCCGGAGGCAGAGCAGTACACGGTCCGTCTTCCTGAGGGGATTACAGGGGAGGAATTGGATATAATTAAGCTCACGGCACAGTTTGTTGCTCGGAATGGGAAGTCATTTTGACAGGACTGACAAGTAGGGAGATAAACAATCCCCAATTTCACTTCCTGAAGCCCACTCACAGTATGTTCATGTTTTTTACCTCACTGGCGGATGCGTATTCGAAAGTATTGATGCCTCCTAAGGGTTTGACAGATAAACTGAAGAATAGTGTTACTAGCATGACTACCATACTGGAACGATGCCTTCACAGGTTGGAGTGGGAGCGTTCTCAAGAGCAGGCAAGGCAGAAAGCAGAGGATGAGATAGAGCAGGAAAGGTTGCAAATGGCTATGATTGATTGGCATGATTTTGTTGTTGTTGAGTCTATAGACTTTGCTGATGACGAAGATGAAGATTTACCGCCTCCGATGACTCTTGAGGAAGTTATTAGGAGGAGCAAGATGTCAACTGTGGAGGAAGAAGAGGTTGTTGAGCCTGGAAAGGAAGTAGAAATGGAGATGGATGAAGAAGAGGTGCAGCTTGTGGAAGAAGGCATGAGGGCTGCTACTCTCGAAGAGAATGGTGGCGATAAGCTGAATGAAGCCAAAGCAACCCCAGAGGAACAGGAACCACCAATGAGAATTGTGAAGAACTGGAAGAGACCTGAGGAGAGGATTCCTGCAGAAAGAGACCCGACTAAATATGTTGTTTCCCCTATCACTGGCGAGCTAATTCTCATAAATGAGATGTCCGAACATATGAGGATTTCTCTCATTGATCCCAAGTACAAGGAGCAAAAAGAAAGAATGTTTGCTAAGATTCGGGAGACCACTCTTGCTCAGGATGATGAAATTTCCAGAAACATTGTGGGACTTGCACGAACCCGTCCTGATATCTTTGGTACCACGGAGGAAGAAGTTTCTAATGCAGTCAAGGCAGAGATTGAAAAGAAGAAAGATGAGCAACCAAAGCAGGTCATATGGGATGGTCACACCGGGAGCATTGGACGTACTGCAACTCAGGCCATGTCTCAGAATGCTAACGGAGAGGATCTAAATGATGCTGCCAACAATGATGCAAGGAATCTTCCTGGTCCTGCTGCTCCTCCCCCGAGACCCGGTCTGCCATCTATTAGGCCACTTCCTCCACCACCTGGCCTAGCCCTTAATCTTCCTCGTATGCCTCCAAATACAGTCCAGTATTCAGCTCCAACCGGCAGTGGGGTCCTTGTACCACCTCCACCCCGGCCACCAGTTGGCTCCATGATGTCATCAATCCGTCCTCCACCTCCCCCAATGCAAATGAATTATGGACAGCAACCTCATATGGTAAATCGTCCACCTCCAATGCCTCCATCAATTTCTGTGAATCCACCCAGCATTCCTGTGCCCCCACCTCCGGGATCTCAGTTTACGCCTTTAGCACCCCCTCGACCTTTTCCTCCTCTTCCCATGACCCAACATGGGATGCATATGCTTCCACCGCCACCTATGCCTCAAGGGATTCCTCCACCTCCTCCACCTGAAGAAGCTCCTCCTCCACTTCCAGAGGAGCCCGAGCCAAAGAGGCAAAGGCTTGATGATTCCTTGCTTGTCCCTGAAGACCAGTTCCTTGCTCAACATCCGGTATGCAACATCATTGCTTGTATTACTTGTGAATTTATTTGAGCCTATTTAATTTGGTGCATTTGATTGATGTTATGCTTGTATTTTGTTTTGCTTCAGGGACCTGTACGCATTGCTGTGTCTGTGCCAAATGTTGACGAAGGCAACCTCAAAGGGCAAGTACTGGAGATTACAGTACAATCATTGTCCGAAACAGTTAGCAGCTTGAAAGAGAAAATTGCGGGAGAGATCCAGCTACCATCTAACAAGCAGAAACTGAGCGGAAAGGCTGGTTTCCTCAAGGATAATTTATCACTTGCCTATTACAATGTTGCAGGAGGCGAAACACTAGCCCTTTCCTTGAGAGAACGTGGTGGTAGGAAGAGATAGGATGTTTCTATAAACGGGTTTGCAGAATTTTCAAAATGGAAACTTTTTTGGCAGCTTAAGAATATCTCCCCGAGAACTTTTATAATTCAATTGTCTATTTTTAACTTTTGAACTTGATCATCCATCGTCTTGTATTAATGATTTTATGGTATCTGATTTAGATTTCTCATCTTGGTGAGTGGTGATCGTCCGTCCTGAGCAGCTGCATAGCGGCTCCTACCAATATTGCTCATTTTCACTGTGGTGAAAGATTACTGAAAATAGATTAATATAATATACAAATCTAAGCATTTGTTGCAGTTTTGTTAGTTAAAAGATTGGTCCAGCAATCAAAGTTGAAGTTATAAGTAACTTGTGAATTAGAAATGCAAATCCATGCATTGAACAAGTCTCCCAGTAGACCTCCAAGCTAGGAGTTCAGATGATACGTGAGCTGAACAAATTTGAATCGGGACAAATGGTTAATATGATTTTGAACCATAACCATATAGTTTCAATCCATACAACTCATATTAAAAATGGTTAATATGGTTTTAGTTCTTAAATGGAACTATAACCATATTTTGAAAACCAAAAACAACTCATAACCATATTTTGACCGGCCTAACCCTTTGGGTAAGAGAGTTTTGAAGATGGGAGGCAGCCCCAAGTATCAAACAAACAATTGAGACTTGAGAGAAACAAATATCAAACAAACAATGCTACATTCACAATTAGATAAATATCAAACAAACAATGCTACATTCACAATTAGATAACTTATGGGCCAGTATAGCCTCATATAGAAACAACAGCATGGGTAAAAAGAGAGCAGAAATAACTAAGAGTACATTATCAATAATTTCAGTAGCTGGGGAAAGATAAAGAAATCGCACAATTGAGAGAAACAATCATATTTCATGGCATGAAATAGGTATAGCAGCTTTAGATGGATACCTAAAAAGAAAAACTCAACAGGATCTAGTGTTAAGCATTATGTCTTGACCATTGAAGCCAAAAATCTATGTGCCAATTAATAAATTTGAAATATAGATTGTGACAACAAATGATCAATTGGATAGTACAGTTTACAGTTTATAGATATACCCACAAATAAAACTTAATCAATGACTATTTACGTAGAGACTGGGTTTGGGTACTTTCTCACCAATAATCCCCACATGAACAAATTCCATTCCTGAAATGGTGAAATCTCCTAACATCTCTCACAATGATTTCCCTCTCTACAACTTTCGAGATAATCTTAGTAGCAGCATGGCAATCATTACAAACTCTTAGGTTCTTGGCAACTCGAATGGTGGTTCCAGGAGGACTATTGAGAATTCCAAAGGCTATTGCTAATCTCTCACTATGACCACATAGTAGATTCTCCTTTTCATCCTCATTAACATTGTGAAGAACGCAAGAAGTATCAGGCACGTAACCTTCCTTCTTCAATTTCTCTGACAAGGTCTCCAGTAATCCATGGAGCTGCTCACTTTGTGGGTGTGATGCATCCCCAGCCGTGAACTTGTGGACCTCATCCCCAAATTCAATCCAACTGCACCCAGGTTCTTTTCTTACTCCCATTTTCATCATGTTCTTTCGCACCTCCATAGCTTTCTCCCATAGCCCGGCAGATGAGTAGATATTAGAGAGTAGAACATAGTGACTGGCCACATCCGGCTCCAATTCAAGGAGACTATTGGCTGCAATCTCACCAAGTTCTACATTCTGGTGAATCCGGCAAGCACCAAGCAAACTACTCCAGGCACCTGCTTTATCATAATTAGGCGGCATTGCATTTACAAGTTTATAGGCTTCCTCCAGCTGACCTGCTCGACCAAGCAAGTCAACAACACAAGCATAATGATCAGGTGTCGGTTCAATCCCATGGTCATCTTTCATTCTATGGAACAAATTTCGACCTTCATTTACCATCCCAGAGTGACTACACGCTGCAAAAATTGCAATAAATGTAACCTCATTAGGCTTTACTTCGCCAGCCGTAGCTCCTTCTGCGGCCATGATCTTAAAAAGTTCAAAGGCTTCCTCTCCTTTCCCGTGCATTCCATAAGCCATGATGATAACATTCCATGTGATCACATTTCTGGCAGGCATGCCATCAAAAACTCTTCTAGACAAATTCAAGCAACCACATTTGGCATACATGTCAACCAAGGCACTTCCTACAGTGACATCTGATACCAGTCCATTTCTAATGGCAAAAGCATGGATCTCTTTTCCCTTTGCTAGTGCTGCCAAGGCAGCACAACCAGGAAGGATTGTCATAAGTGTTATTGAAGTAGGTTTACATGGAACTCTTTCATAAAAAGCATCATTCTTCTCATTATCTACTTCTAGATGTTGCATTTTATGTAGTAGAGTTAATGCACCTTGATGGAATCCACAAATTACATAACCAGTAATCATAGTATTCCAAGAAACTACATCTCTAATATCCATGCTGTCAAATATATTCTTTGAAATGTCAATCTTCCCCATCCTAGAGTACATGTCCATTAGAGCATTTTGGACATACCTGTCCCCACCAAAACCCATCTTCACCACATACCCATGCATACCTTCCTTGTCAGAGAATTCTTCACAGTGCACACATGAAGGCAAGACACTTACCATCGAGGTGGGACTAGGAAAAAGTCCTGATAATTCCACCATTTCCTGGAATAATGTCAAAGCATTCTTGTAAAACCCATTTTGTGCATAACCAGCAAGCATAGCATTCCAAAGGGCAAGTTTCCTGTCTAAGATACTATCAAAAACTCTACGACCGCTTTCAACTTGTCGGCAATTGCAATACATGTCAACTAAAGCACTACCCACATACGAATTCCCAACCAAATAATCATTTCTCAATGCAAAAGCATGAATTTCTTTACCAACATCTAATAACTCCAAATGGGAGCAAGCAGGCAGAGTGCTCGAAATTGTAACCCCGTCGGGCATAATGCCTTCAAGAACCATAAGCTGGAAGAATACCACCGCCTCCGAAAACCGGTCGTTCTGTGATAAAGCACTTATCATAGTATTCCATGATACCATATCACGATCCTCAAACAACTCAAACATATGTTTGGAGTCATCAATTTGTCCAAATTTAGCATACATAGCCATCAAAGCATTATTTGTAAACGTTTTCATATCACCTATTCTCAAACTATACCCATGAACTTCCTTTCCGAGCCATAGTCCATCTCGCTTTTGTAGATTAGAGCATGCAAGAGCCACACTTACCAGCGTAAACGAGCTGGGTTCTACACCCTCCGATTGCATCAATCTAAACAAATCCAACGCAAGCACCCAATCCCCAAACCTACACAATGCAGCAATCATTGAATTCCAAGACACCTGGTCTCTTTGAGGAATTCTCTCAAACAGTTTGTATACATCACCCATATCTCCACATCTCCCATACAAATTCAAGAGGGTATTGACCACAGTCACAGAAGACGAATCATACCCAAGTTTGACAATGGCGGCATGAATCTGTTTCCCGGCGTTCAAGTCTTGAAGGCCAGTGGCGGCCTTCAAAACCGCCGGGAAAGTGAAATTGTTAGGTTGAATACCCGCCATTGTCATTTCTATGTAAGTGCAAATAGCTTCTCGGAAATGATTGGAACGGGAAAGGGAGCGGAGAGACTCGATCCATGTGGCCGGAGAGGGTGAATCCGGTTTGGGTTTTGAAGAGATTTTGGTGGAAATGAAAGCAGTGGTGGTTTTAAGTTTAAGAAATGGTGGCGGTGGGTGGTGTTTTTGGGTTTCTGGAGGTTGAAGGGGAAGCGAAAGAGGAGAGAGATTTTGTGTCCAGGAGGACATTGGTAGTTATTGCTATTTGATGGACTTCCTCCTGTACACAGAGGATCACCAGTAGCTACTAGCTAACTAGAGTCATTAATTATGTAATACTATAAAATCTTCCTCTGCAGGTAGGTGAGAGGTATGTGAGCAATCTATTGTGTGGATGAAAGGTGTTTAATTAAGCCAAGTAACATTTGTATTCCCTAATATATATATATATATATATATATATATATATATATATATATATATACTAAAAACAGAATTATAAAATACAAATAAATTTGAGTCCTTTGAATTCACAAAGTGTCCTTAAAACAAATTTATTCCCTCACTGGTGCTAAAGGATTAAATGAATAATTGCTTCCAAGATAAAACGGATTTTCAGTTCTTAATTAGAAGCACTTCAAAATTAAGAACTCTACGAATACAACATTATGTTATGTACTGAACTGTATGAATTATGATGATGCATGCAAGTATAAAATTGTGAAAAACTCAATACATAGTGGGTTTTTTTTTAGAGAAGGGAACAACGCAAAGGAATGAACTGGGCGAGCAGAAAACCTACTACAATCGGAAAGAGCATGAATGGATACGGGAATTGCGAAAAACGGGAAGGAACAAAACGCCAGAACGGAAAAAAAATAATATCAAACATAACGAAAAAATTTGAGCACGAGAGAAGAAAAGATATTTTTTTAGGCGCTCCCACATCGACTATTTATAGGAATAATTCCGCGATTTATTACCGTTGGAATATTACCGTTCCGTTCCGCGGTTTATTACCGTTCCGTTGGCGCGATTTATTACCGTTGATTTATTTTCGTTGGCTTCAGGCTTCAAAACTATGTAGTATCATGACGTAGTATCATGATAATTATTTTATCAAAATCTGATAAAACATTAAATAAATTTTGTCCAAAAATATATATCATGACCCACCCACCATTTCGACCGACGACCCGGCCGAATGGGACCGAGGACGGCCATGGCCAGCGATAAGGGTTTCAACCATGCCCTTAGCTAGGTCCTCTCCTTTCACAAAAGTGGGGTGCCCTTGGGGCCATTCCCATCGAAAGAAACATACCATATATATGTTCTTGATTTTTCCTCTAATGTCCTATGTGGGACTTTTACAATTTACAACTTCAAGTAGGTGACTTTGGAGTCAATTTTCTCATTCAATTCTTAATGAATTTGAACACATAAATATACCAAGTTATACTCCTCATGAAGGAGAACACATTGGTCAAAAGACCCGAACATTTTCAAATATGGGTCCCTCATTTAATTGAGCCTCAAAATGCTCTAATATTTAATGTTTTCAATCTCATTTCCAACAATCCCCACATGAATGTAAAATTGGCTTTACACATGGAAAATAAAATAAAAATGTTATGAATATCACGAGACTCTAGTTCAATTTTGCGAGAAATATATTTCATCGAAGTTAAGTAGCCTAGTGGCTTTGAACTTACCCTAGCAAAATCTATCTGGATTTACTTGGCTAATCAATGAGACTTGATGTCTTTGAATCTATCGACTTTTTGTGTAAACCAAGACAATAGAATTCACAAAATATTTCTTCAAAAACATAGTTGGTTCTCACGTTTGTGTTCATTTGACCTTGAAACACCTCTTGGTTTCATGAGTATATTAGAGAATTCAGCCTTCAAAATTCTCACAGAAGTGGCCCCCTTCTTACTCACGTAGGTGACTTCTATCAAGAGTATCCTGCAATACCCCACTTGAACATTTTTTAAGATATAAAAATCATTAAAAGCGTAACTTATCCTAATTCTCGCGGCAGATGTGCACTGTCTCATAATAGGAATGGTTAGGAGTAAATATCTCCTCAGTGCTTTTCTGAGTACTTCATAGTTCGGTTTGCCCATTGAACCTAGATCTTGGGATCTCCAGTCAGCTAGGTTGGGTTGCCACTATGATGACTCTTTAACAATAGGCTTTAAACCCATTCCTTCTTGATGAACTTTCCACTTGCTCTCTTGTTAAACCTTTACGTAAAATGGATCCGCAATATTATCTTTTGACTTTACATAATCAATTGAGATAATTTCATTTGAGAGCAATTGTCTAACGATATTATGTCTTAAATCGTATATATGGCGTGACTTGCCGTTATATAAATGATTCTGTGCTCTTCCAATTGCTAATTGGCTATCACGATGTATACATATAATTGTACGGTGTTTTGACCAATTTGGAATATCCTCTAAGAAATTACGAAGCCACTCTGCTTCTTCTCCAGCTTTGTCTAACGCAATAAATTCTGATTCCATTGTTGACCTTGCAATACATGTTTGTTTTGAGGATTTCCAAGATATCGCTGCACTACCAAGTGTAAATACATATCCACTTGTGGATTTTGAATCTTTAGTATCAGATATCCAATTAGCATCAGTATATCCTTCCAATACTGTTGGATATCTTGTATAGTGCAGTCCATAATTTTGAGTATATTTTAAATATCCCAAAACTCTCAAAATAGCTTTCCAGTGATCTTTACCTGGATTACTCGTATACCTACTTAGCTTACTTCTTGAATAAGCTATATCCTAGGTCTAATCTGATTCATTGACATACATTAAACTGCCTATTATCATACGAGAATATTCTAGTTGAGATATGCTATTACCTCCATTTTTGGCTAAATGAAGATTTATATCAACTGGGGTCTTATTTAGAATTATATTATACTTATTAAAATTTTCAAGTATTTTCTCAATATAATGAGTTTGAGATAATATAATTCCATCAGATGTTCTATAAATCTTAATTCCTAATATTATATCAGCAACCCCCAAATCTTTTATATCAAATCTATTTGCCAACATATGTTTGGTAGAGTTGATAACTTCATTGTTGCTATCCATGATTAACATATCATCCACATAAAGACAAACAATGACATATTCTTTTTGAGTGCTTTTGACATAAACACATTTGTCACACTCATTTATTTTAAAACTATTTGATAACATAACATTATCAAATTTCTCATGCCATTATTTTGGTGCTTGTTTTAATCCATACAAGGATTTAACAAATTTGCATATTTTCCTCTTTTGTCCAAGAGCTATGAAACCTTCGGGTTGTTCCATATATATTTCTTCATCACCATTTAAGAATGCAGTCTTTACATCCATTTGATGTATTTCAAGTCTATTTAAAGATGCTATTGCTATTAGCATTCGAATATATGTAATTCTTGTAACAGGTGAATAAGTGTCGAAATAATCCAATCCTTCCTTTTGTCTATAGCCTTTAACAACAAGCCTAACTTTATATTTATCAATTGAACCATCAACTTTCATCTTCTTTTTGAAGATCCATTTATACCCTAAGGGTTTGGAACCAGGTGGAAGGTCCACCAATTCCCATGTATGATTTTGCATAATGGACTCAATTTCACTATTAATTGCTTCTTTCCAATGAGAAGCATCTGGAGAGGATACTGCTTCCTTGTACGTTAGAAGATCGTTTTCTAACAGGAATGTTAGAAAATACGGACCAAAAGACTTTGAAGTCTTTGCCCTTTTGCTACGTCTAGGTTCATCCTCTACAGACTCTTTGTCTATATTTTCCAGATTATTACTAGTAGCATCCAAAGGTCTTTTGTTTGAACTTGAATCTTTATTTTCATTATATGGAAAAATATTCTCAAAGAATGATACATCTCTTGATTCAATAAATGTATTAACATGAATATCATTAATTTCAGATTTATGAACAAGAAACCGATAAGCACTGCTGTTATTTGCATAACCAATGAAAACACAGTCAATTGTTTTTGGTCTTATCTTAACCTTTTTAGGTTTAAGAACCATCACTTTTGCTAGACACCCCCACACTCTTAAGTATATATAGCAAGGTCTATGACCTTTCCATAATTCATAAGGTGTTTTGTGAGTTTTCTTATGAGGCAATTTGTTAAAAATATAATTTGCAGAAAGCAAAGCTTCCCCCCACAAATTCTGGGGTGCTCCAGAACTGTTTAACATAGCATTCAACATTTCTTTCAATGTTCGATTTTTGCATTCAACTATACCGTTAGATTGAGGTGAATAAGGAGCAGTAGTTTGGTGAATAATACCATGAGTAGAGCATATCTCTTCAAATGGTGATTCATATTCACCACCTCTATCGCTTCTTATTGCTTTAATCTTTTTGCTAAGTTGATTTCAACTTCATTTTTATAAATTTGAAACATTTCTATTGCCTCATCTTTGCTTCTTAGGAAATATACATAACAATATCTTGTGCAATCATCAATAAAGGCTATGAAATATTTTTTCTCACCTCTTGTTTGCACAAATTTTAAGTCACATATATCAGTGTGAATTAAATCTAGAGGTTCAATTTTCCTTTCAACAGAATGAAAGGGTAATCTTGTTATTTTTGATTCCACACAAATTTCACATTTATGTTTTTGATTAATATCAAATTTAGGCAGGAATTCTAAATTAATTAACCTACGCAAAGTATTATAATTAACATGTCCTAACCTAGCATGCCATATGTTTGAAGACTCTAACAAGTAAACAGAAGAATTAATTTTATTATTATCAATAGACTTCGGTACAACAGTCATAACATTCATCTTAAAGAGCCCATCATTCATGTAGCCCTTTCCTACAAACATATCATTCTTAGTAAGTACAAACTTATCAGACACAAACACCAACTTGAAGCCATTCTTGCTAAGTAGTGACCCAAAAACTAGATTTTTGCGGATATCTGGCACATGAAGCACTTCATTTAAAGTCAATTCTTTGTCAGATGTCATTTTCAGTATAATCTTTCTACGTCCTTCAACCTTTGAACTTGAGGAGTTTCCCATGAAGAGTTGATCATCATTCTCTATTGGTTTGTAAGTAGAGAACATCCATTTGTTGGAACAAATGTGGCGAGTAGCCCCAGTGTCCACGTACCATTCTTTAGGGTTTCCTACCAAATTACACTCAGATACCATTGCAGAAAGATTACTGTCTGAAACATTTTCAGAAAGCTTTTCCAGTTCTGTCACATTAGCTTGAGGCTTTTGTTCTCTCTTGAACTTCTTTGGCTTTCGACATTCATTTGATTTATGTCCTGGAATGCCACAGTTGAAGCACTTGCCTTTGAATTTCATCTTGGCTTTAAAATTTGAATTTCCTTCGCGCTTCCTTTTGTTGTTGTTGTTTGGCCTTTGTTCTACCACATTAGCCTTTGCCTCATATAAATTTTTTCCATTCTTCTTTTCAGATACTCGATTGTCCTCTTCAATCCGAAGTCGCACAATCAGTTCTTCAAGATTCATCTCTTTACGTTTATGTTTAAGATAATTCTTGAAGTCTCTCCATGATGGTGGAAGTTTTTCAATCATTGCAGCAACTTGGAATGAATCACTTAGTGACATTCCTTCAGCATGAATATCATGAAGAATCACTTGTAATTCTTGAACTTGGGTGATGACTGCTTTAGAATATGCCATCTTATAATCAAGAAATCTACCGACTATGAATTTCTTCATGCCAGCATCTTCAGTTTTATATTTCTTGTCTAAAGATTCCCAAAGTTCCTTTGCGGTTTTGAATCTATATAATACACATTATGCGATGTATTATCCATTCCATTTATCACATAATTTACGAAAGAAAATCGATGTTTTCCATGCATCAACTGCAGCCACTTTTTTCTTGTCAGTTTCTCCTTCAACAAGAGTATGACAATCTTCTTGTAGAAACCTTGACAAATTTAATGTTGTGAGATAGAAGAGCATCTTCTGTTGCCAACGTTTGGAATCAATTCCATTGAACCTTACATGCTTTTCTCCATAAGACAAACTCGCGGCAGGAATGGTGCTATTAGTTGCCATTTTTGTTATACAAAGAAGACAATTGTCAATAAACAGAAACAAATTTCTGTTTATACAAGATATAACAAATTGTGTTACAAATTTGTTTTGCAGAATATTCTATATGTTAACACAAGTATATATAACATGCAAACAAAATAAATCATATATTAATTTGCAAATAATGAATATTATGTATAAATCGAGTTAATATGATATATAATATAATAAGAATATATATAAATAACTAACATGTAATATTTACGTAATATATATAATAACACAATACTTAACATGTAATAAAATTCCGAGAATATGCAAAGGCAAGTATATATATATACTTTGACAGAATGATATATATATATATATATATATACAAAAACTTATTTTCTGTTCATATAAAATAATACTGTAATTACAGAAAATATAAATTTGCTTTAAGATTGTATTCCGTAATATATAGTATTATTTAATATATATATATATATATATATATATACTAAAATAGAATTATAAAATGCAAATAAATCCGAGTCCTTTGAATTCACAAAGTCTCCTTAAAGCAAATTTATTTCCTCACTGGTGCTAAAGGATTAAATGAATAATTGCTTCCAAGATAAAACGGATTTCCAGTTCTTAATTAGAAGCACTTCAAAATTAAGAACTCTACAAACACAACATTATGTTATGTACTGAACTGTATGAATTATGATGATGCATGAAAGTATAAAACTGTGAAAAACTCAATGCATAGTGGGTTTTTTCAGAGAAGGGGAATACTGCAATGGGAATGAACTGGACAAAACGGAAAACCTACTACAACGGAAAGAGACAGAACGGATACGGGATTGCAGAAAACGGGAAGGAACAAAACGCCAGAACGAGAAAAATAATATACTACAGAACGAAAAAAATTTCAGAACAGAGAAGGAAAAGATATTTTTTTAGGCGCTCCCACATCGACTATTTATAGGAATAATTCCGCGGTTTATTACCGTTGGAATATTATCGTTCCGTTCTGTGGTTTATTACCGTTGGAATATTATCGTTCCGTTTCGCGGTTTATTACCGTTCCGTTGGCACGGTTTATTACCGTTGGCTTCAGGCTTCAAAACTATGTAGTATCATGACGTAGTATCATGATAATTATTTTATCAAAATCTGATAAAACATTAAATAAATTTTGTCCAAAAAATATATATCATGACCAGCCCACAGCCCATGACCCCGGCCCGACCGACCGGACGGCGGCGACGCGCGCGTGTGGGTTTCAACCATGCCTTGGCTAGGTCATCTCCCTTTCACAAAAGTGGGGTGCCCCTTGGGGCCCTTCCCATTGAGCAAACATACCATATATATGTTCTTCAATTTTCCCTCTAATGTCCTATGTGGGACTTTTGCAATTTACAACTTCAAGTAGGTGACTTTGGAGTCAATTTTCTCATTCAATTCTTAATAAATTTGAACACATAAATATACCAAGTTATACTCCTCATGAAGGAGAACACATTGGTGCAAAGACCCGACATTTTCGAAATGTGGGTCCCTCATTTAATTGAGCCTCAAAATGCTCTAATATTTAATGTTTTCAATCTTATTTCCAACAACATTCACAACTTCCACTTTTACTAGAGATGATAACTCACATTCTTACCCATCCTTTGTACTTAAAACTCAAAAATAAACAAAGTTAATTCAAAATATATAAGTTACAAAGGAGGAGAGAATCCTTAAATAAGATTAAAAGCACATGACGTGTGGCAATACCAAGTTTGAGAGGAATCTAGTTCTCTGAAAAAGCTTAGTTCAACAAGCCACTTCTCCAAATAAGTAGTAAACTCTCTTTTACTGGTTTAAACTATGAAACATTTTAATAATTTCCATTGATGAGACCCATTTGATGTGATAGAGCTGAACTCTAATTTGTAACTTTCTGTTTGGTGTTAGCCTGTTGGATAATGCATGTTTAAATTTTATAGATGTGATTATGATAAAAGTATTAACTGTTTAGTTTTTCTAAAGTCCTTAAAATATTTATATTGTACAAGTATTTAGAATCTATCAAATTGATCTTGTGAGATGAAATGTTGTATAGATGATAAGATCAAATCGATAGTACAATGTTATTAAATGATCATAAAGCTATTATATCAGTTCATAGTGTAAATGTAGATCACAGAGTAAGCTTTTAGTTCATAGAGCAGCGAATGGAAAATGTTAGAATCTGCCAAGCATTCGTAGAGTTAAGTCAAGTTCGTAGAGTCTGCACATCAGTTCGTAGAGCCTCTCTTGGATCGTAAAGTAAAGTTGAGATCGCATAGTGTGCTCTAAGACCACAGAATAAAAAGAAGTTTGCATATTTTGCTCCAAGATCGTAAAATGCTCATTGTGGAGAGTGTTGGTTATGCTTAAAAATTATGGTTTTATCAAAGTCCCACATCAATTATTTATTTCTGTAACTCCCAATTTAATTGGTATTTATTTATGTAACCCCCGAGTTAATTTCCTAGCCGTTACCTTATTTATTTTTGTAACTCCAAGAGTTTAAGCCGTTACCTTATTTATCTATGTAACTTCTTCTTCTTCTTCTTCTTCTTTAGAAAAATACATGTTTTACGTAAATGGAGATTGGGAGTCTTCTTCTTCATACTATCTTTTTGTATTATATTCTTATCGATATAGTCAGTTCTAATACTCTGTTAATTGGGCAATCCACATAGACAAGTCCAAAGCCTCCTTCTGTGAGTACACACAATCGGAGACTTCACTGTTGAATCCTGGAGAGTGACCGTCGGCAGCCCATATGTACTGTGATTATTATCAGTGGGGGCGAAATCACTTTTTAGGACTGTAGCTACGCTACACCTCGGTTTTTCAGCTAAGTTATTCCAATTTACTATATTATTCGTCTTGTTAATTGCTATTTTTTCCAACAATCTAAAAAGTGATTTTCATCTATTAACAAGAATATATATTATTTTAGTTAGAAACTATGAATTTGAAATGTTAGGATGTTTTGCTAATGTTGTTTCTAATATGTATTGAATTATTCATTGGGATTAGACTATGTGTCTATTGATCATATATATGATATATATGATTTTGTTACACAACATGTCAATTAAAAAAAAGGAACATGCATCTAACTTGGGGTATCTTAAAATGTGGGGGTGTGTCTAGCTAAAGTAGCTATACCAGAATTTAAAAAGAAACAATGAAATCATTTGATGCAATCTTTTGAAAAGATGTTATCCATTATGAGTAATTATACATGAGAGCTAGTTATTTTGCCTAAAAAGAAGTAAACCTGTTGGGTGTTTAAAAAGAAGTTAAAAGTTGAACGGTCTATTGATAATTTTAAAGCAAGTTTTTCAGTACTTGTTGTTATGTGCTAATGTTCAGCATTATGTGAGAAAGTTGTGAAAACTATTAAAATATTTTTATTCTCTAAATTTGACATGAAAAACGAACTTGATTCTTGGCATGAGAATTAATAAAAATTCACATGGTTTGTTTTTATCTTAGTCTCATTATGTGGAAATCTTAAGAAATTTAATTTCTTTAATGAAGAGCCATTAGGAACACCTTGTGACTCTAGTGTGTGTGTGACGCCCCCAAAATTAGGTATACATCACTCATCTTGAGTCGTCAGATACATGGTACAGAATTCAAATACAACTTAATAATACAACTGTCGTGTAAAATACGACAAAACATAAACTGTGAGTTTGAATACAAATATTGTCTACTAGAGAGTATACAAACTCAAAATAAGTCCTCATTACAATTATTGTCACACTATTTAATAGAATAGTGAGGACTACTAATACTATCATCCGTCCATCACTCCGCTCCCCGACTCGTCCCAATTTATATTCTCATTTCACAGAGAAACAAAGAAATAAAGGGTGAACTCAACTAGCCCAAGAAGAAATATTATGACTAAGATAATGCAAAATAAATTATCATTAGCCTTCAACAAAGATTGTTAAACCGATAAAATATAACAAACATCAAGTTTAATCTATGTGAACAAGCAATCCATTAGAAGAGTCAAGTAGAGAATAAAATATACTATCTTCTATGGTTTAAAAGATTTTTCATGACTTTTATCGCTGAGACTCAACTTAATAAATAATCCACATCATCGAATCACCCCTGCACTACGGCCAAGGATATTCTTTAGTATCACGACTGTAAGACCCCGAATTTTATGAAATAAAAGTATTCAATTTTTCTTATAATTACAATTCAGTAAATGGTTAAATTGATAAAAGGTTAAAGTTAAGGGTGATATATGAATTTTTTTTTTTCAAAATAAGCAAGTGGTTATAAAATACTCATTTTTGTCGGGGAATATTCGTTTGGTCGTGAAATATTCTTCCTGTCGGGGAATAATATACGACGGCGCAGCCTTTTGTGGGCCCCATAACATAATAACTGTCGGATGAAGAAAATGATAAATTAAAGTTTTTATAAATAACGGCATAATTGTTACCGTTAACACTGTTGGAATACCCGGTGGGTAAAGTAAAGTAATACGCGTTGTTGCACAGTAGCACACAGTATTGCACAATATTTTTGAATTATTGATTCTTACGTAAGAAGGCACTACTCAATAATTGTTACAGTAATTACTGTTCAATATTTTATTTTTGATTCAATAATTGATATGTTGATATTTTATATTATTGTTGTTTTAATAATTGTCACTGCACAGTACTTTTCATTAGCAAATCAATAATTCATATTATTTGAATAATATTATTAGATAGCATTATTGGCAATGTCTAGAAAGTTCTGTCTAAGGAGAGGTTTGGTCACCTAATTTCACGCCAGTAAGGAGAATTTCTTATCGAAAGCCCCTCTTTCCTGGAGCGGCACAGTTGTCATTATTGTGATTATTCCAATATTATTTGTGAATAATTAATTATTAATTTATATGATGAGAAAATATTGATTTTATGTGGATATAGATGGAGAAAATTTTTAAAGTGATGAGGTTATTGAAAATCGATATTTTATCTTTTATGATAAAATAATATTTTATTATATAATTATAATATAATAATGATGATATTTTTACAATGAATGTGGGATATATGAGTATATGAGGAGGAAGAGTATTTTTGTTGTAAAATTTGTTTAAAACATGTTAAACATGTCTCATGGGCCCATTTCTTGACTGAAATTTGATTATAAATAAATAAAATCGTCTGCTTTATGGATTTCTACCAATTTCATTAGAATTTGGAAAACTTTCTTTTGCAAAGTTGTAGAGAATTGAATTTCTTATAAAAATTCGCGAGATTCGAATTTTCTGATAAAAGAGCTATTTATTATGAATTATTGAAGTTCCGGATTAATTGATTATCATTTTTTGAAAGTTTTAAATATTTTTTGTTAGAAAAACGTTTTTATTGTTGGCCCATGTGTTGTTAGATGATGAAATTCAGAAGTCAAGTGTGCGTAGGAATTTAATATATATATATATATATATATTAATATTTTATTAAATTTTCTGCTTTGGTGTTCTAAGAATTTTCCTATAAATAGGGTGCTTAGGTTAGAATTGAAAATCACACCAGAAACTGAAGTTTTCTCTCTATTTCTCTCTCTATATTATCGAGTGTATTCTTATGAGTATTTTGATATCTTGAGTGTTGCTATACGGTGCAAGTTCGTTTCAAATATTCCAATCGTAATCTTCTTTCTTTTGAGGTAAAGGATAGTAAGAGATTTTAAGGGATTGAAAGGGATGTTATTTTCTTCGTAAGTGATATTATTTCTTTAATATCATTATGCCAAAATGTTGGTTGGAAATTTTTATCAAATTTGGAACTTTTTCATGTCGGGGTTACTATTCATGAGTTACTATTCACGAGTTACTATTCATGAGTTACTATTTACGAGTTACTATTCACGATTTACTATTTATGAGTTACTATTCATGAGTTACTATTCACAGGTACTATTCACTATAAAATTGGTTTCTTTTTCTTACCAAATTATAGTTGATTTATGAATATTACTCTGGATATTAAAACTATGTATTGATTATATTGATTTTATTATCATATATAACATTTATATAACCCTGATGTTGAAATTCTCTTTCACTGGAGTGTAAAGATGGGTAGATTATTGGTATGATCATGACTAGGGTTCTCTTTGGCCAGTAGTGAAAAGTTGAATTGTGACTAGTATGATCATGACCATTGAATTTATAATTGAATATCTTTAGCTTAAGGTGTCTGGTGAATTGATCAACATGGTTATAATTATCGCTTATATAAATTCAAAATGATTATATATTTCTTTGAGATATTAATATATTTGGCTCAGAAGGTGCAAATATGAATCGTTGAGGAATATCTTTGGCCTGTAGTGCAAAGATTAATTGTTGATGAATATCTTTGGCCTGTAGTGCAAAGATGACATGTTATTGAATATCATTGGCCAGTAGTACAAAGATGAACTATTGATGAATATCTTTGGCCCGTAGTGCAAAGATGAATTTATTAGTATGATTATGAACATGAACTGTGATTTGGTATAACCATGATCTTTGATGTTTCAGGTGATGATAATTATCTTTGTCCTGGATGAGAAGAGGAATTTAGAACTACAATTATGATTATGAGTTATTCATATGATAGTGGACAGGAACTGTTGATTGATGTTGCAGGATTAAAACATAGTTGGTGGACTTTTAACATGGAGAAGATAATAGACTTTATAGTCTATTTGACTCTTCTAATGGATTGCTCGTTCCGCTGCAACTATGGTTGAAAATTTTTATCATCTACCATATGTTCTAAATCTCCGATTTACATCGATGAAGAAGACTATTGATAATTTAATTATCTTTAGTCATAATATTCTTCTTGAGCTAGTTGTGCTCACCCTTTTGCTTTTACAATTCCTTTCGTGTAATAAGAGTGTAGTTGGGTCGAAATGAATAATAAGGGAATAGAATCGGTGGTCTATATAGCTATTGAGGTTTTCCCTAAATAGGTGAAAGCGAACCCAACTTTGGAAGGGTGTTTTGTCACTATCATACAAGATGTCTAATGACATACAACCTCGAGTCATCATAAAGACGAGGAATGTGCTCATCCACTTCTTTGAGTATATATACGAGCACTACCTATATAATCTTGGAGTTTGGTTGAAGTATAATTCTCAATTAGAGATTTGTGGAGATAATGATATGTCGAGAAAAGACACACCATCGGGAAGAATATGATAGTAATCTTCTCGTTTTTCTTTAGGGTCTATTGGGTCAACCAAGGATAATTTTGTGGGCATATGATATCTATAATAACCTGTACGCATGGCCTCCCATGTATGAAGGTTTCTCGAGCACTTCCCAAAGATTCTAATTTCTAAAACAATTTTCGACTATACCTTTATGTAAGGTGTCATTATGAGGTGTCATTCACTATTTGGGACATGAGTCACAGCTTGGTATATATTTGTATTTAAACTCATAGTTTAAGTGTTGTCGTATCTTGCACGACAATTGTATTAATAAAGTTGTAGTTGTTTTCTGTACCATGTATTTGGCGACTCAGAATGGGTTGGATGGAATGGACCTATTTTGGGGTCGTCACAGTGACCAAAAATTATCCATGCACTACAGCCAAGGACATTCGTGTATTCATTAATGGTCATGATCATGCCAACAAATGTCCATCAATGCACTACGGGCCAATGAGGACTTTTACCACATCATTTGTAACATTACTACCATGATTACAATCAATAATCCTCGGTCATAATCATACCAAGTCCATCTATGCATTACAGCCACAAATGACTTTCAACATAATATAAACATGAGGATGATGACAATGATATAAGAATTCAATAAAACAAGTTCAAGAATTAATTTATCTAGAACCGATAACGTCCAAAATTGTCAACATGATCTTTGTTTTGTAGAGTAAAATTCAAGAATACTCGGAAGAATATTTCTATGAAAAGATATTTGGATGAAGCGCAAATATCAAGGATATTCCACTAATTTCATGGAGTATAAAGTCAAAACTTTAACCAACCGAGTATAATAACGAATGGAATAACAAAAGAAATCACCACGCATGCGGTATTTCGCATGATGGTTATTCCAACAGATTAATAAATAACGGAACCGAATCAAAGAAATTATGACCGACGGATGTTCCAATGAATAATAAAATTTAAACCGGTCCCACAGAACGCATTATTGTGATATATTCCAATGTAATAATAATAAAGATGTAATATTAGAATAATGTCACCAAGTATAAGGTAGTCGCAGATATCTTTGGTTATTCCAAATAGAATAATAAAGAATGGAATAATGTAAGTTCTCTTCATGAATACAAAAGAAATAACACCCCTTACCGTAAAAGAAACCGGAATATAAGAGTAGGGAAGGAGCGAATACTTTTCTATAAACTTCTCTATAATTTCTCTCTCTAGAGTTTCAAAGAATTCGTAAAGAAATAATGAAGGAATGAGCTTATTTATAGAAAAATGGATCGCGATAAGAATAAACTCATGAACGGTCGAGATTGATTTACTTTAATCTGACGGTCCATATTTAAAACAAAATCTTTTAAATAAAATAAAATATATTATATATTATATATATATAACATGTGCAGAGAAAAAGAAATCACGGGTGAAACCCCGTGAGCTCATCTTATCCTCCCTGCCAATTTTTCAAACTTAACTTATATATATACATATATATATAATACATGTCGTACTCCTTCCACCAAAATCCAAAATCAACCTATATATATATATATATATATATATATATATATATATATATATATATAGCCACATGTTGGTTGAAAACTTAAACCACCCGAACATGCATTCAAATTTCCTCCACCAATTTCAAATATGTGCCCCACCTATTATTCCTCCACTAATATTACAAACACACACATCACTTCACACACGTATAATATATATATATGTTGATAATCTTCTACCGATTATTTTAAAAAAGCGGGTAAATGGGTGTCTATAAAAATAAGCAAAAGCGAAGTGACTTTCCACGTAAGCATCAATAATCAATATCTTGTGTACATCTTGTAACTATGCTTATTATCGTACTTTTAACATCGGTGTTTCAACAGCTTATCTGTAAACTTCCGCCGTTATTTTCATAAAGTATTTTTGTCATTTTCTCAATCCGACAATAATTCCGTTGTGGGGTCCACCAATGATTGTGTCGTTGTGCGAATATTCCCTGCTAAAACGAATATTCCCCGACCAATCGAATATAATATGACAACTTGCATACTTTGCAAAATTTATAAATATTACCCACAACTATAACATTATATTAAATTCATTCCATAATATTCAAAAATGATAATTATAGAAAATTCATCTTTATTCAAAAAGTTGGGGTCTTACAGTGTGCATAAAGGGGATTGCTATCTGAATTTATTGCATTAGAATTGACAATTACAGAAGCAGAGTGACTGAGGAATTTATTGGCAGACATAACATTGTGGTCTAAACCAATTCCTTCTATATCTCTGCATTATGATTCTCAAGTTGCTATTGGACGAGCAATGGACCATGTGTATAATGGGAAACAGAAACATATCCGCTTGAGATATAATATTGAATGAGGACTGATCAGTAAACGGTGTTATTTACATGGAATTTGTAAGGTCTGAAAAGAACCTAGCGGATCCGCTTACTAAGGGATTGAGTAAAAAGGTAGTCCAAGAAGCATTCAAAGGGATGGGACTATTGCCAATATCTTGAGTAAGTAATACGCGATGGAAACCCAGCCCATGTGATTGGAGATCCCATGAATTGGGTTCAATTGGTAACAACAAGTCACATAATTACTTAATTATAGCACTACAATTATTTATATCCCTTCTTGTGTGCATGTAGTGCTTACTGACAAATTGTGATAGGATGAATCATTTAGATTCTTAATGAAACTCATGCCCTAAAGGGTGGTGTATGTCAGTTTACACTTGATGGGTTCACCTATATAAAGGTGAAAGTGTAGGCCGCTTCCTATGAGAGTCTTTGGCAAACTCTCTAGAGCCTTTATGAAAATCTGGGATATAGCGCATGGCCTAGAACGTGCCCAACCGCGGACTTGTGTGGATTTAGGATTATTTGATATGTGTGCAAGTTCAATTGATTATATCATAGATATTGGGTTCAAGAATATAATTCACCTATAATTTATAGTCATGAGCTTGTTCCACTAAATGTCGATTCAAACCCACAAGGTATCGATGTTATGTATCTAAAATCCATTGCCCTTCTCACTTCCTTTTAATTTTTCTTTCTTTGATAATTTTAAATCATGTGGGGGATTGTTGGATATGCTTAAAAATTATGGTTTTATCAAAGTCCCACATCGATTATTTATTTCTGTAACTCCCAATTTAATTGGTATTTATTTATGTAACCCCCGAGTTAATTCCCTAGCCGTTACCTTATTTATTTATGTAACTCCAAGAGTTCCATTAAGCCGTTACCTTATTTATCTATGTAACTTCTTCTTCTTTTTTTAGAAAAATACTTGTTTTACGTTAATGGAGATTAGGAGTCTTCTTCTTCATACTATCTTTTTGTATTCTGTTCTTATCGATATAGTCAGTTCTAATACTCTGTTAATTGGGCAATCCACATAGACAAATCAAAAGCCTCCTTCTGTGAGTACACACGATCGGAGACTTCGCCGTTGAATCCTGGAGAGTGACCACCGACAGCCCATATGTACTGTGATTATTATCAGTGGGGGCAAAATCACTTTTTAGGACAGTAGCTACGCTAGGCCTCGGTTTTCCAGCTAAGTTGTTCTAATTTACTATATTATTCGTCTTGTTAATTGCTATTTTTTCCAACAGATAGCAGTTTGTAGAGCAGAATGTAAAGAACACATCGAAAAGTATTTCTCTACTCGTAGAGTAACCATTCGTAGAGCAGATCGTGAAGCTCAGAACATTGAGTAAGATCAAGCATAGACTCTACGTTTCTTACCAAACTTTACAATCAACCAAATTCATAGAACATGTCAGGACTCATAGAAGATTGACAATAAGGAACGTTGCAGATCAGATGATCCAATGTTCTTACCAAACATCCTTGATTGAAATCGAATATCAGAGTATGTTTGTGTCTAACAACTAGTTTAGTGAAAGCAACAACACCCATGTGATTGGTGAAGTTGCAGAATAATATGACATGTCAAAGCCGTAAAGCAAGCTGACACAGCTCTCCTGAAGGTCAACATCAAGATCTTGTAAGATCAACGCATTAAATGCTCAAACGACAATATTGCAACGAAAAACTTTGTAGGTGGACTATAAAAGAGTACAAGAATTCAAATTCAAGTACAAATCACGAAGTACAAAGCTGAAATTCTGCCAAAGTAAAAAGAGCATCACTCTACGAAAGTACGAAAGTACGAAAGTGAATTACTTGTTCAAACTGCTAAGTACTGAAGAAATCAAGTTTATTGCAATTTTAGTAACACTTCATAGCAACATTCAATCGATTGTGATTCATTATCTAAGTGACTTGAAGAGATGATCTTAGTGATCTGGACTGAGTGTCCCAATACTAATACCGAGACTTAGTGACTCGAAGAAGCCTTAGTGGTTCACTTGTATCATATCTTTGTGATCTATATCTTTAGTGGATTTTCTACTCGTAGAGTAAAAAATGAACTAGGAGTTATGAACCATTTAAATATTTTGTTTTATTTACTTTCTGCATTTATTCTCTACATATTTTATGCTATATTTATTGTGGCTGAAATCCAAATAACTAAATTCAGTGTTGTGATTTTCTTAAAATTTTTAAGGGTTTTTCAAATAAATATTATGTTGTGTTTAATTAAATTAAATTAATTATCTGATAATACATCTTAATCAAGTACAAAATTTAATGTTGCAATTTAGATACTATCTGTTTTTTGTGTCTCCCCTCTTCTACTTGAACAGTGATGGTGTTTTTGATTGATTAATGACAAATTTATGTTGATATTGAGTTTGAAAAAATTTCGTAGTTTCTGTGTTGTTTCATTAGAAAATTTCTAGAAGTGCATAAATTTATATTTAAAGTATATGGTTAACATGAAGTTTATTTTTTGGTAAGTTGATCAATAAAATATTGACACACATAGAACTTCGTCTGTGTGTCAACACACTATTGACCAATTAAATAACTTACTCAAAAATAAAGTTCATGTTAACCAATTCTATATTTAAAGGGTTAGAGTTTACTCTCAAATGTAAGATTCACTAGTTCAAAAAAAGAAAAACACTCGTTGTACTTTGATCATTGGATCATTATGAATAACATTGAAAATTATTTTATTTTATCTACAACTTTATCTTTTTTAATATGAATAAAAAATATATTTTAAACATCTTTTTGAGGATACATGGAATATTACTTATTAATTTGAAAATATTAATTTTTAGAAATTAACATACATGAGTATTAATATAATAGTTATTATTAAGTCATTCAGACGGTTTGTTTTATTGTTTTTAAACTCTGAATGTGTCTGAATATATATGAACGATTCATCTAAACAATTGTGGCTGAATCAATAAGAAATAGTGCTGACAAATATTTTTATATATCTACCCTCATAGACAATTAAAAAGTTATATTTAATATTTATCTTTTTTTATTATTGTAAACAAATTTTGTTGTTTATAAATTATTTTTTTAAAAAAATTCTTTTAGAAATCGGTCAATAATCAATTTGTTTTTACTTGACTCACTTGTGAGATGTAAATACATGATTTTAATTTTAGGGGAGCACTATTTTCGCATTTTTTAAATATTTTTAAATAATTTTTTTAACATGAAAGTAGAACTGACGCTCATATAAAGAAATAAATGAAGTTCGTATTATCATAAAAACGCCACATACAATTCACGCAGTATATTTTGATAGCCCACGTGCTGTAATGTCACGTGGGCCATCAAAATATGTATGAATGTAATAGTAGATATATTTAATTTTAAATGATAGTAGACTTATTTAATTTAAAATTATTACGAATTAGTTTCATTTTGTTAAAAAAATTGTAATTATTGTATATTATTTTAAAAGTACTATCTATCACTTATGATTACAAAAAAAAATGGTGTTTTCAAAAAAAAATTCTAAAAGGAGTATGATTATGGAAAAGAGGGAGATAACAAAAAAGAAATAGAGTACAGAAGGGAAAAAAGTTTAATATGTTATAAATAAGAGAAGAGAAAAGAAAGAGTAGTTTAATATGCATAAACAATATATAAAAAAGAATATTGATATAGTTACAAAACACTTTTACAAAAATTAAATTACAAAATGTTGTGTAAAAGTATAATTAGTTATAATCAATCATAATCATATACATCATATTGCATTTATATTTAGTATTTATTCTTTCTTCATCAAAATATTATTGGTGAAAAAATAATATAAAAACTTAATAAATTTCACTAAAATTTAAACAATAGAACTCACATATTATTATTATTATTATTTTTTATCATGGTTAACATGGGTTGAGTCATATCACTCGGGCCAATAGTATTCGATATTTTTATCTCTATTAATGCATAATTATTTGTGCATAATTTATGCACATAAAAGTATTTATCCCATTTTTCTTAATTTATTTTATTTTGAGAAAAAGTAAGATTTTTTCCTCTTAAAATTTTCTTTTCTCCTAAAAAAAATTGGAAAGATACCCCACATGGGAACGCAAGTTGGATTGTCTCTCCCGTTCTCTTTTCTATTAAAAAAAATAAAATAAAAATAAAAATAAACTTTAAATATTTCTGCTTTTAGCTTTTAAAATGGATGTAAAAAGAAAAAAAAAGATGAAAAATTTAAGTTTTCTTTTCCAATTTTATGTTTCGAGTTTTTAATAAACGAGAAAATGGCCACTTTTTTTCTCATAAAAGTTTTTTCATCCAAAATTGGCATGATTTGAACGGAAAAAAATTAGAATAAGTAATATTTTTATAATTCTCATATTATCCTCAATTTTTAATATAATAAATTTTAAATTATAATTAATTTTAAATTTTTTATCCTTTTCCATTAAAAACTCAGAAACAACACAAAGAAAAACTTTAAGTTTTCTATTCTTTTCTTTTAAGTTCTAATTTAAATTTTCTATTGTTTTCTTTTTTTTTCAAAACTCATAAACAGAGTGTAGAGTCCAGAGAGGGTATTCTTGTTAGTCTTTCAGTTTCAGGCTTCCCCTTGGGTCGCCGAAGCCGAAATTCATATCCTTCTTCAAACTCTTGGTAGCCTCTCTTTAACTTTATATCAATCAATTTTAGCTGATATTTTTTCAAAACCCAAATTATTTATTCCTGGAAAAACTGCTCAAGAACTCTTTTGACTACTTCATGGAGGTTTTTCTTTGCAAACTGCGTTGATTAAGGCATGATCATCATTCTTTCCATCAGAAAGCAGCTCACTCTCAAGGTTTCTTCAATTCCATGTAAGCTCTTGATTTTTCAGATTCATTTTTACTCATCTGCTCTCAGTATTCCATCAACAAAACCCCCTGCAAAAACCCAACTTGAAAACAATGGAGATGATACAACTGAACCCCCAATTTCGGATGAAATGTTCAAATGTAGCCCCAAAATGGGTTCTTTTAAAGTGGGCGATTCCACATTTTATTCTGTCATTGCCACCCATGCTAGTTCTGGGGATTTTAGGGCAATTGAGATGGTTTTGGATAGAATGAAGCGCGAAGGGAGAGTTTTCATAGAGAAAAGTTTCATTTTAGTGTTTAAAGCATATGGGAAATCGCATTTACCTGAAAAAGCAGTTGAATTGTTTGATAGAATGACAGATGAGTTTCAATGCAGACCAACTGTTCGATCATTTAACTCGGTTCTTAATGTAATAATTCAAGAGGGACTCTATTATCGCGCATTGGAGTTTTATTCTTATGTTATTGGTAGTAAGAATAAGAATATTTCACCAAATGTGTTAACTTTTAATCTAATTATCAAAGCTTTGTGTAGATTAGGATTGATAGATAGAGCGATAGAGGTGTTTAGAGAAATGTCTGTTCAGAAGTGCGTGCCTGATGTTTTCACCTATTGCACTTTGATGGATGGGTTGTGCAAGCATAATAGGATTGATGAGGCGGTTTCTTTGTTGGATGAGATGCAAATTGAAGGGTGTTTTCCGAGTGCCGTGACATTTAACGTGTTGATTAATGGGCTTTGCAAGAAGGGTGATTTGTCTCGAGCAGCAAAGCTTGTGGAGAATATGTTCCTTAAAGGGTGTGTTCCGAATGAAATAACTTACAACACTCTTATACATGGTCTCTGTCTTAAAGGAAAATTGGACAAGGCAATTAGTCTTTTAAATAGGATGGTGTTGAATAAATGTGTTCCTAATGATGTCACCTATGGCACGATCATTGATGGGCTTGTTAAGCAAGGAAAAGCTGTTGATGGTTCACGCCTATTGATATCTATGGAGGAAAGAGGTCACCGGGCAAACCAGTATGTTTATTCAGCACTTATTAGTGGATTATTCAAGGAAGGAAATTCCGAAGAGGCATTAAGAATGTGGAAGGAGATGTTAGATAAGGGATGCAAACCCAATACTGTTTTATATAGTGCTCTTATAGATGGTTTATGTCGAGATGGAAAAGTAGATGAAGCTAAGGAAATCTTGTCTGAGATGAGAACAATGGGTTGCACTGCCAATGCTTTCACTTACAGCTCCTTGATGAGGGGTTTCTTCAAGACAGGTAATGGTTACAAAGCACTTCTTATGTGGAAAGAGATAAATAATGACAGTTGCATTCATAATGAGGTTTGTTACAGCGTCCTTATTCATGGCCTCTGTGGGGAAGGGAAGCTCGAGGAGGCTACAGTAATCTGGAAGCAAATGTTAAGCAAAGGATGTACACCTGATGTTGTTGCTTATAGTTCAATGATTCATGGGCTTTGTAATTCTGGGTCAGTAGAACAGGGTTTAAAACTTTTCAACGAGATGATATGTAAGGAGTCGGATTCTCAACCAGATGTAGTCACTTACAACATACTTTTAAATGCTTTATGCAAGCAGAGTAGAATTTCACATGCCATTGATCTTTTAAACAGTATGTTGGATCGAGGCTGTGATCCCGATTTGGTTACGTGCAATATCTTTTTAAAAAGTCTAAAAGAGAACATCAACCCACCACAAGATGGGAGTGAGTTTCTGGATGAGCTTGTATTACGGCTATGCAAACGACAGCGAACTATAGGAGCATCCAAAATTGTGGAAGTGATGCTTCAAAAGTTTCTTCCTCCAAAAGCATCTACATGGGATAGGGTTGTACGAGAACTTTGTAAAACAAAGAAGATTCAAGCTGCCATTGATAAGTGTTGGACTAATCTATTCAGCTGAATTCAGAGGTTAGACTTTCTTTAGGTTATACTTTATAGTGATTCCATGATTCATTGTATCCTAAAAACCTAAAAAGTGTAATACAAGCCATGTACATTTCTGAAACCCAAGTTTGTACCATTCATTGAGAGCTGCCAGACCTTCAAATATGACTTGTGGATGTTAGCTGATGAGTATTGAACTCTTCAAATGATGGATGCATGTATCTCTCAAAACTATTCTCCAGATACACAAATTTTACGTACAAGAAGATCCTGTTTGTAGCTATTTCTTTTCTTTATTTTCTTTTTACGCAATTAACATCTTTTGTATGTTGTTTCCTTACTTTTATTAGACTTTAGAATTTTTTTCACAGAAATAAGAGTTGTATATACACAATATATGAGTAGTCATACCTAAGAAATGACATAAATTACTCTAGTTTGAATGAGCACCATTTGAGCTGAATTTAGGTGCAGTCCTACTCCTATGGAAAATACTTCGAGAGTGTTTGATAAAAACTGAATGAATCTGAATCTGAATTTGAATGAAAAAAGTTGTTTGATAATTGACATGTCTGAAACATCTGAATGAAATTTTTTTATTATTTTACCCCTCTGAAAAAATTCAAAATTGTTGTAAATTTATTTAATATTACTTAATATAATAGTTAATTTTTTTAAAATATTTTTTTTACTTCATTCAGGTGCTCATTCAGTCATTCAGCTAAAAAAATCCGACTTAGTTATTCAACTCGTCCAACTTACCGATTCAGTCATTCAGACCAAAACAAACGCACTGACCGATTCAGCCATTCAAATTCAACTACATTCAGCTGTAAACATACACCCCTTCCTCCGTTCCATAAAAAGAGTTCCATTTGTTAATGTTGTAATCTTTAAGGATATAATTTCTTCCATATTTATCCCTAAATATAATGAATGTTTAGTTTAGTAAATAGTGGCATGATAGTGAAGTTGTGATATAAAACTTAAGGCCATCTGCTGGCAGGCCAAGCTTGTTGGACTTGGGCAGCTTACATTAGTTATAATAAAATAGACTCTAGTTGGGGTCCAATTTCTATATGCCAAATTAGGCCTGGGCCGTTTTAGGCTTTGGGCCAGATAAGTCTGAAGGCCAGGCCGGGCATTAACCAAAAAATGAAGGTCTGTTTATAGCCTTGCAAGCCAGTAGGACCGATGCCTCTGATCGGACCTCGCTTTGATCAAAGTTTTACCAAGGCCGTGTCGCGAATTTCAGTGCCATTTGTGCACCACTTGTTGTGATATAGAACTTAAGGACATTGTGTCATTTTATACTATCCATCAACAAAAAGAGGATTTTTTTTGTAAAAACAAATTCTTTTTGTTGCAAATGAGACTCTTTTTGTGGAACGGATATTCTTGAATTCGTATTTGCGGTCTTCCTCTCATTTTGGCTTTATCTGACCACCTGAAACCTGGAGATTGCGAAATGTACAGAAGAATCTGATGTTAAAAGATGCTAAATATTTTAAACAAAGGTAAACTTTTCCTTTTTCTTTCTTCTTTATTTCCTAATATTTATTTTTTCTGCATTATATTCTTATATATACCTAATTGCAAGGCAATGCTTATTCTTGAAGTGAGCAGCTCTTTATGTTATTACTACAGTTGGACACCTTCTTACTGCTGTTGCTACTGGGATGATATCTTTTTTATTTCAGATGACTGATTTTGGAGTGGGATGCATCATGCATGTCCCTGCTGCTTGCCCAGTGGCATTATCTTTAAGGATCTCTTGTGTCTAGTTTGTCTTGCTGGTGTGCCAAGTCATTTGCATGGATACAAAAAAGTTGTCCTTCTAGATCTCATTCTAATGACATTATTTTTTTTAGTTTTTCAAAAATATATCTTTTTTGTAAAAATAATAAGTGATGTAATTTGTATAAAAAACAGCCAAGTCATAAGTGTATCCAAATTACATCTAAAACACTGCATTTCAGTTAAAATAAATATTATATATTTTTTGATACGTCAAAAAAAATATCCCCCTATAATTATTGAAAAAGTTATGTAGTTGACTAGCATTACAACTGTGCAGCTGCAGAACTATATAAATGCTTGAGAACCCAGTGCCATTAGGAACAATTTTGTTGCACAACGATGAAACAAAACAAGTGGAAGTAGCCAGAATTTTGCTAAAGCAATATTGTAGTCCCTGAGAACCAAAGCAGAAGACTGACAGTGTAATCAACCCAATCAGGGTACATAACTAAATGTATCAACACTTTTTTTTAGTTTAATAATTGATAGAAGTAACCTACAATATGGAGTATAATTTAATAATTTATCATTTAAATAAATATGTGATAATTTAATAACTACAACTATTTCTTTTAAATTAATTTAATTGATTATCTTAATAATTAA
Organism: Panax ginseng; assembly: GCA_020205605.1. Lineage (NCBI taxonomy): Eukaryota > Viridiplantae > Streptophyta > Magnoliopsida > Apiales > Araliaceae > Panax > Panax ginseng. The sequence continues at coordinate 20,491,726 of CM035138.1, forward strand.
CGTAATAAATTGTTATTGATGTCGCCCAAGCTTTGCATGGGATTGGTGAACTTGTTTTAATAAATAAAAGACCCATTCATATTGTTAAAAAAAAATTTATACTCTTTCCCTAACTTTTTTAAATCTCCTGATTTTATTTTATTAACTACTACTAAAACACTTTTTAAACCTAGAATTTAACTAGAACCAATACATTATTTATAATACTGAAAAACTTTAGAGTAACATTATTTTATAACAATTTTATTTTTTATAGAAGTCTTTTATTAATTTTAATTCTCATGAGCTTAAATTAAAACATCTTATTGATCATTGTTAAATATATAATTAATATTGATTATATATTTAAATTATACTAATTATATATTTAACAATGATATATCATATAATAACAAATTATTCTATTATTATATCATAATTATCCACAAATTAATATATTAAAACATAAGTAAGTTATATTAAGTCGGAGCAATTTGAATTAGTATTTACATACATAGACGACATAATTATTATAATATAGTTATACTAAAATATACATTCATAATAATTAAATAGGATTAACTTATAAAAGAGACATAATGATAACGTTTATAAGTGCTTAGTATTTTAGTTTTTTTTTAAGAAGGAAAAATACATGTTTATTTTATAAATAATATTATTTTTAATATCTTATTTGTTTTATTTTTGATGTTTATATAAAAAAATTGAATTTTACAAATTAACTTATTATTGGTATTAGAATGATTACAAAATTTGCTTTAAAAAAATACAACCTATATATACAATTGTCTACTATTATTAATATTATACTGTATTATTTATGAACAATTTTATTCTTTATAAAATTCCTTTAGCTCATTAATCATATCTTTTCAGGCAAAGTTTGTAAACATTGTCGTAACAATAGTAAGTTAATTTGTGAAAATTTAAAAAACATTTCATAATCATTATATATAAAATGAATAAGAAATTACAAATTAAAATTTATGGTGTTTGGTATGAGCTTAAAATTTAACTAAAAAATAAAATACTTTTTTAAAATCTCCCTAAATTTATATTAAAACAATCTAAATAACTACTAATAAAACTCAAACTTAATAGGACTCTTTTATATATGTTTTATAAAAGATTTTGGTTTATTCATGTAATTGTCTTCCGACCCCAACAACAGAATATGATCATAGCGTAACATTATAAAATTTTAATAATAAATAATGAAATAATAAAATTAAACTAAATTATATGCTATTAGAAAGTTAAATTGTGAAATTATTAACTATTAAAAATAATTAATAGTTAATATTAGAGAACTAAAATTCTTTTTATGGTCTTCAAACTTTAATGTTAACTTATTATTCTACAATAACTTTTATTCTATAGTTATTTAATTACTTAGTCATACAATAAATTTTAATCTTAAAAATTATATGTTTAGAATTTTATTTTACTCAAATTTAAACTCTAACAAATTAAATATTAAAATATAGGAAAAAGCTTATGACTACATAATAATTAATATAGGAGACATTTAGTTAATTAATGTTAAAAATAATTATGACTAATATATTGTGATTAAACTTTAGTTAATTTTTAAAATTAAAAGTCATAATGGTAACTTATTATTTTACAATAATTTTATTCCTAAATAACTATATATTTAAAATATAGAAACAATATTATGAGAAAATAATAATTAATATTAAAAGGTGTAATATATATATATATATATATATATATATATATATATATTACAAAATATATTAATTAAACTTTAATTATTAATTTTATTTTAGATAAGAGACCTTTAGTTAATGAATGCTTGGAAAAATATCCCTTATATATAGTTATAAAAATTAAGTTATCATTAAAAAACATAAAATCACGATGATAACTTTATTAATTTATAACAATTTTGTGTCATATAAAATTACATAAACACAATGTTAATATTTTCATGTTTCACTTATATTTTAACTCTTTATGTAAATTCAAAAGGTTAAAAATAAAACTAAACATTAAATTTAAGAACTATATAAATTAAATATTAAATGTAAAAAAAAATATTAATAACATTCAAATGTAAGTTTTTAATAATTGTTTGTTTGAACAAATTTGTAATCACTGTATAATAAGTTAAATTAAAATTTTAAAAAACATTTTATAATTATTATATGTATGAAATAAATAAAAATTTAAAATAATTTATTTAAAAAATAAATCCGTATTTCGCACGAGGCATTTTAACTAGTTAAAAATAAATTTATTTATGTTAATGTTTAGTGGACTACTGTTACAGGGGTAAAATCTCATCCTAAAATTTTTGCCCTGTGATGACTTGGTCATTTTCTTCAACCACCAACCACTTGCTTCATTTAGGCGCGCAAATACCGTCTGTCTGTCAAGACCATCATAAATCATGCTTTATCTGTCGACACCACCTTGCCCATGCCAAAGTGATCTAGCCGGCAAGATCACGACACATCCATCAAATTAGCAATGTAGTGCGTCTCCCCACACATCTAACTGCTATGCTCTCACAAAGAGCAACATGTATGTCCCATCAGTGCACGCCCACATGACGAGTGCCTTTGGGTCTTCTAACCGCCACACCTCGTCATGTCTATCGTCAAGCGTACCATTACCTTTCGTCTCATTATACGCCAGCACGCCCAAGCTTTGTCCGTCAACGTATTTGTCAGTAAGCCCCGTGGTAACTGTCCGAATATTGTGTCTATCAAAGGGCAACATGCTTTTGCCCAGCCAAAGCACGCCCATGACCAACGTCTATGCATTAAGCAACCATCCCGTGCTTCACCCATGCTACGTCCCGCCATGTCTTTGCACGATTTAGCACCTTAACACCCCAAGTCTAGCACATGCTCGCTTACAGACTTTGTGCAACACAATACACGCATTGCCCAATGACTAAACATGTTGTTCGACCACTTGACTATCATCTGGTGCTTGGTTAATTGTTACACCAGTTTTTCACAATGGTCCACAGCCAGACCCACACAATATTACAAGGAAATCCCAAACCTTTTATTGCACTCATCAATAAACTAAGATTACACCGACTAGACATTTAATGTGCAAGAACACTCTTCATGTGATCTCCTTGATCATCATGATCCCCATGATATGTGTCTAACCTGACTTACACCCACTTTGTGTATGTTACATTACAATGCCTAACATATGTATGTATAGTGCTTAACACCCCCAACCACCAAGAGGTTACACCAATCATGGTGCTGCCAACAAAGGAGTGCCAGTTCTCCAACTTACCCATTACTAGAAAACTGTCAACACATGTCTCCAAGCCTGCAGTGCCATACACTGCCCCATGTGCACGTTTCCCTGTAGTCCCGTGCCCCAGTGCCACACAACACCCCAATCAGCCCCACAATAATGCTCAGCGCCCTAAGCCATCACATGATGCACCATGCCCGCATACCAACTCAAAGGGTCCGTAACAAACCTCCCCCACTTGAAGAATTTGACGCCCTCGTCAAATTAACTTGAAGCTAACCAACTTATTCCTCTAAATAAACCTCAGCGTTTGAACCTCTCTTGAACTCAAACCACAAACCTTTGTCCCGGATAATGTTCACCCTAACCAAGCCTTTGGTTGCCTCTGATTTTTGAATTACCACCATGAAAAGGTTCGTCTGCCCTTGATCACCAATTTTTTTGATGCCATTATCACGAAGGTGAGCTATCCATGATTTCCCAAGGCATTTCCGCTAGAGAACCAAGTCGTTTGGGCCCCAAAATCCCCTAATTTCATTCCATCTCAAATAGTTCTTCGTCGTCTCTGACATCCACATGAACAAATTCGTTAGCCCATGTCCATTCTAGCACATGCAAATGCCTGAATTCACTGATCTGACCCGACAAATCTGTTACCATTGGAGAAGATTCGTGCACTACCAAAACCCCCCAACTTTGCTAGCATCTGCTGCACTTGGTTTCACCCCAAACCAAAACATATAGTTTTACACGAATTGACCATCCCAGACGGCTTAAGCCCCTGCCTAAATGCTTCCAATCAGCAACAATTGGATTCCCCAAAACTCTGCATCAAGTAAATATCTGCCCATCAAAAGTCTGTCTTTGACAGTAGCCCACAATGCTTGGTTTTGCCCTCAACCAAAACAATGTTAAAACACCAACTGTCCACACAATGTGGCTTAGAGCCCTCTCTAACTACTTTTCTGCAGAAACAATCAGTCCCACAAAATTTTGACAGCATTTAACTCGCAAAATCTGCCACCAATTTCCTTGTAACATCGAAAATTTCTTTTCCATAATTTTGACTGCATCCCCCTTAGAATCGGCCATAAACCAGCAACTTAACCACATCAAATTTACCAACCAGCAACCAGCCTAGCCCCCTCAAGCTTACTGTCTACGCTGGCAATTACCATGTCAAAGCCTCATAACTTTAACACACCACTGCCTTCATTCCCTTAACGAACACAGGGATTTCAAGCGATTCTATAAACCGCGCACTGATACCAATTGTCACATGTGTAAAATATCATCCTAAATTTTTTGACTTGTGATGGTTGGTTGCCTCTTCAACCAGTCAGCCACTTGCTCACTGTGCGCCCAACGCCTGCTATCTATCAGCACCATCACAGTCTGTGTCTTTATGTCGACACCCTGCCCATGCCAGTGATCTGTGTCGGCATCACGACACATCCATTAGATTAGGAACATAATGTGTCTCCCCACACATCCGACTGCTATGCTCTCACAAAGAGTAACGTGTATTTCCCATCAGTGCACGCCCACATGACCAGTGCCTTCGGGTCCTCTAACCTCTACACCCCGTCATGTCTATTGGCAAGTGTCACAGGTCTGCTCGTCCGTTTTGCACGCTGTGCACGTCCAAGCTTTGTCCGCCAACGCATTTGTCAGTCAGCCCCGTGGTAATTGTTTAACTATTGCGCCCATCAAAGGGCAACATGCCTCTACACAGCCAGAGCACACCCATGATTAACATCTGTGTATTGAGCAACCCTCCCGTGTTGCACCCATGCTACGTTCCGCCATGTCTTTGCACGATTTAACACCTTGACACCCCAAGTCTAGCACATGCTCGCTCACAGACTTTGTGCAACTTGATACACGCACTACCCAATAACTAAACATGTTGTTCGACCACCTTGCCAAATGTGCCCAACTGCTGCCCATGATTCCTAGCATCCTGTTTCTTTGTCTTGTGCAATTTGACTTGCCAAACTATACGCTGCTCCTTGGCCCAGCCCAAGCGCAACCCGATAAGCAGTGCATGCTCAGCCAACTCCAACTGTCTTCATGCATTAGCTTTACATGCTGGGCGCCAACCCATGCCATTCCCACATTTAGCCCATCTCGTGTGTCATCAAGCCACTAGTCTGTCAGTCCTTGATACTAAGCCAAACGTATGCCAAGCCCATCATTTACATTGCCGTGACAAGCTCCCTTACCATGTGTTGGCTTACCGAATGCCTAAGGGTCCATGCTACCTTGCATTCCCGAATACCACAGTCTATGGCCATCATATGCCTCGGCCTAGTAAGTGTCATGCATTGCCCTATGTGCACGTTTTCCTGTAGTCCCGTGCCCCAGTGCCACAGAACACCTCGATCAGCCCCACACTAATGCTCAGCGCCCTAAGCCATCACATGATGCATCCTGCTTGCATACCAGTTCAAAGGGTCCGTAACAATTAGATAGTATAAATTACAAAAAAATACAACAAAAGAAATTAAAAAAAGAAGAGAGAAAACAAAATTAAAAGAAGAGTCCACACAGCACTTTTCGTCCATAATTTTCGTACTCAGGCAATACCTTCGTCTCCATCGAATGATGTCGTGTACTACGATGCCGATGACACACCACTGAGGTTCATCCTTCTTATCACAGGTACCTGCTCTTTCTCTCTCTTCTATTTTCTCACAAGTCTCTCCGTTATACCTACGTCTGTCCTTAACAATTTTAAAACCCTAGGCTCATTCTGATATATACTTCTGTATTTGCAATTTTATGGTCCTCTTTTCTGATAACAATTTGAACTCAATATGTATTTTTGGAATTGGCTTATTGGGTATTTATGCGTACATTTGCTTATTTTGATTTGACTTTTTTCTTCTTCTTTTGTTATCCCTTTTAGGACCCTTATCATTTTTTGTTTTTTAATTTGTGGGATTTCTTTTGGTATGAACGATTTTAAAAAAAATGTTTTTTGTTTCAAGCTCATTTTGCGTTGTCTATTTTAAGATCAATAGTCAGAGCTTACTACTCCATGTACACTGAAGTTGTTGTTAGCATTTGTCATTTAGTTTCTTTAAGGATAATCTAATATATTAGTATCTTTTTCTTTTTTGATTAATTTTGTCACAAATTTCAAACACCTTTATATATGTGTATGTTACACCCACTTTGTGTATGTTACATTACAACGCCTAACATGTGTATATATAGTGGTTAACACTCCCAACCACCAACAGGTTACACCAATCATGGTGCTACCAACAAAGGTGTCGCAGTTCTCCAACTGACCCATTACTAGAAAACTGTCAGCACATGCCTCCAAACCTGCAGGCCATGCACACCTTAGGTCCCAACCACAATATATTGTCTGGCCACTTAGTCCACCAATGGTAATTGCCCAAAATTGCCTTGCCAGCTGTGCCCAACTGCTGCCCATGATTGTTAGCATCATGCTCCTTTGTCTTGTGCAATTTTACTCGCCAAACTGCACACTGCTCCTTGGCCCAGCCAAAGCGCAACCCGATAAGATGTGCATGCTCAGCTAACTCTAACTATCTTCATGTATCAGCTTTGCATGCTCAGCGCCAACCCATGCCATGCCTTATTTAGCACATCTCGTTTGTCATCAAGCCACTAATTTGTCAGCCCTTGATTCTAAGCCAAACGTATGCCAAACCCAGCCTTGACATTGCAATGACAAGGTCCCTTACCATGTCTTGGCGTACCGAATGCCTAAGGGTCCTTGCTACCTTGTCTTCTCGAATACCACATTCTATGGCCATCATATGCCTCCGCCTAGTAAGTGTCAAGCACTACCCTATGTGCACGTTTCCCTGTAGTCACGTGCCTCAGTGCCACACAACACCACAATCAACCCCACACTAATGCTCAGTTCCCTAAGCCATCATATGATGCACCCTGCCCGCATACCAGCTCAAAGGGTCCGTAACAACTAGATAATACAAATTACAAAAAAAATACAACAAAAGAAATTTTAAAAAAATAGAAAAAAACAAAATTAAAAGAAGAGTCCACCCAGCACTTTCCATCCGTAATTTCCGAACCCGTATCGTTTCTCTCAGTACTGAGGAAATACCTTTGTCTCTATCGGACGACGCCGTGTCCTACGACGCCGATGACATACCACTGAGGTTCATCTCTCTCATCACAGGTACCTGTTTTTTCTCTCTCTTCTATTTTCTCACAAGTCTCTCCTATTATACCTACGTTTGTCCTTAACAATTTTAAAACCCTAGGCTCATTCTGATATATACTTCTGTATTTGCAATTTTACGGCCCTATTTTCTTATTACAATTTGAACTCAATATGTATTTTTTGAATTGGCTTATTGGATATTTATGCGTACATTTGCTTATTTTGATTTGACTTTTTTCTTCTTCTGTTGTCATCCCTTTTACGACCCTTATAATTTTTTGTTTTTTAATTTGTGGGCTTTCTTTTGGTAAGAACGATTTTTTTAAAAAAATGTTCTTTATTTCAAGCTAGTTTTGCGCTACCTACTTTAAGATCAAAAGTCAGAGCTTACTACTCCATGTACACTGAAGTTGTTGTTAGCATTTACCATTTAGTTTCTTTAAGGATAATCTAATATATTAGTATCTTCTTCATTTTTGAATAATTTTGTCACAAATTTTAAACAAATCTTAAACACCTTTATATATATATATATATATATTCAAAGGATAAAAAGAAATGTAAATAAAAAGAACATGGTAATGGAAGTCTTAATTACTGTCTATTGGACTTAATTTTTGTATTATTATTACCATTAAGTTATGTTTGGCAACTCAATTCTAAGATTTGAAATTGGAATTGAGCTCCAAATTTTAATTAAATCTCAATCCATGGTACTGCAAATGTATTTTCAATTTAAATTATGAAGCTTGGTATTGGCTTGCCAAACATAGCATATGAGTCTATGGACTCTACTAGGTTTTAATTTTTGTTTCTGTTCATGTACACTAAATCTCATACAAGTCAAATTTAGTTACTTAAGGGGTTGCTAATCATTTTTATAGGATGAAAACCATATTGCCTTTTACGAGATTGACATATGAAGGACTAAGCAAAAAAATATATCCAATAGATGTCTACTCACTTCGTGGAATTGAATGCTTTAAATTTGTCATGCACGCTATTAGGACTAAGCAAAAAAGGGTAAAATCGAATAACCAAACCGAATTTATAACCAAAACATTTCGATTATCTGGTTATATTTTGAATTTCGGTTATACCCGTTTTAATATCCAGTTTTCGGATTCGGGTTTGATTCTTGAATTTTTGTTATTCGGCTAACCGAATTAGATATAAAAAAAATTTAAGCATTAAAATTTAAAAACAAGCTTTCTCCTAGTCCTGGACCCTAGTTGCAACTCCACCACTCTCAAACCCTCACTTTCTAACCTAACCAAAAACAAAATCCATTATCCCCATCGAATAGTCGATACTCCCAATTCAACAAAGTGATTCTAGTCGCACCAAAAACAAGTCCGTTTGCCCTTGATCACCAATTTTTTTGATGTCATTATCACGAATGCTAGCTAGCTGTCCATGATTTCCCAAGGCATTGCCGCTGGAGCACCAAGTCCTTTGGCCCCAAAATCTCCTGAAAATTTGAATATTATGGAGTAAATTTGATATAATGTTATAGTTGTGGGTAATATTTATAAATTTTGCAAAGTAAGAAAGTTGTTATAAAATATTCGTTTGGTCGGGGAATATTCGTATGCGGCGACCTGACAATCATTAGTGGACCCCATTAACGGAATTATTGTCCGGGATTGAGAAAACGACAAAAATATACTTTATGAAAATAACTTGGCGGAGGTGTTACTGTTTAAAACGTTGAACTACCCAGGTAGTAAAAAATACAATGTCTGGCGCTGGTTGCATAGTAGCACTACCGGTATTGATTATTGATGCTTACGTGAGAAGTCACTCAACTATACTCAATTATTACTTTCACGATGGTGTGTTGCATCATATCTCTTATATAATTGATTCAATTATTGTCACAATTATCATCTCATATAATATGTTATATTATTAAATCAATAATTGAAACGACAAGTTATAAATGATTAATAATTGTTGAAAGATTAAATATTTGTTGATTAAAATAAAATGATTTATGGTAATATTTATTCAATCCTTGATGTATATAAAGAGTCTATTATGAGACGTTTGTGGTAAGTTTGGTTATTTTATGGGGGGGCATATGTCATCTAAGAGTCTCTTTCACAATAGTAATTATCTTCGTCGATAGTAATTACCTTCGTCAATAGTAATTACCTTCGTCAATAATAATTACCTTCGTCGATAGTAATTACCTTTACTGGGACGTCAAACCACTTGCCGTTTCATATTACAAAGGCGTCGAACCAATTGTCGCTTTCACATTACGTGCATCAAACCACTTGGTGTTTCACATTCTGACGTCAAACCACTTTTCTTTTCACATCACCAAATCGTCAAGCCACTTGCATTCACATTTCAAGTGCTAAGCTAGAAACCTTCTATAAATAGAGGCCTAGTGCTTCATTATTTTTCACGAAATTCATTCAAGCTATAGAGAGAGAAAGTATAGAGAGAATAAGAGAGAAAGAAGAAGAGTATTCTCATTATTACACTACTGCAAAGATTCAATCTACTACTAATGTATGGGGTGTTATTCTTTCTTATTCATGAAGAGAACTCGTTGTTATTCCATTGCTTATTATTCTATCGAATAACTTTGTATCACGCCAGTTTATCCTATACTTGGTGACATTCTTCTATTATTCTCATTGGAACATCCTGTCATGTGTTTTACACCTGACCGGTTCCGCTTTTTTTATTATTATTCATTGGAACATCACATGCGTGTGTTTTACACCCACTGGGTTCCGCTCTTTATTATTATTCTGTTGGAACATCCTGTCTTGGCAAATTTTGCCTCGACTGGTTCGATTATTATTATTCTCATTGGAATAACTTTATCATATCTGAAGCACCGCATGCATGGTGATTTCTTTTGTTATTTCATTCTTTATTATACTCGGTTGGTTCAAATTTTGATTTCTATACTCCATGAAATTAGTAGAATATCCTTGATATTTGCGCTTCATCCAAAGATATCTTTTCATGGAAATATTCTTCCGATCATTCTTGAATTTTACTCTCTACAAAGCGGTATTATGTTGACAATTTGGACATTATTAGTTTCGGATAAATTAATTCTTGAACTTGTTTTATTGAATTCTTATATCATTGTCATCATCCTCATGTTTATATTATGTTGAAAGTCATATGTGGCCTGTAGTGCATAGATGGACTTGGTATGATTATGACCGGGGATTATTCGGTGTAATCATGACCGTAATGTTACAAATGATGTGGTAAAAGTTATCATTGGCCCGTAGTGCATTGATGGACAGTTGTTGGCATGATCATGACCATTAATGAATACACGAATGTCCTTGGTTGTAGTGCATGGATAATTTGTGATCGTGATACTAAAGAATATCCTTGGCCGTAGTGCAGGGGTGATTCGATGATATGGATTATTTATTAAGCTGAGTCCCAGGGATAAAAGTCATGAAAAACCTTTTAAATCATAAAAGATAGTAGATTTTATTCTCTACTTGACTCTTTTAATGGAATGCTTGTTCACGCAGATTAAACTTGATGTTGTTATATTTTATCGGTTTAACATCTGTTGAAGGCTAACGATAATTTATTCTCGCATTATCTTAGTCATAATATTTCTTCTTTGGGCTAGTTGAAGCTAACCCTTTCTTTCACTTTATTCTCTTCAGAAATGAGAACCTAAAGGACTAGTCGTGGAGCGGAGTGGCGGTCCGGAGGATAACATTAGTAGTCCTCACTATTACGTGAAATAGTGTGTTAATAATTGTAATGAGGACTCCTTTTGAGTTTGTATAATCTCTAGTAGACAATAATTGTATTCAAACTCACAGTTATGTTTTGTCGTATTGTACACCATACGGTTGTATTAGTAAGTTGTATTTGAATTTTGTACCATGTATCTGACGACCCAAGATGGGTGATGTATACCTAATTTTGGGGGCGTCACAATTCTCCGTTGTCTCCGGCATCCACATGAAAAAATCTGTTAGCCCATGTTCATTCTAACACATTCACATGCTTGAAATCACTGATCTGACTCGACAAATCTGCTACCATTGGAGAAGATTCGTGTAAGACCCCAAATTTTTTTAATGAATAAAATCGAATTTTCTCTAATTATTATTGTGAATAATAAGGTGTTAATTTGATATAATTCTCTGGTTATAGGTGAAATGTGTAAATTTTGTAAAATAAGCAAGTGGCTATAAAATAATCATTGTTGTCGGGGAATATTCGTTTGGTCGTGGAATATTCTTGTTTGTTTCGGGGAATATTCGTGCGACGGCCAGCCTTGATCATTCAGGGCCCCATAACGGATAACCTGTCGGATGAAGAAAATGACAAAGTTTGGGTTGTTATAAATAACTGCGTAGTAGTTGTTACCATTAACACTATTGGAATACCTTGTGGTTAAAATACGAATGTCTGGCGGTGGTTGCACAAAGAGCAATACGGTATTGCATGTATTGTTGAATTATTGATCCTTACGTAAGAAGGCCTTTACTCAATAATTGTCACGATGAATTCTTGCTCAATATTTTATTTTATTGATTCAATAATTCTTTGCGTTGATATTTTTATATTATTGTTGCTCAATAATTGTCACTGTACATCATCTCCATTATCAGATCAATAATTCATATTAGTTGGAATAATATTATTAGATAACATTATTGACAATGTCTAAAAAATTCTATCAAGAAGAGGTTTGGTCACCTAATTGCGCGCCAGTAAGGAGAAATCCTTATCGCAAAGCCCCCTCTTTCCTGGGAACAGCCTGGTTGTCATAAATGTGATTCTGTAATATTATTTGTGAATAATTAATTATTGATTCATATGATAAGGAATTATTTATTTTTATGTGTGTAAGACCCCGAATTTTATGAAATAAAAGTATTTAATTTTTCTTATAATTACTATTCATGAGTTACTATTCACGAGTTACTATTCATAATTATAAAAAAATATTATTCGTATAAGGCATTACTCAATAATTGTTCAAGAATTCTTGCTCAATATTTTATTTTATTGATTTAATAATTGCTACGTTGATATTTTATATTATTGTTGTTTCAATAATTGTCACTTTACAATATTTCCCATTATCGGATCAATAATTCATATTATTTGGATAATATTATTAGATAGCATTATTGGCAATGTCTAGAAAGTTACATCGAGGAGAGGTTTGGTCATCTAATTGCATGCTACCATGAGGAGAAATCCTTATTGGAAAGCCCCTCTTTCTGAGGAGCTACACGGTTTGCGATCTTGTGATTCTGTAATATTATTTGTGAATAATTAATTATTGATTTATATGATGAGAAAAATATTGATTTTATGTGGATATAGATGGAAAAAAATTTTAAAGTGACAATTGTTGAAAATTGATATTTTATCTTTTTACGATAAAATAATTCATTTAAATATATTATTATATTTTAATAATATAATAATGGTGATATTTTTACAATGAATGTGGGATATATGAGTATATGAGGAAAAAGAGTATTTTTGTTGCAATAAATATTAAAAACAGGTTTTGTGTGTCGGTAGACCTATTTCTTGACTGAAAATTTATTATAGCCTATAAAATCGCCCGTTTATGGATTTCGGTCAATTTTTATTTGGAATTTGAAAAAACTTCCTTCTGTAAAGTTGTAGATAATGGAATTTCCTATGGAAACTCACGAATTTTGAATTTTTCTGATAAACGGGCTATTTATTATGAATTATTGAAGTTTTGGAGTTCTAAAATAATTGATTTTTGGAGTTTAAAATGTTTTTATAAGAAAAACGTTTTTTTGTTGAAATTGAGTGGCTCACATGTGTTTTTAATGATCTGAAATCAGTTGATAAAAGTGGGCTTGACAATTATATATATATTATTATATTTTTATTAAATTTTACGCTTTGGTGTTACAGCATTTTCCTATAAATAGGGTCTTAGATTAGAATTGAAAATCACACCGAAAACTCAAGTTTTCTCTCTATTTCTCTCTATATTATCGAGTGTATTCTTGTGAGTATTTTGATATCTTGAGTGTTGCTATATCTGTTATGCAAGTTAGTTTCAACGTTATTCGGTCAAATCTTTCTTTTTTTGAGGTAAGGATAGTAAGGGATTTTTAAGGGTGATTATGTTTTTTAGTTTTGTATTTTTTTCGGACATTCAAAAATTCTGCAAAAATTTGAAATGATATTTTGATGAGTTTTGTAGATTGTGTCCAAAAATAGCGATTTTTGGATGTATAGATTAGGAGTTATGGATTTTATGAGAAAAGACTATTTTAAAAGTAATCAACATAACTCCTTGTGGTTAACTCTAAAATTGATGAAATTTTTATTGGGAGTACATCTATATAATATCAGTATACCGTATTAATTTCGGAATTTTTGGACAAAATTACAATTTATGATAAATGTCTAAATATTCGGTAGTTTTTGCCATATGGAAAATAGTAAATGAATTTTAAAAATTCTGAGAAAAATATATATTCAATATGGAACTATATTCTTCTAAATCCCAGAAAATAAATATTTTTGGAACTGATTTGGTATTTTCATGAAAATGTTCTAGTTATGAGTAAATGAATTAAATATGTTATGTGAAGTAAGAAAATTGAAAAATATGATTTATTGGCTTGAGAATCATATATGAGGTATATATGCAGATTTTTTATGAGGTTTTGGTTAATGATGATGAAATCTTATGAGTTTGGCATTTTAGATGATTAAATGCATTAATTATTAAAGTGTAAATAATTGGATTAAATTATTTATAAGTTTAAGAAATGATTAAAATATTATTGTAATATTAATAATATTAGATTATGAGATTTCTAAGTGATTTATAACATTTGGATTAAGGTGTTATAAATATGGATATGAATTTTATTATGAAATTTTATCTTTTTGTATGAGAGTTCTTATATACGCATATCACGGTCTATGTCTGAATCTGAGGTCTTATTCACGACAAATTGGTTTCTTCTACGACCAAATTATCGTTGATTTATGAATCTTACTCTTGAAATTAAAACCATGTTTTGATTATATTATTTTTATATAACATTCTTATAACCCTAATGATGATATTTCTTTTGACTTGAGTGTAAAGATGGGTAAATTATTGGTATGATCGTGACTATAGGTTCTCTTTGGCGATGGTACAAAATTTGAATTGTTGGTTGGTATGATCATGACCATTGAATTTACAATTGAATATTTTAGCTTAAGTGCAAAGGTGAATTGATCAACATGGTTATAATTATTGTTATATAACTTCGAAATGATTATGTATTTCTTTGATATATGAATATCTTTGCTCTAAGTAGTACAAGATGACTTGTTGATGAATATCTTAGCTTTGTAGTGCAAAGATGAATTATTGATGAATATCTTTTGCTTTCGTAATGCAAAGATGACTGTTGTTGAATATCTTTGCTTTGTAGTGCAAAGATGAATTATTGATGAATATCTTTGGCCCGTAGTGCAAAAAGATGAATGATTTCGATGAATATTTTTGGCATGTAGTGCAAATGATGGTACATTGATGAATATCTTTGGCTCGTAGTGCAAAGATGAATTTATTAGTATGATTATGAACATGAGCTGTGATTTGGTATAACCATGATCTTTGATGTTTGGTGATGAAAATTATCTTTGTCCTGGATGAGGAAAAGAATTTAGAACAACAATTACGATTATGAGTTATACACGTGATTGTGGACAGGAATTGTTGATTGATATTACAGGGATAAAACATTGTTGGTGGACTTTTAACATGGAGAAGATAATAGATTTTATGGTCTATTTGACTCTTACAATGGATTGCTTCGTTCATTTGCAACTATGGTTGAAAAGTTTTATCATCTACCATATGTTCTAAATCTACGATTTATTCTTTGTTGAAGGCTATTGATAATTTATTTATCTTTAGTCATGATATTCTTTCTTGAGCTAGTTGTCTTCACCCTTTTGCTTTACAATTCCTTTCGGGTAATAAAAGTGTAGGTGGGTCGAAGGGGGATAACAGGAATAGAGCGGTGGTACATAGATGTTGAGGTGAGGTGAATTTAACTTGGAAGGGTGTTTTCCACTATCATACAAGATGTCTAATGACATACAACCTCGTGTCATCATAAGAGCGAGGTTGTACTCATCCACTTCTTGAGTATATTTACAAGCACTACTATATAATCTTGGTGTTTGTTTGGAGTATAATTCCCAATTAAAGGCAGTGGAGATAATGATATGTCGAGAAAGACTACGCCATTGGGAAGAATATGATAGTAATCTTCTCATTTTTCTTTGGGGTCTATTAGGTTGACCAAGGATAATTACGTGGCCATATGATATCTATAATAACCTGGGGCAGCATGGCCTCCCATATATGAAGGTTTCCTTGAGCACTTCCCAAAATTCTAATTTCTAAAAGCAGGTTTTACTATACCTTTATGTAAGGTGTCATTATAAGGTCTTTGTCCACGGTTGGGACATGAGTCACAGATTGATATATATTTGTATCCAAACTCACATGATATATGTTTGTTGTATTTTGCACGATAATTGTTGTAATAAAGTTGTAGTTGTTTTACGTACCATGTATTTGACGACTTTCTCAAAATGGGTTGGATGGAATGGACCTATTTTGGGGTCGTTACATTTAATATCGAGCTTAGGGTTATGATCTCTGGCGGAGATCGGGAATAGAACTAGGAGGGAGAGATGAGTAAACCCTTTCTTTAGTGTGTTTTACTAAAGCTTATTTGTTGGCCAATCATAATATAGGGATATTATGTGACAAGTTAATTTGTTTAATTAACCCTTGTTTTGAAGTCGTATTCTAGAATGATATCTCGAATTACGGGAGATGAGCAATGGAGAAATCATAATGACGGGAAGATGGAATCGAAATGAAAGCAAGGTATTCTCAACTCTTTGAAATACAGTACGTAAATTTTCGGGAATGACGAAATTTCATAAGGAGGGAGATTGTAAGACCCGAATTTTATGAAATAAAAGTATTTAATTTTTCTTATAATTACTATCCATGAGTTCTTATTCACGAGTTACTATTCACGAATTACTATTCATGAGTTACTTATTCACGAGTTCTTATTATTCATGAAGCATGATAAAAATTATTATTAAGAAGGCATTACTCAATAATTGTTACGATAATTCTTTGTTCAATATTTTATTTTATTGATTCAATAATTGCTACGTTGATATTTTATATTATTGTTGTTTCAATAATTGTCACGGCACAGTATTTTCCATTATCGGATCAATAATTCATATTATTTGGATAATATTATTAGATAGCATTATTAGCAATGTCTAGAAAGTTACATCGAGGAGAGGTTTGGTCATCTAATTATGGCGGTAAGGAGAAATCCTTATTGGAAAGCCCTCTTCTCCTGAGGAGCGGCACGGTTGCCACAATCTTATGATTCTGTAATATTATTTGTGAATAATTAATTATTGATTTATATGATGAGGAAAATATTGATTTTATGTGGATATAGATGGAAAAAAATTTTAAAGTGACAATTGTTGAAAATTAATATTTTATCTTTTTCTGATAAAATAATTCATTTAAATATATTATTATATTTTAATAATATAATAATGGTGATATTTTTACAATGAATGTGGGATATATGAGTATACGAGGAAAAAGAGTATTTTTATTGCAATAAATATTAAAAACAGGTTTTGTGTGTCGGTAGACCTATTTTTTGACTGAAAATTTATTATAGCCTGTAAAATCGCCCGTTTATGGATTTTGGTCAATTTTTATTTAGAATTTGGAAAAACTTCCTTCTGCAAAGTTGTAGATAATGGAATTTCCTATGGAAACACGCGAATTTTGAATTTTTCTGATAAAAGGGCTATTTATTATGAATTATTGAAGTTTTGGAGTTCCGAAATAATTGATTTTTGGAGTTTAAAATATTTTTTTATAAGAAAAACGTTTTTTTTGTTGAAATTGAGTGGCTCACATGTGTTTTTAATGATCTGAAATCAGTTGGTAAAAGTGGGCTTGACAATTATATATATATATATATATATATATATATATAATATTTTTATTAAATTTTCTGCTTTGGTGTTCTAAGCATTTTCCTATAAATAGGGTGCTTAGATTAGAATTAAAAATCACACCAGAAACTGAAGTTTTCTCTCTATTTCCCTCTCTATATTATCGAGTGTATTCTTGTGAGTATTTTGATATCTTGAGTGTTGCTATACGATGCAAGTTCGTTCAGCGTTATTCGATTCAATCTCTTTAACGCTTCTTTTGAGGTAAGGGATAGTAAGGGATTTTTAAGGGTGATTATGTTTTTCGGTTTTGTATTTTTTCTGGACATTCAAAAATTCTGCAAAAATTTGAAATGATATTTTGATGAGTTTTGTAGATTGTGTCCAAAAATAGCGATTTTTGGATGTATAGATTAGGAGTTATGGATTTTATGAGAAAAGACTATTTTAAAAGTAATCGCTTATAACTCCTTGTGGTTAACTCTAAAATTGATGAAATTGTTATTGGGAGTACATCTATATAATATCAGTATACCGTATTAATTTCGGAATTTTTGGACAAAATTACAATTTATGATAAATGTCTAAATATTCGGTAGTTTTTGCCATATGGAAAATAGTAAATAAATTTTAAAAATTCTGAGAAAAATATATATTCAATATGGAACTATATTCTTCTAAATCCCAGAAAATAAATATTTTTGGAACTGATTTGGTATTTTCATGAAAATGTTCTAGTTATGAGTAAATGAATTAAATATGTTATGTGAAGTAAGAAAATTGAAAAATATGATTTATTGGCTTGAGAATCATATATGAGGTATATGCAGATTTTTTATGAGGGTTTTGGTTAATGATGATGAAATCTTATGAGTTTGGCATTTTTAGATGATTAAATGCATTAATTATTAAAGTGTAAATAATTGGATTAAATTATTTATAAGTTTAAGAAATGATTAAAATATTATTGTAATATTAATAATATTAGATTATGAGATTTCTAAGTGATTTATAACATTTGGATTAAGGTGTTATAAATATGGATATGAATTTTATTATGAAATTTTATCTTTTTGTGTCGAGAAATTCTTATGCGCGTTATCACGGTACTATATGTCACGAATATGGGGTCTTATTCACGACAAATTGGTTTCTTCTCCGACCAAATTATCGTTGATTTATGAATCTTACTCTTGAAATTAAAACCATGTTTTGATTATATTATTTTATATAACATTCTTATAACCCTAATGATGATATTTCTCTTTGACTTGAGTGTAAAGATGGGTAAATTATTGGTATGATCGTGACTATAGGTTCTCTTTGGCGATGGTACAAAAGTTGAATTGTTGGTTTGGTATGATCATGACCATTAAATTTACAATTGAATATTTTTAGCTTAAGTGCAAAGGTGAATTGATCAACATGATTATAATTATTGTTATATAACTTCTGAAATGATTATGTATTTCTTTGATATATGAATATCTTTGGCTCATAGTACAAAGATGACTTGTTGATGAATATCTTAGCCTGTAGTGCAAAGATGAATTATTGATGAATATCTTTTGCTCGTAATGCAAAAGATGACTTTTGTTGTTGAATATCTTTAAATTTGTGAGTGCAAAATGAATTATTGATGAATATCTTTGGCCCGTAGGCAGCAAAGATGAATGATTTTGATGAATATTTTTGGCATGTAGTGCCAAAATCAATATTTTCCTCATCATATAAATCAATAATTAATTATTCATAAATAATATTACTGAGAATCACGATATTGGCAACGGTAATAGCTCCTGTGAGAAGAGGGGCTTTCAATAGGATCTCTCTTCTTGGCCTTGCATGAATTAGGTGACCAAACATCTCCTTAGATGAACTTTCTAGACATTGCCAATAATGTTATCCAATAATATTATTCAGATAATATGAATTATTGCTCTAGATAATGGAAAATCTTTGTGTAATGACAATTTATTGAAACAACGATAATATAAAATATCAATGCAACAATTATTGAATCAATAAAATAAAATACTAAATAAAGAATTACTTTGTAACAATTATTGAGTAGTGCCTTCTTGCACGTAAGAATCAATAATTGGTGCAATACCGCATATCTTCTTTGTTCAACAACGCGTATTAGTGTGTTTTAACCAACGGGTATTCCAACAAGATAATTCAGAATAACCACGCCGTTATTTATAAACAACTTATATTTGTCGTTTTCTTCATCCAATCGCTTTACACATGGGCCCATAAAGATCAAAAATGCGTCGTCGCATTTAATATTCCCCGAAGCGATCGTAATATTCCACGACCAAACGAATATTTCCCGACAATAATGAATATTTTATAACCACTTGCTTATTCGAAATATTTGCGTATTTTACCCATAACTATCCACATTAATCAAATCAACCCTTACTATTTCAAAATAATAAATAGAGAAAAATAAATTTCATTTATTAATAATTTGGGGTCTTACAACAGTAGTTACTGTTCAATATTTTATTTTATTGATTCAATAATTGCTGCGTTGATATTTTATATTATTGTTGCTCAATAATTGTCACTGTACATCATCTCCATTATCAGATCAATAATTCATATTAGTTGGAATAATATTATTAGATAACATTATTGGCAATGTCTAGAAAATTCTGTCAAGGAGAGGTTTGGTCACCTAATTGCTTGCCGCCAAGAAGGAGAAATCCTTATCGGAAAGCCCCTCTTCCGAGGAGCAACACGGTTGTCATAAATGTGATTCTCAGAATATTATTTGTGAATAATAAATTATTGATTCATATGATAAGGAATTATTTATTTTATGTGGATATAAATGATGGATTTATTTATGTGGTTATTAATGAAGGAATTAATCTTTGAGGTATTTTATCGGTATTTTGTCGGATTAAGTATTTAAAATCATCCATTTGTGGATTTCGAATTTTCTGCTTTGGAATTTGGAAAACTCAAAGATACAAAGTTATAGAGAATTCGATTTCGTGTGGAATGGACATAAAATTCGTATTTTTTACGATAAACCAAGCTATTTTCTATGAATTATTAAAGTTTTTGATTATTGTTTAAATTATAAAACATTTTGAAAATTCTAGAATTGATTGGTGAGAAATGTGCTCAATTGAATTTCAAATGTGGTAGGTGGCAATAATGTAATGAGTAAAAGCCATCGGTGAGTTTAGTCTTGTATGGCGTTTCTAAGCATTTTCCTATAAATAGGGTGCTTAGTTAGAATTGAAAATCACACCGAGATTCATAAGTTTTCTCTTTCTCTCTATATTATCGAGTGTATTCTTGTGAGTATTTTGATACTTTGAGTGTTGCTTTATATGGTGCAAGTTCCTTCAAAGACTATATCCAAAGATTCCAAATTTAAGTATTATCTTTTTGAGGTAAGGGGATGTTATTTTCTTCGTAAGTGATATTATTTCTTTAATATCATTATGCAGAAATATTGGTTGGAACTTTTTATCAAATTTAGAACTTTTTATCAAATTTAGAACTTTTCATGTCGGGGTTACTATTCATGAGTTACTATTTATGAGTTATTATTCACGAGTACTATTCACGAAGCATGATGATTTTTCTTGTGAAATTTCTATCTTTTTGTGTTTGAAGTTACTATTCACGTATCACGACACTATTCACGTATCTGACCTTATTCACGAATCGACCTTTATTCAATTTAAAAATGATTTTTTCTTCTTTTTGTCCAAGTTGTCTATTATGGTTACTATCTTTGATTGTATCCATGTTTTGATCTTTATTTTGAATTACATTTCATAATTAGTTATTATGAAGTATTTTGAACTTGGATAAACCGTAATACTGAATCCATAATATTTGATCTTTTATCTCATTTGGATTCGTTTTTTTTAGATATTTTTCATCATCCTCGATCCTAAATGATGATATTCTTTGAATATTTTTTGCACCAGAAGTGCAAAGATGAATGATTAACTGATGAATATCTTTGGCCTATAGTGCAAAGATGAATGATTACCTAATGAATATCTTTGGCCCGTAATGCAAAGATGAACAGGTGTTGAGATGAACATGACCAACTGGTGATACAAATGAATATCTTTGGCCTATAGTGCAAAGATGAATATTTGATTAAAGATGTATATTGATTAATGTTACAGGGATAAAATATTGATGATGAACTTTTAAATCTTAGAAGATAGTAGAATTCTTTCTCTACTTGACTCTTCTAATGGATTGCTTATTCCGCTGCAGTTGTTGATCTAAA
Organism: Panax ginseng; assembly: GCA_020205605.1. Lineage (NCBI taxonomy): Eukaryota > Viridiplantae > Streptophyta > Magnoliopsida > Apiales > Araliaceae > Panax > Panax ginseng. The sequence continues at coordinate 20,513,466 of CM035138.1, forward strand.
ACTTGTTGTCTATTATATTTTATTAGATTTTTCCTGTTGAAGACTAATGATAATTTGTTGTATATTATCTTAGTCATAATATTTTCTTCTTCGGGCTAGTTGAGCTCACCCTTTCTTTCACCGTTCTCTTCAGAAATGAGAATATAAATTTGGGACTAGTCGGGAATGGATTGACAAATCCGATGGTTGTATTAGTAGTCCTCACTATTTTGTGAAATAGCGTATCAATAATTGTAATGAGGACCCATTTTGAGTTTTTATACTGTCTATTAGACAATAGTTGTATTTAAACTCACAGTATATGTGTTGTCGTATTTTGCACGACAATTTTATTACTGAAGTTGTATTTGTTTTTGTACCATGTATTTGGCGACTCAGAATTGGTTGGATGGGTGTTGTATACATATTTTGGGGTCGTCACAATTCGTGCACTACAAAAGTCCCCTACTTTGCTAGCATCCACTGCACTTGGTTCCACCCCAAACCAAAACATATAGTTTTGCAACAATTGACCATCCCAGACGGCTTATGCCCTTGCCTAAATGCTTCCAATCAGCAACAATCGGATTCCCCAAAACTCTGCATCAAGTAAATATCTGCCCATCAAAAGTCTGTCTTTGACAGTAGCCCACAATGCTTGGTTTTGCCCTCAACCAAAGCAATGTTAAAACACCAACTGTCCACACCATGTGGCTTAGATCCCCTCTCTAAGTGCTTTTCTGCAGCAACAATCAGTCCCACAAAATTCTGACAACATTTTATTCAAAAAGCTGCCACCAATTTCCTTGCAACGCCAAAAATTTCCTTTCCATAATTTTGACAGCATCCCCTTAGAAACAACCATAAACCAGCAACTTAACCACCGCAAATTTACCAACCAGTAACCATCTTAGCCCCCTCAAGCTTACTGTCTACGCTGCCAATTACCATATCAAAGCCTCATAACCTTAACACATCATTGCCTTCATTCCCTGAACGAACACAGGGATTTCAAGCGATTCTCTGAACCGCGCTCTGATACAAATTATCACAGGGGTAAAATCACATCCTAAATTTTTTTCCCTGTGATGGCTTGGTTGCATCTTCAACCAGTCAGCCACTTGCTCACTATGCGCCCAGCGCCTGCTGTCTGTCAGCACCATCACAGTTTGTGACTATCTGTCGACACCCTGCCCATGCCAGTGATCTGTGTTAGCATCACGACACATCCATCAGATTAGCAACGTAGTGCGTCTCCCCACACATCCGACTGTTATGCTCTCACAAAGAGCAACGTGACTGTCCCATCAGTGCACATCCACATGACCAAAGCCTTTGGGTCCTCTAACCGCCATACCCTGTCATGTCTGTTTGCAAGCGTCACAGCCTTGCTCGTCCATTGGCACGCTGTGCACGCCCAAGCTTTGTTCGTCAACGCATTTGTCAGTCAGCCCCATGGTAACTGTCTGACTGTTGCGCCCATCAAAGGGCAACGTGCCTATGCCCAGCCAGAGCATTCCCATGACCAACGTCTGTGCATTGAGCAACCCTCCCGTGCTGTACCCATGTTACGTCCGACCATGTCTTTGCACGATTTAGCACCTTGACACCCAAGTCTAGCACATGCTCGCTCACAGACTTTTTAAAACTCGATACACGCACTACGCAACGACTAAACATGTTGTTCGACCACTTGACTGTCATCTGGTGCTTGGTTAAGTGTTATACTAGTTTATCACAATGGTGCATATCCAGACCCACACAATTTTACATTGAAATCCCCTACCTTTTATTGCACTCATCAATAAACTAGGATTACACCGACTAGACATTCAATGTGAAGGAACATTATGCATGTGATCTCCATGATCTCCATGATCTCCTTGATCATTATGATCCCCATGATATGTGTCTAACCTGACTTACACCCACTTTGTGTATGTTACATTACAATGCCTAACATGTGTATATATAGTTGTTAACACCCCCAACCACCAAGAGGTTACACCAATCATGGTGCTACCAACAAAGGAGTGGCAGTTCTCCAACTGACCCATTACTAAAAAACTATCAGCATATACCTCCAAGCCTGCAGGCCACACACACCTTGGGTCCCAACCATAATATGTTGTGTGGCCACTTTGTCCACTACTGGTAATTGCCCACAACCGCCTTGTCAATTGTGCCCAACTGCTGCCCATGCTTCCTTGTATCCTGCTCCTTTGTCTTTGTAATTTGACTCGCCAAACTGCACACTGCTCCTTGGCCCAACCCAAGTGTAACCCGATAAGTTGTGCATGCTCAGCCAACTCTGACTGTCTTCATGCATCAGCTTTGCATGTTGGGCGCCAACCCATGCCATGCCCGCGTTTAGCCCATCCCATGTGTCATCAAGCCACTAGCCCGTTAATCCTTGATCTTAAGTCAAACGTATGCTAAGCCCAGCCTTGACATTGCCATGACAAGCTCCCTTGCCATGTGTTGGCGTACCGAATGGCTTAGGGTCCTTGCTACCTTCCCTTCCCGAATACCATATTATATGGCCATCATATGCCTCCGTCCAGTAAGTGTCATGCACTGCCCCATGTGCACGTTGCCCTGTAGTCCCGTGCCCTAGTGCCACACAATACCCCAATCAGCCCCACACTAATGCTCAGCACCCTAAGCCATCACATGATGCACTCTGGCCGCATATACCAGCTCAAAGGGTCAGTAACAACTAGATAGTACAAATTACAAAAAAATACAACAAAAGAAATTAAAAAAAAAAGAGAAAAAAAATTAAAAGAAGAGTCCACCCAGCACTTTTCGTCCATAATTTCTGAACCCGTATCGTTTCTCTCGGTACTCAGAAAATACCTTCGTCTCCATCGAACGACGCCGTGTCCTACGACACAGATGACACACTATTGAGGTTCATCTATCTCATCACATGTACCTGCTCTTTCTTTCTCTTCTATTTTCTCACAAGTCTCTCCGATTATACCTACGTCTGTCCTTAACAATTATAAAACTCTAGGCTCAGTCTGATATATACTTCTATATTTTTAATTTTGGCCCTTTTTCTGATTATAATTTGAACTCAATATGTATTTTTTGAATTGGCTTATTGGGTATCTATGCATACATTTGCTTATTTTGATTTGACTTTTTCCTACTTATTTTGTTATCCCTTTTACGACCCGTATCATTTTTTGTTTTTTAATTTGTGGGCTTTCTTTTGGTATAAACAATTTTTAAAAAAATATTCTTTGTTTCAAGCTCGTTTTGCGCTGCCTACTTTAAGATCAATAGTCAGATCTTACTACTCCATGTACACTGAAGTTGTTGTTAGCATTTGCCATTTAGTTTCTTTAAGGATAATCTAGTATATTAATAACTTCTTTTTTTTGAATAATTTTGTCACAAATTTCAAACACCTTTATATATATATATATATATATATTCAAAGGATAAAAAGAAATGTAAACAAAAAGAACATGGTAACAAAAGTTTTAATAATTATCTGTTGGACTTAATTTTTGTATTATTATTACCATTAAGTTATGTTTGGCAACTCAATTCTAAGATTTGAAATTGGAATTGAGCTCCAAATTTTAATTAAATCTCAATCCATGGTACTGCAAATGTATTTTTAATTTAAATTCTGAAGCTTGGTATTGACTTGACAAACATATCATATGAGTCTATGGACTCTACTCAGTTTTAATTTCTGTTTCTGTGCATATACACTAAATCTCATACAAAGTCAAATTTAGTTACTTAAGGGGTTGCTAATCATTTTTATAGGATGAAAATCATACTGCCTTTTACGGGTGTGACTTATGTAGGACTGATCAAAAAAATATATTCAATAGATAGATCTATTCACTTTGTGGAATTGAATGCTTCAAATTTGTCATGCACGTTATTAGGACTGAGCAAAAAAGGGTAAAATCGAATAACCAAACCAAATTTTATAACCAAAATATTTTGATTATTTGATTATTTTTTGAATTTCGCTCATACTCGTTTTAATATTCAATTTTCAAATTCGTGTTTGATTCTTGAATATTTGTAATTCGACTAACCGAATAACCGAATTAGATATAAAAAAAATTAAGCGTTAAAAGTTAAAAAAAGGCTCCCTCACAGTCCTGGAACCTAGTCGCAACTCCACCACTTTCAGACTCTCACTCTCTATCCTAAGAGTATCTCCAACAGTGCCGGCGTGCACAAATCTTAGACTATATTTAGTGTGACGCCCCCAAAATTAAGTATACATCACCCATTCTGAGTCGCCAGATACATGGTACAAAATTCAAATACAACTTCATTTATACAACTGTTGAGTTGTCGTATAGAATACGACCACAGTTAACTATGAGTTTTAATACAAATGTATGTAACTCTCATGGTACCTCGACCACAACCTTACAATGGTACTTTACATAAAAGTATAGTCAAAAACTGTTTTAGAAATTAAAATCTTTGGGAAGTGCTCAAGAAAACCTTCGTATACGGGATACCATGCGTACAGGTTATAATAGATATCATATGGCCATGCAATTATCCTTGGTTGACCCAATAGTCCCCAAAGAAAACAAGAAGATTACTATCATCTTCTTTCCAATGGTGAGTCTTCTCTCGACATATAAATATCTCCGTTGTCTTCAAGTGAAAATTATATTTCAAATATACCCCAATCGTATATATAGTAGTGCTCGTAGATATATACTCGTGAAGTGAATGCGCATAATCTCTCTTATGATAACACGAGGTTGTATGTCATTAGACATCTTGTATGATAGTGGCAAAATACCCTTCCAAAGTTGGGTTCACCTCACCCTATTTAATTCACCAAATATAACTACTAAATGATGTATAGAATACAACACACTTTTCTATATTGTTTAGGGAGAACCTCTACAGCTAGAGACCACCGTTCTATTCCCCTGTTATCCTCGCTCGACCCGGCAACACTCTTATGGCAACACTCTTTTTACCTGCAAGGAATTGTGAAGCAGAAGAGTGAGCACAACTAGCCCAGTAAAGAATATCATGACTAAAGATAATTAAATTATCAATAGCTTTCATCAATAATAAATCAGAGATTTAGAACATATAAAACTTTTCAACCATAGTTGCAGCGGAACGAGCAATCCATTAGAAGAGTCAAATTGTGAGACCCTAGATTTTATGAATAAAGATTTAATTTTCTCGAAATAATTTTTTTTATATTATGGTGTTGATTTGATGTAATGTTATACTTGTGGGTAATATTTACAAATTTTGCAAAGTAAGCAAGTGGTTGTATAATATTCGATTGGTCGGGAAATATTCTTTTTGTCGGGGAATATCCGTACGATGGTACAATCATTGGTGGACCCCACAACAGAATTATTATCGGATAGAGAAAATGACAAAAATACTTTATGAAAATAACGACGGAAGTTTTACTGTTAACTGTTGAAACACCGGTGTTAAAAGTACAAGAATATGCTGGCGTGGTTGCATAAAGAAGACACACCGTGATTGATTATTGATGTTTACGTGAGAAGTCACTCGCTTATACTCAATTATTGCTACAATAATTCTTTGCATCATATCTCTCATATTATTGATTCAATTATTGTTACAGTATCATCTGCATAATATGATATATTGTTCAATCGGGTATTCGGGACACTTTTCGTGTCGAAGTACTATTCATGAGTTACTATTCACGAGTTACTATTCACGAGTTACTATTCATGAGTTACTATTTATGAGTTACTTTTCACCCGGTTACTATTCACTCTAGTATTGTGCATTCGGGTATTTGGGTACCATATTATTCCATGAGAAAATGTGCTAATTTTTCAGACCGTTGGTTGAAGACATAATAGTAAGTCAATATGGACCGCTGGTGGAGTTATAATAGTAAATCAATATGGATTGTTGGTTTAAAGTTTTAATAGTAAATCAGTATGGACCGTTGTTTTAAGTTTTAATAATAAACCAATATGGATTTCTGCTTTAATAGTAAATCAATCTGGATCGTTCATGAATTAGTTACTATTCATTCCATTTTCCTATAAATAAAAGATCATTCCTTCATTATTTCTTACGAATTCACTTAAACTCTAGAGAGAGAATTACAAGAGAACCTATAGAAAAGTATTCTGCTACTTCCTTACTTTTATATTCGGTTTTTTTACTAGTAGGGATATTATTTGTTGTACTCGTAAGGGTTATTATTTATTTTGTACTCATGAAGAGAACTTCATTATTCCATTATTTATTATTACATTGGAATAATCAGATACGCTGCTACCCTATACATGGTGACATTCTTCTAATATTCCGTTCTTTATTATTCTGCCGGAATATCCTCGTCGTACATTTACTGCGGGATCTGGTTCCATTATTTATTATTACGCCGGAATATCCTCGTCTGCATGCGTTCTGGCGGGACCGGTTCCATTATATATTATTCATCAAAAATATCATGTATGCATGCGCTTACGCCTTTAACTCGGTTCCATTATTTATTATTCCGCCGGAATATCACATGCATGCGTTACGTTCTGGACCGGTTCCATCCTTTATTATTCATTTGGAATAACTTTTTGTCTCAAAGGGCCTATCGCGTGCATGGTGATTTCTTTTGTTATTCCATTCTTTATTATACTCAATTTGGTTAAAACTTTAACTTCTATACTCATGAAATTAGTGGAATATCTTTGATATTTGCGTTTCATCCAAAGATCTTTCCATGGAAATATTCTTACGAGCATTCTTGAATTTTACTCTACAAAGCGAAGATCATGTTGACAATTTGAACGTTATCGCCTTCTGGATAAATTAATTCTTGAACTTGTTTTATTGAATTCTTATATCATTGTCATTATCCTCATGTTTATATTATGTTGAAAGTCATCTGTGGCATGGTAGTGCATAGATGGACTTGGTATGATTATGATCCGGGATTATTCGGTATAATCATAACCGTAATGTTACAAATGATGTGGAAAAAAGTCCTCATTGGCCCGTAGTGCATTGATGGACGCTTTTTGGTATGATTATGGCTATGGATTCTCTTTGGTCAGTAGTGCAAAGATGAATTGTTTTATGGCATGATCGGGATCATTGATGAAAACATGATTATCTTAAGTCAGTAGTGCATGGATAATTCGTGATCGTGATACTAAAGAATATCCTTGGCAGAAGTAGTGTAGGGTGATTCGATGATGTGGATTATTTATTAAAATTTGAGTCCCAATGATAAAAGTGATGAAAAACCTTTTAAATCATAGAAGATAATAGATTTTATTCCCTACTTGACTCTTCTAATGGATTGCTTGTTCATTGCAGCTAAACTTGATAGCTATTATATTTTATCGGTTTAACTTTAACACTCGCTGAAGGCTAACGATAAATTATTTTGCATTATCTTAGTCATAATATTTTTTCTTTGGGCTAGTTGAGCTCACCTTTCTTTCATCATTTCTCTTGAAAAAATGAGAACGTATGGGACTAGTCGGGGAATAGAGTGATGGTCCTAGATGTTGCATTAGTAGTCCTCACTATTCTGTGAAATAGTGTGATAATAATTGTAATAAGGACTCCTTTTGAGTTTGTATAATCTCTAGTAGACAATATTTGTATTCAAACTCACAGTTTATATTTTGTCGTATTGTACACGACAGTTGTATTATTAAGTTGTATTTGAATTCTGTACCATGTATCTGGCGACTCAAGATGGGTGATGTATACCTAATTTTGGGGGCATCGCACAAATAGACCATAAAGTCTATTATCTTCTCTATGTTAAAAGTCCACCAATAATGTTTTATCCATGTAAAATAAATCAACAGTTCCTGTTCACAATCATATGAATAACTCATAATCATAATTGTGGTTCTAAATTCCTCTTCGCAACCGTGACGCGAAGATAATTTTAATCACCTATCTTCACATGAAACATCAAAATCATGGTTATACCAAATCGTAATTCCTGCTTCTTCATAATCATACTAATAAATTCATCTTTGCACTACTACCAAAGATATTCATTAACAATTCATCTTTGCACTACATGCCAAAGACATACAACTGTATTTTAGAAGAGTCAAGTAGAGCATGATATCTACTATCTTCTACGAATTAAAAGTGTATAATAAATGTTTTATCGCTGAGACTCAGCTTAATAAATAATCCACATCATCGAATCACCCCTACACTACGGCTAAAGATATTCGTTAATATCACATCCATGAATTTATATTTCATCGCTGAGATTCAGCTCGATAATCAATCCATATCACTGAATTATCCATGCACTATGGCTAAGGATATTCGTTAATATCATAACCACGAATTATTCATGCACTACTGCCAAAAAGATAATCGTGTTTTCATCAACTCATTCCGATCATGCCATAAAATAATTCATCTTTGCACCTTGTCAAAGAAATCCATAGCCATAATCATACCAAAATTGTCCATCAATGCACTACGGCTGTAAGACCCCAAATAATTAATAAATGAAATTTAATTTCCTCTAATTATTATTTTGAAATAGTAAGGGTTGATGTGATTAATGTGGATAGTTATGGGTAAAATACGTAAATATTTCAAAATAAGCAGTGGTTATAAAATATTCATTGTTGTTTGGGAATATTCGTATGCGACGCAGCGACCATGTGTGGGCCCCATAACTGAAAGCGATTGGAGGAAGAAAACGACAAATATAAGTTGTTTAAAAATAATCTACAGTAATTATTACAGATTTACAATTTGTTGGAATACCCGGTGGTTAAAACACGATGTCTACGGCGTTGTTGCGACAAGAAGACACTAAAGTATTGCACCAATTATCGACTCTTTACGTGAAGGCACTACTCAATAATGGTTACGATAATTACTGCTCGATATTTTATTGGTTCAATAATTGTTGTGTTGATATTTTATATTACCGTTGTTTCAATAATTGTCATTACACGGTATTTTTTTATTATCGAAGCAATAATTCATATTATCCTGAATAATATTATTAGATAACATTATTGGCAATGTCTAGAAAGTTACATCTAAGGAGAGGTTTGGTCACCTAATTGTGCGCCAAGAAGGAGAAATTCTTATTGGAAAGCCCCTCTTCCTGGTGAATCGCCTGTCATTGTCAATATTGTGATTCTGTAATATTTTTGTGAATAATTAATTATTGATTCATATGATGAGAAAATATTGATTTTATGTGGATATAGATGGAGAAAATTTTAATGTGACAATTGTTGAAAATTAAAATTTTATCTTTTTCCGATAAAATAATTCATTTAAATATATATATATTATTATATTTTAATAATATAATAATGGTGATATTTTTACAACGAATGTGGGATATATGAGTATCTGAGGAGGAAGAGTATTTTTGTTACAATAAATGTTTAAAACATGTTAAACATGTCGGTGGACCCCATTTATTGACTGAAATTTGATTATAGCCTGTAAAATCTCCCATTTGTGAATTTCGGTCAATTTCTGTTTGGAATTTGAAAAAACTTTCTTCTGCAAAGTTGTAGAGAATTGAATTTCCGATAAAAACTCGCGAGATTCGAATTTTCTGACAAAAGGGCTATTTATTGTGAATTATTGAAGTTCTGGAGTTCCGAAATAATTGATTTTTGGAAGTTTTAATTGTTTAAAATAACAAAAATATTTTTTATATGTTGTGAGCCTCATTAATCACATTCTAGGTGGCTGATTTCAGATTCCCAAAGGATGGCGTAGAAATTTTTTATAAATATATTATTATATTAAATTTTCTGCTTTTGGTGTTCTAAGCAATTTCCTATAAATAAGTCTTTAGGTTAGAATTGAAAATCACACTGTAAACTCAAAGTTTTCTTTCTCTATATTATCGGCGTATTCTTGTGTGAGTATTTGAGTATACTTTGAGTATTGCTATACGGTGAAAGTTCAAGTTATAGCTTTATATCCAGATTCCGTTTAAATCTTTGTCTTTCCGAGGTAAGGTATATTTTTTTTTTTTTCGTAATGATATTATTTTTCAATATCATTATCTTTGAAATATTGATCCAAGTTTTTATCAAATTTAGAACTTTTGGTGTCTGAGTTACTATTCACGATACTTGATTATTCACGAATACTATGACTATTCATCGAAAAATGAAAATTTTCCTTTTCGTCTAAAATATCTATCAGGATACTAGTTTTGATTGTATCCATGTTTTGATCATTCTTGAATTTTACACCACTATGATTATTTTTGAGGTATTTTTGGACGTGGATAAAACAAAGTACGAATCCTTAATCCTTAATCCTTGTCATTTTGTTTCACTTTGGATTCGATTCTTTAAAAAAAAATATTTTCATCATCCTCATTCTTAAATGATGATATTATTGAATATCTTTGGCACAGTAGTGCAAAGATGATTGATTTCGATGAATATCTTTGGCACATGTAGCAAAGATGAATGATTTCGATGAATATCTTTGGCCCGTAGTGCAAAAGATGAACAGTGTTTAGATGAACATGACTAATCGGTGAATGTCCTTGGCCTCAGTAGTCAAGGATGAATATATGATTCCAGATATATATTGATTAATGTTACGAGGGATAAAAATATTGATGATGGGTCATTAAATTCATAGATATTAGTAGATTTCATCCTCTACGTAACTCTTCTATGAATTAATATTTTCATTGCAGTATTGATTTAAAACTTGTTGTTTATTGTATTCTATTAAATTTTTCCCTATTGAAGACTAACGATAATTTGTTGTATATTATCTTAGTCATAATATTCTTTATCGGGCTAGTTGAGCTCACCTTTTCCTTTTTTGTTCCATTTTTTCTTCTGTGGGAGGCGATAATGTAGCGAAAGTGCAGTCGGGGTATGGAATGATGGTTTTAGAGAGTTGTTTAGTAGTCCTCACCATTTTGTAAAATAATGTATCAATAATTATGATGAGGATTTATTTGTATGTGGATATTGTTTAGATGGCAATATCTCGTATTTAAACTCACGCTTTTACTTGTTGTAATAATAAAGTTGTAGTTGTTTCGTCACAGTGTATTGACAACTCGTAATGGGTGATGTATACCTATTTTGGTGGTGTCACATACTACGAAAATGAGGATTTTACCACATCATTCGTCACATTACTATACCATGATTATACCGAATAATCCACAGTCATAATCACGCCAAGTCCATCTATGCACTACGGGCCAAGATGATGACTTTTACCACATCATTTGTAACATTATGGTCATGATTATACCGAATAATCCCTGATCATAATCATACCAAGTCCATTTATGCACTACAGGTCACAGATGACTTTCAACACAATATAAGCATGAGGATAATGTCAATGATATAAGAATCAATCAAATGAGATAAAGGATAAATATTAAACATTTATAATACAATTTATCCAGCGTTCAATAATAACCAAATATTATCAATCATTTAATAATCTCATAATCTAATATCATTAATATTATAACAATATTTTAATCATTTCTTAAACTTATAAACAATTTATTTTAATTATTTACACTTTATCAAATAACGCATTTAATCATTCAAAAATGCCATACTCATAAGATTTCATCATCAATGATCAAATCCCTCATCAAAAATCTGTATATACCCTATATAGGATTCCCAAGCCATAAAATTCTATTTTTTAATTTTATTACTTCACATAACATATTTAATTCATTTACTCATAACTAGTTCATTTTCATGAAAAATACCAAATCAGTCCCAAAAATATTTTTTTTTCTGGGATTTAGCATAATATAGTCCCATCTTGAACATATATTTTTCTCAGAATTTTTAAAATTCATTTACTATTTTTCATATGGCTAAAACTGTCGAATATTTAGACATTTATCATAAAATTGTACTTTTTTCCAAAAATTCCGAAATTTACAAGGTATACTCCTGTTATATACATGTACTTCCAATAAAAATTTCACTAATTTTGGAGTTAACCACAAGGAGTTATAAGGGTTTACTTTTAAAATAGTTTTTTTCCATAAAATCCATAACTCTTAATCTATACATCCAAAAATCTTCATTTTTGAACACAATCTAGAAAACTCATCAAATTATCATTTCAAATTTTTCCAGAATTTTTGAGGATCAAAAAATTACGAATATGCCCTCTGCGTAAACCCCTTTTTAATGAAAATACTATTCGTATTTAATACGAATGATCATTTACCATGCAATGCGGTCATCTACATAGACATGTTATTTCAATGTAATAATAAAGAATGGAACCCGGAGTCATGCGTAAACGCATGCATGTGATATTATTCTAAAAAAATAATAAATAATAGAATAATGAAAGAATTCACCAAGCATGCGATGAAGCATATGCATGCATGTTATTCCAATGTAATAATAAATAATGGAACCAAAGTTATGCGTAAAATGCATAGACAGATATTCCAAAGAGAATAATAAAGATTTTAACCAGTCCGACGTAAAACGCATGTGAACATTATATTCCAAATGTAATAATAAAAAGCGAAACCAGTCCCACAGAAAACGCATGCATGTGATATTCCAATGTAATAATAAAGAATCTAATATTGAAGAATTTCACCATGTATGCGGATTTCGTGCATAGGCATAGTTATTCCAACACAATAATAAAGAATGAAATAATGTGTTCTTTTCATGAATACTGAACGAAAAATACCCTTTACTATAATAATAATAATAATAATAATAATAATAATAATAATAATAATATCCTTTACGAGCACGATAATTATATCCCCTACCTTAAAAAGAAAAAAGTATTATGACCGGTAGAGGCGATGAATATACTTGAAGAAAACTTGCAGACTACGCTTCAAAGTTTTCTTAAACTCTAAAGAAATACGCTTCAGATTATAGAAGAACTCTCTATAGTTTCTCTCTAGAGTTTCAAAGAATTCATAAGAAATAATGAAGGAATGAGCTTCTATTTATAGAAAAATGGATCGCGATAAGAATTAACTCATGAACTATCCAGATTAATTTATTTTAATCGACGGTCCATATTTAAAGCAAAATCTTTTAAATAAAATATAATATATTCTATTTATAATCTAATAAAACGAATAACTTTATAAAAGATTTTACTACGCAAATACTATCGCAGTACTATGCAAATACTATACATAATAAAATATAATATATTCTAATTGTTGTCTAATAAAATAGATAACTTTATAAAAGTATTCTGCTTTTATATAAAAAATTACTATGCAAAACACTATGCATAATTGAATATAATATATTCTATTTATAAAATAACTTTATAAAAGTATTCTGCTTTTATATAAAAAAAAATTTGTTTTATTACATTAATAATACCAATAAAATAAAACCGAGTGACTTATCACATAAGATCAATAATCAATACCGTGCTACTATGCAACCAATGCCAGACATTCTTTGTATTTTTTAACACCGGTGTTTCAACAATTAATTCAGAAAACTTCCACAATTATTTCCATAAAAATATTTTGTCATTTTCTTAAACCGACAATAATTCCGTTGTGGGGTTCACAAATAATTGTACCGTCGTATGGATATTCCCCGACAAAAAGAATATTTTTCGACACAACGAATATTTTATATCAACTTGCTTACTTTGAAAAAAAAAATTTCACATATTACCCTTAACTTTAAACTTTTATCAATTTAACTATTTACCAAAATAAAAAAATTGAATACTTTTATTTCATAAAATTCGGGGTCTCACATTTAGTCTAAGAACACAGATCTCGCTCCAGCAGATGGACTAAATATAGTCCATTAAATTTTTCGATGAAACACAAAGATTATATCAAGGAACAAGAGTTGGTGGACTATAATTGTGATTATAATTTTTAATATATTTAAATGGAAGAAATGACTGAAGAGAAGAAGGGAAATGGGGATGCTAAGAAGGAGAAGCAGTTGAAGAAAAAGATGAAGGGGCAAGGCTGCTCATGGATATAAAAAACAGTAACAAAATACTAACGAATAGAAATTGAAAATGTAAATTAAAAAATCTATAAATATATACAATTGTAAGTATTTTGTTAATAATAGTTTATATTTTTATTATATTTAATAATAGTTTTTTTTAAAATTCATTAATTATTTTAATTCGACGGTCTAGTCCATCTAAAGATTGAAGACTAAGGTTGTGTTTGATAAACCTGAGAATTAAGATCTGAATGATTATGATACCTTAATAAATTAAATCATCTGAATGGTTATGAAGTCTGAATCTAAAAAATTGTTTGATAACTTAAAAATAAGTTGTCTCTTAATGACACTATTTTACCATTTTAAAGGGTAAAATTTTATTACCTCCGTCCCATAATAAGTGCTTTTTTAGGCTTAATATTTTTTCTCAAAATAAGTGATGTGTTAGAACTCCAATACAATTTTTACAATATTTTCTCATATATGCCCTTATGCATTCAATGATATTTATTGCATCTTACCATCACTACAATTAAATGACACTCATTAACTCTTCAGCTTCAAAGAAATATATTAAGAGTATTTTTGTCATTTTAGCTTGTGTATTGGTATGCGCGATTTAAGTTAAAAAAACACTTATTATGGGACGGAGGTAGTATTTAATAATTTTAAACATTCAATTTAATAAAAATGAGTGCATAATATTGTTGAATATATTTATCTAAAAAAAAATTATTAAAAAAAATTCATTAAGAGGTACCTCTTAATTATTAAGATTTTATTTTCTGTTTTACCGATTAAGAAACATTCAAAAGTAACAAGAAAACAAATAAATAGCATCATGCTTCTTAACAAATAAGAGACGATTCATTAACAGACAATCAGATATAAACAAACACCTAAAAGGATATATGCTGATGTCTAAATATAATCACGGATAGTCCATCCGTCGGCGATGCTGTAACCCAAAACCAAATCGATTCGATCCCAGTTAACCAAATCAATTCAGTCTCTGGCTCTCTCACTCTCTACCCTAACCCAAAACTCCAAATCTCGACTCCGCCTCTCCCCGACCTCCGGCCTCTCTGCGTCTCCGCCTCCGCTCCACGTCTGGGTAACTGGGTTCTAGACTTCTAGCTGCGAACTTACGCCCTGTTGTATTTGTTTTCTTCATAGTTTGATAGGATCCTTTGCAGAAAATTCTCAGGTAGTCCTCTAAATCGCCTGTCATTTTCGCTGTTAATTTTATTTCTTTTTATTTCCTCTTTTGGTAGCATATTAAGATAGTGTTGAGACTGTTTGGTTACTGAGGTACTGATCAAATGGAAAATGAGATTCTTTGATGTTGATTTGGTTTTAAAGTATATAGAAAGCCTGAGCTCTGTAGATTCCCCAATCCTGCTTCTATTGTCTAAATTTGTAGTGAAGAATCAAGAATCATGTGTTACTATGTGGGTTTCGTATATGCTCATTTGTAGGGTGTTTATTTATTGTTTAGCTTTTGGGTCTGCACTCTAGTTTTAAATTTGATACAAAATGAAGTGTTATAGTTCAGATTAGTCTAATTTGAATATGCAATACCAAATTGTTATAATGTACTGGTAATGGCATGTAACATGACATTCTTAATTGCAAATGCGAGGACTCTTTCAAAGTCTGACATATTAAGTCCAAAAGTGAGCAGTAGTTCTTAAGACTAAAGAGAACAGAGTGCTTTATATTGTGACTAGATGTTTTGGGTTTAAATTAAAAATCCTTAATAAACATATGGGGTTGATTTATTTACATTGAATCCACTCTCACCAACCTGCACCACAGTGTCAGGATGCTTTTTTTTATATAAATATTTTCAATAGTTAGTTAGTGTAGACAATATACCTCTGTTTCGAAGCTTTGAGGGAGGCCACAGATGAACTTGTGAATGTAAGCTTCTTTAGCAGCTTCTTCAATCTCAGCCCCGAAGCAATGGAATTTCCAAATGCAAAATCCTCCCTGATGTTCCTGCCATAAGAATAACATATTGGTGAAACTATTGGTGTTTCATCAACTTCACTGATATCTAGACCATTCTGTCATTACAAAAATAAAGGATGCATGATAATCTAAACCATTAAGCAAACAGGTGCTGCACAGGCTGCTGCTGGCCTGCTGAGTGCTGAATGCTGAATGCTGAATGCTGAATGCTGGCTGCTGCTGCAGTGCTTCACTGCTTCTGCTGTTAATTGTTGATTGGAAACTCTTGTACTGAAAATTTGAATCATGTTAATTATGTATTGTTAATTTTAATCATGTTAATTATTAATTAGACCTGGTTGGCTGCTTGCTTCTGCTGTTGACTGTTGTAAATTATTGGAACTTTTAATTTCGGTTATTAACCGAATAACTGAATAGTAAATTCGGTTACCTCACAATTCGGGTAGCTTTTCGGATATTAAAAACATACAAATTTCGGTTGTCGGTTATTACCGAATAGGCTATTCGGTTCGGTTATAACCGAATGCGCTATGATGCTATGGTTATGCAAATGTTTGACGCCAAAAGGTCAACTTCAATTTAATACAATTGATCAACTGAAATTCTATTGCAGCTCCCCCCCCTGTAATTCTTTGTGTTTACTGTAGCAATTGATAAACGTTGATGGGCTCAACTGAAATGCTTGCTGGATGTCAAGGGTTTGTTAGAGATGCTGCAATTTGAAGTTACTCATGTGATACTTTTCTGCTTTTCAGTTACCTGGGCTATTTTTCACGGTATTCATAGGTTTTGTCAGTTGGGAGTTGCCAGTGTTACTTTAGCTAACCACGTTGCTCAACTTGTTTGTTTTAAAATCTTATGTTTTGTTCCTTACCATTTTGTTTATCTATGTTCACATTCTGCTTTGCTTTATCTATGAGTTTCTTTTATGATAGTTCTATTTCGCACTTCTATAATTTGGTATCTAGTTTAATTACAGAATCTTGTTTTAGTTATGAATTGTTGAATGAAATGTATGACTTCTAATTTAAGTTCATCTTCCTTCTTCTTTTTTTGGTTAGGGTCTGAACATTGAGTAGGTGGAGGTTCTGAAGCAGATAAAGGATAAAACTGTTTGTTCAAAGGATTTCTTGACCTTAATTCTTTCGAAACCATGTCTGTAACGGCAGGTGTTAGTGATACTGTGATTGCTATTAGGGATAAGCTTAGAGGGAAAATTGGGCAAACAAAAGTCAAAAGGTATTGGCCTGGTAAAGCTCCTGAATGGGCAGATGATGCTGATGAAGATGGGGATATTCAGATGACTAGGGCAATTGCCTTAGAGAAGGCCTTTCCTAGTCAGGAAGATGCAGCTATTGCAAGAAGAAGAGATGATCCCAGGCTTCACTGCGTTTGGCTGAGAGTAAAATAGATAATCGCGAAGAAGTAAGAGCTGATCACAGGCGTATCCGACAAGCTGAGATTATTTCGACAATAGAAGAGGAGAATAGAAGGCAAGAAAGGTTGGATTTAGAGGAAGAGGATGAGGATGCTTTGGAGGAAAGAAGGAAGAGAATTAGGGAAAAGTTGCTTCAGAGGCAGCAAGAAGAAGCTGCACTTCTTCCAGAAGAAGAAGAGGAGGAAATAGAGGAAGAGGAGGAAGAAGAATCTGAATACGAGACTGACTCAGAAGAAGAACAAACAGGCATTGCAATGGTAAAGCCCGTGTTTGTGCCAAAGTCGGAGAGGGATACCATAGCTGAGCGTGAGAGGCTTGAGGCAGAAGACCATGCACTTGAGGAATTAATGAAAAAGAGATTGGCGGAGAGAAAGATTGAGACAAAGCAGATAGTGGTTGAGGAGATTCGAAAGGATGAACAAATTCAGAAGAATCTGGAACTGGAGGCTGATATTGCAGATGTGGATACTGATGATGAATTGAATGAGGCAGAGGAATATGAAGCTTGGAAGGCCCGTGAGATTGCAAGGATCAAGAGGGATAGGGAGGACCGGGAAGCAATGTTGAAGGAGAAGGAAGAGATTGAGAGGGTAAGAAACATGACAGAAGAAGAGAGGAGGGAGTGGGAGAGGAAGAACCCGAAGCCCGCTGCCCCATCCAAGCAGAAATGGAGGTTCATGCAGAAATACTACCATAAGGGTGCTTTCTTCCAATCCGATTCTAATGATCGCTCATCAACTGCTGGTTCAGATAATATATTTTATCGAGATTTCTCTGCTCCAACTGGAGAGGATAAGATGGACAAATCAATATTACCTAAAGTCATGCAGGTCAAACACTTTGGTCGTAGTGGGAGGACAAAATGGACCCATCTTGTCAATGAGGACACTACTGATTGGAATAATCCGTGAGTCCATTATTACCACCTTATTTTTTCAGTATTTATTACTCCTTTTGTTCCAAAAAAAGAGTCCCACTTACCTTCTCTTTTACCCCACAAAAGAGTCTAATTTATTTTGATAGTAGTATGAAATGACATGATGATTAATTCCCTTAACTTTGCGATCATTATTTCATTATCGGTCTACCATTACTAAGTAAGCACTTATAATTTTTAGGGATAAGTATTTAACAATAAATATATTCCTAATGTTTGCAATTTTTGCAAATAGGAGTCTTTTTGTGGAACAGTGGGACTAAGTAAGAACTTATTATTTTTAACGATAAGTATTGAACAAAAAATATATTCTTAATGTTTGCAATTTTTGCAAATAGGAGTCCTTTTGTGGAGCAGTGGAAGTATCTTTTTGAGACATTTGACCTGCTTCACTAACTGTTCTTTAGCAGCCACATAATTCCTTTCTTTGATACTAAAAGTCATTATGGCAGTGCTTCATGAATTTCTGTGTTTAATAAAACTTTGTCGGATGTCGGCCAAATCGTAGTTATTAACCTGTGGTTTAGGCTATTATGTGTTGACCGTCTTTGGAAAATGCCCTCCAACATTCATTGACATTAAATGTCACACTAGTTTTTGACCAATTTATTACTATGATTTTATGAAGATCTGATTTCTAAACTCAAACCTGCTACCTATGCTCTGCTTATAACCTTGTTTGTTAATAATAATTTTCAAAGCTATGGTGCAAAAATATGTGAAGTTTTGTTTTTTCATGATACATTTCTAACACAATCTTAATACCTTAATTTGCAGTTCGAATACTTTATGCTCATAGAAACATCTAGTTTATGCTTATTATGTCTGTTTGAACCCTTTTGTCTAACTATTGATTTATGGTAATCTAGGTGGACATTTAATGATCCTCTTCGAGCCAAGTATAATGCAAAAATGGCTGGAATGGATGCGTCTTTAGCAAAACCTAAGGGAAGCAAAAAGATCAAGGATTGGGAGTCTCGTTGAACGAACGTATGTAATCAGAAGACAAGTTGAACACAAGATGTTCTACTCTATTGGCCTATATATTCCTCGAGGCTTAAGTTTTTGCTAGCATCTTTTCTCTTGTATGATGTCAAGTGCACTTAGGTTTACTAAAATTTTATCAGTCAGTTTATGTGGTTTGTTTAGTTTGGTGATTATTAGACGAAGATATTGGTTGATCTAAGCTAGTGTCGTTGTCTGTATAAATTTGTTTCTGCCAGCATGGTGGCAGTACAAATTATAAATTAAATTAAATGTTTAGACCAAGCCATTGCTGAGCCTGATGAACCTTAAATTAACTTCTCCAAATAAGGTTGTCTATAAGCTAGTGAAAGTTACTAAGACGAAGGGATCTTTAAACACTAAAAACCTAGATGAATGACTTGTTGACATATGAGATTTTACAGAATTGGGTTGCATATGTATAGCAAGAGAGTTTGATTCTGCATGCTTTTGTATAAGGTATTATATAATTGTACCTCTCTTATTTATATGCAATTCATCCTTGTAGATAGTACAAATGGATTGCCCGATTAAAGTAGGAAATTGTTAAATTCACAACAAAAATTGTTATTTTCACAACAAAAGTGTTGTTATAGATCCTATAGCGACGGTAAAAATCGTCGCTATAGAAGACACTTTTGTTGTGGAAATAACAAAAAATATTATGGATTTAACAATTATCTTAAAGTATTGTGAATTCCAAATCCTGTTCTACTAGGAAACTTGTTAAATTTTTTATGTTATATGCTATGCTTAAAATATTTTTATTTTTTTTAGAAAATTGATATTTTTATGAGAAAAATTGATTATTCTCACATAAATTATAAACTTTTCTTATATTTTTGTCATATTCGAATAAAATTAGAAACTTTTCTTTTAAAAACTATGGTGTTATTTTGGATATGTATGTGACTATATCCAAACTATGAGACTGGTTAAATCATCCTTTCACTTTGTGATCGTTATTCGCATTATCAACATCAACCATTAACTACTATAAAATTTACATTACTAATCGGATCCCCAAACCATAAATAAGTACTAATTACATATAAATTACAACTCATCACTATGTTTAAAAAAAATATTAGAAATGTACTTATTCTTTCATACTTCAATCACTATTTTCTAAAATATCAAATAAATTTCAAAGAATACTCGTGTGTTTTATTGAGATATGGAGTGTCAATTTTAATGTGTGGACTGTGGAGTGTTAATAATTCAAGGATGATTCTAAAAATAAAAAGAAACTTTGAGGTAAAAATTATAAATACAAGAAATTCGGTCTGAAGAAGCTTGGGGCACAATACAGATTAGCGTACAAGTCGAATTCGCATCAACTTTACTTTCAACTGCAACTAATCTCTCTCCAAATATTTTTGAATCTTTCTACAATTTTCTCTTCTTCATCTCTGAGGTTACTCTCTCAACTCTTACTGTCTCACACAGCACAGAATTAGATATATAGCGCTATACATGTATTGTTTATATACATATTACGTTTGTCGGATGAACTGAAATTTAGGTTAAATAATATTATTGGGCTCAACTATTCTCCAAATTGTTAATTCGGTTGGGATTTCGATACCCAGTTCCATTGTTTCTTTATGTTAGTAATTTTTCTAATGATTTGGTTTATTAAGATTGATGAAGCTTACACTAGCCTGTCTGAGTTTTCAGATTGAAAAAAATTTGCATCTTTATCATTTTGATCTTTGAGAGATAATTGTATGTTTTAATTTGTTGCACATAGAACGATTGGTGTTAGTTGTTTACAATTAATCTCACAAAAAACTTGTTTTGAATATATATATATATGGAACTAGCTAAGGGCTATTAAGGCTTGGCCGGTGCAACTCCCACTAGCATTTTGGCTCTGCTGTGAGAAAAAAATTAAAAAGGAATATATAAAAATGGTCTGATTCTTCATAATTATCTCTTAATAGTAAATATTTTGGCTGATTCTTCCAAAATTAGTCGAATAGTTGATCATAATAAATTTGTTATCTGATTGTGATCGTGAAATTAGTGATAAATTTGTTATCTGATTGTAGTCGTGAAATTTATGATTCTACTTATGATTCCTACTCCGTGGGATCTTGTAGTGTATTACGCATGCTGAGGATGGAACAGAGTAATATATATTGACTATTGCTCTACCAGCGGCCATGCCCATTGCCTTTTTTATTTTCCGTTCTATTAGCGGCCAATTTGAAAAACCAAAATGAGGGCATAATAATCATTAGTCTGTCCATTAGTGGGAGTTGCGCTGGCCGCAGGTCCTACTAGCGGCCAGACCCAAGCCTTATTCAATCTCACCCCTTAGAACCACATGTCTGCTCGAATGGTGCCCTCAGCTAACGTGTGTGCTGTGAAATAGGTCCCTATATATATATATATATTCTTTTTTTTAAAGTTCAAATTTTAAAAATGCAGGTATACCTTGTGTAGAAGCTATGGCCTTTCTGATTTATTGTGCTCAGTTGTTTCAAAATTGGAGTTGAGCAATTTTATTGGCAGGACCAACTTAGTCTTATATTCCAACTTAAGTTGTGGAATATCTAGAGAGGTGGATAGATGTCTTTAGGGCCCTAAATGAAATTTATAGTTTGTGAGGCTTGAGATTGATTCACTACAGGCTCAATTCAAAGAGGAGTTAAATGAATCAACTTTGAACATTCATTTAGGTTCAATTACAAAAATTGATAAACTCGTCTTGTCCATGCTCGATTAATTAAGTTCTCATGGTCTTGGTTAAATACACGTTTTGTGAAATATATTTGCACCTGGTTGCCAAAAACTCAAATCAAGCTATTCGACTTGTGAGCTGCATGCTGGAATGAGCGTGGCTAAAACTGAATTAAGCTCAAACCTGATGAAAACCTTATTGAGTCAAGGTTGAAAATCTATTACCTGACTTGACTCGAGTCAAGTTGGTTACGACCCTAGATGCCCTGGTTCTTTTCCTTAATTATACATATTAGTGAAAAAGTCGGTTAGTCAATATTGGCTGCCAGAATGACCACAACGATAAATTGTTTATAACACTTAGAAAGTAGAAGTAAAGAGAACGTAGTACAACTCTTTGAAACGACTTGCCATTTCCTTTCTCAGCTTTGTAAACCTTCAATTTATCATTTACTTATATGACTGAACCTAAAGTACTCTTCTGTTCCTATTAAAATCCCAGGTTTGAAGATTCTGTTTCTCTTTACACCTTTTATTCACTTTGTAATCTAATTTCAATTAATTATTGCTTCTAACTTGGACTTCCTATGATTATCATGGAAATTTTAAGAGGAGGTTTTTTTATTATTTGGACCATAACTGAAATGAGTATCAATATCCCTCAGCAGTGTAAAAGTGGTATTACAACTTACCGCTGAAATAATAAGTGATTATGTCAGTAGTACTTTTGTTAACCAACTCACATTTAACAGTATTTTAGTTTAATATAAAGATGAATTCTTTATGGACTGCTTCATATATTGATTCATACTCTTGGATATGCACTTCATAATTCCTAAAACATCCAGAAGAATGGTTCATTAATTTGCCTATCAATCTAGTTTCTATAGAGGAAGATTTGGTTTGCTAGTGAACTACATGCAGTTTATGATAACTCTAATTAACCTTTCCATTTAGAACTCTTGTTGTAATTTTATTGAAGTGGGTAGTAATTATATATTGATTATTTTTGAATACTCATTTGAACTTCCTGCACAATGGGCACTCTACTAAAAGTTACCAGAGTAATGAATTAACATATTTTGCCAATATGTAATTTAGTTGGTTAGTTTTTGAACATATGTCAACTTTTCCTAGTATTTTCTTTGTAAACTCTGTTATTCTTTTATTTTGTGCTTGAGCTGACAAATGTTCAATTTCAATCACAATGTTTACCATTGGTCTAATCTTTTGCCATGCCTACTTGTAAATTTTAGATGTCGCGAAGGTATGATAGTCGTACAACGATCTTCTCCCCAGAAGGTCGTCTCTACCAGGTTGAGTATGCAATGGAGGCCATAGGAAATGCAGGTTCTGCAATTGGCATCTTGTCTAAGGATGGTGTTGTTTTGGTTGGTGAAAAGAAGGTCACTTCCAAACTTCTCCAAACCTCAACATCCACCGAGAAGATGTACAAGATTGATGACCATGTAGCATGTGCAGTGGCTGGGATAATGTCTGATGCCAACATACTTATAAACACTGCTCGGGTCCAAGCTCAGCGATACACTTTCTCATATCAAGAGCCAATGCCTGTTGAGCAGCTAGTTCAGTCTCTTTGTGACACCAAGCAAGGCTACACACAGTTTGGTGGGCTTCGCCCATTTGGTGTTTCATTTCTGTTTGCAGGGTGGGATAAAAACTACGGATTTCAGCTCTACATGAGTGACCCAAGTGGAAATTATGGCGGTTGGAAGGCAGCAGCTATTGGAGCTAACAACCAAGCTGCACAGTCGATGCTTAAGCAGGACTACAAGGACGAAATAACAATGGAAGAAGCAGTACAGCTTGCACTGAAGGTTCTCAGTAAGACAATGGACAGCACGAGTCTTACTTCCGATAAGCTTGAACTGGCTGAGGTGTTCCTCTCTTCTGGGAAAGTGAAGTACCAGGTCTGTTCACCGGCGGTCCTAAGTAAGCTGTTGGTCAAGTATGGTGTGACCCAACCTCCTGCGGAGGCCTCTTAAATTAAGTCACTCTGTTTTAGAACTTCCCGAGTTTCCTGAACTAATTTGTGGTTTGTTAAGTTGTATGCTTCCTTGGGTATGATTATTTCAAGAATATGTTATCTATTTTTGCCTCGAGACAGTTGCTTTTTCTTGTTGAAAACAAAAAAATTATCTATGCACCTGTTGGCCTCCACTTTTATATGATTTGTTAAATTGCATCAAAACCATGAATGCGCTCTTATCGTTGGGTATATTTTGAAATTAAAGGAAAGTAATCACATCCCTCTCTCCACTACCCCCCACCCCCTACTTCGCGGATGTTTTGGTAATAAAAAGACTTCAAAAAAAATTAAAAGACAATGTCGTTCCTTTTGATCAGTCCAACCAATTTCTTACTTGAAATACGAATTAACTATGTATAATGTATTGTTTGACCGTATAAAAATCCCAATTTTGAATTTTCATGCCTGATCATTAAGGACAAAAAGGTAATAACATAACTATTAATTAAAAAATCATAAGCATAAACATCTTCTTCCTCTTTTACATACCTGCAACCCTAAACAAAATCCAATCTCAAAACCCTACCACCCAACTATTCATTTTCTTCATCATCCTAATTGATTAGAGAGAGATGGGTCTTAATGTAAAAGTTTGATGGGTTCATCGATTAGTTTAAAAAGAGTACACCCAAAAAAAAATAATATTTATTGATGATGTATATACCTCCACTTTTATCATTACCCCATAAATAAAAAAGAGGTTCATTTCATGCCATTTTTGGCTTTTGGATAATACGCATCCTCTGCAACCATAAGCTCATCAGGTTTAATAGGTTTATACTGCAGGAAGTAGGAAGTTGGCATGGGTTTATCTTTTTGTAGGAGGGAATTAATATTTTCATAATAAAAAATTAATAATACTTCTACAAACTGCCTTTCACATTAATAGTAAATGAGTTTTATGATAATATGTAAAAATATCAATTTATACTTGTGAAAACAACAATTTCCTTTGTAAAATTACAAACATGGTCTTTCCTATACATTTTGATTGCATATGAAAATGGTATATTATTCCCAATCCCCAATATTAATGTACACACACTGACACACATAGAAGAGAGCTTGTCTTAAACACACATAAATTTATGGGTGTCCTGTTATTATTTTAAGAAATTTTATTAATGGCGTTTTTGGCATTTCACAATTTTTGTTAATGGTTGTTTTGACATTTTACCAATGAAAATGGTTTTTATCGTCACTATACATCTATAAGACTATAACAACATTTTTGATATGAAAATATCAAAAAATCATATCAAAATATCAATTTCTTCTGTGAATCAAAATTACTTCATATTAGGTGCAAGACAACACAAACTTGTGTCTAATACACTTGCTCTATTTTTCCACACACACACACACACACACACATATATATATATATATATATATATATATATATATATATATATATATATATAATAAAATACGAATGATTTTAAATTTTTCGTTCAATTAATAAATCATTTACTGCCTCAAAATTTGAGATAAATTCCAATCATTCATATACATTAAATGAATAGACGGGACCCGGATTAAGATATATATATTATAGAGTGGAAGGGAGTTTTGATGTAAACACAAAAAATGAAGCTTTTTAGGTTTCCCTTTTTACCCTATTTTTAAAAAAAAACATAATCCTTTTACTCCCATTTTCTTCTTTCTAAGTAATAGCAGTTGCTTTTTAAAATTCAAAAGCTTTCATTTTCTCGCTCCCAACTCCTTTATTATCCCATTTTATCTCTATAATATTTTCTCATTATTCTACGCAAGTAGTGTGTGCCAAAATACTAGTATATATATTATAAAACGATAAGAAAAATTGACAGTTTTTTAGTATAAACAATTATGTGAAGCTTTTTTCTGTTTCCTTTTTTATCCTTTCCATTTCTATTAATTCTCTCAAACTGACAGTTATTTGTTTTTCATTCATATTTTCTCTCTCCCACTCTCTTATCTATTTGACTCTCCTATTCTCTCCCACTTCCTTATCCTTTTTACATTAAATCACACACGGTGTCCAAAATACTACTCCTCGTTATACACAAGTATTAAGGAAATGATTGTATAGCATTAACTATAATATCAATTGTCTATTTTGCCCTTGTATTGAAAGAAGAAATTGTTATTTATTGGACAAAAAATAGTAAGAGAACCAAAGTTACATTTAATACTTGAGATAATATTAGAAACTAAGCAATTAGTGCTTACTTGAAATTTTAAAACGATCTTATATTAAGTTATTTTTCTAAAAACGACTTATATTAATTGTGGAGTAGTATATACTAGGAGCTAGAGTTGGAGTTATTTGTATAAACAAAAAATGAATTTTTTTATTTTCTCATTTTCCATTTAAAAGATGGGAGAAGTTACTTTTTAAAATTAGGAAATTGATATTTTTACAAACTAATTTGATATTTTCAAAAGTGGGTCCTATTCTTAACTAAACCAACCCTTTATACAGTAAACTAACTATAAAATTTAGTTTTTCTGTTCAAATTACTCCCACTTGATAAATAACTAAACATCTAGTTGCTTAACTTTATTTGATTAGTAGCATTACTCAATTGAAGATAACTTTTATTTATTTAATTTTATGATAGTAAAAATAATTAGAAAATAAGTGAGAAAAATTATTTACACATAAAATTAGGATCTAGCTTTCTCCCACAAGGGACAAAAATTATTTTCAGAATTTCTATTATCATATCATATTACTAAATTATATTATTAAAACTAGTTAAGTACTAGTATTTGAATAAAATTAGTTAGTTATAAATCTTAAAATCTTCTACACCAACTAAACTTTATCCTGATTTTGATTAACTTGTTTCTTTTTAATTTTCTTTTATCATGTTTAAAATTATTAGATCTTGTCAAATTATTACCCTCCTTCTTCGTGTTTTTCTCTCTTGTGATACTTAGAATCGCAGGAGTCGATTAAGTAATAGAAGAAAAAAGAAGCAATAAAAGTATTAGTACATGAATAACACCTCTCTCACTTAAATTTATGTAAATTTAAGGACTAGTATTTATTAGTATTAGTTTTTTTTAATTCCAAGTTTTGTTGCGAACAATCTACATCGGTTGTTTATCGTAAGTCCTCAGTTGTATGAACTTCTCTATTCTCTCTTATTCTTGTGTGTGTATTTATATACAGTGTTATGTCTACACTTCTTTTTTGTTTATACATCTTTGTACACAATACATGTTTTTTGAACAATAGTTAAAATATATTATAATTCAACTTTTACTAAATAAGGGCAAATTGGACATAAAAACTAAATCATATAGTTAGTCTACTGCACAAAAAATTAATTTAATTAAAAATGAGACCCACTTATAAAAATATCATATTAACTTATAAAAATATCAATTCCCTAAAATAAAAAAACTTTCATTCTCTCTCTCGGATGGATTGAACAACAAATTTAATCAATGTTCATCAAATATCCAATAATGCCTTCTGTCAATTTCTCACATATCCTTTTAAAAAAAAGTCGTGAAAATAATACATCTTCATTCCATAATAATAGTCATTTTAGTATGCACATGTTTAATGTTATAATTTAATAATTAAAATTTATATGAAATTACATCACTTCTTTTTATGAAAAATTAAAAACTATTAATACGAGGAAATTTCTTGAGAAAATAAGAGAAGTTAGAGATAATAGATATGTAACACCCCCTTCCCAAAATAGAAAGAGAGGTTACTCAAAACACAACAAGACTGAATGAAAGCTTTATGTCATAAAAGGATGGGCTCATAATAATTAAATATCACAAGACAAACTATAGTAAATATCCCACTAGCTCAAACCATAGCCGAAGGTAATTATTACAATTTCAAATAAACTGACATATCAATCCTAAACATAATAACTTTAATCCATTGGAATGAATGGAGCTCTCATCACACTTGCCCATGATTCCCCTGATTACTGCCTTAAGAAACACAAAGACGAGAGCCAAATGCCCAATGACGGATATAGAATAAAAGAATAATGAAACGAAATAACTAACACAATTAATTGAATCGAATCAGAATGAACAAAACCAACACAATGAAATGATCTGTTTGAATCAAATGGTGGGTGTTATTTCATACCGAGCTCGTAATAAATAGTAATATACCTTGCCACACAGTGCAAGTCAAATAATGCCACACAGATCAATCAAAATAATGCCACATGCATACAATCACACATCGGATCATGAATCCAGATGCATGCAAAATCGGAAGGTGTGTTTGGCACAAACATCACCAATCCGCAGAATAGAACAGAACAGAAAACTAGGGTCAACCCATACGCCTCCCACAACAAAACACCAAATGGCCAACTCCCACCGGAGCACAAAACGGAGACGCCATGGACTGATCACACCGCCATAGAAGGTGTCATGCCTCGGTGCAAGAGGACATGCTTGTGGTACCCCCACGGTGGTTATAATACGAGTATACCCTACGGTATTCTAACAAAATATAATGTCACAACACATGCGACAAAATATCAACACAAAAGGGTTCTAACGTGTACATGTTAAATCGAACGAAACATCAACACAAGTCTCTAGAATATACTAACATGTACATCACTACGAAAATCGAAATAAATATGATAAACGAGTTCAAAGAGTACAAGTTATGATATTCTAAAGATCAAGATAAATTGTCATATGAACTTCGCTAAGATCAAGGTATCGAGACAATATACGAAATCAAAACGAGAAGCAAAACGAACAAACTAAAATTAAAGAGTATCGCTGGATAAGTACGGAATCCGTACCTGGATTAAGCAATGTAATACCCAAAGTTTAAATTCCAAATTATGCTAATCCCCTTCAAGTCGATCTAATAAAATAAAAATAAAACCTTATTACAAATTTAGTCATTTATAACATTATACCGATAATTTATTAATTTACTGTTATAACCTTAAATCAGCAAAACGATTCAGTTTAATTTAATATATAACCAAAAATATCTCAAAACATTTTATAAGTTTAATCATATTAATTAATTAATTACTAAGTATTACACATATTAACTTTACCGCCACTGACTTCTCAGATTATATATGCCTATGATTACATTTCATATAAGTATGTATATATAAATAGATTTGATAATTAACATATAATATACACAAATATATAGGTATAGGTGATCTATTATAACCTGTAGTCCATGACACCTACTAGAACATAAGGCATGAATTTAATTCAACTAACCACAACAACACTTATCTTACAGAGAAAAGAAACGCACCTATATATATAAATATATAATTTACCTGAAATCACAACTCCACGTTCCTTTATCGTCTCCGAGTCTAATATGATTTTTTTTTTTTTTTTGAGCCTTGAATCGCCTCTGCTCCGTTCCTCTTCTTAATTAGTTTGTATCTGATATCTTATGTGGAAGATTAGGTTAAGTTATATATATTAATTATTTTTATTAATTCTCCTAATTATAATAGAATTGATATTATTCATATATAAATTAAATTCAATTAGTTTTAAGGCCCAATTTAATCAAATTAATTTATTCAACACTTATTAACTTATAGACCAAAATAAATGATTAATTTGACCCAAATGAAAGACAAAGTCCAATTAGAATATTTTAAAAAACAATTAATATTACTTATTCAATATTTATTTATTTTTCGGTATTACAATATATAAAAAATAAATAATTTATTATCTAGAAAGTTGTAAATAATAAATAAATTAAAATAATTTTTTTAAAAAATCAATTATTATGGAATGGAAGTAGTAACAATAAAAGTTTAGGATGGGACTCCAAGTGCCTGATCAAATCATCTTCTCCACCAATATATAATTTGATCAAACTGGCTTTTAATCAACAGTAAATATCAAGTATCCTATTTGACGTACAACAGCACTAAAACTCAACTAATATATATATATATATATATATATATATATATATATCTTTTATATATATAAAACGCGTAATTTTAATAAAAGAATGAGAGAGAGAGAGAGAGAGAGGGAGTAATAAATGAAGAAGAAACAAAAAGACAAACCCAAGCTGTTGTGACAAAACATAGATACCCAATAAATGTGTCTGAATATGGTTGATGGGTAATTTTTGTGTACACTAAAAAAGAGAAGAAAGTATATGGATTATGTTATTTTCTCTTTAGTACATATACAAGTACTCTAAATGAAAATCTCAGGAGAATTTTATGCGGTAATCTTCAGTTTTCCAACTAAAACTGATGTTCTAGTTGGAAAAGTACGTACTTGAGTACACAAGGAGAGGGTTGGTGGAATATTGACAAACACGGGGGTATCTGTGAAAATTAGAAGAAACCTCAGGGTATGTCAATGGAATAAACTCACCCTGAATCTCATGAATAGTGTTACTGTTACTGTTACATACACGAGAACGAGAGAGAGAGAGAGAGAGAGAGAGAGAGACGAGGGGGGAGGGGTTTCTTGAAGCAACACACAATTTCCAAATCAGAGCAGGGAAACCTTTTACCAAAAATGGAGGTTTCTTGAAGGAAAACACAATTTCCAAATTCAGAGCACATCTGCTTTTTCTACTTTGGGATGGGGGTAAAATTTTTGAGGCAATCATATTAATTAGTATTAAAAAGTATTGACAAAGCCAACACAATGGTGAGTGACTGCTGGACGGACAGTGCTGACTTAGATATTCTGCATGCTTTTGCTTTTGCTTTGGCTTTGGCTTTGGCTTTTGCTTCCCCTTAACAAAACCAGACAAAAGCCAAGAGTGTTGCATAAAGAGAATATAATGACTCACCGAAAAGAGAAACTAAAACTTATTTAATTTATATGCTGGTGATATAATTATGACTAGTACCTTCTCCTCTCGATCTCCTGGATTTTATTATTATTATTATTATTTTAAAAAAAAAAACTCTCAAATCATATCAGTGATATAAGATGGGATTGGACAAATGATCTGAAACTATCTGAGTCTCAGTCTCTGTCATTCATGCTCTCAGCTTGGGATTTGATATCATCATTACAATTGTTGTGAAAGTAAACTGTTACTATAATTTGGTTTTTATGGGTGGTGGTGGTGGGGGTGGTGAATTAAAAGTTTTCACTTTGAGCTAGGGATTAGTATTTATGGACTAAAAACTAAAGGTGCACTAGGTTATCTTGTTGGATTTTTTCACAATTCAGGTTTTCTTTATCAGCTGTAGTTGAAATGATATCATACAGGAATTCTTAATGCAGTTAGTTTTGAGTTCTTTCTAGTTATTTGGAAATGGAAAATGATATATCTTGCAACAACTATTGTTATTTTTCGGGTGATGCCATTGTGTCTATATCAATCTCTTCCAACCCAATATCTTAGTTCTATATCATTTTTTTTTGGTTGGGAATTACTTCTCAATCCCCAACAAGGGCAAGAAGAAAGTTGCAAACTGAGAGCAAAAGCTCCATTACTATGTATCTTGGTTGCATTGACTTTTATTTAAGAACCAATTCTTGTATAGTGCCAAATTGTCAAAACTCCCTGCAAAAGGCAATTGCCTTTCCATCTCCCAATTTATCATATGTACTTCTCTCATCAGTCTACTCGATCTTCTGCTTTTCCTTCCTACCTACCTATCTACATATTGAATTGATAGATGGATCCATCAGAATCACTGCCACACCAAAAAGATAGAACAATAAAGACAACACTATTAACTCAAGAAAAAGAAAATGTGGCTGCCTCTTCTTGTATACTATATATAAACACTCGTTCCCCTTCAAACCAACCGATCCAAGTGAATTCAAAAACTAATATGACAAAGGCAAAAAGAGTAACCAACCCTTCTTAGCTTTCCTACTTAAACCTCGTCTTTCTCTTTATATGTGTTAGCTAGCTATCTATCTATCTTTCTTCCCTCCAACTCTACTTCATTTCAAAAAGGTGAAGAAGTCTTAAGTTATATTTGTCATCAAGTTAAAAGCATTTCTTCCCCACAAATGGAAGCTTTCAACACCCACATTAACATACCCTGCATTCCCTATGCTTTTACTACTTTTAGTACAAGTACAAGTAGTAGTACTGGCTTCCACAATTCAATTAACACAAGTCCCTGGATGGACAATAGGATATGGAGCAGACTCCCACATCGCTTAATTGATCGAGTGCTCGCATTCCTCCCTCCAGCAGCCTTTTTCCGAGTCCGGTCAGTCTGTAAAAGATGGTATGCACTTGTATTTTCAAACTCATTCCTTGAAATGTACATCCAAGTATCGCCACGCCGCCATTGCTTCCTTTTCTTCAAGCAAAAAAGCCTAAAAACCCATATCTACAAAAACAACAATGGCGTATGCAATGATTATGATCATAGCAGAGCCAATTGTGAAGGGTACCTCTTTGATCCCCAAACCATCACATGGTATTGTCTTTCGTTCCCTTTAATCCCTCCCGGTTTCTCCCCGGCCTCATCCTCTGGTGGCCTAATCTGTTGGGTGTCCGAGGAGGCCGGCTCAAAGGCCCTCCTTCTAAGTAACCCTCTTTTTGGTTCTTTAACTCCATTGCCTTCCACATTAAGGCCTAGGCTTTTCCCTTCTATCGGATTAACCGTCACAAATTCATCAATACACATAGTTGTTGCAGGGGATGACTTAATCTCACCATATGCAGTCAAGAACTTAACTACAGAAAGCTTTCATATCGACGCGGGAGGGTTTTACTCCATTTGGGGCACAACCTCTTCTCTCCCAAGGCTTTGCAGCCTTGAATCAGGCCACATGGTGCACCTACAAGGAAAATTCTATTGCATGAACTTTAGCCCATTTAGCGTGCTATCTTATGATACTGCAGCAAACTTTTGGAGCAAAATTCAAGCTCCAATGCGGAGGTTTCTTCGATCCCCAAACTTGGTTGAAATTAAAGAGAAGCTTGTTCTAATTGCAGCAGTCGAAAAGAGCAAGCTCAACGTGCCCAGAAGCTTGAGGCTGTGGGCATTGCAGAGTAGCGGTGGCGCGTGGGTGGAGATTGAGAGAATGCCACAGCAGCTTTATGTGCAGTTTGCAGAGGTCGAAGGCGGCCGGGGATTTAACTGCGTCGGGAACGGGGAGTATGTGGTGGTGATGATTCGAGGATCGGAGAAGGCGTTGCTGTTTGATATGGGGAGGAAGAGATGGGTGTGGATTCCTCCATGTCCTTATGTTTATGGGAGCAATGGAGATAATGGTGGTGAATTGCATGGTTTTGCCTATGAGCCTAAACTAGCTTCTCCTGTTACCGGGCTACTTGATCAGTTGACACTTCCCTTTCAGTCTTACAATGGATGGTAGTGTTAAAGGTATAACTTTATATAACTATGTAATAGAAGGATGAATGATTAGTGGTATGATAGCATAGTTTGGGGCTAATTTAAGTAACCCCTAATCAAGTGCATGTAATCAACAAATATGTTTGATATATATGTCTTTTATGATCACTCTACTATTGTAGAATATTTTACTCTACTTCTAACTTAGTTATAGGCATATTAAAGCTCTCTCCCCCCTCCCCCCTCCCCCCAAAAAATAAAAATAAAATAAATAATATATCTGTAAAATGAATATAAGAAAACTTATGTCCAAGTGCCATTATTTAAAAAAGAAAAATTATAAAGTTCAATGTCATTGAACTCTTAATATTGATATTGGGATAGAGGAAGTTTTTAACAAAGCAACAGCAAAGCTGAGGCCAAAAACCTACAATTTTCTCATGGTCAAATATATATTACTCTCTCCGTCCCATAGTAGACTGATTTTCCATTTTGAGATGTCCCAATATATAAGCTACTTACTATTTATAAAATTTAGTTGGTTCATTATTTTACTTTTATGCCCTTATAATAAATATTCAACCATTACTCTTTTTTTGAAGAAACAACATTCAATGTCATTATTTTTATCACCACATTTAATGTTGTATTCTCTTTGGTTAAAGTTCTATGATTATGAACTTTAATGGTCAGTACACGTCAATCAATGAAATTGAGAGTTAAATAAGGAGTAATTAACTTATTTATTAATTCCATATTAAGGGGTATATGTAAAAAATTTATGTTAAAAATTGTCACTTAACTGATTTTCTTAAACTATGTGCCAAAAAAAATCAGCCTATAACTATGAGATGAAGGGAGTATATGGATTCAGTTACAATAAAGTTAACTTAATACGGTGCTGATAGATCGCTTCCCGACCTGCGTATTGACACTGTATTTGTCAATTGACCAAATTTAACTTCATCATAATCACTCCCATATTCTATATTTTACTTTTTGGCGCGCTATTAAGAATATATTTCAAACACTTTACAACCTACGAACAACCAGAATAAAGTCACAAATAGGAAGACTGAAAAGCCAAAAAGCAAGTACCCCAAATGCATTCAAATTAAGAAAGTAGAAGGGAGACATTAGAAGTAAGAGTTAAATAAAATCCCCAAAAAACAATCAATAACTTCACGTATTGGGTACACTTAACAACTATGTAAATTCTTTTAAATAAGGGCCAGCATAGAACTTCGCCATTGGCCAATCTACCTTAAATGTTGGGAGATTAACAGACTACAATAGTAACCGCTGGGCATTTTTATCTTGAACAAGGTTTAACCCAATGATTTAAGCCAGTAAATGTCTGAATCCCACATAGAAGCTTGAAATCTTTGCCGCGTAGTCGTTCACTTCCATTTGTGCTTGTGCATAGGCAATGCAAAACGAGACAATTGTACAACTAACAAGCTTTTGCTTTTGTGTATATACACGATTAGGAGCCGTAACGCAAGAAAGGAAATACCACGGAACTTGAGTCATCCAGCTAGTTGCATCATTTATTCATTTAACTCTGACCTGGAGGATGAGATGGACATTCCTTTTGAATATGGACCTTAGCTCTTCATTAGCTTCAATGCCTATTCTCCTGTGTTTATACAACAAACATATATTTACGAGACTTGGAACCTAATAATGAAACAACTACAGGGATACACAAATCTGCAAGGAAATCATAATTAACATGTCTAATAAATTAATGGAAGGTACACAAAACTATTAGCTGATGTCTGGAAGGTACACAAATCTTCTAATCTTAAAACACGACTACCTACCTACCCTAAGAATTAAGAAGCAAAATATATAGTCGAGTCTGGCTCGCAAACTTAAGTTCTCTGTTCTTTTTTGCTCTCTTTTTATTTTATAAGTAAATTTAGAGGTCTCTTAAGAAAAGGGCATCAAAAGATGTCGAGATTGGGGGTTTTAAAAATATAGTATACTACTTCAAAATACAATTGATTGTCTATGTTTCCAGTAAACATGCGTAAATATACCCAAAAGTCCAAAATAAACTGAAACACCGAACAGTAAAAGGATAATACCCAATCTTAGAACCATTCTTCCCCACAAGAATTTTGCGGTGGTTCATTTTCTGAGTGATGAAATGTTGCTCAATCCTAATTGAACCATCTCGTAATTCCTTCCAATCTATCAATCGATGATCAATATCGTATGGAATTTCCTGCAACAATCCAGGCTTATTGCTCCGGTTCAAACTCAAAATAAAGATGAATATTCAACATAAGTTAAGTAGATACTCCCACTATACCACTTTAGTTGCTAAACTTTATTTCTGTGTTTATGACACAATTATAAGACACAAAAAAGTTAAAAAGGGAGATACCCTATAGGGTATATAGCTAGTATACCACATAGGGTAAATACGTCAATATTTGGGGTTATTTAGGTAAATCTGACCGTACGGATGTAAAGAGCATACAAAAATATTGGATTATATAAATTTTCATATAATTTGGTGATTTCTATCAACAACTTTAATGAAAGTTCAATATCTTAGTCGTCCAAAATTATACTTATTTTACAAAGTTACAATAATGGTGTTAAACAAGCTCAAATTAAATAAATATTTACAATATCTCATATTTTTGTATGATCATTCCATCCTTACGGTTAAATGTTGTCAAAAGATCAAAATAAAATCATTATAATTTAAAAAAAGACTAAGGTATACAAGTTAAATACCCTAGAGGGTATCTCCCTCAATCCCTAAAAAAAATATCTAAATATAATATTTAAATATATTTAAGTATTATATTTTGTATACAAATCTAATAAAAACATAATATTTAAACCCTTTTTTTTGGTGCATATTAAGATTCGTTCCACATGCATCAAGAAAAAGTATAGCTACTAAAGTGGGATGAAGGAAGTAATATATTCCCTTGGTTAAGAAAAATATAGATAAATTTTGTCTTTTAAAGTCAACTTGGAAATCCTAAATTTCAAAATTAATATGAATTTATTTAAGTTTTGAAAGCAACAAATATGATTGCTAGTAGTACTTTTTTAGTTAGTACAATAGTTATAGTTTTTTGTACTAATCAAATGGGTTAATATTTTGTCTAGTGAACAGCACGAGA
Source organism: Panax ginseng (assembly GCA_020205605.1). Classification (NCBI taxonomy): domain Eukaryota; kingdom Viridiplantae; phylum Streptophyta; class Magnoliopsida; order Apiales; family Araliaceae; genus Panax; species Panax ginseng. The sequence goes on from CM035138.1 coordinate 20,549,952, forward strand.
ATGCAGTAGATGCATATAATTCCCCAAGCACTACCTGATGTACATGGTCTAACAATCTTTCATGACAACTTCCAATGATATGTTCTTCATAACTTCTTCACTCATTGCAAGAGGATCTTCTTCCCAAGGTCTTTTAACTGCCTAACAAAAGAAAAACATTCAAGAGCCAGAGTTGACTGCAGGACTTCACAGATAGAACAAAATGATTTATACAGAATGGAAGATGCAAAAAAACCAGATGCTCCAATCTTTGTTTACTAAACTGAAAATAATTATATTCTACATAAATATGTTGGTGACAGTAAATAAATTATTTGGAATTAGCTATATAAAAGAGATCTAACTGCTTCATTTTCCAGAAAGGAATCGGGACTGTCCCAAGAACTTGAATCCTTAAAGATGAGATATCTTGCATTGAATCTGTCTACTTGTTTTCCTTCATTGTAAGTGAAAACATCGACGCCATCCCAAGAACTTGAACGCCTAATAATATCAACACTTCTTTTTTTTTTGATAAAATATCAACTCTTCTTTTCTAAAATTATCAAAACATATGGGCACATTATACTCTAGCAACAACTGAAAAAATATGACACAAATTGTACAGAACCTCAGATGTGCAGGCAAGAAACAAAAGATGAAGAATGATTCATGAAATATAATACTTAGAAATGAAACAAAAATGTAAAAACGTTATGTAGGTGGCATCATTGAAAAGAAACATGCCTGCTCCATCAAAAATTGACTAAGATCTTTGACTCCAGAACCCTTCAGTCCCGAGATCATGAAATACCTAATATAAAAAGAATGAATCAAAATGACTACTGCTTGTCCAGAAAAAAATTAGCAACAAAGAGGGGGTGTGTAATACCTTTCATATCCTGGAAGATCTTTGAACTGTTCAGCTACCTTTAGCAGATCTTTCTTTTTCTCAACCAAGTCAATCTTATTCATACACAATATTCGCTTCTGTTTAGGATTGACTTGCGAACCCATTCGTTCAATTAGTCTCACTACTCTACTGTCAGGCCTATATTATTTTGAATATCGAATAGACAAAATGATCAGTAATCCAAGCATATTATCATCTATACAACTAATACAAGAGTAAATGTATGCACCAAGTATAACGTAGTCACCACATTTTGATGCGAGTTAAGATTTGATAATCCCACTATTGGATAAACATAAGAAAAATACAAGATGGATGCAAAATTTCCCAATCAGCTATACATAGCTAGAGACACATTTCTGCATGTACATACTTCCAAAAATAGAAATCATTTAGTTAATGGCAAGTCCTTTGTCAAGAAGTATTCCGAATACAAAAACAGGTATATGAACTAAATAAAAAATGAAGGCAGAAACAATGAAGATTAATGATCAACGCCATGTGATAAGATATAGATAGATATGTGTGGGTGTCTATGCATCATAGTTGTTACGGCGCCACGGCGAGTAACTAACTGCCTAGACGCTTAGGAGACAAGACTACCGTCATCATGGCGTCCGTATGGCGACAAGTCGTTTACAATATGTAATTTATATATTATTTATTTTACTTAACAAATATATTGGCAATAAAATTTCATATACATTAAAACTCAAAACATAACACTATGGAATAATATTAAAAGCGTAATTATGTAAATAGTTGGCAATAACAATCCAAAAACAAAACACTTGATATTAAAAATGAAGTATATAAGACAAACATATATATTATATATATAAATTTATATATAACCAACTGACTCATAAATATATATATAACAATAAAAAGAATAAGTTTACAGTTCGTAAAAATTTTGATGTCTTGGTATTAGCGTATTAAGTTTATCAGTTCCTGGTCGTCTGGAGCTTTGAACTTTGTTGTCTGATGTTTACTTTGTCAATATACAATATAAAAGAAATTGAGCATATAAAGTAATGCAAACAGTGAACGAGTAAAATAATATATTTTACTTAGTTTATACTCTCCCAAGTGAAGACAAACGGTGGACAACAAAATGTGGAGGGGCATCGGCTAATGGAGCACGAGAATGTGTGTGCATATATATATAAAACTTGCTCAATCACAAAGTCGTCCAAAAATTTGTTCAATCACAAAGTCGTCCCAAGTCGCTTCCCAATATTCTCCCCTCCCGCCAAGTAACCCAGACGCCTTATATATATATATATATATATATATATATATATATATATATAACTATGCTATATATATATATATATATATAGACAAGTTGAGATTAGTTCAAGGGTCTAAGGCATATGAGTGGAACAAGTTCTACAGTACTGATCAAAATGTACAACGTAAATAAATAAAAAATTAATTTATTGAAGCTAGAGTAACAAGTTTATAAGCTATCAAAATGAACTTATACCAAAGGTAGATTGAATAACTTAGCAAGTATATAAGCTATTTGATTGAGTATACAACAATGTCATAGGAAGTGGGCCTCCTTGTTAATAGCAAGCAAAGTAAGACCAAATAATTCAAAAGTATCATTATATACAAGCTGAAAGAGTAAAAGAGTTATTTATGACTAACTTGTCAGCTACGAAACCACAATGCACCTCATGCATGTCACGAAAAAGTAATATATAAAATCTTCAAAATGACGAGGACAAGTAAATAACCATGACTTTGATTTTTTAGATCATTTTCCAGTATAAGTTCCTAAAATAGTAATCGAAATGCAAGAAATACAGAGAAAATAGAGCAAGGTCTCCTTAAGGTCGAACAAAAGGATCACCAACCTGTTAAGATGTCTGTGAACATCAAAAATAACTACAAGCACATCATATAGATCAACTGCACTCCATGCACATTCAACACGAACTTTTGCGTCTTTATGAGGGTATCCACCGATGTTTAATGTAAGTCCTGGCGTGTCAAAGAAACACTGTAGACAAGATCAATCAGATATTATCTAAGAATGGCATTTAGTGGGGCTTAACAAACTTTATGTATGTATATAATTATGGATCTCTTATTCTTTATCTTTTCTTTTTAGTTTGTTAAACAGCCACATCCCAATTGATTTGTTCTTCTCCCTTGGAGATTGAAAGACATGCTTTCAAAGCTTATAACTATAAACATAAACTCCAAAAGGAACACAACAGCTTTTGTACCTTAAAGAGTTTGAATGTGACTAACAAAATTATTATCGGATGTATATAACACGAGCATTTAGAAATATATGTAAATTAATTGGTCAATTCCATGTTTAGTGTTTTTCAGTGTGATGATTGGAATGACGAGCTGGGGAAGTATCTTTCTAGAAACCCCAAACAAGCTTTGTTATTAATCTATAAGCTCGATGAAACGCCCTGACGTGGAGCGGGGGGGGGGGGGGTGTTGGAGCTTTAGAACACTCATTAAGCTTTGCAATTATTGAAATAAAGAGATAAAATTAAAGATAAACTCAAAATGCGTGAGTTTTGCAATTAAAACATTAGAGAACAGCACTACTGATTTAAAACATTTTTTTTCACTTATCAAAATAAACTGTAGTTCTAGATTTTAAAAGTAAAAATTTTACTCTCTGGATGAAATGCACCTACAAAAATTATATAAGCTAAATTCAAAACAATGAGTTAATACATTTATCAGAAAAAGAGGCATACAATTTGGGTGTTTCCTTTGGTCATCACTCCTAATACTTCATGGGTAGTTGTATTTGTCTTCCTGGAAACTGCAGCAACCTTTGTTCCAACCTATAACAAAGAACAAGCGTTAATAGAAAATACATACTTTTGCAAATGCAATCCTTACAAAATAGTGTCACACATACGCACTCACTAGATCACAACACCGTGCGGGAAGAACAAAAAACTTAAAACATACGGAGCATATAAATGATGGTAGAATAATTAGAAAAAAATAGTCAATGTACTGCTTCTATTGAAATGATTATCTATACGGATAGCATATTCACAACATGTTTATAGAGATAGAATACATAGCAAAGTCCAAGAAAAACTATTGTTCTAAATCTTGGTCACCAACTTGACACTAAAACTTAAATTGGGTAGTTCTAACTCTTTCAAAATTCAAACACATGCTACCACTCTTACACATGGAAAAACACTGATGACTTGTTTATTTCTTCAAATTTTTCCGACACCAAAAAAGTGCATGGTTCACCTCATGGCGTTGATTCTATAATCCAATATATGAAAAAGTAACCATAATGAAGCTAATAATAACAGCATTTCCCAAAATCCGGGACCAGAACAAGTCAAAAGGTTCCACACAAACCTTGTGCCAAAATCATTTATACAACCAGACTATTTAACAGAACCCATAAAGGTAAATCCATTTGCAATAAATTATACTCCCTCCGTCCCAAATTAATTGCTCAGTTTTGATTTTTTTAAGTCAAATTGATTATTTTTAGAAATAATAATTAAGCATATATAAATATATTTCTAAAATTATAAAAATTGGGATTAGTAATAAATTGTATATACTTTCTTTTAGTTATAATCTCTTCACCTATATTTTTGCAAAAATAGTAAAAAGATTAGTTTTAAAAATGGTCAATTTGACTTTAAAAAGTCAAAACTGAACAATTAATTTGGGACGGAGGGATTAATAAAAAACAATCTCTCGAAAACACTGCCTAAAAGTCATGCAAACAGCATTTAATCATACAACCCATGAACCACCAATTTAACTATTTACATCCTATTTTCCTACATATGATAATAATAACATAGAAAAACTAAGCTTGGCCCACAATAAACACTTGCAACAAGTCAATTCACATTAGCTATCCATTGCAAAATGCATAAAGAAGTAGAATGAAAAATAAACCATAAAATTTGCTAGAGCAGATTTTCCAGCATTGGGGGCACCAATAATTCCAACAGACAAAGACTTCTGATCTTCCTCCTTCACTACCATATTATCCTCCTCTTCCTCATCTTCATCCGCCCTTTCCACCGCAGCCTCAAGCAAAGCCTTAGCCAATACCATGGCTCGCTGCCTCTTCTGTTCTTCTCTCTCCACAATTCTTACACTCTCCTTTACAGAAATTTCTTCACCAAATATTTTCTTAATAGCTCTGTCCCTATACTTCTCATCCCAAGTGGGTTCCTGCCGAGCAGCTTCGGCCTCAGAATCACCACCACCCATGTTGGGTAATTCGTATTGGGTACTATCAAACACAGCGTCACTGTTTTCATCTTCAGAGGTTGATGAGTTAAGGGGGGATTCTTGTTGAGAAAGGGCTGTGCAAAATGGAGAGAAATTGGGATAATTGAAATGGGGTTTTTGGAGGGTTGAAGAAAGTGTTCGAAAAGCTCTTAAAGCTTTCATTTTCAAGCTCTCAAACTCTTAATCAGCTATTAGATTATAGCTATGAGAACAGACATACAAATCAAAATTATGCTTTTCGATTTCAAGGAAATTGGGGTGAGAGGGTTTTCAAGGGTTAGCTTCAGTGGGGCAGAGAGGGATATGTTGGTCATTTTTGAAATGTTGAAGCTTCAGGGTTTATGAGTTGTTTTGAAGTGGGCTGTTATTTATGATGATAGGCCAATAAGTGTCGTTCGGCCTACAATTTAACGAGGATGGGTTAATATTTTTAAGGGTTCTTTACACTAATATATAATAATTAGAAAGTAATTATAAAAATAAAATATATACAATATAATTACAAAAATAAAACATACACAATATTACGTGCTAAAATCACGTGTTATTAATTCTTACACGTCAATTATCGAAATTCATATTTGCAATTAACCGTCCCTAAAATCATGCAACTTTGAAATCGAAACAACAGATCAACAACGGAGAAGACAAAAAACTTTTGTCGCTACTCTCAGATCGGAGAAGACCAATCATTTTGTCACGACGCAACTCTGAAATCGGAAATAGCATACAGCAGCATCAACTTCTTCAAGTTCAGTAACCGAAAACTTACGATAACTTAGTGATTGTTTATTACAAGATCAACAACCCGTTCGATACAAATTTGAATATTGAGGTGTGTGAATTTAAAAATTATATGCATATACTACCTATGGATACTACGAATTCCTATATTGGTTACCTTTCTTACGTTTTTCGCATTAAAAAATGGTCACAAAGTAAGAATACTGAATGTTTTAATTCCAAAATGCATTTGAATATATGTTTTATATTGACAAAACTAATGATTTAGTCACTGAAGTTGACACATTTTATTGAATATCTGATTGAACTTTTAATTTTTTAAATTAACTCACTGAATTAATTTTTATTTTCAAATTAGATCATTCCGTTAAAAAAAGTTGACAGACGTTAATTTTTTAACTACATCGCATTGACGTAGGCTTAAAAAATAAAGGAAAAAAAAGAAAATGACATGGAAAACATATCCATCGCCTCCTTAGCTCTTTTCCTTGTGATGGCCGCCTCCTTCACTCTCTTCTCCGCCTTCGCCTTCGCCTTCGCCTTAGCCCCTGCCGCAGCCTTATTCATTGAATCGACAGCAATTTTGACCGCTGCAAGTAAAACAGTCGCAGCCTTCTTATCAATTTCTTTGTTCTTGATGTTGAAAATTGGAGGCTTAGGGTTTGTGCAGAGAGGGCAAGCTTATTGGGAGTCGGGCCAACGCATGAGGAATGAGGAGTAGCATTTGAAGCAGGAGACGGAGTTCGGTAAAGGAAAGGGAATGAGGGTGGAGCGGGACTCGTAGATGAGGAAGCAAGTGAAGTAAAATGTAAGAATTAACACATTAAGACAATAACACCCAAATCAGTATCCAGTGAACCTTAACAAACCTAAAGACATGTAAATCTTATCAATAAAATTGTAGTAAATCAATAGAAACCCAAAACTCCTCTGTTCTAATGCACACTCCACCTCGAAGAACAATAATCATACAAAATAAATATAGGATTTCAACAATGTATAGATAAAAAGAGGCCAAGATTAACATATTCTATTCAGACTCTACTGGTTCCTTCAGAAACGTATCGGGTGAGATTATCATGGACCTAATTCTGGGCGGCCTTGAAGGAGGAGTTCAAGCTATGGAGCATCGAATTGGGAATGCCGACGGTTACATCAATATTGGAACCGGAGAGAGATTGGAGGAATTGAGGGTCGGCATCTAATAGCTTGACTTTGGTGATGCTGTTGGACTTCAAGAGGTCCATCACTTTTTTCGGCAGCAGTGGGTGGGAGGAGGCGGTTCCCCAGTTCACACCTATAGCTCCAGCCCTAGACAAAACCAGGCTAGAAATGGCTAATAATAGTAGCAGTAATAGATTCCATGTCATTTTCTTTTTTTCCCTTTTTTTTACGTTCACGTAAGCGCCACGTATTTAAAAAATTAACGTCTGTCAACACTT